>CM054116.1:92524706-94924706 GCA_028673005.1 Tanypteryx hageni
GGGATCGGTGCCGATGATAGATACAAGGCGGACAGAGGGAAATCTGTTCTCGGCATGCTGCTGGAGACGACCCTCTTCCCTTTGCGCGGAACGTGGTGGAGGAGAGAGAGAGAGGGAATTTGCAGCTCAAAAACACGCCGAAGTGTTAGGGGCTGAAGGGAGAAGACAACCGGGATATTCCAGGATTTGCGAATGGTTAGGATTCTGGAGAGGCTGGTTTTCATTCACCGTCGCGACTGCGGCACCCACAAATTTTCCCCGTCGCTCAAGTCGACCTTCCCACTCCTCTTTAACCCTTTCCCTCTCCACACGCCCTGACTCTTCCTTCCCTCTTTCCCATCTTCCTCAACTCCTTTCCCTTTTCGTACCCTTCTCTCATTTCCATTTTATCCGGATTCGCTTATTTTCCCTTCAATTTCTTCCCATCCCTACCCCTCTTACCCGCACCCCCTTCTCTCACCCCTGACCTTTCCACTTATTCCCCTTGTCCTTATCTTCTCCCTGCATCTCTTTTTCCTCCTCTCCTAATTTCCTATTCCATTTTTTCTCCCCATTTCTTCCCACATGATTTTCACTCTCCCCTTCTCTCTATGTACTCACTCTTCTCGTATTCTCCATTTCCATTCCATTTCCATAGCATTCCAGGTTATTTTCGGTATACGAAAATGTTGCATCAAAGGAAAAAGTACGTTCAAAGACTGATCAGTTTCGAGAAGATGATATACGCATGGCGCTTCATTTGGAAAGAGCTATTGAAAACAACTCTAAATATCCACGTTACAACTTTGTGTTGAGTATCTGACCAATTTGGAATGGAAAACAAAGAAAAGAACCACAAAACAAAATAAAAAATTTGAGACGCCCGCGAAAGGCCCTTTAAACAATTCAAGCAACCCCTGTGGAAGATGAAAGTGATTTTCCATCTGCACAAATATAAGTTAACAAAATTAGGAGACCATAATAAAATCGAGTGACTATATTTATCAAAGAGTAATATTAAAAAAAGGAGAAAAGAGTTTGGTTCAATTAAGAACTAACATCTAACAAAAAAAGATAAAACTAGAACTCCTATTAATATAAATATAATTATATCATACTGAATAAAACATACGTTCCTGTTTACGTATATACGGAGACATTTCGAGACGGGATCTAAATTGCTTAATATCTTCCTGGGAGAGCGAACCCGTCGTGTTCAGGAGCTCTCCTCTCTTCTCAATATCCGTCATATCCTCTCTTCTCTTCCATCCCCGAATCCTGACACTCCGGGATTTATCTTTGATTTTTTTCCGGATCGACTTGGAATTTTAACTGACGCCGGCGGACGACAACCGACAGATCGAACAGACGGCGATAGATCACCCCAAAGGGAGAGATATGTGGAGAAACCGACCGAATAAGCAAAATTCGACGAAAAAGGGCGGCTCGGTGAAGATAAAACTAATTGCGACGTCTGTGGAATCGTTCTCTTCTTTAGTTTTTATTTCATCCGCTTTTTCATTTGAAATACACCGCAGATAAGAGAAAAATCTTATCTAGAAGGTTTGAAAGAAAAAGGCTATGGGAACCGAAAATACATTTATCAATGTTGTGTAATTTTTGGAAATAGGATATGTGTGTAGGCTTTGTACTTTAGCCATGATGTAAACCGCGTTTAGTGATAGTTCATTGCTGTTAAAAACGTCTTAGAGTAATAAAATGCCTGCTCTAAGGTTAAAATTTTTATAATTGCGCGCAAGCGTGTGCGTATACGTGTAAATAATTAATTTATTAATTTACCGGAAAACACAACATACAGAATTAATTTTGGAGTTACAGAACGCAGTAGGCATGGGTTTAATTCTTATGTGGATATCTTATGCAGAATGTTTACAGAAAAAACTCTCATACATCTGACAAATCGAAGGAATCAGCATAAATCAAGAAAATCTGACTTGAATAATAGACCATTTTCAACGACGACTTCAGATGGTATTGCGTGCCGACGGTTTCCAAATAGCTGCGTTATGCAACACCAAAATCAATTATTTGTATCGTGTATTTCAGTAAACTTGACGATGAAGGATTTTCTCGGAAGTATGCGAAAAAGTTGCGCGCTAAAAATAATTTGTTGATCAAATCGACGCGTATTCAAATATCGACGGCAGGAAAAAATGCTGTTCTTTTAGGCGTTCGTTGTTTCAAGTCTCGAACTCCTATGATGATTATAAGTTATTTTAGTATGCAAATAATTAATTTGCTACACTCATCATCATGTTAATCAAATGAAGAAAATAAACTGGAATCAAACTCATGACTTCATTGCTGTAATTCCTGAAAGTTTGATCGTAAAAGAATAAGAAGTGTTTGAGTTATAAGCGGTTTTCTGAGTTAATTTGTACACGGACTGACGGACGAATGAACCAAATACATAAGCTTTTCTTAGAACAAGCGCCAAAAATGAATTAACGAAATTGATACAATGAATTGAATAAAAATTCGATTTACGTTACCGTTTCCATCGCTATACTTTGCCCGTGAGTCGGAGGAAAAAAACATACAATTCGCTTCAAGGAAGTACATCGCAAAAAGTATAACAGAAAATTGAAGATATTTCTATTTTTCAGAGTGCACGCACAGGCTTTCCCATATATTGTGATAGTTGGAGAATGCGTCATCGTTGATAAATAAGGCAACTCCAATGGAATCTATGGTCAGAGAATCATAACTGATGGCGGCTGCTTTGTAGCCGAAACGCACCTTTGGCTTCCCAAACTTGTGTCCACAAACACATATCTAATTTCGCAATCGGATGCCAGGTCAAAAATTCTTCTTTGAATCGGTATAACTAGTAATATGTTCACATGTAGGTCGTGAGTATAGTTCTGGTTCTGTACATTTTAACGTCCTCTGCAACCTTCCTCGATTTTTGGCAACTCTTCTTTCCAATCCTGTCCTGTATAAGTTGAAACCTTTTCCTTCAAATTTTAATTGGGCAGCAAAATAATTAACATTGATAGTTTACAGACACTTGCAGGAAGTGATTTTACTTAGCGAGCTTTCTTAAAAGGTCATTCAGGTATATTCAGGAAGTGAATTAATCAATAATATTTATTTTCGTGGCACCACAGCAAAATAATCATTAAAATATCAGGGGAAAATTTACTTAAACACTGCAAGCTCACAAAACTGGTCCTAGCTTTCGGAAAATTTCATTCAATAAAAAAGAACAAAATTTGTGTAAAACTGTATCCTAAACGTATGTGTCACTTCTGGATCGATTATATTCAGTCTCTAAAGAAAAATGCCTAACAATTATACATTTTTCGCAAGATGCATTTATAAACGCAACAAATATTCGCAAACGTTTTACAGAATTAAGGAAGGACTGCGGATTAACCATTTGTAATTTCCATGGAATAATACTTATTCCATTACGGAAGAGGATTGAATTTTAACGGTATGCTTTTTTATGACAATAGTACCCCTGCGTTTTCCGTATGTGTCACGGAGTTTACAAGGGAAGAAAGACGGAAGGGGTTTTGAGTGCGATATGTATATTCCTTGGGAAAGCCTTTCAGAATGGGAATAGATGTACAAGGCATCATACACCGCCGTCCCTTGGGCTCTCGAGGTGGCCAAAGAAGATAAGGATGAAGGATATGGAGAGAAGGTGAACGACGGGACGAGGGAAATATGATCGGCTTGCGAAATGGGTTGAGATAGGTATGTAGAATGAGACCAGGAAAAACAAAGCAGAGTGAATTGAATGATGCGATGGGGACTTCAAAAGACGTAAAAGCAAAGACGATATAGAGAAGGAAGAAATAAGTCAAAATGATTAGGGAAAGGTAGATTGAAAGAAAAAGAATGATACTACGGAAATAGAAAGGAATCATTATAGAGAAATAACAGCGAGTTCAGAGAGAAGGATAAAATTTAATATGGAAAGAAACATCTATAATGGAAGCATAAGAGAATGAAGTTGGGTAAACACGGGAAGAAGGGAAGAGTGAAAATAGAAGGCTACGATAAAAGAAGTATTTAGCAAGACTTCAAAGGATATTAATTTACCAATCGCTATCACGTACAATTTTATCGAATATCAAAGCGTTCAATCGGCCATGGAATGTATCATACTCGATTATTACTCACAAGAATGGCCATAATCCGCATCTCTCGTCAATTTGCGTAACGTTTCCAAAAACAGCATCGAGTTTAAACGCGGTTTAAATCCGAAACTATCGATACACCTATAATAGTAGCAATCGAAGTAATGGATACAAACATTTTCGCATCGATATCTTCATCTGACCCAAACCTGTGGAATTATCGATATCGATCGGCATCCCTTAAAATTTTGTTTGCAACCAGGAATACAAAGAGAGAGTTGTGTAGGGAGGGAGGGTTTGGTTTAGGAAGTGGAAAACTGGAGAGACGGAGGGTGGGAGGGGAGTCGAGCCGATCAGCACGAACAAAAGGGTAGGGAAGGGTTTGGAGGAAGAGAGGCGGCCTCATGAGGAAAGAGAGGAAGGAGGAGGTGCAGGAGTGGCGGGACGTCGGAAGACGCAGTTTGGAGAGAGAAAGAGAGAGAGAGAGAGAAAAAGAGAGAGAAAGGGAATCGGGTACCTTGGGTAAAAACCCACCGGATCGATCTGGCCGAGGTACTGAATGGAAGATATTCGGGAAACTCGGATTGGATGGGACAAGATCGGAGGACGGGGAGGTTTGAACATTGGTCTGCTGAGGGGAAGGATGATGTGTGTGCGTGAGTGATGAAGAGAAAGAGAGATAGGGAGAGGAACAGATGGAGGGAGAGAAGGGAAGGAGAGGAGAAAAAGAGGGAGAGATAGATAGAATGAGGAGGGAGGGAGAGAAAGAGGGTGAGAGAGAGGGAGAAAGAGAGGAAGAGAGAGAGAGGGATAGAGAGGGAGAGAGAGGGAGGGAGGGAGAGAGAGAGGGAGGGAGAGGGAGAGAGGGAGGGAGGGAGAGATGGAGGGAGAGAGGGGGGAGAGGGAGGGAGAGGGAAGGAGAGGAAAGGAGAGAGAGAGGAAAGGAGAGAGAGAAAGGGAAGGAGAGAGGGAGGGAGAGTGAGGGAGAGAGAGGGAGGTAGAGGGAGGGAAAGAGAGGGAGGGAAAGAGGAGGGAAAGAGAGGGAGGGTGGGTGGGAGAGGGAGGGAGAGAGAGGAAGGTAGTGAGAGGAGGGAAGGGGAGAGAGGGAATGAGAGGAGAGAAAGAGGGAGAGACAGAGAGAAAGAGAGGGAGGATGAGGAGATTAGGAAAGAGAGAGGGAATGAGAAAGAGAGAGAAGGCAGAAAAGGATTAAAGACATCGTTGAGGTAGGGAAGGGTGCGGTGTGCAGGAACAGTACGGGGAATAAGTGGAAAGAGATTATCGTTGAGGCTGTGGACGGTGCCTTGGGATTGGAGGCTCTTTTTTATGAAGGGGGTTGGCGGAGGAATAGTTGATGGTAGTGAATGAAAGGGTCGAATGGGAAATAAAAAATCCGAAATTTTTTAAAGAGAGAGGATTGGAAAAAGTCGTGTAGAATAGTGGTGGGGGAATGGATGATTATCAACACTCTCCCTCTTTCCCCGTCCTCGCTCACCTCCATTTTTTCACCGATAAAAAGGGCCTTATGAAAACATCGCGTCCGTGCCAGTTCTTCGATGTAAAGTAGGCTGATGGAGCGATTATCGACACACGCTTCCGCAGTGGCGGAGAGAAGCTTATGGCGAAAAAAAGTTCCGCTTATTCCCTGTCCCTTTATACAGTTTAAAATAAATTTCACAGGAACAAAACGGCATTTTTTTAACAGCTTTTCCTATGCGTGGCTAGTTATATTTGCAAATGATGTTGGCGTAACGAGTTGATTCAGTTTTAATAACGTAGTTTTTAGCTTGATTTGTTAATTTCTCAGTCTATCCTTGTATTTACAGTAAGTTTCTCAATAAATAATTGCAATCGTTTGAAGGTTAGGTACCTACACTAATATAGAGGTGAATTTTGACACCAAAATCATAACGATAATTTAAAACCTTATAAAACATTTGACCTTTAAGGAAACAACCTAGCCATCGACGGAAATGAGAAATAAAATTTCGAATCCTTTCAAAATGAACGTCGGATGAGGAATTTTATTTTTTTCACCCGCCAAAATTATAAATTAGGTCAGAGTTGGAGCAGAAATTGAAGTTTTCCAAAGAATCCTGCAGGAACGACGTGGACAGAAAAAAATCGCAAGAGATCAAATCAAAAGATTAAAAGGCATTTTCTTCTTTCCATGGATAAAAAAGTTCGTAAGATAAATATTAAAAGAGTTGGATATAAGAGGGAGAGAGATGTATTAAAGGGGTTGAATGGAGAGAGAGGTTCTGGAAATGGAATCCCAAAAAGGAATTGGATAATGGAATTTCAGAGACACTTCGGATTCCGTGCAGGAGGACATCGTCTTTAGTTTGTGAAATCAATGATCTCCACGCCTCCAAGCCTATACCCATGATAAGATCTGGAGTTGGTGTCAACCGCACTATTTCCAATACTCCCATTGTAGTCTAGGCAGAGATTTCAGTAATACGAGAATATTGCGTTAATTTAATCCTCTTTCGATCATCCGGTCCTTAAATACCTTAAATATGAACCTCGTTGTGGGTACGAAAACTCGTTGCAGAATAAAGCAGATTTTGAGACACCAGTTAAACAAACGTTATTCAATTTTCAACTCAAGACTAAATAAACCTCTGTTCGGACTTTGATTGAGAATATTAAAAGTCGAAAGCTTTCTTATTAAATTATTATTTCATGAAAACGAAAAAATGAAATAATATGGCCGACAATAAGCCAATTAAAACTGGTTGACATTAGTACTTTTTGCTTCTTTTATTTGCGGGATAATTTCGTAAATGTTTCTTTAATTCTTTCACAATGCGTCAAGCTTATACGCTACAAAAGGCTTCAACATTATTTTCCCCGCCTTTCTATAACACCAGCGATATTCCAGTCAACAAGATTGGAACAGTTTCCTGTGATCTCTTCAGGTGTATACGAATTATAATTTTCTACCACTTTCTATTGCGAAATCTTTTCGATATAAATTTTTTGATCTTCTTATTCTTTACTTAACCTTTTGATTCAATTTACAGGAGTCGCTGGAGTGATTTCTTTTTAATGGAAATCCGGCTTATTTTTTTGAAGCTCGAGTTAACTGAATCTTCCCTCCTTCAGAATATCTCAACACCTTTGTAAAATGATAAAATGTTTTATTATTTTTCACTAACTAGGAAATTATGTATTCATTCCTGATTCTATTAATCAAAACCTAGAGAATGTTAAGCTGCGAGTAAATGTAAATGAGTACCGTATTTCAGAATTTATATAGCTACTTAAATTATATAAAAATTTTAATACTTTGAATTAAAATAAAAACTCCTGAACCGAACAATAATCCCAGTGAGCACTCACAGGGCAATAAACTTAAAAGTTTGCAGGACGATGGCCTACAGGGACCTGTTGTCGAAAAGTAGCCTAAATAGTAAAGAAGGGCGCACGTACACGCATAATCACTCGGAAAATCTCACTATACTCGGCGAGAAACAAGATGGCCCCTGAGAAAGTTGAGGGTGGGTCCTTTAGCAGAGTAATTTTCAGGCTTGGGCCTATCAGAGCCTTGGGACGTTGCAATTTTGTGCCTTAATAGCGTCGCTTAGTTTTCTCAATCATTAGCCTTTGGATTGTGAGCTTATGAGTATTGTGCACCGGTTCTTTCTGAGTCTTGTATTTTGGTTATTATTATACAGTTTTGTTGTAGCTGTTTTGCTTATTACGTTTTTGTTGCTGTTTTGCTAGTTAAGTTTTTTGAAGTGGTTTCTATTTAAGAATCTTTTTGTTTATTAATTGAAATGGCTGAAGAGAGTGGTTCTCGAGGAAGGTTTAAGCGTGGTATCCCAATCCGAGGAAAAGCGAGGGAAATAACAGTTAATATAGAACTGGCAAATATCGGCAGAAGAATAATTCTACCAAGTTCTTTTACAAACGGCCAGCGATATATGGTTCAAAAATATCAGGAAGCAATGGCTATTGTGTGTAAATACGGAAAATCCGAAATATTATGTCACGCGTTACTTACCTAGTATATAATAATAAAAGGAGGTGGAATTAGGAATCCTCAAACAATTTTCCAATCTGGATGTCTACGAATTGGAATTTTTTATAGACTGGTAAATTCATGATATTTTATCATAAGTAAATTCCAGGGTTGTGATTTAGAATAAAATACATACATATATTTTCATTAAGGAACTACAATATTAAAGTTTCCATTTATAAATCTTCATATATTTTGGTTTATTAGGATTTCCGAGCAGGAAATCTACTATCTATGCAAAATGCCATTTAATGACCTGACTTTATTTTATATTCACATATATTTATTTACAGAAACTGTTTGTTACTTCTGATATAACATTAATTTTAAATAAAGTACATCTTTCTTATTAAAAGAAAATTAGATTCTGGTACATAACAGTCGTAATCGGCGCATGTCCAGTTTTATCGTTTCTTAAGACATTCATATCTACTCTACTCAGTAGACCTATTGAAATAAAATCTTCACTAAAATTAATTTCATCATTTCTTATTCCATTCATACACATGGTGTTGGGGTGTAACAACCACAGTGCGCGATTTTGTCGCATGCTACATTTTTTAATACAGCGATCCAAAAAATGTGTCATTCGCTTCATATAAAAATTTATGCCACTCAATTGGTAACCTATACATACAAATAATAATACTCATTGTGCAGTACAATTTATGAAAAATGTTCATTAAAATATTCGCTTTAATTGAATTGGCCATTACCTCAAAATTGCATCAGGAAAAAACGAGAAAAATAACCTGACTTTTTTGACTAAATGTAGATTGATAATTATTTTAAAAGACTTTTCAAAAAATAATTGCGTAAATTGATTCTAAGTGAGTAGTGTTACTAAAGAACGTATTTTGTTTGGCGGAATTTTAAAATTTTATTTACCATTTCGTTCACAAATAGATAACTGGTGTGGCCTGTAAGCGTAAATTCGATACTTTCTGTGAGTGTAAAAATCTGAGAGGCCAACTAGTTTCTCGCCGACTATAGATACGTATTTCAAGAGCTAAGCTCTCATCTTCAGTAGCTGAAGCCGTATAGATTATTTTACGGTTCAGGAGTTTTTATTTTAATTCCATTCTGTACATCTTAGTCTCCAAATTTCATTTTCAGTTTTAATACTTGGCAAATGGTAAAAATAAAGGTGAAGTTTTTTGTTATAATATTACATACAAGTAGTTGGTGCTTGAATTCTGCAAGCATTTCATCTGACCCTGATAAACATTAATATTTCAGAGAGATATAGAATTATTAGAAATATTTTTTTAATTCAAAATATTTTACCAATTTCTATCTTTCCTTATTAAACAATATTTGATTAAAACAATGCCTTAAATTTACAATTTTAAGAATATTACACTTTACACAATGTAAGGTGCTAATTCCACACATTTTTGTCAAATTTGAAGTTGTAGCACATCTAGAAGTGAAATAATATTTATTTAATTGTTTAAATTTCAAAAGTTTAATGCAGCCGCAATAACACTTTGTTGGAGCTTTTCAAATGTTTGTTAGTTTAAATACACTGAACTATACTTAACTTTAAAATTTCAGCTTCCTAGCTTGCCCCAAAGTACCTAAACATGTATATATTAGTTTAAACTTGAAGTATTTTTAACAGCCAAAGAAATTAAAATATAAAAATGTTTATAATATTTTATTTCGTTTTTTTTTCACTAAATCTGCCGGTAAAAAAATTTCAGCTTCGTAGCACATTCGTCAATACATAAACCTCAAAAATATGTTTAAACAATTGCGAATTTTCAGTGATCAAATTTTTGAACTTTTTCAAAATTTCCTTTTTTTATGCATAATTTTCTACAAAATGATTTCAAAAACTCGAAACTACAGCATATAGTTTTCAAGATAAAAATTATTAAACTTTAATGTTCAATGGGGTTAAAACAACCCCTAAAAATTAACAATTTTTAAATTTTTTATTTTTATAGTTGGTTATGAGAAAAATTCTATAATCTTGCAAAATATCAGCTTCCTAAACTAATTAGATTGGTCTACACTGGATTACGTTTTCCCATGCTAACTTATGGGAGATATTCCGGGATCTCTGGAGTCGAACCCAAGACACTGTAAGCAAAAGTAACAATAATTCCTAATAGACATTGCGGTCATCTAGCAACACTGAAAGTTTAATTTTTCTATTTTACCGGTAAGTGCCCAAAATTAATTTACAAAAATGGCGCAATGCTTTTCTTATGGGAAAAAACGCAGCTTTCGGAATTTCTGGAGTCGAACTGATGCCACTTAGATAAGAAATCTTATTTTATCTGTAAGTTTCTTTATTATATCTACAAAATCTGAAACATTCAGCTCTATAGCTCTTGTAGTTTGGGCTGGGCATTAGTATCCTCCTGTTATATCCTCCTCTGCAAGAAACGTCGATATATAATGATAAAAACCTGCCTTCAGCTAAATTCGCGTAATTCAAGAAAAATATATCGCGGTTACTCTTGCAGTTGCATACGTTTTACTCTGATCGTTAGAGCGCGTCATCTAAATTCTTTCACATTCATGTATCTATATTAATATATCGTATATTAATGTATTATTTCGAAAAAAAAACAAAATAAATAGCTCGAAATTAAAATTTTCCATTTTTACAACATCCTGTCTACGCGATACTAAGCTTATCGTTTGTTGTCTAGATACATTATAGGATTTTAAAAATAAAGAGTCTGATACATATATTTTCAAAATTTGTCTACTTATTACGTACTCAGGGAACGATACTGTTCAAAATACTCTCCAGGATTATTTTGAAAATTTTACAGAAAATAAAGGTTTCTTGATGTCACTAAATTGTGTTTCGTAGCTACTATTGTTAATGTCACTCACCTATATCATCACTCAGTCTCTGAGTCATAAAAAACGCCGATAATTTTTCATCCGTGATGAGACGCACCATTCCGCAAAAAATTTAAAAATTACACAGATTTACGAATAAAAGCACTGAAAGATAAATTTACACGGAATACCAAATAATAAAGATAAACAAAAACTCCAATATACAGTATTCTACAATCAAAAGAACGGAAGGAAGAACCGATGGGCATACCAACGCCGAAAGTACCAGTGAAGAGTCATTTGCTCTTGTTTCGTCACCATTATTTTTGATGTGTAATAAATGTTTTGTTTAATCCAGCTCGTTAACGTTGAACGGTCAACTTTACGGTATAGAAATCAAATTCACCTCGAAGGTTCAAGAAATATTCTCTAACATTTTCAAGTAAATTCCACTTTTATACAAGACTAATGGGTTTTATTTTTAATAAAGTGAGGTCGAATGAAGAAGTCAGAAACTCTATTACTTTGCCTTATTGTGCCATGAGCAGACGGCGCGCATTGTTACCTGCCTGGTATCACCATTTCATATGCTACGCTGGTTTCCATCATTTATCAAAACCACCTGCGATGGTTTTGTTCCCTTGGAAACAAATGGAACTAAGAAGGTGCTTTATAAGAAGTGACGAAGCGCAACGGCAGTCTGTTTCACACCTAAATAAAAATTAAAATCAAGAGTTTTTGCGGAAGGACCCGAATCACTTAAAGCATAACTTTTTTCATCGGTTTCCGGTTGGATCGAATTTACGAAATTAAAAAGTTAAATTCAATCATCTAGACACTTAAGTAATTATAAATGAAAGCAAGTTTCTACTATAATCAACAATCTTTTGGGCGTTAACTTTTTTATTTTTACGCTCAACCTATACGTCGAATAGTTTAATAATTGTATGCGTTATAACTTGAAAATACGAGATTGTGATATTAAATAAAAGCTTCGCTGCAGAAGTACATCTCGTCTGAAGCACATTTTTTGTAATGCCCTTCCCTTGGAAAGAAGGTGTATGACGTAAGCACTTTCTCAAGTATCGCTCCGAGTTTTCCGAATAATAGTCGCAGAAAACGAATGCTACGCCATTCCCCATACGTCATCGACCGTCTTAAACATTTCGATCCGATAGGTGACCCGCGTGTGGCGCCCACGATAACGACGAAGGTACTCGACTGGAATTTACCCATATGCAACCGTATGCCGACGTTAGAGATAGCGAATATTTACACCACGCCCGTTCACGAATGGGCGTACACCATTAATTCTCCATGAGAGTTTTGGCCTTTGGTTTGATCGTCTGATAAGATGTTTGAACCACATGGAATCAAAGGAAAGTGCGATGTTGCGATGAAGGCCAATTATAGGCTTTCTTATTCTGACAGTTCAAGCTCATAAGACGATTTTAAATCATGCTTTCTGTTTTTTAAAGTGCGAGAATTAATTATGTCGTCAATGAAGATTCACAATTAATATATTTTGTTTTATCTCATCAGTTGCATATTCTATGAATGAGCATTATATGGCATCGAAAAACTATAAAATCCTTTCACTATAGTGTTAAATAATATTGAGGATTATGAAACAACCTTTCGTAATTAAATAAAAAAAAACCATTTTGCTTAAAGCATCGGAATGTAAATGGCATGTTTGCCAAAAGTAACAGGATTTCTTCCGTAAAGAGTCATTTTGCATTGTCCTAATTCGCAAACTCGCAGATATACGCTTGGGTATCAACATTTTGCTTTTACTTTTAATATAACAATGAAAAAAATGAAAAACTTATTAAAAATGATACCAGCTACTCGAAAGCTTTGCAAAATAGCAACAGAAAGAAATAAAATCCGAAAACTACCGAATTTATTCTATTCACCTAACACCTCCCCTTTAGTACAATCATTAAAACTTTTAGCAAATTAAATATCTTTGCGGGACAAAATAATTAAAAGTGAACCTTGAATTTTAACGTATTGCGCTGATTTTTTTCCAACCAGAGCTGCACAGCCAAGGTAACGTTTTCCGAGATTTGTTTTAATACACCAAAGAATATTATCTGAGTAATTTCATCGCATCCGTGCTCAGCTCCAACGCAGTGTATCTGACTCTCTTCCCTCTTGATCTCGGGGCTATTGCTCCTGCCGCTCCATTCCCTTCGCTACGTTTGCTAAACTGAACAATTGCGAAGCCGAGACGTGCAATCTATATGGTTGACGGGGCATACCTACGACGCTAATATGTGGAATACAATTGGATGTCAAGAGCGTGAGATAGAAGCAGGCAGCATACGCTAACGAGCCCATGCAGCGAAATTCGTACGGGGACGAATCAGAGAACGTTCGCGCGACGGCGGCGCGATCGTTCCCAGCCGAGAAAATATAGTTTAGTTCAGCGGAGAAACTCACCTGCATAAAAAATAAATAAATAAAAACACGCACGTGTGCGTTCCGCAGCGTCTTAAAAGGCAGGGCTCGGCGAATAAAATCGTCTTCCCGCCTGCCTCGTAACGAGGAAACACAATCCGAAGAAACGCACCTCAGAACCGCTCGCCGTTTGAACGAAAGTAACCAACCGTCATTGGCCCACATTCCGCTAATTAAAGGCATTCTCATAGAAAAAAAATTCCGCAGCATTTTTTTTTCTATCTCGGCCCGAAAAATGAATGAGAAAGACGGGACGAATGAAAAATAAAGAAAACGATGAATGTTATACCTGGGCGGTGCTGGCGTGGATGCACGCGAAAACAAAAATCGATGCTGCGTTCTGAAGCGTGGACGAAAAAAGTTAAAATATCCCGCCAGGTGAGAACGGGATGCCGCCGCGCGGCGGAAGCGTGTGTGTGTGTGTGTGATGGGTAGATCGGGGGACGGGATACCGGAGTAATTGTGTGGATAGCGCAGTGTTCGGGGTACGCGTTGCGAGCTTGGATTCGACCCCGGAGGCATGCCTTATCTCTGCGAAACCGCCGAGGATGGGAACGGACTATTGGAAGGGAGCAGAAAGGGCGGGAAGGTGTGGGAAGCGGAAAATAAAGGGGATCGCAGGAGAAAGAGTGGGGAAAGTATGAGAACGACAGAGGGAGTTGGGGAGGGAGAGAGATAGAGACGGGCAGGTGTTTCGAAAGTAACGGAAGTTTGTCTACAAATAGTTTCCCCTTATTGTCTGCCGATATGCAGGAGCCATTCACTAGAAATTCTATAGGGATCCCATATCGTGCAGAGACGTTGAAGTTTGAAAAAAAATCAGGTATGAATGAACGGACACCTCACGCTCCGCATGTGACTCGCCACACACACACATCCACAAAATGATACGGCCTCGCGCTATTACTGGATATAGATCGATTCTTGCTGAGAGAGGGAGAAGAAATTATATAAAAAGCGAAAAGTCGCGTTTGGAATGGCAATTTCTCAGGAAAACTTGGAAAATAATGATTCTTCTTATGATCATCAGGATGGCAATAAGAAACTCATCTCAAATGTCAACAGTATAAAAACTTGCCAAAGTGCTTTACACAATAGTGATCATGGCTTGAGTGTGGTGTCTTGGGTTATTACCGAGCCAAAGCATTTATTTTTATTATAAAAGCTGAATTACTAGCTAAATATTCCACCTTATGATTTTTTGGAATTACTTGCAGGAGTATTTGAAAAAAATTAGGATTCCACCGCAAGTAAAATGCTTATGAACTCTCTCGCTGCAGAAAATACAATTGAAGGATCACTTCGATTAATGTGATTTCTTATATATCTTCACTCGGTTTAGAAATGACGAAGTAATGATGCCGAGCTGCGTCAAATACATGTAATATGAGAGCAACACTGCCGAATAGAATAATCAAACGGTGAACATGAAATACGTCAGGGATGCATCTTGAAAAGTGCGATGTAAATCAATGAATCAATGGTATGAGGGTGGATGCGTGCGGGAGTTCGGGACAGTTCGGCAAAACCGATTGCAGTAACTCCTCAACGTTGACAATAGATAGTCGACAAACTGAGGCTGAGTTCGGACGGAAAAAACGCAGGAAATGGATCCAATGGAAACAGTATTAAGTGGGCACGCGGACGAGAATTCTCCGTCCGAGTACACAATGGTGCTGCGTCTCAGGGTCGCCCGCAATTGGATCTCAACACTGCTGCGTTTTTAATCCGAATTGCGGACGTAGTCGCCTGGCCGTACGAGGCGATTCTCAACGCGCAGGCGTTGTTTTGTTATCAGGAAACGTACGTCTTATCTGCAAGGAATTATTAATCGTTTAAGTAGAAAAGTGATATATATATATATATATATATATATATATATATATATATATATATTGAATTAATAAAGTAAATTATAATTATTAATATTGGTACTGTACCGATATTTTTAGTTTCTCTAATATTAAATAATTTTCCCGAATTTTTCGACACTTATCACCCCTATTACAGTTTCCGTTGTCTGTCTTTTTGTCTTTCTGTATGTAATCCTTTTTCATCGATTATATCTCGAAAGCAGTAGGAGATAATGGTTCGAATTTTTCCAGGAATGCTTAATTCACATATTAAAAGTGATTGACTCGGGTTCGACTCGGGATTATTTCTATTTCTCGCAAAGTAACATGTAAATATAGACTTTTCGACGCGCAGGATTTTATTATTTTGGAAATGAAAATTAGAAAAAATTGACCTACGATCATCCGATTTGAACTATATTAAGAAAAATTTATAGTTTCTTATTCTATTCAAATTTTTTTGCATACAACTCAAAATCGCTATTATTAAACGTTTAAATCACATATTTTGAGGAAATATGGCAATTTTAACAATAACTGCCTTGACGTCATTATAATTGTCAAAACTCGAGCTGATAATGTTGCCCCAAGGTTAAATGCCTTCCCCTCCCTTAACTCAAAATTTGTTTATCTTGACAACCGACTGCTGCGAGAGCTAAAATCAATATAAATGGCGATAGTTAAAATAATTTATTACCAGTTAAAAATTTAAATTCCGTTTTTTATTAATGTGAACCCGTCACTTTTGACGGACAATATACTAGTCATACGCATAATCAGTTTCAGCGTGAAATTTGAGCGTCATAATTTCAGCTAAATGACGAATTCACCACAATCACGACAAATTCTAGAGGTGGAAGTTAGTGGTCGGACATCGTGTGACTCTGCGATCAGCTTGGGCGTAAAAAAACCTACTGTACGCTTATGCCTTTTTTGTGGAAAAGTGGTCCATAAAGTATTCTGCCTGTTTAATGACATTTAATCATCTAATAGTTAACCCTTTTGGCTAGAAAATCGTAAGTTGTTATTTATTAGAATATCCGAGAGAGACTTTGTTCGTAATATCCTCGGATTTTGAAATAATAATTCGCGTAATTCACTCAAACTCAATTATTTTGCATAATATTTTTTATTTCCCTATAAATATTAGAAGAAACTATATATTATTGCGATTTATATTACACAAAAATAATAGGTTAAACAAGTATGTTCTTCTAAAATACAAAAATACTTCTCTATAGATCCAAAATAAAAGTTTTTGCATAATTTATTAACCGAGTGTAATTTATAGTGTTGTGAGATAGATTGAGGCTTAAGTCAATCATCATAAGCTACAGATTCGCAAGAACATTAATTTCCACGGAAATGGAAAGTAATGGACGGGAGGCGATCGTTTATTCGGAAAAGTGTCACTTTGTGCGGTGAACACCGCGAAAAATTAAAATAAAATATATATGTAGCTAAAATTCCATCGTCCGTTCAGCCATTCCCCGTGCGTTTGTCTCCGCTTTACTTTCACCTGGCATAATTGCATCAATCGCGTCCCCCTTTCTCGCCGTCCCATTGGACTTTCCCCCGCTTCGATCCCATCCTGCTCCAACTGCCCACTTTCCTCCCCGTTTTGATCGCCCACTCCCTCCTCTTTTCGACCTCCCCCCCCCTCTCCGCCTCTCGGCATAGGGCAATGAGCACAACCCCAACACGCTCTAAGGTTCAGATACATCTATATGTATACATTTGTATGTATCAGGAAACAACACGAAGCGCTCATTTCGGGAGGGGTTGGATTTTTCTCCTCCCTCGCAGGAGGCTGACGGAGTGCGGCAATACGGGACGGCGGAGCCGCTCAGGCGCTAATTCGTATTCCGGTTACGCTCCGCTTGCGGAGAGACCCTGTTAAGAAAAAAGGGTACCTTTATTTATCGAAACCCCGTCCTCTCGACGCGCGTGGAATCGCCTAACCTTTTTCCAATTCCCTACGCATGACGACCTCTCTTACATTCATCTTTCCAACCCTGAATCGAATCCCCGAAATCGAGATTTATTTCGAGGTTCTTTTATAAATCTGCTAATGTAATCGTTTTGTCCGTCCGACCGCCTCCCTTCCGTGTCCGGCGATCTACTTCTACACCGTTCAAGTTGGAGAAGCCAAATTTTGAGGGATTAATCATGGCTATAAGTTCTCCCGGCGGTTGAAATTTAAAGACTCCAGGGGCAGCCAAGGCGGTGTAATGGAGCAATAAAAAAACCGCCAGTAATATCTGATTCATGAGTTCTTTCCTTGTTTTCTCTCTCTTCAACTCATACCGACGCGAAATACGCAGTAACGGACTTTTTCTCCTGCACAATTGTCCTCGACCTCGGATTCATTTGTTCAAATACTACTACTACTCCCTCCGCGACCAACCCCATTTTGCTATCCCGCTATAAAAAACCAAACCCTCCGCGCCCTGTAAATGAATAGAGAGAATGAGAGAGGACAGGGATGTGCACCACCTCATTCGGACAAAAGGTTTTCTTTTCGTCCCTTTTTATGCAATTTCCCAGACGAACGGCTTTTAATCATTTAAAAAAGGTTGATTAAATGGAGCGTGTTTCAATTAGCGTTTGCGGCGCGGATTTGGGGCGGTGAGTAGTTATTTTTATTTTCGCGTCCTCGTGCCTCTCGCATAGCGGGGATGATGCGCGTAATGATCGAACTTGAATACGCAGACGACGTAGAAAAAAATGGCGGAATCGGGCCGTTTGCGTTTCTTTTTAACCACGACGCCCTGTGCATGAAAAAAAAGGTGTGGGACCAAGTGCTCTGTGATCGATTTTTGCGGTAATTTAATGCCGAAGCGCAATGATTTTTCGTGTTGCCGTTGCGAACTTAAGGGGAAAAACGGCTGTCGTTGCTAATTTAATTTATGTTCCGAAATGAGGTGTTCAATTCTTCGAATTGTATGCCTTGTCCGACCACGGTAACGATTTTCCATTTGCTTCCCTGCGAGAATACGGGTCAATGAATTGGCGACTAATAAAAATGAAACTCGGCGACATTTTTAAAAATAAAAAAATAACTAGCATAGTGTACGTTTAGTTTTTTACGAAATATAAGATAAGCAAATAGCTCGGTTTGCCTTGGGAAACTAATTTCGATTGCTCAAAAAAATCATGAATTAATCGTCCATTAGCTTCGACAAAGCGGTCAGCGGACGATAACAAATAACTTGTAAGCATTACAGAACGATGACGAAGATATACATCCATGCCGTAGTTATTATTTGTGCCCGCGACCTCAATATTGATTGACAGACACGGATCTCTATCTAAGCCGTCACAATACGCAGTAGTCACTATTTCGAAATGTTCACTCGCTTCATTTTAAGATTGAGTAGTTTTCTGTGCAATTCCGCACCCGCAACATTTTCATTTCGATTTTTTTGTCGTTTCAATCGACTTTATCACCTGCAAACATATCGACCTCTCGCTATCAACTGGCAAAACATTCAAGCTATTCATGCTTAAACTCTTGTAATTAAATAGGTTAAATTTTCATTTTCCCCCGCGAGTTCGGCGAATTTTGAAAAATTTTATTGGAAAAATTAATTGCTCATAGGCAAATAATGATAAATCAAACTGGCTGGTCGGAAGTTTAGATATCACCGACGGGAAAAAACGCGCGGTTCAACCTACTACGCATCTGGTCGTTCATTTTTTTCTTAATCTACGCTTCCACACGTGAAAATGAAAAAAAAGGTTCGAAAAAAATATATAGAGTATACATGAATATTAAAATATCTAGCAATATCAATTTCCTCATTCGGAACTCCGCTGTTACCCCCCCTATCCTCCCACCCCCGCTACCCCCCGTTTCGCTGCTAATTCATCGATCACGCTCGAGGTCGAAATAGGTGGGAGGTTCGATATCGCAGATCGTTCGTTTCTTGTCCGGACCACGGGAACACCACCTAGCGTGGCGACCGAGCTACGGCGATCGGATGGAGGCGGAAATTAAAAATATATGTGTGTGTGTAATCCCTTTTTTTCGTTGTCGTGGATCGCGGTGTTCAACATGCATGAAAAATTACATTATTCATAGGGTGGCATCCAATAGCCGCCGATGCTTATCTCCGGGGATAAAAAATTAGAGAATTAAAAAATATAATCGTTCGACGGTGCCTGGATCCAGCAGTCGGGGGCTTTACCTCTCTTCCCTCCTAATCCCAATCCCTCTCTCCCGCCCCTTTCCCCCGACCAGGACCTTTTTTTTTTAAGAGTATAATTCGTTGAAAAATTGCTTTTGGAAAACATATTTCGGAGGAAATCACAATTCCATTCTCCAATTTGCGGCGATTAATAATTCATTGGCGCCGTGCCGCGTGTAAAAAGAAGGAAACTTTATTTTTGGAAAGATTTCGGATTTTTCCCCCCTATGTTTTTCGGCGGGATTGATACTTTGGATATTATTGACATCATCCGTTTCAAGTAAAAATGAATAATTTGTCGCGAAATTAAATTTCGGTAAGTTTTTTTTTCGGCTAGCATGATGAGTCGCCGCATGATGGCATTTTTGAGAGCCTTTTTCTGGAAATTCGGATATGGTTCGAAGGAGGTTGGGTAACAAAAACGTAAATCATGAAAATCCTATAAAAGATAAAAACACACGCAAACGTTCAATGTAGACTTTTATAAAACTGAGACGGTACTTATGAACATCATTCGTAACCTTGTGTTATAGTACTTTTTATCTTTGGGATTTATGATCTAAATATTGATTTTCAGAAAGAAGGCAAACATTTTTATCCATAAAAAGATATTTTTTATGAATTTTAACCTTAAAAAAGGTCATTAGTTAAGTAATTTTTACCCTTATAAATTATTATACATAAATAATATTTAATAATCACGATAGAATTAGAAACAATATTTGTTCTATAATTTTTCAAATTTTCAAATTGCCACTTCATAAAAAGTCATTTTAAAAGACCTTATACAATAATTTTTCCCTAGTTAGTATTTTGTTTTCCCAAAAGCTTTGGAACTTTTAAACCATTTCAAAATTTTTTACTTTTATTCTGATTTCGAATTTTTAGATATCGAACATCCCATGGCGATTTTCAATTCTGGCTGATTTAAATTATCTAGCATTGGATGATATCTAATGAACTAAAATTTTAAAAATATATATCAGTAAGATATCGATGAAAGAAGATTTTTCTTTAATGCATTAACGGATAGCGGTATAGTTTAAGCCGGAGACTAGACACTGTAAAAGGTGAAACGATGTATTAAAAAAATAACAATAAATATAGTATATTTACAATATATTTTAGCTCAGTAACACACATAGGGTTGCCTCCTTATGAGATGCTGAATCTGAGAGATATCCATCATAGAGTAATAGTTAATTCCAGGAGAAATTCATTTTATGAGTAGTTCATTTCGGGAAATTTTTTATAGGCAAAACACATCCAATGGGATCAATAAAACTTGTTCTATATGCTGCCCGAGGCAAGTAATAACGTTCCTTTAATTTTTGAATAAACGTTTATCTTTTTTTAGATCCTTTTATTCCTTCCCTTCCTTGTTTACGTAGGAATTCTGCAACAAAGATGCATCTACACACTCCAATGTGAATTTAGTATAACTAGTTAAAAGGCAGGTCTATGCAACATTGCTTATAAATCAACAAATTATATCAAAAACAATTACGAATGTTTCTAGATGGGTTTTAATTGTTGCCAAAGTCAGGCGACCCTTTAAGAGGCGTCAGAGGTAGCTACCAGCATGATCTTTTGCAAAGAATACATTTCCACATCAAGTGACGCTCTATTTAAATAAAAGGTAAGGATTCTATCGAACTCTCAACTTAATACAAAGACCAGTAAATCTAAAAATTGCATGACTAAGAAAAATTTGGCCTCCTGAGCAAGTTATACAGGATTCCGGAAACGATGTATCTACAGTGGACTGATTCCGAGAAATTCTCAGAATTCCGGGAGAAGTTGCAACCCACGACACACAACATTTCACTTCAATGTGTTCGCACAGAGAAATTATAAATGTAATAAACTTAGAGAAAGGGCTTTTGAGGTAAAATTTAAAAATCTATTTAAAAATCAAATTTGTTTGCTGTCGAGTCACTTAAACACACCCTCTTTACGATGTATAGATTCTACGCCGATTAACCCCTTTTGACAACCGAGGCCATCCAATATTTTAGCTAGCAATGGAATAGACCCTTTCGACCTCTCCCGTCCCCACTTCCCTTTCGTTCTCTCTCTCCGAAGAAGCGGCTTCTTTAATAGACTCCGCCGCTCTGTAGAACTCATACCCACAGAACACTACATTCGCCGTCGCCGCCGTTCATGGGACGATAAATAGGTCGACGTACGACACGAAGCGAGAGAATTGATTTGGAACTCTCTCCCCATTCTCACAGGTCGGGACATTAAGACGTCGCGTTGGCAGCAAGCCTACCCAATGCCATTGGACCGACAACGCCCCCACGGTTTTACTACAGCTCTTTCCATTTGTATGCCACCCTCTCATTTTTTATCTCTGCTTCTCTTTTTCCTTCTCTCTCTCTCTCTCAATTTTACTATTTTTCTTTCATCATCCTCCCATTTATACCATCCCTTCTACCCTCTATCCCTATTTCCCTTGTTATTGACTAGGGTTGCCAACCAGTCCGTTTTCGCCCGGAGATCTCCGGCTCGTCGACATAATCTCCAGTCACCGGGGCTGTAGCTCAAATCTCCGGCTCACTTTCTTAAGGCTATTAACTTACGAGCAAGGTGACTTTGAATTCAATGTAGGCGGCGATCAGCATTAAATTTAACAGTCGCATTGCCGGTTAATTTGTTTGAAAAAATAATGAAAAAATTGTCGAGTTATAAGCGTTTACCATATTATCCCACTTTACTCTATAGTAGTTGTTGACAAAAACACGCCATCAGAAAATTATCGTAGGGTACAAGGGAGGGGGAAGGAATCATAAAGGGGGCCCAGGGCCCCCAAGATCCCTTTCTACTTACATCACTGCGCTCAAACCCATGCCTCATACTGCGAGGCTAATTTATTTCTTGAGGAACGGAGTTTTAACACTACAATTCCTTTAACAGCGTAAAACAACACGTGAACGTGGATTGATATAAAAATTCATTTATTTCTATATTGAGTAAGTTTTTATTGTTAATTTAATGAACCTGTGTTGTATTTAATTAAAAGACCAAGCCTACCATTCCTAATAAGATAATATAAAAGAAATATTAAAATCGTAAAAGTCTCGTAAAACTGACGCATTTAATTTTAAATCAAGAAACGGAGAAAAACTTACACCATATGTCAATAATATTGACCTATGGTCTTAGTTTTAATAATTTTTTTCCATTAGATTTCATCTCTATCGGGTTTCCTCCGAAGTATCCGGGTTTCAGACAGTATCTCCGGATTTCGAATACAAATCTTCGGTTCATGGAGACCTTAAAGTTGGCAATCTTATTCTTGACATATACCACATGCGGCCTTTGAGAACGTTTTATACGGCCCGCGAAGCTATGATCAAAAAATGATTTAGCACAAATTCATATCATATAAATTCAAGTTAGGTCAATAAAACACTTGATATTTGATATTCAAACTTGATTTCACCATTGGCGTAGCATACTAATAGCCAATCGGTGTAACGAACCGGGGCCCACAGTCAAGGTAGGTTGCGATGGTTGGCTAGTATTTATGGCTAATCAACATCTTGGGTTATTAAAGCCATAACTCCTTCCACACCGAACACACTCACAAGGGAGGAAGAAAACCCGGCGCCGGCATTAGCCTATTCTTTACGAAGATTACCAAGGGGGCCAACTGCTTAACGTCCCTGACTCAGTGCTAAAGATCTGGTTCCGCTAGTGCGACAGACGCATGCGCTGGCTGCGACCATCGCAGGCAGTGACGATGGTTCCACGAGAGCAGCGGCGGCATGCAGCGGACTGCTGCGTCAACCAATGTTGAGAGGGAATTCTTTTGAGACTCCAGTTCATTCTGAGAATTATAGCTCTAAGCATGAAACTCGCTGTAGTTCTTCAAATTTTAGAGGAAGAAGAACGGGACGAAGAAATTATTCGTCTGATTTCTTTAAAAAATATGTATGGTATTTGGCTCAGTCTCATTATATAAAAGTAGATATATCCAGCGCCGTTTTTTACTATATGGATTTTTGGTGAACAATTAATAGATAAAATAAACTATGAACGATGTAATTTCTCACTATAAATGTACATAATTTTAATACATAATTATAAATATAATTACATATATAAGTAGTTTAAATACAGAATGTATAAATATCTTAATATTAAAGAGTTATTCTACGTGATTTTAATGAAGCAAAGTCACCAATAACATCATTGAAATTTATAGTTTTTGCTATGTGTAATGTCTGGTACAAGTATAGCAGTGATATCGCCCCTGTCCTTGTGCCGTGCAACCTCGCACAACTTGCCATTAACGATATTTGCGCCCCTTCTTTAGTTGCGCCCGGGGCAGATGCCCCACTTGCTCCGCCCTAGTTAAGGTACTGGACATATTTAATATATACTTTTTACTTATTTACGTGCCACTTTTTCCGTCCAATTGAGAGCCTATCTCTTCCCACACGCTATCCTTCGAAATGACATCCTTGTAGTCCTTCTGAGAAGCGTCCTATAAGCATTTGTGGAAAGACACAAATTCTATTAACGCCATTTCTTCGTCGCGGCTAAATTTCTCACTCTTTTTTCTCAATATAAAGCACTCCTAGCAAACGGTCGCAACAGCGGCTGCAGGCTGACTGCTCAAGGCACCAGTCACAGCAGCCGACGTCGGCGACCTTGAGCGACGAACGCTTCAGTTGGAACAGTGTGATTCATTTTCACGTGCTACTGATGGTCGCAGCAGTCGCTGCACGCAGTCGACTCATGCGTCTGTCGCACTAGCGGAACCGGGCCTTGCACGATCTCCCCAAACCACGCAAGTAGGGGACGGGACGATCCCATGTTGAAAAATCCGACCTCCGCCGGATTTGAACCTGGAACCGCTGCGTGGTGGAAGGCCAACGCTCTAACCACCCCACAGCCAAGAGGAGCCCTACTACGAAACATTTCATAAAAAATATTGTATTGTGTCATATTACTTGTTACGTTCTATAATGTATTCCAACTCGTAGTTCGAGACATACTCGAGGTAAACGAAATTCTTCCGTTTTTAGGGAGAGAGCAACATGTTTTCAATTATCTTTTGCTTTCCTGATATGTGGATGTTTATGTGCCCGCGAGCCTGTAGAACTTGTTTCTAGATTTCCATCTCTGGATGTCTGGAAGATAGCATTCATATCAGTCCACCCACTTTAAGGGTTTTGTCAATCCATCGGACGGCACAAATAAACAGCTGATCGAGACGCAGTGGAGAAATCTCAAATACAGATCACGAGAAAGTCGAAAGGGATCAGCGAGTAGTATCTACTAAGTGTGCTGGCGACCTCTTCACAGAGACTGAAAACTTTCTCAACTGTATTATAAATGTTTATATGTAACGACTGACTTCATTTTTAGACTGGTTTCCAAAGGAAACAGCCTAATGAAATGGTCCTCTCTCTGTGTTTGTATGTGTCCCCTACTAACAACTTTTGCGCCAATGGACCGATTTTCATGAAACTCGGTATGGGGATCGTGCTGTCAAGGCCACCCTCGGGCTATACTTTATTTGGCGGATTAGCTTCCAGAACGTTTTTTTCCTATATGTTTTACATAGGAAATCTCAAATCCATCGTGCAGAGATGTTTTCTTAAAATCTTAAAATTGTGATATTGGAGCGAGTTTGTACTGTTCCAAGGATAAAAGAATGTATATTCTAATTCGTATCGCCAAATTTTGATAATTGATCGTATTTTCTTGAATTTCTACTAAAACAACGTTTTTGCGTTTGAAATCGCATTTTATCGGATTGTTGCAATGACTTGAACATAAACGAGTGAACAAATGGTTTATTTTCTTTTCTGTCGACTACTCTTCAGCAATGGACAGTTGATCAAGATATATTAGCGTATAAACAGTAACCTTTATTAAATTTGTTTATTTAAAAAAATACAACCAAAATATAATTTCAGAAAGAGATTTTGACATTGTTTTTAGTATTTTAAATCTGATAATGCTCTATTAATTTGTTTTCCAATTTTTCTCTATCATTGATTAACTATGAACTACAAGTGGTATTTATGGTATGAGAATTCCTTTGAATGACTAAAATACTGAAACATTTCCTGTCAATATAAGTAATGAATTCGGGACGTCAACTTTGGGAAACCAGCCCGCATTAGTCCTGGTTTGGACTTCTTGTTTTTGATTGATGGAGGGAAAAGAAATGATAAAGTCCGTAAAACAGCAGCTGGGACAATACTCGTGCCTGTTTGATCAGAGCAGTCTCGTATTTGGTTGCCTCCCTCGGCATCTCGGCAGGTTGTGTAACTTCTGTATTATTTGCTACATATTAGTAAAAATTATTCTTTCATATGGGATAGGAAATTTTTATATATAGTGAAAGCCAGTGATAACGCAGATATCGGGAGACAAAAATTATAACCGCATTATAGGGTACTCTTGTCACAATAATTTTGCCCTTTATGATTGATGAATTGTCAGATTGTAAGAATAGCGCAAGGACGAGTAATCACATATATGAAGCTTAAAAAAAACTACTTATAGTCATTCATTCTGAGAAAATTTTCCACTAAATGTGGTTTTTTCTTTATCTTGCCTCGGAGGTTTTAGTGACTTAATAGCGGATTTTGGTCACGCACGGCGGAATGACTTTCTTTTCATCTTCGATTCGGTTTTCACATTCGAAAAATGTCCCACTGTTTAGGTTTAGGATTTGGGGTAAAAATATTCCTTGAGCATTAAAATAGCAAGGAAACATAAACGATATTTTTTTGGGTGACATGATTAACCATCGTTATATCCGAATAAATCTCTGAATCTGTTTCAGTTTCGCTTCCTTTGTAAAGGTTTTCTCTTCATCAGCATACGACCACCCTAATGATTAGAGCCTAATCTACCTTAAATTACCTCTACTTCCCTTCTTGGCTCTATTTTATCCCTCTCTAAAATTCAGAAACAAATGAATTTGACAGAGTATAGCATTTAATTTATGTTTTCGAAATATCATCCATGTTGCTTTACACCAGGGGTCCCCAAAACTACGGCCCGCGGGCCACATCCGGCCCGAGCAGTGATTTGATCCGGCCCGCATTATCAGCAAGAGAATTCATTAGATATCATTTATGATGTCTAAACGACATTTTCCGAGTGCTTGTGTGAAGTCTACTTTTAATATAAGCGAATAACATATCACGGAATCGAAAAAAATTCTCAAACTTGCTCTTTGAAATTTTCACAGGGCCCGATCAGTCATTTGAAATGTCGTATGTGGCCCGCACAGTGAATCATGAAGCCTCATGTGGCCCTTTCAGTAAAAAGTGGTGAACCCTGCTTTACAGTCATATTTTACATCGATAATTACGCCCGTTTCTTGATTTGTATGGTACATGCGTTCCTTAAAAAGGCCGTGCAAAGCGAAACCGTGCAAACTGAAGCAGGTTTTAGCGCAGGAGCACATGAGGTTACATTTGAGGGCCGGCTTGAGCTCAACATAAAAAATTTGATTGCTTTATATTCAGCAAAACCCACTCGGGAAGGTTCGACTTTGTGGAATGATTCCATATTGTAAATAAAAACTAATGTTCGAAATCTCCACTAGACAAATTTATTCATCAGGTGGTGCTGTAACAAGCGATACCGGTCGGAATAAATTTGTTTAGTGGAAATTTACAGCATTCGTTATTATGTACTTTATATTTAGCATCGCTTCCTTTTGTAAACTCTGGAGTAGAGCTGAAAATTTTTATGATTTTTAACTCTTGGAGATGTTTTCAAAACCGTGCTAAAGCGAAATTGATTGCCGTGTAATTTGAGGTATTTCTCAAAAAGAAGTGCTAAAGCGTCAACGTTTAAAGTGAAACCGCGCAATTCGAGGAGTGGGCGTACTATATGATACTCTCATTCTTTTTACCTTATCTATTTTCTCATCCACACCCCTGACTTTCCAGCTATTGCGCCACGGCATACTTATCTCTTCCCTCCATCATGTTTCGCAAGTACAATTTTATCTTCCTCTCCCGCTTTTTTCATTTACGTCCCATTACTATTTTAGGTCGACCTTTCTCGCAATTCTTTCTCTTCCTCTTCTTCCCTCTCTCCCTCTCTATTACTTCCAACCACCCCTTCATCTCGTTTCTGTAACACCCTGCTTCCTGCATGTGTGACTGCTCTCGTCTCTCTTCTATCTCTTTTTCCTCTTCCACGGCCGCATTATTTCGTCTTTATTGCCGTCCCTTCAGTGGGCTCGTGGCGTGAGAGACCCACAAGGATTTTCACGAGATGGTCATCTGCGTGGAGGGTTATAGACACGCCGTCTCTCGTTTTTTCCGAGTCTTACTGACTGGGTTATGCCTGTTTTAATGGCCCACGTCTGGGACCGCCTCCTATACGAGGTTCCTTCGTCTTTTTGCCTACTTCCCCACATGGACTCGGGAAACGAACGATGAATAACGATGAGAGGAGGAGATGTATGATTTACGCTCGGTTAAGATTCTTGGGGGAGAGGCGTTCATAGCCGCGTGCTAGTGTAATTTTAAGCGGCAGATTGTATTTTTTAGGGTGAGTTTCATGTTTATTGCTTCGGGGTTGATGTCTATTTAAGTACGTGCGAAAACCATTAGCGTAGAGTCTCTGGAGTGAGAATTCCTTTCAAGTCCTTAGAACAGAAAATACCGTATTGTCCCGAATATAACGCGTTTTTTTTACAAAAATTGAAATTTTAAAAGTAGCCCCCGAATTATATTCGAGTATTAGTAATTTTAAAAGATCGTAAAATCGTGTTTTGAAAAATCACCGTGTATTCCGAACACCTGTTTACGAGATACAAGATACTTGTTACATCGTAGAAACATTAGGCGTACGTTACGCTGTACTTGAAAAGCATCCGGGGCGAGAATAGATCGAGTTAAATCGGCGACTGAACCCTTCGATAGTCATTGGATTGAAGCTATAAATGCGTCGGCGTATTCTTTGTAACTACCATAACGAGTTTTTATCCATTCGTTATTTTAACAATGGGTGACAAAAAGGGTGTTGATCATGTTGAGAAAAAGGGTCCTTCCAATTCCAGGTTAACAGAGGAATCCGACGAAGTTATGACATGAATTTTAAAAGAGTCTTAGCTAAATCGGTGTTGTTAAAATCCACCGGAAATGAGAAATCAAGGGTAACTGTTATGATTGCAGTCACGGCCGATGGGCAAAAACCGACTCCCTACGTAATTTTAAATCTTAAAAGGATGCCTAAGGAAAAGTTACCGTCAGGTGTAATCTTTAACGCGCAGGAGAAGGGGTGGATGAACGAGGAACTTGTATTAGATTGGCTGAAGGTTGTTTGGGGTCGCGTTATATTCGAGGTTTAGTTTTTTCTTGAAAAACTTTCCAAAAATCTTACGGTCGCGTTATATTCGAGTTGTTTTATATTCGGGACGATACGGTACTTGGAATTCTTTCCTTGTAGGCTAACAGCTTCAATATTTTCCCAAACAAAATTTAAAAAACGCTCCTCTTAAATATATCAGAACGCTAAAATGCGAATATCACGCGAATTTCATAAAACGTATCGCAACAAATAGATGCGTTTTAAATACCTTTCGAATTAGGGATTTTTTAAACCTACATAAATCTGCGAAATTAACTAGCCACAACGTATTTTGTGAACTGAACTGCGCTTTTTGGCTTACTCCGCAGGAATTTAGCATTTTTGGTTTGATGGTCGCCGCTCCCGCTTGTGCGGGAGACGTCCGGTGTTACCTCTTTCAGGACGTTGAATCACGCTACTGTTTGTGAGCCAGATGTGTATCTCCGCTCGCGAGGCACTGTTTGCCCGGTAAACTGGCGTGAATAGTTCCCGTGTGAGAGGAAACGTTTGCGCTGCGGCGAGAAAAAATGTTAACTATATCCTAGAAATACACAGGGCACTCTAATTTCACTTTGTTTTCCGCGATACACAAGAAGCGATGTTTGTGCGCCTGTTAGTTGAGAGTAACGAAATAATGGATCTCTAGACTGCGGATCCCATGGACATGTCCATCGTACGTTATTGATTTCTATTCGTTTTGTGGAAGACTATTAAGGGAAACCCTCGAATACCCTCTCAATTATGAACAAAGTCGAAATTGGATGGTCAACCTGTAGTTAAATATGCATCAGGATCACGGTCGATGGACGGCGTCTGAGCGGCATTTGTTTGAAGCAATGGCGATGATGCCGATACACATGGCAGCCGGTTTGTTAGTGGAAATATAACTCCAATTGGTACAATTGAAAACAATCGACGAGTACGTCTTTTTGCTCATATCTTACTCTCATCGGGATGACGGCGTACGCAACATTGGCCATTATTTAATAAAAACCCGAAATTAACTTAAACGGAGGACAATAATTGTATTAAATCGATTCCAGATTAAGGATTATGTGGACGATGTTCTCATTTCTGATCGTGTTACGCAAGAGCTAGTGTATTGATATTGATTGGAAATGATAATTTTATGGACTCATTATTTACAAAATATAATGACATAATGTTGATTAACATTGCGATCATATATAATTAAACACAAATTATTGGCGACATCAAGAGATGCTGGTTGAACAAGAATTTATCTCAGCTGAAATAAAAATCACGTATATGGCTGATTATTTGGCCCTTTTGGCCAATTTTTTGTTAAATGTTTTATTATGACAAAAACCTTTGCTCCAATAAAATGCGCAAATAATAATGTGCTTATGTGATCATTTTGTCGGTCTGTGGACAATCAACGTTTTTTTGAGACGTTTAAAAATTTCTTGAATTGGATAGTTCTTATCATCAATCTTAATTTTCTACCGATTGAACTTTCACGGTAGTTCATAGATCTTCCGCTAGATGGCCACAGATTCGAAATTTTTTACACTAACAACAAAAATTAAGAGAAAGATAAATAAGCCTAGATTTAGCGATGGGAGATAAATTTCTGCTTGAAGTTATGAACTAAACAAAGACAGCTGGGCCATCAATCTCTCCTGAGTTAACTCACAAGGGAACGGTCGTTTATTCGCCACATTATACGTTGATGGTTACACAAAGACTTTCGCTTGCCTTCTGTGGACGTCATTTTCCGAGCGGAAGACAGAGAGGAAGACAGGTCGTCTGGAGCAACGATAATTTACCCTTTAAAGCGGGCAAAAGGGAATAGCATTACCTATCTCTTTGCAGTGCAAGGGAATTCCCCATAACCTACACCCTTCGTGTTTGTGCATGCGTACACCTCTATGTGAATGAGAATGTGTGTTTTAAATTTGAGAGCCGTAAAACGAATCGTTGATGGACTGTAAGGAGTTTAACTGCGACCCGAATACGCCATCCTGCCGACGACATCGCCAACGACGCCAGGCGGGAACGATGTCCGCATCTCTTACATAAAAAGTAATAGTTGTTCAGAATTTTTTCGAGCGGAGAGAAATTCATTTTTTATAGTCTTTGGATAGGGTTAAAAGTTTTTTTTTGGACGGTTCCGCTTCTTTATAGCAAATTTACGAAGGAACGGCACAAAACTTTGTGAGTAGGTTTGGATTATTAATTCACAGGGAAGGTAAACCTTCTCGTGATAGTTTAATGCGATTTTATTCAATCTCTTGCTGACGCAATGCGTGAATTCAAACTTTTAGCTGTACGCCATTGTGCAAATGGAGTGGGGTGTCCGTGGAAAGTTAGTTGCGATTTACTATCAATAACTTAGCGTCTGCGAAATAGCACGATCTTCCGATAAAAGCACTAAAAATTTACATTCAAAATTAGGAAGATATTACATATACTATAAAATATTTAAAAAATAACTACATTATAAGAACTAAAAATCGAAAACATTGACTTCTGGTGATTTGAAAATTTTCTGTAACGAATTTTTATCCAAAATTGATATTTTATTTATTTAATTAAAAAATTTCAGACGATAAAGCATTATAATTGATCATAATTTATTGATATAGTTAAATTCGGCCAAAAATTTCTCTTATTACGTATTTACTGCTAATGTTTATCATATTTCCGTAGATTTTTTATATTCTTCATTTGATGACTGTGAAAAAGATATAACGACATGGAAAATATAAAAAAAGAACAGAGCATTCCAAAACGTTTGGACTATTGAAAATTTCTCTCACATACTAAAATGCAGTAACGTAAAACACAAACATTAGATTCGACTGCTCGAATATCTCCGCCATGTGCAATCGAGGAGAAAAAACTAGACCCCTCCTCTCTCTCTCTCTCTCTCTCTCTCTCTCCAATACATTTTCAACAATTTTATCCCATTTCGTAATCCGCCACCGGTCGTCAAACATATTAACATAGATAGGGAATGAAAAAGATTCGGACCACCGTGCGGCGGCGAACGGACCTTCCGTATCCACTCGACCCCTTCAAACCGCACCATCCTCTCTGTCCGTCTGTCCGTCTCTTTCCAACACCAACGCCGAAAACCCCATTCTAACCCTTTCTCCACCTCCCACTCTTCTCCGACCCATATCCCAACCCAACCTCCCCTCCCCTCGCCTAAAGTAGTCTCTGCAAGCCTGACCCAATAATAATACCGCCGGTCGGCACCTGCGCGACGCCCGGCCAAACGACCAAGAGAGGGAAAGAGGTTGGATGAAGAGGTGGCGCTCCAAATCATACACCCCCTTCCCGCGACGTCGTTACCCTAGATAAAACGCCCGCGTACAGGTGTTTTGCGGCCGTTTGATTTACTCCGAGTAATATTCCTCCACCCTCGATGAGGAAAAAAAGAACCCCGCAGTCCGCCATGGCGCTGCCGACCTTTTTTCTTATTTTATTTTTTTTCAATCGCCGCGGAAAACGGGGTCGGCCATGTTGGGACGAATCTTTTAACTACTGGCCTCAGCTTATGGCGCGGTGTGGGGAGCACATCCGTTTTACGCCGTCGCCCACCCTCTCCACCCATTCCGTATCCCACCCTCTCCACCCATTTCGTATCCCTTTTTTATCCCCCATTCTTTCCCATCCTCCCCTCATTTGGCTGATTCGGGGTGGGTCAAGTAAAGCGGATCTTTTCGCCATTTCGCTCGGATGGACGGCCTTTTATGGCTCTTATCTTGGATTGCTCCTTTTCTCATTCTCGTTCCGAGCCATCGTATACGGAACGAGGGGTCGATGAATGAATCTTTTGCCGAATCGAGTCCGCGATGAAGAGCGAGAAGTATTTCGATCAGAGCGAATGCGTCCATTTAATGATGAGCCTCTTTTTTTTACGGCCCACGCATCTCCGAGAGTTGCGGGGCGTATTGCGTCGTTGCTAAGCGACGGAGCTTAACGTCTCCGGAGTCGATTTCGATGGATAAAAACCCATTAGCTTCTGGAGCCTAATTGTCTGTAACGGTTTCGCCAGAAATTTGGAGGGAGAAATGAGCGAACGCGACGTGACGTTAATACGGTTTTTGACCTTCGTTGGACAGACGTACGTCGTGATGTCGGGCACTTCATCACGGAGTTATTAGGCACATCTGCGGTCTGCTGCAGATGGAAGCTATTCCTTGGTCGTAATGGATTTTGGATGGGGATATCCGTCTCCATTGAATCGTTTCGAAATGTGCGGGATAACTCACAAATCAAGGGCAGTTATTTGAGGTACGTGTAACAATTTTTTTACGCTTAGTGAACTATAAAATAATCGTTCGATGATTCATAGTAACGAGGATGGGACGAAAATAAAATTATTTGATGGATATAGAGGAGAAGTCATTCGATTTCGAAGTTTGGGAACAGTTGATATTACAAAATGACCTTGTCATTGAGTGATGACAATACTACGGTGCGAGAATACATAGAAAGTGCACCGCATTTTTAGTTTTTTTATTTAATCGTAAAAAAATACTGAACTATCGGATGGATTTAATTTTGTTATGAAATCCTCGGGAAATACTCCTTTCTCCCATCATAGTACTCTTACGCTCCTTCTCAAAGAAAAAAGTTACTGCAATCAGTGTACTAGTAAGACGATAAAACAACGATACTTTCATAGGATTCAGCTTTCACCCCATGAGTTATTGCGAATCGCTTAGGTATTGTTCTCTGAAATTTCGAACCTTTTTCACTGGAAATATCGAAATAGAAAATATTACTAGTTCTACATGGAAATTCACGGAAAAATACTCCATAATAAGTGCAAAATTTAGAAACTTTCTCTGTAGGAATACGGGACTATAAAACACGTGACCTATAAGATATTGTACAAGGAACAGATTTGCATATCAAGTAAAATTGTTCTTAAATTGACTGCCATATATAGATCGTTTTTTCTCCCCTCACTATTCTTGTATTAGAAGATTCACTAAATTAATAAATTAAAAAAACATTTACCACTTTTATTTAGATTAGTACTTTTGAGGAGCAAGTCATTGAAAATTGAAGGGAGGAAAAAGAAAAATATGGCAAAAGTAAAAATAGTATGCATTGCATTGCTTTTAATATGTTGTATTTAACCTTTCAATGAGTGATGCAAATTTGCATCAATCTGGCTGAAGATTTTTTTTGGACAAAATATCCTAGGAAATGCATATGTCAGTTGAGGCGAATTCGCGACATTCGTATTCTCAATGAAATCAGTGCCGGTTTCTAGTGTTGGATTTGTGATGTTTTATGCAGACAAATATTTGTATGCCGTTCTTTCCGAAGCGCGTAGGTGTTGGTTCCTGAATTTTGGAAAACTGTTCGGAAAATTGGAGTTTATTATGTATTTATGAAAATTATTGTAGTATTTTATAAGCATTAAAACATCTGATGATTTATGATTCATATTTTTTTTACCTTCAATTAAAAAAATATTGTCTTTATAAGGTCCGCCGCGTGTAACAATCAGCTTTCCTTTATTTATATCAACCTTGCTATTTTCAATAGCTGACTTCTCTAACGCCAGGAAAGTGAATCACTAGCAATTCCAAAGAAATACATATAAGATCTGCCATCATTCAGGACCTCAGTTGTTGATGCACATTGTAATGAGGGAGAAAATGTTTCAAGTAGAAAGACAGTTCATCCATCACCGTCATCAATCCTGTGAGCCTTTCAAACAAAAAAAATGGAGGTTCAGCTCAGCCAATGCTGACGCAGGACTTAAGAACTGATGGAGTTGCTCATTGGCGTATGGTTGGGAAGTCAAGACAACGGTGTAAAAAGCCAAATTGTAAAAGTCAGAATTTTTATATATGTTCAAATTCAATTCCCATCTTTGCCTGTCTAAAATGAAGAACTGTTTTTGGGAAATTTCATGCATATAAGCCAGTTACATCCTCTAACTCAAAGAAATAAATTAAGCTGAGTTGATTAAAATATGCCTGTTGTCGCGAAAATGCATTATATAAGAATAATTAAAAAAAATACTTTTGGATTTGTTTAGATTTTTATTAATTTTCTTTATATAAAATAATGGAACATGAATCGAAAAAAAAATTATTATAAAAAATCCAGGCAATACAGAGTTAACTACTGTGGCCATAAACCAGATATATATTTCATTTAAAAAGTAATCGTCCAAATCGGCAATTCGCCATTTTTTATTACCAATAATATACCAACAGAACATCCAAAAAAGACTATAAATGGGTTTCAGAGTTAAAATGCTCTATTTAACTGATATTTTTCGAACTTTGATGTGGTTTATATAATACAAAATTTATCTTCTGAAAACTCAGTTCCTATATATAAAAAAAACATAGAAAGCGAACGAAAATGTCCCGCATCGACATATTAATCAGAGTAAAAGAATGTGTTAATCCACTGCATCCAAGCATATTCTACATTTATTTCATCGGCCTTTTTATGTATTCATGATCTACTTAAGCGAAGAAAATCCGGAGGAAGGGATAAAAAGGAAAACTCCGACGGTATTCCTATTCAGCTCCGGCTGTCATCCGCGAAACGGAAACAGGAAGTGTTTTGTAGCTCCATTTTCTTTTTCTCCCACAACAGAAATCATTCTTCCGCGCGACGTTTTAACCCGCTGAAAACCTCTGAACGTGCACGACCTCCGAAACTCGAAGAATATAGACGGAAACTGCGCAAGAAACTGTGTCCTCCGCTGACCATTTCCGCACAGAGCAGCAGCAATGCCAACGCTGACGATGTGAGTCGGACACCAGTCAACTTTTCACCGTCTTCTTTCCATCACAAAAAGACGCAGGAGAAAGAGAGTAAATGGAGAGAGATAGAGGTAGAGGAAGGGGACTGGAAAGATTAAGGAGGAAAAGGTCAACTTCTTTCGAGGGTTGAGAACTGAGAAGGGAAGATCACCCGACTGGTTCCCAACCACGTACAACTTCTTCTGTCACCCTTTCTCTCTCGATCTATATATTGTGGACCCGATAGGTAAAGGGGAAAGGAAGTAATGGTTTCTGTTTGGAGCACGGGGGTATGGGAGGATGTACTGGGTCAAATTGGATCTAAACCCATTTTTCCCTCTCTTTTTCCACGCTCTCTATAATTCGAGGCGGGGCTCTTTGCCAAGGGGACCCCCTCTCGCTATCTCCGCTTTTTTGACGGCGTCAGAATCGATCCAGAGACTTTCCGGAGGGAAGTAGAAAATTCAGAGAGATAGAGAGGAAGGGGCTGGAGTGTGCCAAGGACGAAGGGGAAATGTGTGAAGTTTTAGCTACTGTCCTGTCTTTTGCGGACTAACGGACGTCTAAAAAATCTGCTCTGGGGGAGATGGAGAGAGGGAGTTATAGAGAAGAAGAGGGTGTAGGGAAAAGAGGAAATGAAAAAGAAAGTGAACGAAAGAGAAAGGGAGTGAAAGAGAGAATGAGAGAACGGAGCGCGAGATAGAGGATGTGAGCGAGAGTGTCAGCGAGAGAGGGCGTGAAAGAGATACATATGTAGATAAACATGAGGGATTGAGGGAGAAAGAGAGAGAGAAATGAAGAGAGAGAATGAGAAAGGGGTGAGAGAGAAAGAAAGAGAGAATGAGAGAGGGGGTGGAAGAGGGAGAGAGGATGGGACGAGAGAGAGAGAGAGAATGGGATGAGAGAGGGAGAGAGTGAGTGAGAGGAGAGAGAGAGGAAGTGAGAGAGGAAGTGACAGATATATAGATAAACTTGAGGGATTGAGGCAGAGAAGAAGAGAGATGGAGATAGAGATAGAACGCGAGAGAAAAATAGAGGGGGTGAGGGAGTGAAAGGGTGAGGGAGTGAAAGGGCGAGAGAGAATCAGAGAAGGAGAGAGAATGAGAGAGGGAGAGAATGATAGAGGGAGAGAATTAGAGAAGGAAAGAGGGAGAGAATGAGAGGGAATGAGAGAGGGAGAGAATGAGAGAGGGAGAGAATGAGAGGGAGTGAACTAGAGGGAGAGAGAGAGGAAAGAGTGAAAGAGAGAAAAGAGAGTGAATGAGAGTGAGAGGAATTTAAAGATGGAGTGAGAGGGAGGAAGAGAGCGAGAAAGAGAGAAAGCAGAGTCGGTGGAGACAGAGAAAGGCGAATAAAGTTGTGAGCTGGAGGTTTATTATCGTTGTCGGTTGTGGTTTCGCCTAAGACTCCACCACGGAAGAGCAGGCCTTGTTGGCGGTAAAAGAGGCTGGGGAGGATATAGGAGCGGGAGGGAGAGGGGGTGGAGTGGAGTTTCGAGGGTGAGGGTATAGCGACCCTCTCTCAAAACAGTGCTAAGGGTGAACGATCGGGTAAAGTGGCGCAAGGGGAATGTGGTGTTTAGGGGGAAGTGAAAGAGGGACCGGAATACGAGGAAAGGGGCGGAGAGGGCGGGAGAAAAAAAGGGTAGCAAATTTATCTTATTTGCATTATTCTTCAACTAAAGAACACGTAGAATTGTATTGTTAATGAAAATTAAATTTATGAAGGCATGGATAGAAATGAGGAGCGAATGAACATTGAAATATAAATCAAGTAGCTGTGGCCCATGAGATCTTAGCGGGATTTTTCGGAATGCGTCAAATCGTCAGACGAATGAATGACAGTAGAATCTGGTGAAATAGAGCCTCAAGGGAAGACATAAGAAGATCAGGTTGTCGAAGCTTTGTTTATTATCAGAGGTTCATTTTAATGTTAATAAATACGAACGGAAAAATGTGTACTTTGACTCGCTGATAATTCGAGTTAAAGGCGTTCGAGTTATCGAGGCTTTATTAAAACTTCTTAAATTTTTTTACCGTGTATCTCTAACATTATCTTGTTATTGGGTTTTCAAAATACGATATTTTTTGGCTTAACAGGCTGAGCCATTGGACTTGAACATTTGCGTAGTTACAATAACACATGGTTGAATTGATATGGAACCATTTGTACAGACATAAAGTTTATCATTATTGAAAAGATAAAATTTCAAGAGATTGGCATTCGAAATGAAACATAAAAACGTAAAAGTGAAGGCGAATGGATATGAAGAGATGTATAAATATCTAATACCACGATGTTGAAGTTTATAAGCGACATCTTGCTCCTAATAATTACAATACTGATATAGCATAAACAAACATCATGAGCTGTGTAGCAACGCACGATATACACTCACAAGATGGTTTGCGGCGACGAAAACATTAGTATAACCGCCTTCAGACAATTTACAAATTACTGCAAAGCCTGTGTTAGCGCCGCAACATTATTCTGTCAGCAAAGAATTAGGGCAGGGAGGAAGAGGTAGAAACGTTGATGAGGAGAGATTAAAAGTGGCACGCTAATAGCGGAGAAGAGAGAGAATGGAGGAGATAGGAACGGCCTGAGTAATAGTGACGAATGGAGAAGGAAATGGGCTGAAATAACAGGGAGAGATGAGGTTAGGAAACTGTTTAAGTACGTATGTGTCTCTCCGACAACTCCAGCGGCTACATACATATATGTACGATATATACCAGACATGGCCAACGCGCGGCTCGCGAGCCGCATGCGGCTCTTAGATACCTTCAGCGTGGCTCGCCTCAATAATTTTAAATATATTTTTAAATACAAAACAAATAATTAAATGAAATCGCACGAAGCTTGATGACTCCGTGTTAATTAATACTGGGTGGTTCATTATCCCTACCAACACATTGCCCACCCGCGTCCTGCGCGTTACAGTGCGCTACTTTCCGGTCACTTCGCTTTTATTTTGAACCGTTTCGTACATATGAGTCATTATATTTGTGTTTACGATTGCCTTGCCTCGTGGCTGAAATCTGGATGCTTCATGCAGCATATGTTTTGTCATCTCAACCCAGAGAGATATTTTAGGCTAGTTCTGCTTCGACTTCCAAGTAGTAAAATCTCATAGAGCAGAGTAGTCAAATTTAATAAAGATTTATTTAAAAAATGTATACCCAAGCCACATCCGATGAGAGAAACGAAGAAGAGGACCAAGATGACTAAAATATATGCTTCTGTAGCATATTACTATATTATATATATTATATAGTAATATGCTACAGCAGCTACATAATGAGTTAAAAATATTTTATTGGCTCATTACATGTTATTGTGGCTCTTCGGTGATGTTCATTGCAGTATTGTGGCTCCTACTCAGGCCTAGGTTGGCCACCCCTGATATATACAAACACGATAGAAAATTAGAGCGAAATCACAGAAGGGGAGAGAAGAGAGAAAGCTAAACAAACGAAAGTAGTCGCAGAGAGTGACAGATACAGAAGGGGAAAAGAAAGAGGAGAAATGGAGAATGATGTGAGAGCAGGAGAAAAAGAGAAAGGAGAGATATGCGACCGGGTTGAATGCTCGAAGAAGAAGCGGCGTGAAGGTGAGGTAGCGATAAACGAAGAGGATGGTTGAGTGAAAGGAGGGCGGAAATAAAAGATGCAGGAAAAGGAATGTGGAAGGGAGAGAGACCGAGATGGCGGAAGAGACATCGGAGAAGGAGACGCCCCATTTGGACGTGTGGGAGGTTGGGGGAGGGAGCGGAGGGATCTCCATAGAATCTTCTTTCTATGACGTCGAGGCTACAGTCTCACGGTATGCAGAATCGTTTAATTGCCAAGTTCTCTCTTTTGGTCAAGTTACGGAGGGCAAATTCGCTTCCCTGTACCAATAGAAAGAATAATAGTTCGTGACGAATTTTATTTCCATTTGTTTGCTTTCCCTAAGGTTTTGTGGTGTCTATTGAAATTCTATCGTAAAAATGACGCTTCGGCGATTAAGACAGCTCGATATTTTCCAGTCGTCTTGCTATCTCCTGCATATTTTAAAGGGATTCCTAGTGTTCGAGTAAAACCTAATCGATTACTTTACTCGTCGACTTCTACGATACCGGTTTCACGAGCAACATCCGAGTGTTTTTTATGGGAGACCTCATGTGAGATGTGTTTAATATGGAAGGAGTTATGGCTTTAACAATCAAAGAGGTTGATTAGACATAAATAGAAACCAACAACAGCAATCATGTGCGACGTTTCCCCATCTATGATTTCATTGACTTATTTATTTTATTCCTCCTTCAGATGATGGGCGTGTTGGTTTTCCCAAAATAAGTGACAAGAACGGAGTTTCTCAAGGCATCCGCAGTAGTGGACTGATAACTTGATTCACTGGGAAATGTTTAATAAACGCCAGGCTATTGAGTTGTACTAGTGATGTTCCAAAGATTCGGAATAGGCAGGGATAAAGTTTTACCTGGCCGTATTCCCATTCCAGAAACCGTCATTATTTTATCCTCCGAAGCGAATTTTATCCAAGCTTCAATTTTTCATGCTAATTTTTGAAAAATAATTTCCCTATTTTTATTGAAAAACCTTATCACTTGGCAGTCCTCATGTTATTTTAGAACAGTGGTTCTTAAACTTTCAATTGTCGCGGCCCCCTTGAATATCATGAGGGCCCCTTTGAAATGAAAATATTAAAAATAAGAAACTTCAATATAAATTTATTCATTACATATAACTATTAATAGTTTTTACAAGATCGCATTTTCGAAACTCTCTGATAAATTTTATTATTCGTAATTTTTTTGCCGTTTTACCTTACTTCCAAAATAATTTTGGGGCTCCCTGGGGGGGGCCGCGGCCCATAGTTTGAGATTCATTGTTTTAGAACTTACGCCGAGATCATTGTGATATGAATGATGCCACAAACAGAAGGACCTCAAGTCGGTTTTTAGTCACTTTCAGCATATCATCGCCAGACAGCTGTAATTGATTTACTAACGAATCGTATCTACAGAGTGAACGTAACCAAAGGGCAATTTGGTAATATCATCCTAGTCCTAGACAAACTATATTTAGTTTGTCTGGTATGGGATGATTTTGTAGCTCTCTGTGAATTTTCTTTGAGTAAACAACCGGAAATTAAGAAAAAATAGTGTTGTAAAATAAACATGTTCGGAACGCTGTGGAAATTATGCAGCAGAATTATTATAGTTCGCTCCTTGTTGGACTTCCCTCCCTGAGGACTGCATAACCTTACAGAGGTTTCAGGGTTTGTGTACTCTTATGAACCAAAGAGCTATGCCGGCGGGAGATAATTCTCCTGGTAGGACTATCCAAGCCGGAAAGGTCTGAGGGGAAGAGTCAGACTAAGAAGCAGTCTTGGTGGTTTTACATCCCCCTGTGCAAGGGAAGCAACTTGCACAGTACCTCTGTAGGTGGTGCTCATGTGGATATGAACAGCTAAAGATGGTTAATCACTCTTGTGAAACTGCGAAGCGGAAAGCAAGGGGAAACTACCTCATTATATTTCCCATGATAAGCTGAAAAGCTGCAAATACCTCTATGGATCTCTCTGGGGTAAAATATTCCGGAGGTAAAATAGTCCTCCAATCGGATCTCTGGGTAGGTACTACCCTAGGGGATGCACAGAGGAAATTAATTAATAATAATAATTAATTAATTAATAAGAAGAAAGCAAGTAGTGGGAATTTAAGAATAGGCGCATGGAATGTTAGGACTATGAATTCAGGGGGGAAACTAGAGAACTTAAAAAGGGAAATGAGAAGGAATAATGTAGGTATAGTAGGTCTTAGTGAAGTTCGGTGGGAAGGAGAAGGCGAGATAAATTCAGACGAATTTAAGATTATTTACTCGGGAGGAGAGAAAATGGAAAGTAGAGTGGGGATTATGATGAGAAGAGAGATAGCTGAAAGAATTAGCAAGGTAGTGACAATTAATTATAGATTAATAGCCGTAAAACTTCAGATGGAGCCAGTGGAAATGCTTATAATTCAAGTGTATATGCCAATAACTAATGCTGGTGACGAAGAAGTAGATGAAATGTATGATCAGATTACGGAGATATTAGAGGAGGAGGGAAAAGGAAGGATCACCACCACAGTAATGGGAGACTGGAACAGTGTAGTCGGAGATGGACAGGAAGATAACATAGTGGGAAAATATGGACTAGGGAAGAGAAATGAAAGAGGGGAGAAACTTGTAGAATTCTGCCTTAGAAATAGACTGATAATACATGATTTAAGCATCACCAGCGGAGACTTTACACATGGAGAAGCCCAGGAGACCAGAGACGATACCAGATAGATTACATAGTAGTCAATGAAAGATTTAGAAATATCATTAAAACTGTGAAAAACTACCAGGGGCAGATATTGATTCAGACCACAATCTTTTGATGGCAAATACACAATGTAAACTGAAGAGTGTTAAGAGAAACATAAGATATAACAAGAAATGGAACTTAGAGGAACTCCTTAAGAACAAGGAGGCTATCATGACTGAGCTGGAGGAAAGGTTGGGGGGGAGAGCTGAAGAAAATAGGAACAATGTAGATGAGAAGTGGAGATACGACATACATACATACATAGCAACATTAAAGATGTAATGGAAAAGAAGGTGGGAAAGATAACGGGTGAAAGAAACAAAAACCCCTGGGTCACAGCAGCCATGCTGAAAAAAATGGAAGAGCGGAGAAAGTAGAAGAACAGAAACACTGAAGAAGGCCAAAGAAAGTACAAGGAGTTAAATAATGCTTTAAGAAGGGAAACAGAAAAAGCCAGAGAACAGTGGATAAATGAGAAATGCGAGGAGATTGTCGAATGTGAAAGAATTTGTAGAACAGACCTCATGTATAGCAAAGCAAGGGAACTATTCAAGAAAAAAGCAAGAAAGATAGGACGTAAAGGAATCATGAACAAAAGTGGTAAAGTAGTAGGACGAGAAACAAAGAGGTATTAGAAATGGTGCGAGAAGAAAGGATCCTAATAAAAACAATCAGGAAAAGAAAAGCAAATTGGATAGGGCACATATTTGAGAAGACAGTGTTTACAAAGGACGATCTTAGAAGGCAAAATTAGCGGAAGAAGAGGAAGAGGGAGAAAAATAACCTGTCTTCAGACAGCAGCATGATGATGATGATGTTGGACATGATGCTTTTTCGCCAAAGCCTCGCGGGTATCATAAAACGCTCTAGGGAACCGCATACGGCACGCAGGTGGGAGTCTGCTCACCCCTAAACTAAGAGTCGATTCATCCCGGAACAGGTAGCGGGGCTCATTCCTGTTGGTAAGACGATTAAGATCGAACGTAAGAATTAGATTATAACTTGAAAAGGTACGCATTATGTAACAATCATCACGTTAATTTCCATGGCTACCTCGCAAATTTTGTTTGCTGACTTAATACGTTTTCTTTCATCAAAATATCCTTTTTTACCATTTATTGGCGGAGACTAACCATAGCATATTTGCTACCGTTTCCGGTGTCTGTAAATCATAAATTATATTTAATACTATCGTAATTTGTCATCAAATATGATTGGCATGCGTGAAATAACTGTTAAATCAAAATAAAATTTATTTAAAAAATTAATGAAGCCACCATATAGATGCACTAAAACAATAGTTCCTAAACTCTGTGCCGCGGCTCACTGGGGTCTGTAGTAGATTTTTAGGGGGCCGCGAAAAACTTGGTTTACTAAATAAATCATAGATTTGGATGTGTTTATAGAAAATTATGACAATTTTTCTCCTAAAAAATTGTTTGTGTAATAGCATCAACAAATAGATGCGTCCAAAGGTTGAAATTCCCATATCTTAAAATATATGAACCTATTTACGGGCTGGAGTGCCGCGAAATCCTGTTTATCTTTGAGGGTGCGCCGCGCCTCAAAAAGGTTCGGGAACCACTGCACTAAATTGTGAAAAATAAATATAAAATTCACCTAATATAATGTTCCAGAAAGTGAAAATTGTTTGGGGTTCATAAAAATTGTGCGAAAAAGAAATATTATTATATTATTTAAAATTTAAAAATTACCTTTTATGAGAAAATTATTGGAAGAAAGACTCAAGAATGACTTTTATGCTACATGGTCTAAAATCTATTTTGTGAAGCTAAGACGAAATTTTTATTACGACATGAAAAATAGTAATGGCCAACTAGTAATCACGCAAGAATACATGAAGATCGCACGTGCATTAGTACACTGCGAACATATTCGGAAGATAGCATCCTTGCATGTTATAAAAATAAATCCATTTAATAGCAATTAAAGCGGAGCATTACTAAGCCGAGCTTTGTAAACTTTGCGCGTCATTTATATCAAACAAAACGCACGAGATAATTGGTCTCGGCGTGAAAGGAGATATGAGACGGATTTTCCGATCACAATAAACTTGAATTTTAGTTCCCACCCAAATGAAAAAAATTGAAGTTATTTTTCAACCATTATTGGTCTTGAGTACCTAATGACTAGGATTCCCAGATCTACTGCTTTTGGTAGTACAATACTAATTTTTCGTCTTCTGTACCACCTTCGATTACTTTTGTACTACTTTTCGGATATTTTGGAGAACTGTAGAACCTGTTCAGAATTTCCATATATCTCCACCTCTCCACCTCTTCAAAAGTTGTCGGCGTTATCGAATAATGATATCCCAAAAATTTTGGAAAATTTGTTTACCAACGACACAAGTGAAATTTACTATTGCTTCCTCCGAAGCTCATTAGCCTCTTTTCAACAAACGTTATTGGTTTTGGAGGAAAAAGATCTTTTGCTACCAGAAAGGCTAGACTTGAACGAAAAATCAAGGAAAGGATATAAAAATATCTTTTTGGTGCAAGAGCTTATGCAAAATTGCAAACACTAAAAGATTCAAATACAACCGTTTAGTTACAAAAACTATTCATTGAAATTTTCTACGGCGGTTAATTAAATATGTAAGTGCTATAGAAGTAATGACTGTCCTTCGTCTACTAAATGGTTAATGCTTAAAAGTACTGAAGATATTCAATAGGACGACATACGAAAAGCGGCAGAATTGTTAATCCCAAAAATCGCTGCAAAGGATTCTTCGTTTGATAAAACGACTGAATTGATTTCATTCCTTTGAAACGCCTCAAAAGAATTCAATACTTTGCCAATTGATAAAAAGTGAGTCATTTTATTTAAAAGTGATTATTTCGTTGATCTAAAGAAATTAGTGCATATAATTTTTGCGATTCCAACATCGAATGCTAATTTGAGCGAGTTTTCTGATTGTGTAAGAAACAATGGACTGACGATATAAACAAACTGAAAATTGAAACAGATAAAAGTTTGCTGCAAGTTAAATGTAATTATGACTTGACTTGCAGTGAGATGTATGAGAAGTTACTTAAAGTTGATAAATTCCTTAAGCAAATATCTTTAAGTACAAAATACATGTAATTACTGTTTCTTAAGATAATTAATAAATTAAGTTTGTAAATTTGAATTTACCAGTTACCAGTCTAGCGAATTCGTAAGCTATATCTAGAGATTTTAAGGTTCTATCTAGCGCCTAAAAAAATACTATAGTGATCATTTACAAAACTAGCGAATCGATTTAACAATCTAGATGGTTCTACCTATTGGCTGAAATTAAGACATATGCGTTCCTATGAAACACAGAAAGAAATCTGAGAATCGAAAATGTATATAGATAAGAAGAGCATTCTTTTTATTTGTCTCTTAGACAAATGACGAGAACATTTTGTAGTAAGATAACTTTCATATTTTCAAAGGTACAACAATTTTATTTTTACCGCACCATTTGCGAGTCCGAAGACATTAAACTAAAGTTACGGCAGGGATGGCAAATCGGTTTTAATTAACGTGCCAAAAGAATGTAAAATTTCCGATGTATAGTTTCTGGCGTGCCATACATTTATTTATTAACTAGGGGATCCGCGGGATTTTCGGCCTCGCTCAGACCACTTAGGGATGGTGGGGGGAATCACATGTTCAATATCATTATCGTCCTCATAGTTCTCCTGCACTTCATACAGTGGGGATGCAAAATTTGAATAGAATTGAAAGCGCTGCCCTCAGCAGTAAAATATGAAAGAAATGTAAATCTAAGAAACGCACCAAATAAGGAACTAATGGCAAATGAACCTGCCTTGTTCCTCGTTGAGACAGCGAACAAAGGATTGAACAGACAAAATGCGCAGGGACTCAACAGGAGAAACCGCGCGAGCGCAAATTGCGCGCTTCTGGGTGGCTCCCTTTACATTTTAGAGAATTTTTATTTGACGTTTTCTTCATCGTTTGAAGTTTTCCGTATGTTTACTACATTTCGTTTTGGTTAGATAAGATTAAGAAATTATCGTAATGCGCGGACGCAAATTGCGCAGGAACTATAAGGGTGGTGTTCTAGAAAACTATAGGCAGTCGACTCTAAGTTATTTGAACATGCACACGAAGTTTGGTGAAAATAAATAAACGAGACAGCAGTTACCGTAGAACAGACAAAATAAACGGCTCAATATACATTGCACAAACTTTCTCATATTCGTATATACGTTTGCTACCACTACACTCTTTGCCCCGAAATTAACTCTGTGCGCTTGGCAATTCCCTGTTAATAATGCGTAGCAACAGAATCAAGCGGCTGACACAATCAATTTCTCAAATATAATACCTCTCACTAATAAGCGCGTGGCGTTAAGAGAGAAGTACGGAATTTTAGACTACTAAAAATTAAAATAAAATTCTGAGAAAAACAAAATTGTTTTGTGGGCAGCTTAATGGAAATTTAACGATGATTAGGATTTCCGTGCATTATTATGACCATGGGGATAGAATGAGTTAATTGCATTTCACTTCAAGTCCCTGCGTTAAAATTATGAATAGGGATAAAGAAGAAATTATTCAATCAATTTATTTTTAAACCAACATGGGTATTTTTAATTAGGCAAGTGCAAAAATCTCTTGCCCATCCACTTTCATTCGTCAATTGTCATTCAAATTTAATTGAAGCGGGGCTGCGACAAACTACTTGAATTTTACCAACAAATTTTGCGTAATAAGCGGATAAAAAACCAAGCAGTCGACCCTGGACTCGTTTTTTATTACAGAGGTCCATAGATACCCATACGTTGCCCAGGAAACGTTTTTAAAATATGTGCTTTAATTATAAATTACGATTTTTGTCATATTTTTTACCATGTAATTTTGTTTCTCTAATAAGTGAAAATAAAATCCGGTGATAATGTGCTTTTACATTGAATGTGGTTCCAAAAATACCATTGTAAAGTACCGCCGTCGAACGCGGTTTTTTGCTTAACACGGAGTTGTCAGGAACGCATCCTCCGCGTTAAGCTGTGAAATTGTCCTGGGGGTATTTCAACTTAAAAAAATCGTACTTCATGAAAAAAGGACTAGGGAATCCCCGAGTTCCCCCTCCCCTCTGACGCGTGCGCTGAACGTCTTGTACAGAAATAATTCCACTGGACGATATATAGTAACTTTTTAGGACATATGGCTTAGTATTATTTGTGGCATTAGGCTGTACGATTGGATGGATTTTAATCAAAATCCTTAGCCATTTTTGAGGAAATCGAATTTTGTTTCAACATATCCAAGAGTAAAGTGACTGTCATATATCGGGAATTACCGAAAATTTTATGAAGTTGTATTGTATGGCTACATCTACATATTACCCTGCAAGTCACCTTGACGGTGGATGGCAGGGGGTGCCGCGCACCAAGTTCCTAACTAATTATTATTCACAGTTATCTATTGTGGTCACGTATTGTCCTAGGGAAAAAGGACTCCTTATACCTCTCCGTCCTACTATCTATTTCGCGAATCTTGTCCTCATTATCCCTCTGTCCGATATACGTTGGTTGTCGAATAATATCCTTCATTTCATTTACGAATATCTCCGACCTATATTTATCTAGAAGTTTAAGTCTCGCCTGTAATCTACGATCTTTCAACGATGGCCAACTCAACTCATCAATGAGTAACATAACGCTCTGTTTTTTATCGTAATTCTTTTTCACGAATCTAGCTGCTCGCCGCTGTATTTTTTCTAAATCCTTTATGAGTCCCCTCTGATATGGATCCCAAACCGCTGCTGCGTATTCCATTTGAGGTCTAACCAACGATAAATAACAGGATTCTCTCACATTTTCCGTGCTTTTCCTGACTATCCTACGCACAAAAGCCAACTTCTTATTTGCCGCACCTATCACTCGTCTTATGTGGGTGTCCCAAGACAGGTCACGATTCAAGGTTACCCCGAGGTATTTCACGGATTCCGAAACAGGAATGCTCTCACCATCTATCGAGTAGGTAAACACGGACGACGGGCTTCTAGATTTCCAAAAGTTTAGTACGTTACTCTTTTTCTGATTGATTTCTAGCTGCCATTCCTTGCACCAAACAGATAACGCATCCAGATCATCCTGAAGCTGACGATGGTCGCTAGGACCACTCATTTCTCTATAGACTACGGTGTCATCCGCAAAAAGCCTGATATTACTTTTTACAACTGAGCTGATATCGTTTATATAAAGCAAGAAAAGCATAGGTCCGATCACACTACCCTGCGGCACTCCAGAGACTACATCTGCCACACTCGAGGACTTACCATCGATGACTACTTTTTGTTTTCTATTCCAAAGGAAAGCGCGAACCCAGTTAATGACTTTAACATTAACGCCAAGATTTCCCAATTTTAATAACAACTTACGGTGGGGAACCTTGTCAAAAGCTTTTTTAAAATCAAGGAACACTGCATCGACCTGTTTATTATTTTCGCCGCATGATAAAACATCATTCACAAACAGACCGAGTTGGGTGTCACAGGATCTACCTTTTCTGAAGCCATGTTGACAGCTGACTAAGAGCGATCTACTCTCAAGATAACGCATTGTGTTGCTAACAATAATGTGCTCCAAAATCTTACATGATAATGATGTCAGAGAATTCGGCCTATAATTTTCGGGGTTTTCTTTGTCACCTCCCTTATGAATGGGTGTGACGTGTGCTAGTCTCCAATCATCAGGAACCTCACAGAGGGTAAGAGATTTCTCGAAAACTATCCGAAGGAAGGGAGCTATTTCTTCTGCTAGTTCTTTTAATACACGCGCGGGAATTCCTTCTGGTCCTGGGTTTTTGTTGGGCTTTATCGCACCCAGTTGCTTCGCTATTCCTGCCTCAGAGATTTTAATATTATCCATCGGAGTACATCCATCGGGAATAAGATTATCTTCAAGTCTATCTCCACCTGCCGTGAACGCCTTCGCGAAGTAAACGTTTAGTAGATTAGCTTTATCCTCCCCATCGTGAAGGATGTCTCCGGAATCACATCGCAGGGAGGGTATTGAAGGACCACCTCCCTTGACTTATCTTACATAGGACCAGAACGCTTTTGGATCCTCCTTCAATTTTGTATTTAATACCTCATTCCGGAAGGTGTTAAATGCGTTACGCATGGTTTTTCTCGCTAGTACGCGGACACTGTTATACTCATGGACTATAGCTGTGCGATACTCATCGGAAGCGGTGGTAGGTATGTTTTTCAATTTTGCGTGGCTACGCCTCTGCCGTCTTAAGGCAATCCTGACTTCCTTATTAAACCAACGAGGTTCTTTCTTATCAGATTTTAACTTACTGGAGATAAATCTATTGATACCTTTTCCTAGTATATCCTCAAATAATAACCATGATGGCTCCATACCTAATCGTTCTGTCTTTTCACGATAACTGACAAAGGTACTTTTGAGATGTAAGCTGAAACTTTTAAAGTCGGCCTTGGCGAAAGCGTATACATTCTGAAGAGGCTTAGGATGTCTTTTGAGCTTTAATTCGCACTCCGCATACACAGCTCGATGGTCGCTAAGTCCCTCTTCTGTGGATACCTTAGTTATCCTATGCGGGATGTTAGAAGCAAGCAAGTCGAGAACATTGCCCGAACGCGTGGCTTTTCGTACCATCTGGATTAAGGAATATTCATGAAACGTGTCAATTAAGGCTTCACACGATTCGCGTTCTTTACCTCCCGTAACGAAACATGGGTTTTCCCAATCGATTGACGGTAAGTTAAAATGGCCTCCAATTATCACATAACCGTCGTTCATAATAGATCTAAGCTCGGCTAATTGCCTCTCTAAACTTAAAATATAATCAACTTTGGCATTAGGTGGTCTGTAAAATGAGCATAAATATATCTTTTTCGAATTATCCTTACCTAGGCGGCACCACACGCTCTCGGTCGTTTCATCGATAATAGGGATCTGACAACTATCGTACTTTTCACTTATTGCCAAAAATACTCCGCCACCTATTCTATTGGCACGGTCTTTTCTGTATACTCTATAGCTTTTCGGAAAAATTTCTTGGCTAGCGATATCTTCAGTGAGCCAACTTTCCGTACCTATAACTACATCCGCATGCAACGTGCGAATTACGTGTTCGAGTTCGGCAGACTTCCTACGAATACTGTGGCAGTTTAAAACTATAATATTGAATTTCTCGTTATCGCCCGAAGCATTAACTGCTCTATTACGGCTTTTGCAGGTGGACTCTCTCACTTCGCGACCAGAAACTGTATTACACTCGATGCCCCTATGAAATCTCCTATTACGCCTACACCCTACCCTACTCTCTAATCTAAAAAAGACCTACCATGGTCGAAGATCCTACACGCTACACTCTGTGAAGCCTCGGTCGTGTAATGGACTCAAGAGCCGTTTAGGGGTACCCTACACGATCCGAGAACCGGCCGGAGATCAACGAAGTCGACTCCCATGCCCGCACATAAATTCCATAGCCTTTGGTTTAGCCCCGCCACGCGGCTCCAAACCTCCGAACCACAGTCAATCCGCGGGACAATACTACAAATGGTGAGCCGCACATCAGAACCCGACTTCTCTCGGACACGAGTGACCTCGGCGACCAAGTCCTCAAAAGAACTTAGAATCTCCTCGGACCCGCGCTTCGAGGCGTCATTAGTCCCAACATGGACCACCATCCGCAGCCTAGAGCAACCCGTTGACTCCACCGACTCCCGTACCGCCCTCGTCACTTGGGGGACCGTTCCTCCTGGTATACACCTGGAGAACACCCGCTCAGCCACTCCCTTCCGGCGGGCCCGAGTTAGCAAGGGAGCCATAACACGCCGGATATAGAACTACCTATTACTAGGAGCCCTCCCTTTCCACCCCGACTTCCCATAGATCCAGCCTCCGCCAAAGAGACGGGAGCGGATGCGAGAGCATCGGCCGAAGTGTCGTCCTCCGACAACGCCGCGAACCGATTGCAAAATGGAAGAGGGTCTGCCGAGGCATTCCCAGCTCCCAGCCTTCGCAGGACCACCCCACGATCCCCCCGGTTGGAGACCACTCTCCAATCGTTGGGTTTCAGGATTGGAGCGACCCCAGCCCCCGAAGAGGTCCCACAAACACCCTCGATCACACCACCGACTTTCGCACTCGAGCGCACCCGAGTCGCCATCATGGCGCGGTGAGTTCTCGGGGACGGATGCGTTCTCCCAACACGAACAAGGGCCGACTCCGCTCTTGCCACCCTCTGACGGAGGTCCGTAACCTCTCTTACCAGCTCCGTGATTCGAGACCTCATTCCCTCGAAATCAGCGTCGCATTGAAAGGAGGAAACGGGAATCCTAGGTGAAGCCATCCTAAACACTAATCTGTACTAGCTACGAATTAAATTAAACTTCAAGCTAAGGTTATACTAAGTGACTAACTAATTCGTGGACTTAAGGTCTACGCTAGAGAGGAACGCAGGTAAAAAGTGAAAGGGAAGCGCTGACTCACGGCACAAACAACGTTAGCGAACAGGCAAGATAGAAACACAAGCAAGCGTTAAAACAATTTAAATTAGTACACCAACAGCGATAATCAAGTTAAAACAAGTTAAGTTAGTACACAAACAGCGTAGAGTTCTTACAGAAACAATTACTACTTGAATATGAGTTTTTTTTTAAATCAAGTGCTAGAAAAATACTACTGAAAAATAACGATATTGGGATTAAGAGATACTACAATAAACAATATAAATAAATGTTAGTTCTACTTATCAGTACGGTTACTTCGACTCTACTTCCACTGCTACACAACGATACAGCTACGGAAGGACAGCTGCTACAGCTACTGCTATTAAAGGGCCGGTCACCCGCAGGTCAGAAGCTCTCGCAGGAGGAAGTGAAAGGCACGTCCTTACCCTTCGACAGCCAGGCACTAACTGGCTACTGTTATAGGCAAATATAAAGCTTTTTTTGTTAAAATTTTAAAAGATATATATAAAAAAGCGATTTAAAACGGACGAGTTAATGCCGAACCCGATCACATCCGATAGGTAGCCGAAGTTTGCCGAGTGTTTAGTGACGTCAGTGCATCCCACGAACATCCTAGCCGTGCTAGAAGGCATTGTACCGATATAGAAGTAGTAGCTTAAAAGACATAAATGTTGTTTTCCTCTATCCGCCGTCTTAAAAGAAATATTGGTAGAAGTGCTGCACCTTCCTGCATTTATTTCGCTTTGTGTGTTGCAAAATGGCATCTGAAGGGTTTTGCGTAGCCAGATCTGATAATTTGCCCAACGTTGATTCGTACATGTTTTTGCGGTACATTGGAAGTCGTAGGGAGCAATATTCAGATGTTGAACTGCGTGGAGTGAAGGCGGATAGGTTTGTATTACATTTAATTGATAAAACAAGTTCGATGTAGCGCTTTTATTTTTAGTTATTGTAATAGTACTATTATTTCGACTGAAACGCAGAAGATATGTAAAAGATAGATTGACGTCTCAAAACAGCTTTCCCATATTAAATGAATAAAATAACTCTAGTTTTAACAAATATTATAGAATATTTATTTATGTATTATTTCCCATGTTGTCCTAGTATCTAGTAAGTAAAATATAGTTTGATAAGTATACAAAAGGTAATGGACGATGCCGAGACTTCGTGGAATTCCACAATAAAATAACATGAACAATGCTAGGTAGTATTTTTTATTTATATTAAACTTTTGCTAATTTTCACAAAATATATGAAGTAAAACACGACCGGTTTCGGTGAATAATCACCATCATCTGCCTTTACAGAATCATTGGTTAAATATTGACGGAAATACAAAATTAATGTGACTAAACATAGTTTCCGTGTGTCTTGTCTATAGGAAATGTGGTGAAGTTTGTTATTTGAAGTGTCTATCTGCCTTAGTTATTACCTATACTTGTGAAAAGAAAAACTGTAGAAGTGTTTGCAATAACTGCATGTCTCTATTGTATATGTCGCGAATTTCATCGTTGCTTGGTACTTAAATATATGCACTGCAACAGTAATTATTTGCTTAATAAACCCATAGCCCAACGATTTCCGTAAGTTTGATGTAACGTATTTAGAATAGGTATATTACATTATGGAGGTTTTGTTAAAATATATATGCTAATCTTTGAAACATAAAAATATAATTCACTCTTTCAACGTTCTCCAGAAATATATGCATCATGTCAATGTAATGCCGACATAAGTCATAAACTAAAATACGAAGCAATAAAATTACGTACGTACATATAACTAGTACTTAGATTAAAATGATCTTCGCAGACAAATGCAGTTGTACGTTCCAATATATCAGATGCGTATCTCCTCATGGCTTTCAACCACAATATTCTCCGCTTCTTATTACTTCCCAAGGAGCTCGGTAGCGTGAAGAACCATTTTCTCTGGGTTTTAATCGTTGTAATTAAGCAGTGAGGTACCAGACAATACTTATAACCCTTCTTAACTTCCATATTCTCCATTTTAGCTGCGATATCAGGAAAAGCAACAGGACGAAGTATCAAAACCGCGTGCTTTCAGTACGGTCGTAAGCGTCGTAAGGAATGCGAAGACGTCACGTACCCCTTACTAATCTCTCCCCAACCAGGATGCCGTTTTCGCGGGGGATTTAAAAGAGATTTTAGACATTTTCTTGCATAATGAAGACGATTTACCAAAAAATATTCGCAGGGAGTAATTAAGTCAATTACAAAGAATTAAAACAATATATAATTAAATATTTTGAGTTCCCAATTGTGGCGCAATATCGTTCATCTCTTCATAATGTCTTTCATAAATGATATTATCAACAAATATGAGATATCATTCGATTTAGTTTAACCGTAAGGCTGTAGTAAGATTTTGAATGGATCGCGGCGGAGGCGTGACATCATAAGGCTTAGGTAAGGTAGCTTAGCGTACATTGTAATGTCACTGGACGCCATATAGTGACTTTAAGAGATATGTGGCTTAAGGAGTATTATTTGTGACATCAGACTCTACAATTGGATTTTTTTTATCAAATTATCTGGAGCCATTTGAGTAAATGAAATTTTTCTAAAAATCGTCCAGAATAAACTACCCTTAATTTTTGTGCAATATCATTTTTATGAAAAAATGGTCTGTAAAAGATGAATTGTTGCATAAATACGAGATATCATTCGATTTTATATACGCTTTTTAGCCCTAGAACGGCGAACAGACAGACAGACTGACAGCATGGCGAAAACCACTTTGATGGACTCAAGGGCACCTAAAACGTGTATTTCTACCAAATTCTCGAAGTCGAATTATTTCACGATTACAATACTTTCTCAATATACTACGTATATAAGAAAGTAAAAATAAACGCAACGTTCACAGGGAATCAACAGGAGAGTGCGCGAACGTAAATTGCGCGCCTCTGGGAGGATTCCTGTACATTTTAGAGAAATTTTTATTTTATGTTTTCTTCATCGTTTGTTATTGTCTGTACGGTAAATTTCGTTTTGATTGGATACGATTTATAAATTAGCGCAATGCGCTAACGCAAACTGCGCAGTAACTATAAGGGTAGTATCCACGAAAAACTATAAGTATTCGACTCTAAGTTATGTGTACATGCACACGAAGTTTGGTAAAAATCAGACAACCGAGACGGCACTTATCGTAGAACAGACAAAATGAACATGAACTCAAGAGGAGAGACCTCGCTTCGCCCTGCTAATTCCTTTGAACTTTTTTTGGGTAATTTTTGAAGAAAGTTCTTTGGAGTTTGACGTGTAATTTGTTGATCGAATAGCAACACGATCAGCTGAAACCTCGCCTGCCAGTCTGTTTCTGCGCACGTATTCAGATTTAATTTAGAGAGCTAATTAAATATCCGAAAAATAATACATTAAAAAAAATTACTCCATGATCGCAAAGTTTTAGCGTGCCAGTAATATTACATTGTTTGGCACGCGTGCCATCCTTTTCCCGTCCCTGTTCTATGACGTTATTCTACAGGTTTTACTACTCTGTAGCGGCACCAACAAGATGTGTTCTAGCGACTTACTGAAACAAATAATAGGCAACAAAAATATGGATATATATTCACATAATACTTAATCACATTCACCAATAACACGACCTTAAGGCGAATTTACACGGTTCACTTTGGATGATCATCCCGGATGAATCACCCAAAGTGAACGCAGTCGATCAATCAATTAGGTACGTTTCTACAAGGAACGCAATGACACGACTATTTTGATACACAATACTCTGGAATGGGAGCGTTGAAATTCGACACTTTTTCGCAAACTTCGTGCCCGAATGTTTGGACTCAGTTAAGATGGCGGTCAGAGCATGACCGTGGACTCGTCAAGTTTAACTTTATTGATGCGTGTGCGTTCCTCTTGCCGACACTTTTATGTCGAGATACGTTAAAATATCAGGATACAGCCGGTTGCAAATTGATATTTTCAATGCTCTATTTCCCTCCGTATATGGACCTGCTTTAGGTATTTTTTCTTACGAAACCAATAAGCCTAATAGAATACTTAGTTATTTGTTGCGTGAATCTCTTTTCATAATTGTTCCTTTTATTAAAAAACGGGCTCACCGCAAGAAAAAATACCATCTTACCGTTAATCTGGAGCATTTCGTGGGGAGATGGCTCTCTCATCGCGTTCTTCATAGTTTGCTTATGCCATGCTTGACGAAGAACGGTTGAGACAGGAACGAATTACATGTACCTGAATACGGATAGATGGTTATTTCATAGTAAACGTATTTATTATAAGAAAAATGCGAGATTTACTTACCGTATTTCCTTAGACCTCCGCTATTTCCCCTAAGGTCGGTTATCAACTCAGCATCTCAGATTTACCAACACCTGCACGGAACTGTACAACGCCTAAGTAAACGCGGTGGATGATGGGTAGCATGACCCACACACCTGTGCTGCATCTGCAGGATTAGAACTTATTTTTTCCTACCCATAATTCCGCTTCTCGACATCCATCTTGTTTTCTTAGAAACGGTGCAGTGACGTCTACGCCTGAGCAGAGCTAAGAAAAGTCGAGTATTAGAAGATATCCTTTTCCGATCTCCCAAAGATTTCTGGCTAGTTAAATTTTTTACCATTCCTTGACAAATAATTTTATTTGCCTACTTTCGTCGGTTCCTTTGCGGATCCTAATCCACGTTAAATGTCATCGTTGTTAGCCCGAAGCATCATCAAGATACTTGTCCTCTATATCTCTAGCTGCCAACCCCCTTTCTGCTTCCTGCTACGTTTAAGTGTTTGCGTGAGTGATGTAGTACATGTGTTTTTATTGTGTGTGAGTGGTTATCCGAATCCGTCAACAGTTGCTACGAGATGGGTCGCCGTGATTGGACATTGGTCGTCTTCCATGAGATTGCCGTAAAGGTAATCTTACGCAATTTCTAAAGTCTACCCTCCCGCTTTGTTATTTGAACTGTACGTAGTTGCCTTCAAGGTAAGGTATCCCATAAAAGTAAGCGTGGTTTACAGATATAATGATACGATGATAATTTAACATAGGTATCTAAACTGTAAGCTAATAGAATGTTAGGAATAGAGAGCACCTTAAATTATGAAAATTTCGCCGCGGCTTATGTACATAATATTATCCTGCATTCATTATACCATTAAAATCCAAGTGCAAATTAATAAGGCAGTAACGGATGCCCGTTACAGCTGTTATGTCGGATCACATCACTTACTAGGTTGTGCTCCTGAAGTGCCTGTCATGCCATCTATCGGCGGAAGGTAAACATTCTTTGAGCCTGTCCAATTATTCCAATATTTTATACATTAAGTTAAAAGTTAAAATTTTTTACTTGCTGCGTCAAATTTTTAAGTTAATAATAAATGAATATTTATAATTAAATTAATCGAGGAAAGAAAATTAGCATATTATTATGTTTAGGGTGACCATATTCCAAAAAGATGAAAACGGGACATTTCCCATAATTTATAATTAAAAAACGAGACAAATATTTTTCGCTATTTTTATTAAAAGGGTGGTTTTTATCACTTTAATAAATACCTTATTTGAAAGAGTTTGAAGAACTCTATAGATAGGAAAATTATGGGTATCTGGTTATCTATATAAAAATCATGTTAGGAACAATTGAATACCTTTTTAATGCCAGAAAGTTATTTTTTCGTAAGAAAAATCATTCTCCGTTATGGAAACACTAATTTTTGTATTTTTCACGAAAAGACTTAATCCTAATGAAATTTAGCTTGGATTTTTTTATAATCTTTATGGCTCTCGATTTTAATACAATAATAAACCAGGCATGAGATGCCGGTGATAATTGTTGCTGAATATTTTTATGTCATATATTCTACAGGTAAACATTATTGCGCAGTGCTTACAATATGTAGTTACCATAGTTTTAATTTTACTTCCCGGGCAACAGAACAAAAATACCTGGACAAAACCCGGCCTTTTAAAATTTAATTTTTTAAGCACAAACAATTGTATTGTGGTGTTATATCAATAAATGAAATATAATAAAATATTATCAAAGTAAAATTTCGAAAGTAAATGTTTTTATCGCTTAAACATTTACGCATAAAAATATCATAAAATGCAATAATACTTAAAATTTCATGCGTTAATATGACTTGTTATCCGAAACATAATAATTCTGACGATGCAGACTAATTATGTAAATAATATGTATAGGAATATACAACATTTTATACATATATTGAATAATATATACAAAAATATAATATAAACTCTAAACTTAAGTGTATCAATTAACTTTGAAATAAAAGTTAAACTGATTATTAACTCTCGAGCGGCAGCGCTGGTTCATTTATGCTACCACGAATACATATTTTCTCTAAGCTAATACAATAAGAGGCTCTGTGAGAAATCCTTCTAGATATTCCTCGAGCAGGCCTTAGTAAACAAGTTAGTAGTATGTCTGACGTCATGACGTGTAGTAGATATCTCTGTTTTCAGTTTCAGTGTAAGAAGTCATATTTGGTTTAAAATTTCTCCGGCGCTGCCACTCATGTAAGAAAAGTTTATTTACACTGGCGGCTATTTATGCTCGCAAATAGTTTTTATTTGTGTTATATTGCATGTAGTACACTTTTAAATGATTTTAAATCCATTTGTAGATCTGGGAGTAATTAGAATAATTACAAAATCGGAAGGCTACGAAATATATATAATTTCAAAATTGCTCCAGCCCTACCAGTCATGTAGGTAAATTTTGGTTAAAATGTTTCAGTATTATTTTGGCTAGTGGCTAGTCTTTCTGACATCATTTCGAGCTCTTTGTTCAGTTTGAGTGACATAAGTCGTATTTGGTTCAAAATTGCTTCGGAAACAATCATGTAAGAAAATTTTAGTTAGAATGTTTTATTATTCTTGTGGCTATTTGTGCACCCATAAAGTTTTTGGTTTGGTTTATTGAATTAAAGTTAAGCCATTTCTCTTATTTATCTCTGCTCCAACAATAGAATAACCAACGCTTAAAGATTCTCTTCATCAGTCTTTTCCTCTTTTCTTCCTGCACAGATATTTCATTTGTTTGCGTATTATCCCGTCAAATAAGTTAATTCTTTATGAGTTTTAATAAACTGTTCAGAGATTAAAATCTAAAATTTGAAAAAAGCTCTCAAATTATGAATCGAATGTAATATATCAATAGATGGGATTGAATATCATACTATATTATACCCAATGTAAAGAGGAAATACAATGTCATTTTTTTATTATAAAAGAAAATTCTCAAAAATATTTTAACTATTAGTCAGTATTTTTTAAAAACTACGAAGAGATTGTATGAATAAAAATTTGATCATACTTTAACAACTTGGTAAGTCATTTTCCATTCAGTTATCAACATGAATTCATTAAGTATGTACTGCAAACGATAATGCGCTACTTTATTCGACAGGCTCAGCTGTGCTGAAAATACGAGAGGTAATCATGGCGATTAAATATATGCCTGAAAATAGGGATTTTTTTTCTGGTTACACACCAATTTGTAGGCAGCTGGAAAAGTAATCGGTTTTTTAAATCAATAAATAGAGCTCCATCTTCTGTCCGCTCACCATTTTCGAGTTCTCTTCTAGCTACTGACTAATTTCACCCTTTGCTGCGTTGAATATCGGAGAAAAGATACACGCCTGGGATCGAACCCATGTTTTAATTGCAGACTGTAAAACTGAGATAAATCCTATTAAAGCTGAAACTTTGATTTAAACTGAAATAATCTTTTTCGACCTATTTTCCTTTACAGTGGCTAAGCGAGGGGGTGACAATTGAGCATTTGCCTCCCCCAAGATTGGAAATAAATAAAAACTCCTGAACCGTAAAATAATCCAAGTGAGCAATCACACGTCAATAAGAGAAAAATAGGGAGAAATAATTAAATTTATACTTACAAGTTTGACATAAAAGCATACGACTTCAGCTACTGAAGACGAGAGCTTGGCTCTCGAAACACGTATCTAGTGAGTTTTTCCAGAGTGATTGTGCGTTTTTGTGTGCTTTTCTTTTCTACTTAGGCTAGTTTCCGACAACAGGTCCCTATAGGCCATCGTCCTGCAAACTTGTAAGTATAAATTTATTTTTTTCCCCCTATTTTTCTCTTATTGACGTGTGATTGCTCACTTGGATTATTTTACGGTTCAGGAGTTTTTATTTATTTCCATTCTGTACACCGTAGTCTCCAAATCTCATTTTCAGCATTCCCCAAGATTGAATCGGATCTTAGCAAAATCATAGAGTATGCGAGCGTAAGATGGAAATAAAGTGGATAGAAGGTGTCCAAATTAGAATCAGCACCTATCTTCCTTAGCTTCTAAATTCTTGCAGGTAAATCAATAAAAAAGTGCTCGGATAATAATGTGTTGAAGTATTTCCCTCCCAAAACTTAATTTCTAGCTGCGCCACTGATCGTTTAAATATATGTACTACCATTTAATTCCATGCGGTTTTATTAACAGGCCATCCCTACATCTGAAGTATGTATTACTAGATTAATTGCTCATAAATACATGACAGGATAAGGTCGGTCGAAAAAAAAAGTTCTGCTGCTTTGTTTTAATAAATTTGCTCCAGATTTTTTAGAAATCTCATCACATTCATCTTTGAAAAAAACGTAGGCCCTCGTATTTAATTTGACTTGATGGACTTATATCTGAGAAAACGAGTAGAAGTGAGCTTAATAATTTTCTCGTAAATAGTCGATTTCCGTGCTATAAAAAAATGAAGCCATGAAATGACTATGTATTCAGTGATTTACATTTTCGTTAAAATGAAGTGCTTTGAAAAGTCAACTATAACGATCATCATTTATGCGGAATTAATTATGTTGCGACCTGTTTATACCTTTTATTGAAGTCTAGTATTTTTATCGTGGAAGTTTTAATTGATATTTTGGAAATAATTTAATAAAATGTTAAGCTATATTCGAACTGTCGTCTTTTAAAGTCAAAGTAAATTGCTAACTTTCACTAACACATACCACCAAAAACGTACATATTGATAATAGATGGTATAATATCCTCTTAATGTAAACATTTCATTTTATAATTTGTAATAGCATGAAATCAGAAATTTATCACATATTGGCATATCGGTGAATAACGCGTCATTTATTAAGTAGCTTTGATTAATTTGTAAGTGCAAACGATATTGTGCCATAAATTTCAACGATTTAAAAGGTACCTAGCGACGGAACCGGTAGCTAATCGTGGTAATTAATTTTCTTGTTGATGAGCGCGGAAAATAATCATGGTAATTAAGTCCCTTGTTAATAAGCTCCTGTAAATTGGAAAGCATTTCGGATTTCAGCTTAATTTTTTTAGATGATTCTGTACTAATTTTAAATTTTCTTTGCAATAAAACTTAACTGTATACTTTTGTCCTTACCTGGGTCCAAGAACCAAGTTACCATCACGATTATATCCAACAATTAACTCAGCAGAGCTGGCACTCCATATAAGAGTAGGTACCATTGCTGGCACTGGGCCGGTGGGACCCAGTTGCTTTTTTAATTTTATTTAATAATATGATAGGACGAAAATTATTTATTGACTTGTACATAAAATAAGAGGCTTTTTATGACATTACCTATTTTTCATGTCATTGCACATTATTTAAACGAATAGGGCATATCTACTATTAAAAGACAAATAAAAAATACAAGCTTTAAAAACTGCAAACAATTGCCTATGAAAAAATGATATTTTATAAATTGTGAAATTGTTCTTGCGAAAATAAATTAAAAAATATCGAACAAAGATAAAAACAGACGACTAGTCTGATTCTTCCTCATTTTTGAACAATCTTTGCATACAGTATTTACATGTTCCAGGCGCAAGAATTTGAAACATTTCGTACAATAATATTGCGTTTTTCTGTCCTCCCCCCTGCAATATTGGCATCCTCCTCGCTTTCCTTTCTCCGGTGGTGTTTTCTGGAAGTTATTGCCCAAAATTTTACCTGCTTTGCCTTTTATTTAAAAAAATCTAAACTGTTACTTTCATTAAACACGATCAAATGGAGGAAAGAATCATATCCGAATGCAACTCGCTCTGTAATCGTAATGTCGAGTATATACTAAATATTTAGTTTAAATTAAAAAATTGCAATTACTGTAGTTGGGTTATGAGTTTCAAAAGCAGGCGGTCACAAACTGAATTAATGCAGTTTATAGATTATCTTTCAAAATGGAATGTTGAGTTTGCCAAATAGCTAAATTTCAATAAATAGATGAAATTTCAATATTATTAAAATTGTTAGAAACGCGACCGTGGCAAGATTTACATGAACAATCACTCTTGTTTATTATGGCGATGAATTCCTTTTTATGAGATTACACTTTCACTTCGATATTCATCAAAAATCTATGAACAGATTAGTTTTAACGCGATAATTTGTCGTATTCTTAGTGATTTGCATTGTTGCCGATTTCGTGTAATTGCTTACCATTGACTTAGATAATAGCTTCGCGTCGCATATATTCACGAAATTAGATAAAAAACTTTCCCGTTGAAATTCAACGGGCATATCCCTAGTAAATTTATTGTTTTCCAACATTTGCCCAAAAGAATGCCGAGAAAAGCCTGGAAATTATAACTTTGGTTTTCCCATATTTATTGGAAGGTCACTTGCATCCAAATATGGCGATTCCAAGAATTGTCGAGCTATTTTCCAAACATTTCCTTTTAGAATTTTGATCATTTGGCTATGTGTTGAGAACAATAAGGCTAATCCGATAAAATGCGATATACAGGAAACTATTCATCACAAAGAGCATTTCGGAAAATGTCAGACATTCGGAATCGTGTTTAAAAGTGTATAGTTTTTACTAAGTTGTAACAGGAAGAAAGAGCAGTTCCCCAAATTCTCAAGGCAGAATTTTCGGCAAAGCACCGAGGTGAGCATTGCCGATGATGCATTTATGAATCGCATAGAAACTGTGAAAAAAGTAGACAGAGGAAATGGTTTGGGAAATATTTGGAGAGAAAAAATTTCAACGAATTTATCCGAAGATGAACGATGAGAAAAAACCCGAAGAAAGAAAGAGGCCATGGATTCTATAGTATTACTTAAAAGAGGAAAACAGGCTGGAAAATACGAGAGGAAAGGATTTTTGGGGAATTTGCTTCGGGAGAGGGCGGAAATGTTTTTACGAAAAGAATTATTTTTAATGTTCCAGAAAAGTTTTTCTTCCAACGATCAAGGAAGGTTTTGGCACGGAAAAACAATTTAATTCTGAAATGTAATTCCAAAAATCGAGGACAATGCTAAGAAATTCCTTTGTATAAGACCCGTTTTTAGATGCTTTATCTAAAAATCAAGATTTTTTGACAGAAAACTTATTCCCCCGTGGTCTATAATATAGATAATTTCCGTCGTGAGTTTGATTAGAGAATAAGAGAATATGATTAAATTCATCATGGTATAGTTTTTTCCTCCTATAGAGTGACTAATCCTTACGCACTTGAATATTGAGATATAACGGGGCTAAATATTTCGAATAAAATATTCTGCATCAAAATCTTGAACAAATTATAGGTTGAAAATGAAGTTTCCCTCGTCTAGAATAATCAGATATTATGTCATGAATAATCAGATATTATGCCATGAATAATAAAATTTATTCTTCCGGACATTTTCGTATGTTTCGTAGTTTGTCATCAAACGATATTGTACGATTACATAAAGATGCCATTTTTTAATTTAAAAAAGTTTCGAATTCCTATTCTTAAAAAATGACCATTTTAAAAAAAGAGCATCTAAAATTACACGTCAATCACGACAATGCCTACAAAATACTTATGTAATTTTTATCAGTTAACTGGATAGGTAGGTAAAAACCTGAACATAAATATTTTCAAGTTACTTTAGGACTGAGACACCGACATTTTAGTCTAAATAATTACGGCCATTTCGCATACCCAGAAAATCCATAGTGACAAAATATCTTACCTTCTCATTTTATGTACGCGACTCTTGCCTAGATTACCTCAAACTAACATTTTGAAGTGTTATAGTGATATGCGAGGATAAGAGAAAAGGGAGGGAAAATGAGAAAGATGGAGGATGCGAAAAGAAGCAGAAGGAAAGTGAAAATGGCTAGGAATGCAGAGATCGATTTAACTATTAACTAGAGATTTTGCTTCGCGGTGCTGAGCCGAAGTATGTAAATTTCCTATTAAAACATGCTTTCATGTGGAACATTTTCTCTGAAAATTATGGCTCATTTTGTGAATATTGCTTAACTGCAGTTGTTGCTTTTTCATGCTCTGTTAATGAGATGCTTTGATGTGGGTCAAATACGATACAAGAGTTATTAGAAAATTTTATATATATATATTTACCTAATATTTGCGATGGTATTTTGATTTCACGTTACTCAGCTAATTCACGTCACAGATAATCCAGTCCAAGATACGGTCAGTTGTAGCTAAGAATACCACTGAAATACTATAGTCTAAACCAGTGGTGCCCAACCAATGTCTTATCTGGCCCTCAAATGTAGCGCACGGTGCTTAAAATAATTTATACTATCGTTCGTTTTTCCACAGATGGAATATACCTAAGATTTTAAAAATATTTCAAAGTTTTATTGTATTTACGTCGATATATCAGCTTAGTTTGTGTGTTTTGGATGAATCCCAGGAACCCGTGATTAAGGAATGATTTCGCATTTTTAATATTTAATACACCAGTTTTCATTTAAACATGATATTTATTATTGATACAACATAAATGCACGAGTCTTTAATAAATCCCAATAACACGTGATACATTGTTTGCGACAAATTTGTTGACGATGTGGGGATAACAAGAGACTCACTACTAATGTATCCTATATTTAAATTCCCTCAAAGTTAAAATTGAGGGTAGAAAATGTATGAAAGAGGTTTAAAAACAATCCAAAATCTATAAAAACCTTCTTCTGTCTCTTTGTGGCTTCCTCTGTCACGGTATAAAAATACAAATAACTCGATAAAGGATTGAGATATTTTTTAAAATTTGGCAGGAATGTTAGATTGACATGTTTTAAGGTGATGACAAAAAACTCAAAAAAAGTCCTGGGTTCAACTCCAAGGAAGACATTTCTAGTCCCCATAAAATAACACGTTAACATCGATTTTCGAGCTATTCTTATTATTTGTGGTTTGCCTTGTTGCCGATTTCGTGTAGTTTCGTACCATTGATTTGGATAACAGCTTCAGGTCGTATTTATTCACGAAATTTTATAAAAAACTTTCCCGTTGAATTTCAACAGCCATCTCCCTAGTTTATATACATATAATTCACTTGATCAGAGTAGCTAATTTGGTCGATTATGGGAGGAGCGCATAGTTTCAGATTCATGCAACATGCTACAATTACTTTCGGACCCATTTTTACTAACGACATTCACGGGCGCGAGAAGAAGCCATTTTGACATTGTATATGCGTTCCATTAAAATTGAATTAATAGCGAGAAACGCAACCTGATCCTTAATCTCAAACTCCTAATAGCTCAGTGACTAAATAGCAATCACTAAAAAAAATATTTGATATTCATCAGAAATTCTATTGTTACAGCATGCATAAAATCAAAATAATCAAAACTAATTTTGACAGTTGAACATTTGGGGCTGAAATTCGGAGAATTATAAAAAAAACCACTTATGAAGGCAATTCTGGTAAAGTTTGACTCGGCACAAAGTTTAAACGAACGATTCCCGGGAAATCATTAAAAAATTTCTCGGGAATCGAGAATAAGAAACATCGAGTAAATTCCCGGGAACGGGAATTCCAGGTTTCGAAACTCTACTTAGAAGTAAGTGGCGCATCGACAATTTAGCACTGAAAAGTGGTGCACGGTAGATAAAATGTTGGGCGCCACTGGTCTAAACTATGGAAAAAGCTTGCTTATGCCATGCAGTGTTAGCTCGGGCGTAGAAGAAGGAACCAATGAACATCTCAGCACTCATTTAATTTGTAGATAAATGAATTTTTTTAAGCACGAGAAATATTTTGATGAGAAAAAAACGTTTTCCACACTTTCAGCACCCGTATATTGAGCTCACACGAGATTTGCGATAGTATTTCTGAAGTATTTATTTGCGTACCTTTTTTTTAAAAACTCATTTTAATATTTTTTTTGATTGAATGCGCGTATCACATATCTAAGGACTATTATGTTCGTAAGATGCAACGAATGCCTCAGCCTAAAAAATCGCCCGTAACCTAACCTAATTTCGCACGTCTTCGTCTACCTTTTTGCGCCGACGTCCGACCATTAAATTTTTACAGCGTGAAACATCATCATAAATTCAATGAACGGACCGCGGCGGACTTCACTCGTCGGGAGTATGTTCAGCTCTTTATTTTACGGCCCATCCTGTAAATTTAATTAAACCTGTAATCGCAGTTCGTTTTAGTGCACATTTCTTCTTTTTTTATGCTCGCGCTCCTGTAAGGATTCGTTTGCTTTGCCCTCCATCTAGACCGGCGATATAAGACGAACGAGAAACACAGCTCGAGCAATAAAATTGAAATGTTTCGGAGCATCGCTATATTTACGGTCCGGCAGTAATTATGCCTCTCGTCCCTCTCCTCTTCTCTCTCTCTTGCTCGGTCTGATTGACCGCGGGCTAAGTTTCCACCATATATACATCGGAATGGCTGAATATAAGCGTGGGAAAGACATGCTACTGTTTTTTTCCGCTGATACATAGAGCTGGTCGAGGAATTCATTTCTTTTTTTTCTGCTCCGCTCTTTCTCCCGTGATGGAGAATTTTATCGTTTAGCAACCGGCAACGAGCTATCACCAAGGGGGGCACCTTTTGGACCTTCCGAAATTTTGTGTGCGCGGACGCGAAATTTTAATATCCTCGGTGCGCTATCACCGACAAATTCATTGGCCCATTCCTTTTTAGCTTTAATGTGTTTGCATCATTGTGGATATCAACCGTCTTCCTCATCCCACGCCTCCGTTTCAATCATCAGGAGAGCGGGAAGGGAACATGGATGCAGCCTCATAGGGTTTAATGTATTACCAGAAATAAACCGTGATCAGCAGCGATGCTTGAGGCAGAATCAAGTGCTGTTTAAAAAATCGGCTAATAATATCGAAAAAATAGGACGCGGTTTGCCTCACTCCCAATTCTGGCATTGATCCGATTGAAATATCGTTCGTGGTGCTGAAGAAAGCTGAAAGTGTTATAGCATGCTATTAATTATTTTTCCTCAATATTTACTTGAAATCGAAAACTAAATGCATGGAAAATGTGACAAAGGAGGCTTAAATTTTAAAATCTACGCGAGACAATACACGTAAATGAGTGCGCGTTTTTATAGTTATTTTTTAAACATTTTTAAAGAACATCAGTAGTAGAGGATAATTGATTGAAATACGTCAAACATGTCTGGCCATCTCGATTCTTGAAAATTACATTTAAATCGAACGTTTATAAAAACAAGTAATCCGCGTCATCAATCAGTCTAGACACTAGAGCCTCCTAATTGTTTTTATTTATATTTAGTTTAGGTTTGTAAATGGCCGAATTTTGGCCATTAAAATTTCTTACTCTCTTCATTCCCGTTAAAGTGAAATAATTTCGGAGACGGGTAAATAAATGAACGAAAAACGAAAATATAAAAAATAGTTTTTATACGACAAAAAAACTCCGTATATGTGAATCCGAGCAAGTTATAAAGAGTTAATTTTATGGCGAACGTTTTTGGGACCATGTGTCATGTTATATATATATATATCAAATTAACTGTTTTGATAACTGTATTATTAAAACTATCCGAATATACTCACACATGTGTTTGTATTTATGAATACACATATGCATACGCACAACCGTACGATATTAATGTGAGTGGGCACATGGCACCGTTTTTATTTTCAAACCCCGCAATGGAGAGAAAAATATCTTCTAGGACTGTCGGTTAAAATATGGACGGTTGGGGAGATTTAAAAATGAAAAAAATCCGCGCTCCGATTCAGATTCTTTGAATCTCCCATGATGAAAAATGGCGTGGGCCATAATGTGGTCATAAAGCAAAGAAAGGTTTTTGAGGCTCAAAAATGAAAATGGCCGAGATCTTCCTCCATCATATATATGTATATATGTATGTATGTATGTATGTATGTATGTATGTATGTATGTATGTATATATATATATATATATATATATATATATATATATATATATATATATATATATAGGTATATATTTGTGCATACACAAAACTGAAATCCGAAGGAACATTTTCTCTGTCCTCCCCGTGTCCCGTGCTCCGACGCTGGAATCGGTTATCCCTCGACCTCCTCCCCACCCGCAAATTGCTCTACCCCTTTTGCCTCTTCAAACCTATTCCAATTTAGGACTCCCGCTGCCACTAGTTGAGCCGCCGACAAAGCTGCGACATCTGCTGCCGCCCGTCATTTTGGCACGACACATTTCGAACGGCGTGCCATTTCATGGGCGACCTCCCTCCCTTATATGTGCTGGCCCAACACCTCAAAAATATCGGACGGAGGGTTGGATGGCCAACTGTGATGACAGAAATTGGCGGAGCTGTGTAGATAGAGGGAGGGAGAGGGCGAGAGGTGCATAGAAAGGGTCAGGAGGCGATTTCGGAAAATGCGGTTCGAGGCTGTAATGGGTTGCAGGCGATTCAGCGAAAAACATCGTTTATTTGTGCTTTTTGGTGTAAATAAGCGGTGGCGCATTAGGCATGGGAGCGAAAAAATCGCATCTCTCGGAAAAATAAAATTGGATAACCACGAGATGAATAAGCGACCTCAATTAGACCGTTATTATCAGTTACGTGACGAACTGAAAACGTTACGTGCATTGCTTTACTGCGTGGTATACATTTTATTCGAAGTCTTTCGAAGGTATTCATCAAAGATCGCTTTCGTATCCGATGTTTCATAAATTTTTGTGATTTTTAATTTACAAATAAATGAAATATGAAGATTAATTTAACTTTTTTGAAATCTAATGTCTTTTATCTATATGTATGTGTATATATATATATATATATATATATATATATATATATATATATATAAGCAAAATGCAGCATTCATTAAAAAAATAACTTTTATAAATTCTACCTTGTCTTTTAGCTAAAGAGATGATTTGAATGCATTTTCAACAATTAGTTTACAAATAAGATTAGTTAAAAATCCATTGTAAATTTTAAATGATTTTCTTTGTTATTTTCAATTTGTTGATACTCTGCCAACTACTTGCAATGGATTCTTTCATATATCACTTCTTTCGTAGTAGGTATAAGTAAATTATTTCAACATATCGGGATAGCCAAATATTTAATATACAGGGTGTTTCAATAGTATTGTAACAGTTTTAATTTTAATACTGTTTGGTGACTTTTTTGTTCAAGGTTGTCACTAGCACCTAAATGACTTAAAATTATGTCTAGTCAATTGCAATACATATGTTTGAACTTCTTGATTTTATTATGGTCGCCATGGCCGTGATTAATCATATATAGCAGACATGGCCAAAGTGCGGCTCTTTTGCACCCAATGTGCGGCTAGTCGGGGAATGTTATCCATATCTTCCCTAAATCAGTTTTATCTTAACCTCCCGAAAGCATGTTTAAATATGCGCCGAATCTATGGTACTTATTTTTCGGAGTTGTTAAAGAATAAACAGGCGTTTTGCTAATTTCTTTCCATAGTTTTCCTTGTGTTGCATTTTAAACCCATTATCACAGTTCTCGCTCGAGTGTGGCTCTTAATGTTTTTGAGGATGCTATGTGCGGCTCGTAGACTCAAGTGTCTTAGCCACCCTTGATATTTATGGTCAGTTTTTTTATCAAATTTTCGTACAAATCTTATAATATTATAATGACTGCGGGAGTTTTCTTTAGAAATTTCAAATTAATTCATATAGCTATTCCAGCGCATTTTTTGCTTTATGATAAAGTTCTATAGCGACAATTCACTTTCTTTTTTGTAATTCGCATTCGGTGCCAGAAATTGATAATACTAAATAGTGGAAATTGATTTAAAAAATTAAATTTGCTACGGCTTTTTTGAGGGATTAAGTTATTTTGTCAATAAGCAAAAATAGAAAAACGATCTGAGCTTATAATTGAAAAAATACAATTTTGGAGTTTTCATACAATCAATAACGCTAGAGAAAGAGGACAACTCAGAATCGTCGCGCAAAATAAATCGCCTCATCAGTCATCCGGTGATCTTCTCTCTCACACTTTCAATCCCGCAGTTACTCATATTCTCACGAGTCCATTAATGGAAGACAGGAAATCAATCGAGTTTGTAGAGTTTTTTCAGCGGAAAGGATTTTCCAGTGAAGTTCCTGAATCGTACGACCGCCTATGCTCGCCACTATTCTGACCTTAAGGGGAGGGCAGCGGGCGTAAGATTGAGAGCGGCATTACGTGTCTACGGCGTTCGAGAGGCCTCCATGCTGTCAGATGGAAGAGTAAAAGAGAGGGCAAGGGAATAACTACCGCCAAGGAATTAGGTGTTGTATCAGTATTCACTACAATGTTGGCTTCCGGAACATCCATCATCATATCTTGACGAATCTCAACATGTTTAAACAAAATTTTTATCTAATGATTTTTCCTTGCAAACACATCTTTTAGTAAAATAATGGTAACTTTGTGATAAAACATACGCAGGACAAATAGCCTGCAATACTCTGCCTATCCTCATAGGATGCAAGTGGATCATAAGAAATTAATTGGTACGACCATTTGTATGATTTATCTTAAGAACAGGTTCCAACACTGCTTTATTAAAATTAATTGTAATACCTAAAATATGCGGATGAAAGGAAACAATTTGCTGCACCGGAATCTCGATCCCATAAATGAGCCAATCATTCAAATATGTAACATATTTCACCGTAAATTTCGACTGACTTCCCTGCCCATACATTTTTCTCACCACTGCATAATATATGGAGTCGTGGTATGTCTCAATGGCAACCGCAACATCGAATAATACTTATTATTTGCATAAATGCCATAAAACTGTAAAAATCAATGTTTTAAATCAATTTTAATCATACAAGAACCTCAAAGAATAAACTTTATAACTCTTGCCGCGTCAAACAGGGAAAACTTGGGAAAATTATATCTGCTTGCTTTGCAGCTGACCTACGAGGCGTAGCGTAAATGGAGGTACAAGAGGGAGCGTAGGAAGGTCTCCAAAGTCGTCCCCGAGAACTTTATTATGCGCACAGCGATCTTCTTCTGTAGTCCTCCGAACGGGAAGTAATACAAACGATGGGGTCAACAAAGTCTGCGGGATCCTTGCCAAAAAAAAAAATTCGGAGGAGGTTATCTGTTGCCCCTCTTACTCTCGACGACCGCCAATCTACACGGGCGCCACCCACGCACTCTCTCTCTCTCTCTCTGCAACCATCTATCTCTCTTTCAACCCTCCGTCTCCTTTTCTTTCCACCCCTTCCCCTCTGTCTCCCCTTTTCTTTTCTACATCCACGCTTATCGTTCTCCAAGGAGTTTCCCACTTCTCCCTCTATCTCCCTCTCTCCCCCCTCCCGTCCCCCCAGAAAACCCTTCCGCGCCCATTTCCCCTTCGCTTAAATTTAATCTCGGGCACTACTTCAGAGGAATACAACATTTAGTCTTTATCCAAACCATTTCACTCCGTCTCCTCCCACTTCCACTGACAAGGGTTCTGGGTCCTTTTTCGTCCTGGGATACGGACTACATTTCCCGGTTGTATTGCAGAAGAAGAACGCAATTCGAGTTTGTAGTGTACGTGTATATATATATATATACATATACACCCTATGCTTTCCCAATTCCACCTTGGATATTCCTTTCTCAGTTTACTTTTTTGCATCTTCGTCATTCTGTCTTCCACTTTCTTTCTAACTTTGTAAGCATACATGATACACACGTATATCTTCATACACATAAATACGTACACACGCACATACATGAATTTTTGGAATACTATTTTAACTGTATATACTCATCTATATTTTTAAATATCATGTTTATTGGGCATTAGAATATTTCATTTTCCCAATGAATTGTTCTAGAATTATAGATCCAAGTAATCATTTAAAAACAATGAATTTGAACGTGATTGCGCTAAACTAAGTCCAAATTTAATTGGTAAAAATATACGAATTTTGGCGAATAAAACCGAAACTTAATGGGATTCGCTGTCTTTTCCTATTTATGTTATGGCATTTCCAAAAATCACTTTAAAATATTTTTGTTTTAAATTGTTACGTAGAATGGAGATATTCGTGATGCAAGCTTTACAATATTGCTATAAAGGGGCACTTTGAGTGAAGGTTGTTTCAAAACCAAGTTAATAACAAAGTAAACTAAAGAATCAAATAAGTTTTTCTAATTAATCTACTGTATCTAAATTTTTATGCCGACAATATATCTGTCTAGAAGATATCTGGGTCAAGACAGCAAAAACCACGTAATTGAATACAACTCGAGGAAATTTCTAGCCTTATTATTTTTTCCGGAGATACAATGTACGTAGAGGAATAGGGCTGACGGAATGACACTTGGAGCACGGAGATCTCGCTTTTGGGTCTGTGCCAGAAACTCTCAAGGAATTTCAACTCGCGTGATTCCTTTTTCTATAATGCATCACCAGAAAGTTCAATGGGATTGGCCTTCCTGTTGTGCGCGAGATCGCTTCATCAAAGTCAGTAGAATAGGTCTTGGATATGCATGCTTCCTTTTGCTAGTGTGATCATCTCCATACAAATGGCGTTAAAGTTCGGATTCTACACGTTTTGGATTTACTTGTTTTGTCTTGCATAATCATACTTTTCCTTAGGAATAATATAGTGCTGAACATGTGAAATTAAATTTGAAGAAATGGTTTCCGGAAAAATCATTGTTTTTATAAATTCCAATGTTAATTTTTGAAATTATTAATTTCTTCAAATTGCGCTTATAAAATTCTAAGGAATTGACATAAATTATTATGCAGCTTTTTCAGAAACATTGTTTCAGAAAATAATATCTTTTTCATAAAAAAGGAAAATACTGAAACTTTTTGGTTCATCCGCATGAATTATCTGTCAATGATATTTTATTAAGTTGATCTAATCTTTGAAATATATGCGTTAATGTTTACGGTTAGATTTGTCAAGTGTGACAAATCTGTTAGCGCACTGTTGCGTCCTGTAATGTTTTATTTGGCACTTCCACTCAGAAAATTTTAGTTGGAACCATTCCATCCACTGTCTTCATAGAACTTTGCTTGATTGCTTGGTGGTGCAACAGTTTGTTTGGTTTCATTGTTTGCATCATGGAGCATTTTTCCACAAATAGTGCTAGAATATTTTGGACAGCCATCATTTTGGAGGCTATAGAGTCGAATTTTTTTTTCAAGGCAGTGCATTTCTCATTTCAATGGATTGCAAACAAATTTGTTTAAAAAACATTCGTGTTGATTAAGTAGCTTTCAGGCAGTAATAACTTCGAAAATTATCTCAAAACCTTGGGCAAAGTTTCATGGTGCAGTATACCTGGAGATTTTTTTGAGATGGTGAATATATTTTCCTCTGAAATGAATAAAAAGGAAATATAAAGTAAATCAATCATAATATGTGTATAGAATCAAAGGGAAGATCATTACATGTATTAATAGATATCTAAACAACTAATGTAAAATTTAATCAGACCGATGAAGAAAAGAAAAAAAAGTAAATATAGAAGGAAAATGCGAAGTTTCGATAAAGTAAATGGCGCAGAGAATACTTGTAAATTATTGCGATGTGAATTTATAGCGTTGTCTCGCGCGCTTCTGTCAAAATGCTCACTTTCGCAATTTTTTCTTCCTTGTATTTGATGCGTTCTTACAAAATATTTGTTTAGGGACTTAACAAAAAAGAGCAAAAGAAGCTTCAGAAAGCAAGGTTAATTGTTTAGTCGATATTAATATCAGAAGTAATATATATTTGCATTACGATTTTCAGTTATGAAAACACTGCTTTTAAAGCAAATATTTTAATTTATTATTTCTAAAAAGGCATATATTCATACATACATACAAATATAAAAATTTTAATTCCCCAGTAACTTATGAGTTGAATCCGAGAGTTTACTTGAACTAAATAAATCGGGATAAAAATATATATTATCGATCGTATAATTCTTTTGTGAGCAATTTGAAAAATAATCCCTCCATCTTAGGATAATGTTATGAAGAGTTTCAAACGATTTATGGCAATACAGAGCTCCATCAATTTCACTTTACCTAAATTATTGACATTTATATTTATCACTGATTAGACTAAATTAGGCAAATGAATATGTTACGAGCAGAAACTTTTTATTTAATATTTATCTTAGAATATGTGAACATTTAATAATCAATTTTTATGTAAATTATATTTAAGCAATTAAAATTTACTGGAAACATATTTCAGCCATAGCTATGTTAACACGTTATTAATTAGCAAAGTTTAATTGCTTGAAATGGAGAAATTCCTTAATTAGTACCCGAAGAGCCCATGGTAAAATGTAGTCATAACTAGACCGCGGATCTTTAGGTAAAAACCTATTTTTTTCCTGAGTAGATATCTCAATATACAATTGTATATATACGTTTCATGAATAATTAACCCCGAAAACGTATATTTTATAGTGCCTAAAAATGCCTATTTTGACATTAATGTCTAAAAATGCCTATTTCGACGTTAATGCTTATTTTTGTCATTTTCATGCAAAAAAAGCCTAAAAAGGGCTAATTTTCTAAAATAATCGACTATAAAAGCAGATTTTGGTATTATTCATATTTTTTAAACTGACTGTGCAATGTTCAGTCATGGGTTGGAAATGTCCTTCGCACCACGGTCACGATCAAGTGGCGAACAGCAGCTCGGACCTGTCTCGCGTTCGGCGGGGTTATTCTGTTTCCCAGTGTCACGTGATACGACAATGTAACAATGCCTTTAATCTGATGTTGCGTTTATTCCTCGTTGTTACATTGTCATATCGTGCGACACGGGAAAACGAGAATAACCACGCAGTCCATCTCCAGACTGCAGAGGGTAAAGGTGAGAAGTGTGAACGTGAAAATTGTGAAAGTGCAATGCCTAAAGTATCAAGTTCGAAAGCTTATTTAATACGTCAGTGGTTACAAGAGTTCCCGTACTTCACAACGGATGGAAAAATTATCTTCTGTCAAGCATGCAACAAGGAGGTAAGTACATTATAATGCTGGCTTGCAACGAATTATTGGCCGTGAATTGCTTGTCATCTTTGAGGCAAAAACCATCCACATCTTTTGTTTATACGAGCCATTTTATGGTAACTATAGAAGTGGTTATTCAAAATGTCCAGCAATCCAGCTGCGGACCTTCGTAGCTGTAAAGTAAATTTTATATTTTTGTCCCATTTCCATATTTATTAGATTATTTCCGTATTTTTAAGGTTAATTATTTCTTCATAATTTTTCTTTATAGGTTTCAAGTGATAAAAAATCCCACCTAACTCAGCACATCCAAGGAGTGCTACATAAGGCAAATGTTGAACGCAAATCTAAGATGAAACAAATGCTTTTAACAAAAACTTCTGAGGGATCCAGCAAGAAGAATCAGTTTTATGCAGATTTGTGTCACGCAATTGAGGCAGCCAACATTCCATTCAGAACACTGGAAAATCCAACATTCAAGGAGTTCCTAGAACGATACTGCCATCAGTCGGTACCTTCCGAGTCAACGCTACGCAAGAATTACGTGCAACCCACGTACGATGACGCAATGCGCAGGATACGGGAGGACATTGGAGATTCACATATTTGGATATCGGTCGATGAAACCACTGATGCTCTTGGCAGATACATGGCCAACTTGGTTGTTGGGAAATTGGACCCAGATGCGCCATCCAGAGCCTACCTCATCTGCACGAAGCAACTTGCCAAAACAATCCAGGAAACAATAGCACACTTCGTGAACAACGGACTGAAAGTGCTGTATCCCAAAAATCTAGACGAAGAGAAAGTGCTGCTCCTATACACAGACGCTGCTTCGTACATGGTTGCTGCCATGCAGTTGCTCAAGGTGTTCTATCCCTCCCTTGTGCATGTGACATGCCTTGCCCATGGTTTGAACCGCGTAGCAGAGCAAATAAGACTGGAATTCCCCAAGGTGAACAAATTGATCTCCACCGTGAAGAAGGTCTTCGTCAAGGCACCAACAAGAATACAGGCTTTTCGAGAAAAACTGCCCGATGTCCCTCTGCCACCTGAGCCTGTGCTCACCCGCTGGGGCACATGGCTGAAAGCAGCTGAATATTACAGCGAGCATATCCTTCATGTCAAGGAAGTTGTGACAAATCTAGCCGAGGATGCTGCCTGCGTCACTTCGGCAAAAATGTTGCTAGATGATCCCTCCATTCCCAAGGATTTGGCGTATATTAGATCCCACTATACATCCCTTGTGCAGATTATTGCTGAATTAGAGGGCTCAGGAAAACCCATCTACGAAAAAACTGCTATGCTGAATGAAGTGAAACAAAAAATAAAGGAAGCTCCAGGTGAAGTGGGGGAAAAAGTAAAAGCAAAACTAGAAAAGTTGCTACAAAAGAACTCAGGACTGCAGAGCCTATGTACAGCAGCAGATATACTGGCAGGAAAATCCAGTGAAGTTGAGTGCAAAATTCCATTTCAACATGTACCCAAGTTGAAGTTCGCCCCCGTCACGTCAGTTGATGTCGAACGTTCTTTTTCTGCTTACAAAATGATATTAACTGACAAACGCCATAGTTTTGTGGTAGAAAACTTAGAAAAGGTGCTTGTTATTTATTGTGAGGCCAATTACGGGAAATTTGTGAAATAAACACAAAGAGGTGACAAATTCATTATGGGAATTTCGAATGAAACACTTTGTCAAACACTCTGCGTAGTACTTAAATATATACTTGAATAGTGTTTTCAGTCAGTATTACTATATGTAATGTAGATAGTATTTTCTCGGTAACGCATGGGATATTAACCATAAGAATAAGTTTCAATGCATAGTAGTAAAATATTTTTGTTCTTTGAAAACACAAATCAATAAAGTTTCATTGACGGGCAATTTTTGCGTGCGTGCATGTTTCAGTCTTTTTTCGTGAATTAAAGTTGATAGTTGACAGAAATGATGTTGTGTTTTACTGGACATAGTTTTTGGAAGTAGTTTTTAGAGCCTATTTTACGTTTTATAAAGCCTAATTAAGGTACTTAAAGAGCCAATTTTAGTCGCCTAAAACTTAATTTTTAGAACCTAAAAATCCGCGGTCTAGTCATAACAGCGTCTAAAGTTTTTGCACCACTCAAATCTGTCAAGACTTTGGTCGCTGAGCGCCCTATTTATTTCGTCAAGCGCACCATCACATCCCGCTGCTCTTCTTTTCCTCTCGGAGAATCAACCAACGCCGCAGCAAGCGCACTCTGCCGAAACTTTTGAGTCATCGACCGAAATATTCCGAATGCGTAATTTTTCGTTCGTCTTTTTTTATTATTTCGTTCCACTCTGTCGCTCTTTTCCTTCCGGACCTCTCTCCAATCTCCGTTTCCCCATCTCTCTCTCTCTCGACGATCTCCACGTCAATTTTCTCATCCGCCGCCGCCCGCTGGCACATAAGGATTCTCTCCCGTCTTCGAAAACTTCGTTTTCAAGAAAAATAGAAAGAAAGAATCCTCTTTGGAACGTCAAGGTCGTCGCCTCTCTCTACGGTGCGTGCGTGTTTTTTCTTCTTCTTCCTTCAGAAGGCTTTTCTCGCGCAGAATAACATTCTAGCACGTTCTTCTCTGCGTTTCCATATCCTTGCCTCTCATACATTTGCAGTTTTTGAGGGTTTGACGTGTCTTCCATCTATCGTCCCCGAAGAACTTTTATATAAAGTCGCACAGGCGCGAGTCTTCTCGAATGTTATCTATTCTGTTCTTTTTTCGACGTTCTCAAACATTCGGAGCATGCGACTGATGGCAACCGTCGAGCGCATTTTCATGAAGGAGTTGATAGATTTATTTCTGGATTTGTAAGAATAAGTTCCCGAATGCGATATCCTGAAAAGGTTTGCGTTATATTTTAGTTAATTGAAAGAATTCATTTAAGCGTATGAATATCGATTTTGTTTTAAAACTAAGAATTTTCTTTAAATTTTCGAACTTTGTAATAAATGGCAATTCTTAGGAAAATTGATTCCAAATATGTCGACCCACTTCTATTAGATATTTAGAAAAAGAAGGTCCAAATGCAGCATACTCATACGTAAATGCAAGGAAATTTAAAAAAATGTAAGCCGAGTTTAAAATGATACATTTATAACAATATTGTAACAGAACTATTGAGATATTAATGACTATTACCTAACCTCTTATTCCCATTTTCCTCAAAAACTATGGGCGATGGGAACTTTTCAAGGCTTCGCAGTCAGCATAAAAATACTATAAGAAACGCCTACTTTCATCGGAGACATAAAAACAAAACTATTTCATTATGTTGCTCAGTGAAATCTACACGATTCTTCAGCTCAGCCCTCTACCATGCGAGTGGAGTTTTCTTTGTCTGTCAGTTTTTATTCCTCGCGAATCCAAAGTTAGCTCTAGCATCCTTTTGTGCCTCAAAGAAATCGTGACGGTTAGAACAGCAGCGAAGGAAGGAGAAGAGGTAGGTATGTAAGGAGGGGTTGTTTCATTTGTTCGGAAGCATGCCATTTTTCTCTTCATAAAAATCTGAGGAGGTTCTTTCGGAGAAAGACTCCAAATAAAAAAAATATTAATAATAAAAAAAATGTTTTTAGTTACAAAATGATTTCTTATCGTCCTCTCTCTCGCTCAGAGACGATTTATTATAACAGGATTGTTTACTCCTTGTAAGACTCGCGACTGGAAAATTGTTCAAGGTCGCTAACCGCCTTCTTAAACAACGGCTGTGGCGGGTTTATTTGAGAATGGGAGCTGTTTTTGTTCAACTGCCTTGGCGTGGAACGGAAAAAAATTATTTCTTTATCGGAAGAGCTCGGGATATCGAAAAATCTTTAAAAGTGAGATTCTCAGTGGCCTCTGTGACGACCAATAGGAAAGTCTCTCTCGCTTTGGTTATGGAGAGTTTTACTATTACTTCGTTTTTACGAATGATGGAGTTTTATGGAAATGAGTTGCTTTTGTTCATTTATATTAATTTCTACTAAATCATAGTTGCAGTCGATAAGAGTGGTAAGATCTATGTTTATGGTTATATATTGCTTACAGAGCACCATATAAAATGTGCTTAGTTTAAAAATTATTTTAATATAGTATTTAACTTCCCTAGGGATTTTTTTATATTTATGTTAAAATATTTTAATATTATTCGCGTCAATGCTAGAAAGATGACTCATACTCCTTATTTTAAAATTGTTAGCACGTTGTCTTATAATTATTTTTACAATTCTTTAAAAGTGGTCCAGTTCGAAAGCATCCATTTCCAAGAGAACGCCAACCAAAAATATTCTGTAAGCAAAGCCGATCAAAGAATTAGTTAAAAATATTCAACATAATGATAAAACCCAGGAGGCCAAAAAACCCACCTGCATAACCTAACTAAATCGAAAATTTCTGAACACAAAAAATGAAATGACTAAATTACGAAACTCGTTAAAATTTAAAAATGTTAACGAGATTTTATCGGCCCTTTGGTCGTGTGTCTTTGCCATTCAGCTCTTTCCCCATATCCTGTACACGTACGCTCAAATCACGCAATTTTATATGAGATACGTTATACACTTCGCTAACTTTTAACCGATGGATCGACGTTACCAATAAAAAAGTTTTTCTTTGAGCCGACATTCAGTTTTATTCCCTGCTTATTCGCCCAAGTCTTTATCGCCCACACACGAAGGAGGCATTTTGAAAAGTTTTGATTGCTATCCACCCACGATCATTCCCATACTCAAATCAAGACCTTATCAATCTTTCTATTTTATATTTCTCCCCGACTTCGTCGCCATCTCCTCCTCCTATTCACTCATCCCATTCCTTGCTTTCTTTTCATCTTCCAATCGAAAATCCTAGATCGGATTTCTTTCCGTATGCTACTGATTGTACGCAAGTGTTTCATCTAGATGATGAATTTTCTCGCACAAAAATCTTCCCGTGCTGTATATTTGTATCAACGTGAAATTCTCCTATTGTATGGGAAGATTCTCAGGCGAATTTGTAAGACGAGATTTATATTTATTTCCACAAAACAAAAAAAATTGTTTCCATTTTGTTTAAAGGATATGTTAACCTATTTATTTCTCATCATTACACGAATGTACAACTTTTCGTTTTTTAATCATCATCATCATCATGCTTCTGTCCGAAGACAGGTTTTAACTGAATCGCTGCCTCCATTTCTCTCTCTCCCTAGAAGCCTCTTTTATACCTCTATAAGTAGTATATCCCTGCTTTATATTATCTAATATTCCTATTCTTTTTCTCCCTCTTCCTCTTTTTCCACTAATTTTTCCTTCTAAGATCGTCCTTTGTAAACACTGTCTTCTCAATATGTGCCCTATCCAATTTGCTTTTCTTTTCCTGATTGTTTTTATTAGCATCCTATCTTCTCCCACCATTTCTAATACTTCTTCGTTTCTCTTCCTCTCTGTCCATTTCACTTTCATCATTCTTCTCCATACCCACATCTCAAAACTTTCTAAATATTTTTCCTCCTTTCTCCTTATCGTCCACGTCTCTGCACCATAAAGAGCTATGCTCCATATGTAGCATTTTGCTAATTTCTTCCTTGTTTCTAGATTTATTTTCTTGCTTGTGAGAAGCTCCTTCTTCTCGTTAAATGCTGCTTTTGCCATAGCAATCCTACTTCTGATGTCCTGTGTACTACTTCCATCCTGTGCTAAAATACTGCCGAGATATTTGAAACTACTTACTTGTTCCAATTTTTGGCCATTTACCATTATATTTAATTCTTTATGTTCCTTTGAAACCACCATGACTTTCGTTTTTTCTGTATTGATCTTCATTCCATATTGTTGGCCAACCTCAACTAGTCTGTCTGTCATCCTCTGAAGCTCTTTCTCGCCTTCTGCTATTAAGCCCTGATCATCTGCGTATTTAATGGTGGTAATACTTTCACCTCCTATCTTAAATCCTTTCTCTTCCATCAACGCTTCTTCTGTTATTGTTTCTGCATAAATATTAAATATCGCTGGTGAAATAGGACAACCCTGCCTCACTCCCCTCCCTATTGAAGTACTTTCTGTTTCTTCTCCTTCAACCCTGACTCTAATCTTTTGATCAAAGTAAAGGTTTTTAAGCAGTCTTTTATCTTTCCAATCTATTCCTATTTTGTTTAAAATACCCAGCATCTTATCCCATTTCACTCGGTCAAAAGCTTTCTCCCAATCTACAAAACAAAAATACATATCTTTATTGACTTCTAGCGCTCTTTCTATCATCATCCTCATACATCCTATAGCATCTCTAGTCCCCCTTCCTCTTCTAAAACCAAACTGATTATCTTGCAGCTCCTTTTCTATTTTACATTCAATTCTTTTGGTTATTATTCTGGTTAGAACTTTAGCTGTATGAGAAATTAAACTAATAGTTCTGTAATCAAACCACCCGCAACATTTTCTTACACTTCCATCCGCGCTACTGTTTTCACCCCGACATACCCCGAGCTCAGATACCATCACAAAAAATGTAAAAAAGCATTTAAATATAACTTCAAAGACGACACTGCCTAATATAATGAAATGAAATGAATGTAAATGTAAAAATTACCTGAGCCAAGCTTTACCAGGATTCTGATAATTTTACTTTAGCAATATTATTTACTGCCTTTCCTTTTCATTGAATTTAAGTAATAAATTACAGGACGCAATGTTCTATCGGTCATATTAAAAAATTGGGTGGTAGTAATAATTAAGTCGAGGTATTATAGTTAATGATATGTCTGAACTTGATAAGAAAAATTGCTTTCTCAGAATATTTTCTGTGTATCGATGGCTTAAATATGAAATTTTATCCACAAAAGTATAACCTATGCAGAAGTAGTTGATTCACCTTATCCTCATCAATCTTCTTCTTTATAGAAGAACAAAAAGCGCCCTATTTTTTCCTGCCATCCTTTTTTATAACATATTCTCTCGTTCCACGATCCTAGAGCGCTTCTTTTCTTCCCGTCCACGACAGACCCAACACCTTTTAAACTATTACACCTCATTCTATACCACCTATTTTTAGCGTATGTCCTCTTATTTTGGGTGTCGTCTACCATTTTTCTCTCTTTATCATATTCGCCAACTCACATGTTCGTTTTCCTCCCTCCCTTTCAACTTTTACCTTCTTTTCTACCTCTTTTAATTGTCTCTTTCTCTATTGCACGCTCTCCCCAAATATTCCCCCTTTACCTGTCGTCATTTTCTCCTTTCCCTAAAAGGTCGTCTGCTTCTCCGAACTCTTCCTCACTCCAACACCTCGAAATCTTTTCATTCAAACTCCGCCTCAAACTTGCCCCAATCTTTTCTCCTCTCTTTCACTTCGACTACCTTCTTTCCTCCCTCCCTCTCTCTCTTTCATCTTGTACGTTCACTGCTCCTCCTTAAACCCCGCTCCTTGTGAAATCTACCTCCTTTCATACTAAACTCCCTAACTTCTCTCTCTTCTTCCGATCCCTCCTTCCATTTTTATTGCTTCCCTCTTCACCGTCGTCCTATTTATCTCTCTCTCCACGCCCTCTCGCGTAAAAGTTTCTCCCGTAAATCCAACCGTTGTGCACTTCCTGCCACATAAATCAGCGAAGACTCAGGGAAATCCACGACAGGGTCCCGTCCCGCCGCCAGCCACCCCTCATTTTTCCCTTCTCTCTTAAACTCCCCTTCCCGCCCCATGCTTCCCTCCGTTGTTCAACGCTCAGACCCTCTTCTTTATCTCCCGTTTGTCCGAACACCAAAATCCTATCTCTTAAAACTCTTTCCCTTCACACTTTTACCTATCCCCCTACTTGAACCTATCTCATCCAAGATCTGTTTCACCATTTCCCCACATCTTCGCTGGTCCTTTATCGTTCCCAGTTTACCCATCCGTCATTCTTTTTTTCATTTATCCAGGATATACGGCAGTTATAAACCGTAAAGTTTTATTGAATTCGTGGCGGACACTTATCATTTGTTTTTCCTTCCTTCGTCTCGGATACAGTTATCTGCGTTCATGGAGATTATAATATACTAAGGCAGCCGTTTGTCCGTTTTAATGCATAAGTAGCCGATCGCATCAGATTTTAAAGCATTGAACACAGATTATGAATTTTGTTATATTGTATGTAAAAATCTTTCCTTTTTTCTCCGGATTGTTCCAAAAAGAAATCTTTAAAAAGGTTCCTATGCGCCACCTCATCATCCTCTCCCATTCTTCTCTTCATATATAACACCTCTAACTCTGTCTATCTTCTCTTCATATGTAACACCTCTGTCTGCCTATCTTTCTCTCTTCTTCATCTCTACTCTTTAAGAGGGCTCGTTACGCTATGTTAAACCAATTACCATTATCTAGCTCCACGCCCGAATGGACAAAACTACCGCTGACAATTCATTTTAATTAATTTTCAATCGACGCGCCCCAATTTTCGTATGCTCTGTATCGACTTAACTTCGAATAAATGAAATCGCAAAACTATACGGCTGTCAAAGAGATTAGGTCTCGGCAGTAGGATCGGTTATGAGCCACTTGACTTACCGTTCGTTGGGTTGTGTTTGTAGAACGAGGATGAATAAATGTTCAGAACGAATGCGAGTCTTTTTGTAGACAAAGTTTCGAGGTTATTAAAACTTGTGAGCAAAGAAATTTGAGAAAGGAGGAAGAGTGAGAGTGAGAAAGACGTAATGAAACGTAAGAGAGGGGGAGGTTGTAACAACAAAATGAATTAAGAAGAACTTCAAGGAGTGAAATCATAAATTAAACGGATTGCTTTTTAGGAGACGTTAAAGAAATGCCAAAACAGATTTTAAACATTGCAGCAACAGATACAAAAGTGTTATGTGTGATTTGCAATTTTTTTCTGATTTTTTTATATTAATAAAAAATTTTAATAATTACAGAATATAATTTTGAAACGAGAAAAAAGTCTGCTATGACCGGGAATCAAACTGGGTCTTTCACTTTCCGTGCGGATATTCTACCACTGAACTATCGTAGCAGATCAATTTTCTCGTTTCTGAACGCGGATGTTTCCTTGGTTGGGACGGAACTTGCCAAGCTAGTATCAAACTGCCCCAACAGATGTCCTCTAAGAGATACATCGAAGAAAACTCCTCCCTCTCAAATGGTGAGATTGCCAAGCAAGAAATTGATGGAATAATCCATGGCATAATAAAACATTATTTCCTACATATGCACCAGGGAAGAAGAGCAGCTTCATCAAATAGATTAGCATAATTAATGTTTTTAAAGTCTCGTTGAGAAATGAACTTTTGCTTATACTTCTGAGAGTTAAGAGAATAGGCCAGAAAGATATCGTCATGAGAGAGAGGAGACAAGAGAGAAGGAGAGGGAAAGGGGGAGAGAGGGAGAGAATGAGGGGAAGCAGAAGTTTGGGAAAGCGGGAAGTTTTGTGGGAGATAGGGATATAGGGAAGTAGAGTGAGTTAGTGAGAGGGAGAGATAGGATTGATTGATTGATTGATTAATTTGGTCTTTATTTGGGGCGAGATTGATAGTAAGAAGTCCCATCTTCCACCTATCCCCTCGTCATGAAACATACAATAATACATAGAACATTATGTAAATACAAGTAATAATAAAATTACTATTATTGGAAAGGAAAAGATGTAACTTTGTGGGAAAAAATAAGAACTGCGGACTAATGAAATCCACATAAAAGGCCCACTGCAGGAAAACAAGGAAAACACCCACACAAGAAGAGGGGTGTGAAAAACCTGCGAAACGTACTTAGATTCACTAAAGACATGAATAAGGAAATTTATAACAAAAGATGAAAAGCATAAAGCTATACATCAGGGAAAAGTTTGCACATTACGAATAGATCTTTGATGGAATGAACATATAAAAATGAAAAAAATGAATATATATATATATATATATATATTAACATTGTTATGACTAACAAGATAGAGAAAAAACCAAATGACTACAATAAAATAACAAATAAATGAATAAAATAAAATAAAGTATAAATCTAGCTCAATAAGTATTGTTTTGTCAAAATCAAGATTAAGAAACATTGAAGCATTAAGAGTGTTTAACTGTTCCCTTGAAAGAATTAGAGAGATTGATAGCAGTGTCGTATGAATGATGAGAGCGAGTAAAAATTTTTTATTGTTTGGGGAAGTTCGTTCCATAGTCTGCAAGCGGTTACAATGAAGAACTTGTTGAAAATTACTGTTCTGTGATGAGGAATAAGGAGTTTATGGCTCCCTCTGATATTACGGTTATGTACAGTGTCTATACTCCTGAAGATATGTGGATTGTTAGAAGTAAGTAATTGATATAGTAAGGAAAGCAAGTGGAGGCGTCTTCGGGTCTCCAAATTTAACCAGGAGAGATGGGGTGAGAGTGTGTGTGTGTATTTATGGCTAACCAGCCTCTTTGATTAATATATCATGGGGTGAGAGAGGGAGGAGAATGGAAGGAAGGGAGAGAGAAGCCCGAAAATCGGGCTAAATACAATTTCTACCTTAAATATATGCCGAAATGAGGAGGTTCAGGGTTACACACGGGCAGCAGATGAATTCACCTCGCGGAGCGAGGCACAGTGTTGACGCGCGTAGTGGCGGAGCTCCTAGTATATCCTATATATGTAAGAAGCAGCTATTTATAATGATAATCATCGGCTATTTTCAATACATTGATTGGCGAAGGCCTTCTCCAGAATTTTCTATCTGCCACCCTCCTACAAGTTAGCTCTATGAACGTAACAATATTTTTGTTTCATCTCCCTTTCGGTCTTCTTTTCGGTTTATTATCCATCCAAATCTGCTAGATGACAAACGATAATAATTGACTATAGCAACATGCCCATCCCACGGGTACTACAGCGCCTCTACTCTCCTAACTACGTTACATATCTGTATGTATTCCGATCCAGTCGTTTATTTGCACGCATTAACAAAGGTTTCTCCGTCAGCCCCATTACAATAATTTTGTTCATGTTTTGTCTCTTTAACACTTATACAATATTTCTCTATATTATTTTCTTTTTGTTAGGTCCTGTACCTTCTCCTGTCTGCTTACCCCGTTCTTCTCCTCACATTCTCTTTCTCTTCTTTACCCCTTCTGCTATCCAATCCCTGTCGCTCTCTTAGACATTCAACCCAGGAGAGAAGTTTTCGGTTCATCTCATCGCTTTAAAGTATCCGCACTTTTCATTCAGCTACACCCACACACAAGCATCCGCCGTCTTAACTTTACCCTTTCTCTCTTCATACCTGGAAAATACAGCAAGAGTTTATATAGAGAGTTTCACTTTCAAAGCCCCTAAAATAGTTTGAATACTTGAAGCTATGACAATATGGCAATATATAAAGTAATCGGTTAACTCAGGACGCATGGCTTTCGCTCTGGGTTATGATACGAAATAATCAGCGAAATTAACGCGCATTAATAGTTTAAGCGTTTCCTTAAATCAGGGCTCGACATATTTGCTAAGAATCTAGGCGCCAGCTCCAAAACCTAGGAAACGTTACGTATTTTTGGCGGATATTTTTTATCATCGTCAGAAAAATAAATATTCAATAATTTTTTTACGAATCTTTTACAATAATTAAGCCATGCACATTTATTTCTGTCACGTTATGCAGCAGAATATAATAAAATGAGCCTTATACATCTGAAAAAGTTGAATGGTATTCTGAAAACATGTAGTTTACGAACAAGAATAAAAATTTGCACTTTTTTCAGAAACTTGAATGCTTCCGACAGATATTATATTTTACTGCTCCTACTGCTGCGCCCAACAATTCAATATGACTACAGCATGTGACTCGAGTATAACCAAAACCCAACTTCAGCACACATACAATATCTAGGCACGAGCATGAAAATATGGCCATGGTGACCTGGCACCCGATTTGTCGAGCTCTGCCTTAAATTATAATTTGATTTATTCCGATATCGAAGACAAATTATGAGGAAAACCGATGCTTGATTAAAACATATTTTTAATCTTTGACTTAATTCATTTGTTTCTGAGACGGACCGAAATTCTGTTTAATGTCATTGGTATTTAATAATAAATTTGTGTAGATATCAAATTCCGATGATCAAAAAGCCATTTCTCAAGTAAACGCAAGCAGACAGTTTATATATATTTTAAAATAAAAACAGCATTAAAAATTTCATATCCTAGATACTTGAATCCTTCATCATACTGGTTTGCTTTCCTCTATTATAAGATAGTACACAAATATTTGTCATAAACGTTTATCGTAATAAGGCGATTAAAGTATTTTCTGCGATGAATGTAGCTATCATTTATGTGACTTTGGGAGCTAAAAATTAGAAACTATTTATCTGCTGAAGTCATTCATCATTTTACGGTTATATTTAATGAATATCTTTGTATGATTTATCAAAAAGCTTGGGCTGCGCCTTTTTATTATTTAAAAAAGTGAATTTGAACGCTTTCGTTAGGCAGAAACCGAAGATTAATGTGCAATACGCAAATGATGTAAGAGTATAACGATGCTGCCGATGGAAACGAGTTTGTTGTATTTGAAAAATCCGCCCGCCGTTAAGTGACGATGATCGATGGCCTCAAGTTGCTTTGAGCTTGAAAATAATAAAGGAATAGGCGCTTTTCAGAAAATCATCAATCGATTGGATGGTCATTGAGAGCGTATGCATTGAAATTGACTATTCCACTATGCTTCCATAGCCATGATGGAAATTAAGGGAAGATTTAATGGCGATAAATTAACCAATTTTTATTGGTTTTGAATGTGTTTATTTGTACAAAAAACAAAACTGCCGAAAAATTCGTGTACTCAAGGTTTAATCACGAATACGTATTTTCATTGTCAAAGTGTGACTATGATTATTGGAGAGACCTGTCTAGTTTGTTTTATTTAACCCAATACATGAGATCAATAGTTCTCTTTTGATCGCATTTCTATATTTACTAATTATCAGTCCGTTAGTGTCTGCGTAAATGATTATTGGGGGTGCCGGTGGTGTAGTGGTTAGGACGCTGGCTGCTACTCGCCCGATGCTTGAAAGTCATCGGGTACGAATCCTGCGCGAGTAGGATTTTTTCTCAAGGTCATCCGGCCCCCTGTTTGCGTGGTTTGAGGAGACCGCGCAAATTCAGCTGTTCCGTCCTTCGGAAGGGACGTTAAGCCGTTGGCCCCCCTGGTGTTCTTCGCAAGAGCAGGCAAATGCCGGCACCGGGTTTCCCTCCTCCCTTCTGTGTGTGTGTCCGGTGTGGAAGGCAACGGGAAACCACCACACCGTGTATGTATATTCCCTAGTCAAAGCCAATTAATTAGTTAATTGGTAGGACCTGTCGTAAGACAGAACACAAATGAATGAAATGAAATGATTATTACGCGTAAATACGTTATAGCAGAAGCGGTTTCAAATAACTCCGGCCGAGGCTACAGATGAACAACTAAAACATCTACACCATGTTTAACCGTTCTCTGCAACACATTTATTTAAACTTCATATAGTATATGGGAAACTCACGAAAGCTCGTGATGTCACACGTGAAAATGTGGTATGCGTCCAATTCATGAGCATGAGGTGTGATCTTGGTTGGTCGAGAAATTCTGTATGATCGGATGATTCGTAGTCTATCTACCCTTGTCTTACTTCTCACTGCCACCTTTTCTCCCATTCTCTTTATCTTCGTACTCGAAAACATTTTGTCAAATGAATTTCAGAATGCGCCGTTGGATTCACGTTTACGGCGGCTCTCTGAAAATCGGAAGAGTTATCCAACGAGATTGACTCGAAAGTTCTTTTGCTCGTCTTTGTGTCACCACGGAAGGAATTTTAAATGTTTGTTTTAAATATTAGAGTTGGAACAGGTCTGTGCTACAGAATAAATCAAAATAATATGTATTTTTACTGGGCTTTAGTTTGGATACGTAATCGATACCTCTTTTCATTTTGGGTTTGGCATCAGCTTCGACATACAATAAGTTGGAATAGATTTAGGATTCCGAATAATTATAATTTGACTAGCGTCTCATCATCGATTTTTGTATTAAAGTATTTTGAGAAAAATTAGTTAGAGAAAAATTGGTTTTTTTATTTCTTTTATCTTTCTAAGGACATTTTTAGCTGTGTAAAACATTTTCTTGTAGCACATTTTGAGATAAAACGGCTGTTCAAACATTTAGGCATCCGGAAGCATCTTCTATTTCTCCTACCTGCTCCTCTATCCCTTCTCCAAAAACTCTCGACAATTGTTTTCATAATTATCCAACCCTTTCCTGCGATTTAATGCAGAGCTATATGCCTCCCTTCACTCCCAAGTCACGTATTCTTGCGGAATATTACATAAGAAATGGTGTCCTGGTTATCTGGAACAGGAAATTAAAACGAAAAAATAAACGCGACGGAACGAAACACGGAGGATATAATAACAGGGGAGACTTAAGATTAAAACGGAGGGTACAATAATATAACTCCTCCTACCAAAATACATAAGGCTTTGTATATATCTCTCCAATATTTCTCGTTACATGCCTCTCTCCTCCGGATTAAAGATTCTTACCAGTTGATCCATCTACACTCAAAGTTGGCACGGAGAATTCCGTGATATTACTGTACCATCTGTCTCCGGCGTATCTTTCTTGTCTGTTGGATCCCATCCTATCATTTCAGATGAACAGGTCTGATATTCTTATTATATTGCTTTGCCTATTGTAGCACTTGCAACTTGCCTGCCTTCGAATTCGTTGGATCTTTATTCTCCTCCACTGGGATAATTCCGAATATGCGCCCCTACATTTTTTCTTGTGTTTATCGATATAATCTAATCGGCGTAAATTACGATCGCTGGACAAGAATTTTTTTATTTTAATACTAACGAAATAAAAAGAATCAGACGGTGGCAGAACTAAATATGTAAAGGAATTCAAGAAAGGATTGCCCAGCTAAAATCTAATTGAAAAATCATTTACCGATCACCGCTGAGAGCGGCTGATTTCCAACCGAAATACGGATATGGTTTTCCCAACGTTTTTGCGAATTTTGGAGAAAAATGTTTTCTGTAAGATAAATGATTTGAAGAAAAATGTCATCGTGCATAGCATGTAAGAAAACTAATGATTTTACAGACTATGTGTATGAGAAAGGCAAATTGCACCGGACATGCCAGAGAGAACATGATTAAAGACTTGTTAGAAGAAAAAAAGAGAATGAAAAGAGGAGAAAGAAGGAAAACGTTTCAGCTGATAGACAACTTGAAAGAGAGCTACCGAGAGACGAAAAATATTAAGGAATGAAGAAGTATTTGGAAGATCTGGTTTAGCCAAGAATAATCACGGAACTATTTACTGACAGATTACCCGCAATGTTGATGAGCATGTAAGAAAAAGAAGGTGTGCATGAATAAGATATACATATGCACACATTTATATGTGGATATATACAAATTGGAAAGTGGCAAAATGACGTGTTCTAATCACAATGGCGTCTTAATAGCCAATGCTTTTTTTACCCGATAAATTTCACTACTATTGGCGTATGAAATGAAATAGTGGGTGAAATGCGAAAAAATTAATGGGGCGGGATGTGAAAAGGAAAGAAGAAGAGAGAAATAAAAATAGGATGAGGAGGAAAATATTAAGGGGAGAGGGAAAGGGGGAAAATATTTTGGTAGAGAGAGATAGAGAGGGTAAAAGAAGCGCCCTGGATAGGCATAAGAATTATTCGTCTTTCTTGCAAGTTTTGCGTATAGCTCGTGACCCTGCATAATAGCGGGAGTGCAGAGAAACTGTGCTGCCTTTTTCTTTCCATCTTTTTATTTTTGTCCTTCCTAGGAGGAGAGGTTTACAACTGGGAGTCCGAATGACGCAACGCCCAGTAAAAAAAAAACAAAATATTTCCTCGGGACGGAGCCGCATAAAAAAAGTAGGATGGAGAGGGGGGAGTCTTTTTATGGGTCAGGATGTAAAGCGACATTAAAAAGAATTCCGGCGATTTAAGTCGAATGAACTTTGTGCGCGATAAACAAAACCATAATGTGGAGCATTTTACTGTTCGGATTTAATATGTATCTTCTTGTGGCGCAACCAAAATTACTGGGTGTAGCACGACGAGAAGGATCTCATTTCCCTCGTGGGCGGAACAATTTGTTTATACGGCGAATTTGCGAAAAGTAATATTCTAAGCGATCCTAAAAGTGACTCTTAAATCAAATTTTAATTCGATTATTGGGAGAGCGTATTTATTGGCGATTTGTAGTCTGCCCATAAAAATAGCGTACCGTGAAGGATGATAATAAAGTCCGCTTCGGAGTAACGTGCAATTAAAGGAATTTAACTTATGCGATCGCACATTTCTTTTGCAATCTCCCCGTTTTTATTTCGCAATACGAAATTAATAAATTAAAAAATAATTATTATAATTTGATTTGTTTAATAATCGGCGACATTCTTCCTGCGATGAAGCTCAGACAAACTAGGTGTCCAATTACAAAAGCCGATTCCCTTTTAGAGGCTGACGAAGGATTGATTAATTTTTATGACGCGCCGTAATTATTTTCGCGGTTGTAATTAAAACGATACCGTGACGTGAATTTTAATTCATTATCAGCTTTTGCTGCATTTAATTTTTGAAATATAAGAGGAGAATTAAAAAATTGAAACCTGTCATAGTTTTCAGCACGCCGTTTTATTAAAACAGAGTTTACAATCGTCAGTTTCTGAAAATATGATTCACGAGTTTAATTAAACTATGAGGCGCTGAACAGATTTGAATTATGCTATCGCATTTTTTTACAAGTCCCAGTTCATGCTATTATTTAAGGGAGCCAACATTTTTCAATAAGGAATTTTAATTATAGCTTTTTGGTGCTTCTTCGTCTAAAAATCTCAATTACGCGTCTCGGTGCTCTCTCCCGCTAATTGTAATAGAATCGCGGGATTGATCGGAATCCTAAACGGAAGTAGATTAAACGTATAATGAGAATCCCATCGAAATAAAACATGAATTTCCTCAGCGAAATTTGTGTGATGCCGTACTCTCACTTTAATATGCATTCATTTCAGCATAATTTCGAAAATCTTCATTTAAAGTGAAAATTTTCAATTTACGAAGGAAGTTGCGTAGGATTATTATTTGATGTGTAAAAGAGGATACATGTAGTTGAAGTTTTCATAATAGTTATATGTTATCTCTCAGATACTCATACTAATGGCCCTGTATTTCTTTATGGGTGGCTAGAAAGTGCGAACAAAAAAACAGAATTCTCCTCTTAGGTGTATCGTAGATTTTTATAAGAATTAAGTAAACATGAAAAATTGAATTTCAATACAGAAAACTAAGACATTGCAGAACTCCTCCGTGATATGGCTATTGATTATATCTGCATAGTTTTCTCCATAAACGCTATTAGACGTGATCGATAATTCAGTTTAGAATTTATGATGCATTGTGATCGAATGCATCAGTAGTCAGCGTTTCGTTAAAATTATACAAATTCCTTTAATATACGATTAGCTTAACATGCTGGTCGATGTCATTGGGAAAAGTTTTGCAATTGAATAAGATAAGGACATATGGAAGGAAAGTGAGTGATAATGCGAGATTTAAATATTAATTTAAAAAAATAATCGAATCGTCTTGGACGTTTTCATTAGCTCCGTTTAAAAAAAAAGAAATGTTACTTGAAAAAAAAACAATGTATCTCTTCCATATGAAATTTGCTCGTACTGCGAAATTCCTCGATTTTCTATGCTACAGCTCCCTTTCCCTCGTTCAGCTCGTTAGATTCCTTTCGCCTAAAACACACACAAACTCTTTCTCTTTCCTCCCATCCCCTTATGAGAATCGCAGCGTCTCCTTCTCATCTTCCTTTATAGTGACAGATTAATAATTAATCACGGCCTTAGCAGTTGCAATCTCGCCGCATGACCCCTTTTCCTCATCCCTCTTTACCCTTCCCGCATCCACGTCAAGCTCCGTATCCCATCTCGACTCGTCCCACCCACTCCCACACCCCACTCTTACCCGCAACACCCAACCTCTCCTCCAGTCCCATTTTGATTTCCCCTCCTAACCACCCCTTTCCTCCCAACCTCCCCTCTCCCTTTCCTCCCAACCTCCCCTCTCGCTTTCCTCCCAACCTCTCTCCTTTTCCATTATCTGTCAATCATTAATCTTGTCTCCCACACTCTCCCTTCTAAGTTAACCCTCGTCCATCTTTCATTTCCGCATTTCGCCCTTCATTTGTAATACCTATCTCCATCATCTCTCGTTTTCTTTTATTCTGTACCGTCATTTTTTCTTTTATTTACTTATTCATTCAAGAAAGATCCACAATCCAATAATCCTAGTCTATTATGACGGGTTATATAACAGGAGAAAGCAAAAATTGTCAGCGACAATAATGTTAAAAAATGATCCTGCCATTTTCCCTTCTTACATTTCTCTCTCTATCCCCAAGCGTCTCTTTACCGTCTCTACGTGATGGCAATTCACCTTAAAGGGGTATTTCTAATTTGGAAGGACCAGTTTAATTTGGATGTTTTCATCGCTTTCATCTGTATGTTGCTTTCCTCTCGGGTCGTGTTACAAACAGGGGAAAAATCCGGCTCGTCTAAAAAGGTTCAACGTCCTTCGCCCTTTCTCTGTCTCTCTCTTTTTAATTTTTTCTCGCGTGGCGATTAAAAAAATCTCCGCTTCCCTTACTTATTCCTCTCTTATTTCTCTTCTATCCGATCGTGCCACCGATACACTAATACCCACGTGTCTCCTCTTTGTTACTCTTCTCCGCTTTTTTTTACATCGCGCTGTGTCGTCCCGTGCCCTCTTTTCTACTTTTATATCTTTTTATATTATCCCTCTCTCTATCGCGCCAATTCTTTTTATTTGTTGCTTTATGCTTCATTACCCTCTTCGTTTTACCCCCTTTCTCCATTTTGTTTGTTCGCCACGCATTTTTTGAGCATCCTGCCGTCCTCTCTCTCTCTCTCTCCGCACCTCCTGTGCACACTTGAAAAAAATAACTTTATTCTTTTTTTCCAGTCGGAGATCGTCCTTTTCCTCTTTTTCTCCTAGGCGTTTCTTTGTCTTTGAGAGGCCATTCCAATTTTCGACGCCTCTTCCTTCCTTCCTTCTAAAAATCTTTTTCTCCTGCATTTAAACTCTTTTTCCTTTCCTTTTTCTGACCTCAAACTTGTTTACAGCAACCACCTTTCATTTTCCCTTCCATTTCCGCCTGCTACCGTGACACCATCTTCCGTAGCGCATGTTGAGTTTTCCCTCTCTGGCTAGCCCGCGGGAATACAAGCCGACGCCGCAACTTCTGTGTATAGGGCCATACATGAAATGTGTATGTGTGTGTGTTTGTTTATTCATACAAAGAGATGTTTGATAAATAACTCTGAAATCTTATCTCTCTGGAATGTACCGAAAGGTACCCAAGGATGGCAGATGGCGTAAAAATATCCGATGGCATTCAGCCCAGTACCGTATAATGAAAACAGTACCGCAATACTATAATTTTTTGAAAGTTATTAACAGAGATGTAACTAGGAAATGTGATCCCTCTTGCAAAATTTTAGCAAATACCTTAGTTGTATAGAATATTATTTCTCCAGAGTTTCAAAAAAGAATAATAGCATTTCTATTAAAACTAACTATATTTATAGTTATTTATACTTATTTATTAGAAAATAAACTTTTGGTGTTTTTTTAGGGAATTCTTGCCTCTTTTTGTAAACGGTGCCCACGGCAAAAGCCACCTTTGCAATGTTCTAGCTACGGCACTGGTTGTTAACAAAAATCAGGGAATGTCTTCTTCTATAAAGCACACACGCATACACTGATGACAGCGTTTCCCTACCTATCCATTCTCTCTCTCTCTTCCTCTTCGCTAATGTAAGAAGGGTCTATATAGTCTCAATTTCCCCCTAAATAAAGTCGTTTGTCTGTCTGTCTGTCTGTCTCTATCGTACTCGTTAGAGGGGGTGAGGGAAAGGGCAAGGAGATGAGAGAACATCTTCGCTCCGAGTCTAACGTCGCACACGTGCGGCCTTGAGTGGGAAGTTTGACATCCCTAGCGCGGGTTGTTTTACGGGTCATCACCTTCCTCATGCGAATTCGCGAGGGAACACGAATGTTTCTCCTCAATCCATCACCGCTCCCCTCCAGGGAGAAGCGGGCTCCGTCCATTTGATCTGCAGATAAAACAAGAAAGGCGACCTTGACGGAGTGGCCGATTTTTTTCTCTTTCTGTTGTCGGGATCATTCTGGAAAATGGGAATCCGCGGTCGAAATCGTCATTTTCAGCGCTCGCAAAAAAAAATGAAAAACAAAAAACGTGCTCACTCGTTGTCAACTCCTGCGTCGACGTGTCCTTGATCGCCCAATATTTTGTTGTTTTTTTTTGGATTTTCCCTGTTATCCCCGCTGTGACCGGTTGTAAATCTGTTGTGTTTCACATGCCGTGGCTCTTACCGCAGGAGGAGAAAAAACAGTTTTTTGATTCGTAAAAATTCTTGATATTCCTTTAAGAAATGTTCATAGTATCTTAGAAAGTTATAATTTTCCATGCAATGCAGAGTTCCAGACTGTTAATTGAGCGTGCTGTCTCCATCGTCTTCAACGTTGGCTTTCATATTCGCCTTAAACTCGATTAGAAGATTTTGAAGAAATCATTGTATCTGCTACATGTCGGGAAATTTGGGATAATTTTGATATATTACTAAGACGAATGACAGTAATTTTCTCTTTTTCGATTCAACGAATCTGGACATATTAATGAACAGACGGATTCATCAACTATCCTCATTGAACCTCTTTTCCAAGAATTGCATTCAGTTTTCTTTTCTTCGATTTAAATTTATATGAAAGTGCAGCGAGGTTTCTGTCTCGATATTAAGTTGCTATTTTTATTGTTTTAGCAGCTTACTCTTAAGATAATTATTTTTCCAAGAAAACTTTTTATTATTTACATTTGCTACGATTAAACGTCCTCCAATAATAAAAATCATATTAATTCTTATCACTTATTCAATAAATGACTACTTTTCTCAACTGTACATGTCGAAGCACCTACGCACCTTTCAAATCAATCTTATCAAATCCTTTTCCAGTAGATCTAAATGTTGTTATTATGAAAAAGTTACCTTAGGCAAGCGGTTTCCAAACAGTACAGGTCCACGCCCCCCTCATCTAAGAAAACTGTCTTTGCGCCCCCCTCGATAACATGTTCATTCAAAATTCATTTACAATACTTACTGTACCAACAATTGCAATCAGTATAACCACCTTAAGAAAAACAAGGAGGCAGACGATACGTCCTAGCCAATTGACGGCTGCATATTGCAGGTCTTACAGTTAGGATGGCTAAACGGAAGGCAAATTTAAGTGTAATATTTTGCGCTCCCCCAATTTATTCCCCCCGCCCCCTAGGGAGTCAAGCCCCACAGTTTGGAAACCACTACCTTAGGCTCCTTCACAATACCCTTCACTTTTGCCAATTCGTCTCATGCCATTCATGATCCCAAGCGAATAAACACCTTTCAAAAAACTTTCCCCTAACGATTTGCTTCTTTCATTTAAAGTTTTCCACTTCGACTTCCATAGCTTGTTTTCTTTTCTTTTCGTTGCTCCTGCTGCCTGCTTCTCTTTCTCTCTCATCGAGTTTCCTTTACGTGGTTTTCTTACGATTAAAAATCATTCCGCGCTCTATAAAGAGTTTTCCCTTTGCATCTTTTTACCTCTCCTTGCGGCGAATTTCGTTTCCCTGTATCCCCCACAGGTTGCTTCGCGGAATCTTACAAATAGACCAAAATAACAACTTCCTCCTCCGAAACGTTTCTAGCTCCATCCCCTTCCTGCTCCTTAAAAGGAACGCACTTTTCCCTTCCATTCGAAACTGCTCAAACCGGAAAGCGGTTTTATCTTGCCTAAGGGAAGGTTTCAACGAAAGCGCCGGCGCCTGAACCGAAAAAGGAAATCCTTAAGTGTTACCCTTTAAATGTGCCATATCCCAAACAAACCCCTAAAAGTTCTTTTTTTTCTGGTGAGACGATTAATCGCCCAAAATATCCTCGATTAACCGATCCATGAACTCTTCCGAAAGAGTTCCGACAGGTTTCCTTTTTCTCGAAATGATTAAAGAGTTTCTTTGACTTTTTTCCAGGGATATTTCTCGCTTCTCGTCAATTAATTTTCATTAGTAACTACTCTTCCAACTTGTGGAGTTTTTTCAGCTACGGGGCCGGAACTTTGTTTCGGGTTTCTTTTAAAGTTCTGTCCGCGTAATTAAAAAAATGTCATAATTGATGTATTTGAAAATTTAGGTTTGCGAGTTTTAGTCTCAAAATATTCACTCGCGTACGGAAATTAAACGTGAGGATATTAATGTGTTATTCTACTAGTTTTATATAATCAAGTACTAATTGCCGTATTTATTCGCGTAATTACCTCCATCGCGTGATTGCCTCCCCCCTCCCGAACTATGAGGAGAAAATAAAATACTTTTTCTGACATGACCACTCTTACTGTAATGGGAAAATGTAAAAATCGTGCGAAAAATGGAGCAATTACTCGAGTAAATATGGTCTGTCTATCCGCGCTAATTAATCAGTCATTTTAGGCATCTTCTTAAAATCTATGGCAACTTGTTTAAATTCAAGTATATTGTAATTTTTTACTAGTTATTTTTTAGCGCTGGAACCACTGATCGTCGAAAATGTCATTAGGTAGCCGTTAAAAACTATTTAGATGTTTTCTGATAATTGTATACATATCATAGTTTGAGATAGATGAAAACAGAGGGGTGATAATGACTAATTAAGAGAAAAAACCCTTCCGTGTCGGAAATTGCATCATCGGAGAAATGTATGTAATTATAAGATAATTTTCAGCAAGGAATAGATTACTGGAATCTTAATGTTTCTGAAATAACGGCGTTTAGGTGAAGTAAATTGGAATTAAAAAAGCCCTGCAGGATTGAGTTCAAGAGTCAAGTAGCACCCGTGGAATTTTATTTCTGGAGCATATGGGGATTCATTCTGGGCTGGAAAACAATATGCACTTGGATTACCGGAAAACAGATTGTAAAAGAAAAGAGAAACGATTACTTTAACCGTTGCTAAGCTCCCTCAAGATTCAGAGCAGAGATTAAATAGCAGCCGCCTTTCCGATTCCGGGAATAACTATGTTAAAAGCCGAGACCCGCAATCTAGAAAACGGGAACGTGAGGTTTAGCACAAATGATCCTTTGCTAGTGTTTGCCTGCCAAACTGATAAACAAAGTATGAAACACAAAGGCATAAAAAAAAACAAATTCAAGAGGTTAAAAAAACAAAATACACCGCTCGGATATTTGTATCAACTGGTTCTTCGTGCTGAGATTGAGAAGATGTTGCGCAAAATGTATTGTGTTTGCCGTTACCCGGGGAATAGGGAATCGAAGTTTTTGTGGAATTGAGACTTATAGGAGTGGAAAGATCACAAAATGTAAAAGGCAATTTAGGGAAATGGCAAATAAGTGCGTTACCCAAAAGAATAGAATAAAAGACGGAAAAGTATACTCCATAAATGGAATACAAAGAGATTTCAAAGGCGTTCCTTGTGGGAAATACGTATAAAACGTTATCAAAAGATTGGATGGTTCTTGATTTTTTCTCTCAGAAACTAAATATATGGTAACGGTGATTATATGGTCTCGTGGAGTTTTTTTTATGGTAAATGTTGTTCTTTACTCAAATAATTTTTTAAATCTGCAACTCACAGGTAATATAAGTTGGGAGAGAAATTTTTTTAACTGCTGTTGCCGATAGAATCGTCGTATCGTCCGATGCAAACAAAATATGCGATGCTTGGGATATTCTCCAATTTTTATCTCTCAAACTAGAAATCGTATTCGTGTGATCCTGCGGATTTTTTTGTGGTACAACTTGTCCTCTATTCAAATAAATGTTTTTTTCTACACCTCATGAAACATATAAGACCATGGGAGAGAAAAATATGGCATTTGTTGCTCGACGGATGCCATTTAACGAGATACAAGTATAGGTTTATTTACATAAAGTGGAAGTTCTAACTAACGGATGTAGTTCTAAACCACAATTCAGCGACGAATTTTAATAAGGATCTCTAATACTCAATTTCATTAAAATCTATCCAGCGGTTTAGGAGATGAAAGTTACGACGGACGGAAGAGACGTGCCCATATGGCGTTCCGCTACTACCACTTCGCTGGTAAAGAACGCCTGAAAAGGAAAACAAGAAAGCAAATTTCGGATATTCAGCATCGTAAATATGGTAGATCGCAAAAAATGCCGCAAAGGGAAGAATCACGGATATAATAAATTGCATTTTAATAGGGATATGAAGTAAATCCCTTATCCAGCAAAGGATTTTGGGACCCAACTAAGAAAAACACCCGCGTTCAGAAACAGGAAAGATTATCTGCTACGGTAGTTCAGGGGTAGAATATCCGCCCGGCAAGTGGAAGACCCGGGTTCGATTCCCGGTCATAGCAGAATTTTTTCTGTTTCAAAGTTATTCCCAAAATTACAGCTTATGCCATTCCGCATAGTTTCACATTATTCCACCAATTTCTGACTTTGGCAATCTCACCATATGAGAGGGAGGGGTTTTTTTTGGCGTTCTCTTGGAGGACGTCCGTTGGGGCTGGTTGATACTAGCTTGGCTAGCCAGGACCCAACTAAGAAAAACACCCGCTTTCAGAAACAGGAAAGATTATCTGCTACGGTAGTTTAGTGGTAGAATATCCGCCCAGTGGAAGACCCGGGTTCGGTTCCCGGTCATAACAGAATTTTTTCTGTTTCAAAGTTATTCCCAAAATTACAGCTTATGCCATTCCACATAGTTTCACATTATTCCACCAATTTCCAGCAAAGGATTGCATGAGATTTTTACTAATTTTCTATCGAGCGCATATTACTGCCGATAGACTTATTAAATCAAAATCCTTGACTCACTGGTACACTTCCATCGCATTCGATACGATGCCTAAATATCTAGTCTCCTGAGAATATGGTTCATTAATTCTCTTTTTTGCTGCATCCCACAGCATAAATTACTTGAGAATTCCTGGCGCGTAGTCCGTAAAACCTCTCACAGTTCAGTGAGGATTAAATAATCGAATTAATTAATGCGTTTGATGTGATTTACGCCGCAGATATGAATTAATTCATAGGAGTCTGCTATTAAATTAAATTATGCACTAGTGAAATATGGAAGGATGCGCTGGAAGGTGCATGTTGTGTCCTCGTTTTTAACATAATTGAAAATGTATGCAACTTCTATCATGAATTTATCAGATTTTTTTGTTGGCTTCCCCATATATATATATATATATATATATATATATATATATATATATATATATATATATATATATATATATATGGGGAAGCCAACAAAAAAATATATATATATATATATATATATATATATATTTATATGAATGAAAAATCTCACGAAAGTGAATAATTGATGCCGCAATTATCGCTAGATACTTTCGCGACGCTCCAATTTTTATGTTCTCATTTTCTGAACCCTTCATTTCAATTTATCATTTCTCATCGAATATATTGATTCACTGATACATTTAAACCTCATTTAAATTATTTAACGTATGCCTCTATCAATCATAGAGAAATTCATTTAATTTAGCTACTTTTCAATCACGGAGAAAGTTTTGTTATTGCATTCTTTAAAAGATCCATTTAATGAACAACTAAAAAAAACGGAAAATGTTGACAATTCATTTATAAAAAAAAATTCGGATCCTTTTTCTTTGCTTTCGCTTTTTTGCGTCAACGTACTAATTCGGTTGTCACATCACAATGCCGCAAATCGTCGAGACTGCGGCAATGAGTACGGATTAGTGCGGCAGTGCAATGTTCGCAGAGTTGTAATTATATATGTACACAGATTGTGGCAACAAATCAAAAAGATATGCATCACCTCATTAATACTTTCATACCTTCCTTCATTTTCGAGGTTAAAATTTTTATGACGAAACTGGACTTCTCCCTTAATTCAAAAGTGTTTATTTTAGGAATTGACTTCTACGACCCCGTGACTGGTATATCGATTAGACAGAATATTAAATTATCGGCATGGATGAGGCTATGTTAAGCATTTTATTTCACCTCGTATCCGCGATTTTATTTAAGTTAATCCTTTAACAAGCTCTCGATTTTTCTGCAGAGAAATAGATATTATATGAAGTGGCTAATTAAATGTCAGATTATTTCCTGTCTGTATTATTCCACTACAAGCGTTGATGTTCCATGCATACCCGCATAGATTCTGTTATTTTTCGTATCCTTGGTGAGATTTGCAAGATGATGAAAATCCGCTTGGCGTGTTTTTAGGAAAAATTGGATTGCATCATCGCCAATAAAAAACTTTGAGGTCAGAAACGCGTAACTGATTGTCTGATTCGTTGTGATTAATTTTCTCATACGATCTCTCATCTAAGATATAGCCGCGGTATATTCTGCTCGGTTGGTCGTAAACACGTTTTTTTTGCCGCGTTCCGTTGTTTTCGCCCCTTATGACTCCTTCACACGGAACAACGTTCGGCAGAGTCGGAATTGTTTGCGACAGCACTTCTCTTCTGTCCGAGGAATGAAAAAATCATTCGAGAGGCGTCTCAACACGCTCGGTTGTTAGCGCCAGACCTTTCCCAGTCCTAGGGATAAAAATTAACGCGAGCCTTGACGCCCCTGACATCCCTCACTGTCTCTCTTGATCTAGCTCCCCGTTCTCTCTAATCTCTGCCCGAGTTTACTCCGCCCGCCACCAGGGCGGCGCTCCCCTCGCGCATTTCCGATGGTTCGCTCCCTTATTTTTTTTATTCGTCCATCGCATCCCATCTCATCACAATGTATCGCATCGCAGACGACCTTGACCTCAATAAGAGCGTGTTCCGAACGCGAATAAACCGACCATTGAAGATGGGGAGGGGACGAAATGGCCTATCTCTCCGCATTATTCTCATTTTCCTCTCTCCCGCTTTATCTTCCCCTCTTCCTCATTCTCTCTCTCCTCTGCTGCTCTCCATAAACTCACGTGACCGCGCATGCATGCTACGTAACAATCGCCGCTTTCTCTCTCTCTCTCTCTTTCTCTCTTTCCATCAAGCGGAAAACGCTTTTGCGGTGTTTTGGGACATTTGCGCCCGTTCAGAAGTTGGATGGAACGACGGGTTCGCGTATATTCTCTCGACTCGCTTCGATTAACGTGCTAGCATTACGCAAAGGAGCCGCGCGATTATATGTGACGTGTTTATCACGGGAGAGCTGGCTCAAACGGGCGTGATGCTTTTTTTGCAATGTTGACGGAGAAAGATTTGAGTGCGTTTGTTTCGATGTTATGACTGAAACGCCACGACGCCAACTCGGGGGTATCATCAGAAGGACTCGCTTGGTATGTTTTTGGATGTGTCTTCTGACATTCATCTCCTGAAAAATGAAGTATAAATATTTATTGTGTTGTTTTAACAAGTTAGTTATTAAATTATTCTGGAAAATGATATCTTTCTGGTCGTGAATTCGAATTTAATCCAGGTCTTCCACTCCTACGAAGCTGAGGCTCTAACCGCTGAGCCACCGAGCTTTTTATTAATGAATTACTTATTAAATAGTGGATCTAGCTCCAATAAATGTCCTCACAGAGACAAAGATAATTTTTTACTACTCTGTAGGATTTTTCTCAAACCCTTAGTTCTTTCTATATCTCTGTTTTTCGGGCCGATAACAGACCGATTTAATAAGTTTTTCTTGTATAAATAAGTTCAAAGATAATTCATGTTATCACATCTAAATCTTTCGACTGTTTGTGTTTATCATAATTGTATAAGGTTCTTTTAGGAATAAAAGAATAGATTTTGTCGGTAGATAGCGAAATTAGGTGTTTAAATTCTCAGATTAATCAGACAGCTTTGCCTTCACACCGAGTTTCTAGGTACTTTGTATGTAGCTTCAGACGACCTTCCTGATATGAGATCCAGCATTTGTACTTATTGCTAAGGAATGGCATCGTATCTAGCGTGGCTGCTAGGATTCTCTTCCATCTTGCTTGAGAATATCGCAAGGGCTTTCGAAATATGGCTGAACCAACTCAAGTGTAAGACTGTTTAAATTCAATTTTCAAAAATGTATTGTAACTTAGCACAAAAAATGCACTAAATGAAAACAAAATTATGCAATCATGGTTTTGACACTTAGAGTCATTCTCTAAGAGCGAAAACCAAGGTAGTACAATTTTATTTGTGAGTATTCATTGGATTTTTTTGCACTATGTTCCATTACATTTTTGAGAATTAAATTTTATAAAATGCGTCGATTTCAAATATACTTTACTTGAGGTATATACTCATGCATACATGAGTACTTACATACACATACAAATTTGTTTTTATGAAGTGACATGGTATATGCTCGCGAAAAATCTGGCCGTATTATACAAAACGACTTGATGTGAATGCGTTCAATAACGAGTTTTACGCGAATCTCACCTCCACGTCTTTGTCGCGATTCAAACGATCAACTTCGAGCGTTCGAATCTACGCCTTATACCTCCCTCTAGGATAGGGCGCTACGACATTCGTCTATTTTATTTTCTCCTTAAGTCTCTCTCTCTACCGAATCCTGTATTCCTTTCCCTCTAACCCGTATCCCGTTTCCTTCCATTGCAGCAATTTGTTCGCGAAGCGTCCTACGTCAGTACAACGTCAACCCGATAGGGAGAGCGCTATTCATTTCACAAATGGGGAATTTTTTCGATCCGATCTCGATAAAAGAAAATTCTAAAGGAATATTTTTGACAGCTTTCGGGTGAAGAGGAGCAAGAGGATGAGGTTGAGAGGGATTTTTTTGACGCTTTAAAAATGATTAATATAGATGCGCTGTCATAGATTCCAACTCGATAGTAAGGTTGGAAGCAAAGAGGGAAAGGATAGTGGTGTGTGTGTTTGTATGCGCTCATCTGCTTAAGTGAGTTTATGCGATCGCGCTTGAATATTTGTGTGTCATTAAAAGAGAAAGGATAAAATGTTTGTAATAACTACCATACTAAGAGGTAGCTTTTAATCTGAAATAGCTCTACCGAAAATTCAGTATAAAATCTGAATAGTGTGAGAAAGAAATCTAAATGTTCTCCTACGTGCCACGTAAAACACGATTGCGTATTAATATTAATCTGAATTTATTAAATATTGTTCGAATATTTTTTAATGCATTACGTATAAAACTATCAAATATCTCGTTTGGTATTTTTCCTTTCAGAGTATATCGAACGGTTAAAGGGGAATGGAAATATGAGGATAAGGAAGGCAGGAAAATAGATTCCTTTTTAATACATCTGCTCAGAGATGAGTGCATTTTGTGTGACGTACGATCGCGTTGGTGGGAAGCTTTGGTGCAATGCTCTGAGAGGATTTAGGGGTGGGAGGAGGAGGATGGGAAGGGATGGATGATAATGAAGTGTAAGGGGAACGAAATAGAGGAAAGAGGAAACGTCTTTGTTACATGTTGACGTGAGAAGTAGCGCGTAAGCCTCATTCTCGCTCCCTAAGATCTTCGAACTATTTTATGAGATTAGAATTATATATCATTGTGGGTAATATCAATTTAGTATCGATTTTATGATATTAGAATTAAATACTGTTGCGGATAATATCAATTCTTGGTTTGCTGAGAGAGAGATAATTTATTTTTAATTGCTTTTATACGCTTGCTATTAATAGCCCAAAATACTCAGGAATAAAAAATATTAATATGTTAAAAGAAGTTTAACAGAAATGCTAGTCATCACAATATTATGGGCATTTCACAGCGATAGAGTTAAAAAGAAATTTATTTTAAATGTAATTTTTAGAGACAAATTCTGCGATCTGCTCATCAAACTGACTGTTTGTAGTGTGAGATGGTTTTGATTTTTAGCCTTCATACTGCCTAAATATTAAACATTGGTAATATTAAGCAATTTAAAAACTAAAGAATTTGGTTTTATTGTACAGATTCCTAGGGATATTTACGACAGGTTTTGACAGATACTACACAAATGCTACCAATACATATGTAAATGGCATTGTCCTTATGAATAATTAGTCATTATTCAGAACCTGGGTCAACCAAAAGCTCAAATATATCTTTTTTCTTATTTTCCTTGTAGTTGCGTTTCTGAGAGCTGCGAATTTTGTACTTTCAAGCCCAGTGCTGCGACGGCCTCTTTATTTATTCGCCGATTTCTCCGCAGATTTATTTCTTTTGGATATTATTGCCTCTAAAATTCTATTTTTGCACATATCTCCTATATATGTGTGCCAAATATTGTTAAGTTGAGAACTTTTGTGCTTGTAATCGGAATCACTCCATTTATCATTATTAAAGGAAAACCAAATAAAGTTGCATACGGACCTATTATCTCAGTGTATAATAGGCGCTGTACTTCATTTATGAAAGGAGTGCGGTGTTCGACCATCAAGTTAAAATTTGAAATCCGTTAGCAAATGCCACCATTGGTTTCATTCCAGCGAGGCGCATATTTTGGCGATTACCCTTAGAACGATTTATAGCTAAACCGAGTGACCCTGATGACAAAATAATTATCAAAATACCATGAAAGGAACATTTTTTATGACTTTAATTTTGTTTGAAAGCGAAAATAAAGCTCTAACACTGTAATCGACTGACTCGATTATAGCATCGTTTGTCCAAAATAATCTAAATTTGTAGTCATAAGAGTTGTTTAAAAAAGTACAGTTGTTGAAATTTAAAAAAATGTATAAGGTATTACATGAGAATATCATGTTAATATGGTAATTAAATAACTTTGATGAAAATGACAGCATTAAAAGTACTTGTTCCATAGGACTTTTACTGAAATTCTTTCGCCCACAAGGCGTTTCATTCGAAGACATCTCACTCATGATTTCTCACCCACAGTGTTTTGCCCGTAGGTCATTTATTCTATGATCCGTTTAGCAGTTATTACGTATGTTTTCCCATACAAATTCGTTGAGTTGTTCCGCTGGACGAAAGAACTCATTGATAAAGTAGCATGTGGGCAAAATACTGGGTGAGATGTAATGGAACCCTTATTATTATTATTATTTATTAAACAGAAACAGGAATATCCCAATTACATGTGTTGTAATAAAATATTAAAATAATACAATAAAATATATAAATGCAATAAAATACAAAACACATGTACCTAAGCAGTCATACACAAATAAGCGTTCAATACATATAAATAAGCAACTCGTAACATTATAATTCACGTGCGCTCGTCAAAGTTATACTTTTTTCTATTTTTCTTTTAAATACAGGACGTGAGACATTAAAAATATCTATTGTATTGCACTTTGGACCTTCAACATTGAAGAGCCGAACAATTCTAGGCATTATTGAGTCTCTGTAAATATTTACTCTTGAATATGGTTCATAAAGGAGTGCGGTGTGGCGAGATCTACGCAGCGGGACATTTAAGCCCACTAGTAGGACTAATGCATTACAGTCAATATTGCTGTTAAGAAGGTTTCGGAGAAACGCCATGTCTAAGACCTTTCTCCTATCACTCAATGACATTAGATTAAAGGTTTCACAGAGGAAATGATAGTTCTCTTTACTGTAGGTCATCTTCTCCTTGTAGCAGAGCCACCGGATAAAACGTTTTTGCACTTTTTCAACGGCGTCTATATTTACCTGCTTTGCAGGATTCCATATCACACTCACATACTCCAGCACTGGTCGAACAAGTGTGCAGAAAGTGTTCACAACAGTTGGGAGAGAAAAATTTTCAACAGAGTTTCGTTTAATGAAACCTAACAATCTTAATGCCGTCGAACAAATAGATCTGACATGGTCACTGAAATTGAGTTTAGTGTCCAATATAACTCCGAGATCAGTCACCGTTTGCACTCGTTCCAAGGTAAGGCCGTTGATTTTATAAGAATATTGATAAATTTTTTCTTTAAAGAAAATGAAATGACTTTGCATTTTTTTATATTGGGAAATAATTTCCATCTTTGGCACCATTTAAAAAATGTTAATATCATTTTGTAGAAGGACACAATCTTCTAATCGGCCAATGCTATTATAAATTTTAATATCGTCGGCGTATAATAGTGTTTTACATATGAGGGATACTGGTAGATCATTAATAAATACATTAAACAGGAATGGAGCAAGAATAGATCCTTGAGGAACACCAGATGTGACCCCATTTATGGATGAAGCATAGCCATCGACGACTACTTTTTGCGCACGGTTGTGTAAGTAAGAGCGCAGAATTTCTAATAAAGCTCCACTAATTCCAAAAGCCCGGATCTTACATAAGTGAAAACCATGATCAACACTGTCAAATCTCGATGTTAGAATAATATAAATCATCTTGAAGAAAAACGATTATAAAATATTATTAATTTATTCGCCCCGATATCACTGTGATGTATTTAGATAAGGTAATCATTAAAAAACCTTCCATCGAACAGATATTTGCTGTAAACATTATTTAAATCCTGGATAATTATAATTTAAAACGTTTTATTTTCTGAAACAGTAGCACAATCTCGTTTAAAAGTTATGTATTTGAGAGACGCAGAATGTGCGGCAGTTAATATTTCGAGTCGGATTTTAAGTTACCTGCTTTTTTTAAAGGCAGATGTGACCAATAGGAGTTAATCCAAAAAATACTAAAAGTTATTATATACTAGATATTTTAACTTCAATAGTGTCCGATGGCACAGTAAGTTGGACTTTCTTTGAAATATAGTTTCTATAAATAAACAGGTGATTCTATCATGCAAAACTAAAGAAAAATCTCAGTGCATCACTGTAAATTGACCAAAGTTTTCTTGTTGGAAATCGTAGCCATGACTTTTTTATCATTTATAATCAGTGTGTGTAATATTATACTAGAAATATGAATGTGTATGTCAAAGCTATTATAAAAATAAATTTATCATACTTGGCGTTTTATAATTCAAACATCTTTGACATCGATCTTTATTAATTATTAATAAAAGTGTAGCAAACATCTTACTTAGATTATGCATTTTGGTAATTAATTTTTTGCTTTATTAACACGAAGAGTTTTCAAAAAGTAGGAGAAGAAACCCATTTTAATTAAAATGCAGCATTTCAATCTAAACGAAAAATAAAAATATTTTTCTCGGGAGTACCGCTATACGTAGTCTCGGAATATACTAAAAGACATCCCTGGGGCAAATGCCTTCCACGCCCATTCTCTAGGAATCGGGGCACAGAATTCTCTTTCCGGATAGCGTCACCTTATGGGAATGTGGCAAACGAGGTTTCTTTTCAGCGGCGCCAACAAGTGATAATCTCACGGACCGAAAATGTCCCAGAAAAATTCAGGGATTCCATGGTTACACCTGCCGTGTGATATACTGTGTATTGTCATTCAATATTTCCGCACAATTTGCGAGACACATATGGACTTCCTTTGACTTTATCTTCTTTCTAAAATGACAAATCGCAGAGTTTGAATAATTAGACTGTGAACTTGTTAGCGCGAATTTTACTATGAATGCCCTAATTTTCGTATAAAGTTGATATTTTTTTAGAAACAAAATACGTTTCTTAAAAGTATAAAACTCGGTGGGTAGTATTTCGACAAAAAAAAATAGGGGTCGTTTTCACTGCAGGAAATAGGAAAGCAAAGGTTGAAAATCTTTCACCAACACGAAGTGAATCTTATCTCCGCATTTTAGGAGACTATTATCCCAACATCTACGTGGACGTTCTATGTAAAATATTACTGCGAAAAAATTCATATCCTAGAGGATTTTATATGGAATAATATTTTATTTGCGCGTATGTTTTGGGATTTTCCTAGGTGTATGATTATATTTTGAAAATATATTCCACAATTCCTTTGAAAGAATTCTTTTCGAATCTATTTTCGGTGAATTATCACTGAAGACGGCTGCTTTGTAGCCAAAATGCTCATATGGTTTTCTAACCTTGTTGTAGCTATTGGAGATGCCTTAGGCAAGTACATACATTTTTTAATTGCTTGTTCTTGAATGTTTTTCATCCATAAGATGAACTTGATTGTTCCCTGTCGAATGAGTTTTATACGTGTTGAATGCTTATTCACATCATTCATCATTGAACATAAATTACCGTTGAGTTGTGCAGGTGCATTGTTCATTTAAAGTTTAGTGTATTTTATTCACTAATATAAGTATTGCGGAGTATACATCGTCCCGCTATCGTATGCTACTAGTGGCATTAGTAGATTCAAGATTAGTTTACGTCGAGTATCTAAGCAGTTCAACAGCGCCGCATGAAGGCCTTTACGTGCTGGCTTGACGGTAATGAATATGCAGGGAAAGCCAGTTTCAAGGCTAAGGTCTCGATAGAAAAAATATCCCGATTTTTTAATTTGAAAGTTGGCAGATTCAGAATTATATGTTACTTCCAAATACTTCAAATACTTCTGCTGTAAATAAAAATAAGTTGCAAACTAGGTACTGTCGAATTTCGGGATATCTGTAAATACCTTCGACATTAAAGCCAATTTTCTTAGAGAAATAAGATTTAATACGCGCACACAGGCACTTAGAAATTCGAGGATACGTGCAAATATTTATCTGCCTACTTAAAAAGACCACTTCCGCGAGTCGAGCGAAGTCAGAAAAAGAAAAAGTCCCGTTATTCTCGCCAATTGAGAGGAGAAACTTCAGAAATATTTCTCCCTTCCGAACCCACCTCTCTATTTCCCGGAATATCCTGCGAAACACGATTGATCTTGCTTGATTTACTTCCACAAAGCTTTTCAAAAAGCTCTTTTTTAGACTATGGCCCTTTTCCCCTCTTTAGAGTTGAGAGGGCGTGAGAAAGAGAGGGAGAAAGGAAAATAGAAAGAGGAAGGCAGAGCGAGGGGAAAAAGGGCTAGGGAGTGGGAAATCGGGAGAGAGGTAAGCGGGAAAGTGAGAAATAGACGGGGAGAAGAGCCGCAGAATTAATCGGGCAAAGGGAGAGAAGCTGATGCGGTCTTGAGGGCTGATTTCCTTCCTTCCTTCTTAACATTCCTCTTTCAAGTCTCTCTCTCTTTCTCCCCATCAGGGGATGGAAAACATCCTTACACCGGCCATCTTGCTGCTCAACCCTCACCTTCTTTGGCGTCACGACCGAAACATCTGTCTATCCTACCAAGAAAGACCTTCTCCCTCAGCGCCCGCCATACCTTCCTCTCCCTCTCTACCTCGGCCATTTTCCTTGCTGCATCGCCGCTCGCTCCAAACCGCCCTTCATTTTCCTCTTTCCACTACATAATCCTCCCTCAATCACCTTGGCCTCATTCGATCCCATATATCCCTTCATTTTATCTTCACGCGTATGCCATCGTCTTGATATCTCTGTCTAATTTTTCTCTCCTTCCACGTCTTTTCACGTGATACCTGAGCAGCTTTCAGTTTTTGTCATTTATTCTGTGATTCTCTTAAAGGTCGCATTAAAGTTTCGGTTAAATTATGATATTTTTATCAAAAATGTATGTATAGCAAAAAATGACATTCCGATCGTGTAAGGCAGTGGAGCCAACCTACGGCCCGCGACGATAATATGAAAAAGCAATCCGAAAAGTTAAACACACTAATTCATACATTTTTATGAAAGTTTTGATAGTAAATTTTTTAATATCTTCCGATTTTATCTCTAATCCGGCCCGCCGAAGAAATGTTAGCTTCCAATGCGGCCCACCGAAAGATTCGCAACCACCAATGTGGTACCTCATTATAAAGGGTTGGCACCACTGGTGTGAGGCAATCAGATAGTAAATTCAAAGGAAGAGAAGGAGAAGAATTCTGAACTTTATCGGGAAATATCATATTTGTTTTCACTATCTTCCTAAGAATCTATATCCAGGTACATTTCCCCATTCATAGAAAACTGCGTCACTTCAAATTACAACTTGTAAGCCAATTAAGTCTTTCGTCTTGATGAAAGCAATAAAATAGAACTTTTTGATTCAACTTGTAATATATCTGCAGCAGTATTTTTTCATTAAAATTTGTCGAGAAATTTTTAATGGGACTATTTGTTTTTTTAAAGAAATGGCTGGAAGTTGGTCGTAAAATGACACAAAATGCAATAATTTAAGCTATACAGTAAGCGTTATACTTTCCAAAATTGTTTAAACTCCTTTTCTCTGTCGTCCGTTATTCGTCCTAAAATTTTACTTTTATGTATTTATAAATACTATTCCCTCTTCTTATCTTCACTTGGGCAATCAATTCCGTGTTTTCCTCTCTTTTCCTCCTTCCTCCACGCTTAGCCTTTTCTCCAGAATGTATATTTTCAGGAGTTCTTTCTCACTCAACATATGAAAAACGACTAAATTAGGATCCTCGATCTTATCTTCCCAAGTCTCGCATCGTTCTTCTTACCTTCAAATTTATTCATCCTTTACGTCTCACTTTCATCTCACTCATTTATCTCGACGATTTCTCCTTGTTCCCTTCAGGTCTCCCCACTTTCGCTCTCTCTCTCTTTTCATCCCGTCTCCCCCCCTTTCTCTCGTTTTAAGTATGTCCTTAAACTCCGGAGACCACTTCCAAACCCATATTGACGTCGAACCCCCCCCCCTCTCTCTCTTCAACTTCAAATTCTCCTTTTTCTCTCTATCTCTCTCTCAGCACACTATCTCCGAAAAGCCACTTCACATCCTTTTTGTAACGCGTTCTGCTCTCTTTCTCATCCGTATCCTCTCTCGACCGCAGGCTCTTACTCTTTATCTCTGTCCCTCTGCATATTTCTACGAGGCTAACCCTATCCTCACCCATCGTAACTTGATTTTTCTTCTTCCCTCCTCCTCATATATAATCCCGAGCCTTCTTTCTAAAGGGATGAGACCTCTTTTTAAGTTTGCAACCAAACTTCACCCATCTTTCTTCTGTTCACTTAGGTCTCCTGTCCTGTATGTCCTGTTATGTTTTCTTTATCGATTATTATCCCCTTTCTCTTTGTCTTTCTTTTCTCGAATTTCCTTTAGTTTCTCTGTTTTATTTACAATAATTCGTTTATTTTTCCCATTGAAGATCAGCTTGACATTGATTTGTTAACCTGCGATAATTCTTTTTTTCCAGATTATACTTTTTATTCCCATCACCTATTGTGTGAGGAGATTCCAGCTGTTTTTGCGCCGCGTAGTTATGTATTTCTTCAAAATTCTTCTCTCTCTCTTTCTCCGTCAGTACACATGTATCGTGCGAGGTAATTAGAAAAAAGTCACAATGGAATCATATTTTGTTCGGGAAAAGTTAATAATTTTGTTTTTCTGCAGCTGAATTTCGGTTTCGTAATTAAAAAAATTATCATCCTAAAAAGAAAAATCTCAATCAACACGGATAAATTAGCGAATAACACAAACGCTTAGAAATGTATTAAAATGGTATTAGTATTAGTTTCCAATCGTTTGACTCAAACCAAGTTAAAAAAAGCTTTGAAAAAACCTTTTTAACATAAACAATTGGTTTATTATCCTTCGTATTTTCTCTTCTTCCATTTTCAATTGTTTCTGCTTCACATTCCTCTCGCTTTCTCTTTTTCAGTGTATTTTTCACCAATTCCTTCCCCCCTTTGGAAGGACTGGGTTGCCTGAGTTATTTGTCCTCCTCGACATGGCTCCATTTACTTTGGCTCCTTAGACCAGTCCATTCCTCTATTCCTTTTGGTTTCATTTCCTTCCATTATCAGAAATTCCTCTTCCTCTCCTTCATCCCAAATGGCGACTCCCATTATATTTCCGCTACGATGAACACTCGCTATATTAAGAGATATCTCGAAAGCTTTAACAGCTGATAACATTTTGTATTCTTCGGCAATAAATAACCTCGCCTTATATGCGACATGTTTAATGGAAACTTCGTCGTCTGGGACCCGATACAAGAATATTTGTCTAATTCTCTATTATATTTTTTTACTTGGATTACTAAAATAACTGTAAAGAATTTTCAATTATATATCTATTTACTTTTATGGGGTGTTTTATTTATGAATCATATACTTATGTTATTGGACGGGGTAAGATAAAGTAAAAGAATTAACTCTCAAAAATAGAACGTAAATTAATACAACAAGTTTCAGCAAATAACGAATGCAAAGTTATACGACAAAGATTTTGACCATATTCATTTTCAGGTCAAGAGTCTAAATCAGTGATGCCCAAACTATGGCCTGCGGGCCACGTCCGGTTGGCCGATTTTTTACATCATGCCTTCCATGAGTTGAGCGTTTAGAGGGATTGCTATAGCGAGAACTGGAAATTGCAATTTTAAAAACGATTTGTTTCGCATTTTTCTACCTTTTTCCGAAATATATCAATGCATTTAAAAGATATTAGCTAGAAAGGATCCACACTCAAACCTTTAGTTTCCTTAAATCATTCTTCAACTGTATTTTTGACTGCATGTAGCCCGCGATAAGTGCGGAAGCGGGCTATGTGGCCCTCGGCCCGAAAAGTTTTGGCAGCACTGGTCTAAACCGTGATCGTCATTTTTGTCATAGGAAAGTTTCCTACTATTTTAAATTAAATTTTTTAGAATATAGCTTTATATAATGAAATCCCCCAAAGCTACGGCTTCCTCGATAATTTTCATAAATTAAAATTATTGCGATGAATTACGGGATTTTAAATCTTTTATGTAGTCATTAAACGATAAAATATCATCTTCGATGTTATATTACTTCATTTTGCAGTAAATCAATGCTTAAATGTATTTAATAGAATTTTAAATAATTGGAGTTTGTATGGCGTCTTTATTTTTAACTATTATTAATTAAATAAAAGGATTGTATTTTAAATCCTCATCAAGTCCATTGTGATTGAACAAAATTGTAACCCATAAATAAATAATGACAGTTTACCGAATGGTAGCAATGATTTACACCTCTGAGAGTGGATTTTGTGCATTGTTTCATTTTGATACGGGCGGATTTGCATGGAGCTGGTTCCAGTTAATTACTAATTAATGGAATGATTTCATCTGATAAACAAAAATGTTGCCGGAAAATAAATTTCCGGCGGAAATTGAAACGTAGAGATATTGGAAGTTAGGTGCACGCGATATCCTTTTACGCGTTCGATGTACATACATGCAGCTGAAGGCACTTAGTGGCAATTTTGAAGATCATTTTTATTCTCCCAAAACTTAGAAAAAAAGTTAGCCGAAAGTGAGTGAGAGACTTCGCTCAGCTCCAAGCGGTAATTAATTTTTTCCGGAAACTCAGACTGTAGCATGGCGTTACGAATCACTAACGCACATTAAGCACCTTTTAAAGTTGCTTATATAGCGCCTGGATTAACCTCCGATGTGATTTATGTCAACAGTTTCGAGTAATTTCCTTAGTTTTGATACTCCCTTGCCTCCCCTTGCCACCCCATTTAACCAAGTGATTATGTAAGACTCGCTTGTGTCACAATTTCTACACGTTGCGATTCCGAACTATGGAGGAAGGCGCCTAACTCGCAGAGATCTCGGTGTCTCCCCTTCGTTCTAAAACTTCCTCATGCGATGAATCGAGTTACAGGGGATAGCGCCTTTTATCCTATAGCTTTCACGGGATTTTCCCTCCTTCGTTGCAGTTATGCGCGTGGATGGAGAATGGTTTCCTGAGATGCTGGCGTCTAAAGTTATAATAGAACGTCGTCTTAGCAATTTTTCATTATCTATTCTTGGTTAAATTTTATGTACGTCTAAGCAGCGATTTTGCTGGATGCAACGGGAATTGGTGATGTTAAGTTTTATACATGCAGACATATGCTGGATATAGGCGTTTCTGGAAGGCAGTAGAATATCAGCCGGGCAAGTGGAAGACTCGTTAAAAGCAGAATTTTCCTTATAGCACTTAATTAGTGAAAATGTTATATCAGTTGCACATTTTCACCATCATACAGTGATTTTGTTGTAAAAAAGTCCTATCAATCATGGAAAATCGACTAAAGCGAATGATTTATGAGCAAAATTATGGCATGAAGGACCTTTTTTGATGCGCTTCAGTGTTAAATATTGTACTAGTTATTGGGTGATAGCAAAGTGTTCGTTAAAATTTCATGCAGTATATCAAAATATTCTATTGGTAATTTTTCGAAAGCCATGAATTCTGTTTTTTAATATTATTTTAGCCGAGACACAGTGCCTTATTATATGTGAAATAGTACAAAAATTTTTTTACGATTGCCAATGAAAACATGATTGACTGACATTTAAAAAAATACAGCCTTTCGCAAAGTTCAAGGTTAACACAAATGAATACGGGAGGATCTCTTCTCGTAATTAGAAGATGGCGGTCCCCGCAAACGAATGCTCCAATTAACGTTCATCTCTCTAATGGACCGTACGTTCTGATAAACCCAGGCGCGCTATTTATCCAACTTAAAAGAATATATAGCCGTTTTAGGACGAAAAAAAATCCTTTAAAAAAGCGGCACAAGAGGTGTTCGTTATTCGGAACTGCGAAATCTCAGGGATGTACATATATTAAGGATATTAGCAGGGTTCACTAAAAATACACATCGAGGATTTTTTTCTAGATAAGCTTTTCTTGGTGTTTTTATACGGCTCGGGGCAAGTGGGATCTTCGTCTCCGCAAAATTCATCAAAGGCGAGCGAGCTTTAAAATCCAGCGTTCACAGATTCTCGATGTTGAGGATCCTATCTGATTCTAGCTTTATGATCTGCCATTTCCTGCAGAGCAAATATATTGTAAAGAGAAATCAAATACGGGTTGATTCTAGAAAACTAAAACGCGAATCACCGCCTACAGGAAGGCTAACTGGGATGTGACGTTTTGAAAAAACTTTAAATTATGTATAGCTCCTAACTCTTCGATCAGGAGTCGGTAACTTTTTTTGTGTGGCGGGTCGCATCGGTGATTACGAATTCTTAGGCGGGTCGGATTACATTTTATATTAGAGGTTTCTTTGAGATTCTGTGCATTCAAGAGAGAATTATCGAGCTCGTCTTTTAGAAACAATTTCAAGAATAAGGACAATAATATTAAAATATTGAAAAAGTAAGTGCTTACCTTAGGCATCTCAAAAAGCCATAACAAAGCCATAAAAGCAATAACCTTGTTGCGGTTATTGGAGGCACCTAAGATAAGTACCAACTTTTAAAATAGGTATTTTAATCTTGAAGTGCTTATTCTCGAATTTAGAGATTCCGTGTTACCACATAAAGAAAAAAATACGTCCTAAATAAAGTTTTCAGAGATACAGGACGATAAAACAGCAATATTTGATTTTATTAAAAATTTAGATCCTGCTTTTTATAAGAAGGAAGAAAAAAACATGAGATTTTATTGAAATATCTTGAGCATTCTAAACTAAAACAGATTCATGAGATAATAAAGAACACATTCATTTTTAAAAACGATACACTGTCTCTTGTTTCAGCGATTGTATCCGTAGATCTTATGGGCAAAAATTCATGCTGAAGTACACTAATTCGTTTTTTTTAGACAATTAACCAAAATTTCTTCTAAACCAGTCAGCTTCTAATCGAGGCATTGGATCCCCTCGCCATTTCTTTCTCTCTTTTCTCTCGCGTCATTCGTTCCCTTATCCTTTGTCCTTCCTCATCCAAGAAAATGTCATTTCTGGGGTATTCGGTTTTTATAAGCCGCCTTACCAAATCCCAACTTTTTAGGCAAGGGAATGAACGGAGAGGAGAAAAATATCAGGCGACGCGTTCCCTAATTTATGCGCCTTTTTCCCCATTCTCTATTTTTCCTTCCTCATTCTCTATTTTTCCTTCCTCATTTTTTTCGCTCTGTTCCTTCAAGGACAGGGAGAATTTATTTTTCTCGTCCATTTCCCTTTCTATTTCTTCCGTACAGCAAACCAAGGTACGATCTATTCGCGTGACGTGCGTCCACCCACTCACTCTGCAGCAGTGAATCAAGCTTCTTCATCGTTATTTTACCTCCTCTCTGATATCGTTGCCATTATTGCTGCGTCATTTCTGTGGCAATGTGCTCTTCTACGATTCCTTCATTGGGTCTACGTTGAGACGGGGTGACAAACTTATCGCCTATAGTGTTAACCGTCGTATATGAAGATGTACGCTATCCCATTATTTGTTTAGCAAACATTTAAGTTATCAGTGTGGAATGGATGATATAAGGGTAATATTAAACAGAATGTTTTGGTATGAATGTGTTGGTGGAATGTTTTGAGTTTGCCAGTTTTGAAAGCTGTATTCAAAGCAATAAAGCAAATTGCAATTGAACTGGTATAAAGTTGTGTATTGCAGCATAGTGTCAATAAAATAAATAGTTCAATTTGTCATTCATTGCCTATTCATATATACGTGGAAATGTATCATTTAAGGCAGAAATCGCTTCATCTCTTGGGATTCAAAAAAGTAATGAATAACTGACTCTAAGAACTTGTGCATGGCAATTAATTGCATGTAGTTAAAATTGTTTAATCATAATTCTTGTTACATTATGATAGTTATTTATGTTTATTACAAGTATTTTCTTGTGCCGATTGTTTCAATCACATAATATTACTTGAAAATATCTCAGAATTTACGTACAAAGAAATTCTTTCGTTGTAAATTGAATAAGTCTGCAGTATGCTAAGAAAATTTGTAGTGAGGAAAATCAGATTTTGAATGAATACTATTTGGATTCAGTTTTTCAATTTGCTGCAATATTTATATTTTATCGTGGTGTATGAAAGCGATCATGTCTTTTTCAATTTTGAGGAGGTCATCGGCGAGTCATAAAGACATTCAAAAGGAGCTTAAATGCAGGACCAACCCTCCTAACATAGATTAAGATGAAATCTAAGAAAATTCGTGGTACTACATTAATAATATTTTGTAAGATGCATAAAGCAATAGAATCGTCCTTCGTATTTCCAACATTCCCTATCAAAAAGTAATACTTGGCGGTCGATCGGTATCCACTGTATATAATCGAAGGATTTTGGGTGCATGTTAAATGGATCATGATTCGGTTAATAAAAATTTGGGAAAGAATTTAATGTATTTCAAGGATATGTTATTTAATGACATTTAATTTAAACTTAGTGGCATGCGTACTACTTTATAATGCAAAGTTTTAGTGGACAGAAATATTTGTTTTATATATTTGCTATGCCTCAGTAATAACGGTTTGATAAGTGCAGAAGTATAAAATGTATGCTATTAATCAAGTTTTAAAAGATAACGCATTACACCGTAGTTGATTACTTCATTTCTTTCCTGCCTTCATGCGGCGGTACATTTATCAACTTCACTATCATGTGGGATCCAATGTTGGATGATCAAAGACCTAGAGGTTCAACGAACAAATCTTCGTGCATCTCCTGAGGTCGTGAACATGCCATCTCAAAAAGTTTCATCAATTTTCATTCCAGATACCGATTTGAAGCCGGTCCTAATATGTGGTATACCTCTAAAACTGGAGAAGGGAGGATGACCGAACACTTACATTTCGTCGACCATAAGTCTTCTTCGAGGACTTCTATTCTAAAAGGTGAACTCCCTCTATTCCCATCAGAATTAGTGGAGGTTAAATACTCATACTCTTTAATGCAGAAGAGAATTATCGAAATCAAACTATGGCTGGATTTAAAATGAAAAATTGAGTCTCTTAAAATAGACATAAAAAGACAAGGAAAACCAAATTGAGACTTTTTCCTACAAAACAGCCGTCATCAGTATCGAGTGTGGGGATTCTCCGACCTTTTTATGGATTTTGGAGAAGGATAGTTTTTCAGTTATGCACTATACAGTTGAAATGCGTGTATGGTTCATCTGGTCGCTTATTGACTACGTATTTGCTTGTGTCAACTTATTTTCCTGTCGTATCTTTGTCTTTTTAAAATACTCATAACGTAAAAATAGTGGATTAATTTCCGGTACCTTACTTAAAAATTAATTCTTGTGACTGTCATCCTCACCAATGTACATTGCGTTGTTAATAGCAAAACATTTTAAATTAGACTAATTTTCCTCAGATTCCACTCAAAAACAATTTAAAACTCAATATGGGTTCTTCGTGACGGTATCACAATTCATGAATATCGCACCACCGATATTTCCACTGTGTCATAAAAAATTATTCGAACTTTTATGCCCTCGAGTCGCGTTTTCTCTCGTCCAACTTTTACCTGATCACCTCAGTCAAACCCATCCGTCGTTATACAAATGGCTGACGAGGATGGGGTAGAAGAGAATCGCAATGCACGTTCCCGATGAAAACGTAGCCATCAACTACACATATTTCTCCTTTTTTTCCCTTATCTCCTTCCGTACTTTGACGTTTTGCCTCGTCTGATTCAACGAGGTCTCCGGCTCGACCAGACGACACGTCTTTTTCCATCCTTTCTATCTATCCCCTTCTCTCTTTCTCTCTCCGTCTTCGGTATTTACTCCTTCGCTTGGTTCCTCTCTAATCGGCTTTCCACTTCCCCCCTCCTCTCGCGAGACCCTTCCCCTCCAATCTCCCCGCCACACAACACCCGACCTCATTTTATCCTCGCATCTCTTCCTTCCTGCGTTATCAACACCTTAAAGGTCTCCGGTTAGTGGAGGGAGGAGAAATTGGGTGAAAGGATATTGTCTCCCGTCAACGGCCTATTTGCACTACCTCACCACCTCCACCTTTCAGAAACCTCCCTCTTTTAGAAACCTCCCTCACCCAATTTGTTTACTTTTTCTTCTATTTCCCTCCCGCGAACTCATCAACTTCTTCCCGAGTCTATCTCTCTCTACGCATCCATCTCACACCTACCTTTCCTTTCTCATAACCCCCTTCTCTTAACCTCATTTTCCTCCGTACCACTTTTAAGGAATACTTATCTGTTCCCTAGCAGAGCTGTACTTATCACGTATCAAGATACCTTCCCACGACTCGCTTAAGAAGCTCCGTTGCAACCTTTGGCTCATCCCTATCCGAAAATAGCTCATCGCTTTTCAACTATCTCTCTCCATCTCTTTCCTTTGTAAAATACCCTTTTATTTAGCTTTTATTCAGGAGAGGGGATGGTTCGTCCAATTCTCCGCGAAGATGTCTCGATTTTCCTTCGAAGTCTAACAATGCGGCTGAGAATCTAAGACAGATTAACGAAAGATAATTCCTTGGCTTTGTTCTCAATATGGATTTACTCGAATCGAACAGAAAGGACAATTTTAATTTCTTTAGAAGAAATAAATTAGATTAAAAATGAAGTAGGTCTCCATTAATTTACTCAGTAGCGTCGAAAGAGATTACTATGTACAGTAATATCCCTTGTGTGGGATTTTTTTCGTCCCAGATCCTATGGAAGATTCAGTGTGATCACACATAGGACACAGATTTAGTGTTCCAATTCGCTACGTTCTTATTCCAGGACAGTCCCGATTATTGGTTTGTGCCCTGCGTCCCGTGAAAGTTCAAAAGGGACGCAAATTTTTTTTCCAATTTTAGAAAGTTCAAAAAGACGCAAAACTTTTTTCCAATTTCTGTGTTCATATATTAAATAGTTAGATTATGCGCTTTCTTGTTTTCTTTCTAATTTCATCAAAATTTTCTCTGTTCCGTTCCATGTATATTTTTTGTTTCCACGGTAATATTTATTTATACGTTCATTTTCAAACAATGAATTTCTTGTACTCTACGCGTAAAATTTCCCCCCTTATATTTTTATTCATGGCTGAGCAAATATGGGAAGATTTCCGCAGCCACGTTTAATGCGATTCAGGTGATATATTTTGGAAATGTGCGCCTTATAGGCCGGTATTTACGGTTTCTATTGAAATGTCTGCAAATCGTTCTGTTTCGATGTGAACTAGTAATCGGATGCAACCATAAAATTCCTATTTATTTTGTATTATGCTTTCTCTTCTTGACTTTATAGGGAGGAACGAAAGTATTCATTAATCGACATCGAATGGTGATTAACCTCTTTTAAAAACTTCATCAAGGTTTATATCTTAAAATTATAGATTATTTTTATAAATGATTGCTATTATTTGAACCTATTATGACAGTAAATTATATGATCCCAGACTTCTATATATATTTTATCTAATAAAAATTTATATTAATTTATATTAATTCAATGTATGCATAATAAGCCGCATAATGTTAGAATTTAAAAATTCACTTCTGAAAAATAACACAAAATTAAAATTAATCTCTTTGCAAGTCGTGTAATCAAGGTCGTTAATTGACTCCAATAATAATTTCATCATTCGATCAACCCCGAAAAAAAATCGAAGTTCGAAAGCAATTAGCAACATAACGGTTTCTAGAGCATATTAATAGTAAATTGAAAACACACGAATTAGAGCGCAGGGGTTAACAGCCTTGTTTTTTCAACCATGACGGTAAAAAAATTTCGGGTGTATTTTTCTACTTTTTACATTATATTTCAATAAATATATTTAATAATGAGTTGAATAAAAGGGGACACATATTGTCTTATGCTACGAAGTCAGTCACAACATTGCAACATAAAATTATATTCCTCGGCTCTCCCTCCCCTCAAAAATATTCTCCGCCATTGATCACATCCTCGGTAATCTTTGCCTTGAGTCTTCCTTCAAGGCATCGCCTATTCTTCATCCTCATCTTCTTTCCTCTTCTCTCCCTTCTTCCGGGAGTTAGAATAAAAAGAAGACGGAAGAATCTTCTGTCCTCCGAAGGAGATTGCTTTATCAGCAAGACGTTATATCTTGTCCTTCGCGGCCGTCTCTTTCTTCTCTCTTTTCCTCTCTGCCATTTTATTCTCTTTACCCTTTTTTTGTGATCCAGCTTCTTTGCACGGCTGGGGTTCCGGCAAATCTACCTCCTCCTCCGGAGTTCCATTTCCGGTGCCGAACACCTTTTTCCGTGACTCGCCGGAGTTGCCGCCTTTCTCTCTGTCTCTCTCTCTCTCTATTATTCTCAAGGTTTTTATTCCATCTCTCTCACTTTCAATGCATCCCATCCCTATTCCTCTTACTCTTACTTTCCCCCCTCCATTTCTTCCCCACCCCTTATCTTCTCTTCAACCTTCGGCGCCTAGAAAAAAACCTTTGCCCTCATTTCCCGAACACGAGGGCAAATAGGAGAGTGTGTTAGAGAGAGAGAGAAATAGAGAGAAGGGAATCGAGGAAGAAAGATAGAATGGTGGAATGTCTTACCGACGTATGGGCTTCAAGGACAGACGGCAAATGCGTTTGGTGCAGTTTTTCGCCATATGTTTTCAACACGGAATATATTGTGAAATCAAGGGAAAGGAATTTTTATCATAGTAATCTTGCACGTTTGTATGGTCGGGGATTGTAGAACGCATTTAGCCCCAATTGAAATGGACAGTTTACCGAGTAAACTTTTTAAACGATACGGAAAACGGGTTAAATATCCTGTCAAGGTGTGAAATTGGGATATTTGCCATCAGGTCATGACCAGAATTACGGAAATATTGCTAAATGTTAATTAATTCTAAGTTTTATTTCTAGTCACATAGAATTCCGAAAAAGTAATAAAATTAGATCTCCGCTCCTGCGCGTTTCTTATACCAACTCCGAGATGAGCTTAGTCACCCGTTCCGTGGGTTCACCGAGAGAGCAAATATTATTGAGATCGAAATAGTCCCTCTAGGCCAGTGGTTCTCAACCGGTGTGGCGCGCCCCCTTAAGGGGACGTATGAGAATTCTAGGGGGAAGAGGGGGCGCGAAGGGTTTTGGACTAAAATCAGTTTTGCCTCAAATTTCTATTCTCACATTTTTCTAATTCTGTCCGACTTACCTGCTTTAATAATTTTTCATTTATTTTACAGCTGTTTGGATTATGTCTTGTACTGATATATCCAAATACTCTGTTAACTTATCACCTCCATGACAGATGTAGTGCAAACGAATGGATTTATTATGCGTAGAAATAATATATGAAAAACTGCACGGATTTTTTTAGGCAACGACAACTTATTGCCAACTGCCCAAAAAGTGACGCTAGCTTGTCGGCTGTGAATTATGCGTCGAAACAAAAATTAAAAATTATAATTCACTATATAAACTCACAAAGGAGAACTCATATGACATAGAAATACTTAGAAACCTATTAAATAAAAAATTTGTTACTATTGCTAATAGTTTTATGATAAAAACTCTTAAAACATAAAAGACAATTTTTCTGGAGGAAGGAGAGGGGGGTGGAGGTTTTAGAAGATAAGAAGTTGGCGTGTTGTTCTTAGAAGATTAGAAAGGGGGACGCGAGACGAAAAAATGTTAAGAACCACTGCTCTAGGCGTACTCTCTGTATTTGATTCTTAGCACTTAAGCTTTAATGCGGTTATTTTTATTTACTTTAAGAATATACATTCCGTACCTTCAATTTACGTAGAATTTTGTTTTATCTTCACTTGGTGAAAATATTTAAAGCAACGTATACATTTTCTGAGTATAGAATGATCAAAGAGGCATGTATTACACTTGAAGCAGAAATATAAATGCCATTTAAACTCTGGAGAAGGAGCGATGAAATAGGAAAAGAGAAGAAATGTTAAATCGCGCGCAAGATGCGAGGAAAGACAAACAGAAAGAAAGAAGTAAATTGAGCCCTGGGATAAAATTTGTAGAACATGCTTTAAAATGGTTAAACGTACGCAAAGAAGAGTTTGGGGAAATGGGGAGCAGCATAACCTAGTACCCTCTTAAAGTCGTGAGCGACACCTTATCCCTCATTCAGCCGTGGGATAGAAGAAATGATCTTGGAGTCCCTTGCTATAATGCGGCTCAGAGTCCTTTACTGGGGAGAGAGAGAGAGACCTCTTTCGATAAAGCATTTAGTCATCGCTTTAGGAGCAGAATCCTTGCTGTTTGGGACAAGCATCCTTACCCCTTTCTCCCTTAAACCCCCCACCCTTCTCGCTTAAACATCCTTCTGCCTTAAACTCCCACCTTTCTCCATTACATGCCCCACCATTCTCCCTTAAACTCCCCATCATTCTCCCTTAAACCTCCCACCCTTCCGCATAACACCCCACCCTTATTTCTCAAACCCCCCACTCTTCTCCCCTTGAACACCCCACCCTTCTCTCTAAAAGCCCCCACCCTTCTTCCAGACTTCTCTCAACCTTTCCCTTCTATCTCGCTTTCGAGAGATAAATGGGGGTCTGCCTCTTGTGCGGGAAAGATACCAAGGTCAAGAGGTCGCGGTCACGTTGAGGAGGATCGGTCGGTCCGTTAGAAGACGAGCATGATTTACTAAAGGAAGAGTCTTAGCAAGATGATCGAGAATCAGGATTTTTTACTCCTTTAAATCTGAGGAAAAGAGATTGCGCAGCCTGCTCTTCGGTTGACGGCTTTTTTGGGACAGAAAGCCGAATAAAATGGGTTTTCAATATTTTTTTCGTAATTTATTAGCCTGCGTTCAAAATATGGTTATTTTTATAGCCTGAATTAGTTTATGAGTTTCCTAGGTGATGGAAACAGAGATGCGTAAGTTTCTTATAATCTGGCGCAATTGTTTCCTGAATGATTTCGGTTATAATTGTATTGAAGATTTTTATTTTGATATACAATCAAATTTAAAATTTAAAATAAATAAAAAATGGAAAATATTTTAAATAATTTATAAGGGAACGTAATATAAATCTTGTCTAATTAAATTACGCATAATTTTGCATATGTAAATAATCAAAAATATAAATATCGAATGCGTTTATTTAAAGCATGCAAACGAGGAACAATTGGTATATTTAAATTGAACCAATTGTTACAAAACATTTTTAAAGGTAGCATTTTGTTTAAATTTAAAATTTCCTCACATCTGCTAAATACTACGCCGTAATTTGTAAAATGGCATTTGGTCTCTGTGGAGACCTACATGTATATCATTGTTTTCCGACCGTCACCTCTGTAAGCGCATTCACACCCGGTGAAATTCAGAACTAAAGGGAAAATTCCCTTACGCATTTTCGCCTTAACGCTTTAAGTGCGCGTGAAATGCTTGCGAGGAAAAGTCGAAAACATCGATTCGAAAGTTATATGCAGACCGAGAGGATTCAATGGAACCAGGGATAGGAAAAGGGAGTGATTGCGGAAGTTAGATCCTTTTTATCACATTGGCATTAAATGGATGTAACCCCTGTTTCACTATTTAACGAATGATAAGAAAATATTAAATAAAAAATTAATTACCGAAACCTAGGTTAAGGAGCCGCTTTACTTTTTCAGTGCACTTCTTCCTTCACGAAAATATTGCTTGAATTCCGTCCTTGTGAAATTTATTCGGTTGCTTTCTGAGTCCCTCGTGCACCGCTGTTCGAATTTGCTCTTCCGAGTGGAATTTCTTTCCATTTAATGCCTCGTTGTATGTTTCAAAAAGATTTTAGTCACTTGCAGCCAAGTCAGAAGAATTAAGGTGGTGTGGTACCACTTCAAAAGGCAGATATTTACTGATGATGACTGTTGATCAGACACTGCTAGGACGGTCATGGTAGTGCTATAAAAAAATCCTTATGAAATCAAATATTGACGTTTTGTCTAGATTGCAGGCTTTGTTTTGCTCTTAAGTGTATAGTTCTAAGCACTATTGGTAGAAGTCTCCTTCATGTAACTCTCCGAAATAATACAATTTTATCTCAAAATATGATTAGCGTTTACTTTCCTGCAGACCATTTTGCTCTAAACTTCTCAGGTTACGGTGAGCTGGTATGACGTAATTCGACATTGGCGCGCTTATTTTTGAATGGAAGTTATGGACTAGGGCAATGCCATGAACAGATCCGATGCTCATATTGGGATCTTTGTTTAATATCAGCTTGATGTGCCATTTTACTCGAATGAGCTTTTAAATACCAGAAGTTTTGTCAAATGTGCTTATGCGATTGACCTGTCCAGGCCGAGTAGCATCTTCAAGATCATAAACTCCATTTTTAAACATTTTCCACACACTCATATTCCTTTGTGATACACATAAATAACAAGCGTTAACCACCCTGCCGTGCATTTCACTAATTTTAACTCCTGCATTAAAAATATTACAAATATGCTCATCAGTCTTGGTACATTTTTCAGACGCATAGCCATTTCGAATTGTCAATATTTTAATAATCACAAAGGGAACAAAATAACAATCACACTAAGAGGTGTCAACTAAAGCAGAATAATATACCTATGAGCAATTTTTGTAAACTATTTTAAGCTGAGGTGATATTTAGAAGCGTATTCACTTTTGCTGTACGTGTATTTGCGCGCCTGTTTTTGTTGGCAGTTTAAATCCCTGTCATGTCTTTCAGAACGCATTGCAAGTACGAGACTTTTTTCTTATTTTGATTTCTATCAAATGTAGCTTTCCTTCATGATGGCCTCTTATTAAATCAGATTTTCAGGTTAAAAATAAAAATGCAATTGAATTTAGTTGAACATGAATAAACGGATAATGAAGCGTAGTGGTTTTTGTTGAATTCATAGTTTATCTCCCCAAAGTTGATAAGAAACTCACGGGAAAAAGGTTGAGCTTGTCAATATAATAAAAACATAATTTTTAAATTAATTCCAAGGATCTGTAGAATGAACAACTATCAAAGAAACTTTCCGGTAATTATTTGAAAATGTAAAGAGTATTATGAATAATTTATGATTCTTATTCAATGAAACGTGTGCGAAAAGTACACCATATTATTACCATTTTTACTATAATATGCCATCCTCAGATTGCCAAATAAGAATTAACGCAAGCGTCTTTTAAAAGTATAGGTACCCACGAAATTATATAAGGATTAAATGAATTAGTTGTCACTATCACCTGCTTCGTACCTGCATTCAGCAAATCTCGTTCTCATTTGTTCGAGATCATTAACATTCAAGAAAGTTAATCCAATGGGAATCTTCAGAAACACTGGATAACAAGACAAATAAATAACGCAGACATTCCTAATCTGAGCACTTAATTAATATAGGATATTAATTTTATATCCGACCCAGACTTTTTTCCAATTTTTCCAATAGTCATTTACACTTCATTTTCGCCTCTTCCTCCTCTCCTTCTCTTTCTCCCCCTCGTCACACTCACTTTTCCCTCTTTTATCTCTTTCTACATCTCCCTCTCTCTCTATCTCTCTCGTCACTCCATTACCTCCTACTCCTCTTTACTTCCACCCTTTCGCCGAGAAGAACCACCCTATTCCCCCAACTCCAACTCTTTTCTTTCCTCCGTCACGTATAGAGAGGCTTTCCCAAACAACTTCCCTGCCTCCTTCATCCCAAAAGATCCCCCACACCACACGCTCTTCCATCCTGTTCCCTCTTTTTCCTTTTCTTCCTTCTCTTCCCGAAATCCCAAGGGTAGTCTCACCAGGCATTCCTTTCTCCCAAACTCCACAACCCCGTTTTCATCCACTCTCGCCGCCTATCCCTCCATCCCTCACCGTTCTCTCCCCCTTATACCCTCGTCTCCCCCCTTTTCCTGCTCCTCACGCCTTTCACACCATCCCCATATGCTCCTTCCTGCTTTCCCATCCGATTCATCCCTCAAAACCTCCTCTTCCTCCCCTCCACCCCATCTACATCAAAGACATCACGTCTCCGCTTCCTCGTACCAGTTTTGTGCCTCGCTCTCTCTCTCTTGGTCTTTCCCCCCTTCTCTCTCCTACCTACCCTACCTACCGACCTACCCGCTACCGTCCTCTAAATCCCAATTCGTCGCAAAACTGACTCCTCTTTCCCCCACCCCCTTCATGCTGCTCCGTCTCTCTCCCTCTTCGAGCTTCGAATGAAACCGATATCGCGAGAATCGCCATCAAAATCTCGTTAATAACTTCCGTGTGTTCCCGTTCTCCTTTTATTTTCCGGGAGGTCGTCCTCATATCCAACTTCTGGGAAATAAAGAATGGGCTTGTTTGTTTTTATTTTCCCCTTTCAACGTTCGAGCTTTTTTAAAGGAAATTTGGGATTTTTCGTTGGGGAATGTGAGGGATTTCGCGAAAGCACGAAGCGAATGTTGTCTCTTTATTTGAGCAGTTTTGACACCTATGCGTGGGTGGAATCCGGATTTAATCCAGAGCATTTGTTACCGGGGGTTTCGTCGCGTATGGTGGGTTGCATAAGATGCGGGATGTAGTTGTTACACGGTCTGATATTTCGTTTACATAACGAACCTCTCAATTTAATTTGCACAAATTTTTTATTTGCTCGTATTTTTTATTATCTGGAAACTCATTCTAAATACATCGTACGTGATTTAATTATTTTACCGGAGACTTTCAAGATGGTCAACCCACGTCTTTTCTCAAAGTGCCCTCCACTTCAAAAGAGAAATATCGAGCTCACCTTATGGCTGTAATCAAATAGATATAATATCTCTCTAATAGGCCAACCATTTATGAATAATGGAAATAAATAGTTTATCCATTTATCCTCTGCTTTATTGTGCATCGTATCAGTATATCACTCATTATATGCGACTTTTAGTTTTAAAAATTAATGAAATTTCGAAAACACTTCATATTGTTCTCTAGGAATTAATTTTATTGCCCTAGATACATGTACTCCTTTACGCATGTGATTGTTTATATTTATAAGGTTATTCTTGATCAACCCTTTGTGTAAATATTTCATTTAAAAATGTTGGTATGTTCGTTCCTTATACGCCTAAAAGCGTAGTTTTGCAATATTTATAACCGGAAAAAGGATATAATATGGGATATAATATGCCGTCTTTTCCTCAAAAAACCCTTAGCTTTAAGAAAGGACACATCTATTAAAAATTTTAAAGCATAGCGCACGAGATATGAATTTTCTCTTTTATCGTTAACCAGATTTTATCGTAAAAGACAAGAAGTCCGATTTTATTCGAGAGGACGGAACGGAACCCGGAAGACTACACATAGCTCGACTAAAAAAAGCGAGATGCGGTGGGAGGTACTGGTGGTCGTAGTTTAACTAGAAAATGATCCTGAGAGGACACCAACTGTGAGAGAAATGAGCAGCAGCGTACAAGTTACGTATTAGGCCGATAATAAAGTTTAAAGTAGGGAAATCAATCCTTTATTTTTAAACTGACATTATTTATTCAAAATTAGTGTAATTGTGCAGAATAAATTACAATGTTAAATAATTTATTTTGACATTGGCGTTGTCGTAGTAATCCATAGTTTTATAACGAACTAGAGAAGAACCGTAATAAAAATTCATCTCCATACAGTCCGTTCAAATCTATTTTATACGTTTACGGCTTTATCCAATCCACTTAAGTTTCAAAATGCTGAAAAATAAGTTGCATACGTCAGTAAATGAATCACGGCAAAAACCTAAGTTTTAAAATTCCTAATGAAATGGTATACTGAAAATTGAGAATAGCGAGAGTAGGTAGGCCAATTTCAAGCGGATGATGACACCGGTAAGGCGGCGGAAAACCAGATTATAAGGATTAAGGGATCCACACGAACAGGTAAAAAGAAACGTAACTTAAGCCGAGGGAAATTGATGGAGGTAAAAGAGATGGATGAGGGAAGGTAGAAAGAATCTTCAAGTTGGAGATCGAGCGGAGATCGGAGTGAACGGCGGGAGGGGACGGAAGGAGGAAGCAAACGAAAAATTTAAGAGGAAAAGGGGGCGTAACGAAAAGAAATGCCTTTTACTCCGTTTGCGGGAAGAAAAGAGGAAGGCAGAGCGATAAGGGGAAGGAAATTGGGGAGGGAAAATGGGAAAGAAAGAGTAAAAGGATGTCGGAGGGATGGAGATAGCGGGAGATAGGAGTTGAGAGATGTGAGTAAGAGAGAGGTACGATGGAGTACTGCCATTACTCTGCTGCCTCTTCCCTTAAGACTCACTCAGTCCTTCGCCAGCCTTATTCCATTCCCAATCCTCCATTTCGATCCGTCCCGAGCCATCACCCCCTCCCCGACTCCACCATATAACTCCTCTCTCTCTGTCTCTCTCCTCCGTCTCCATTCCTCTCTACATTCGAAAACCTCCATCAACGTTTCCTCGTCCCCTTTACAAAACCCTTGCTCACTCCTTCCGCCGACGCCGAAACCTCAAATTCGTGTCTCTCTATCTCTCTTTCCCCTTCACTTTCTCTATTCCGCTTTCCTCTCGTTTTTTTGTGGGCATTTTTCTCGTTTTCTCTTTCTACCCTTTTCCGGGAATTTCGCCTCTTTTCTCTCCTCTTTTCCTTCCTTCTTACTCTAAACTAATCCATTAATATTACGCTTTTTCTTGTTTTTCTTTTTTTCGAGCACTCACGTTCGCGTAGATCTTATTCCGGAAAATTTTGTTTTTTTTTAAAAAGCGACCGCACTCTAAAAACCATGGAAATTCGATTCCTGGACTACTTGTAGCTTACAGGATGACATGTGACGCTATCAGGAGCACTCTGTCGCCGAGCGAAATTTCGGATGAATACATCTTCGTTGTAACGCAGAAACAACGAAAGTATTCACGTTTTTTAAGAGTGTGTTTATCTGATATGTTTATATTTTTGCTAATGTTTGGTTAATGTAGAGATAAATAGGCAATAGCGACCAAAAGGTTATTACAAAGCAGAGCTTGATGCCTTTAAAGCTTTTTATCAGAGAACTCGTTAGTAATAAAAAAATATCCAAATACATATCTTATTTTTCTACGAAGTTCAACCGAATGGTGGGTTACGGATAGTGTATTGTCTCTGAGGTTTATGGACTGATAAAATCGATTGTGAAAGACTTGTAATCTTCTTCGACAAGTGCATCGGTTGAAAAGGATGTTCTTCCGTCAAATCGGATCGCTATCTCTCGCTCCCTTCTCCACATTGGTCGAGCAGCGCAATAAGACTTTCTGCTCGCAAACAGGGGCTGATAACCTAGAAAGTCCTGCAACGGTAATCGATACTGAGTCCTAGGTCTGGTATCGACCGGGGCGTAACAAACTGAAGTGATAAAGGAACAAACACGCCGTGATCGGAAGAAATTTCAGGTAAAAGGGATTTAGGTATAATAAGGTAGTTAACGGATGCTTGCTTTTAGATAATTGACGATCTCATAGAAGGTTGCTGCAAAAGATTCTAACCACTTTTTTAAAAGTAAAGTAAAAAAATGGTCGGAAAAGAATTTTTTTATCGAGTTAAAGAAGTTGAAAATTTGAGAATTAGTTTATGTATGCGATATTTTCCTTAAAAATTCTTCCAGTCTATTGGAAAAAAATTGATACAAAATGACGATAGTGGTACACATAGCTTATATTCGTACACAAACCCATAGATCCATACTATCCTTGCAGCAATGATGGAGTTGAAGAAACTTGACAGACATTCCAAACAAAGGAAACAGCGGCAGAATGCTGAATTCCTTCGTTGGATCGACATTCGATAACTTCTGGCAAAAATGACCTTCGTACTTGATATGGTAGGTTTTATTTTTGCATGCAATATAAACCTCAATTATTAGCATATTTATACTCTTTCTTGACCTTAAAACTCCGAAGTTTTTGAAAAGTCGAGTCAAAAGTCAAATATAAATAAAGTCATTCATATATTCCTGAAAGCATATTTAAAGGTATCAACGGATTTGATAATCGCTGGGAGTTGGTAATAATTCATGAAAGGTAAAGTTAAGCGTAAAAACAAAGAAAACACGATTTTATCAATTACACGTGCGACATTTATGATTCCCCTTAAAGCAAGCAATATTTTAGATCAGCATTTCTCAACCTTTTTTTCGTCGCAACACGCACGGCGGTCGATGCTCACGCGCACGATACATGCTCGGTACAATCCGTCGAACTAAAAAAGTGTAGTGTGTAATAGCTAAGATTTTAAAACATTGTTTTTATTTTTGTTAAAAACGACGCAAGAGAAAGATCAAAAGTCGGCTTTACAGGCCCTTATTAAAATTTTCGGCGAAATAATTCCCGACTCTTCGCGGCACACCATTGTGTCGCGCCACACCGATTGAGCACCGCTGTGGTAGGTAATAGTTTTATCGGCGAAATGTGGAAAATTAGATGTTGGTAGTAGAAAAGAATTGCGGTAAAGACGTCCAATTCTAATATGAAATATATATATATATATTTCATATTAGAATATATATATATATATATATATATATTGATCACGTTCTTTTGTCTCAGGACATACACATTAATAAATTGTGGCTAAAGAATTATTATACTTCGAAATCCCGAACACGTATCTATAAATACTGGCTGGGGAATTTCTTCTCTCTGGGATAAAAAGCTAATACTAACCGTCAGAAAAATAAATTGCCGAACATATACGCCTGCTGTGCGGAACCTAATGTCTCGCCATTAAAAGCCGGTCCGCAGTTCCTTTTCATTTCAAATCTATCGCTTTTTTAACCCCATTGTTTGCCATTTGTATGGCATTTCATTCTATCCGTGTAGCAAACACCGTAAAATCCCGAAGTCGAATTGTACTACTTCATGCCCACGCATTCTCTCCTTTCCTTCAGAATCCTTTCGCTTTTTTATCAATTCCAATGAAGAACAATCGCATTCATATGGAATCGATCCATGTATACACATTCTTAACCCGCTGTGGGGCAAAAAAGTAAAACGAACAAACATGGGGATGCTTATATTGGTCCTGTGCTGCAGACACGGCGTGATGACGTCATTTCCGAAATAATTGAGCTCGCCAAAAATAAAATGGAAGAAAGGAATGGCTTTCAATATTCGAATCTCTGGAAAGCGATGAAAAGACGTGCTCATATTATACTTTTCCTGACGTTAAGTTTTAACTTTTTTGTGCTTATGATAGAAACACATGTTGCAATTGTTTAATTTCATTGCATAAGAATGCAATTTCTTGACAGTGAGTATAAATTTAAGCTGATGTCAGTTAAAGTTTGTTCGTACCAGGGAAAATTAAAATTAAAATTACTAAGAAGTAATTTATTTCAGCATTTTTTACAACTATTATGAATAAGATATATGATGATTTAATAACTTTCAGTCGCGATTGTATCGAAATAAACGTCTTTTTTATACCAATAAAAGACATAAATTGTTGTTAGCTATTCAAAAAACGGAAACATTAATCTTTCATATAAGCATAATCATTACCATCTATTTATTAAACGCTTTAACCGTCAAACGATTAAACAAAAATGCATGAAAATTACGCAAAACTTTTTCACAGCTTCACAATACAGCAATATTATGGAAACGGAAAACTTATTAGCAAATAACCAGAAAAATCAATATAAATAACGTACAATATAATTGCCATGTTCCTCTTTCTTTCTTTGCAAAATGTACGACTAAAAAGATTATGAGGAAAGGATTTGGAAATACTATAAAACATGAATGGAAATCTTTTTTGAAAATATTTTCCTCGCGCTTTAAATCAACCGATATTTTACAGCATTGTTCCATGAAGGAAGCCACAAAACACGTGCGCTCGTGTGCGCGTAGATATCGCGTATCTTCGCGGCGCCTGGGTTTTCCATATCTTTCGAATATTCCGCCAGCGCATCTCTCTCTTTCCATTGTTCGCCGAGCCCGAATTCCTCGTCAGCAGTCGTCTTCTGTTTCGGCACAATGGATGCGATGTGAGCAAGTAGGTTAAGTACAGTTGCCCATTAAAGCACGTTCTCGCTCGGAGAGAAGGAGTTGACGCGAAATACGTAGGCGTTTGGAAGATAAACGACCACGTCTAAAAGACGACATATGCAAGGAGTTTTTAAAAATAGTTATCGCACGCCGTAAATGACAACAGCGCGAATTTTTCCCAATAATGAAAAATATAATCATTTCTCACGTTTCCGAAAGGGGATACATCGAGATGGGAGAGATACAGAAAGCGTAGGGGAAAGATTTCGATTTGGATACCACGAGTCTTAAGTTCCAATATGCCCTTTCATGTTTCATTGCCCACAGTGTATGCGTAACACAAGATATTAAGTCGGCAGTAACAAGATCCAGCGAGGGTTATCCGAAAGAAAGAAAAAAATACCAGGTGAAAAAAGAAAAAAAAAGCATATCGACATTAGATCAGGTGACCAAAGGGTTAGGGTATACATATGGAGAAATTCGCAGCAATGGCATATGGAAATTTGGATTATGCGATGAATAACATCGTTTGCGAAAGAATAAACATATGGATATACAGTCAGACCTAAATTAAACACATACACGCGCGCGCACACACATACACACACGCACACAGGATTAGATTGCATATGAAAAATTGAGAAATTAAAAATACACATTAATATTTGGTAGCTTGATGCTATTTTCATGAAGACAAAAATACAATGCAGTTTTTGACAGTTGATCTTCACCAGACAAAAAGTATGTATGTTTTAACAAGACGAGAAGTATTAATATACATAATGATGCCTACTACCTGGTTATGACGATAATTTGTAGAATATTGACATGGTTATATATATATATATATATATATATATATATATATATATATATATATATATATTGTTAAACAAGTTATTAATTATGAGGAATATTATATGGAAATATTATTTAGTGAAATATTGTTTGGTAAAAAGGAAAATATTTATTTGTATGTGTAGAGTGTGTAATTATTAAGAAACTAAAGACCGGAACCAAAGGGAAAATTGGCACCTACAGACGAGCCTATGGCTCTGTAGGACCAGATCAAGTCTCCTCCCAGAAATTTGTAATGAATTCTTTTTGTAATTTGTAATAATATATCAGTACTTAATCCAACTTATGTAAATGTAAATTCCTCTTCTTCAAAAAAAAGTTGAAGACTTCAACTATATGAATACTTGTTACCAGATGATGGCGATCATTCGTCGAAACCGGCAGTGCATTTTTGTGAAAATAAAAAATAGTGTCGAGAATGGCGGCTCGCTACGTCTTAAGTATACATAAGGAGGAGAATGATGTAGCCAAAATACTCAGAAATTTAGTCCAGGAATCATTTAAAAAAAAGAAGAGCAAGGGAATGTCAGAGATGTAACGAAGACCAAGTTAGTTCACCTATAAGAATTAGTAAACTTGATTTCATTGAGCGTTACACCACATCAGAACATTCGCATTTTTTGTGCGTGCTTGCACATATTTGTTGCCACCTGACTGTCACCTAGTTTTTGTACGCATAAATATATTTGTTAAATAAAATAACTAGAGAAATATTTTTCTCCAAAAACAAAAGTTAACCTCAAGTTAAAACAGAATTATCCTTCGTATTGTAAAATCTATCTCATCGGAGAGAGTATTTTCATTGCGTTAAATTTCGAATCCTCGGTTATTTTTCTCATTTAGGTCAAGGTTTTATCCCTGGTAGAATTAGCGTAATTTTAATGATGCGGCAAAATATTTGTACGAGGAAAAGCTCTAACTTCTATCCCAAGACAATGCTTTTCGTGAATTGGGACAATGACTTAAACAAAGCTTTGAACTTGAAATTAAAAAAAAAACTGAACGATTCATACACGAGCGTGTGAACTAGAGTAACGGTACATCTGTCAACCATGACTTTAAACTTTTAAACTTTAAACAGCGCTAAGCTCAATTTTTATTTCTCGGTCCCTTACGTCATAGCTCATAGCGTAAGATAAAATAGCGAGCTCGCAGCCATTCTCAGTTCGTCTTTTAACAGCGCAAAGATTTTTTCAGCGGATATGAAACTGCACGTTCGTGGTACTAAAAGATGCAGTAAAGCGCTTACAATCTTGCAGCGTAATTGTGACCTACATTCAGGTTCCGTAAAAGATAGAATGTTTCCCTTGGTTCGTGTTTGGTGCACTTTACCATTTGTCTCAGAAATGTGATCTAGATTTGTCTAAATATAGGATACAAGAATATTTACGATAATGATGACAGTCTAATTCCTTCTATGTAACAGAATGAATTATTGTAAAAGTATACATACTGTTGTATCTCTGGGAACTGTTGTTACCATTGGTAACCAAGCTCAAGATATTATCCTAACCGACTAAGACATTTCCAAGGCAGTTATTAAAATGAAGGACCGCTAGGATTTCGAAATTTTATTTTTCTTTATCTTTTTTTTATCCTTGCCTTTACGGCATGGGCGTAATAAGAGTTTATAGGCTACTTCCTGTTCTTCAAATATCGGTCGCTATCCTATCGTGCAGCAAGGTATTGCAATAGATTACACGATTCTTTAAGAAGAGTAGTGGAAATACCAATGGGTTGCACCCTTTTACATACCATTCGAAGGTCAGAATTCGGCATTTGCATGTCCTACTCGCCACACGAATGTCGAAAACCTGCCAGCACCAGGATTTGAACCAGTGTCAGCTTTCCAATTAACAGTTCAACTCTTTATATCTCTTGCGTTCTGAATTTTATTTTGTTTAGTGTTATATTTTTAGGACATATCAGGTGTTTCATACGAGGAGTAACCTTGAAGCATTCATTGGTATAAAAAAATATCGTTTTATATTTCTTACATTCCTTGTCGTAAGCTGCAATATGAAGCTGTGTTTTTGCATTTGGCTAGTCAAGAGTAAGGAATCTTATGTCATAAACTATAGTTACATTGTAATGTGACTTAAAATTAGTGGGTAGAAGCTCATGAAAAGATAATTCCATTTTAATGGAATAAAAATAAATTTTAAATTGGCGAATGTTGAATTTTACAAAGGAAAATATAATCATGGGGTTGGGAGAAATTCAAAGAAGCAAAGGAATTATATGTTCATTTAACGAAGAATAATGTAAAAAGGCTGTTTCAAATTTTTAATGCGAATAAAATTTATTACTTATGATATAAATAGAAACCAATATCTTATAAACATGAGTGCGTTAAATTAACTTTTAAAAACTCTAATGCGGTGAAAGTAGGCATACATATTTCGTATGAAATAATTATTAGTCAGTATGATGAATAAAAAATTAAAGGTATTTAATGTGTAACAAAATTAATACTGAAATAAACAACTCGGATAATAAAAGGAAGCACTCATTAGAGAATTCAGGAAGCAGATGCAAGGTGAAATGCCGATGTAGATATTAAAAAAATATTGCTGGGATTACTGGAGGCAGGGATAGGATAAGGAAGAAGATGACGGTTAAAGAAACGGAGAGCGGGAAACTGAAGAAAATCAAAGAGAGAAGTAAAAAACGGAGAAAGTAAAAAGAAAGGACAAGATTGAAAAAAAAATATTAGGCCGTGAATTTCGCGCAATGAGGTTTCGGCATGTGAGACGCGGAGAGAACAATAGTCGAACGCAAAGATTGCGAGAGCTTATCGACCAGTTTTCCTATACTGGACTATTAAACACTCCACCGCCTCTCACACACTCTAATGCGCAGTTCCCTCTCTGAACTCCGCCCTTCCTCTCTCCCTCCTTCATAAACCATTGGGTCTCCTCCTCTCTCTCTGTCCCCTTCTTCCATGCATCTAAAGAGCTTTCTTATCTTCTATCAAGGACTGCACATAACTATACCGATGCCTTTTGCATTTTTTATTAATTTTATTCCGCACCGGAGGATAAATGGAAAAGGAGAGACTAAAAGAAATTCCGATAGAACTTTCTGTTCCGGTTCACCGCGTTAGGTTTCTCGAACATATCGGCGGATCATTTTCATTTGAGTCCTCTGAAGTCTTGCGCAAGTAAAACTTTTGTTCGAGCTCAATAGTAGGGTGGCAATTGGACACTGTTAAGGGATGAACGAACAAGTATAAGTATGCATAGCCTTCGCTTGGGTACTTTTTAAACCTACGCTAAGCAACCATCCGAATTTAATTCCAGTATAATGTTTATTTAAGAGTACACACACGATAGGATCCAGATAATTCAAACCGCAATAAACGAAAAAAAACTTTCTATTTACAAAAAAATCATTTTAATTAATATAAATATGGACGCTAAAATTTTTTTGTGTCCAAGACATTCGAATTTTGAAGATTAAATCGTGACCAAACGTTAGTGTATAAATAGGTCTCAACGGTCCAATTTTCTGAAAATTTGTTATTTAATTCGATGAAAACCTTTTAATTACGGTATAGTTGCATTTGAACAGAGGAAATGAGGTAAAATCTATTTACAATTACATTCTGTATTACGTTAGATATTTTGCGGCTAGATGATTGTGATGAGGGAGTAGTGTTTTAAGATCAGAACGTTAAAGAGGTTGTTCATTTCATATAAGAGTTGCTATTTTGGAAAGAACGCTTCAGTAAACAAAGAATCGGGCGAGCCTTTAAAAAGCAACCACGATGACGATAATGTAATAAGCACTCAGAATAAATTAAATTAGGGCAGACGCAACTTTTATTTCGTATAATAAGTTCTCGGTTTTAAGGCAATCCACTTAATAATTTAAAAATATTGTGATATCCCGCACGCTCTTAAAATAATACACTGTTAACATAAAAAGAAAAAGTTGGACTTGATCAGATATGATGCATGAAAAATCTGTCCACCGAAAAATTCTTTACTTTATAAAATTTGTAAGTTAAAAATATCCCAAAAGAATGGTATTTATAGCTTGGAGAAAATTAATCTTTAAAGTTCAGGTTTTTAAGGAATTAGAACGTTAATTATACTCTACGAAAAGATTAATGGTGCAAAATGAATGTAGAATGTGGAATCGAAAGTATTTTTACAGGCAGAAATTAATTGGCAATAATTTACTTTAATTGGAAAAGATAAAATTTTATCAGAATTTAAGTTCGCATCCAGGGAGTGGAACATCAATAATTTAAAAATGAAAAATGATGTAATAAATGTTTTTGGGATGAGGAAAAAATGGAAAAATGGGTGTGGGTGAAGAAAGAAAAGTAGCAGCAGAATGAGTCAAGTTAGAGGAAAGAGAATACGAAAGAGACGGACGATGAGAAGTGTCTAATTGTACGAATATCTACAAAGGAAGACGATTTAATTTCTGCTTAGTAAAAAAAGATATTATTACTTTGCAATCTTACGTGAAAAAACTTCATCGAGAAGAGGAAAAGTTGTCTGTAAAGCTAGATTAATATGTTTAATCTTTATGTTGAACGCGAGATTTGTTATAAACGCGTAAATAACTGCTTAATAAAAACATAGGATACAGTTGGTATGACGTAAATAGTGAAACCCGTTACTGTTTCCTAACTATAAATGTTATATTATCCAAAATCTCGTATTGGTGTCGATGAATGAATGAATCGGGCATTATACTATTAATGGGAGCAACTATTTCACATTGTTTTTAAATATGTAAAATCTGTGTTAGAGAGAAAAGGCGCGATAAATAGCCTAGACATGCCAATAAGGTGTTCGGCTACTATATTACCGTTAGTAAAGAACTACTAAAATGTGTATTGGTAAAATTTTGGATTATTCTTATTTCGTAATTTGTAGCAGACCGTCAAATAAAGAAAAAAATCAAAAAGGTAATACATCGCATGCTACTTTGGAGTTACAGTGTGAAGTAGATAATTGATATGAATGGGGTGAGCAGAGAAATTGCCAGACACGGGATGAACGTTAAAAAAACTAAGAATTTGAGAAGGTAGTCAAAGAAAAGAGACGTAAAGATGACAAAGCAAACTGAACATTAAAGACGGGAAAAGATTCCGGACGTTAGAGATGCGCCACCATTGTGAGTGGTAGCTATGTCTCGCCGTATTCTAGCCGGTCACGAGGATAAACGTATCTAGGATAGCATGCCATTTTCCTCCATCGAAAACAATACGGAAGGGTGCCTAGAAAACTTCACTATAATCGGAAAGATAATCTCCTCCCTTTTCGCGCATGTGGAATAAAATAAATTAGATAAAACAAAAGCGTTTTACAAAAAAGTCAATCAACACTGTATCTCTTGTGAGCAAACAAAGGGTTGCTAGGAGGCATAAGAAATGGCGATAAGGTTAGAACAAGATTCAGAGACGCGCGCTTGCGTGCATTTGTGTGCATCATGCGCGTTGATGCACGAGGATGGGAATTGCAGAGGGTAGGTCACGGAGGCGGATAAGGGGATAGAGAGAGAGAAAGGGAGAGGTATGCATTGAAGGGAACATGGTTGAGAGAAGAGGACTCAATGGCGGAGGCGAGAAAGGTTTTTTTTAGGACAAAAATAAAGAAATACGGAATTTGCGAAAGGGATAAAGTAGAGTTGAAAAAATGCGGAAGAAAGAGAAAGATATAATGCAGGCCAACACGTTTCCCTCTTTCGCTCATTCTGTCTGTTCCATTTTCCTCACTCCATTTCTCCCATCTCTTTTCGCCACCTCCCTTTTCTTCCCGTTTTCACTTCTTCCTACTTTCTCTTTCTCTCCGTCGCTCTTTCTCTTTCCTCAGACACTTCAAGGACTGTGTGACTCTGAACAGTCAATACTACGATTTTTCAAAGAATCGCTCTTGCTACGTATCTTCTCATTTACAAATTCTCACATCATCTCCTATGCAGGGTCGGCGGAACGGGGTAGCAAAACAGGCAACTGTCTAGGGCGCTAGAGATTAAGGGGCGCCATGAAGAGCAAATATTTTGATTTCACGGCACTATATATTTGTGTCGGTATTATTTTTTAAAGTGATGTATAGTTATCTTTCATCTTTTATTGATTCATATTGTTATATTTTTCACGTGTTTTTGTGTTGTATAAACCTTTATATTCAAAATGATTTCAATTCCTCTTCAATGCTGTGCACTAACCCGATCCTAAAAGAATAAGAAATTTAAACTAAAAATAATTTTCATATATTAGATTTTTATTATCATTTTGTTTGAAATAGAGCGCCAAAAAAGTTGCCTAGGGCGCCAAACTGCATTGCGCCAGCCCTGCTCCTATATCATCTCTTATCTGTTCTTTCTGGTCTGTTCTTGTTTCTCGATAAATCTCATTCTCTCTTCCTTCGAAAAAACCGTTATTCTCTAATCCCTTCCTTAGACCACTTTTAGCATTTTCTTCCTCTTTTGTAGCTTTTAATGTCTTAAAATTTTCATGGAACCATTAATCATTTCTTGAAAAACTCTGCACTCCTTTATTTCGACTCTACCCATCACATATTGAGAAAATATTAACCCATTAAACGCCATTGTCTCATTTTTGGGACTGAACTTAAAATTGCAATAAAATGATCATTTAAAAAAAAAATCCTTAAGTATTTCTACAAAAGTTTTGCCTTTCTTTCGTAAATAATTACATTCTGTTGAAATTTGTGTCCGGTAGATAGCACTGAAATCTGAGATATTTTCAAGTTCGGTATCGTACCACTCGGTTATCGTACATTACTCAGTTACTTGCTGTCTACAGTGAGGAATAGTTGCATCACGGAATAACATTCTTTAGGAATTGCTTACTTGTGTGAATGCATAACTGAATAATAATATATCAAAATGTAAGTATTATACACTCCAAAATATTGTCCCATTTTTGGGACATAGGCCACTTAGGCTTACAATGGTATGAAAATACGTTATTATTCCTATTCGATTCCACTTTAATTTTTGCTCATAATAGACGCATTTTATTTCTTGTATTTGCAATTTAGACCTATAATTTCCATTTTTAAAACATTATTTTTACATTTTATGTATTTTATAAATGATACATAAAGTTACCCCCTCCAAATATGACACTTTTTTAGACAATAGATATGACGCCTTGCCGTTCTGTCTTGACTTCCAACAATGAAATTCTGGTAACAAAATGACATGATAACACTACTGTGTCGATTGCTACAAACTATAGTCAGGTTTATCCTACTGTTAGTGCCAAACGCTATTCCCAGAAGGACAAAATGGAAATAGTAATCCCGATGCCCAAAGTTATTTTAGAGTATAAAAAATTTATAGGAGGAGTAGATATACTAGATAAGCAAGTATCACTGTATAGGATAATAATACGTGGAAATGAATAGCAATACCCTTTATTTACACAATTGCTTGACATAGCTGTCGTAAACCGCTGGAGGATTTATCAAATAATAAATCCAGAATAGGCTGTTTCCTTGCTTGAAGCGTGAAGAAAAATTGTTTTGGCCTACATGTAAAAAAAAACTGATTCAGCCTGTAAACGCCCCAGACCACAAATAAATAAGATTAGTGATGGATGAGCTAGTGAAGCCATCAGGTTTGATCAAGGAAACCATCTTGTAACATCAATAGCAACCCAACGACGTTGTGCTTCATTTGGCCAGTAAAACAATTAGAAATTGCAATCCTTGTAACGTTCCATTGCACGATCGATGCTTTTCAACCTCCCATACAAAATAAATGATGTTGATGTTGCACTAATAAGCACTTTTTAAAATGAAAACGAGCTTTTACATTTCAATAATAACTTGTGATGCTGTTTAGTATCTTATTCACCACACCATCACATACCAGTATGTGGTAGCGTTGTGACTAACAGCAACAGTCAATAACGGTGCCTAGTCTTATTTTGTTAGAAAGGACAAATTTACTTTCTTGACTTTAATTTACTTTTAAAATAAATTATTTTAAAATAATTTTGCTATTTTTTATTTGCCTTTAGTGAAACTTAGATTTGACCATTGTCCAAAAAATAGGATACATTATTTTATGTAGCATATATTAATATTTTTTCATTTAACAGTTGTTTCATGTCTATTGGGTGTTTATAACATAAAATAACTCAATGAAAAACCAAAAATGTGAAAATTATAATTTATAAATTTAATGGGTTAATTACATAAATATTCCAATGAATTGAGCAATGATCTAGGGAGCTTTTTAATTTAATCTAATTTTTCAGGCAAAATTGACATTGAAAATCATCAGATTGCGAATGAATCATCATTGCCATGTGGTAGACAATATGCTCTTGCCATGTCCAATAATATAATGATATATTTATTCCCTCATTTTGAAAACATTATAGTTTTTTAAGGGAACATTCGCGTTACATTCCCACTGTCTTTTAATTGCTTTGAGGCAGGTAACTTCACACTTGAAAAACACAATCGTATCCTGTAGATTCCCTGGAATACTTTGAAATGTTGACAATTGAATCTGATGAAGCTTCTCTGGATAAATAAACTAGGGCTAAGAGCTCAGAAAACCACATCACACTCACATTAGCTTGAATTGGGTATTTCTCGAGCATTTTCCTTCGTCGAAAAAGCCAGCTGCTAAAAAGGACTGCCTTACAAAATGGCGGCGAGGACCATCCTGAAATAAACAGCCGTCTCCCTTAATGAGACATATTACTCTTTTTTCTCTCCTCGTTCGCTTGGCTTTTTCTCTCGTCTGCTATGTCTCATCGTCCCTCTCCCTATCTCTTTTCGTCATGTTACCAAGCTCCCGGCATCCCCATACCAGTCCTTCACGCACGCACACACCCACGCACATATATTTCTGGCCCAGACCCTCTGGTCCTCACGAGCATCTACTGCTTAGCTTTTCGTCCGACTAAAGCACTCTGGACTTTCTCCCACATACCTCCTTCCGCTGTACACTCTCACTCTCTCCCACCCCTCTTTTCCTTTCCGCTACAGCTACTTTACTGTCTCTCTTTCTCCGCCTTCCTTTATCCCTTTATGGATCCATCTCTCCTTCCCCCTCTCTTTCGCTGACTTCATCCCTCTCTCACTTTCACCGGTTCCATCCCTGTCTCTGCCATCCTATGGATTAGACTGAGAGGAAGAGGGTGTGAGGAAGAGAGAAGGATGAGAATGTGCGGTGTCGAGAGAGAATGAGAAGGGGGAATAAACCGATGCGTTTGGGGAAAACTCGCCGCAAGTTTGGGTTCGTGTGCATTCGTGTGCGCTCCACCATGAAGCTTCGGCCCGAGGATTAACTCATAAGATGGGTGTGTAAAAGCATAGGAAAGAGAGAGAGAGAGAGAAAGAGAAAAAAAGGGAGCAATAATGGGAAGATGGGCAGTGGGATGAAAAAGAGATCATCTTACCAGTGTCTGGACTTAATGGTGCCTAGGATGATTTCTATTTTCTTTCCTATGGACACAATTTTGCGGTTTTCTACTCCACTGTTGCTAATATTAAACGCATGTGTTCCCCTTTAACTTTATGATATGAAGATGACATTGTTTTGGAGGAGCTGAGTCCTCAGAGATTTTTATTGCATAAAAATGGAACTATCATGATAAATTAATGGCTCAAGATTTTTTAGACATTTCAAAATTCACGGTGTTGGGAGTAACATTGAGAAACTGTTCCATGGTGAACAAATAAAAGGAAAACTTGCTATTTTCCATAGCTTTCAATATTTCGCTACAACTCGGGTTTCGTTGTGATACATCATTTTCAGGTGTGGAAAATACTAAATTTTCATTTTATTTGTTCATCTAGACATTTTAATTCAGCGAATTTTGTCTTCAATATTAAAATGACTACCACGGTGAGACAAATCGGCAAACTGTTTTCGTTTTAATTTTTAAAATTCATATCTGTCTTACATCTTTCGAAGGTACTAACGGTAACCAATTGAGGGGTCTTACCATTACATGGAAAATCCTGATATTTAAGTTTTTACTTTTTGCGAAATAAAAACTCGGTGCTATGCTACTATTTGAGCAGCTTTATATTAGATCCGATAATTCTTATCAGAACACGGTTAAAGCATATGAAGTTTTCAGAATATACTGTGAACGTAAATTATTGCATTGACAAAACCAAATGATCCTATTTAATATCGCCCTTTTTTACTGACAGATACTGATTTCTAGATGTTTAAGCAATCGATTATTCAACTGCCCACGGTGTAATTTATGATATTACTAGAAAAGAAATAACTATTCTACTTGTATTTTTATACATGAGTTACGTATTGTCATTGTTATAGTAGGGTTGAGGGGTTCACAATCAAGTTGAATCCCACGCGACAGATTTCATGATTCATAAGGGCTTTTTCGGAAAACTGCGAACAAAATATTAGTTTTCAGCTATGCCGAGCGATGTCAAGCCCATGCTCCTTATTCAGTTCAGCGGCTAGAGTTCTTGTTTTAAAGGCAGATGCATTTCTCATCTGCCCTCATTTCCATTAAAAACAAAAGTGTCTCAGCCTATTCGACTCACAACTTTCATAACCTAAGATTTTCTGTTGGAACCAAAGAGATCCAAAAGTGAGGCATGTGTCTGCGAGAGTCTTTTAATCATTGTTCGAGCATGAAGTCCCCCGTGATACCAAGCTGATGGGTTTGTGAAACTTTTCGAGTCGTGGCCTAAACTAGATGAAACTCGGAGAGCTTTCTCACGTATCTTCAGGACTTCAAGAATTCGATTTCGCATGTAAAAAATATGCAACTTTAAAAATCTGTTACATCTCTGACTTCAGTTGCCCTAATTCAAGGATATTAATTAAAGGAGAAATTTTTACACGTAAAAACCAAGGAGCATACTTGTGATATTAAAAAAAAGTAAGTAGCTAAGATTCTAAAACCCAATTTTTCGATGTTTGGAGTTGTTGATCATCCGACTTCTTCGTAATTATCACAATTTATTGCCGGACTCACTGAATTTTCATGCTAGCTTATATTTATTATTTCGTAACTTAATAATCATGGAGAAACTTTATTACTTAGATGTCTCAATAGAAAATATTACTACTGCGAGATGTGGCGGTATCCATAGACCTTAAGTATTTCTCCTTCAATGTATTCTCAATTCGCGAACAATAACGAAAGCTATTAACACTTTTAAATTTACGCTGGATTTATGAAAATGACTGGAGTTTATAAAACTGGTCTGAATAAAAGATGTATGAAAAATACAAAGCAAATAACTAAAGGAGCATAAAAAATTTCAATTTATCTCTATAAAAGTAAGCGAAGCAGAGTTATTTTTACGCTCTCGTAAAATTTATTTTCCATTGTCTCACATTGCATGAAACATTTTCCTGATGGAATATACGGAGAAAAATACAGGGTGTCCACCAAAATTACTAAAAGAAACTATATAATATGTTTCGTATACTAATACGGATACAAACATGGGATTTTCACTCAAAGAAGCAGAAACTCACCAAGTTTTAGCCCTTTTTAGTAAATCCCCACATGTGCGCCGTCGGTGGCGTCACGAATGTCTCTAAGCGGTACTCCACCTCTCGCCATGTGTTTTGCAGAATCTCAGGAGTAATAGATTCAACAACTACGGTTATTCGGCGACGCAGGTCATCAACATCATGCACAAAGTTCTTTGTGTACCCCCACAAAAAGAAATCGAGAGAAGTCAAATCTGGTGACCTGGACCATTATTTTTTGCGGAAGCGACGGCAACATCAGCAACGTACCTGAACATGTTGCAAAACTATGCAATGCCTATGATCCTATAAGGATGCTTCTTTCAGCGAGATTGAGCCCCTTCACATTTCGCCAACACTGTGAAAGCCTTCCTGAATGAACAATTCCCAAACAAATGGATTGGGAGAGGGGTGCCATGGCATGGCCTCCCAGGTCACCAGATTTTATTCCTCTCGATTTCTTTTTGTGGGGTACATAAAGACGCACATGTGGAGATTTACTAAAGGAAATTAAAACGTGGCGAGTGTCTGCATCTTTGAGTGAAAACTTCATGTTTGCATCTGTATTAGTTTATGAAATATGTCATTTTGTTTCTGGTATTAATTCCGCTGGACACCCTGTACTTTTCTTAACCTTGACCTGAACATATGCATGCTATCTCGACTAGAAAAGATACTACTGAATTAGGTAGATCTCATTTTCAAAACAAGGTACAAGTTCGTGCCGAAAATTCATCGAATTTTAATAAACTGCCTAGTAACGGGTAAGTTGGCAGATGGGTGCACGCCAATTATTTGGGCCTATACAGCTTCCGAGAGAGTAAGTTGGAGTGAAAAGTGAAGGAGTATGCAAAAGAAACGAAAGCTTGGGGTGTGTTTAAAGCAAATATTAAATAAGACAATGGTGCATGAACTACGGACCATGGGCCAAGTCCGGCCCTCCATGATTTTAGCAACTTAAGGACACAATTTAGCGTGCGATGAATACCGGAAATTATGAAAACGATATATTTTGTCTTTTTCTTTCCATCCCAATGACAAATAAATATCTTTAAATCAATTCAAATAGTATTTGCATGTGGCCCGCGATGAGTGCGGCAGTATGGTTATCGATCCGAAATGTGTGAACACCACTGGTGTAATGAATAGCATGGGCAAAAAGGAGATGCGTTATAGCGATGAAGAAAAGAGTTGAGACTGATAGCAAAACGTCCCTTGTCTCGATTTCAAAGTATACTCTTGTGTTAGTGCAAAATCCCGTCAATATGACGTGAAGGTATATATTACTTGTTATTTTAATGAAATTCTCATAATAATTATTCTATGAAATCATTTATTCATCATTAAAATGTAAAAATTTGATTCAAAATAGCAACATAAAGTAACCAAATTCTTATTTATTTACATAAGATAATAGTCAATAACGTTATATGTCAGAAACAATTTTGTCATTAAAATAAAATTTCATGCTTTCTTCCGTTCACGTCCCCGATTTGTTCCTTGACCCTAAAGTGCAAACGCAACCTCAACTATGCTCATCCTTGCGTTGTTTACATATCGCAAATTGATATGTATAAATGCTTATTTCATTCATTTCAGTCTTGTTAGAAATTTTGTCCGAAAATGTTGACGTATATATGGTATATTTGGTATAGATATTTCTCATTTTAAGTGACTTGAGCGTATCTGTTTCACTTATGTGTTAGTCTCTTAGATACATCCGCAGCGAAAAATCGTAATTAGAAGATTCCCTGCTAAATGCTAATCACTGCATGAAATAATGAAAGAACAACTTTTGAATGGCTATCTTTTGACAGACAACTCTGAGCTTGAACAGTTGAACACCTGGAGGAAAAAATGTTGATTTTCACAGAAACTCGAATAATTAAAAACCGGCTGGAAAATCAAAATGCAATCCTAAAACTGCCAAATTTTGGACTTACAGGTTGCAGGTTTTTTTATATTTTCGGTACCTGGACTACACACACACATTGTTTTTTACTTTCCGTAGATATTTCCGTATCACTGTCAATAAAGAAAACGACAATATTTCTTTCTTCTGCTTCTTGAGACCATTAAGTTTTGCAATGCAGTGTATAAAGCTATGCAGGCCCCTTACGCATCTGAATCACAAAAAAACTGAGCAGCGTGGTTCGTAGACAAAGCTGTTAATGACAGTTACGTATTATAATTTCTCACAATTTAAAAAAAATTAGAAATTTAATTATCGCAAACTGGGTTCCGCGGAATTCATTCACTTAGCCGAGAATAACCTATATTAATGGGTCATTAATGTTTGTTCTAAGTAAATGATTCTTATTTTGATCAAAACATTGCACTGGCTAAAAGGTTGATGGGGTGATTTTGTCACGTCAAAAATCTCTCTCTTCCATGCAGTGGCGTAGCTAGGATCTCCTGCGCCCTGAGGCAAGTCACAGAAATTCGCCCCATACCCCTCTCCTGGTCACTGTATAATATTCCAGGAAAATGTAAGGTGCGAAATAAATATATTTTCACTTACCTAAATAAAATTAAAATTTCACTACAAGGTATTAATGCAAACATTTTCCAAGTTCATAGTAAAATGGAATTATTACTTTAAAAGTCAAAATTTGGGGTGAGTGTGTGGCAAAAGGAAGCCTTGAGTGTTTTCTGAGTCTCAATGATTTCATTTTGACCAATAATATTTCCCTTGACGAATGTGTCAATAACTCTATATGTCAACACTTTCCTGAACTGCGTACGACAATTAGAGAGTATTTTCCCCCCTCAGGCTTATTAAAATAATATTTTGAGAACGGTACATGATTTTTTAAACTATCCAAGAAAGCTTTCTACTTTTGAATTATTGAATATTAAAAAAATAGTTTTATTATTTTTTGGAATGTATCAGTATATTTTATTTTAAAATATGAAATTCTTACCATTGCTATTTTTTGTATTGGAAATCAAATATAAATATCTTGAGGGGTGAATGTGTACAATACAGAATAAAACACGTAAATAAAAAATAAAATTAATGTAAATTTATTTTATTTCATTAGGTTTATCACCTCTGGGTTAGGGTCCTGTGAAAAAATATATTTTCATACAAGGGTTCCGCGGCTTTAAAAATATTGCAAAACCCTGGTCTAGTACATTATCACAGAATTCTGAATGCTGACTATAAGATTTTAAGGGGACACTACCTGTATTTCCAGCATGCTCTTATTTAGGGACTATTTCCTGATTACATTTAAGTAAACATCGTCATGAGTCTCGGAATTAAACAAATTACAAGCCTCACTTCCGAGAAAGAGTTGCTTCACTTAAAGGCAATCTGACGTCCATAAGATATATCGGCTTTCAATAAGATAAGCCAAAGCATCTACCCTCTAGGACGATCATGTGGCACAAGAAGTTGAAGGCAATTTCCTCGCTAATTTATAAGGATGGGTTGGATTAGGCCCTTTACAGCACACAGAAGGCGTATGTGGGGGTTAACTGAGGTGTGAAATCTTGAGAAGAGAGAGAGAGAGAGAAAGCGAAACCAAGGCAGAAAATAAGGGAAAAAGATTTAGTCAAATGGACAAAGAGAGGGAGTGAGAGAAAGTGTGGAATGAGTGATTAAGAGATGGAACTAAAGCTTGCCATTTCCAAGAATCGTCTCGCGTATCTCACTCTGGGACGAGAGAAAGGGTCAGAAAGTTCGATAAGAGGGACGGGACAAGGAAGGAAATGATGAAAGATAGAGGGAAAGAGAGAGAAAGGAATATTGGGAAACAGGAGGCGTCTGATGCCGCTCCATTCCAAGAGGTTTCTCTCCTCTTACTGGCATCCTTGACTCCGTATCCTTCACTCTCCAAAATCCTTCTCAGTGTCAGCGTTTATATTTTGGGTGAATTTAGGGATAAGGTGGAGTAGGCCAACGGTTGTCAATCCACGGACGATCAATCTTCTCAGCCTGAAAGGGAAAAAACGGATCGCCAACTTTTTTGCTAGCGTTTAAGTAAACGGTTAAGTATGTGAATTTGTCCTGTATTTTTTTCAAAACACTTCCTGCATGGAATTTAGAATAATAGAAATAGAGGGATGAAAAGGAAGTATTTTTCTGGTGAATATTAAAGCATATACTTAAATAAATAGTGAATTTGGAGACTACGACGAAGGGATAATGCCTAAAATAATTCCATCGTAAATGCGTATTAATTAGATTATCACTATATATCATTCTCATTTGATAGCATAAATTTTAGGTTAAATAAGCAACCTTTGAAAAATTGTAGCTAGTTAATTATTAATGAATGCAATATATTTTTATTAAAATTGTTGTAGGACTAGATACTGCTTAAAGGAATTCCATGTACTCGTACATAAAGATTTAGAATAAACAAATGAAAAAATATATATTGTGTTAATGATGGCTGCAATGAGAAGTGCAGTGTGCAAAAGAATTTGTGTCTTCTTAACTCAAAATAACAAAAACTCTACGGATAATAAATCAATAGCCACAGGGATCTGAAACGTACAAAATAACGAATTTTTAGATTACAATGTAGCTACCAAAGAAAATACGAACAGAAGGATTAACTATGTTGTTGGGAGATTTTTCATTTCTTTAATTGAATGATTCATTAACTAATATTCGAAATTAAAATAAAAAATATCACTATCATCATTACCATCGTTCCAACGACAACAATAATTTTTCATACGTTGCGCGCTTCTTGAAAATTTCCTCAATAAATTACAATAAAACGATAGATGCAAAAAATATAAGATGATTCTTACAGCTATGGAAATAACTCACAGAATTTATAGAAAGCTATGTTTTTTCCTCCACGGAGATATTCTTTGAAAAAATGCCTTCGTTCCCGTATTTGATATCTGCTTTAACAACGTGCACTTTTTATAAACGAAAAATGTGTATAAGCTATTTAGAATTAAATTATGTTTCTTTTTTTTACGTCATGCGGCATTTTCCTTTTAAGAGTGGATTTTTTCTACTTTTAAATGGATTTGTCTATTTATCTCTTTTTACACTCACAAAGATAAAAGGAATCCGAAGCGAACGTGATCCATCACTTGGATTGCTCCGAGCGTGTCAGATGGTATCCTTCCGCGGATAAACACTTTTCAAAGAGACCCGGATATCTTGGATACATTCCTCTCTCTCTCTCTCCCTCTCTCTCTCTCTCTCGCTCGCTATAAAAAGAACTATCGGCTGATTGAAATCTAGTTTCCTCTTTTTCCACTTTGTCGAACTCGTAATTAGGATTCTTCTCAGATAAAAAAGAAACTTTCGGAATTATGTAAAGGACTTGATCGTTTGACCTACATGACTAGGCGGGTTATCTTTATTATAGAAAATAAATATAAATCGTTTAAGGACCTGCATATTTAGCCAAGGCACAGGACCTATTCATAAAAATTTCTTTTATAATAAAACGTAATTTTTTGAGAATTTCTGTAGAAAGTATGAAATTTTGATAGATATAGTGTATAAATAAATTTTCATCAATTATTGTTATATTGGTATATGTTTACGAAGAGAATTTAAGTAGTGATTACATTTTGTCGAAACAGACAAAAAGAATCGTAAAAGAATATTGGATAGGGAGCGTCCTTCTGAGGTGCACGTTTGTAGTCCCAGGCTTCACCTTTCACGAGAATAGCTTAGACTACTCCATACAGAACTTTTAAGTTGAAGCTTTTTTTAAATAAAAGATTAAAAAAGCACTGCGTCGTTTTCCCAAAAACAAACAACGAAATACCTAAAGAAAGTGCGCTTTTATACGTTTATCTGGAAATTCCACTTTGATTTAGAATTGAAAATTTTTATCAGACAGTCATTCGAAGGAAATGCAATTTAAAATCAAATATTTTCGATGTAATGATAAAATAATTAAACGACATTTTACTCAATCACCGAAATTAAAGATGCAATAAATGTTAGGTATATCAAAAGTGGACATAATGAAACGTAAAAAACTGCCTGATCTAATTCAACATAAAAGAATTTTCCCCAAACAAATCTCCAGCATTAAATTAATTGGGAAATTTGAGATATAAAATGAAATAAATACAACTATAAGGAATATACAAGCGACAGAAAAAATCAAAAACCCTTCACCCCACTGAAAAATAATTCAATTTAACAGCTCGAGCGTATTTTTTCGCAAGCCTGAATCGCCTTTACCTATAACTTATCATCGACTTTACCACGCTATACACCCATATACCATCTCCGGCGCTCCTTACGTGCTTTCTCAAGGTTTAAACTCAATATAAACACTTCTGAGATGGGAAAAACCTATGGATGTACTAGGTATCCCTTCAGCCTCTTTCTCTGCAGTCGTATCTTCTTATGTACATTCTATCGGAAGTAGGTAAAAATGGGCTGAATATAGAACAAATAAATGAGCGAAGATGGAGGAGAGAGGTAGGAGAATAGGAAAGAGGCATCCTGCACCTCTTACCGTCCTATCTTTTTCCCTCTCCTCTTAATCTCTCCCTCCCTCTCCGCCGTCCATTTTTTCTTCGGAACTCAGCTTGCTAGAAGCTGTGGCCTCATCACGAGCGTGACGTCTCTTCCCAGGGGTTGCGGGTGGCGCCGCCGTGGGCGTGAAGGGAAATGAGAAGGTGAGAGCGGTTTTTTGGATGTTGAGGGATAGCGGGAAAATGGAGGGAGGTGGACGTGGGAGTGGAGGAGGTGCGGTGGGTGTTGGTATTGAGTTGGAAGATAGAGGAGGCGCCAGAAAAGTAAGACTGATATTGTGGAAGAAGGAATATTGCATCGCGTGGGAGGAAAATGTCGTCCAGATGATTTTGTATATGTATTGTATGTATATATACATGCGTGTGTGTATACAAAGACACACACGCAAACCATTTTTCTAGACTATTAATTCGTTGAGTACTACCTTACAGGGAACGTTCTTTTTTCTTTCTTTGGCATCCAAATAATTTATACGTTTTGATTATCCAAACGTAATTATGTTTACAGAAATACACTAACTGAGAATTTAATTTCATCTTTTGAGCATCGTTATGCTATCGATTCCTTTTCCTCAAAGAGAAACTGTAGTATCCATAACGACCGAGTATTCCGCTGCATCATTTTTTATGCTCACCGAGGTCATCTAGAGGTGAAAAGACGGGAGTTGAAGCCGACAGTGGGGCGCATTAAACAGGAAGGATGGTCTAATTAATTTCGGCTGCAAGGAATGATTCACGTTTCTGAAGTTTTGGTCGGGTAATTACGTCTCCGGAAGCATAACTGAGGAGAGGCATAGTTTATGCATGTATATGAATCCCGCAAATTTGCATCAAAATATTGCATTATTGGAGCAACTTGAATCATTCAGAGAGAAAACTGCTCCATCACAAATTAATATACAGCATTAATAGCCAAGGTGAAAATGAGCGTCAGAAAAGAGTTGAAATAGTTTACAAAATTTTAATTTTCTGAAGCTCGTACGTGTTGATGGATCGCAAAACCATATTGAATTTCATTATTCTTTATGGCATTGATTGTTAATTTTCAGTGTCACGACAGGTTATTTTCGGTATATTGGAAATGAATGCAGCATCGCATTATATTAGATATAATCATCACGCGTTTATACAGAAGCCAATGGTAATGTTTTAAAGACCCTCTGCAGTGTTTCTTCATTTTGGAGGATGAGTCTAAAAAGGTGATAGTTAATATAATATAACTTTCCACATGAATCTCTTAAAAATATCATAATGCTTTTCTCAAGACCTTTACTAACATATAATCTGTTGAACTCGCAAAGGAAACATTGAAAAATTATGGATTTTTTGTAGGCCAAATTTTAATTTCAGATAGCGGAGAGACCATATTAAGGTCATGCCTTAGCAGCGGCGAGTAAATTAAAATCAATCTTAACCAACAGCTATGTATATCTAATAAATGTGTGAAGACATTAGCTACACGGCACGTCATTTTAATGCAACCAAGTATGATCTGCGTTTCATGTCATATCGCGTTAGCGGGTATTTTTCACACATTGTGTAGATCCTTCGTATCATATAGCAGTGAATGTACATTCGTGTTAAATTTTATATGTTCACATAAGAGATTTCGCAGTATTATACTCGGAATTATTATTGGCGTTTCTTGAAATATCCCTTCACCTGTTAAAATTCAGTATGTTTGAAGGGCGATCAAAAATTAACAGGGCTGAATTTTTATCTCTAGTCAGTTTGCTGCAATGGATAACGTGACACTACATGTCTCATGCATTGATAGATTAGAAGGCGACTGACATATTTTTGTCATTTTCTATTAAACGCTCATAGAGTGAAGCGTTTTTAACATACCAATCGCGGATTTGCGAATAGAACTACGATATGCGATAATTTGTTTACATTCAGGTAAAATAGGCACAGAAATGAAAGGTTGTTTCCAAAGGATTACTAGTTTGCAGTATATTGTTAGAGTGCGTAAAAGATTTTTTGAAGGATGTGAGTAAATCGATGATGAGTCCTGCAGTACTCAACGGTCCACATCAGGATCGGATTAAAAATTGAATCAAATCGATGAATCGATACAAATTACCGTCATATAAGCTTGAGAAAGATATTCGCTGTTGCAGAAATTATTTATGGAGTAATTCATGGTATTTTCCACGATGATTTCGGCTAAAAGAAGATGCCAGACAAGTGGGTAGCAAAAATCATGAATGATGAGAAAAAAGAAAATCGACCTACATTTTGTATTAACTCGAAGCTAAGGTCTAACTTGAGCTAATTTATGGAAATGCGTATGCTGCCTAGCACAGCACAAATCACGCCCTGAAGAAGGTTCCTACGGTGTGTTTGCATGTAAGCTTCAGCAACCAATACGTATCTATCGAATCTAATTTTCTCTAGAAGTAAACACCACCGAAGAAATATGAATTTTTCCCTGAGACCCACCGATTCACAGTTTTGCCCCTATGACGTACACCACCAAACGTTAATCAATAGCCCCCAATTTTATGCCACACATCTTACTATTGTTAGCCCCTTAAATGTACGCAACTAAACTTAAGAAAATGTCCTGATTTTAAGAAAATGTCCTGATTTTAAGAAAATGTCCTGATTTTAAGAAAATATCCTTATTTTATGCCACTCAACTTGCACTTGGCTGCCCCTAAAACGTAAACCGACCAATTCCCCATGATTTAATACCACCCAGATTACATTAGTTTGCCCCTTAAAACGATGCAACAAACTTTAGATCAATACCCACAGCTTTTAGGCCACCCACATTGCACTAACTTACCCCTTAAAATTTTACCACAAAAATAGCATCAATTTCACCCCTGATTTTACGACACCCAATTACCCTTCGGCTGCTCCTATAACCTGTGCTACCAAACTTACGCGAAATGCTCCATTATTTTACTTAGAGCAATTTGCCCATTAAACCACCAAACCTACGAGAAAGTTCCCCTTGATTTTATTCCATCAAACTTGTAATCGGCTACCCCTAAAACGTATACTACCAAGTTTACACGAACTGCCCGCTGCTTTCATGACACCAACTTAATCTATTTCACCCTTACGACGTATATCATCAAACGCGCAGCAAATGTACCCCTGATTTTATGGAACCCAACCTGAACCGATTTCGTCATACCATTTTACATGGAATTATGTCCCTGAAAAGTAAACTGAAGAACTTGCATAAAATATCTCTCTGTTGTAATGCCACCAATCTTACACTATATCCCCCCGAAAAGGTATACCCTCAAACAAATCAAATCACCGGGTTTTATGCAACCTAACTTACACTCAACTTGTCCTATAAATTAACCCTAGATTACTAACCATTCGTCTGGCAGACGACGACCAAAACAAATATACTCCACCTACTCCATATTTTTTAGTTCTAGGTTTGGCTTTTTTGATAGCCTTATTTTACCTTGTGTTCTTCTAGTGTGACTCTTTTTCACAAGGGATTATTTGCTATGATTTTGTGCAACGCAACTGATTTCGCCTCACAGACGAATGGTTAGTCATAACGTTACTTGGTGTTCCTAAAATTAAGTCATACTCTTAGGTCGATGATCGCCAATGTTCTGCAAATAGAGCTGCCTCAGGAGAGCCAGGATAAGGGTGAACTGAGTAATCGTTCGATATGTGCATTTTGTCCTTCTAAGAAGAGGAGAATAACAAGATTTCACTGAAGTCCATCTTCACGTGCTATTTGTGGAGAACACAGTGGAAATATTTGTTTGGAATGCTGTGATAAAATTTAATCCAGTATTGTATGTTTAAATGTACCAGAGAGTGTTGAAGTATTGTTAAGTATTAAAAAAATTATCTCTTTTTCTTTTATTAAAAAATATTAGTATGAGGTATACTCCATCTCACCTTTAGATGACTGTTAGAGCCTTATGGAGAACAGCGTTGCCAAACTTGGTGCGCGGCTCCTTTGGAGTTAGATGACCGAAACGCACGGAAAAAATGAACTCCGCTGAATTTCGTCAATTTCTTAAAATTTTAGTTATAAGAAGTGCATAACTTTTAAGCGTTATTCCAATGTTATATTTTTAATTAAATAAATAAATACATTTTAGAATCAGGCTAATTTAAATCATCGACAATAATAGTCTAATTATTAGCTTAATGGGAATTTTTATTCATATTGATTGTATCAAAAAATTGGAATGCATTAAAAATGCTGATATGACAGTTGAAGGGTAAAAAATTTATAGTTAAAAATTATAAATGAAAATGAATATTTTTCTTATCTCTTTCATTAAAAATCTGCGTCTTTGAACTCCTTTCATGTATCCAGAAGTACTTGGTTGCGCTTCAGATGTAAAAAGAGGGGACGAGAATGGACAAGGTGATGTCGAAGAAGAAGAGGAAAATGATGATGTCAGCCTAACTATTAGTTCTTCAATATCGTCTTGTAGGTTATCAGCCAGCCACATTTTTTCTTCCACTTTCATGGCATGTTGCACGTAATTTTTCCAATTATCTGCTTAAACTCGTTCAAAACTTTCTGCAATCAACGTTTTTTTTCTTGAAAGTTGTGTTTTCCACCGCAGCGTAGTGCTTAACCTGCACCCACACCATTTCAATGGGATTTAGTTTACAGTGGTAAGGCGGAGAATCGGAGTCGGAGAACAACGCAACCGTTTTTTTCGCAAGTTCTGTAATTTTCATATTTATCTCGCACTTCACCAACTCTATAGAGAAGGTATCTTTTGAGGCGATCTTCATCGAAGTTTATATTTTTGCTCTTCAAACACTCCTTAATTTTATCCTTTCTCCAGCCAGTCGTGGGGATTGCTTCAATTTTTCTACTATGATAGGATACATTATCGATTAAAATGGGTGAATCTTCATGGACGTTCCGGAGAACTTTATTTTCAAACCTTTCTTCATAAAATTCCCCGCCAACTTTATCGTGCGCATATATATTGAATTCTTTTTACATAAAAAATAGCATTGGGCTCCATCGATGAAGCACTTCTTCGTATCTGCATGAATCAATGCATATCTACCACCACGACCTGTTGGAGCTTTCAATCCCGTACTAAGACCCGCAAGGAAAGCTTGGCGTGGTGTTTTTATGTCTTTGTCATGCCATGCTTTTTTAACAGTTTGGCCGAAATTAATCCACAATTCATCGGTATACACAATGCATTTATTTTCGCTTCTCTATTTCCTCACTTCTCTAAAATACTTATGGCTCCATCGAATGATATAATCTCTTTCGACGAGAATACCCTTTTCCCCCTTTTTTCGTATATGAATCCTATATCTATTAATAATCAACACAAAGTTGTTCTTCTAAATTCGGCAAATCATCGCCAATGTTAACAGCAGTAAGGATAGATTTGAGAGTAGGAGGGATGTTTTTGATTAACATTTCATGCACCTTATTTCTGATCCCCGATCTTACGATCTCGTTAAAAAATATAATTCGAGAGTTTCATGTAGGGTTTCTCTAATTTCTTCTTCTTGGCAGGAATAACTGATGTACCTTGAGTCGCTACTTTCCTCACTCGATTAACGGTTGACTCTGAACATCCTGTAGTTTTGGCGGTTTCTTTGTTCGCATCTGTTAAAGCGAGAGTTTTGCTGAAATGCATGAAGACATTCAACACAATTTGTCTCTCTCAGCTTCTTAACTTCTCACGTTATTTCCTCTTCTTAACTTCAACCACTGACATGGTTGAACTAATAGATAATCTGTAAATTTCTTTTTAAGTATATTCCATTGAAAGAACGAGCGTTTTCAAGTTAAACACTGCACAGTATTTACGTCACTCTTATAAGAGCTATGGAAAAAACAGAAACTCTTAGAAGACAAACACACTCAATGTCAAAAGACAAACTGAACATGAAAATTGAGAACAAAAAACTACTACCTTTGAGAACATCTGTTTTTCGAATCTGGCAAGCAATTATTGATTATATTTATAAGAATGCATTGCCTGCGAAAGATTCCGTTTATGGCCTAAGAGGGTCATAAAAGCAACAGGGTCAGGCTAGGCTTTCTATGGAATCACAGAAGGGCAATGACCTGGACACGTTAAATATTTTTGTTATATCCTTACTTTAAAGTTCAGAAAATACTTCTAATACTGTTATATGTTATTTAACTGTCAGAGAGAATTTCTATTAGTTGATATTTACAAAATATTTCCGGCGGCAGAACCTAGCCGTTGAAGTTGGAGGGAGCGAGATTTTTATAGATTTTTAAAAATTCATAACTCCCATATCATTCGAGTTATTCCCATGAAATCTTCACCAAAAATATATTCATTGTCTTTTCATTAATTAATTTTATTCATATATAGAACTAACATTTACAGTAGGCGATTTTGAAGGAGATTACTTTTTCCATTGCCAATTTCTAAAAATGCTATACGAAGCAACATATAAAAATATAACACTCATTCTATCGATCATAAATATAATAAATATATTTCATTATGAAGACAAATATGTAATAACGACTACATAAAATTTAAAACTGAAAGTAATATACCAATTCTACAAAATGATGTAATAAAGATAACGGCGAAAAAGAGCTCGTTTTTGCGACGAAGCGAGTAAATTATTTTTGTAAATTTTATTAGTATAGTATATTAGTAATAGTAGTAGTAGTAGTAAGTAGTAGTAGTAATAGTAGTTAGCAAAATCCAATTGCAGAAATAGATTTGGCGTTAAATTTTCCATTAGAAACAATTTTTTATCTTACATAACAAAAAATATTAAATATGGACAATAGAAATGATACATGCGGCAACTGCGCAACAGAAAGAGAGACAGACTTATGCAGAAATACACGGATGGAATATCTCCATAAGAACCCTACAGTCAAATAAATGTGGAGTATAGTCTGTTAGACGAATGGTTAGTAATCCCGTTTGTTAATCGAAGGTTAATATTCTAGGGTTAAACCATCAAAATTAAGTTAAATGCCTCCAGGTTTTAATTATCACAAATAACACTAAGTTGCCTCTGTGTCCTAGGAGCCATCATACGTCGGCTGCAACTAAAACTTAAACCACATAACATATATAACATATGCCACAGTAAAGCGTGTAATTTTAGTAACAATGTTAAACTTCTTCGAGATTCAATATTTTTAGACAAAGTTGTTACTTGTGACGAGTCGGGGTTTCACACCCATGATCCTGAAATGAGATCAAAATTTGCCAGTGGAAAAGCCCCTTTCTCTGAAGACGAAGGTTTATCAAAGCGCTGAAAAAGTTATGAATCTTTTTTTCTTTGACATTTACAGCCACAGTGCGCCAAGGGGGTCAAGGTATAAACGCCGAGTACAATTACAATTTGCTAAGAGGCCATATATTAGCATAACCCAAGAGACAACGTCAACATCTTATTGAACACGGTTGGATATTGCTTCTTGATAACCCACATGCGCATCGCTCTTAGGTTTGCAAAAAAACATCGAAGAATTAGTGGTTTGGAATCATGGATTATCCACTACACTTTTCTGAACTAATAAACTGTTATTTTTTCTTCATGGAAGTTAAGCGATAATAGCCCAAGAGGCTGATTTGTTATGAAAAGTCACATACATACTCTTTATGGAAGTTGAAAGTGAGTTGAGAGGTCGCCGTTTTGAGTCCCAGCTAAAAAAAATGCTGTTACGGGTATATGACTGGTTTTCATTTATTTGATAAATGGAAAATAAGGGAGAATAAGTTTCTTACGGCGGAAGGAAAGTACATATGGACGATAAGTAAATAAATTTTACATTAGCAAGCTGTTTTAATAAAAATTTCCCCTCTGTCCTGTTACTTGCGTAGCTTTGTGGTTAGCTTCGAAGTTGCTGTTGCTTTGTGGCATCGGAATGCTTACTTTTTCCGAATGGATTTTTTTTTTCAAGTTTCAAATATGTATTAGATGATCAGCAAAAATTTTCAGCAATAGTTTTTATAAGTATAACCAATACTAGTGCAAAAGTTTCTCAATTTAAAAATAAATGTTTCTGAGAAATATTGGACAATATCTTAGGAATTTTGTTCCACCATGAGTTATATCTCGTTAATAACGGATAATACCTTTTATGAAATTGAACAAATGCAGCCAAAAGGCTGAGGAATTGCCTTTACCCATGTATTTTTTATGATGATGCTAAGATATATGTACTTAAGTAATCCCTAAACCAAATGCAAAATTATTTTTCGCTGATATCCATAAAAAAGGCCTGGGAAAACCATATGCGCTATTTGGCTGCAAAGAAGCCATCATCCGTTGTGATTATAAAAATGAAATCCTAAACCAAAGCTGCTCTGATACCGGATTTTGCTTCTGGTTTTCCTAGCATATTTTTTTGTTTTGGAGAAAGAGTTTAAAAAAATTGATTTCAGCCGTAAAGTGAGTTTGATAATTCTTTCTTGAATCCTGAAACCGGCTAATTTTTCGCACCACTGGTGTAAAGTATTTGATGCTCAATTTTATGTTATTTAATATGCGAATCCACATATTTTACAATGTGTAATGCTACTCTCCCAAAAATATACCTCGTCTAGCGTGTTATACGAAAATCTCGTAGGCCTAGGTCTTTTCCTTTGAATCACGCTTCTTGGTTGTACATTGAGCAAAAGAGCGAAACTCTATAATGTAGTATGTCTCAGAAATGCCATTTTAATCCTTGTTCCTTCAAACAGAGACGTTGTATGAGGTGACACGCTGCCACCTACAACTAAATATTGCGTTTCGAAGGTGATGAACCAAATGAACAAAGAGGATGGACGAATTGCGCGTGACATTGCATACAGGAGAGAACCAAGAATGGGCAAAACGTCGTGAAGTAGATAGGATGCCAAGAATTTAGTAAAAGAACGGAGAAAATAGCCATGCGACGCATGTAGCAGCGTGAAGAGGGTTAGGAATTGGAAGGCGTGAGGACCCCCACGCTCTCCATTCTCTCCCACGGAATTCCTTCACGCTTTTGACCGGTGCAGTGCCCTCCCTCCGCTCGATAAAACATCGCATTTGGGGGCTCGGTACTTTTCCGCAGCAAAGGAACGGAATCCAATTATTCTCTCTCTTCTCACCCTCCTCTCCTTCCTTTCCTTGTGGACTGCATAGCTGATGCGGTCATTAATTAAAGATAAACTTTAGAAGGTGGAGGCGGTAGAGGTTTAGGAAGATGTAAGCAATGGCTTTGAATGCATACTTGGCGCGTGGATATTATCGAATAATTTGGCAGGGAGGTAATTTGTGGTAGTTTAGATACTAAAACTCATAATTAGCCTATTTAAACTTCACATATCATAAAAGCTTTCCTGATAAATTTCCCAGTGATTCATAAATTAGCTGAAAGGAGGATAAAATGTTGACGCATTGTTGGTATAAAGCGTATGATTGCATTTTTTGCAATATAGCGTGGTGAGTAAATGTTACTCGTGTTTATTTTTCATAATTTATTTTCCAAACTTTGTAAATTAAAATTATATATTGGTTAGTTTTTGGTGAAACTTTACCCCTTTAGTCATGGTTATGTATTAATAATTATGAATTATTTATGTTTATTTAAAAGCAAAATATTGGTATTTAATTGGGAGAACTATCGACATAGGTTTCAATTTTTGGCAGCATCAAAGCAATAGTCCTATGAAATCTTCTGAACGATTTTTTGTTTTTCGAGGAATAGAAACTGAAAGTGACTAAAGTGATCATGCGGAATGTAGAAAAGGGGAAATTTGAAAAAAACCTTTGTGATGATTGCATTTTAGGTCGAGAAAATATAGTCGAGAAGAGCAATGAAATTTAACGCATAATCGCATTTAACATCAAATTACAAGACATGAAAATTATCTTGGACATGAATCAGGCCGCATGCAATGTATAATGCACCAAAAAATTTACATATGAGATATAAAACACTGCACCGATTGCCATCCTTTCTTATGGGATATTGAAATGGAGCAATGGGGGCGAAAATAACCACCTAAAAATGTGATTTTTTTGGAATTTTCGATTTTTTCCGTTGCCATTAAATTATTTGGAAATATCAATCACTTTTCTCATAAAATAGAAGTTTACTTCGTTTCTACGCCTGTTAGAGAGGCAAATTTTTAATTATTCATAAAAATACATTGATTTTTACATTAATTTAAATAACTGATATATATATATATATATATATATATATATATATATATATATATATATATATATATTCATACTTTTGAATCCTATTGCAAAGGCAATGAGTAATTATGGTTTTTAAAAGGACCTTTGCCAATAATATTTAGTATGTACTTCAGTTCGATAAAAGTTATCTAGCGCGTTTTGGTTTTCTTTCGATATTCATCACCCCTCTCAAACTCAAACCGTAGCCAACATATGTCAATATTTCTGCCATTACAACAGTAACAATGCCAACTGAAGACACAAAACACAATTTTTCAGGTTATTATTAGCAGTTACTTCAACATTTTACGGCTGATTTTCGAATGCGCTGAGTGTTCCGGGCTCTCCACTCAACAACCAGCTGTACGCTGATGGATGGATGCAAACTACAAACAAGGGCGTAGGGTACCAGGAGATGAAGAATCTAACAACCGGCACTCAAAATTTAACCGGGTTAGTGGCGTGGGAAGAGAACGGAATTAGCGAGGTATCTGGCGGAGATTCGGTGCTCCGCTAAATATTGGATCGTTCTTTATCCTTTGTTTCCGCGAGGGCGGCGCCGCTGAAAGGATTAAGGGGAGGATGGATTAAAAAGGGCGTGTGCCGACAGGAGGGAAGAAAGGAAGATAGAGAGAGAGAGACCATGAGAGTGGGGGAAATAGATTGAGCAGCGTTGCTGCACTCGATTGTTCAGAAGTCGGAATTAAACTCCCCAAGTTTGAGTTTGATATTGCTCCCCACGCACCCAATTTTTTTGGATCGCTAATGGTGTAATTTATTCAAAGGCAGAAAAAGTTTGTTGGTGCTTGCGTGTTGATTCAGTTTTTATCTAAGGTAAACATTTTTCCAAAAGTTTCGTCATACATAATAAGAAAAGGTAAACGTCTGCCAAAATATGCTCGCGAAAAGGCACTGAAAGGCACCTTAGCTACGGTTACGTGGCCATTGGTGTAAGAAATGATGACGATTTTCCTCTTTTGTGCAATAAATAAATAATGCAAAATTGTGGCTATGATAATAAAACACGATTTTAATAGTTATTATTTTTATGGAATAATTAAATATAAATATTGTTTTTATGTATATATAAACAAGTAAAAATATATAATTATAGCCCTTATTAGTAAGTCCCCTCAACCGATGGACGTAAGCTGCATGTGGTTATACCACAGGCACCTTTAGAAAAATATCAGACTTACGTTACATGTTAGTAGATTATAAGTACGATCAAGTTCTTTCGTTTAATTTTCTTGATAGTATGATCTTACCCAAAAAATTGGAAAACGTACCTTTCTGAAGTTATTGTTTAAGAGTAATTATTGTGTCCTGGAATATTTTTGAGTTAATTGCTAAATGTTATGGTGCGTACGCACCATTGACCTTCAATCTCGTGCTTGGCATTAGAAAGATATTAGATTATATTATTTAATAATATATGAAATAACTGGTTATTAGTCACTTAATATACATTATAATTCATATATTGACTTAATTTGCTGTGCTCATTTAAGTGTCGCGACTTCTCGTCACTGCGGCATCTCGTCACAGATGACAATTGGTACCTGCAAAATTTCGTCGCACTTTCAAAATGGTAACACGCATTTAAATTCGTACCAGCAACATTTCGTCACACAAAATATTTTGTACCAGCGACAATTTGGTCTCACATTAAAGTTGGTATCAAGGACTTTTCTTCAGAAAATAATTGGCAACTGCGACTTCACGTCACAAACCAATTTTCGTCACACATTACTTTTCGTCACACGTTACGTATGTGGATTCTTTCTGGGAACATAGGCTTCATGGCTGCCAAAGTACTCGGAACGATACGTATGTTGGAAATTTATGTATATCTAACAAATTTAATCGGAATCGGCTGGGGGAGGGGTGGAGGATAGCGTTTTCTTTCCGGAAACATGGGCTTCATGGGTATCAAAATACTCGGGACGAATCGTGTTAGAAATTTATTTATATTTAACCAGTTTAATCGGAATCAGCGGGGGAAAGGAGTGGAGGGGGCAATGAACCGAGATAAGTTATTTCATTACTCAGCACAAACTGTGCCTTATTCTGGAGACTATTTCTGCTCTTTTCTTGAAAACGTATTGCAAATGATGGACGAAAAAGTTATTGAAAACGGTATATTAGTGATGGATAATGTTCCATTTTATAAAAGTCGAAGAGTAAAAATCCTAGCATTAGAGAAGAAGCACACACTTTTATATTTATCCCAATATTTTCCTTTTATAAATCCCATTTATAACGTTCTCAAAATGGAAAGAATTAGTAAGACAAAATATCTGAAAATGAAGTTGAGTTGCTGGAATTAATAGAAGATGAAGCAAATTTCATAACAAAGGTTGCTTGTGCTGCTTTTTACAGACATATGACAACTTATATTCCTAGATGTATCAAGAAAGTTGTAATAAATAATTTCAAAAATGTCGATTTCGATGAATTTAATAAAAATGATGTGTATGTTCATGTATTTCTGGCTAGTCTTTATGATAAGTTTTTTATTTTAATTCTACATTCTTTTATTCTTAGGAAATAATGAAAAATAGTTATAATTTATTAAATCATTAACAAGTCTTTATTTACATGATTTCTTGGGTACATTCCCCCTATAATTATTGGAAGTATTGGGATTTTGTGTTTCAGAAATATGGCATTATCATTTATCACATATATTATATCAGAAACATTGTTGCATAAGCTGTAATGACGTTTACTATATGTTGCAGGTGACATATGTCATGGGTGACGAACTGTCCTAGGTACCAAATGTAACTTGTGAGGAAATGAAGTAGTTACCAAATGTCGCTTGTGACAAAATGCCGTACTTACCAAATATCACCTGTGACGAAATGTCGTAGTTACCAAATGTCGCTTGTGACAAAATGCCGTACTTACCAAATATCACCTGTGACGAAATGTCGTAGGTACCAAAAGTCGTATGTGACGAAATGTCGCAGGTACAAATTGTCCCTATGACCAAATATCTTTGACCAATTGTCGTAGTGACGAATTTTCTGTGACGAAAAATCTCTAAACCCTCATTTATTATTCAATTTCTATAAAATTCTATAAAAATTTTAAAGATTGAAATGCGAAACATTTTTATTTAAATCACTTACATATTTATCTTCGATCAAATAATATCCAGCGTTGAAGTTGATATCTATGCATGCAAATTTTATTAATCCTTTCAGAAATATATTAATTAAACTATGATCCATTTAGATAAGGTATAATATAGGCGATCCAGTTGATAAACTATCGATGATTTGCTTCAGTTACCCCGAAAAAACCTTTTTGCGGAGGCATACGTCGTTTTTATTTCGGTCACTAGTTCTAAAGGAAACATAAACCAGAATATTAATATCTTTTATCTAGAACGATTTCGACGAGAAACAATTGCATGGAATGGCCGCTTCCATTAGCCGCTCCATTTCTAGGTCGTCGAGATATAATGTGTGATAAAGTACCGAAAAGTTTACAGTGTCCCAAGAGCCGCGACCGCGAAGCTCTCCATTTGACGGATGTAGGTACGTACGACCCGACTGATTGATAATGGAATGCTTTTGGATTTACACTTGAAAAGGCTCCGAGAGACAGGAAGAGAGAGAGAGAGAGAGAGAGAGACAGAGAGGGAAAGAGAGAGTATGAGCGCAGGGACAATAGTGCATCCAAAGGAATGGATCACGGGAAGTGAGGTAGAGGGAAAGAGAGACTGAGTTCCAGAATGTGACAGAGGAAGGGAAAGAGGGAATACGAGAGACGATAGAGGTGGAGAGAATATGGAAGAGGAAGTAAGGGTGTAGTATACCAGTAATAGAGTTGGTAGAAAGAAAGTAGAGGGATATAAAAGGATAAAGAGAAAGAGGCAGAGAGAGAGGGGGGAAAAGAGAAATTGAGAAACGGAGAGATAGGATGGAAAAACAAACGGACTGACGTGATTTCGCCGGAGATGGGATAGAACGCTCTCGTCTTTTGCCATTTATTTAGGTTACAAAGTGCTATTGCAAGGCCTGATTCAAAGGAATAAAAAAATGTTAGCTCGGAGCTCAAAATCAAAAAAATAGACTTTGGAGAGAGGTAGTAAATGATAAAAAAAACTAAATGCGAAAAAAATGAAAGAGAGGCGGCGAGAGAAAAAAACCTTTTATTCCGAAGAGGAATGTTGGTAGAACTTTGACCGATACTTTATTAACGAAAGAAAAAACACATTTTCTCGCTCTCCTAACGGCGTAGAAACGAGGCTGTTTTCGTTGGGGCATAACGCGTCACGTCGCTGAAAAAAGATTCTAAGGGATGGGAAGCATTTCCCTCGCACAGCGTCTTTGAGGCGCCTTTAATTAAGGAGTGGGTCGCCCTGTCGTTGCAGAGGCGCCGACGATGCTAGCGAAGGCTTTTGACGAAAGAGGGGATAGTAGTTGCGGATCGACAGGAAAGGGAGTCCACCACTCGCAGTTTAAAACCTCCCTCCCACGCGAAATGCAGTTCCATCGGGAATGAAACTTTGCTGGGCAAAGTCAAGGAGAAAAATACAGCGAGTTCGGCCGTTTTACTTCAAACGGATGTTGTCTTTCAAGTTTCGTGCGCTCAGAAAATACACTGGAAATCCTAGTAGAGTGAATCGATGGGTGATAGAGAGAAGAGCAACGGGTAGTCACAAAAGGACAAACGAACGAATAGGAGATGATTATCATTGCCAGCGAGAACAAACCAACCAAATAGAAACAAGAAGTCCAAACCAGGACTAATGCAGGTTGGTTTTCTGAACTTGACGTCCGGATTGATTACTTGTATTGACAGGAAATATTTCAGTTTGTGTTAGTCATTCCAAGGAATTCTCATACCATAAATATTACTAGTAATTCATAGTTTATCATTGATAGAGTAATACTGGAAAACAAATTAATAGAGCATTATCAGGTTTAAAATACTAAGAGCAATGTCAATATCTCTTTCTGACATTATATTTTGCATGTATTTTTTAAATAAACGAATTTGATAAATGTTACTGTTTATACGCTAATATGTATGGATAAACTGCTGATGCTGAAGGGTAGTCGAGTGGAAATAAAAATAACCCATTTCTTCACTCGTCTATGCTCAAGACGAGTTCGGTAATAATTATCTCCATGGCAACAATCCGATAAAATGCGATTTATAACGCAAAAACGCTGTTTTAGAAATTCAATAACATACCATCAATTATAAAAATTCGATAATAAGATTTAGAATCTACATTTTTATCCCCTTAATACAGTACAAACCTCGCTCCAATATCACAATTTTATAATATTTTAAAGCTTTAAAGAAAACATCTCAGCACGATGGATTTGAGATTTCCTATGTAAAACGAATAGGGAAATAAGTTTCTGGAAACGAACCCGGGACTTCAATATTTGCCAAATAAAATATAGCCTGGAGGTGGGCCCTGGCAGCACGAACCTCGTACCAAGGTTCATAAAAATCGGTCCATTGATGCAAAAGTTGTTAGTAAGGGACACACACACAAACAGGACCATCTCATAAGGCTATGTTTCCTTTGGAAACCACCCTAAAAAGGATCCTTTTAAACGAGAAGCAATCAAAAGAGAATAATAAAGCGCGATTTATATCTAAAATCAAACGAAACAGATGTATTCCTTAAACATTCATAAAGAATGAAAAATCAGATGCGCATTTTGGCTGCAAAGCAGTCGTCACCAGCGGTGGTTCACCGATAGCAGATTTAAAAAAAGCAAGAGTTCAAACAATAAAAATAACGTAAAACGTGCAATTTTTAAGGATATAATACATGTTAATCGCCGCTGATTGTGGGAGCTTTCTAGCAGAAATGAGCATCTGCTTTTACTAACATTTTTGTGCGGTTATTGAAAAGAGGCAATTTGTCAGCGGGTGGAAATGATGGTAACCGGTCGTAACCTACTGATTCTTCCGACGTGGGCCAGTCCATTGCGCATTAAGCTGCGCATTTTAATAAGAGAGGGCTGCTGTGTGAAACGCAACGAGGAAGAGAGCGAGAACGGCGTCGGAAAGAGAAAAAGGCTGAATAATGAATGGACCAAGATAGATTGTGGGAGGAAATGGAGATTGCCGTGTGTGAAGAGACGAGCAGACGAGATAAAGGATAACACAGGAAATTATGAGGGCAATATGTGCGGTACTGTACGGAAGAGAAACAATGAATCCTGTTTCAATTTCCACGGAGGATGGGGAAAAATCTCTACGTTTTGTTAGTGAGTTTTTCTATGGAAAAGGCAGTCTTGTTATTATTTACCATGTCAGTTCTAGATCATTATTTTTTTAGATCTTTTCCTATGCTTAGTTTTGATTGACTAATCTATAAGAAATAATCATGTAGCTTATACGTATACGAGTGTTTAGTTCTTCCGAAGACTAGTGCTTGATGGAAGAGTCATAATTTGAAAATATTTTTAATGTTTTGTCTGTAGAATAATTAAAGATTACTTCTTTAACATATTTTTTAAATATGTTAAGTAATTTTTTCTCTCGCCATATTACCAATTGGGGTTGCGAGGAGGAAGCAGCGTGAATGAAGGGGCATCAAATACAGGTTTTTAGGAGGCTCTAGTCGTCTAGTCTTAGCGACATCGAGCACGTGTAGTTAGAGTTGCATAAGATTGAGGCGGAAAATTTTCTGGATGTATAAAATTCAGGATACAAAATTGAATTGTTGCTTGCGGGAGGTTTGTTTGGACTTAGCACGCATTAAGACGTTATATGAAGTCACTTATAATAATATTAGCCTTTAGCAAAGAGGGGATATACTAAAAGTGTAAGAGAAGAGATGCGCCGGACCGAAAAGCGGAGCCTTTACGTAATGAGGCAGAAACTGCATTAGGCGAGATGATGTGTCAACAAACGGGTGAGCGAAGGCGAAAGACTAGATAAAGAAGAAGAGATGAGAAAGGGAAGATATTTCAGCATGAGAAAGGGTAAAGGGTCGTTTGAAAATAAAAGCGTCTAGGCAAGGAAAAAATAAATCAGAATAAGGCGATTAAGTGAGATGGATTCGAGATGGTGAATGTTTATGCGGCAGAAGTGATGGAGAGAACACTCCATCACTTCCGCCGCATAATGCAAGTAGAGGAGGGAAGGAGTAGGGAAGAGATGGAGAAAGACGAAAGGAATAGGGTTGAGGGGGAGAGAGAGGAGGAGGGAGGTTGGAAAAGAAGACTTGCCTCTCTCTATGCTTCCGTTGTAAATAAGGAACCAACTGATGGGAATACATTTGATTGCATCAAAAGGAAAGAAAAAAAGGATGGAGTACTAAATCTAGCGTGAATTCAGTGAGGGATTGAATAGAAATTGGACGACAGAGAGAGAAAGATTGGAAGAAAAATAATTAGAAAGTTGGAGAGAAGTGACAAAGAGGTAGGAGAGAATAAACAAGCGGGAGTGAGGGACATGAAGGGAATGAGGTGAGGTGAGGAAGCTTCTGTAGCAGATTGAGAGGAAAGGTGTTTACACTGAGAGGAAATGAAGCGGCGAGGAGGGTGAGGAATGGACGAAATCTTAGGAAAAGAAGGATAGAACGAAGAAAAGGAAAATGGGAAAGAGGCATAAAAGATACAGGAAAAAGAAAGAATAAGAATGTTGTAGATGTGGGAGAGAAAGTAGAAAGGAAGGGTTAGAAGTGAATAACAGATTATAGAGAGAGAAAAAAAATTGGTAGAGTAAGAGGGAGCGGGAGGAAAGAGGAGATAAAAAAATAGGTGACATAAATTGCACAAACTTTCTCGTACACTTCCACTCGTTAATATCACTATAGCAAACGTTCAATGTTGCCAAATCATTTTCAAGAACGGGCCGAAGGGAAAGACGGGGAGGGATGTGTGTGTATGTGTATATCTATAATAATATAGCTACTTGTGCCTCACTCACTCACTGACACAAAACTCTAAGGAATTTGGAAAGTAGGTAGGTCGTATGGCACAACCGAAGAGAAAATCTAAAATCACGAAAAGGTTAATATTTACAGGGAATTTTTAACCACTGTGTTCCATTCAAATGCTCCATAAGAAAAGCATGGGACTCGGTGCAAGGATTTAAAAAAATGCATTTTTAAATTACTTAAAATTGGGATACAAATTCACGGAAAGAATAGTTGTGTCTATGTGAAAAAACGGAATTCTTAATTTTTGAAGGTAGAATTCAAACACGTACAGAATTGGCGTAAATAACTGCTTTTAATCAGAAAAAAGTGTGGATTTTTTCCACTTTTCAACAATGAAAATCTTTAAATACTATGGCAACGACCTCAATGCTTTTAAACGGATCTGATATTATATGTTACGATTGCAGGGATTTAATGCTTTTAATGGAAATTACTGCCGTCATAACGAATTGTTGTTGAACTTCCATAAATAGAATCTCAAGGAAAAGTAATAATTATTCAAGTAATAGAAAATTAAAGTTATGGAAATATGTTTTTAAATATTTGTATATATACAGTGGAACTTCTATAACTCTAATCTCAAAGGAAAGCAACAATTATTCGAGTTATAGATAATTCGAGTTACAGAAATATATTTTTTCATTTTTATTTAATTAAATTAACATCAAGTTCATTTCCACAAGCATATAATTCTAATTTTAAATTTCGTGCATATTATTAAAACCATCAACAATATTTTCTTCCGATAATATGTAAGATTTTACTCTATCCAAAACACTAATTGCATCACGCACTGTGATGTAGGGTATCGTAGATAATTGCAATTCTCACGTACTACTGAAAGCACAAACATGACGATTAAATTTGGGTTATCGACTGGAAGAAGAAGCAAATAGGTATGTTATTCTTCAGGGCAATAAGGGATCATAATAGGAGAGGCAACCATAGTAACAGTGACAGTAAAAAGTATTTTAATGGTGTGTTTCGTAGTATTTTGAGAATTTTTAACTCTTTTCAAAAGTTAAATATAATGGCGTCATACCTATATCTCGATATTTTTTATCCAAATACGCGCTAAAGGCATGAATGATAATTCCATAATCTTAACAGAAAATATTCTAATTTTTCCATAAACTTAATGTATGGGGTATCGTCTTAATGATGATTATTCTTATAGCTCAAGCATGCCGATCTGAGACACGAAACTGGAACTACGAAAACTTGGACACGAGCCGATTACCATAGTATTTGGAAAAACGGATAGTCCCCTTAATTTCAGGGAAAATTATAAATATACTGCTATAACTCATGGAATTTATTATTTAATACATAAAAGCTATACGTGATTGAAGTGCTGTTGCCCTGGAGATCGCTGTGGTTTATTTACGAGTGTAGATCTTGGTGTATGGTGATTTTTTTAAGCGCTTGCAGTACGCAAGCACCGACTACTCGTGTGTGTATATGTATATATATATATATATATATATATATATATATATATAGAGAGAGATAAAGTAAATTTGGAGGAAAATATATAAGGGGAGCGAGAGAGGATCTTGGCGCCGTCGGTAACAGCTAAGGCTAAAGTGGGCGGAAATGAAACGTCGTTCGCTGTAGGAATCAACGGGCATACAATTGTCCATCCTGACGCAATGCGTTGCTCTCTTGTTACATTTTTATTCTCCGTCGTCGTGTTGGGGCTGAAAGGTCGAAAAAATAGGAGAAATAAGAGAGGTAAAATAAAAATCGAAACGAATAGTTTCTTGGTGCGTGATTCCTTTAAGGTCCATCGGGTGCGAGTAGGAGCGTGTTTGTGGAGTCATCCTTCAGATCGCTGCGTAGTTCACTCTGTATCCTTCTTGCACGGCGAGTTCGTTTCTTCTGAGATCACATCTCTTGGAAACCGATGCTGCACATCGAGTCTATCCCATTACTCAATTACGGAGCGTTCACGAAGAAAATGACTGGAAATACGACCCGCGTGACAAAACTGTATTTTTCCTTCGGTAGCACGATGAAGTGAGTATAATGTGTCACACTTCCGGATGATTAGGGCACAAATACACGCACGCACACATGGATGCATTCGTAAAAAATTTAAGAGAGTCGCATATTAAAAAAATCACAAGTAAAAATATAAAATACTTATGAATTAAATTAATATTAACTGAATTAAATTTTAAATGGCCTTTTTTGTAGAGACTATGTCGAAAACCACCTGTATTTGCAATATGGGGCAGAGAAGCTACGGTATTTTTATTAAATGAAAATTAACATGTTTTCTTCAACTTTGCATTAACAATAGTACGTTATTGCTGTAATAATCAGAAAATTAGGATCAAGTAAAGTGGACGTTTAAGAATTCTCGTATTTGTATGAAGATTAAGTTGAAGGAAGGTTAGGATTTTGAGAATGGATGACTTTAAAATGACGATTTAAAAGGTTCACAGATATATTCAATTTGTGATTATAGGGTGAGAATTATATCTTCTGAAGGAAGATTGAGTGCTAAAGAAGGTATTGGATATTAAGATAAAATAGGAGAAAAGTGATTTTTGACTCATCAGATGAGGAACACTAGGTACTCGCTACTCATCTGGATTTTTTCCAATAGATTGAATCGCACTTTTAGAGGATGGAGGAAGCGCAAGCTTAAGTCTAATTAATTCATATAGTGAGGAGTAAAAATTGCGGTTAGTTATTTATAAAATCTGTTTGTATAAACTAAACGTATTTCGATAAACTCGCATTATACTTAATGCAACTTTAACTCTAAAAAACACTCGATACATATATCGTGGATGTGACATCACTTGACATACCTTAGCCCAGGGGTAGGCAACCTTTTCACCTACGAGGGCGCAATTTATATTACCGAGGACGTGAAGGGCGCATAAGCAAGATCAGTTGATATCTCTCTGTATCAGTGGTCGGCAACCTCTTTATCTATGAGGGCGCAACTTTAATTATTGGGGGCGTGAAGTGAAGTAACAATAGTAGATGTGTACCAATATTTATTAAAATGATATTTTTGTATATATAAGAGAAAAATTATTAAAGAATTTATTATAAAAAATGAAAAATTAAACTTGGGACTGCATATCTTCAGCCAACTTGCTATAATTTGGCACATAACTCGAGATACCTGATCTTAGGCAGTCGTCTAAATTGTAATCGGTGAGTCTCGAACGGTACTTGGATTTCAAGTGTTTCATGCTTGAAAAAATGGATTCGCAAGTGTATGTTGAAGCACAGTAAGAATATATTTTTAGGGCACATTTTCTTAATAATGGATAGCGATTTTCGTCAACTAAATTCCAAAAGTTTTCATCATTTCTATGTGACCTTAAAATAATATCATTCTGCATATTTATTATTTTCATTTCTAAGTCCTCGGTGTTAACGATATTAAAGTTAAGTTCCAATATTAACAGACATATCTTTGTCCATAAAATTGAACGGATTAGCAAAGGATGTTATTATGGGTTCTACTTCAGAAAACTGACGAAACATAAAATTAAATTCCTTCAGGAGAGTTTCAATGTGTTGTGAAAAAGGTTCAGCGGTAACATTTTTATTAGTCAGACTCTCAATAATACATTTTAAATTCGGGAAATGTGATAATGAATTTTTCTCTAGGTGAGACTTCCACAATGCCAATTTGCATTTGAATGCATCTACTGCACTTATCATTTTTGCAATGTGTTGAGTTTTCCCTTGCATCTCCATATTCAGTTCGTTCAATTTTATAGTTATATCAACAAGAAATCCGAAATCCAACCAAGCTTTGTCATCCAACTGTGATTAATTCCTTTACCTCTTTTATGAGATTTATAAACCTCACAAGTATTTTGCCTCTGCTGAGCCATCTAACTTCGGTATGTAAAAGTAAATCATCGAATTCGGCATCTTCACCTTGTAAATGCAGTTTAAACAATCGGTGTTGCATTGGTACGGCTCTTATGGAATTTATTATTTTTGTTACTGTTTTCATGTTGACATGTTGAAAATCAAGAACTTTTGCGCATAACATTTCTTGGTGTATAATGCAGTGATATGAAATAAATTTTGCTTTACATAGCGCATTAAATCCATTTTTACAACCTGTCATCAAAGGCGCACCATCTGTAGTAATTGCGGTCAATTTCATTAATGGTATATTACTTTCTTGGACATATTTTTAAAAGCTGAAAAATTGTATTCACCTCTTGTCCCTTTAATGGAAGAATTTTAAGAAATTCTTCATTTCCTGAAAAATCATTAAACACCATCTTCACAACCATAACCAATTGAGAAGTGTCTGATATGTCTGTTGACTTATCCAGTTGCAACGAGAAGAAAATACATTTTTGTAAATCATTTGCCAACTCTTTCCACATATTGGTTGCAATAACTTCAATTCTTCCTGTAACTGTTCTTGCTGATAACTGAATCGTGTTGATTGCTGAGGTAATTTCATTTTTATTTTTAAAATCTTCGAAAAGTGAGTCGGCAATTACTAGCATGGCTTCTTTTAAAATCTCGCCATCTTCAAAATGCTTTTCCCTCTTGGCCAACAAATGCGAAATTTTAAGAGATGTAATCGTTGCTCTTTTTGACTGCTGCACTGGTCTGGTAAAAATGCTCGGCTGTTTAGTTAAAAGAGATTTCATATCCGAAATTTTCTTTTTCCTGATCTCCGAGTTTAACGGATAACTAGCATTAAAATTTCCGTCGACCGTATTAAAATGTCTTTCAACATTACTTTTCTTTGAAAGTGCAACATAAGCATTGCAAAAATAAACAAACACGATTTCCTTTCAAATCAATAAAACAGAATTGTTCTTCCCAATCAACATTGAAGTAATATGTCCTTTGCTTCTTATTACTCATAATGGGGATGAAATTTTCTACAAATGAATTAATAAACACAACACACTGAATATCTGGAAAATATCAGAAATATTGTGAACTGCTGGTCAATTTAAATTGGTTTATGTTTAACCAACGAAGAGGGAAATGAGCTATCACTGGCTGATATTGTAAGAGACGAAGAAAAATCTCCCAAACCCTGTACTTTGTATACTAAGCGAAGAACGGAACTCCGAAACCAACAATAACTCGAGCCAAGTTATGCTACAAGACGGAGGACAGAACTCCGAAACCAACAACTTTCAACAATAACTTGAAGCAAGTTATGCTACAAGACGGAGAACAGAACTCCGAAACCAACGACTTTTGACAGGAACTTGGGAGTTTCACGCGACATAGGGAAATAGGTTTCCCGTATCGAGCGCCTACCTCCAAATAGCCTGAACCGGCTAACGGAGCTATAGTACACAACGGGTTGAGAACATGGATCTCAGTTAGCCTTGCACCTGTAATAGCGATTGAAGGCGACAGGACACCTTCACCTAGCATACACTAGGGGCGGAGAATTCCCTATCTTTTCGTACAGTTCGTACGAGAACGTTTGTATGAATTGTCAGCACAGGCACGGCAATCACACAAACACGATAGCGGCTTCTCAAGAGAGGGGTAACGGAGGAGTCATTATGAAAAGAACTCTGTTAATGACAACAATGTCTTTATCCAACAATGTATGTCCCCATTCTGTTCGCTTATAAGTCCACACCTTGACGATGTTATTTTGTAACAGACATACAATTCGGCTCGGTGTGATGCAAGATTAAGATGTTGGTTACAAAGTTTTATTCTTCATTTTGTTCCGCAACTTATTGGTCTTCTGAGAGCTTTCCGTAATTTTTTAACTTGAGTTCTCTTTTTGGCTGGCGGGCGACACACAAATGTCTTGCGGGCGCCATGGCATCCGCGGTCGCCGCGTTGCCGACCTCTGCCTTAGCCTAACCTTAGACAATGAATATATATATACTTGACCATTGCAGTCCACGCCACTTAAGTATCAAGCATTGAAAAATTAAGTACTTGTATCAGGTATCGCTAAAAGCCATAATAATAAAATTTCAACTTCAGATTGTTAAATGTATATTCTGGAATTTATTTTTGGCCATATGACGAGCTCAATAACTAGTGAATAGTAGTCTATAATCAAGGATTGTGGTGTGACAAATTTGCACTCAGTTTCTTAGTATACAGGAATGCCTATTACTTTTGTATTACGATTATAGAAGAGGGACTAATGCTAAAAGGAGAGCACGGTCCGAAATTTTGTCGTTCCTCTTTTATAAGTAATTTGATTAAATTTTATTTTTTCTATAGAGAAGTTAATGCCATCGCCCGTCATTCTAGTTAAAAAAATTTCTTCATTTGTTCAAACACTACTACAACGGATATTTATGTCATTAGAAAGAATATAATTATATCACATGTATTTATTTCAACAATATTTAGCTACTTTTCGTACTTGACTCGGTAGAAGACAGCCCAATTAAAGTAAAAAAATTAAAATTTGGGAAAAATATTAAAATTGAAAAGCTATGTTTGGAGATATTTCTTTGTCCCAAAAATAAAGTCATAATCACAAACTTGATCAGCTTTAATAAAGGATATAGGCTCAAAATTGATAACTATCATTTAAAAAATCCCTTTACAGATAAGAGCAATTAGGAAAAAATCTTGGTTCAGGCCAACTTAGTAAATAAAATAATTTCCTTTGGTTTTCTTTCTCTCTTGTTTTTCTCAAAACGAGGATTCACCAAACGGCCGAATATTTTTGGAACAAACGCGTCCCTAACATGCCCAAAACATATTTATATCCTTCATCATCTTGTCCTCCCTTTTATTGGTTTATTCAAATTTTCACTGCCGGGCGGAATAGGATATGCATTTACGTTTCAAGCAACGAATCGGCTATAAACCATTGTCTCTAGCTCTTTCTCCTCTTACACACTTTATCCATCCCAGTTCTCGTGAAATCAGATGTAGGTCACGCATAATAGTACGTTTATCTCATCACCCACATCTCTCCTCACAACCCACTTTCCTCTCTCCCTTTCATCCACCCCTCTCCCTCCTCCTCCATACACCCGTCTCCCTCCGCCCCTCTCCCTCCGCCCGTCTCCCTCCGCCCCTCTCCCTCCGCCCATCTCCCTCCGCCCCTCCCCCTCCGCCCCTCTCCCTCCGCCCATCTCCCTCCGCCCCTCTCCCTCCGCCCCTCTCCCTCCGCCCCTCTCCCTCCGCCCCTCTCCCTCCGCCCCTCTCCCTCCGCCCCTCTCCCTCCGCCCTCTCCCTCCACCCTTCTCCCTCCACCCTCTATCCTCCTCATACTACCCTCCTATCTTCACTTCCTCTCATTCCAAGTTTTTTTATTCGCCTCATTTCTTCGCGGTATTTTTTACGCAGATTCCGCCAATCCACGCCCCTTCTCCTCCCACAATCCTCCACGCACAATTCTTCCTCTTATGTCGTAGCGCGCCTTTGTTCTTCCTTTATTCTCGGCCATCTCCGTATTTTCCGAATCAATTTATCCAAGTACAAATATTTGACGCTCTCTACTTGGTCTTAATGGTCTTTTTAGTTTTTCAATTTCGTCCCTTCCCCGCTACGTTTCAAAATCTCCTCAGCAGGATGTCTGATTGATTGGCCGCCGTTTTTTTACTAGCCGATGAAATGAGTTTTTCTCGCCGTAATTAGTTTATATTTGAGAAATAGACGCGCGATATTCGGTCGCTCCTAACGCGTTCACCTCCGGTTGTCTTAAACGGGTTCGTTCGTGGACCGCCAGGTCCATTTCATCCCTCAGAATTCTTTCCCCTATGCGAGTGCAGTAAGTTGCTGGAATTCTAATTCACATCCACAGTGGTATTTTGGAATAAATATTCTTGTTTTTCTATTCTCATACAAAAGTATGCCGGCAGCCATACGAACAAGAACGCCGGAAATCTAGAACTTATTTAAAGACCTCGAAATTGATATAAATGGATTTATATTTCGTTTACTAATTGGTCATTCTTCAATTTATCCTCATAAAGCCATAAAATTTCCATTAAGATGTATCGCGTTTGTTTTTAAACAATCCGGTGATTGGATATCATGGCCTCAATAGGGCACGTGCTAGAATTTTACTTCACGACAAAAATATTCGAAAAACTTGGACATTATTCCTTTAGAATCCTGAAATAAAAACAATGCCAGAAGCTCGACAGGTCTTTGGAGGTGGATTTAACTTCAATATAAAACTCATCTTTTTCTCCACTACTCTTTCTCATTCTCTTTTCTGACATTGTGAGTCATTCTTTGTTATTCAGCACCTCCCCATTTTCTCTCTCCTGCTCCCTTTTGTCATCCACTCGTGGGCACCCTACTCGTCCTCGAATTTTTGTCCTTTCCTCTTATTTCTTTCTCTCTCTTTGAGGATCTGCTAGCGAGTGAGTGGGACTTATAACTTGCCTTTCTTTCGCGATTCAAGAGACTAAAGGGGTCTTCTCACAGCAGGGTTATCTTTCCCTTACGTCGCACGCAATCCGCGAATGTGTAAACTGCGCAGGGGCGTCATCGGTGCTTCATAATGTTTCCTTCTACATTCGCCATTCAATGTAATTTTTACACGCTTATTAGTAAGGTTGCGGTTTTTATAATTTTCAAGTTTTATATGCTATGATAAGAGATATGTATGAGGTTATGGTCATGGTTATTAAAGTTGCTACAAATCATTTGCTACGCAGTATTCTTGCATAACTATGCAGTTCTATTTATTGGTAAATAAATTATTTTTATCATTTTCTTCTTACCGAGAAAGATCCTAACTAATTTTTAAGGCATCTAAGGAATGTTTATGAAGAATCTATTAATGTATTCTTTGGCTAAAGTTTACAGATATAATTAAATATATAGTAAATATGCATTTTCAAATGTTACAGCTACAGCTTGTGCGTTTAGTGTATATACATATAATTAAATGACATAATATTTTGATGTAAAAAGAATATTCCACATAATTTGGTTCAAGCATACATGTGAAAAGTTTTGCAGCAACTTGAAATTTATTAAAATTAAATATTTATTTTTAATGAACTATTACATAACTGCCACGTAAGTCGAAAACATAAACGTTAAATTTAAACCGAAAACTTTCCCCTGCCTCAAGTCATAAATGCACAAGAAGTTTGAGCGCTAATGCTTGGGAACTATTTAGGTTGAGTAACTGGCGTTTCAGTGAAGTGCAGCATTATGTAGAATTAAAACGATTGGCTGGGAGAGTATTATCGGGAACCTTTTTTATGAGCTCGGGGTGAATATATACAAAAGCAGATCCATTTGTAGTCGGGATAAATCGCTTTTCACATTCTTCTTAATGTTTGGGTGGGAAGTTTATTTTGCGTCCGCCTGTTTTTTTGCCTTTTCATTTGCCGTTCCATCGATTCATATTCCGAAGGGTCTCTCCGCTCACTTGGAACAGAGACAAACTTTCGCCTTCCGCTCGTTTTTTCTTCCTCCTTGGCAACTCCTAAGGAAGAGAAGTTCCCGGATGAAAGACAATGGAAAGATGTCGCTTCTGATCCATTTTTCAACAGGTTTCTCTCATCGTTAAAGTTTCTCTTCATAATGTAATTTCTGTAGCACGCTCTTATATATACTCGATAAAAATAGAACTATCCACACGAATTCAAGAGGTATCGTCTGGTTTTATGTGAGCTATGCGGGAAATGCTGAAACGTGGCAAGTGATAGTTATGCAAAACTTAAACATCGGAAAGAGAATCATCAAGAAAATGAAATTAATTTTTATGGAGATGTACTTTTATGTATGCGCGCAAAAATTCTTACATATGCACAACATTGTTTATTTCTTAAGCTTGTTGAAAATCTCCATGAAAAAATGTTTAAAAATACAGTATCGGCAATATTTATTAGGTCATTACAAATAGAAAATAATAGTTATATAATTAGTTTCAATTATAATGTATTTTGATACTTAAACTACTCTTATGGGTAGTCACCAATGAAAGTGTATTCGTTTCTTTCAAAAGCAAGATAGTAAAACCATAGTAAGTCATCGAATGTAAATTGTGTGTCTCCTTTGATTATTCTATGTTCACGATATGTTAATAATTATTTTATGCCATTTCATGTCTTTTACTTTTGTAATACTATATAGAAACCATATTGCAAAGGAAATTATAAAAAAATATATGGAGAAGTTCCATCGAAGAAAAATATACTAAGAAAATATTTGGAGTATATTTTTTCTGCGTAAGCAACACTAATGTTTAACAGGAAAAAGCTCTTAAAAATTCTATGCTTGACAGCAGGAGCAAGGCTATTATTCCTTATGGTTTTAAAACAGCTCCGAAAGAAAGGCTTATTCATTACTAGAATTTGTTTATTTCTCACCAGCGGTAAACACTCATCAACGACTTACATGGATGGCCACTCAGGCCTAATTGAAATATTAACTTGAAGAATCGTAGCGTCCAATTCTGTCTATGCCAATTGTCATCATTTTAGTTTTATTTTAGTACTCCATTTTCCAGCCCGCCCAGTGTTAATTAAACAGTAGTTTCAATCAATTATATCACATTTTTAAAAGCAAGGGGGTAGTCCATAATTATCTCCGAAAATTGATCCACTTCCGTTGTTACCATAGCAAGCTTATACTGTTTAATTTACTTATAGCTAGGCTTGGTAGTTTTCGACGTTTATTTTTCTTAAAATTCAACTATTAAAATCGACGTTTTTTTCTGAAAAAACGGCGACGAATATCGACGTTTATTTTTCTTAAAATTCGACTATTAAAATCGACGTTTTTTTCTGAAAAACGGCGACGAATATCGACGTTTATTTTAATGCATTTTATTACGCTTGGTAGTTTTCGACGTTTTCATTTCTTAACAAGATTGGAGAGGTGTACTCCATGTCAGAGTACACAGAATTTCCAAATGCGTTCTTTGAGATTTCAAAATGTTCTCAATATTTTTCACTCAGATGAGCATTTAACGAAGTACTTTGTAAAATACATGTAAGTCCTTATGTAAAGTTATCGTTATTACTGTCCGATTTTAAACAAAATTGGAATCGGTCGACAAATTTTTATAAAACTCCTTAATACCAAATTTCATCAAAATACGTCCAGCGGTTCCCTAGCTGAAACAGGAACATCGTAAACTACATGTAGGTTTTTATGTAAAGTAGTCGTAATTGTTGTCCGATTTGAACTAAAATTGAAATCGGCTCACCAATTTTAGCAAATCTCCTCAATACCATATTTCATCAAAATACGTAATGCGGTTCTCAAGTTTTAACATGCGGACGGACGGAAACGACCTCCCCTTATATGCGTTCACTTCGTGCAAAGAACGCATAAAAAGCGACCACTACTATCGTTTATTTTTTATAAAAATTAAAGACGAATATCAACGTTAATTTTAATACATTTCATCAATTTTTATCAATACAAATTACATAAATTTTACTAAAACTTTATATATAAAAATAATACTTCTCGGATATTTTGTTGCTCTCAAAATATTGATGAATGTGTGGTTTCTGGCTTCGCCAATCAAACCGGAACACCTAATGTTTTGGAATAAAGTACATACAAGTAAATTTTACTCGTTAAATCGCGCCTCTTATTGATGAAATTGTGATTAGTCAATAACAAAATTAATGTAACGTTGATATAATGCACAACCAATTACATACAGTTAAAACTGGTTAATTAGAACTTCCATATTTCGAAATTCGACACGCTTAGAAATTTTTTAACGCATAAAAGATCTATATAATTCGTAATTCGAAATAATTCTCAGAGTTACAATGCATTTTTATCGAGATAATTCGAAATAAAACTTACGAAAATGAATCGAAATCAAATTTACGGAAGTTAGTCCGATGCCATGCCGGCATGTTTACAAATTTTGTGCGATCGTGAACATGCCGACGAGGCGTTGAGTTGAGTATTGTCGCCGGATTCGGTCCATCCCCCCTCGGTTCTTCCCCTCCCTCGGTTCGCCTCTCCTTGGTTCATGCTCCACCCGCATTTGTTTCTGCCCACTCTTTTCCACGCCTAAACAGATTCCCTTGGGCGTCAGCCTTGAGTGGTTATGTCTCGATTTATCTACTGTTTTTCGAGTTTTGTGCGGAAGACGCGTTCCAATATTCCTTTCCCTCGATTCTTGTTTTCATATTCGATTGAATTTTTCATCATCCCTTTATTACTACTTTAAGTGACATTCTAGTTTAATAATGGCGCGAAAGACTGTATTTAAATTTATAGTTAGAAGATTATTTTTATTTACTTCCAATGGCTCTGGTACGTAGTACATATAAGACTATGACTCTTGCTGAAAAATGTTTTTGCTGCAAGACATTGACAAGAGGTCCGAATCAAAAGGAAAATTGGCATCAAAGTATGGGATTCCGAATTCGTCTTTATCTACAATTTTAAAGAAACAGGTCAACATTGAAGAAAGTTTTTATAAATTTAAAGGGAGTGCTACATGCCAGCGTTCACAACCTGCAAAAAACTAGCACCTCGAAGAAAAATTGCTCGAGCTTTTTTTACAAGTACTGTGGCGAGTTCGATTCACGTTGAAAAAGCAAAGAGGTTTGCAAACGCTTTTAACATTGAGGATTTAAAATCATCAAATGGGTTTTAAAAAACATCACAACATTGTTTGCCTCGCAGTTTGCGGCGATGTATAAAAAAATAATGAAAAGGAAGTGATGACCTAGCTGCAAAGTCATAGACATATTTTGGAGAAGTATGCGCCCAAGGACATTTATAATATAAACGATACGGGTATTTTTTTCAACATGTTGCCCGATCGTACTTTATCTCTCCGAGGCGAAAAATATCACTGCGGCAAACGTAGTAAGGAGCGTCGCACCACAGTGTTCTGAACCAATAAGTAGAATAAAGAAAAACTTGTAATTATCAGAAAATACGCAATGCCAGGCGGTTTTAAAGGTATTAATCGTGATAATTTGTCGATAACTTACGAATATAACAACAAGGCGTGGATGACGAGAGACATTCAAAAGTTTTAAAATAAGATTGCAAGGAATATGACGGTGCAAATTGTAAAATGTTGTTGACACTAGACAACTGTTCTGCCCACCATGTGGCTCAGATAAATAGGTCCAATATTGAGTTATTGTATTTGCCACCGAACACAACCAGTGTTCTCCAGCCACTCGACCAGGGTATCATTCAAAATTTGAAGAACCATTACAGAGAAAAACTTTTGTTGTCATGCTTGGCGGAAATTACAAATGATTTACGAAGATGGACGATTTTATACGCGTACCGGGGATTGTCATCGGCGTGGCAATTGATGACTCTCCAGACCATCGCCAATTGATTTAAGAAAAGCGGACTCTCTTTGCAGCCGGCAGAAGTGTTCGAAGGTACTGAAGTGGAGGAAGTAAGGCCGATTCATATTATTTATATAAGGTCAACTTTTCGACAAGGACCGTCTTCGACACGTCAAAATTTCTTCTACGCGTTTAAATAGAGTTGTTTACACCAGCCGTCACTTCTCCGTCGCATCATCGTTCCGTTCCGTCACGGTTCCTCTGGAGGAATATTTGACGAGACGGTGCCGGTCCGAACGTGTCGATTCCTGTGCCTCTCTTACAGTGTAAACATCGAATCCGTCAGGCTCCCGTCAGTCCCTGTTAGTAACAGTGCGTTTTTATCACAATGGACGTTAACTGATAGAATTGGTTAGAGAACATGAAGAACTGTACGACATGGTAAATAAAAAGTACACTGATAATGGACATAAGGAGAAACTGGGGCGGTAAATTGGAGATGGATTAAAAGAAGTCAGGTAAAACTTACTTTATCAGATATTTATTTAAGAATATTTTAAGTATTTATTGACATTAGATAAATTTACTTCAACTAGAATTATCTTTTCTTAGTACGGATAAGTTTCCGTTGATGCTTCTCCTCTTCATCTAAAATAGAGAAATTATTCCCAATTTCACATTATTAACTTATTCCAGTCACAGACTCAAAGTTCTAACCACAACTGAAAGCGTGACCGTCCTCATCGAAACCTCAACGTACAATGTGAACATCGACGAAAACAGACGTGGCCTGTAATAGACAGCAATATACAATGGGGCCTGTAAGTTTTCGGATACATTGTTTCCTTCGATAATGACTTGGCTACGTCGGCTGTGTTTGAGCCCACGTTCGAATTGAAAACCATAGCCAGTGATGGCGACAAAGAAGACGAGTAGGACAACGTTGATGATAGGTTTGATGTGCCATTTCCATCTAAGGAGAATATTTTTAAAGCTTTGGATACCCTTAAAAGAAAACAATCAGAGATTCCAGACGTGCCGATAGATATACAGTGTACTCTCGATTATCCGAGTTGATGGAGAGGAGGGGGTGCACGGTTAATTTAAAACACGGATAATCCGAAACATATACAGGGTGATAATTTTAAATGAGAAAACATGAAAATTTTAATAACATCAAGTAAAACTGTGCTAGAGACATGAAATTTAGAAGTAACAACCTTTATTGTCTGGCATTACTTACATTGCTACAAATAATGTTGAAAATGACCACCAGCATGTTGCATACATAACTGAGTACGATGAAACATGTTTGAAGATACTGCCTGCAGCGTGATGTGTGTGATTTTGAAAACGATGTGAGATGTGTTGGCTGGTTTTCAATTTATCCAGATTGTGTGGATTGCTGTTGTAGGCATTGCCTTTGATAAAACCTCACAGAAAGAAGTCTAATGGCAACAAATCCGGAGGGCGTGGTGGTGTCTCTCACTAACCTGTGCTAAACTATCCTCAGTCGGAACAGTCGAAGAGTGAACACGACTCACAACATTCACATTTCCAGTCTCCCTGAACATTTTCACAAGCTTCCATATCATAGATTTCGTTAGTGTCTTACAACATCGAAATTTCCGACAGAAATCACTCTGAGTAGTTTTAAACGACTCTGATTTGTGGTAAAGTTCCACCATAAACACTCGCACCTCTACATTGAACGCCATGTTTGTTCATTGATGAAATAACGATCCATGGGCTTAATTACGGATTTAACATTCGGGGGCAAAAAATTTACGACCATAAGACCATCGTCTGATTTCAGTACGCTTTCATTTGGGTGTGATGGAGCATTGTCTAACAGCAGTACTGCTTCTTGTGGCAATCCGTTATTTTTCAAAAACAACCGAACTTCTGGGACCCATTTGTTTTTGAACCAATATAAAAAAATTTCTCTATTTATCCATGCTCCTTTCCGGTTGTAATAATGCACAGGAAGATTTTTACCTTCAGTGCCCTTAAATGATCTTGGTTTTTTTGCTTTATAATCACCAAAAGTCTGGTTTTATGGTTTCCAGACGCATTCCCACAACACATGATTGTCAAACGTTCTTTAGACGACTTATGTCCTGGTGCAGATTTTTCTTTTACGAGAGCGAGTGTTTTTGTAGGCAAGACTTTCCAATATAGCCCGGTTTCGTCTGCATTATAGATTAAATAAGGCTGTAAGTTCTCTTCCTCAACATTTTTGAATTTCTATGCGAAATTCATCAGCTGCTGCAACAGAAGCACTGAGCAGTCCCCCTTGCACAGCAAGATCACAAATACCATGTCGTTGCTTAAATCTGGTCAGACACCCAGATGAGGCAGAGAACTTTCCTTCTAATCCCATTGCTTCATGAAATATTTTGGCTTTATGTTTGGGTACACATTAGACCAGATACGGGTATCCCTTCCGCTCGTTTTTAGTTGAACCACTGAAGTAGGGCGAAATCTCATTCTTCATAAGGTGATCTTTTCATGCTCTTTCGTTTGGAAGGACCAGCACCACCATCACAGTCTCTTGCAAATTCCTCCAACTTCTTTTTGTTTTTGTTTATGTCGCGAACAGTTTGAACACCAATACAGTATTATTCCGCAAGCTTTGCTGCAGGTCCTCCCCTTTCAATATTTTCAATTAAATAAAGCTTTTGTTTTATAGTGGGCAGAAGTTTCTTCCGTTTTTCATTCATTTTCCTGGGGCGCACCTAAAAATGATAAATTTCATCGTAATTAATAATTATTATCAATTAATAATCAATTAATTATACCTTATAGTATGTATAATAAATTACGATATCGCGGCTAAACGCGCGAGCTAGAAACACACCGACTGCTACCTTAGGTAGACACAGACTAAGGATCGTGCGTTGTCTCCAACCTCCACTCCGTACTGTACACTTTAGAGAAAAAATAAAAAATCATGCCCGGATAATGTGCAAACCGGATAATCCGCGCACGGATAATCGAGAGTACACTGGATGTAAAAAAAGTTGACACCATTACGCAACACATTGCGCTAGGTAGTGCCCCGAAATTGAAACGGAAAAAGTGACTTTTAAAAATAAGTTTGAATTAATATTTTGTTACAACCTTTTGTTTATTTACTTTTACGTTGAACTAAGTGACTGACAAACTTTGAACATTTTAGTGGATTTTAGTTATATGCCCCTACCCTTTGACATATATATGTCAAAGGGTAGGGGGAACCCGGGGATTCCCTAATCTGAAATTCCGTACTTCTCTGTTAACGCCACGCGCTTATAAGTGAGAGGTATTAGACGTAAGAGGTTTATGGTGTCAGTCACTTTGGTTCTGTTGCTACGCATTATTAACATAATTGGCAGTGAATTGACAAGCACACAGTTAATTTCGGGGCGAATAGTGTAATGAGACCAAACATATATACGTATATGCGAAAGTTTGTGCAATGCATATTGCGCCGTTTATTTTATTGCGATAAATCACGCTTTTTTGTAAATTTCAAATTATAGAGGTTCTACGTAATTCGAAATGCTTTTTTCTTTGGTCCCCTGAATTTCGAATTAACCAGGTTTTACCGTATATGAATCTTTTGACGAAAAAATTTTGTCTTGTTGAGTGACAAATGATGATGAGTTTACAAAAAAAGCCCAGAGTACGAATATTGAACGATACTATAGCATTGCAAGAAAATATAAACATGAAGCACTTTCACTCGGAGAATGAATTGTTGATACGGCTAACAAAAATAGAAAATTTATGACTTTCTTGAAAATAATAGAGAGCAGGGCTCCAGAAATACACTCGTAGCAGTAGATTTTTAACCTAACCAACCACGAAATGAGTTATGGACGAGTGAATTTTATCAAGTCGGGAGTAGGATTTAGTTATACTTTCGAGACCCGCTAAAGGGTTATTTGGCGATCATCTTTAATTCTGTTAGGGAAAATCTTTCTTTACGCATCTTGGAGGTTATCGGCACAAGGCATAAAACTTTTGAGTAAATTGAGTATGGAATACTGAATGAAGTGTGGCTGTCTGGCATAGCAAATGCCGATTTTAACTTGTTTTGGAGGTTTCGAGCTAAAATATATAAAATTTGAGTGCGAAATGGCAAGTTTAAAAATCCTGACGTATAATTTCATAGAAAATTTACTAATGAAAAATCGACACTTATCGATGACAATTCATTTTCGTAGATTTTGAAATTTTTACGAATTTGTTGTTTATCTTCATTATCGATTTAAATCAAATCCTACGAAGCCTACTCAAAACACATACACTGATTGAGCTTTAAGATAAATAATGTTATATTTTTTCTAATCAAGCCATCATAGAAAATTATGAAAGAGATGATTGCAGAAACAACTGACAAACAATTCCTAATTTATTGTGTGACGGGGTAGAGGCGATTCCATTGCTAAATTGCATTTTCATTGTAATGTGTAAATTATTTTCAATGCTATAATTATATTTTACGATGTAATTATACTTTGCCATCATCTGATAGTGTTTCGTTCTCATAGAAAATTTTATAGAAGATTACTTGTTGAACCGAATTATGCAATTATGATTGAATTTCATAACACAGTAATTACTATAGATAAGTTCTACTTTCTTTAATTGTATAATTAATTGGTTATTAGATACAAAATCTAAAAAAAATTACATAATAAAGTTATGGAATCATTGCAAATTTAAAAGTCCCTAGACGCCACCAGGTGTTACGCCAGGAAATTTATTTTGTTTATTTGAGTAAATGTATTTAAGAGGGCTAAAGAATAAATTGATTAACGAAGGGAAATTCATAAATACGAATATTTGTGACGGATATATATTAAACTGTCTTTTTAAATTGATTAAATGGTGACTATATGCAATTATTTATGAAAGGAATAGTTTAGTGAGATATTTATGCTGTCTTGGTGATTGCTTTATTTAATTTTGAGGTTTATATTAGAATGCTGCGTGTTTCTAAAATAAGCTTTTAAAAGTCCAAGAATAGTTAATGATAAAATTAAGTGAAACGGAAAAAAATAGAATGCATCAAATTTAGAAAGGGGACTTTTTAGTTTTTTATTTACTAGTTTGAGCTAGTTCTAAAACCAGCAAATATTTAATCGAAGTATATTTTCAATGAAAGAACTAATATCTTTCGTTAAAGTTGCATATCTTCCAAAGGAAAGGAGACGGAGTAAATTCTCAGTTCCGATATTAACAATTAAAATGATGAATTATTTCCTCGTTTAATTTATATAAGAAACGCTAAATAGTGACGTAGTTTCATTTATCAGGACAATTATGCATTTTTCTGTAACCGTTAATGTACTGACGTACACCTTTAAGATTATTATAACGACACAAAACATTTCCCGGTGAAGGCATAATAGATTTTTATATTTATTTAAAGAGTGGCATTCACTTATTTTCCCGTCTCCCTTTAAAAGATACGTCATCCAATTAATTCCCAGTGGTGCTTCAATGTTTTAGAAAGTGAAGCGCTGGGCGTTATTCACGCAAGAATTGGTTGACTTCTCCTCTCCCTCTTTCTGAAAGTTATCCACTCCCAACGTCTTTCTTTCTTTCATTTCCTTCCTCTCTTTTCACCATTCCTGTCTCTCTGCCTCCTCCTCTCCCTCTCTCCCTTCTCTCTCTCCCTTCCCTCTCTCCCTTCCCTCTCTCCCTTCCCTCTCTCCCTTCCCTCTCTCCCTTCCCTCTCTCCCTTCCCTCTCTCCCTTTCCTCTCTCCATTCCCTCTCTCCCTTCCCTATCTCCCTCCCATATCTCCCTTCCCTCTCTCCCTACCCTCTCTCCCTTCCCTCTCTCCCTTCCCTCTCTCCATTCCCTCTCTCCCTTCCCTCTCTCCCTTCCCTCTCTCACTTCTCTCTCTCCCTTCCCTCTCTCCCTTCCCTCTCTCCCTTCTCCGTCTCCCTTCCCTCTCCCGCTTCCCTCTCTCCCTTCCGTTCCCTGATTAGCACCGAATGAAGTAGATGGCGCTCAACGTGACGAATAAAAATTCTTCTGTGTCGAAGTTCCAATCGTTTTCCTGAATTTTTTATGCCATATCATACATTTAAAAATATTTTAAATTTTGATTGGGTGGTATTTATTTATACACATGTGGATAAATTTTATTTTCAACAGAAGTGCTACGGCAAAAATATTAAAGCTTTAATAATACTGATTAAACAAGATAAAGTTAGACTAATTTTGTTAATTTAGTCTATCTATGTCACGAAATGTATTTTATAACCTACGGATTTTTCTGGTAGATCTGAACAAAACAATATTAAAAGCATTTATTTATGTTAGTCCGTGAGGTAAATTCACCACAAGTACACAAATAAAAATAATAAAAAGAATATAGTTCGTGAAGTTTCATTAGGATGGTTATACTAGCCAAGAGGAACAATTCGAAGGGAAGTAATAACCCAGCTGTTTTGTTCAAACCTCATTATAATGGCCAATTTACTGTTAATATATTCTGCACAGTTTCTATGAAATTAGTTTCAATTAAAATCTACCATGAAATAACGTTGTGTTAGTTTCGAGAGAACCTGTGAAAATGAATTAGATCCCGTGTTTTAAAATAATTATTGGTTTCCGTGAAGCGTCAAGTGAAATATGCGTTTGGTCGGAAATGATTAAAATGATATATTCATTGGACCTTTCATTCATTTTTATCGATTGTGTGGTGCTCCCTTGCCACGGAGATTTATGACCAGGGTACCAGTAAAACAAGTATGCAGACTGAAAAAAAATTGATGCGGGTGAACAACATTGAAAATTTTCACTATATTGGTGTATACACCTCGGCGTAAGATTTTTGAGGGTAACCGGAATATTTTAGTGATGATCACAATCTTTGTAGTTTCGCAAAGCAACCCTTACTAATATATTCGTTGTGGATGTGAATGTATTGGATATTTTCGGCATCCCGCACTTGAATGTTTTCTACTTTCCCTTTTTTTAAACTCGTAATTAAAAAAAAAATACTTGCCGGCCTTTTTTTATATTCTTCACACAAAATATTATAAACTTTCAAATTCAAACTCGATCATTTTCTATTGAACTGATTATATCTTCTTGAAGCGGGGAATAACTGTTTTTAATATAAGGCTTCAATATTGAAAGTCTTTGCTGATTTATCAGTGAGCTTTATATATCCGATTTTCCTCGTATAATATTTTCCTGTAAGAGGCCTCACACTGTGGTTAATTTACTAACTTTCAGAGACGTGGTTAATTGAAATTAGTCAAATATGAAATCCATGTAATAGAGTCAACGTACCTTATTTCAAATCGCCTGTAGATTTTATTGGCACACATCATGAACAACTTCACTTTAGATTTCGAAAATCGGTCTTTTAAACCAGGTGAATGGTAACCATTCATTATCTGATAACAAGGCATCGCAGTTTCTCTTCCTGTATCATTGGGGATTTATTTTAAAGAATTGGATAGAGCAGTTTTAGTTTACTTCTTTCAATCCAGCTACGTCCTTAAACTTTTATTTCATTTTTTCCTATCTCTCTCTTACGTTACCAGTCTTAATGATGCATTTTTGGTATAAATTCACTACTAGTGCTCGAAAGATATTGCAATAGTAGATTAGTCAGAATAAAATTCATAACTTCGTCAATATGTACTTGCTTGTTACCATGACCTCAAATCCTTTTTTTATTTTAACGTAATTCAAAACAACTATCGCAAATTGTACGCTATGATTTATTCATTTCTCATAAATTTCTGTTTGTTTTTTCAATTCAATCTCATCACCCAGATTTGACGTTTGGAGATTCAATTGGAATTGTTTACTCAACTATTTGAACACATGTTTCTCACATTAAGTCGCTTTTCAGCTTCTTTTCTTGTGGAATTCTCTCTGCTTCGGTTTTCCTCTCTACGCCTAACTTGTTCTATTCTTATTTGCTCCACTAGGAAAAAGTCTTATCAGTATCCTTTTGAGAGTAGATTTAATTTTTAACGGCCCCGTTTCCGATTCCTTTGCCAAAGGATGTTATTTTTTTTACTATCCCGTATAGAACTTTGGCTATTTCATTCTTCGTCTCATAAACCCGCGAGGCTTTCCGTGCTGCATCTTTAATCCCCTTAGATATTTCATCATTTTGTTCCGCCTTTCTTTTTTTTCTCCCGCTTTTCTCGCTACTCTGCTGACCGCTTCCTATCTCGGATCGTTTTTCCTTGCCGATACCTCTTCTTCTTCTTATCGCCGCCATTTCGTCCCCAGAGCGGTTCACCTGCGTATTTGCGCTACCCTCCTTCTTTCATTTCTCCGTTTACGCCCTCACCTCGGTTTTATATCTTCATTTCTTCCCTCATCTCCTTCCTCTCTCCTGTCCATCCATTTTGTCGTCGCTTTCCTCTTCCCTTAATTTCTTTCTTCGCGCTCTTTTCTTCGTCGAAATGAGTTTTCTCTTCTTTACAAATCTATTTTTATTTTTCGGAATTTTCTATTCATTGTCCTTCATCTCTCCGATTTTCTTAGTTTTATTTCTTTCCTATTCCAGTCTCACTCCATTCTTTTCCAATTTAATTCCTAACTTAATGTGATTTGTTCTTCTCAGGGTGTTCACCTACTATTATATTTCTTTCGTCATTTCGTGCGTGACGTAAAAAATCGCGACTGGCGAACAGAAAAATATACGATTTCCAATGTATTTTATTAATATCCCTCTTGTAATTATTTGTCTTGATTTAGGAATGTAGTTAGGTTAGTTAGGAGAATCGCAAATAAATTTTATAAAAAAAGGCATGCCCATGCAATGCGCACGGCAGATAATGAGCATCTTTAGGCCGCTTCATTTTCTTTCCCTAATCACTGACTCATCTAATTTCGGTTTCTTATATTATTTTCAAAATAAATTCACCAAATATAATAATAATTATTATTTTACTAATCAATGTATTTGCTGTATTTTAGTTTCCATATTTTAACATATCATAAAAGATAAAATTACTGAAGACTCATTATAATTGGTTACTTTTTATTAAACCATTAAATTCAACTGCAATTACGTAATGTTTACAATTTTCTCATGAAAAGATTCAATTGCTTCCAAACAAGATATGTAAAATATAACGTTTGACAATTGGTAATTTTGACATGAGCTGATCCAACAATTGCTCACCCCTTTATTGTTTCTTATACTTTTTAGTACAGCTTTCATGTATGTAACATTATTTTTTCTTTCTCTTCTCTTCCGTTACCGTCCTTCTCTATGACTTCTTTTGGTTTCTTTCTTGAATTTTCTATTTCAGCACATCAAATAGTATCTGTTATCTCATATTACCATATTGATCCAAATATAAGGCATTGTTTTTTACATGTATATCCTCGAACTAACCAAAAAAACAATGTTATAAACATTCCGTAAGGTTGTGTTATATCGATTGGTTCTATTAAACCCATTGGATTTTTTGTTTTTTGAAAAATTAGGATTTTTTATAGATTATGTTGTTTTTGGGTTATACGAATTCACAATGAATGAAAAGAAGATTGATCATGTGGAATAAATCTGCTCAAAAAAATTTGTGTTGAAAAGTGTGAGGCGGATTTATGATGATAGTTTTAGAATTATAGTTGTGAGAGAGGCAGAAGCTTCAAAGAATTATAAAGCTGTCAATAAATATGGTATTACCGAAAACAATGTAAGACGCTGAAGAGGTCAAATGCAATCGTTATTAAGTGCTCATTTTCATCGTAAATCTATTCGCGGTCCCAAGAATGGACACTTTAATGTAATTGAATAAAGTTCGTTCGAAGGCTTTCGTGGTATTGAATGATCGATGGCTTCTTTCTTCCAGGTAATCAAGCGCAAGTCAACTGCATGGTGACAGCTTTTCGCTGACGATCTTGTCAGCGTCTTCAAGTCGAACTTCGTCAGCGAAACGTCGTCACCATACAGTTGACCAGCGCGGGATTACCCGGAAGAATGAAGCCAATTGACTATCGTGTTGTCGAATTTGTAGTTGAGAAACGAAATGAAGGAATGCCAGTCACGCGAGAAATAATGATGTGCTTTGGGAGGAAGAAGAGGAAGGGCGAGATAAGACTGACGATGACAGGAAGGAAGAAGAAGAGGAAGACGATAATGCAAAATTTTGTGACGGATTATCAAATGACGACTACGAGAATATAAGAGAAAAATACATATGTTATTTGCTGGAAAAAATAAAAACGATTTTTCTCTTTTTTTTTAAATATTCCTAGATTTAAGTTCTAAAAAATGGAGATCGCCTTGTATTTGGTGCCGCATTATATCCGGGTCAATACGGTATATTCTATTCTCGAGCATTTCTTTCCTCTTTATTTGTCCGAATTCCAATCTCCACTGCCCTCTGTCCATCCTTTCCTTCTCATCTTCTTTTATCAATTCTTCGTTCGCCTACGCGAAGATACGTTCCTATAGATGCACATTCCTACCTCCCATCCACTCTTGGTTCTTCCTTTAGTGGCCCAAGATAGACCGCGCGCCCCTCCTTGAAGTCGACCATTTTCCTTTGACCTCATTGCGATCTCCATTATGCACGTACTGCGACCTTTGATGGGTCCGTTCCTTTTTTTATCTCATCCAAAAAATCCGCAACAACTTCCGCACGTTGTGAATGCGGGGCATCCTATCCCAGGTTACGTGTTTCCTTCCCTTCATTGCCTTAGGTCTTCACCAATATAGCACTCAAATTACAGCATTGCTTTTCCTATGCTGCTTCTGCGTTGCTTTTCCTGCAGTTTAAAGAAGATTATTTCGCAAAAGATACCAGCATGATTATATTAAGGGATGTGAGATATTTAGCTTCAAGATGTTTTTTACACACGATTTTGAAATGTTATTTTTTCCTCTACCTCCGTCATAGCAAACTTAAAAATGTAATAATCACTAATAATTAATCCTATACACCTTTCGTTAAATCCTCGATAATTTTTTTTCCACAAAACAACAAGGTAGAATTCATTTTAAACATAAAATTATCGCACTAATCGCTTGAAAAATATTAAGAGGAGCTATGTGAAATCAAAACAAAATCGTTGAACTATTATAAGTTTTATAAATGAGGCATCAAACTGAGTTGACAGAGAAAACTCGACCGCACATTTAAAAGTATTAATTTAACATAGTTTACAAGAATCTATATGAGGCGTTCACTAGGCCAATTTACTTATCAGACGTCAAAGGAATAAAAATATTTTTCAAATTATTTTAAATATATCTCCGATTGAAAATTTAGATTGATACATAACCTTTTTAAATGACGATTGAATCTACAGGCTATAAGAAGATTAGCTCTTAGACCTGACATTTGTTTGTACTACATTTCATCAAATATTTTTTATTTCTTATTTGTGATAAGCTTATTGTACAAACAGAATAGGCTTATAAGTTCATTTTTTGGCATCTCATTCGCGCGTGACTAGGTATTCGAGTTGCTGTAGCTATGAATGAGTAGTAATTCCCTATACTGAAATAAAAAGGTGAACTCGGTGAAACTCGTTTGTCTATTGTCTCTCGGCTCGAAAAGCCGTTTGCTCTAACTTTAGTAATACCCATAGTAGTAACTTATTTAAACCATTATTTCAAGGTATATTATTTACCACATTGCCAAAGACAGATGCGGCTTTGAATGTATATGAAAACCAAGTTATACGCAGAATTTTCAGCATAAAATAAGATTTTCTCGAGTAATATCTTTAGGCCGGAGAAACATATCAGATTCGGTAGTCTTTATCTCTTAAATTTGTTTACTTTTATTCAGTTGTTCGGCGACGCAAATTTGTGGGAATGCTTTTAAGTTCCATTGCCATCAGTAAATATTGCCAATTTACTGAACAGCAAACGTTTTTATTCGTCCCTGCGTCCTTTTTTGCGAGAGATAAAAAATAATGAACCCATCACTCGAGAAGTTCCGTCGATATCGAATCACTCGATTCTACGCGACGAGGCGAGATAACTATATCCGCAATTAAAATATTGACCCAACGTGGAGACGAGGGCGAAAAAGAGACGAGCACGCATCATGCCGGAAAATAAAAAATAAAGAGGAAAAAGTTTTTTTTCCCGATTGTTCGCGTCGGCCACATGCACTGAGCTAATTCATTGTGCGAAAAGTTTCAAATTGGACCCGAGCGTTTCCGTGTTTTGATTGTTATCCGCCGCGTCCCTCTGGGGTTGCTTCTTCGTATTATTTTTTTTTAGCTGGAAAAACAAAACACGGTAGGATAAACGCGGAGCTTTCGAGCGAGATCGTACACGAGAAAATTTTCAACGTTTAATTGAATCGCTGTGATTCATTTTCTTCGCAACAGCTTAATCAACATGGCTCCACTTCAGTGTTTTGCCTGTCGCCCGTTTCCTTGTTAAAGGTTTTCTTGGCCCATGAATTTTTTTGCGATCCGTCGCGTGGATTTATTGTTTGATTAATAACTCTCGTCGTGAATGCCTCTGGTGCATGCGTCGCGAGATTATATCAACGATCTCACGATTCATTCGTCAAAGATGTACCCAAGGGTATATTTTTTGCATGATATCTAGAGAAGCGATTATTACGTAGGATTAAGGGTGTGAATTTCATTGTTATTAATTATCTTTCGGTGCAAAAATAGGACCTCCTTTAGCTAAAAATATTTTAGGTTGATACTTGCTTTTTGCTCTTGTGAAATAATAATCTTATCGACGAAGATTATGAACCACATAAGTACCTCTTTAATCTTTTCATTTATGAATTTCATTATAAAAATAAATGTTTATTTGTAACTAGCGTAATTACCCGTAAAATATGACGGAATTATGATAAAGGTATTCCAAATAGATTTGATTTCGATATGAAAAATCAGTAAGATATGCTAAATGATGAGCCCCTTGTCAAAAATAAGTAATAATAACAAATAAATAATAATATTCCCTCTCCCCCTCCATCTCTCTTTCCTTCGCTCTCTCTCTCCCTCCCTCTCTGCCTCTTTTATCTTACCTCTGTATCCCTTCCTTCCTATCTCCCTCCCTCCCCACATCCACTCTCTCTTACTCTACATCTATATAGTCGTTTAGATAAGCAAAAGAATCCAAACTAAATCCCAGTCCCACTAGGATTACGTATTTTTGCGAAAACTCCTATGATAATTTAAGGCAATCTACGCACTCGTACATATTACACATATGCGGGTTGAGACAACATTGATTCTCGAAGTTTAACAATGACGTGGTCGGAAAGGCAACATCCCGTTTAAAAGTCGATATTTTCCCAAAATATATGATTTAAATGTTTAATATGAAAGATTTCGAGCGGTAGGCGGAAAAAGATTAATAGAATAATAAACCTGATTACTTTTTCTTAAACAGTTTAAATTTGAAGATCGTACGTCAATTTTTTCTAATATTAATTTCCAAAAGAATAAAGGCCTACACTCTAAAATTTGCCTTTTACGTGTTATCTTACGGGAAATGGAAATCGCCCCCTTGGAATCGAACCCAGGTCTTTTTTCGTATTTAATTTAATTTAATTTTTGTATCTGAATCAAACATTCCTGCCAAATTTCAACCTTATATCTATCCGGGAAGTTTGTTAAAAACGGGTTAAAACGTGCCATTGATTACTTCAGCGTCTCACACAGACAGAAAGAACAGACAGAACTGGAAAACTATATGTAAGATTATTCTATTGTGAATACTTCAGCATTTTTCCACCAAAATATTATGTTATAGTCCGTACACGTTCCAATAACTTGTCTACCCACAATTGTGTCCACAATGTGCGTCAGAAGTTATTGAATTATTATAGCTGGATGCCCATAAAAATGAACTTCGTGACTGAAAGGATTCATCTCAAACAGTTCACCTTCCACTTATGTAGTTAATATAATACTTTGAATAAATTTTCCCTGTAGCGGAAGAAGAGATTATTTCCAAACGTTTTGCCCTTGCATTTGTCGTGTTCGACTGCATGTTTCGATCGAGGAAAGTTTCATTTTGTGTTATGATCTCGGTATAAGCACGATACAAATAACTGTCTTCTCCTTTGCATACATTTTTAAACGCTGTTGAAATAAACAAAGGCGTTGACACGGAAAAAATATCTTATATTTTATACCTTCAGCAATTTTGAAAATCTCCACGATTGCCTCGCATGCTGAAGCCATATTTGTGCCTACCGGCTGTACAATTTTGATGTTATAAACTTTGTATATAAGAGAAAATTTATTTTCCTCAAGTGTGAGATTTTAAAAAATAATCGTTTTGATTGCACAGTTTTTAGCGATATTTTGAAATTCTTTAATTTAAATAATAACAGGAAAATTTACGCAATTAAATTCAAATATCAATTGTGACTTTAATCGAATAAAATAATGGTTGTAAATTATTGGTTTTGTTTAAGACATAAGACAAGATATTAATCTGCAAAAAATAAAATACATCCATCTGGAATAATTTATTAATCGGTTTCAAATTCAGTTTGTATGAATAATTTATCTAAAATTCCATAATTATTTAAACTTAACAACTTTCATGTATTCATTACATATATCTTCCTTTCCATTTAAGGAATCAAACACTCAAACTTTAGCATTATTAGTAAGATACACGAAGAAATCTTCATGATTCTCGGCTAAACTAAGTTCCCTACTTGACTCTGTCTCCGCAACTTCCTAATTTCCCGATAATTCTGTTCCCTCTTCATCATTAATTTTCATAAATGGATCCTTTTACTCCATCTCTTGGCACTAAATTGTCATTCACTTAAACCTGTTTTAACGCAGTATCTTCACAAAAGATTGCCTATCTAATTTGCCTTCATTTTTCTCATGAGTTGTATTACCACAACTTTGGCTCCCATTTTTCTCAATACTTTGTCATTATATAATTCCACCTAATAAACCCATTATTGTGCTAATTTTTAACCTCTTCCAATTAGAAATTGATGGAATAAAGTGATCCGAAGTTCCTATGCAGACAGGCATAAGCTGTAAAGCTGGGAATAATTTTGAAACGATAGTTCGGTTGTAGAATATCCGCCCGGCAAGTGGAAGACCCGGGTTCGATTCCCGCTCATAGCAGACTTTTTTCTCGTTTCAAAATTATTCCCTCTTCCAATTAAATAAGCCAAGTTTCAACCAACTTGCTGCTTTTGAAAAATATCTCTGTTTAATTAAATATTTATAATTTTCTACTTCAAAAATTACTTAGTGTATTTAAAAACGTTTTTACATTTAGATAAAGCTTAATTGAAATTAATTTTTGTAAAACTTCCTTGCTTCTGTAAAAACGTTTTAAAATAAACTAAGTACTTTTTGAAGTACTATCTTATAAATATTTTAGAGTATGTTTGTATGTATGTACGTTCTTTATACGTTTTTACACCGTTGAAGCTATCGAATTCAAAAGTTTCATGGGCCATTCTATGGACCAAAGGAAGAAATTGGTCTAGGTTGGCAGACCGTGGGGTCCCTTATGCCCCATGGAGTCAACAAAATACTATTTCCATAAGAATGCATGGGAAATGGTGTGAAGAAACTCCAAAATGCCATGCAGCCCTTCACTGATGTGGATATAAATATACCTAAATATTAACTTACGATCACGGTATATGGCTTATTTTACGCAAAAAAGACTGAATATTTTAATTATGTCCATGTTTAGTCGTATTAAATGTTAAATCGCTCGAAATTATCCTTTATGCGCAAAATCTATTATCATTTTTCAGGCGGAGACAAAGCTAAATTTCTTAATTGTTGTTCTCCTCAAAGGAAGATAGCCACGTAAAGATTAATGCAAGGAAAGTCCACGCCGTGGCGAGCCGTAGAAGAAGAATAGCCAACGCCAAGAATAAGGGTACAAATGGATTAAATATTGTCTATGAATACTTTTAAAGTGAGTCAAATGAGTTTATTTCTGTTATTTGTCAAGTCTAAAATTTTCTCGCAGTTTCTTAAAATATTTATTATTATGTAAACTATTTGGACTTTTTAGAAATATTGCAGATAGGGAGAAAGTCATATGTATATGTTAAGGGCAAATCCCGAAATGCGGGCAATTCTAGATATGCCCAGGTATTTTGGGTAAATTCCGAAATATTTTTAGAAAATGCATTTTTTCGGAATTTGTCCGGGCAATTCGCGATGTGACCAACTCGTTTTGGTACAAAATACGAACCAATACAAGTTACCAATCCAACCAAACCAACCCAGAATCTACCAGAATGGGACAATTCGGCGCAACAGTTTCGGCGCTGTGACAATTCGGCGCCACAGGTTGGGTTGGTTCCATTTTGATTCGTTTCATTTTCCTCCTACGGGTTGGGATAAATGGTTGCGGGTTCGATCCATTTTCCTCCCCCGGATTGGGTTATGTGTTTGTGGGTTTGGTTCGTTCAATTCTCCTCCCGCGGGCTGAGTTAAGTGATTGGGAGAGTGCAATTTTATAACGTTGTTTCTTGCATTTTTATTTAAAAGTTCTTTTTAAAATACTGCCATTTCATCGAAATGCTACCGTCTCAGTCAACTTAGCCAAATTCGCTTAACAGTTGTAATATCTTCTTATTATCATACCATTCCCGTCAAATATTGCTGGTACTGTGCCGAGCGTAATCCTGCTGGTGCCGAACTCTCCCGTCGCCAAATCGTCCCGAGCCGAAATGGACGCTCCGAACTGTCCTATACCCGAATCTAGTATACACTTTGAGATCTCCTAGATCTGCCCAAACACCTGGCGGCGTTTCGCTATATGCCCGGGCAAACTCCGAATGTAACACCTACTTCGGGATTTACCCGTAACACACACACAAACGCACGCACACACGTATCAATGGCAACAAGTTGTTGAGATAAGGAAGCCCAGTGAACACTTACAATAGGAGATCCGCTGGGGTATCGGATACGTGGCTCTACCTACATATGACCTTGACTTTATCCTTTTTTTTGCGAATGAGAGTTTAAAAAAAAAATTGCGTCCTGTTCCGACGAGGATTCCTCGCGATGCGCCCTTTCACTTCCCCGTAGAAATCGAAATGTACATCCTTTAATTTTCCGTGCAAACAAAAACAGCGCCGTCCAACGTCCTCCGTCCGTCTTGTGTGCTTAGCCGGATTGAATGTATCATTCCTCCGCGTCTCCGCAAAACCCTCGAAAACAATAACACGACGCGACGGGAGATTTTCCCATCTGTTTGTTCCATTCTTTTCCGCACTCGAGCGTCCATCGCATTTATCGTCCTCTTCCCCGGGTCAAGATTTTTCCGAGATGCTTTTTTACCACAGACCGCGTACACTTGAAAGTTTTCTTTTTTTCATTCTCCCGAGATTTTTCCGAATCATCAGCATGCCTCCCGCATAGACAGCGCCAGGGCAAAACAAAAAACGGAATAAGTCGCCAGGTGAGGAAAAACGTAAATGAAGGAATATAGTGACGGAAGAAAAGAGGGGGGTTTATGGAGAGAAAAAGAAAGCAAATGAAAACGATGATCTCGCGGACTATCCTCTTGTCACGACGTCGCTCGGTCCGTTTTTGTTGTGGTTACGTCCTCTTTCGGTGAGTGATTTTTTAAGGATTAGATCCCGTGTATGTTACACACATACACAGACACACACCCCTTACGTAACGGGATTATCGTCAGCCGTCCGCGATTTTAGGGCGCATAAAAGAAAAAGCGAATTCTATTTTTTTTTCAGCTTCGGTACGTACTTATAAAATAAGCAGATCCATCGTCCTCTTTTTTATATCTGTTTGTTTTCGTCGAAAATGTAACTTTTTCATTTTCGTTCGAATGTTTCGACGGGTCGTTTTATTTTTTCCCGCCGCTGTCCTCTTTGTTCGCTCTTTTTTGGCGGATCTCGGTGGAATCCAAAAATCTCTTCCTTTCACGGTTTCATTTTTTCCGTAAATCCATTGAGAATGTGGAAGCGGGTTTCAGAGAGATCTCCAGAAACGTTTCGGTAAACTGCTCAAAAACACTAGCGGCGGCTTATATAATTTCTTGCTCACAATTATTTTTATATCCCGTCTTTGCTATTTCTGCGGTGCGGAGAAATAAAGGAATTTGGCTTCGTAAAATCCGATTTACTTTTGATGTTGAAAACGTTAACCGCAGGAAGTGTCGTGTTTGATACGCTTTCGTTAGTAAAAAAAATAAAAAGTTCTGTATATTAAAAATATTTTGCTCGGTTTTATAATTAATGTTTCGCAGCAATTTTGGCCCTGAAATGTTTTGCTTTTGATGGTGTAATATTAATTACATCCGCATGTGAATTATTAATATTTTTTCCGACTTGGCATGCCTTATGTCATTGCAGAAAAAATGGAGTTTGAATATATTAATTCTTTTTTAAAAAGCTCTGAAGAGATATGAAGCATCACTTAATGGAAGGTTGAATTTATAAACAATAGTGAATGAGTATTCATTGAATATCGCTTTAATACGTGGGAAGGCGGGATATATTAACACGTCAATTCTCAAGATAGATAATTTAATGAGTTTTAAATTATTTGACGAATTTACGTATCGTTCTTTAAAAAGCAACACTATGATTCCTTTTTCCAAGTTATAGAAATCATCGTGTATAGCAGTGGTGCCCAACAAACGGTCCGCGGGCCGAATGCGACCCGCGAAGTGTTTTTGTGCGGCCCGCGAAACTGATGAAAAAGCAATCCGAAAAATTTAACACGCAAATTCATATATTTTTTTATAAAAATATTGAGAATAAAACCTTTAATATTGAAATGTTAGCTATTAAATCCTCGTTTGGACTTGATTTTCACCTATATAGCACCTCGGAATATATAGGTAACTTTCGATTTGAACTCGAATCCGAACCATCGATGAATTGGCAACTTCGCATTTCGCAACCACCGATGTGGCTCACAATGTAGAAAGGTTTGGGCTCCACTGGTGTGAAACATACGGTTTAAATAAATGTCTTCTCCTTTTCTATCCATTGCTATTCATCAGGCAATGGACACTTAGTATTGCATTGCAATACCTGAATTTTCAGAAAGCATTTCACCAATTCTCCAAGATGCTCTTTAGTTCCGCTATAGCACGGCTCTACAATGTGCGGCCTGGGGGGCCATTTAATCCGGCTCGCGAGCCTGCAATAAGTCTTTAACATTTTACATTTAGAATTTATTTTAACAAAACAATCAAGACGTTAAGGAATTACAAAATGTGACAAATATGTATCTAAAAATTTGCCTTATATGTATAACAGTATGTAATCGTATTTTCTTTTACCACAATTTTATTACTAACTTCACAGGTTTCTGATCTTATCACACTGAGTACACTTGATTTATTTTTCTATGAGTCAAGCGGTTGTGTGCTCTATTACGTGTTTTTACTTCTAGGAAGTTTTCATTTTGAATATTTTTCACAAAATAGTTGTTCTCCATTTATCTGATTACGATTCATGTCCAGAGAAATAAAATTTAGGACATTTCGAAAAACTTCCCGGAAAAAAATCTAAATTTACTCAATTCACCATACCAATAATAAAATAAAAATATTTTCAGAGTAAATTTTGGCCTTGTTAGTCTGGCCCGCGAGCGTAGAATTTATTGACCAAGTGGCCCACTTGTGAAAAAGTTTGGAGACCTCTGGTCTATAGGACCCTTGAGTCGGTAGGGTGTGGTCAACTTCCTAGAAAATGGGAAAGCAGAAAACTTAATTCGGATGGATAGAAAACTATTTTCTCTTTCAAGAGAGACAACATTTAGCGTAACCGAGAATCGTATTCGTCGACGCCTTAGCGTTTATGTGGAAACGTGATTGCACCTTTCCCAATTTGCGTGCCCATCACTTTGGTCGTTATGGTCTTTCATGCACAGATAAGGATTCAATTTCCCTCTTTACGCTGACCTCCAGAGATAGGTCCAGGCTTGGAAGAGGCTATACGATAGAGTCAGAACGTGAAATTAGAGCACCCGAAAGAATGCAAGACAGCAGGATGCATTGGAAGGGAAAAATAAGATGAAGAAAGAGAGAAAGAGGGAGAGGAAGTAACGGATGGAGAGGGATGTAATGGATGCGGAAAAAAGAGAAACTTGAAAATGGAGATGTCCAAACCTCAGACACCCTTTCTCCTTTCGACCTCTTATATATTCCATATCCAAGTAATGTATGTGTACGAGGGAGAAAGGAGTAAAGCATTTTGCAGTCTTTCTCTTTAAATGTGATTGATGGCGAAAAATGTACGCATTTTTATTTCAGGGTAAAATATATCTGCAGATGAAAGAGTAATTTATATTGTTTGCTCTAGTGGGCCTGAATTATGTTGGATTACAGGATTATTGACATAATATATTGCCTCTTATTTTTCCATGCGAATAATACGCCCATGTTAATGCCGGTTTTTCTTGAAGAAAATAGTTTAGCTTGCGTGTATTTTATCATTTCTTGTTATTTTTGCATTTTACGGACAAGCTTAGCAAATTTTGAGTATTTTAATAATTTCATTTATAAGCAAATTTTAAGTTATAAACAGGCAAAACATGTTAAAACCGAGTTTGTCCATAGAATTACGGCAGCATAAATGCAGTAAAGGGGATTTAAAGTAGATTATGTGCTGTTTAAACGGAAGGAGAATGTGTTTAGTGTTATCGTTTGGATTTATTGACGTATCCATTTATTTTATAATATTATGTAGTATTTTTTAATCATCTTTTTTATTTTTCTTCATATGTTATCTATTTGTTATTTTATTCGTGTCAAAATGTGATTATATTTTTCAATCAAAGTTTTTACGCACTTTATTGATAACTTATACCAAGTATTTGATGTCTATTTATTTGATTTCTTATTTTTACACATTATATCTTATTTTTTCGGATTTTGTCCTACTTGAATTTAATTGAATTTTCCACTTTTATCTTCTTGTTGCTTAGTTCTCGTTCTCGTTATAAACTATCTCGAGTTCTATAATGTCTTTTCAGTCGATCATTTGTTTTAGTTTTGCATAACATATTATTTGTAATTTACTTATTTGATTAAACTTTTAAATTTCATACTTCTTATATTTTTAATTACTGCATCTTAATCGAATTATCCTTAATTCGACAACTTTCTCCAGGCTTTTTTGATAGTTAATTATTACAATTGAAATTCTTTTACTACAGTAAAAAATTAAATCAGCAACTCTTGATATTTCTGTATAATTATCTAAAAATAAATTTTCCGGCTAAATGAAATTATAAAACAACGGATAAATTCCTTACCATCAAAGCCAGTTTTCAAGGAAAGTTTATTTTCTTTCTTAGATCTCCATCGAGAGAAGATTACTCTCCCGCATTACTTTCCCTCTCTTTTTAGATATTTCGAAAAGAAATTATTCAAATAAAGAGAGACTGGTGAAATATAAAGGAAAAGAACTCAGGAAGGACCATATAAAAATATAGTTTACGTGAAGGAAGACAACTAGTTAAGGACTGGCCTAAATTGTTACAAAATGTCAACAACCTGAACAAAAGGGAATTGAGATAACCACGGTGTGGAATAAAATGGAAGTCCTTCAATAGAAATTACTGCCTCTATATTGAGCTTCTCAAACAACCTAACAATGCATTTAATGTGGATCCTTCTCAATGAAATCTCCAATCAATTGTCAATTAAAACTAATTTTGGTTAATTTTTATGGGTTAAAGGCAGATATAGAGAATTACAATTTAATCGAGGGCAAGCCAAAACTCCGTTTATGAAAAAGCAGGGATTATTTCTTTCCAGAAGATTTTTCTCCTATCCTTTAAAAATTTTGAAGAGTTGATTGATGATCTGAATATTTAAACTTGGTTTTAATAGAAGCCGAGACAAATTGTCGAAGAAAAATTCAAATGGACAGTTTGCGTAAGAGGGAGAAAATAAATTAAGCCCAGAATACATTTATCAGAGAGAGAGAGAGAGCTAATCCAAATGAAAAAGAGATTAAAACTTGTCCAGAGAATAATTTGCAGCTTTTTCAAATTCTTTTGGCGGAGGGAAATTTCATTAGTTTTACATTGTGTCACTATTGGAAAATATAGGAAGGAATTGCCCATATACAGGGACGGACTGGTAACAATTGATTTCAGCGGTGACAAAAATTGCTACTGACCAACATCACAAAAAAGTTTTTTTAGACAGGTGTTGACTTCACAATTTTAATGAGAAATAAAAATGAGAATGAGAATGGGCTAAGTTTTATCCACAGTATGTGCGGCGATCGCCGGCCGGCCGTATGGACCAGTCCGCCCCTACCGTTATAAACACACGCACATGTATACATACAGGGTTGCTGGGTGGATTTCAGTGCAATGTGATTTTGAATCAGGGTAATTTAAACCTGTAGGAATTGCACATACACGCCGTAAAAATATTAACTACTTAGTACCTCTGCTGATTTGATAAAATATTGCATAAAAATCTAGACGCCACTGTACAATTTTTGGTCGCCAATAGCGAATGGGTGCCTTAGTTTTTCTAGCACTGTAATTTATGCACGTACGAGGTGCTATCACCAAGTTCCCGGACTGTATTTAAAAAGGAACACGTGAGGGAAGAACTGTAGAGCAAACGACGTAAGGCGGTTTTTTCACCGACTGCTATCTTGCCATTGGAGTGAAGAGTCGCAGATGTGATTTATTGTTGGTTGTCTACATTTGTTGCAGCATGTACTTTTTAGCGTTTTTTCCGATTATTTCCCAGCGGCTCATTTTAGGTCTACTATATCTTTACGATTTATATCTTTTATATAGATCAGGGATCTCAAACTCGCAGCCCGCGGGCCTCATGAATTCAAATTTGTTTCTTATAAAATATTTCTCGCGAATCTTTTTAAACAATCTAAGAAATGTATCGAATCAGCACTCTTAATATATACCCGGTTTATTGACCATTCCCATTTATAAAAACCCTCCAACGTTGGAGTACAGAAAAATCTTCGCGTTATAACGAACTGGTTTCCAAAGAATATGAAACGGTGTGAGGACTGGGTAAATGTGGATTGCGGGCCGTAGCTTTAGTACGTTGCCTTGATGCGGCCAGTAGATTTGGTAGAGGACCTTCATGTTTCCCACAAACTGATGTGAATTTGAGGCTCCTGATATAGACCAATTTATTCTGAAAATGTCACTGTTTCTATGTTAGAGGATTCTAGAGATATTTTTCGTAGAGTTGGACGGACAGACAAACCTTTTGCATATTTTTTAGAAACAAGCGCTACTAATGTAGTTGATTACCGTCTATTCCATGCGGTCACCCTCGAAGTAGTTCCGTTAAAACCTGATACAGCGAGTTCAGCAGTTTAGTCACTGTTGGTTGCACTTCCCGAACCCCTGTTTCGTGATTCCTTTAAGGACGTCCCGCGATTTCTCCTAGATCTTCAAAATATCATGAAATCTTAGCCCGCGGAGTGAAAGATTTATTTTCAGGAACAGAAAAAAATCACCGGAAGAAAGATCTAAAGAGTACGGAGAGTGGCAGACTGCAGCCATGTTGTTCTTGGTCAGGAATTGTCGAAAAGACAGTCGCGAGCGAGAGCGTTATCGTGATTCAGCAACCAATCATCAAAGCACATCTTTGCTGTAGACCTTCAATATGGATATTCTTTCTAACTGACAGTTTGACTCTGTGGAACAAATTCTTGATACACGATCCCAACGAGGTCAAATAAATAAGATCATATTCCAGCGAACCTGGCATCCTTTGGGCGTGGGCTGTTCGGGCTTTTTCAATGAGAAGACTCCTGATTCGTTCACTGCTCGTTCCCGTAAAAACCACTTTCATCTCCTGCAATGACCTTGGAAAGGAAGTTTTGGTCATTCTAAACTTAGTCCTGGCAATCTCGACCCACAAGTATCTCTGATTTTGCTTCTGTTCGCCATGAGCAGACGGGGCGCAAATTTGGCAAAAATTCGCAGCTTGCACTTAACACGACCTTTCTCTCAGGATCGTAATTCAAGACAGAATCAAGATAGGACAACGTCGCTTGTGGCTGTAGACTCGGCACAATATACGTTATCATCACCTAGAGGCAGAACTTCATACAAACATCAGTGTTGCTATGCCAAGGGCAGTCCAATAACTTACTGATAGCATCTCGTATGTCCGTGCGTTTTTGTGCAGAGAGAGGGAGAGAAACAGAAAGTAATCGTCGAAATATATTAATCTAGAATCAGAGCAATAGATAAAACGCAAAACGAAACCAAAATAACAGCTTCAATGTTTCCAAAATTTTACAGATAAGAAGACAGCGGGCTATACAAACAGTTTATAAAATTATGTTGCAATAGTAACAGAATTTAACAAAGGATGAAAGTCGGGTTTTAGTAATTTGATCCACATGATTAATAAAGATGTAAAGCGTGCGGATACTTTTATAAAGGTCTACAATAGCAATCGTCTCTGAAATGTAGGAGACGGAATGCTATGCAGAAGTCTTCTGTAAAGTAAATTGACGCGAGGCACCCTTTCCTCTTATTTTCCTGCGCAATTCGAATTTGATTTAGGTTCATAATCGCCAAACAGTGCTAGTACAATAGGGGCCAAGAGGATCGACGTCATAAATAGTTATTACATTACGCCATGTGAACTCCTTTACCCAGAAGTTTGTGAGAATGAAGGAGGGGGATTTAGCGAACCAAGCTGGGCAAAGTTTGTACGAGGACCTCTTTAACTCAATCTCTCTCTCTATATCTTTGGAAAGGTTTTCTTTGGGGAATGAGCGGGACTCATTTTTCTTTCCTCCCATTTTTCATGTCGCTCTCTCTTTCTCTATATGTATTTTGATCTCCATTTTCCCCCACTCTTACTTTCTTTTTTTCTTCTCAATCCTGAACCCATCAGATATCGTCTTGCCTCCTATAACCTCCACACCGCTCCGCTATATTTAATCCCATCCTCCTTTCCCCTTTCGGTCCTCAAAAAAAATTCTGATCGTTATTCCAAGAAGCGAAACGGAACGATAGGAGCTGTTTCTCTCTTTGAGTTTCTTTAAAATGTAACATTAAATTACTACTTGGGTGGAAATTGTGATCATTTGCATAAGAAACACTTCAACTGCTTGATTTGTTGAGGGAATTCTATCAACTCGCTCATTCGACTACTGTAGTGAAATTTTTATGTACATCTACATCTACATGATACTTTGCAAGTCACCTTTTGGTGGATGGTAGGGGGTGCAGTGCACCAAAAGTCCCTAGTTAATCGCAGCTGTGAGATTTTCGTGCACATTAATTTATCGTTACACGTGCACAACCTGTCTTTTAGATAATTCCTGATCCAACGTTTCGTATTTACCATATGCTAAGGTAAAAATGTGGATGTTTAATTGGTTAATTCTTTTCGTTAACCCAGGTTTGATTATAGAAGAATGCATTTTTTGGCGATTTTGATGCATAGCTCTCGTTTGCGCCCGTTTTTTCATATCTTGCATTCATAAATAGAATTGTTTGTTTTTATCTTCTTGCTTAATAGATCTATCGCATTGACTGACCTATAAAGTGGATGAAGTAATTATCTTCAACAGGTGAATCAAATTTGTTGATGAGAAAGTGTTTTAGAAAGAGAGGAAATGAGACTCCATAAAAGATAACGGAAAATATGAGGCAAATAAAAATAGAATAGTCTATAATTATGAGAATCTTGGGAAACGAAGCACCCTTTAATATAAGGATTAGGACAACAGCATTAAAATCTTGGAAGCGCCATAAAAAAATAAAATACATAGATGAAACAAGGTAAAGTTAGCCTTTTGAGAAAATGCACATCTGTAAGTAAAGTAAATGATGCGTGTGGAGTATCGCCTTATAGAGGGCAGAAACATGGACGTTGCGGGAAGATTTATGCGAAGTATTTGCAAAGCTTTTAATTTTGGCCACGGAGATGATTACTGCTGCTGAAAAGAGGAATACGACTAGATTGCTCTTTATTTAAGAGAGGCCGAAAAATTGGAGAAGTGACTGAAGGAATACTTGAATATTAAAGAGGAAGAGGAGAGGAAAATGTTGAGATGCTTAAGGAGCAATGAAAATTATTAAAACGAAGGAGCTAGCGGAAGATAGGAGAATGTAATGAACCAGATTTACTTTTAATCTTGGACCTGTCTAGATTCAAAGTTGATCGTATTAACGATGAAAGTTAATTTCCAGTTTATTTAAGGTTGATTTTCTGAGTAAAGGTTTAATATTTAAAGCATTAGTACTGTTTTTGGTGTTTCTAAATCAATTGTTGGACATTTCATTTTAAATATTCAATGTTACGTAATATTCCATGAATTTAATCTTGAAATATAATTCGATACTTATTTGCATTTCATATTGATAACTAAATGGTCTGCCAATGAAAAATAAGACCGTATACTACACGCTATAATGCCTGAGGTTGTGCCACGATTCTAATTTAATTTGTACTCCTTAAAATATGTTTAACTACTATTCTTAGCAGAAAATTTGAAACCCATAGCGGCTCTCATTTAAGAATATAATGAAAATAAAAAACGGATAGTACAATTTTTGCTAACACACATAATTGAAAATTAACGCAATGTTATCATCTGACTCATAAATACACTACAAGCAGCTTATTACCTCTTTTGCCCCATATTTCAACATGTTGAAATTAAGTTAGAACCGTTTCACAACCATAGATTTTATATCATAAAGTATAGGGTCTCCTTTTGGTTGTTATACTATATAGTGTTAGTTCCTAAGGATGACCTTTTTGAGAAGGAAATATAAAACTTTCATATGAAAGCATAGCTGATCTCTAGTAAAAACTTTACCAAAGGAGAATACACTGTTCTGGTTTACAAACTCGGATGTATTACATTTTGGCACAGTTTCCTACTCTAACTGATTTAATGTAATACCGTTCTGATGTTACTAGACGTTGCAACTATAGCTAAATTTGAGAGGACATCCTATTTGAATTCAGAAGCTGGATTCCACGCATGTAGTTCCGTTTTCTCTCAGACATAAAGCATAATAAAGCTTAGTCTATAAATTTAATCTCAACTTCGCCGTAGGTGGATATGGATTACCTTTTTACAAAACTTCGAATTTCTTTTCCTGGTTATATGTACTTTTTACGCACAATTCGTAATATAAATTTTATATGTTCTTAAGACAACTAACTTTATTTAATAGAATTGTTGCATAAAAGTGTTCATCGGAAAATTCATTAGTGGAAAATTAAAGCAGGTTTTATTTATGTTATAGGGAATTAACTGAAAATATTCGAGTAAACAGTAAAAATAAACTCTAAAGCTAATTAGTAATCATTAATTGAAACATTGTTCGCGAAATCTTATATGCAAATTTTGGTTGAGTTTCATGCATTAAATTCCATAGAAAAGATTCTATGTATAATGAGTGATAAATATAAGTGAATAGATTATAGCGTAACGTGTTCGCTGGGAATAGTTTTGAATCACAGATTCGATTATTTGTCTGAAATGAGCTTTGAGAGGATAAAATTATCTCATTTTAAAAAATTGATTTTATTCAGGATCCACAGTCACCTTTGATGATTACTGCTATGCAGCCGAAATGCGCCTCTACTTTTACCAGACATTTTCCATGGCTGCCGGAGTTATCTTTATCATCAATCCGATTCCATCAATAAGGTGAGCTCAATATTTGATTTATAGAAGTATAGTCGATGTTAATTTATTTTACGGGGACCACAGAAAAATACGTCTTGGTAGGAAAAAAATCCCTTCAAATAGGTATAAATATTAAGAATGTAAATTTCTAGGGAAGGAGAAGGAGAAATATGAAGACATTGCTCTTCTTATGTTTTTACAGGTAGATGCAAGTAGCCCTGCGGGAATTTGAATGATTGTATTGGTTGGGTTGATTTGGTTTGGTTTGAAATACGAGAAAAACGATGGAAAATTAAAGACTCAAGTAATAAAATGCCGCAATTAAAACTAATTCTTTCAAATTTATATATTATTTCTCGTATTCGTCACATTTTCACAACCAATTCAACGTAAACCCATCCCAGCGTAAGCAATATCATTTTAGTAATGCAAATATTCTAATTACCGCTAACCAAAGGTACTTTACAGCGTGGAGGTCTCTATTGGCTTATTTTTTACATAAAAACACCAATCCGTGCTTTTCGATGGTATTTTAAATTGCAAAAAATATATTTAATTTTATGTTTAAATTATCTTTATATTTCTCTTTTCCCGCTCTTAGAAGTTGTATTTAATAATAAAATATTTAAACGCATATTCGAAGAAATATTTTTTCCAGGATGTAGTTTCTGCGATGCTTCTAAATTAAATAATTAACATTATATGTATAGAGATAGTGCAATCTCGATAGAGCAAAATTCAAGGAGCTTGAATTGCCATAATTTATAATAACGAGGTTTGTGATAATGAAGTCGTCATAAGGAACAATATATTTATATATACTCTCGTAGAAGAATGAAGTACCTCTTTTATATAAACAATCATTTTGTAATAACCGATTTTGTATAACAGAGACTGTGGTTTTGTGATACGCATATATTTTTGGACCCTATGTTAAGATGATGGAATGAAATTGAAATTTGAGAATGAATATTAAAGTTTCCGCATAATATAACTTTAAAAAATATCAATTCTTTCATATCGATCCTGCCATCCTGGTGGGTGGGCAAAGAGCAACTGAGTTAGACAAGCAGAAGCTCGATAGCTGACGACTCTCTTCCCTGAAATTCACTCGAGGAAGCAAAAGGAGAGAGATGGAAAGAAGAGGGAGAGGGAGGGGACGTAAAAGAGAGAGAGATAGAAAAATTTGGATGCGTTATGCATTTTTCCACCTTCCATATTCTTTCCCGCCACTTTCCCCAAGTGTTTATTCCTGAAGTTAAGGGGAAGGAGGAGGAGGAGGGAATCCATGCGAAAGACTAATTTGCAGCACGATTTCCGCTAGGAAGGCCGTGAAATATTCGCTGCTCCCGCGAGAGAATGAGTGTGCATGTTTGCTAGAAAGAATGGAGGAAAGGAGAAAAAAGAGAGGGAATGGAGAGGGGTCAAGTGGGAAGAGGGAGGAAGAAGGTGAGCGAGAGAGGAAGGAGGGGGAGAGACAGATGATATAGGAGATAGTGAGAGGTAATGGAGAGAGAGAGAGAGGGAATAACGGGAGAAAGAGTGAGACACGAACATATACCTGAAGGCAGCCGTGGAGAAGGAAAATAGAAAGGAGTGAAAGAATGCGAGAGAAAGAGAGAAGGAAAGGAAATAGAGGAATGAGAGGGGTATAGGGGTGGGGAGAATGGGAATGGCAACCAAGCCCCCCATCCTCTAATACATTTTCGCCTCTCTTCCCCTCCCACGCCTCGAGCACCTGCGCGCATATAAAGTGGCATTACGACGCCTCGCCAGGCCTATCTACCCTCTGGAGCTTAGACCGTGTACTGCGCATGCGCTCTATTTCCTCCCTCCTCGATTCCTCCGTCCCCTACCTACCTCCACCTACGTCGTGTCTCTCTCTCTCTCCTTTTACCGACTCTCTCTCTCTCTCCTTTTACCGTCTCTCTCTCTTTCTCTCCCTTTGCCCGCGACTTGGCGACCTTTCGCTGGGCCTCGCCAGTGTTGCTCGTCGAAAACCCCGGCGGTACGAGTGGCCGCGTGGGGTAGTGCCTTTCGAGGGCCGGGTGTGCATGTATGTAGGATCCAGCGAGGGAGGGTGAGGATGTTTTTCAGGTTAGACGAAGAGTAGGGAGGAAAGCATACCTGTTTTGGAGAGAACAGAAGGTTCCTGCCGACAAATAGGGGGAGACAAAATTGGAGCATTTATTTTATGTGCTTAGCCGTGTCTCGGGGATCGTTCGATCAAATAATTTGTAACGGTAGCGGAGCGTTGGAATGCGTGTGTTTTGTTAATTGCTCATTTCGGTCAGTTTGAAATGCTTTTACTGGTGCTGAAGTGGCATCACAAGCTCTTTGCTGTGCAAAGTATCAAACGCGATTGGCGCATTACATCATACCGCAATTAATTTCCAAACGCTCTCAAATAGAATTAATTTGTATTTTTGCGAATTAATTCATTTAACCGCTATCTTATGTAATTATTATTCCGGATAAAATTTTCATTAAAATGGTAATTAAAAAACAATTATGCATGTTAATATAATACCAAATCGATTATTAAAGAATGTATTACGTGCGTACGAAATAATCATTTGTATATTTAAAAAATATCGTGGAAATCATTCTGCCAATGGCGTAATTAATTAGAATACTTGGGAAAAATCTGTGGGAGAAAAATGGAGCGCGATTTTGATATCTCCGCAAGTTCTCCGCTAATTCCTAGAATGTGATACAGTGAATTTGATTGTGGTTCCAAGTATCGAGTGGCAGTTTTTTTAGATAAGCAAAGATAAAACAAACGCGAAATTTTACGCGGTATTTCACTTAATTTTCAGCCTCGCTATAACGGCGGGTATTATAAATATTTATGCCTGTTTTTGTATTTGACCTCTGACATTTTTAACCTTTGCTTTTAACCTTTCAGGAATTATCTTTTTCCCTGCCCCCTTTTTTGTGCGCCTCCTGCTGCAATAAAAATATCAGCTTCAACAAAAAAATGAACAAGAGCGGAAACATTTTATGCGATGCCTTTCATTAAGTCGCAAGGCAAACGATCAAATTTCTGAGGATCGTCGAGATTTGAAGCACAATTAGATGAGAGACGCTCGAGATTTGAATTTCTACTGTTATGATGGCGGCATCCCCGCGGGGGATTTTTTTCGAACTATTCGATCAGCTAACTGAAAAAAAACGTTGAAATACTAGGGGTCCAAAAAAGATTCCCTTTTACATTACTGTTGACAGAATTCCTATTTTTAGTACCGTTTTGTTATGAATGAAAATAATTTTAATGTTTATTATTCAGCTATCATATAAGTTCTTTTAAAGAACCATGGATTCATGAATTTTTATCTCTTTGATCAAATTTGATTTATCTTTTCTCTATGTTGCCATAGTAAATAAAAGGTCTCGGCGATCGTAATAGACTCGAAAGGCTTTTCCCCTTAATGCTTGATAAAAAAAATCAGCAGTATATTCTAGCGAATGTTAGTACTCGTTAGTAGCATATTAGCGTGTTATATTCCCCATGGAAAACCAGATTATTCAATTAATTCTACTCAGAATGACAAAATGTTGTTTTTTATCATTCTTTGTCGAATACCTACCCTATAAAAAGTTCCATATAATTTATACAAGCAATCTCTTGAGACCTGAGAGGTCATTGGCACAGTTTCAGAAACAGTTAACCTAACTGAAATTGCGTGTATTTGTTAATGACGGACTCCCTCTTGAGAGTATATGTCTCGCAAGTATGAAAGTGCATTACGTTTTTTGCTGTACATTTTTTTAACGCTAGCGTTTGTGTAGTTTATTCCGTTTATGTTAGTCTCAGTCGGTGGTTACATCGGCTAAATATAGGTGACATATGGAATGTAAGGTATCTACTAATACAGCAAACTGTAGAATCATTTGAGTGAGACGACGTTATCTGCTATTCCAGAAGACTCACTATTCATCGAGAAATCAGAATCGCCGTCCAACCAGCGCTCCAACGCTCATTTTATTAACTTTTATATAAACTAATATTCATCATAGGTAGTCTGTCCGTAGACAGGTCCGTGGTTATTCATGGTTAAACCTGGTTCTCCATATACTCCTATTTTCCGCTGTCCTCTTCATTTATTGATAACTCTCTTTCCCTTTCAAATCGTCTATCAGATGAAACCTTTTCCTACCTCTTTCCCCTTTTCCATCTAGTTTTCCGTCTAATACGTCTTTAATCATTCTCTCCTCAGGTAATGTCCAACCCAGTTTGCCTTCCTCTTTCTAATAGTCTGTATAATCATTCGCTTCTCTCCTACTCTTCGTAGCACTTCATCGTTTTTCATCCTATCTGTCCATTTTATCTTCAGCATTCTCCTCCAAGTATACTTTTCAAAGCTTTCCAAGTATTTGATGTCATTTTTTCTTAGCGTCCATGTTTTTGCCCCGTATAAAGCTATACACCATACATTTTATGAACTTCTTGCTGATATCTTCCCTTATATTCACCGTAAGTAGGTGTTTCTTTCTTCTGAAAGCCGCTTTTGCTTTCCCTATTCTAGTTCGGATCTCATCCGTAAATTTTGCTTCTCTTATTATGATGCTTCCAAGGTATTTATAGTCTCAAATTTGTTGTAAAGGCTTTCCTCCGATACTTATGTTCAGATTCTCTTCTTTGCCCGATATTCGAATGACCTTGGTTTTTTCTGTATTTATTTTTATACCGTATTTTCTACCTGTTATTACTAGTCTATTTATCATTTTCTGGAGTTCCTCTTCCTTTGTTGATACAAATAATTGATCATCCGCGTATTTTACTGTTCATATAATCCTTCCTACAATTTTGAAATCTCCTGTGCCGTCTTACGCTTCTTGCATCACATTTTCTCCATGTATATTTAATAGAGTTGGCGATAGGCAGGTGTCCGCATTCTCCAACCTGACCGTTACAACTTGATCCACATCTAGATTCCTGATCAGTCTCCTGCCTTTCCAGTCTACACCTATATCCTTTAATATCTTCATCAACAATACCCAATTTATTCTATCAAAGGCCTTCTGCCAGTCTACGAAACATACGCAGGTATCTTGACTGTACTCTATTGCCCTTTCTGATATTATTCTAGCTACCCCTATCGCATTTCTAGTTCCTCGTCCTCGTCTTTTTCTCAAGCCTTTTATTAAGAATTCTCGTGATGATCTTCTAAGTGTGTGACAGAAGGCTTATCGTTCTGTAGTCTTTACACTGGCTTCTTCTTTAGAGGGATCATTGTTACTTCTAGGAAATCCCGAGGCCACTCCCCCGTGTCTTAAATCTTATTAATTAATTTCGTGGTCGCTTTTAGTCCTTCTGATCCCATGAATTTAAGTGCCTCAGCCGGTATTCCATCGCTGCGTGTGGCTTTCCCTTTCTTTAGTTCCACTATCGCTTTTTCTACTTCGCTCTTCATAACACTTGATCCTAAGTTGTCTTCTTCAATGTTTTCCTTATCTTCCAGTTCTATTTTTGCCGATCTTTCCTGCTTGATTTATAGTTCCTTAATGAATTCTTCCCATACCTGTGCTACATTATTTGTTTCTGAGACTATCTTCCCATCCGTATTCATAATTCCTTTACCACGAATTCCATTAGACTTCTTATCTTCTAATTCCAGTGTATTTCATCACATATTTGTTTTATTCAATTTTCTCTAGCTTTATCTGTTACCCTTCTCAACTCATTGTTTATACGTCTATATTTGGCTCTACCTTCATCCCTGTTAAAGTTTTTCCATTTTCGTCTCTCATCCATTTTCTCTAGCATTTCCTTAATGACCCATGGTTTTCTGATTTCCAATCTCTTTATCCAAAGTACTCTTGATACCGGTTTTAATTTCTTTCCATTCTATATCCACGGTCTTTCGTTTGTTATCCAAATTTCTTAGACGATTTTCCAACTTCATGCTGACTACGTTCTGCCTTTCTTTTAGTTTTTCTAGGTCCTAAGTCTGTCTTTCTCTTCTTTTAGCTTTGTACTTACGTCGACTATTAGAAGGCTGTGATCTGACACAATGTCTGCTCCTGGTAATACCTTGGCGGTCTTTATGCTGTTCCTGAATCTTTGTTTTACTAGGATGTAATCTATTTGGCATCTCATTCTATCTTCTGGGCTTTTGCATGTGTATAACCTTCGTTTATGGTTTTTGAAACATATATTAGTCACTACTAATTCGTACCAATACAAATTCGTCGCTTGGCAAATTCGTCGCGTGGAAAATTCTTCGCAAATTCAGGAATCGTTGAGGAAATAGGAAATCCTTTTCTTCATTAATCCTGCGATACACTATATTTAGTGTATGAAAAAAATTCGTATCTTATCTTTTATACGTGTTTTAACCAACTTCCTGTCTATGTAGATGATTGAGATTTCGCTGCAACTACCCCTCTAAACCAAATAGTGAATTTTAAGTAAAATGTGGAAAACAATCTTAACGTGCGCTTCCACGCACGCGTTACGGGTGTTGAGAACTGACGCTACCCGATCAGAGGCCTTGCTTGAGACGATACGCGCGTTGGCCGCGACGACGCGTTGTAGAGATGGGGGAGAACGGATATGAATATAGGGGAATGAGAAGGGAACAGGTGTTCGTTAACTAAAAGAAAGTCGGATTTTGGTTTTGGTGTAAGATTTCAATTTTTTCCAAAATGCCTTATCAATATATGCTATCTTATTTTGTTTCATCCTAAATGGCCGACGGAGAGTTATGAGATTCTTTTTCTTTTCCTCGATTCATCGATGCATGGATTCTGTTTACCCTTTTCGCAGTATTATTTTCTACCTACGATTTCGTTCCTTTTGTGGGCTTGCATTAACAGTGGGATCTGAAGGAAGGGTATTTTCTTACACTCAAATATGCGTCTTTTTGAAAAAATCCCGCTTCTACTCGGGACAATCAGTTAACCGCAAGGCCCTAGGGTAGTTTTGAGAACACGTGTTTCATAGCCCTTTCTTTTAGCAATATTTACTTAAAATTGAAGAGGGATTAAGGATTAATATATATTTGCTAATTGTTGTAAAATATTTTGCCGATTGGAAAAACACGTTTTAATCAGAATTTGAGCTAACACTGTTCATCGAGCGCTGAATAATTAAATCTAATTTTTCTCTCTCTATATTTTATGTTAAATAAAGAGAATATTTAGTACAGTGATAAAACATCAAATGATAAAAAATAAAGTTTGGTATTAGATAGCTCTTTTTTGGCGTCTAAAATATTATTGTGAAAATTATGCTGTTAATATTTTTCCTTAATTGGCATCAACGAATGTCTAAAAGCCTTTATGCTGAACTCGCAAATTATTTTTTAAGAATGTTTCTCGGCAAAAGCAACATCATATTGTTCGGATTTCATCAATTAATCGTTTTCTAGTTATCATTATACAATTTAAAGAGGTGAATCTTAATTCGTTATTGGGTGTTTTCTTTAATATTAACATTTAAAAATGAAGAAGAGTGTAAATGCGCATAAATAAAATAAAATTTACGAAGAACATGATGTATTAGTTCGATTAATTTGTACATAAAAATTTAACTTCATATAAAAATTAAAATAAATAATAAGAGTAATGTAAAAAAAACTTAATTTTACGTAGAATTTCGATGTAAAAAGTAAATTTAAATCATCGAATTGAAAGACTGAAAACTGTCAGCCCTATATTTAAGTAGTAATTTTAAGGGCCGATATTCGTCGAAAATTTCTCGGAAAAATAAACGTCGATTAAAAAAATGAACGTCTAATCCTACCAAGCATAGTTATAAGAGAAAGAATGGAAATGGAATAAACTTACATTTGTTTGAGTGAGAAGAGCATTTACCAAGAAAGAATTGCCAGATATTTTTATGGCATACGAAAAACAAATTCGGAAGAAAATTTATCTGCATCTTGGACGGCGGGACATTTCACTGCCAATGCGCGACTCGGGATTTCGCCATGCAAATCGTGACATTGAAAATAACAGAAAAATATTTCCTATTTCCTCAACGGTTTCTGAATTTGCTACGAATTTGCAACGCGACGAATTTTCCAGGCAACGAATTTGTCTTGCGACGATTTTGCCTGGCGACAAATTTGTCAAGCGACGAAATTGACACGCGACAAATTTGACACGCGACGAATTTGACACGCAACGAATTGCCGCGCGACAAATTTCCAGCAACGAATTGACATGGAACCGCCGGTGGTGTAGTGGTTAGGACGCTGGCTGCTACTAGCCTATTGGCCGAAAGGGCAGCGGACACGAATCCTGCGAAAGTCTGATTTTTTTTTACAAGGTCGTCCGCCTCCTCTATTTGTGTGGTTTGAGGAGACCGCGCAAAGTGAGCACTCCGTCCTACAGAAGGGACGTTAAGCCGTAGGCCCTCTTGGTGCTCTTCGTTAAGAGCAGGCTAAAAGCCTGCACCAGGTTTCTCTTCTCCCTTGCTATCCGGCTATTTATTGCATTACCTCTTACAATTAGATACCCATTGCGCGTGGAAAGAGGAAAATCAGCTGCGGACATACATTGCATTATATCTTTTGTTTGAGATGTGATTGGTGATGGGCAGAAGTTTGTTCATAAAAGTGGAGAGGAGTGGAGAAGAACGGGGGAGAGAAGTAGGGTATTCGAGGCGGGACGTCGACTTCCAAAAAAAGGAAAGGAGAAGGAAACTGGAAGAAAGCGAAATGGATAGAGAGGAAGAGGAGGTATAAAAATTCCATGGAGAGAGACATTGAGAGAGAGGGGGGAGAGGAGAGGTGTGGAGGTTCACATACAACCTTAAGCGCCGGAAAGATTTTGCGAGGTTTATTTGGAACGTATTTCAAGTCAACGTTGCCATTTCATTATCCGAGATCGTTGAATGAGATAGCTCCATTTCAGTCGGCGAGTTTAGCGGGTGGGTCGCTTGGACGGACAGTGTTTATCGCTCGGTGATCTGTTCTTCGTCGCTGGCGGGCCCAAACAAACATGCGGGTTTTCCTTTTTGGTAAAAAGCTCCCTATATGTTTTTTTGAGTTGTCGTATCGATCCGAAGATGTATTATTCAACGATTGGTCTTTTTTTGGTCCTCTTACCTTTATAGCATCCCTAAAGTTATGTATTTGCGAAACATTTATTGGTGTTAACATAAATTTGCGACGCAGCGAATAATGAATTTTACTCTTGTTTCCACGGGGTGTGAAGCTATGCATACGGTAAATTGAACTGGATTGGCATCGAAAGATTTATTGGGTTTGATATCGATGTCATTTATATTCCCGTATTTAGTTATTTAAGCAACATTGTATTGCTCAAAAGATACGCAAAACTTAAATGTGTTTTATATTTATAATCACGCCTTAGCTTCATTGTTTGTGTTAAAATATTGACAAAACAACCAATTGAGGTTATTTTCCTAGTATTTTCTCGAAGAATAGTTTGGATTTGTAATGCATCATGCATATATTTCTCAAGATATTTATATTAATCCTTTACAATTATTTCCTAAGTCGTCCGTGTGTAGATTTTTATTCTAGTAGGCTGTTTGATTAAGAATTAACATGACATTCGCGGTACATTTGAACATTTCAAATTCTGGTACTTTTCCTACTTTTACTGGTAGGCTTGAGCGTTTTCATCGTTCAACACCTTTTTGTGTTATATCTTTGGATATACAAACGCTACAGAACTGAAATATTGCACATAATCCACATTCGTGGTACATTTTAATCTATCAAGTTTTGGTATGCGTTTCAACAATTTCATTCGAGAATAAATATAAATAAATATGGAATATGAAAATAAAGAATTAACTTTGAAATTTTTTAAAAACTTGAAGACTCAAAAGTAGATAATAAAAAAAATAAAAAACGGATTTCAATAGCACAAGCTTTTATGATGCACTCAAAAGTAGAAAATATATTTTTTTGCCTCAAAATTTTCATTTTGTAAATTTGGTGTGAAGAATAAAAGTGGGTGCCCTTTTAATGTAAGTTGTTTGCATACATGATTTTCTTCTTGGCCACCCGCTTTCATTATTCACACCAAATTTACAAAATGAAAATTTCGATGAAAATTTTGCGGGAAAAAAATATATTTTCTACTTTTGAGTGTATTATAAAAGTGTGTGCTGTTAAAAAACCTGTTTTTTATTGATTTTATTTATGGCTCCAATTGGCGCACAGCTTTTTCCTACCTTCTATTTTCACTGTTTTTGGAAGTATTTCTTTGAAGATACAGTAGGAGTTAGATTTATTTTGTCTTGCTTACTTTAGTGAGGAGAAATTTCCTATCATCTTTCGATATAATGCTTGACGAAACTGATTGTGAGTATTCCCATGCTTGGATGTGGCTGTTTAATTAGATTTTATGCGTAAAATGTAATTAGCTACGCTCAACTAACTCTGCTCGGGATTTAATAATTTAATAGAGGAGGAGTCCAGGATGGAGCAGATCTTCAATGCTGACGAGACGGGACTTTTTGGAAGAGAATGCCCACTTGCACCTTAATTTTTATGGAGGAAAAATCTGCTTCAGGATTCAAGACGGCTAAGGAGAGACTTAACTCTTCTTGTCTGAGGAAGTGCAGCAGACGAATTCGTGGTCATGCCGATGGTGATATACGTACAGGCTGTGAATCCTCGGACCCTCAAGGGAAAAAAATAAGGACCATCTCTCGGTGTTCTGGCGTGCTAACAGAATAGCCTAGATTACTGCTGAATTATTTTTGAACTGGTTTAACAAGTGCTTTATACATGAAGTGGAAAGATACTTATCGGTCAAGAACCTAGCATTCAAGGTCCTCCTCGTCTTAGACAACACCCCAGGCCATCCTGAAAACCTGCAGTTCGCCCACCCAAATGTGGAGGTAGCCTTTCTACCACCTATTACTAACTCCCTCCTCCAGCCCATGGATCTGGGTATCATCGCGACATTCAAGTCATATTACACCATTCGCTCATTCAAGAAAATTCTCACCTTCATGAAGAGTGATTCCCCTGTTGGTCAACCATGGCTGGAAAAAGTATAACATCGAGACCTGTATTGCAAATATAAAGAAAACCTGGGTAAAATCAAGTCAGTGACATGGAATTGGAGCTGAATCAAGCTGTTGGGTGATACGATGAAAGATTTAAAAAGAACCTTATCGGTGGAAGAAGAGTTGCTATGTAGAAGGAAAGGATTTTAAAGACCTCCAAGAAAGTGAGATGGAAAAACTTCTTGACTCCCATAAAGAAAATCTGACCAAGGAGGACCTTGTGGAGCTCATAAGCTTAAGTAAAAGAAGTGAAGAAGAGGTGAGGGGTGATTTCAAAGCCTCAGCTATCGCTCAAGGCACACGCTGTGATTCTGGAAATGTCTAAGGCTCTTGGTGACAAGCTGTTTGAAATAGACCCTTTATTGGAGCGGGAAATAAACTTAAAAGGGTATTGGAAGCTCAAATGGAGAAGTACAGGGATTTCCACCGAAAGACGAAGCGAGCGTCATTAACAAGTTATTTTAAGAACTTCGCTATTACACCTTCCTCCTCTGCAGGCTGTTGTAAGCCAGGAGGACACAACGTCTTTCTAACTCATCCTCCCATGTCACCACCATTCTCATCATCATTTCAATAACGCCATCGTCGACAAGTAAAACGGCTTGTTTTTTACATTTTCTATTTATTTATTCTTCGTAAATAATATGTTCTAAGTGTTTTAATTTATTTTTGTTAAAACTAGCATGGTTATTGGACTTATTATACATTTAGTGTTATTGATTATGAACGCCTTTATGTCCGTATGAATGAATCAACCAACTTCCTTTTTTCCCATTAGCATTTGGTAGTAAGTATCGCGGTTTTTATATTCGCGGCGATTTTCATGAACGTATTCCCCGCGAATATCAACGGATTACTGTGCTATAAACATTTTAAAACGTGTTTTAGAGTATTAATAAATGATAAACGTCGCATACAACGTACTTAAACCATCACGATTGGTCGCGCTGCATTAAAATATTTCGTAATAAAAATGGTGCCAATACCTAACATGCTATTTGAGTTTTTCTTCATTTTAAGGCTTAAAATATTATAATTGAAACTATTAAAGCCATTAAAATACTAAAATATACAGATCTAACCTGATATAGTTGAGAATTTTGTTTTATAAATCTTGCTGTAGATAGGGCTACTTTATTCTCGGCAGTAAAATGAGGGCGCTCTTTCCTCTCACGAAATATATAGAATTTTTAGCAGAAATGTTGGAATGAATTAATTATATGAAAAAAACGCAATTTGGGGAATACATCTGGATCTGGTACATGCTTTAAATTCCCGGAAAAATTATTTTTTTTTGGATTTCCTTCCTGACTGTTGAATGCTAAAAATGAGGGCGTCCGAAAAAATATTTTGTATGGTAGCCCCAGCAGTGGAGATGAGCTGAATGCAATTTTATTATCGATTTGAAGGACTTGGATGAAATAAGTAACGCGATAAACAGACTCGAGACTTGCGTCTGCTCCGTAATCACGAATTACCCGTGGTAGGAGAGTAGAAGTCACAGTATTCTGACGTCACACCCGCGAAACGTCACTGATGGAAACGTTGCTATGCGAGGGATGTCGTTATTTATTACCCGCCCTTTGATTGGAATCACAGCTCACTTGACATGTTGATATAGTTAATTACAGTACAGATTTATTTCCTTAGAGGATATTTGCTAGATTTAAAAAAAGCCGACATTAAGAATCCTATATATAAATTTTGTAGTGTAGCTACATGAGTGCGAGTGTGCGTCACATCGGCGTGGAAGTGGTAGATCCGGAATATTTAAGAATCTGAAACTTGGCTGGTGTGTAGATAATAATGCGAAGCACCGAAAAAATATAAATGCCTTGAAATATAGAAAAGTTTTAAATGGATTAATTTTTCAAATAAAAATGTTCTTATAAGAATAAAATTTCGTCACCATTTGTATCCATTCAAGAACAAGCAATTTAAAACAAGATGTTCCAAACAGAACTTATTATGCATACTTTCCATTTAATCATTTATTTAATATTGGCTTTAATAGCTTTAAAGTTATCGCGGATATATTATTATTTCAATATACAATGCAAGTGGGCGCCTGGCCCGGTGGCAAGGTTACAAAATTAACATAAAAAAACATATTTAAAACATATAAAAACATATTCAGAAGATTCAGTTTACAATTTTTCACATACCACATACAATATTCTATTCATTTATTTTTCCTGTTAGGAGCTTCGAGTTCGAGCTCCTTCGTTAATTAATTCATCTTACAATATTATTTAACAATAAATTAACTAAAAGTAATGAAAATCGTTCCCAGTGATATTTTTTTCTCTTGATTTAAAGGTTTAAACATTTCTAGGGAAGGGTACACAAATGGAAACATCACATATCACTCAAAAGCTCGTCTTTAGAATTACCCATAATTATTATGCATTTTAAATGGTATTTAACTTCGCTTTAAAGAGACCTACGCGGGAAGGGAATGGCTTGAAGACCTCTGCAGGTAATGCGTTCCAATGCTCAATCCCTCTATTAAGAAACGAGAATTTTCCCGTTTGTTTTTTGTGGAGGAGGCTCCATCTTGTGCTCATGATCCCAGCGTCCATGATAAGAAGGTTTTTTAATCCTATCACAAATATCTGCCCAAGCTGGCTTTTCCGTATATGCATTAAAAAGTCCCCCTAGCCATGCTATGCTTCTTCTATGTTCTAGCGATTCCCACTCTAGTTTTTTTAACATTTCTGTTACGCTCTCGGTTCTTCTAAAATCTCCTAAGACATAGCGCGCTGCAGTTCTCTGCACCATCTCAAGCTGCTTTATCTGACCCACTGAGTGAGGATCCCACACTATTGCAGCATATTCCAGAATAGGTCTAACTAACGATTTATAAGCCATTTCCTTTGTGGCGGCACTACTCTTTCCTAAGACCCTAATTATAAAATGCAGTGCTCCGTAAGCTTTGGCTACAACTCTGTCTATCTGCGGTCCCAACTGAAGGTCCTTCGTGAAAGTTACCCCTAGATACTTACACTCATCGTCCTCCGTTAGGACGCTACCCTCTAAAACGTACTCCCAGTTAAATGCACTTCTTCCTCTACAGAAACGTATTAGTTTTGTTTTTTTCTGCATATTCGTGCCTTTTTATTTTAATGTTTTTTACGACATTAATATAATGCAATGGAAATCAAGAATGTGGATGGGTATAATTTTTAAAAATTCATCTCAAAATACTACAGTGTCTCCTGGTGACGAACACTTAAACTATCTCCGACGGTCCCGCATTTTAGGTTTTGCCGATTCCTATTGCTACCATGGCAGGCAGTATGGTAAAATTGCAATAACTAATATTTTCTATCTAAATCTTCTTTTCAAATTAGGTTTTCCTACAATGACTTATATTAGATACTCGTAGTTTTTTAATTTGAATGTTTTAGGCGATATTTGCAATAAAAAAAAGAAGCATAAAAACTTTTAATTCAATTTAAATAACGTAGTTAACAGGCTATGCATCAGTGTTGTCCAATAACCACAGGAGGACAGTGGGTCTACCCGAGACATGTGACAGATGTGAAGTGTTATCGATCTTTTATGACACAATGACAAAACGCACTTAATATATAGGTCTCATTTATCACGAATTATTATCACTTTAAAAAGATCAATTAATAATTTTTTCCGATGTTAGCGCCTAGATTTAGAAAGGATTTGGGAATTGGAAGGCCTTTTAAGGAGAAAAGAGAGAGAGAGAGAGGACGATTAATGAAACAACTGAATTTCGAAGAAGGACACTAATAACATGCGCCGATGCAAAGCGTATTAGAGAGAGGGAGAGAGAGAAAGAAAGAAAGAAAGAAAAATGTCTTTATTGGCGAGGTTGAGGCTAAGAGCTAAGAGAGAGAGAGAAATAGAAGAGGAGAGGTGAGAAAGGAAGGGAGGAAAAACGATGCAGTGTTTAAAGCCGACCAATCGAGTTAATGGCTGATTGAAAATTGAGTCGGTTCCAGGATGTTCTGCCCGCAAAAAATGGGAGAGCACTCTCAGCGGCGTTAAATTACGTGGGAATATTATCCCCTTCGCGCTCTTTGGATTCCGGACTGGTGGAAACGATCAAGAGAAAGTGTTCACGCCGCAAATGGTAGGAGAGATTACGATACGTGACAGACGAGAATTTTCTTGCTTCGTTCTACTTTCACTGAAATTACGTTACATTGACTTGAGTGAAGCTAGTTTTTTGCTTTTTTCATTGGTTGATAAAGTGCAAAAGTCAAATAATAACATTGGGCTAAGAGAAATATTTTTGAAAGCAAAGGAATCCGTGTCATTAAAATAGTTCATAAATAGTGGTTATATGCTATAATCGTTTTATATCAATTCCTCATATTAAAATTTTCATATATAGAATTCTATGCATACATATCGATTGACTTTGTACTCGTTTAGATTAAAATCTTTTTAGTGTTGAAGCTGCCTAACTGATATATATATATATATATATACACACACGAGTTGTCCGTGCTTGCCTACACCAAGATATAAACTCGTAAATAAACCAACGCGATCGCATTTGAATTACACAGAGCTCATTTAAATAAGATAATAGTTTCATTTTTTGCGAAATTTAGACATCTATCCGTAATTTCTGGATAGACAGTAGCGACAATAACAATGTAAATCAATGCTATCACTTAAGCTAGCTAATTAATTCCAATTATAAAATATTGAACTCGTTGTGATGGTCACAAAATACGTGTAACATCATTATAGTTTTTGTCGTTTTTAGGAGAAGCGATGGTACAATGGTCATGAAATGTGTATCAAAGCTATTATAATATCTGTACATTTTATTAATCCTCATATTTAAAGTTTTTTATTTAATACCCTATATCGTGTTTTTAAAATGATGGCGTCGGAAAACTTGACGAAAACACGAAATTACTTTATTTCACAATTCTCTAATATTCCCAGTTTTTGGATTTTGGCGTCGTTATAAGTTTACGCCGCAGTTTTAAATCAATTGCATTATAATACACTGATTCTCTTTAGAAGCTCTTAATTAAAGCTATTATTATGTACAGTTCATCAACCCCATAATTAAAAGGAGTAACGTTCTTTTATTTAATAACATATATCGCGTTTTAAAATTATGACGTCATCATATGTATACGTCTTTGATTGAAATCAATGGGACAATAGGAATTTCCCTATTAAAAAGCATTAAAGCGATGCTATTATAATACGGATTGCCAATTTCCATTGAAAAGCTTTGTCCTGGTTGCTATGGTAGCTGGTTCTTTATTGTTGAACATCTGCTTTTTCCGATTAAAAACATATCTATTCGTCAATTCGGCATCGATTTAAATTTAGTCTTAAAAAATAAGAAACCTCATTCTTTTAGCTATAGAATTGTTTTCGTTCCGAGTTTCTATCTGAATTATAACTAATTTTAAAATGTAAATTTATGAAACTCTGCGCAGATCTTCCTGTTTTTCTTATGGAGTATCGAAATAGAACATTGGGGTCAAAAAGACCCCATTAAAACAAAAAAAATTAAAATTTTCATATTTTCTGGTTGGTTGTACCGTTGTACCTAATAACCTCAATGTATACGAAAAATATCATTCTATTTTATGTTAAGTTGTCCATCATTACAATGCATTGGAATTGTTTCTTTTCTTCGCTACGTGCTTCATTTGTTTTATATTTACACGAAACTTTTCACACAAATTTTCTATCGTTTATTGTGCTTGATGCGTATCTTTCATTGTAAGCTTAGTGCAAATGCACTTGCAAGTCCGAGTGTAACATTGTAAAAATCCGAGATCAACAATTGAAATGTTGAAAAATTGGAGCAAATCGAATATAAACTTAAAATGTGAGCAAACACGAATTAAACAACAGAAAAGAAAGTAAGAATAAGAAAATTCATTTCTTTTTACGTTAAATAGTATATATATATTTTTTTTTAAAATGTCAAAGACTGAAGGTCTGCACATCGTATTTCAGCCGATTATGTGATAATCAAATGTAAAAACGAAAAATTTCCTGATATCCTACCCATGCTTCTTCGGAAGACGACTTCCCACTTAAAAACTGCAACAGTTCCAGCAGAGTATTCAGGTGAAAGATTTGTCGAAATCGAGCCGACCGTTCTTGATTTATTTGCGTTTATACTGGGAGATGACGTCACTCGATACTTCATCTGCCTTTGTCCTTCACGCGTTTTATTCCAAGCTTAGTGCAAATGTACTTGAATCCCAAGTCTAACAATTCAAAAATCCGAGATGAACAATGCCAGCTACCCTAGCAACCTCCTTTTTGAAATGACGAAAAACCGTTGAAAATTGTACATAAACTTAAAATATGAGCAAACACGAATTAACAACGGAATCGGCGGTAAGTATAACAACCTTCATTTCCTTCTACGTGAAATAGTATAAATCTCGAGTCAGAGTCTCGATCGTAAGATATTTTAAAATGTTAAAGAGGTCTACACATCGTATTCTAGCCGATTACGTGTTAATGAAATGAAAAAAAAACGAAAAATATCCTGGTATCAAACCCATACCTTTCTGGGGGACGACTACCCACTTAAAACCTGTAGGAGTTCGAGTCAAGTATTCAGGCGAAAGGTTTGTCGAAATCGAGCCGACCGTTCCCGGTTTATTTGCGTTCATGCCGGAAGGCTTCAGACGCAGGCAGTCAGGGACGCACGCAGAGACGCAGGCAGAAACAGTGGTTATAATATATTAGATTAGGATAAGTGAATAACGAAGGGATTCAACGTGTTAGATTTATATATGTATATATATATATATATATGTATATATATATATATATATATATATATATATATATATATATATATATATATATATATAAAATTAAGCTTGACCTACCACTGTCTCAATTTATGCGAGTTCCTATTTTTATTGGAATTAGGGTATAAAAATATCTTGATATGCCAATTACTATGCATTTAGTTAAATTTAATGCGTTCAAATGCAAAACGAGGAAAAAAAGCTCGAACCCCAACAACGCTGCGGACAAATATGGATAAATATCCCATAAGAGGAAGAACAAATATTGATACAAAGTAGGTAGGCGTGTGCATAAATAACTAATTAAGAAGATTGTTGAAGTATAGGCATATTTGATTAACCTAAATTTTTTGTCGGTATTGGATTCTAATCGGCGAGCTTTTAATTTGATATACTGGCTAAATATCGATCAATATCGACGTTAGAGTTATAGGTCGAATATGTGGATGTCTCTAATCAGTTATTCCAGGAGTCTCCAAACTTTTTTACAAGTGGGCTACTTGATCAATAAATTTTATGCTCGCGGACCAAAGTATCAACATGAAAAACCTTTTGAAAATATAGGCGCACAATATACAAATGCGAGCTATCTTTGTATTAAAAGGTGGTTAGGTGATTTGGGTAAATTGCGATTTTTCCGGGAAAATTTCCGACATGTTCAATCTGACTTATTTTTTATTCACCGAATATGAATCGAAATCATACACAAATGGAGCACAACAGTAGAAGTTATGTATAAAATATTGTCTCATTCCTGAGGGCTAATAAGACCGCTGAAGAAGAGAGAGAAAAGAAATTAGATGGGAAACAGTAGAAGTGTAAACAACGAAATAACGATTTTTTTAGTTTAGTTAGTTTAGTTACGTTTCCCATTACAGTTATTTTGAAAATTTTGTTAACGTTTTTCGTTACGTTATTTAAAAATAATTTCGTTATTTCATCACGTTACGCTAACGTTTTCCAACACTGCTTGATTTATATATCTAGTCAAAAATAGCAAAGACATATTACAGGCTCGAGGGCCACATGTGGCCCGCGGACCATAGTTTGGAGAGCCCTGAGTCATACTTTGACAAAGTAAAACCTGCATCATTCAGCGAAACCTCTCGAATTCGAATTTAAAAATATTCTGTTACCAAAATAAATTTTTATGTTTGGGCGAACCTTGAAACCGTTCCTTCGTTTAATTCTATATAGCTATATACGTTTACTACAATTCCCTCACATGGGTATCTTAACAAATACATTTTTTGAATGTGAAAGAATTAACATACCGTGTTTCACACTCGCTTCCAGGCGAAAAAATTTACTCGGGAACAAAAGAAATACATTTTTTCGCGTTTTTCTGCGAAACAACCAGTCGACCAATCTCAAGGTAAACACGAAATTTAATTAGCCGAGTAAACACGTATTAAGGAGGGTAATTTTTACAAAAGGAAGAGAAGTAAGAGAGATTCGGATCGATTGTGTGTAGAAAAGGGGCACAACGAGAGAGAGAGAGAAAGAAAGAGAGAAAGAGAAAGAAAAGCTCTGGAGAGCTGGGCAAATTCCGCTCCGTTCTGCAGAATAACCGAAAAAAGCGCCGCGTCATCTTTACTTCCCTTTAATAGATGGAGAAAAACCTCGTTCTCAGTTGACTTTGCCAATAAAGAGCGAGTTTACGCCCAGAAGGTAAAAAAGCTGAGACCTCAGATAAAAGGAGAGTTGAAAGCACGAGGTCTAAAACGATTTCGTTTATTTTCGAATAATTAGATTTTCGAATTTTTTTCTTTGGAAGAATACACTACAAACCCAAAGGGGATCGTGCGAAAAAAGTAATGGCAACATATTCCTTCCCATAAATGCGAAAGTTAAGCAGCAATGGAGCGTATAATCTGCGATGTAGTTGGCGTCTTAAGTTAACGTCAACAATGAGCTACCAAAATAAATCACGGAAGAAATGAATACATTTACAAAATGCGTAGTTATTGAAATAGACCAATATAATGCGATGAAACACAAAAACTGCAAATCGATGAAACTTCTCGCTCGTTTGCAGCTTGTAAATCATGGCCATGACCTGCTAATTGAATCAGCGAGAATTCACAGATTTAAGGAATAAATGTCCCTTAAAAGCTTCGAAGATCATTTTCGCGCTGGGAAAAAAGACCGGAGCAACTTATACGGAATATTTTTCCGCCCACTCCTCTCATTCCTCCAACCGAGCCCAAAGTCTTAAAGGGGAGAGAGGGAGGGAGGGAGAGAGAGAGAGTGAGAAATGCCCCGAGGTTTGATATGACTTATTACCTATCACTTCCAAGCAATCCGTTATAAACCTTCTTACGTCACACCAGAGCTAGGGAGTCATTTCCACCCTCCCATTATATTTCCTCTATTTTATTCTACTGCCTTCCAACTGAGTTCGAGAACTGATTGCGTTTTTTTCATTAGTGGCCGAAAAACGCATCGCACCCACGCTAAACACCCCCTCAGACGTTTTAATTTATCCTCCCATTTTTCTTTTTTTCCTGCCTTTCCAATTATGCATTCTCTCATTATATCCCATATCCAGCCCTATCACCTCCTCTATCTCTCCCTCTCCATCTCTCCCAATTACAATTTTCCCTCCTCCATTTCATTCCCAATCTACAACCGCAACCTCACCATGAGAGAAAAAAATATGCTCTCCCCTCCCCCCCCCACCAACCACCTCTTTTCATTCGGTACATTAAGGGTTGGGTTGGTATTGGAGGTAAAAACCTCATCCACAGACTACTTCTCCGTCTCTTCTCTTCCTAGGAATTGAAGCGTGTGTGTGTGTGTGTGTGCATGTGTGTGGTGTTTGAAAGGGAGAATGAGAGCGAGAATTCGCCATCAGGGGCAACGGTGATATCGATCCCAACGGTATGGGTTACCCTAATGAGTGGGTCCTTTTCCCCTCTCTCCCACCACACCATTTTCTCCTCCTCGCTACCTCTCTCCCTTTCTCCCACTCTCTCCTTTTCTCCCACCTCTCTCCTTTTCTCCCACCTCTCCTTTTCTCCCACCTCTCTTTCCTTTGCTCCCTACTATCTCTCATTTTCTCCCTCTCTCCCTCCATTCTTCCTCTCTATATCATTCTTCTGCCTTCTCTCACTCTCCTCCCCTATTTGCGTCCCTTTCTTCCCCTCTTCCTCCTCTCTATACCTCTCTATACTTCTATAACTTTCTTCCTCCTCCTCTATCCCTTTCTTCCTTCTCTCTCTCCTTTTCTCCCAACTATCCCTCCCTATCTCCCTCCATTATTCCTGTATATCTTTCTTCTTTCTCCTTCTCTCTCTCCTTCCCCTTCTCTACATCCCTTTATTCCCCTCTTCCTTCTCTATACCTTTCTCCCTCCCTCTTTTCTCTCTCCTTTTATCTCTCTCCTCTCTCTATCCCTTCCTTTTTCCTCCTGTCCTTTCCTCCCATCTCTCTTTCCTTTTCTCCCAACTATCCCTCCCTCTCTCCCTCCATTTGTCCTCTATCTTTCTTTCTCCCCTTCTCTCACTCCTTTCCCTCAACCTCCTTTTCTCCCATCTCCTCTCTATACCTTTCTCTCCTCCTCTCCCTCCTTTTCCCCTCCTCTCTCCCTCTCTCGACCCTCCAAGCCACGACCTTACCTTTTCCCCTCCTCTCTCTACCTTTGCTCCCTCTCATTCCGGCCCAGAAAGCACAGCGTCCTCGAAAACCATTCTCTGCAATACTACGATCCTTCTGCGTCTATTTCCTTTCGTGCGTTCACTATCGCTTCGTCACATCACTTGCGCAAATATGAGACAACTGTATACTTTTAGACTCTGCACGAGCTTGAGAACTCGCTCCAATGTAGATGGGCCCGTATTCCCACGTACTCTACAGACGTAAACTGAATCTTTGAGATTCTCATGGTATGCAAGGATTGAAAAGGAGGGAATCGGAAGAGACGATTCTTAAAATGAGATTTAGTGAGCATGCGAAATTTTCTTATACGACGAAAACAATTGTAGTACAGCTGATGAGAGTGTGTATTTTTGGATAATCAACGTCTTGGATTATTATATTATAGTACAGCTCCTATAATAATGCGGAATTTTCTTATACGACGAAAACAATCGTAGTACAGCTGATGAGAGTGTGTATTTTTGGATAATCAACGTCTTGGATTATTATATTATAGTACAGCTGATGAGCCCTATAATAATGCGGAATTTTCTTATACGACGAAAACAATCGTAGTACAGCTGATGAGAGTGTATATTTTTGGATAAACAACGTCTTGGATTATTATATTATAGTAAAGCTATAATTTCGATTTTTGAGTTATTTTTTGTTCTTCAGTTATTTTTTTATGTTATCTATCGTTAGTTAGGCCGTAGGTCAAATACGCTTCTAGTGAATATGATAAAGGTCATATACACGAGTTGAAAGAAGTACAGCGCAGAGCAGTAAGATTTGTGAAACTAATTTACGGTCCTCTATACAGCGTTACTTCGTTATTAATTTTGAATTGGGTGTCGCTATAGAAGCGCCGACTAATCACTAGCTTGAAACTTCTAGAGAAATATAGATCAATAAGCTTATCTAAGGACGTACTGGAATGAGTGAAGCATCCATTTACATAATAATTACCTTCTTATGTAATGGGTGCCATGATAACATATGTGAGATTGACTAAGAGGGATATATTTCAAAGATCTTTTTCTCCTAGAACGATTAGAGATAACAACAGGATATCCAAACCTACAAGTGAGGTTTTCTTAGGGAATCTGGTGCATTGCTCCCTCTGCCACCCACCTGTCCGCTGAATAGCGGAGTGTTATGTTGATGTAAATCTTGATCGCACAGCAAAACTTATTGCGACAGTAGTTTAATTCGATTAAGTTGCTGCGACGGAGAGGAATGCAACAGAAGAAAGAAGAATACCAACGGCAGAGGAAGGCACGGGAAAGGGGAAAAGGAAATCGACATAGGATAATTAAGGTGGAGAGGAAAAAGGAAAAGAAAATAGCGTAAAACTGGGAAGTTTTTATTTTATTAAACAACATGCCCCGCGTCCCATTCTTGGCCTTCTATATCTTTGCTTATCGGTTTGATATAATCGATTCAATCTTGTAATATTATACATTTAATTACTGAGGGATCTGAGTTAGCTTGGACTACAGACGAAACCGCATATAAAAAAATCCAAAATTAAGGAAATATTTTTTCTAAAAGAAATTTCGTATTCATATTGTAAAATGCCGATTAATATAAAAATAGCTGAATATCCACACCAGCCGTGAGATCTGTGTTAGCTTGTTATTGCATAGGGGTCTGCAGGAGTGTAAGTGGTGCGCTACAGTCGGAGTTCGAGCTCTGAGAGTTAAGAAAAATTAGAGCGGGGGAGCGCTCATGATTGGGCTCCTGCCAATCATTGAATGGCACCGTTGCTACATCCTGCAAATCCCCTATCCCTATCTTTTCTCTGGGCCCCTTACATGTCATTTGGTAGCGCCCCCTCTGACAGAGCTCAAGTAGGATGACTTATTGCTAGACTATGGTGCTTCCATCACTCTTAAAAATATACCTTTAAGCATAAAACTACTTAGGTATCCTCTTACTCACTCACAGAATCATGAAGATTATAGGCTAAACGATTGTGGCTCAGTCCAAAATATCGAATACTAAGAATTATCGGGCGAGAGAACTTAATCTGTGCGTGTTATAGGTGATCGTTCCATCTCGTCCCGAACGTGAGAGGATTTTAATGACAAACTTCGGAAGTGTTGAAGATTACTTTCTAAATAAACAGCGCAATATACATTGCACAAACTTTCTCATATACGTACATACAGAGCCGTAGTTAGGGCGGAGCAAACCGGGGAAGTCTTATTATACACTAGATAAAATGTCAGTTACACAAAAATAAGAGCTATGAAAAGGAAATTTCAGAGATGGAAATTGAAGCGCCCTCAATACCTGAAACAACGGAAAATACTCTCTACGATGCAGTACTAAAACAATAAATTCTCTTTAAACGCAACTGTCGGTACGCTTTGCATCTTTACTTATATGAAATTGATAGTGCTTTTCAATTTTTAAGTTGTGCTGCATATAACATCAACGAAGATGAAATTATAAATTCCTGTAAAAATGCTGCTAGTATGTATAAAACGATGTTGATGAACGCGAGTTAATCGAAGAAGTTCGCGGTTTGAAACAACACCTGCCTTTGATATGAAGTGTAAAAATTACGCAGAAAGAAATTTTAGGATTTCTTCACGAATACGAACATTTTAAGTTCATTTCCCAATGTGGAAATTTTACTGAGAATTTTTTTGACATTCCCCACACCAACTTCAACTGGAGAGCGTTCTTTTAGTAAACTGAAATTGATCAAAAATTACCTACGGTCAACGATGAATCAAGAGAGACTTTCTGGTCTGGCCATCTTATCTATTGAGTATGAAACTGATAAAAAATATATTTCAATGACAATCAATATGGTTACTGCAAATCAAGCTCAGAAAATAAAACTTTAAAGAAATGATTGTTTATTTTTAGTTAAATATCCTTTTAAAATACGAACTTTTAATTTTATTAGATCATTTTGGGATGCGAAAGAGAGGCTTCGAATACAAGAGGTACCGTTAGTTATATTATGATTTTTCTCATATAATGCATTGTTGAAGAGATATTTAAAAACTAAACTTTTTAGCTGCCACAACTACACCACCTATCGGCGACTATTGTAAACAATTTACGCTCCTTTTTATTTTATTAGTTGTTGGAGCTTCGGATTTTTAAGTAAATTTAGGTAATTTTTGTTTTTGTGAATAGCAGTTTATATCGCTTTAAATATTTATTCTTGAATAATGGCGGAATCGAGGGATAAAAAAGCCAAATTTTCTGGTGAAGGAAGCGAAAGGATTTTTAAGAATTGGTGGACTGAAAGGTATGGTGCAATTTAAGAGAACGATAAAGAATTTTGTGTTTTGTGTGTTGACGCAGAAATTAACTACATGCAAGCGCGTGTGAAAATCTAATATCTTTAGAGTTTGAAAAGAAAACATCTTGGACCGAGAAGGAATCATCCCAAAGGTGTCATCGGCCCACAGGGATTATGCTATGTGTTCTGGCGGCCCTATCTGACCCTGGGATCAGCACAGAATTTAGTATCTGACATTTTTATTATATCGTTAACATCCGGTAAGTATTTAACTGGAATTTGACAAACGGAGGTTGGTGCCTCGGATCAGTCCGTTCATGTAATACATCTTCTTCATTACTTTATTCATGTCATTTATTAAATCTTTTTCACGTATAACGGTTTTTCACGAGATACCTAATGTTTTTAGAGAGTACCACCTCCACTAAAGATAACATTATCCATTAATGATCCTTATTGTTCGTTAGCGTTTAATATTATTTGTAAAGTCTATAAGATTCGCTCTAATAATCCGATAAAAACTATATTTTGTACTTTGTTTTCAATATATCATTTGAATCAAATAATATAAATTTCTTCCAGTGTGGGAAAAGACATACTATATGCTACATTGTAAGAATAGACCCAGATAACATTTTTTATGATACTGGCACGCGAAGAGGAATATTTTCTCTTATTAAGTTAATTTTGGCACACGAGCTAGGTAAGGTTCGCCAGCCCTTGTCTAGGAGGTAGTAAGATTTGGAGTGGATCGCAGCGGAGGGTATAGAACAGTACGGCGCGACCGATTCGGCGACGGGACAATTCGGCGACGGGATAGTTCGGCGCCAGCAAGATGAATCCAACCACCAACCTCTCAACCCAACCCGAAGGGAGGATATTGAAAGAATCCAATCCCCAATCACTCTACCCAACCTGGGAGGAGGGAATAGAACGATTCCAACCACCAACATCACAATCCTACCCGGGGAGAGGAAATTGAATGAATTCAATCCCCAACCACTCAACCCAACCCGGGGGAGGGAATAGAACGATTCCAACCACCAACCTCACAACCCAACCCTGGGAGAGGAAATTGGAAGAATCCAATCCCCAACCACTCAACCCAACCCGGGGAGATCAAACATTACGAATACAACCTCTCAATCCAACCCGGTGGGAGGAAATAGAAGTAATCCAAACCCCAAATACTCAACCCAACCCAGGAGCAGGAAATAAAACGAACCCCAACCACTCAACCCAAGTAAAAGTTTTTGCTTTTCCCTCCAGGCGCCTAATTGTAATGTCACTGGACACCATATAGTGATTTGAAGAGATATTTGGCTTAGGAAGTTATATTTGTGACATCAGGCTATAGAATCGGATTGATTTCAATCAAATTCTCTGTAGCCATTTTTGAGTGAATCAAATTTTTCTAAAAATCGCCAAGAATAAACTATCCTTTATTTTTGAGCAATATCACTTTTATCAAAAAAGAGTGCAAAAGACGATATATTGCTTAAATACGAGATATCATTCGATTTTATGTACGCGTTTGGGCCATAGAGCAGCAAACAGACAGACAGAAAGCATGGCGAAAACAACTTTTATGGACTCAGGGACACATAAAACGTGTATTTCCATCACAATTTCAGTCGAATTTTTTCACGATTACAATACTTTCTCAATATGCTTACTACATATATGAGAAAGTAAAAAGAAAAAATAGAATGAGCGTCCGTTCTAATTTTGGTAAGGATCCCAAGAGTGTCTAAGTTTCTAGAAATTCCAAAAATTTTCACTCTCTTCGAATCAAAATACCCACCTCAAGACGTTTCCGCGAAAATTTTTGTAAACGCCGCGAATAAAATCCCCCTCCCTCGTTTTCGAGAATTCACTCGAGCAACCGGGGAAAAAATATTTCGCCCCGCATTCATAATTAATGGGACGCGAAATATTGTCAAAAAGGTTAAGCGGGTTGAATATCGAACATTAAACTCCTTCTCGGCATAAACAAACCCTCTGCCTCCTCCATAAGTTCCTTAATAACCTCCTATACCTAACTTCCCTCTTATCCTTCAAAATTTCGTCCCTCTAAATTATCCCGCGCCCCCAACTCCTCCCCGTTTCAGCCTTAATACTCGTTTTCACGTTTTAGCCCGACTGCCTTGACCTCCGCGGTGAGGCTCTCTTGCCGTAACCATAACATTCCCTCCTACAAACAAAAAACTCTTGCGTTTTCACCAAAAAAGGTATAGAGAAGAGGCTATTCCAGCCCTCTCTATCATCACTTCCATGGCTGCATGTGGCTGTGGAATTAATCTACGAAACGAAATAGCATCTTCCGACCCGGAAAAACTGTATGGCTTGGCGTTTGAAAGTGGTCATGGAGGGCCAGTAGGTACCTTTAATTGCGTGTGCTATTTTCATGTTTTCCTACCTCCATTTTTTACCCTCTTGTGCCCAAACGACTACTGTTTTCGGCTCTGTAGCTTCCTCACTCTCTCTCTCTCTCTGGAAAAGCGTACTAACGTAAGGGTAAGGGGAGGAAAACCACCAAAAAAAAAGCTCGGACCGCAGGACATGTTATGGTTTATTATTTTTTTATCCTTTCCTTTCGTTTCAGTCTTAAAGGATGCCGGTAGCGGTTATGTGCCTTTTCATCCGAGTGGGCAAGCGTAGCCTCTGCTAGTGGTCGTTATGTCTATCCTTTCCCCCGCTAATCCGCATCTTCAAGGGATCCTCGCTTCTGTTTTTTTCTTACTCTTTTCGTCCCTTCCTTTTTCCTCTTCCTTCCTCTTCCCTAATTCTCTTTTCCTTTTCATCCCAAGCTTATAAGTCGCTCGGCCATAGCCCGCATTCGTCCCTCCTTTGTTCGCTTACTTTTTCACTCTCAGTGTATATGTACTACATTGATACGCTACCCAGCACTTCACCAAACTAGTGGGTGGGTGTTATAGTGTTATGGATCAAAATGTTTCTTACAAATTTTGATTGCAGGTTTGAACCCTCTAGTATGATTCTACTTGCATATTCCTCTTTGGTGATGCACTCAATCGCTTTTAAATAATATAGAAAGTGTAATTATAGATGTACTTTTCACACTCCCTTCTTGCTTTGATGTGTTCATGCAATGGAAAATTTTCCTAATGTGTGGTAATCTCATTGCCCTTAATTTTTTTCAAACAGCCATCCTTGTCTTTTCATATCGACATTCCATATTTGCGACATTTAAATTTTTTTCATCACATTTTACTTTTGTGCATAACAAAACTTTAGATGGAAGAAGAGGCCTTCTAGTCTCCATCTTGCCCTACTATAGAAGTATGTGTATTTATCTATCTGTCTCAACTTGTGCAATCCAGTGCTCCTTCATAGTTTCTCTTCCCTCTCCATTACTCTCCTCATTCTCCCTTTCTCGTTTCCTCCCTGACAATGGGTCATTCTGCGGTCACCGCCTCTCTCTCTCTCTCCCACTTTGACCGTTCTCTTCTTTCATCCTTATTTAGCTTTGGGATAATTTTGAGGGTAGAGAGAGAAAGAGAGTTTTCCTTTTGTGTCCTCTCTTTTGTGTCGCTCTGGTCTAAGGCCTTTTCGGCATATACTGTTCTGGTTATTTTGGGATTTCTTGGAATAAATAATAATATTCCGGTAAAAAATTAAGCTCTATGTGAGCGGATTATTCAAAGACTTTGTAAGCTTCGTATGGCCTCGATTAAGGATTACTTGGCGGGGGTGGCGTGAATCAAATTTCTTCTACATATTCATTATTAGTTCATGGAAAGTACTCGCGACGACCTGCAATAAAAAATCACTATCATGAACAGTGATGATCACACTCACGGTAAAGCTTCGAACCCGAAACCTGCCGATAGAAAATTTCCGGCATTATTTCTCTCATTTTTTGTCGAGAATAATGTCAGTTTCTAGTGGACGAGCCAAATTAGTGTGAAACCAGCATGCAAAGTTACAGAAAAGACTTGTAAAATTCAAAATTACCTAACGCCATTTATGCTGCCCAAAAACCCAACCAGACAAAATTGATCAAGTCAAAGTCATGATAACACTTACGATAAATATGTCTATAAATTAAAATAATATATAAAGTAAAAATATGATGTGGCCACCACATGACTTTCTCCATATCTGTAATATTTCTAAAAATTCCAAATAGCTTACATAATAATAAATATTTTAAGAAACTGCGAGAAAATTTTAGACCTAACAAAGAACAGAAATAAACTCAAACCATACAAAGCCTTCCGATATTGGATATAGCCACAAAGCTTCAACAATTAAGAAAAGAAAAAGGAGTGTTACTAAGATGTAACTAAGCGTCAATTGTTAACAATAGTCGTCGGTAGGTGGCGTGGTGATGGCAGCTAAAAATATAAGATATCTCTTAAACAATGAATTATATGATATTTGATAGTAGCTCAATAACTTTGGCTGAGATTAATAAAGGTAAAGTACTTCTTTAGCCAAACAATTAGAGGGTTACCACACCCAATGCATTTCGCCCACAAGGTGGGCATCGTCAGGGGTAAAACCTGTTCAACAGTCACTGTTGAAACAGGTTTTACCCTTGACGATGCCCACCTTGTAGGCGAAATGCATTGGGTGTGGTAACCCTCTAATTGTTTGGCTAAAGGAGTACTTTACTTTATTAATGAATTATATGGAAAAAATTTTCAAACATAGGTTGTAGAAAATTAAATTTCCTACAACTTTTATTTCGATACATGTTTACATTTATCAAATATTAAAGCAAACATTTCAAAATAACGGATAAGTGACAGGAGTCAACACTCACTTTCGGTTGACCGATATTTATCAAAAACTAATTATAATTATAAAAATGTTAAATATAAAATTTCGCGTTGACCTGATAAATAGTTTTTGAGTGAGAGAACCCACAAAAAAGCTATCACATACACACAGACATAATCGAGAAAATGGTCAAAACGTGTTCAGGGGACCTCAAAACGTGTATTTCCGTTGAAATATTCAAGTCGATTTTTTTCATGAAAAAAATACTTTCCCCTATACTACTTATGGAGAAAGTAGTAATATAATGTGCTTCCAACCTCTTTAACTTATGAAGGAATGAAAACTGGGTTCAGAGATGTGAAACTAAACGACAAAATTGATATTTCCGTTGCTCCAATAATCTCTTTGTGCGGTTTGTATTGCAAGTGTATTATCCGTCGCGCTAAATGGTAATATAATCCATTTCTATCCAGCAAGTTTATTTACACTACTACTCTATAGAAAGGTATGAATGGCTGTCTTTGACTCTCATTCCCACTCTTCCTCTCTCTCCCACTCTTCCTCTCCCTCCCTCTCTTTCTCTCTCTCCCTCTCTTTCTCTCCCTCCCTCTCTCAACCTCACTCTCTTCCTGTTTCTGCTTCATCTAGAAGAAGTACACTAGCTTTACTTTCTAGCTTCCGTCATCCACGTCCATGTCCAATTCCATTGTGAGCGAAATATGTTAGTTAAAACGAGGATAAACAGAGACAGTCAAATAAATCTTTGTAAAAAGTACTCCTAAACAACACACCCATGACTGTTCGTATACTTTTTACCACAATAAAACATTAGGCACTTCTTGCACTATTTCCAGAGCCTATTTGTCAATATCATCGGTATAATGTTTTTTTATGAATGTTCTGATCGCTTTCCATTGCCGGGACAACTATAAAACAAATAAGCGTACACTGTGTTTAATTTACTCTCTTAGAAGCATTCACAGCGATGGCGCTATGCACGATAACTCCAAGTTCACAGCAGAGATGATTATTTAACCTTATCGGTTGTGTCAAGTGAATTATACAGGTTACAGTGAACAGTTCATTAATATAAGAGTTAAACATATCATTAATAACATAACTATATGTTAATTTACGGTTCAAATGTTTAAAGTGCATTATTTTATCTACCGGCAGAAAATTATTTAATTGTTCAAACCAGCACAAATTTTACATTTAATTCTATCAATTAGAACTCATCCATAAATGCTGAAAAATTCTTATTTGAAATGCTCTAAAAATACCGCAAGGAAACTAACGGGCAAAATGTTTAGATTTTGTTGCATCCCATGAAAGATCTATAATTTTAATAATATTTAGCCCTCGGCTTAGGGATGAGGGCATCATATTTCATGAATTGGATCGATAAATGCTTCGCGTTAATTCATCTCGGTAATAATTAAGTACCCGCCAAAATGAAAAGCGGCGCAAAAAATGTCTCCTTCATAAAACATTTAAACCAAGCGCATTACAATCAGCCAAAAGACGGTCTCTATAGCTCCAAATATCTCCTCCCCCATTTCGGTACGAACACACAGGGAAGGCTCTTACCAGATGCGTCGTCTCTTTCAGCGAGAACACATCTGAATTCCATTGTCTGACCTCAGGATCCCTCTCTAATGCACTGGTCCCTTGAAGGCATCTATGTGTGTATCTCTCTTTCCCACTTTATCTCTATTTCTCCTCCTAACTTACCTCGTCTCACTCTGTTGCTTATTCTCTTAGTTCCCATCTCACACACACACACGCACTCATAATTTCCGGAGGGTGCCGGTGGTGTAGTGGTTAGGACGCTGGCTGCTACTCGCCTGCTGCTTGAAAAGGCAGCGGGCACGAATCCTGCGCAAGTAGGATTTTTTCAAGGTCACCCGGCCCCACGTTTGTATGGTTTGAAGAGACCGCGCAAATTCAGCTGTTCCGTCCTTCGGAAGGGACGTTAAGCCGTAAGACCAGGCAAATACCGGCACCGGGTTTCCCTTCCCTTCCCTTCCCCGGTTATTCATTGCACTACCTCTGAGATATCCATTTGTGCAGTAAGAGAGGCGAATTGGCTGGGCACTCAAACAAACAAACAAACAAATGATTTCCTTAGTCTCGCGAATTGTTCCGGAACGGTTTCAGTTAACCTAATTAAGCCCAAGGGTTATGTATATTCTAAGAACTTTTCCGGCACAAAATGATAAAGGCGATATTTATTTCAATTTTCAGAACGCCGTGTAGAAAAGAAGTTAAGAGGGAAGCACACGAATGAATACAATTCGATTCGGAAATCATCTACTATATGTTATAGGTGAATTATTGATTTTTCATAACATTTATTGTAAATTTAGCATATAAAATCACCAGTTCAATGGTCTTTCTAAAATATTTCATAATCCATCCAAATTGATTTGAAAACTTATTTTAAGTGTGGCAATCTTAAGTAAAACTTTCATGCGGAATAAATTATTTATCTCCGGCTAATTTGAACCGGAGTAATAAAACTTCGGCGGCTATGAATGATTTGATAAACGATTTCTATTTCTCAATCGAGCTTCAATATCAGAATTCAGAATTAACCCGTAAACGCCGTAAGACGTACTATTACGTCCTGCAAAAACTGTCCAATCGGCCGTCAGACGTACTATTACGTCCTGCGACAGCCATAATTTCTTTTGTCTTTTGACACTAGGGACTTCTTTAAATCTAAATAACTTTTATATATTTTGAATGAGGAAGCTTTGTACTTTCTATCTATGCTTGTCCTGTATTTTTTTCGTTTTTAAAAATATATAGTCAACGTTGAATTTTGCGATGGAATTTTCAACTTTGCTACAATATGACGCTTTTTAATGCGGCATGGAACCTTTCCTTGGCGTTTGAAATGCAATATAGCAATTGTGTATCTTTTCAAAGGAGAGCACGATTTTTCACCTCTTTTCTTCCTGGTGGAGCCATTTGGGTTATGTCATGCGACAAAGGTCTTTGTCGGCATGTAAAAAAAGAAAGGAAAATGTCTTATTAGTAATATTTACGATGCAATTCATGAAGAATGGAATTGGGTTGAGTAAAATCATTTCGGTAAACATTCGCTTTCATGACCGCGCGATCCTTCGTTCCTCGCTGCATAGGAGAGCGTCAACGCCAACCAACATCTGTTATTTCGTCCTCTTCGAGGTGGTTCGGATTACTAATGTTTTTTGCATCCCCAAAGAAAGTTAGTTGAGAAGTAGCCTTTGTTCTTTTCGGAGAGGAATGGCGAGAAATTGTGTATATCTATTTGTATATATTTGTGTACATATAATATACGTTTAGTTTTGTGATAGAATTTAGTTTTTATCGCTGACCTACGGACTTTCGGTTTCTAAAGTTGACACCTGAGGAAAGGGAACCCACAAAATTGGGTTCCTTTGTCATCTGAAAGAAGGTGTAGGGTTTGTTTTCCTCTTCAGATAAGGGCTTTCTCTGTTGTTCTATCTAGTGGGACCAAATCAGCGATGAAGCGAGTGAGCGAGAAGAGGATACGTCATCAAAAATCACAAACAGTGAAGCTCTTCCGTATATTTACAAATTATTTTACTAGAAGTGTTTACTAATCTATACGGCATTCTTTCTGAATCCAATGACGCATGTGTAAATTTTCTAAAAATATTTGGAAAGGACTCATAAGCTACTTTAACTTTTGAATGTTTTTCGTGTTTTGCATCTAAATTAATTTCTGATGTATACATCGTCATATCTCCCTTTCCAATGAACAATGCGTAATCATTTCTTCTATGTGACTTTTGTAATGAACTTGAATAATGACTATATAACTAAAACGTTTATATTATAAATAAATCGTCTTCAAATAAATCAGTAATATTACATTTACATAAAATTTTCCAGTCAAGACATGAAAAAGTTGAGATTCGTAAAACTTTTCACCTAATTGGTTTAGATGGGTAGATTCGTAGAATAAAATAGTTACTAATTTAAGTTATTCTTTTATTAAGATTGTACATCAATATCTTTCATAGATTTCTCGGTGCTGAATGTTATATATAAAGCGCGAACGCGCGACGGAAAATTAGCGATTGGTGTCCATTCTCTTCTACTGCAACAATGTTTGTTTGTAAAATATGGTACGAAAAATACAAATTGCATGTTTTTCGTAAATCCTTTAAAAAAATCAGAAAAATCGAGATAAAACTTATAAAGTTATGATTTTTAAAAATTTCTCGAACGTTTTTGCAACGCAATGGTGAAAATTTAAAAATCCGGCCGTACGGGTGGGATTTAATAAATCTCTTCCTGGGCAAATGAGATATAGAATCAAAATATTTTAAACATTTTTTGTGACTTTGTAAAAAATTAGTTTTTGTAATAATTACGCATTCAAAGGGAATGGGATGAAATTCGTGTATAAGTTTATGAAAACGCTACTTATAAGCCATTTTTAATTAGTTTCAATTCTTGTGAGTTAATCAGGGTCATATCATGACTTATAAAAACCTATTGATCTTTCTAATGGAATAATTTACTGGAGCGTAGTATCATCAATTATTTTCTAGTGATGTAGATTTATTCATCTGCCATCTATAGTCGCTCGTTAACAATATCTCTAAGCACTTGCATGATCCATGTATATATCTCATTTCGCGGGAAATTACCTACTCTCGTCTATCAACTTCGCGGTCTAAAGTTAAATAAGTATCTCTTATTTACGACTTTATTAGTACTTCGGTTCTTAATGAACATATTAATTAACTTGAAATTGGAACGAATATATCCCAAAATCGGATAGATTTTATCATCAAGATGATAAAAATAAGGCCTCTTCAATATTTTTTCAACAACTTTAATTACTGTAAAATATAGATATTCTACTTACATAAAAATTTAAGCTTATCGCATATATTCTGATTATTAACAGATAACTGCTGAAGTGTAGTAAACATAAAATGTTCAGAATAGCCGACGGCGTTGATGTTCACTGTAAACAAAAATAAGTGATTTAATTGTTCACGTTGAAAAGTTTCCAGTGTTGTAGACTGTTGAAAAAAATATTGGTAAACGAGATACATAGATACAAGACTAATGACTCAATGGGTTGGTCGTTAAAGTGAATATATGAACGGATGAACAGAAAAGGCTGCGTGAAGACAAGCAGAACTTTTAAGGAGCCGGGATAAACCTGCTCACTAATCTGATTTGATTGAGAAGAAAAATAAATTCACAGATACATACAAATAGGAATTTTGCTAAAGTTTAATCCTCTAAAAGAAATGAAAAGCACTTTGAAAAGGTAATTAAATACTCGTCGCAATTTGTAGGAAGATATTCTTGGCATTAAAAAAAAACAATTGCTTCATCCTTCCTTAACAAAAAAATCAGACTTCCTAAACATAAAAAACTCGATGTCTATTCGGTACGAAATGAAATATTAAAAGCCAATTCAAATGCAAAAAAAGCATAACGAAAAAAGTACGCGTATCTCTCGGTTATTTTTAGGTATATCCAACCCAATCTGCCACATCCAATGCCTTTCTCTGTATATTCCCATTGCCATCCCCTTCTTTTAATTAATCCACTAACCCTTTTTTCTTCACCCTCTCCGATACTTTTATCTGTACGGACTTTGTAGATAATAATAATAATAACTACTTCTCCGTACCAGTCCGAAATTTCACAATATATTTTAAAATCACCCAAATATACGTTCCGAGTTGCTGCCTCAATATTAACTGTTGCAGGCCTTATTTTGTAGAATCTCTCCATATTCTAAAATAAAGAAAAATTGTACATTTCCCCTTAAAATACTTTTGCCACAAGTCTAATAAGATGAGTTTCTTTTTATGAAATGGCGAAAATAAGTTGAGAGGAAGCAATCGCTATCTAATCAAGAAAGGCTTGCCTAATTCAGGATAAGATTTCGAAAAAGGCTTCTTATACAAGTTGCAATGAAACTGCATTGAAGAATAAAAGTTTTGCGGAGAAGTAAATTGGTTATGAGGTACCTCCGTTAAATAATTTCATGAAAACTAGCGTATATAATAGAGATTGTCAACGCGTGCCCGTCGAGGCATTTCTAAGTACCCGCTGCTCTCATAGCGCGGCAATGCCAAAGAGACACAAAATACATATTGAAATACATTTCAAGACTCGTCATTCATCATTTGATATGAATTTTCCTCTTAGTTAAAAGAAATTTAGTGATTTTAAATGTAAATTATCGGCGCAAACCGAACCTATAGTAACATTGAGCACAAGCACAGATGTTTATAATCTCCTATCCAGTTTAACTTCCGCTATTCATCAGTGTATGCGTCACTTGTTTTTTTTCTTTGTAGTTTTGATCAAGTGGGATTACTCAAGATGTCAGAAACAAAGAGGGTAAAAACGTACAGATTAAATAAGTAAGGAAAGGACTGATGAATCAGATATTAAGGGTAGTTTTTTATTATAGCAACGTAAACAACACGAAAATTTACCGTAGTAACGGACCCGTATAGATAGTTAATACGTTTTTTTTTTAAATCCTGCTAAAAGGCAGACGGACATACCCCAAAATCAATAGGGTTAGGGTATCAATTATTGTTACTAGCCGAAAATATCCCCCTCAAATTTTGGTTGCTTAAACTTAAACGGTGTAGAAGCAGTTCACCGGACACGTAAGTGTGACGAACAGACGGGCAAAAGGTTTACCTTAGCGGATTAGAAATAAAACTAAAAATGAAGGTAAAGAAGTGTTTCGTTTGTTAACATTGATGGAAAGTGCATTTGTTTACTATGCTCTAATAGTGTGGCAATGCCATAGAGACAAAATAATGAAAAACATTTAAATACTCATAATTTGTTAAGAATTACCCACTGGGTTCAGAAAGTTAGTAACTAACTAACTAACAAGTTAGTGTTTTGAAATATAAATTATCGGAGCAGCAATTTATATTTATCAAGCCTGTTCTGAAGTCTAAAAACGGAACATTAGATTCTTTTAAAATTGCTCATTTATTAGCATCGAGGAAAAAGGCGCTTGAAAATTACAAGATTATTAAGGAAGCATTCATTGCAAGTGGTGATCAACTTTTTCATAGATTTTCAAATAAAGAAGAAATAATCTCAGCAATAAAAAATTTTGCAACTTTCAAACAACACAGTCACTGGAGGAGTGAAGGCTATTTCGCGTGATATGAAAGCTCAAATATGGACTGATCTAAAAAAAAAAGTGACTGATATTCCCTTCAACTTAATGAATTCACGGACGGACTCAATAGGGTTCACGCCTAACACCAATAGAAACCATCCTAAAAATTTTAACTTTCCAGCTCTTCTCATTGCTTCAAAATTTGTCTCACGGACGTACGCAGTGAAAACATAAACGTTTTTTAAAAAAAGCTCCAAAAAGATGTTAGGTACTATTAATACCGGCTTGTTTTGCCTTTCTCTGAATTTGACCGAAAAATATTCAATTTTGTAGGTTTTTATGAGATAAAAGGTTTAGAACCCTTGGTCTATAAAATAACTAGAACTTATATCATTATAATAGAACTTAACACATATGAAGATATCAATTACTGTTAATTTATTATTTTTTAAGGATCTTGTTTAAAAGAATTCGGCTTCCATAGATTAATATTCCCCCAGACTAAAGTATAACAGCTGAATCCACTTAATCCAAAGTCAGACAAATAAATACTCTATAACGATTCTGCTGTCAAAGTCAAATTAGATGGTCACTAGAACATGGTTAACTTTTTCTACTTAAAAGGGTATCGTTAACACTACAGGAGGCGTAGAAAACACCTCGCCTACTCATAGATAGGCGTAGATCGGCAGCTTAGCTCTGAGACTTTGGAAAAGGTAACCTCGCGAGACAAAGTGAGCGACTCGATCCTCTCCATTTTAAATCCCTTTATTAGGCTGGTTGCCAAAGGAAACATAGCCTTATGAAATGGTTCTGTCTGTGTCTGATTATGTGTGCATATGTGTGAGTCTCCTACTAACAACTTTTGAACCAATTGACCGATTTTCATGAAATTAGGTACGAGGCTCATGCTGCCAGGGCCCACCTCCGGGCTATATTTTATTTGGCGATGGTAGAAGTCACGGGTTCGATTCCAGGAACGTTTTATCTCTATTTGTCTCAAATCCATCGTGCTGAGATGTTTTCTTTAATACTTTAAAGTATTTTAAAATTGTGATATCGGAGCGAGGTTTGTACTGTATTAAGGGGAAAAGAATGTAAAATCTAATTCTTATCACCGAATTTTGATAATTGATTGTATTTTCTTGAATTCCTACTAAAACATAGCGTTTTTACGTATTAAATCGCATTTTATCGGATTGTTGCCATGGAGACGATTATTACCGAACTTTGCTTGAGCATAGACGAGTGAACAAATGGGTTATTTTTTCCGCTAGATTACTCTTCAGCAATGGACAGTTGATACAGACATATTACCGTATAAATAGTAACATTTATTAAATTCGTTTATTTAAAATAATGCATGCATAATATGTCTGAAAGAGAATTTGACATTGTTTTTAGTATATTAAACCTGATAACGCTCTATTAATTTTTTCCAATTTTTCTCTATCATTGATAAACTGTGAACTCAAGTGGTATTTATGATATGAGAATTCCTTGGAATGACTAACACATACTGAAACATTTCCTGTCGATTTACATAAGTAATCAATTCGGAACGTCAACTTTGGGAAACAAGCCTGCATTAGTCCTGGTTTGGACTTCTTGTTATACCAATACATAGGCTCCGAGGCGGATTTGGAGATCCAACACCTCAAAAACCCCTCCTTTTTCGCCTCCATTCTCTGTTTCTGTCTGTCTCTCTCTCTCTCTCCATTTCTTCTTACATATATTCAAGCCCGTCCACCTCCCCTTTCCCCTATCGCCGACACACCCGCACCGTGTCCTTCTCCCCCTCCGACCACTCCTCTCTTCCCACTTCCCTAAAGCGAGCCTTGCAAGTACGGCCCAGGCGTCTACCTACCTCTCCCTCCCCCATCTCTTCTCCTTCTCCCTCCTCCCTCTCTCCCCCTCTCTCCCTCATCCCCCTCTCTCTCTCACACTCCCTTCTCTCTCTCTCTCCCTCACTATCCTTCCGCATCCCTTCTTATCATTCCCTTCCTCTCTCCTCACATCCTTTCCCACCCCTACCATTCCCACTCCCTCCCCTCTCCTTCCGTGCTCAACACTCCCCCTCCCCTCGGCCGACACCCCTTCTCCCACGCTACATGCCCCCCCTCTCTCTCTACACTCCCCGAAGAGCGCCCCTCTCCGTCCCCCGGCGCCCTTCCCCCGGTTTCGCCCGCGCCGCCGCCGTCGCCGGCAGTGGCTCGCCAGCGGGAAGATGGCTCGCACGGTGCGAGATCCTCCGCGCCGCTTCCCCCGCCGACCCCTGCGCTCTGGGATCGAATCCGGGTCGGCAGGATGGAAGGTCGCCGGCTCCTGCCCTCAGCGACTCCTTCTCCGCTTCTGAAGGAAGGCCGCCGCCGGAACAGCCACTCGCACGGCGAAAAAGATAAAATTAATCCGCGCAAAGCCGAAAGAAGGGGGAAATAAAACTTAAAGAGGCGGAAACCGACGGGAAAAAACTCCGTACGACGCAACACTTTCATCCCGGACTCCTTTTAACACTCGATCTCCCAGCGTGAGGAAAAGAATATTAAGTTTTGATCGGAGAGTCGTCGAATGTATCGCTATACTAGTGTAGGAGTGTGATCGGCCCATTAGAACACCGCGTTGAAAAGTGGAGCTGTGAAGAATTTGTATCGTATATTTTTCGTTTTCGATGGACGGTGAAAAATAACGTGCCCGGAGACTGTCAGCATTCCAAGGAAAAAAGCGTCCATGCGAAAACTACAAATTCTCAACAGGTTCCGTTCGAGTGTCGGTGTTGAGGTAAAAAAAAGGAGCAGAGGCATTGACTCCATACCTCAAAAAGTTGGCCTGCGGCAAGAATTGGGTGGACGGGACTGTGTAAATAATTTTTAGACACGTAACAAGTTCTAATTTCGATAGTCGTAAAATATCGGACCTTGTAAAGTGCATGAATATATATATATATATATATATACATACATTGAAGACTGCCTTATCTTGTGATTCCGACAGTGTTGAAGGTTTATTTGTGCTACATTTCTAACTTGTTAATTACTCGAGGATATATGTATAGCATTCGCCTTGCGGGCTTCAAGGAGGCGTCGTTGTAATCACAAAATAACTGTGCCGAAATTGTTTATTACGTCGAAAAAATTTATTCGATGGGCTAGTTTTGAAACCATTCCTATAATACATTTAGGTTCGATAAAAGGCGTTAGCACAGAGTAATATTTTATTGAAACGCATGTATAAATATCCCGGCAGTTTAAAAATATTAATATAGTTTTAAACGTACGCAAAAAATATAAAATTAAAAAATAAAACCCTTAAAAAAATTTCAATTTCTATTATCCCATTATTCACACCGTACTAAGAAAAAAACAAATTAATCACTTTCTTGCTTGAATTCGTAAAATTTTAAACCTATTCCTGCTACTTTTTCCTCACTCGTAATTCTCCTTCTCCTCTCCTTTCTTGAAGAATTTATATACAAATATTTATGTATATATTCACCTTCAATAGATCTTCCTTTTTGAAAAAAATTATCAACGTCATTAGAACTCGAAGCTTTTATCATCTCCACTTAATTTGCTCGAGCAACCGATTTCGAACCGGGGAATTAGGTACAATTCTTCGACACACCTCTCCACATCGCCTCTTGCCAACCAAAGGTCTTTATCGGGGAAGTTTAACCAACGATCGTCGGAGGAACGTCATACTCGTGTCAGTGAGTGTGTGAAAAGTGTTGTCTGTTAAAGGAAGAAAATCTCACCGAGTCTGATGGACCTCGCTCGAAAACGAGCATAAAACGACATCATTGGAACACGTCAAATAGTGTTTAAAACTTGGCAACGTAGCGGGATTCTTCATCACTCGACCGCTAAACCCATTCCCCCTCCTCTTTTACTGTGCAACGTACGTGATATCCTCACGCCGGCCACTTGTAGTGTCCCTCCGCGTACGGGAGAGGACGGTCGACTCCCGAAAAGTGTTTGCGAGAAGCCCGCCGAAACGACGAAAAATCAACGCTGAAAGAAAGAGGGGAAAAACCTTAGTAAGTTGTGTACCGCATTGTGTGTGTTTGTGTGTAGCAGGTCCGGAGAAATCCTGTGCGAGAAGCTGCCGAGCGCGAAACAAGATTGGGAAAGTTTAGAATTATTTCCTTCGGGAAAATATACAAGAGAGCATAGTGATTCGGCAAAGTTGAACTCCCGAAAGTTTAGCAAAAATAGATATAGAGAGAGGGGGACCCCGTGTTGGTTCAGGTGGACGTAATTAGCAAGTGAAGGAGTTGATAAAAAATCGTTTTGGGGTCGGAAATCTTTTCCGTAAACAACGCATAAAATAATAATACTGCCCGAGTCGGTGTGATCTTCAACTGCTTTCTATCTCTCCCTCTTTTCTGTCAACAGCCCTCGTCGAAGCCTTCTCTCGATGGCTGCCACGTGAAACAAAATCAAGACTAAGTCGGCAGGAGACTTAAACGTTTCCGGCGCGAGGAAGCACGAATAAGTGGTCGTTTCTTCGCCATGTCCGGTGTCCGGGAGAGCGGCACTATGGGTGGGATGTCGGGAGCGGGCACCCCCGGAGGCGGCTCCATTAACCTTCCCGGAGGAGGGTCTTCCGAGGGCGGTAGCCGTTCCGGAGGAAAGTCCAGCGGAAAGACGCAGGTTAAGCCGTTCACGAAGGAGTCTTTGGAAAGGTTGGAGAACAAAACGGTGCAGCTAGTGAGGGAGTACGGGTTCCAGCCTCGACGCCGGGTCTCCGTGGAGGACGGATCGGTTCTTCCGGAGAAGTTCGAACCCTTTCCGCGGAAACTCTACGGAAGGCCACTCGAGGAGATCGACAATTTCATCTACGACGAGGTAAGATGTTCTTTTAATTTCGTTCTCATTTCATCTCCTTCCCTCTCTTTTCCTATTCCGTTATATAGCCGTAAAAATTTCGTTCTGTTGCCATGACGACGGCCAAGTCATTTTATTCTCGTATTTGTTCGGCGCTTTGCGCAGTTATGTCAGAAGGATTATGGCCCGACGAAGGGGTGTTAAAATGTTTAACGGTGTATTTTAGCACGATCGTTCGGAAAGGCTTTGTTTTTGCCGCGATTAAAATTAATGGTGTGGGCAGTATTTTTTCACTTAATATTCTCCGTTTAATGCATATTTACTTCCGCGATCCTCGCTGTTGTCGTGGGGTTTTTGGAATATTGCGTAGTGAAATTTTTGCTTTTACAAATCTTCCTACGTTCTTGCGCGACAATGGCATATGCATAAATTGAGTAAACAGGCAAATTTTCCTATTTGAATTTGCCGAACAATAATTTAAACGAATATTAATTGTTCGAAACGTTTTGAAGAAGTCATTCTAAAAATGTCTTTCTTTCTTCTATCGTAATCTAAAAGGCTCACACTAGAAGAATCTTATTTTTAGTGACATTTTTTATCATTTCACCGCAGAGAACAAGCGCTGAGACATTTCACTGAATATATCGATTGAAAACAACGTGAAAATTTGCCACTCCTGGAGTTAAATTATGTATAGGCATGGTAGTTTTCGACGTATATTTAAAAAAAAAATTCGATAATTAAAACAGACGTTTATTTTTCCTAAAAATCAGCGAAAAATATCGACGTTTATTTTAATACATTTTATTAAGCTCAGTAGTTTTCGACGTTTATATTTCTTAAAAAGCGACCACTAAAATCGTTTATTTTTTCTAAAAATCGCGGACGAATATTAATGTTTATTTTAATACATTTTATCGATTTAAATCAATGAAAAATACATAAACTGGATTCTTCCAATTAAATTGTAATAAAAATTTATATATATATAAAAATAATACTATTCGTATGCCGGATTTTTTTAAACTTGGGTGAATATGTCGTTGTTGGTTTCGCCTACCAACTCGGAACAGTTAATTTTTCGGAATAAATCCCAAGTAAATTTTATTCGTTAAATTGCGCCTCATATTCAAGAAATCAAGACAAAATTAATGTGACGTTAATATAATGCACAACCAAATACATAGATGAATCTTTTGAAGAAAACATTTTATCTTGTTGAGTGACAAACGATGATGAGTGTACAAAAAAGTCTCGAGTACAAACATTGAATGATGCCACGATAGCATTCAAGAAAAATAAGCATGGGATTCTCTCATTCAGAGAATGAATTGTGGGTATGGCTACCAAAGATGAAATTTTTAAAAATACTATAGGGCAGGGTTCCAGAAATATACTCGTAATAGTAGATTATTAGCCTAACCAACCACGAAATGAATTATGGGCGAATGAATTTTATCAGGCAGGGTTATATATTTTATCTTTTCGAAGCCTGCTATAGGGATATTATAAATAAATAAATAAATATATATATATATATATATATATATATATATATAGTGAATACTCGGAATGAAATGATTGAGATTTGGGTAACATTCGCTTGGATGAGACAGTTCGTGGCATTTTTCTTTTCTATCATTAATGGCACTCATTCCCTTATTTTAAATTATCAATGTTTAAATCTATGTGTATTCGTAATTGTTAAAGAAATTGGAGGGGCCATAGTACGAATATATCCTCAAGTTTTGCACGCGAGATAATATTCCATCTCAAGATAAGGAAATATAAGTATCGTAGTTAACTCGCTAAAGCATTCAACTGTTAATATGAAAGCGCCAGTATTATATTAGAGCAAAACTACTCCCAGAAAAAACATCAAAACTCCCAAACCAAATCCGTTGAAAAGCATTTTTCGCCGCACACTTGTGATCACCTGCGACACCCCAGTGTCGGGACAATCCTTTAGGAAAGCACTAGGTATTATGGTAATATAATGTAACAAGCCAGGAAAATCGTATGAGATGCATAACACGTTCCATATTATAGCCGCATTGATCGTGAAGGACCGCCGTAATTCTTATCATTGAAGTTATGGAACGAGAGCGTTGAATACTTGAAGCATCATCCGTATTAGGAATATCATTGTTATGGTATTGCCAATGAGAATAAGAGATCCTAATGCGTACGACGCGCCGTGAAGATTCTCGGCAGTACAATATCCTATTTTTATTTATTTATTTGTTAGCGAGTGTGGCTTAGTTAGTAATATTTAAAATATTTAAGGGGATTTTCAGTTAAATAGGTAATACGTCATGGTGACACAGCATAGGACCATGTTTAACGTAATTACTCGTAAACTGTAGTCGAGCTGAATGCAAAGTCAAGAACAATAGTTCGTAATCGCTTATGGTACTTTTTACGTAAATTTGCCTTCTAAATTCTGGAAGTGTTACAGGCATCATTGCAGGAATTTAACTAAGGAACGTATGCTCATGTTTTACTAGATATGAGATCGAGGAAGAGACATAGTCTTGCATAGGAAAACGAACTCACTTATAGGATACATTATAGCTGAAAAATGTATTATAACAGAAGAATTCGTTTCGATAACTAATGAAGACTCGTGCACAATCCGGTGTTTTTACTGATGTATTAGTATAATAAGAGATTTTTCAATTTTTCCTATACGTGACCTATATTGAATTGTGTCGAGAGACAAGAGGTCCGGATAATTGATAATTTAATAATTTTATCCGTTTTTTTGGTGTAGATGTTTTAATAAGGGGAAATTATAATCGAGGTCATTATGTTGTGTTCAAGGAGTGTTTGAAGTGAAAATCAAAGGTTGTTCATGTTCAATAATGAAATGAAGTTGGAGGATTTTTATCCCCGATTGAAGAGTTACGTTACGCTCGAATGACTTCATCTATTTAGTTCTTCGTTGAAACTTGGCTAAAATTTAGGGAACTGTGACCATTAATCGTTCGAGTGGAAAAGAGTCCGATGTAAATAATTGGAATTTTTTAACAACTATTTGAAATTTAATTAGGCTTTCTAATAGATGAGTTTCAAAGCATTATAATTTTAAAAGAGAAAAATATTGTAATTTGAAGGTACCGCAAAATGTTGGAATATAATGCCCAACTTGCGAATCTCGAAAGTAATTTAAATTCGTACACCCATTGGTTACGTCTTAAGTACACATTCTTTGATGGTAGAAATGGAGACTACGGCGTTATTCTATTCGTAGAATTTGTACTCCGACCGTATAAGTACTTATACGGTCAGAGTACAAATTCTACGAATACACATTCTTTGTTCTTATTTAATGTTTGATCGCATTTTACAGTATTACAAATATGGTCAATATCGCTACGTTACTAAAAGTAGAGCGTTGATAAATACTTCTCTAGTTTTCCAAATGTTAGATGATGAAAATTAATTCGAACGGGTTATTTCAGATAAGTTTTAAAAGAGGTACGGATATTTTGGAATTACCTAAAATTGACATGGTAATCATAGACAAATTACATTACCTCCCAATCTTTACGTATTAGTTTTACAATTATCTAATGCATTATGTATTCAAACGTGTATTTTTTGGCTAATCAACTTCTTGGATTATTATAGCCGTAACTCCTTACACACCGAACACAATCACAAGGGAGGAGAAAAACCCTGGACCGGCATTACCCTACTCTTAACGAAGAGCAACAAGGGGACCAACGGCTTAACGTCCCTTCAGAAGGACGGAACGCCGACTTTGCGCGGTCCCCTCAAACCACACAAACAGTTGGCCGAGCGACCTTGGAAAAAACATCCTACTTTCGCAGGATTCGTGTAGCAGCCAGCGTCCTAACCACTACACCACCGGTGTAGGAGGCAGGATAGACTCCCCAGGCAGGGTAGACTAGAGTCCGTCTCGCCTAAACCAGTCATCAGGCAGGATCGACTCTAAGCAGCACCTTGGACTTAGAGTACGTCTTGCCTGGGCTAGTCAGGGTGGACTTGATTTATATATTTTGATTTGTCAAATTTTTCGTGTATATTTTGATTTTAACGAGAATCTCAAGTTTTCTCGAGAAATATACAATAACAAAATTTTGATTTTGATAGTTTTTAAATTTATAAACTATTGTTACGAAACAAATAAATAATAATTGAACAAAAATACCAAGCTAAATAATAATTCATTATATATTTATACAGATTGTAATAATTATTTATTTTTTCATTTTTTCATTGAAAAATATTTTAGGAAACTTAAACAATTCACAGATTTATCGTACATACCCAGTTTTTGACAAAAAATGTCCAGAAAACAGAACTTTTCACCAATTTTGAGTTGATGTTATATGTAATATTAAAAAGTGCTATTTGTTTATTATAACTATTATGTAATTTTCTGTTGATTCGTCAATATTAATTTGTAATAAAAGAATATATCTACAAATTTTAATGATGAACTTAAGAAAATATTTTTAAATTTTTGTTTTGTCACGTGAGGTTTTAATTTAGGTTATTAAGTTCACGAATGGTCTTTTACAAACTTATGATGCCAAAACCGTATTCTCTTTCGTAGTCGACGATGGAGGGTATCAACTATTCTTAGATTTTTCGAAAAACTTTTTAATATATCAATTTAGGCGCGTTTCTCTTAGAAGCTAACAAGATGGAAAAGTATAATCCATAAATGTAATACACAGAGATTTCAAAGGGTATCTTTATGATAAATACGTATAGAGCGGTAACGAAAAATTAGGCGCTTCGTGAATTTTTATCTCCGTAGCTATAAGTCGTAATTATGTGATCTCGCGGACTTTTACGTGGTAAATAATGTCCTTTATCCGAACAAAGTGTTTAATGTATAACTCACCAATTAGCGCGCTTAAAGCGCAGAAATCGTCAACATTACATACATTTTTTGAGCAAAGTAAATTCGATAATTGATTATTATGCCTAAATATCAGTTGTACGCAAAATTACACACTATCCGGACTCAACTTAGAGAAGATACATTCGATAATTGAAAACGGTTAAACAAACACCCCAATCTGAATAATACGCATCAAACTAAATTATGCTTAAAATTGCATACTATGTTTCTTTCTTAGCTTGAAAGAAATAACATTCCATAATGAAAAGCAATAAAAAAATTTCTGGAAAACCCTTACGAATAAATAGGATTATTGGCGTGCTTGGATTATTACGTAATCGTATGCTTAAATAGTGGATTGTCATGAATGATAGTTTTACATCGTGTACTTAGTCCGATAAAAAGCATTAATTCTATTCCATTATAGGAAAAATTACAACTTTTCGAATTAAAAGAAATTGTTTGGGCTAATACGGCACGGATTACTATTTACTCTTAGACAAAAATGAGAAATTATCTGTAAATTGTATATGCTTTCTAATTTTAAAAAATTTATTGGTAATGGAAACTTGAATGTTTGGGCCTTCAATTGGTGGTATTCCATCCTAAGAAAATACGAGAAATTTAACTTTTACATTGGACAGACTGGGAGAAAATTCAACATTACGTGCAAGGAACATTTGAAGGGCTTCCAGAGTAACTCAACCTCCAACTCCCACTTTGCCAAGCATTTGTTAATTTGTAAACTTAGTAGTAGTTTTAATTTGAAAATTTGTCACTTAGCCGGAAAATGAGTGAAACCTAACGCTTTAGAGCTATTATAAATCCTAAAATGTAACAAAGATAACAATGTAACGATGTTAAATGAGTATCTGCACCTTCTCCTTCCCCTTTCTTACTGGCCGTCGTTAATCAGAATGAGACCACACAACCTCCCCTCCCCACCTCTAGCAAATAATGTCGTCCTTATCCCTTCTTTTCAAGACTGCCTTAACTCTTCCCCTCTCCCGTGCTTAACCTATGTATGGCGTGGTTTTGGTCCCTTTGTCACCTAATGGTGATGCTAAGCGTCGAAACCAGGGTCGTGAGTTTTTCTAAATAAAAAATTTGGTGCTATGAAAGTTAATTTTCTCGTGTTTTTTGTATTTGTAATGGGTTTAAAAATAAATTAACAAATCATAAGATCAAAATTTTGTCATTGTATATTTCTCAAGAAATCTTGAGATGCTCATTAAAATCAAAATATACACGAAAACTTCGACAAATCAAAATATATATTTGAGTCCACCCTGTCTAGCCCAGGCAAGACGGACTCGAGAGTCCAAGGTCCCGCCTAGAGTCCATCCTGCCTGATGACTGATTTAGGCGAGACGGACCCTAGAGTCCATTCTACCTAGGTGAGATGGACTCGAGAGTCCCCTCTGCCTATAGTCCACCCTGCCTGCAACGCCGGCACCCCATATTCAAACTTGTGAGACTTTTCCATTTACCCATATATTTATTTAAAAAAGTTGCTATTAAATTGAAAAACTCCATTCTACGAATAAAATAAAATATTATATTAAAATATTATTCTCACGCACCATTCCATGATTGAATCTGAAAATGAGCGTGATATGTTTTTATAGTTGGTCACCAGATCTAAAATTCGTCAATACGACGACTGTCCGGCACTACGAATATTAACAGGCTAAGCAGTTGGGTCGAAAGGAATGCCCCTGCTTTTTCGTGCCATCACGGTTTTCCAAAACAGAACCTCCAAGTTGAGGGCTCTCCCTCAGACGGATAGGGAAGGAGGTTAGCACTCCCCAACCTAACTCCCTCCCACCGCGCTCAAAGAATGCGAGGAAGCTAGCTTCCACCTTCAAGTCGTAATCCTTTTCCGGAGAAGGCAACACGCCAAAATCATCCCAAATATGCGTCGAACGTCCGCCCCCACATCGGCATCGAACTGGGACGGCGATTAATGACGCGACGCAGAAGGCGAAAGTGAAGCGTAGTCAAAAGGGATTGGGAGGGCGATCGTTGTGAGAGAGGCATGAGCCGTGAGTGGCAGGAGACCCTTTTGTACCCCTCTGAGGAGGAGGAATGGTGCCCGCCAAGAAGTCACTGCGGCTAAAGTAATTCGAGGATCCCGATTTATTTTCCTCCGGCACGCACGCTAAGCTGCGGATCAATGCACACGGCGCGGTCATCGATCGTGCACCACGCGGCCACCTCTCTGCGAGGGGTCCCACCTCCCCTCTCACGCTCCCGTGCTCCCTTTTCTCCCTACCCCTTCTTCTTCTACCCCCCCCCCCCCAAGCCCACCCGTCCTTCACTACACGCTATTCCCCCTTAATTCCCCGCTTCTCTGCGGCTGTCCACGCGCGCACGAGACTAACCGACCTCTTGTGCCTCGACGTCCGATGAGGGATCAGCTGCCCTTCTAGGACGCCACTCTCCGGCAAATATTGTTCCATCCTTCGGCTAAAAAGGATCGGAGATTGTGGGTCCTGCGTGATGTTTTCAAGCGGCGATGGCAGAATAATAGGGAAATAAGGAATGATGAGAAGGGTGTGTTGTCATGTGCCTTTTATGTCGCTGGGAGACACGTCTTAATCTGTCGAGGTTCTCGTTTGGTCTCGTCACGGTCGTTTCTCAGTTTATATCCTTTTATTCTTCCCTTCGTTTCCTTATTATGCATCTTGTAAAGTTTTTTGATCCAGTCCGTTTGCATTTATTTTCCTATTTTTAATTGATTCTTCCACTTTTTGATTTCCACCTTTCGTTTTTATATCTAAATAGGCTACGTTGTTTTAATGGAGAAAATATGTGAACAAAGGGATTCCGTGAATATTTTAGGAAAATTATTTTCTTACTTGCTAATGGATGGATAAACCAGAAAGTATCTGTGAAGGTGTAGATACAATGAAAGAAAAAATGTGAACCAAGAATAAACAATATGTGGTAAAAGATGAAATGTGAAGAACGATTACTTTTTTGATGTGCAGTTGACGCTCTACAAAACTGTAAAATATTTTCACAAAATCGCAAAATTAAAATTTATCCAAGTATAGTTTTCTAAATGAATTTTGTATTATGATGTCAAGCAACAGTGATGGGAAATTAGTCTAAATTTATTGCGATAACTTACTTGATTCAAGAAAAAGGAAAGACAGTGTCACAATATTTTTTCTATAGCGCGACCTAGATTTCAGCTAGTTAAAGCGAAATATAAGTCGTACTGTATTGCAAATATTATGGAAAGGCACAGTTGTAATTATTATTTTTTTGAATAATGTATGAGTTCCACAAATCATTTCCTGAAACAATCGATAGTTTTCTATAACTTAATTAACCCCTGCGTTTTTTCTGAAAATAGGATGTAGATAATTTGCATAACTTGGATTATATTATTATTTTAGTATGATCTGAATTACAGTTTTATATATTTTTATGGGGATTTTATTAGTACGCAGGCGTAAATATATTTCTTTTCAGTGCTTGTCAATAGTGAAGGAACATCTGCTGTCGGATTTAGCGAGCCAGCAAATTAATTCTAGTTTGTGGCAGTACTTCCATTTAAGTTAGGAGTCATGATCGCCACTTTTTAAGAGCGAGTCTGCATATATTTAGAAATGGTTTTGTTTTAACTTACTCTAGTTACCTTGCGGAATCTCCCTGAATATTGGTGGCAATGTCTTTCTTGAAAAAATGGACAAGCAAATTTTCTTATGATTAAATATTATAAGTATTATAAGCACCGTGTAATATTTAGCAGTTCGTTTGGCGTTTCTTAAAGCAGGTAGGGGATAATTCACAACATTTTTGTTTTTGCATGTATTTAGATCCTACTTTTTGTTTTATCAGAAAAAATATCCATTAACCATTTGAGATTAATTCCACGTATTTTTCGTACGAGAATTAATAATCTCGTAAGATAATGGACCACAATACGGAGCTGCAAAATGAAATTTGAGAAGCAAATTCCTTCGTAGAAAATTTTCAAAGAAATGTTTTTAAACAATTCATTAAGAAGATAGATCGTGAAATGTGTCATAACTTTTGTGTCGTGCATCATTGTAATGCATTTCTGCTCAGGATAACCTAAAGAAGAAAACCTTAACGTGTCTCTCATAAGGGAAAAAATGGCGCTAACAGTTTTCCCTTAAAAACTAGAAAAATATTTTCCGAAAATAACATGGGCTTAAATTGTTTCCTCTGCATAAATTCTCTATCTTTTTAAAAAATACTTACATGTCTTTGTGAAAATTACAAGGCTTTCATTAATTTTGGAGCAAATTTGAGCTCATTCTGGTTTTCCGACCTGGACCTGGCTAAAAATAAAACCCACTAATTTATCCACCAAAATTACCAAAATCACAGAGGTGGAATTTTTTGCATTTTTACAATTTTTTCATTCCATTTTGAGTTAAATTCGCAACTGAAAAGAATTATAATGCGAAAGGCATTCTTATATTAATGACTTTCCGCAGTGCTCTTCATTTTGAGGGAAAATTGTGTTAGTGGAGGGACTCGTAAGAAATGTTAACACATTGAGATGATGTTTGTTATAATCATTTAATTTACAAAAGTTCCGAAAGATTCGGCAATTAGTTTAATTTCCAAAAATAGTGTCATGTGCGGTTTTTATAACATTTCATGAAGGATCATTTTTAAATGTTCGGCAGGTTATGAACTGTGCAGGTTTTTCGTGATAAAATAGTGCAAATGTAGCAATTAATGTGACGTTAATATAATGCACGACCAAATACATAGATGAATCTTTTGAAGAAAACATTTTATCTTGTTGAGTGACAAACGATGATGAGTGTACAAAAAAGTCTCGAGTACAAACATTGAATGATGCCACGATAGCATTCAAGAAAAATAAGCATGGGACTCTCATTCAGAGAATGAATTGTGGGTATGGCTACCAAAGATGAAATTTTTGAAAATACTATAGGGCAGGGTTCCAGAAATATACTCGTAATAGTAGATTATTAGCCTAACCAACCACGAAATGAATTATGGGCGAATGAATTTTATCAGGCAGGGTTATATATTTTAATGCAACTGAAAAGGTTATTAGATAACATTATAGAACTTATGTGACTATCATAGGTATGTCAACGGATTTTTGTGAAGTTAATTTTGCCAGTAGATTTTTAATGTACGATAGTGAAAACAATTTTTTCAAATTTTGACCTAGCCTAGTGCGAAAAAGTTTCCTTTTTAATAGCCTAACAAGAGCGGAAAAAAGGTTTTTCTTCGGTCATCATCTTCCGATTCCGTGCAGGAAACGACCCGAGGGATGCAGCTCTCTGCTTGTTTCAGCCTTCTCTCACCGATTCAGGCTTACGCACAAGTCTAAATACCTAATCTGATGCAGTTCACCCAATTCTAGCTATTCGGGAATCTTCGGGTTGCCCCTCCGCTTGTTGGCAGGGGAATAGCTTGGAAGAATGCTTAAATCCTGACAATAAGTGCAAGAGCAATCGTCATAATGAGTTAATCTTCCGTTCGCTGTGGTCCTTTCGAATGTTTCATCGGTGTATACTGTGTATAGTTTACCTACCGGTCAAGAATCTGTGAAAATAATCACCAAACATTACCAAAGTTCTGTGCTTTAGTGACCCATCGCATCAACATGCTTAAGTGTTTAACTAAGAAACGGAAAACGCGCATTGATAGTCTTGTGTGTTCATTCAGGGGCATGAGTTCTTGAGCTTTGCCTACGCACGTAATGAAGCATCGCATTCTCGTCAGAGGACAGATGACTTTTGAAATTTTCAGAAATAGATGGTTCAGTGGCAAACAAGGTAGAGGAGATATGGGATTCTGCCTTGCTTCCAATCATATCCCATAAACGTATCGTAAAAATGATTCGTGATCACAATAAAAAATATAAAAATGTAAAGAAATTCTACAGCAGCACATACGATGATGTTGGGAATAATTTTAGAAACTAGGCGCCGAATACTTTGCTTGATGTGCCATCCTGTAAATGTAAATATTTCACTTCATGCACTTTCCCTAAAGAGACCGCGCTAAGTCAGCGTTCCGTCCTTTGGAAGGGATGTCAAGCCGTTGGTCCCCTTGGTGCTCTTCGTTAAGAGTAGGCTAATGTCGGCACCGAGTTTCTCTCCTCCCTTGTGATTGTGTTTGGTGTGGAAGGAGTTATGGCTATAATAATTGATTAGCAAAAAATACGCACACACACTTAACCTAAAGACCGTAAGGTGCCTTTAAGGGAACAATCTTTACTCCTCCACCAGAGGTCACTCAGATTGATGGCTATCGGGGAAATTGATCATGCTACCACTAAAATGCTACAAGAAGGAGAACAGAGGAAAGGGAATGCTCAAAATATTAGTAAGAAGAAAGAAGACTACATTGCAAATTTTGCAATACTAAGAAAGCTCTTTTGTTACGGGATCGGAGACCAAATCTGAGAGTGACTGCGAGGAAAATCCTACAGACGACTGAAAGTAAACATTGCACAAGCTTTGAGAAAGAAACCTAAGTTTAAAACGTTGGCTACCGTTCGTGACAGGCTTGGTGTGTCTGATACGGCTGGAGCGCTTATAGCAAGTGCCACAATGGAAAATTGGGACATCGTAACAGAATATAACTTATCGAACGTTGCAGACAGAAGCAAAATTCGGCGATTGAGACGGAAGGACATGAATGTCGTACATAAAGTAATATAGCGCAATGGATTTTTCGGTAATCCCGAAAACGTTCTACTTGCAATGATTTATGATGAACGCCAGAGTGTAAGACAAAGTGGAGTGGACGGCAGGCAAGACGAGAGAAGAACGGGGCCCCTAATCGTGACTTTTAAATACCCAATTTGAACTTCGAAACTATAGACTACAAGAATATAGTAAACTTGGAAGCCTTTTGCTGTTTATCGGAGCCACCGGTCACCCAACAAATGAGAGACGAAGAGATCAGGGAATTGGCGAACAGCAGGGGGTCTCTCTTCGGAATCGCGCAATTTCCTTGCCATACTCAGGCCATGGAGAGAGATGTAAAGTTACTAACTGAGGTATCGGCAAAGGTTGCGGGCCAGAAAACCGAGAAAGATTCGTTCTAGGTCGACCTGAATCTCCCCACATAATGTCGAGATTTGTTATTAAGAAACTGTACCACGCAAATCCGCGTGTCCACATGGTAGGGTGGTTGGGTTGGGCACGGGTGGAACAGTCATCTTCCCATGGTGAATTATGGGTTGTTTGGGCCCCCGAAGGTCGAAACAAGCGAAAAGCTACATCCCTCGGGTCGTTTCATGCGTATCTTAACGGTTGAAAGCGAGGGGTGCCTGGCGGAATCGGAAGATGTTGACCGATCAAAAAAAATTTCCCTCTTGTTAGGCTACTCAAAGGCAACTTTTCTGCACTAGGCTCTGTCGAAATTCGAAAAAAGTTGTTTTTCGCTCACCCCTAATGTACGTTCTATTCCGAGAAATGACGGTTCTCAACTTAAGGAACGTTAGGTCTGAATACTTCACTTTAAAGGATTTTTTACTTAGGGGTTCTGTAAAATATTTTAGGCTTTCAAGATTCGTATCCTTTAATGGTTGAGGGAATGTATGCATGGAGTTTTTGTCAGCATTTACTAGTTAACGTTGTAAAGAAATCTTCAAGAGTTGGATTTTCGTTTGGAAACTTTGTGGAAACCGGAATATACGACTTATGATTGTGGACCTTTCTTTGCAAAAGTTACCCTTCTTTTTTTTAAATAATAATTTAAATGGATTATATGTCATAAAATATCATAATGAAGGCTTAGATTTATACACAGATGACACTACTAAGGTTTAAATTTGGTGGAACATCTGAAAATCGAGTGAAAATTATTAGAGCATTCAATTCAGGGCAATACATTTTTCCGAATTTTCATTGATTTGTTGCGTCTGTGATTTCCAGTTATAAAAAACGCCTATGAAAATAAAATGAAGGATATTTTTATCGCGCTTAAAAGTAAATTCACTTATAAATCCTAAAAATTGAGCTGATCGCGACAAAAGAAATTAATCGTGAAATATGACTAATAGTTCTTGTCAATAAATTAAAAGGCCATTTTATTGTATTTGAATGTTGGTGATGACCCAGCGGTGCCCAACTTACGGCCCGCGGGCCAAATACGGCCCGGGAAAAGTTTTTTGCGGTCCGCGAAGCTATGGCGAATAAGCAATTAGAAAAAATTAACACAAATTTATACATTTTTTGAAATTTTTGATAATAAAACTTTAAATATTGAAATGTTAGCCATGAAAGCCTTATTTGGACTCGATTTTGACTTATATGGCACTTCCAAATACATATAGAGAAAACTTGCGATTTAAACTCTAATCCGGCCCGCCGAAGATTTGGCAATTTCCAATGCGGCCCGGCAAGGGATTCGCAACCCCTGATGTGGCCCACCATTAGAAAAGGTTTGGGCAGCACTGGTTTAAGCCATTAGCTATCAAATTTTACTTTTTTATCTTTTGTTAAAATGGTTCAAAATATCTAAAAATTATAAACATTATTGATTTGGAATATAAATTGCTCTAGAAATGAACCTTTTTTCTTGTCCTCAATTGAGGGTCATGGCACATGGCATGTACATTAACGACATATATTGAATTACACCCGTAAAAAAATCTGATGTGGCCACCACATGACTTTCGCAATATCTGTAATATTTCTAAAAATTCCAAATAGGTTAAATGATAATAAATATTTTAAGGAACTTCGAGAAAAATTTAGACTTTACAAAGAACAGAAATAAACTCAAACAGTAACCTCCTGATATCGGATATAGCCCCGAAGCTCCAACTATTAATAAAATAAAAAGGAGCGTAATGTATTTACAATAGTCGCTGGTAGGTGGTGTGGTGGTGCCAGCTAAAAAATTTAGTTTTTACAATATCTCTTCAACAATACATTATATGGGATAATGTTACAAACAAAGGTTATAGAAAATTAAATTTCCGACAAATTTTATTCCAAAACGTTTTTACATTTATCAAATATTGAAACAAATATAAAAAAGAAAATGACAAGAGTAAACTTCCACTTCCGGTTGACCAATTTTTACCAAAACTAATCAGCACGTCTTCCTTTAACATAAATCTCAAATATATAATAGTCTCGCTAATCTGTGATTAAGTTTTCGACACCATCGTGAAAATAGTCAAAACGTGTTCAGATGACCTTAAAACATGAATTTCCGTTGAAATCTCGAATTTGATTTTTTTCATGAAAACAATACTTTCTCTATACCTCGTTCATGGAGAAAGTAAAAATTACTTACCATTCTTAGAAACTTCATACATATAATCCCATAATACACTTCCTTCATTGCTTTCTAACACCTGTATTAAATATTGCACATTATCTCCGTTTTCCTTCTAGCGATTTCTCCTAGTGAATACTAACACGATCTACAAATATCATCTAGTATGCGGCTGCTGAGACCTGCAATTACGAATGACGGTCTTTTGGGTCTGAAACAGAGTCAGCCTAAAAGTTAACAGGCTTATTTTAATTTGCGATTGAATGCAATATCAAAGTATTGACAACTGGCATTAAAGACATTGCAGAAAAAAATATCACTTTTTGCTTCGAAATCTAATATGTTATTTTCGACAATCCAGACTAATTTCCCTACTTCGCCTAGTTATTGATTGTATGACTCTATAACAGAAGGTTGCGGCACATTTAATTCTTTCTATCAATTACCACCGCTTTACTTCTCCCATCAGCTGCAGAACAATTCTGTTCAACACGACTTTTACACGATTTTTGTTATTCCAAATCGGTAAATATTTTTTCATCATTCACCTCCCATTTTATTATCAGCTCTTAGCAGTCTTTTTTACCACTTTTTCAACTACGCAATTGCACAAGCAGTATCCCACGAAACATCTAATAGCCTGTGTTTTAAAATTCATCAATTGAATTGGGAGGACCATTATTTATTACGTCCCATCCATTCTGATCTGCGAGAAGGGGGCAAACCTGAGATTTATAATGTCTCGCCTTGTTAGTTTCTCCTTCGCCCACGTATGGCTGCTTTCCCCGAATTTTATTCTAACTCTATCGGTTGATATACTTTCAATCTCCTCATGACACCGAGATGACGTTGAAATACAAATTTCTGTGGTAGAGGTATTTTTTTTATTCCACCTTTCCGGACACGACGTTTCGTCTAGTTGCTCGCGTCTTTACTGTTGTATTAAAAAAGATCAACGCTGTAGAGTTTATTTTTTCTCGTCGCGGTTTATATTTTTGCGTTCATTTTTGAACCTTTTTGAACTTGATTGCTATGCGTGGGATTCGGGATGAGCGATCCTGAAAAAAAAAATTCTACAGGAAAGTATTTTTTGCAGAACTTTAAATGCCATCGCGACCGTCACTTTTGCGTGGGAAAAGTTGTCTTTTTGGAACAATCGGGACATTATTTTGCATATTTGTGGTTAAATTCGAAACGTGAAAGTGCAAAACAACACTGAAAATGTTCACCGATATTATGATTCCTGGGGAGATAAGTCAGTGTATTATATATGAACACAGAACTTTAAAAAAATCTCAATAAGTAACTTCGTCGCGTCATTCTTCTCGCCTCAATCTTGAAAATGTATTTTTAGAATGGCAGAAATGCTTGAACGACGTGTTAAACAAACATCCCCTCGCTAAAAATATGGGAAACCTTACGAAATGGTAGGATTCCACCTCGGGTGTCGCGCCGTAAACGAGTCCAGGAAGTGTTTTGTAAAAAGTGTATTCCTCCTTCCATCGTTTTCCTGCTCTTCGAGGAGCGATGGAAAAAGGGAATCCCGTCTGTATACACCGCAAACAAAATAGAAACGTGCCTTAACTTTTTTATTTCGCGTACAAACATCTTTACCCAAGCCTGTAATTCTGTTTTTTTTTCCCTTTCCCTTTTTGGAAAATGTTTCCTATTCGAGAGAGAGAGAGAGAGTGCAGCGGCTCCCTCTACAGTTCGTCGCCGCCTAGTTCTTATGCCGCCCGCATTACATCGCCCTCATTCTCTTATGTTCTTTACGGTCCTATGCAAACCACCAAAGACTCTTCTGTTGTTTTTTGTCCGTTTTCCGAGAGATGAAGAGATTTAGAACGGTTGAGAGAGAATATCAATCGGAGTTAGGATTTCATTTCCGTATAGCGCCTAACAATCTCTGCGACCAACGCTAGCTCGGCGATTTTTATGCCAACGGGACCTAAATAAATCTTAGGTTATCACACTAAAAGAGCTGAGAACTCTTTTTTAAGCCCTTGATATCATCTTTCGTCGCTTTATTTAAATAGATATATCTCTAAAATAAGTTTTAAATGTCTAAAAGAGTATTTAAAAAAATATTTGTGTAGTCGGGTTTTAAGATTCGCCGAAAATTCAGAATTGATTTTGTTTTAAATTTTGTACTAATTTTTAATAGCTGTCATCGCTTTCGAGGTATTTATTTGGATAAATTTGGTCTGGTGTTTTGTTTTATTTTATATTAAACTAAACGCTTATGAAACAAACTATAAATGGACTTGGAACCTTAACACTGAATTTTATATTCATTAAACAAGAGTGCATTCTCTTCATCTAAGCTTTGCAAGTATCCATTTCAAGATAACGCGGAATTAATTATACCAAGCAATATCATGTACGCTATTATTATGTAGATTTAAAATACTTATCTGGATAGAGAAAAACGAATTTGAAGTGAAAAATAATGTGTAAAATATTTTACTTAAATCAATCAATATGTTATTTATGGATTAATCCATGCAGGTGCATAAACCTCTGAACTTTCAGCGCCTTTTAATGCGCTTCTTTGTTTGTTTGTGTGTACTTCTGGCTAATTAACCTCGTGGATTATTATAGCAATAACTCCTTACAAAACGAGACACGCTAACAAGGGAGAAGGGAAACCCGGTGCCGGCATTAGCCTACTCTTTACGAAAAGCACCAAAGGGGCTAACTGCGTAAGGCCCCTTCCGATGGACGGAGTGCTGACTTGCGCGGTCTCCTCAAATCACACGAGTGTGTGACGGGCGATCCCACGTTGAATAATCAGACCTCAGCCGTATTCGAACCTGGGACCGCTGCGTTGAAGGCTGCCGCCGCTCTAACCACTTTTCCCCCGCCATGGTGAATTTTTTCAGAGACGTTTATGTTCTCCCCAAAAATTTGAGAAGGGAACATGAGCAATAGGAGAAAATTCGCTGGTGAATACGTTTATCATGCGAGGTTGTTATATCGTCGGATACGTCCTAGTTGAAGCTGAAAATGTATTACGGGATTTTGCAGCTATTTCTCTCGTCGTCGCTATTCTACATCGATCCGTTCACCGTTAGGCTGGATTAAAAATGAAGGGAACGGTTAATAATAAATTATCTTGCGCTGCGCTCTCGTAAGAGGAATAACGCAAGGCCTATAAATTTCACGCTAAAAAAATTAAAAAAATTCTTCTCACGCAACTCAAGCTGTGAGAAACTCGGCATCTGCGCAAAAGCCACCAAGTGGATTATGCTTTTGTTTGTTTGGGCATTGCTCCCGCTAACGCCAGCTCATAAAATTCCGAACGGTTTCTTTTCGGAAGTATTTTTCCGCGGAAAAAATGTGTCATGGGAAGAAAAGGAATCTCCGCGGCGATGATGAACGACCTTTATCAAACTCGGACAATCTTGCACTTGGAGAATTGCAAGGCACTTTTTGATTTCCTCGCAAAATGACGAAACCGAGAGAAAATTTTTATGCGCAAGATTTTAGTCGAATTTCCAAAAGGCAAAAAAGGCGCGTTTTAATTCGATTCGTCATTGACGATCCCTTTCGACCAATCGATTCAAACTAATACATGCGTCATCCTTTCCGTCGACCTCTCAGATAACAGCGGATTGATAAGATAATTTCTTAATTTGGTCGGCATGAAAAAACGAAAAGCTTTTATTTCCCGACGCATATCCCCATCGCAACTGTGACAAATCATGCGTCTCTATATCTTGATCACTTCAAGGGGAATTGTTTTGACATGACAAGGCGAATGTACTATATATATTCAAATCCCCCCCCTTCCGAAAACCGACCGCTGTCCACTTTCTCCTCCTCTCTACTCCTACGCCTCCTTCCTTACCACTGCCCGTTCTACACCGTCCACTTGAAAACCTCCAGAACCGCAACAATCAATAGTCAGACCCACAGTTCGACCTCATATCCAGGGATCTCTACCAATCCCTCACCACCACCACTATACTCCCCCCTCAACCTAGTAGTCCCACTCGCTTAACATTTACAACCTCTTCCCCTCTTCCCTCCCCTCTTCCCTTCCCTCTTCCCTCCCACCTTTACATCTCCACCCCTCTTTATCCTCATTCTCTCCCTTCCTCCTTTCCCTTCTACCTCCGCACTCGGCCACTGACATACAACTCACGCACTCCGAAAGCGTGATCACGTGATCTATATTGTCGTGGTTACTGGCCCGTGACGAATTTTCTCACGCGATTCCGATTTTTTTTTCATTTATTCCTCCTAATGCGGGGTGTGTTAAGCTAAGATATGTGTATTTGACCCATGCAAGATAATAAGGATTCGTATTAAGCATCCAGGTACAAGATATTTGTGCGGCGTCACAAAATTTCATATTCCAAAGCTTTAAAAAGGTTTAAGTCCACTAAACCGTCCCTTTTGCCTTACCTATGAATATTTAAACTCAAAACTGAATAAGCGAGCACATCTTCTGCGCTGCGCCAGATAATGACGTATGCAACTCGCGCAGTCATAAACGTTTGAGGAAATATACATTGTTTTTAACAAAAATAGCCATCAACGGAGAAACAACGATCGTTAAAATTCCACTTAATATTTTATATTACTATAACGACATTGTTTTTTTATATTTAATTTTTGTAATTTCATTAACTTTTATATGGAATGAATAAGAACCCGAGATCTTGCATTGAGACGTTGCTGTCAGCTACTTATCCTGTTATTTCTAAAAAACACATCAAAATATCTCGCTGAAATAGTAGGAAACCATCAAACTAAAATAATCTTCCATTTGAGGAGAAAATTCGGGTTTCAAATAAGCAAGTATTTTCTGCTTCAGGCAAAGATAGAACGAAATCGATGTTAATGAAGGAAAATCATTCGATATTTTCCTGATCTGATAAAATGTCGAGTCCTGCCTTTATTCCTAGGATTCTTTGAATGGTTTTTCTAACATCCCGAGTGCTACCTACGGGTAGTTTATTTTGGTGCACCTATTACTCAATTTTTACTCTGTGCACATACATTCCTGGAAAATATCGTGTAATTTGATAGGGTGCAAAAGGGAATAGGTTTTTCCATGGGAATACGTGATCTTAGATAAGAAAGCCCTCTTCAGCTAAACATGTAATATTTAATAAAATTGTATCCAGAATCGCTTCCTTCATCCTTTCTTATAACCTCAGAGTCTAAATGAAACGTTTTTATGTCCCGAGACCGTTTCAAAATCTTGCTAAAGCAAAAATGAAAGCCGTGCAATTTGAGATAAACCGTGCTAAACCAAACTCCTGTAAAGAGGAAACGGCGCAATAAAAGGGCGAGTGTATTTCGATTTTTTTGTTTCCTCCATTCTTGAAAATACTCTAATGAATGCTTTTAATTTTTCGTAATTGTTAAGAAATAACTGGCTATCATGTTTATGTGTGGCAATAGTTTGCAGTCTTTCTAAATCTGCTGAGTTTACGTTGGAGTTTATCTCGGAAGATTTATGAGAGTTAGAGAAAATTTCTGCCAGTTACAAAAGCATCGATTACTCTCAAGATAATTTGTGTGCGCGCCTTTTTTGCCCCCGTATAGTAATTCATTTAAATTTCTCCAGCGAAAGGTATGTTTGGAATAGATAGGAATGCTTGCGCGATTGCAAGTTTTTAACAGAATTAATTCTAATAGCTCTTATTTGAAAAAGTGTACTAAACAGGCCAGCGTTCATCTCCACAACAACACGTTGGAAAACTACGTCTCTCAAACGGCGGTAATTGGAGAGACAGTCCATATGGTTTCAAGCCATAGTTTTAGCTCGACGATCCTTTTTATTCTCTGTAGTGCTGAAATTGGTTTGTGCCCTTTGATTGAAGGAAAAATTGTCGGCAATAAATATGCCTATAAAAATCTTTGGCAAAATTATTTAAAGCGTGTCTATAGCTTCTGGCACAATATGCATAGGTAGTTGATCAAGAATTAATGATTCGAAAACATTATAGGAATAGTAATTGATGGAATGAAGCTATCTGAAGATCCTATGCAGACAGGCATAAGCTGTAAAGTTGGGAATAATTTTGAAACGTTTCAAAATTATTCCCAAATTTACAGCTTATGCCTGTCTGCATAGGATCTTTGGATCGCTTTATTCCATCAATTTCTTGCTTGGCAATCTCACCATTTGAGAGGGAGGAGTTTTCTTCGATGTATCTCTTCGGGACATCCGTTGGGACAGTTTGATACTAGCTTGGCTAGTTCCGTCCCAACCTAGAAAACATCCGCGTTCACAAACGAGAAAATTGATCTGCTACGATAGTTCAGTGGTAGAATATCCGCCCGGCAAGTGGAAGACACAGGTTCGATTCCCGGTCATAGCAGATTTTTTTCTCGTTTCAAAATTATTCCCATTATAGGAATAGACTAGCATTCAGTCAATGATGCAGACAGTTGCAGTAAACTCTGAGGACGGCTACGTCGTAATCGAAATGCCCGCTTGGTTTTCCTTTAAATTTATCAACCGAGAGCCTCAGAGCTTAGGCCACCTTTGACATTTTCACCTTAGATGGGTAGCAATAAGTTTCTCATTTAATACAAAAGCTTTAGCCGTATTAAATGCGGGATGGGGAAAGAAATGCCTAACACGCTCGTTTCGTGTAAAAGGGAAATTGAAAGAAGATAGGGAATGAGAATATTCATAAAGAAAACGAAACTTCGAGAGTGTATCCATTAAGGAAATTTGATCTTGAGAAAAAGATAGAAAATCTTTATGAAACTACGAAAAGCCATTGTATTATTTCTGCTACTTTGCAAAAGTTGTGTTATATAGCGTCTATTTCACTTCCCACTCTCTTTTTCTGCTTTAGAGGACACGAAAAATCTTCTGCGTCCTGCCAGGGATTAATTTTAATTATTAATTTATGATGTCAACACGAAACAAATGTTCATATTACCCGTGGAATCAGAATCTCACTTTTTTTCGCTTTATATCCGAAATCGCGATTTCTTCATGTCCTTTTTTGTCTCTCCGTCCTTTACTTCAATTCTTTTATTTTGCCATTCTTTCCTTTCTGTAACAAGCACTATAGTCTTCTCTCTAGAGCAGTGGTTCTCAACCTTTTGCTTGCGTCTCCCTATTTCAGTTCTCCGTCACCCCGTTTACAGTTCCATTTCCTTCAAGTCACCTTTATAGATAAATTGAGCTTTATCTATCACATAAAGATAAAAAATTATGCATTTAAAGAAGCAGAGGAAGATATTCTTCTGGTTTTACTTATGTTTATAAGGCAGAATATTATACATTGTGATTTTATCAAATATTTGCGTCACCCCTCAATAACTCTCGCGTCACCCTGGGGTGGTATGTCACCCCGGTTGAGAAACACTGCTCTAGAGTCTCTCCGCTTTTATAATGTTGTAAACACAAATGAAGTTAAAATACTTTCCATGTTATAAGATTATTTATGCCACTCATAGAAGAGTAGGCTAGGGAATTCCGTGTCTCGGTGAAGGCATTCAGTGGGGTAAGGTTTAAGCCATTCCTACTTCTTCCTCGTTAAGATCACCCAACTTTTGAGAATGTATGCCAGTAGGGAGGGCATCAGCACGCCAAGTGGAGGATCCTTGCTCTCATCCCAGACAAAACCGGAACTTGTCTCTCCCATGGGTTGGTATAAGCTCAGTTCATTTCCTTTATCTTTGGCCTGTTTTCACTCAGTTATTCCATAATTACCTTCTACATTTTCTGAATTAGGTTTATATTACAAGTTGAAAACAATCTCCCACATTTAAACGGAAGCCAGATGCCTCATTTTCCTTCGGATGGCCAAGGTTATTGTTTCCTAATCGACCGTTTTATGAACTTCTTATGTTTATAACTGACATTGTTGCTCGAACGAGTTTGTCCAAGGCGACGAAATAGATTTTTAAGCAATTGATTCCGAGATCCGGAAAATATTAGTTCACATGAATTGTGTGTGTTGATTTGAATGAATAAAAGTTAGTCATAAACATGATCTTTGTTTCTTATAACAATCATTACCACTGATTTCGCTATTAATTAATGCGTTTTAAAAAATTTAACTACATTTTTTTATATAGTTGTATTAACTGTTGTTGAAGAAAGTAGGGTGTTCATTTTATTATTAAGTATTCTTCAACATATTTTTGTGGCCCACCAAAATTTATCATTATATGTATGTAGATTCGTTTCTGTCAAGGAAAAATAAAAAAAAATTAAACCATATACGGGAAGTAAAGGACCGTTATTTATCTATTTCCCTATCCATGTCTCAACCAATCTTTTACATCCGAGGTCTCAAAAATGCGGGCCGCATGTTGCCCGCCAGCTCAGAAAGTGCGGCCCTTTCATTACTTTAACACCAAATGTGTAGAATAAAAAGCGTAGACAAATCAGCGATCGAGTAAAAAATAGATACAAAGCAATGTGTTAAATATTTAGAAATTTTATGATAATTTACTATAAATCAAAATAAGTATCGTTCTGATTCAAGCGCTTTTAAATTTAAAAAAAATTCTTGTGGAATGTGGCCCGCCATATATTTCGAAGTTATCTATGTAACTCACGTGCAGTTTGTGACCCCTGCTCTACATCATTCGCCAACTAACCTGACACCCACCGTCGGTTGCCTCTCGCGATGGATCCAAACCAGCTTCTCCGTCTTCTCGAGAAAAATGACGCGCGCAAGCGCGTATATAAGGAATCCCATTCCCAATGTGGCGCGGCATTCGCGATGGGCTTCGTGCGTGTCTGCCGAAAACGGTCGCGTTTGTGTTATTGGAAGGTAAAGAGAAACTTTTCTTTCCCCGCCAACAGTTGATTCTTCTTATTCAGCTCCCTGGGTTACCGAAATTAAGAGAAGGGCAGACAGTGCAGCACTCCTTCCATCCTCCGTCTCTCTTCCTCGACTTAAAAAAATTTCTGAGAATCCAATCACACGGGAAAGAGAGAGTTGAAACGCAGCATGCCTCGAGGGGAAGATCGTAAAACAATTCGACTTTAAAGGCAGGAGAGTAAATGAGGGACCGGATTTAAAGTAAGGAGGTAAAGTGGGGGCAGCAAAAAAAATTCAAATTTAGAGAGGCATGCACATATTCATAGTTACTAGAGTGTTCTTTTTAGTAATTCCAAAATGTGCATTTTATGTACCTTGAATTAATTCGTGCATTTAATCTGGTCGTGGATCAATAAGAAGCAAATGTTGGATATTATTTTTTTGTGAAATATTTGTCTCGAATCATAACCTCTGTGTTTTTGCTTACAGTATTATCTTGGTTATTTGGTTTTTCGTTGATTATACTTTAGGAGAATAAGTACAGCTTCTCTGTGTTATTTGTTAAAATTCGAATATTATAAAAAAATTGCCGGGGTGTTTCATTAATAGAGATTGAAGTTGAAACGGTCATAATAAATTGTCTCATTCAGTAGCAAATATTAAAATAAATACTAAAGGAATATACTGCTAAAAATTGCCTTCGATGCTTCAATGCTACCTTGATAGCTACGGTGGATATTTGTTGCAATGCACGCTCAATTACAGAATCGCCATATACATAGAAGTAAAAATGGCAGAAGCTATATATTGAGAGATCAATGATATCGTAATGTATTGATTGTATCCAACCATAATCATTGCCCATTTTGACTCTTCTATAAGTTTCTGTTTTATTTTCCTCTTCATTTGTTATGGATACTTCAATAAGGAAGGAAAGACGTAACTTTGTGGAATCGAACCATAGTATACATAAGGAAAAACGCCTTTTAAGTTCCATAATCTTTTATTTCAATTTCGTGACCATGGTGTTGAATGCAGATGATTAATAAAAATTCGAATATATAATTTTGGAACTACAAAGTGTTTTCCTTGTGTATACTATGACTACTTCATAAATGAATTTTAGCTTATTTAGATATTAAATCTTAGGAAAAGCAATTAATTGGCAATTATTTTTGTTTCATAGAAAAGCCAAAACAAAACAATTTACTAATCATAACTAAGAACAATTGTTACTAAAATGGAAAATTATTTCCGCTTTCATGCTCAATTACTAAATTTGCACCATAATTTCATGGGTCTCTGCTCGACTTTTTTATGGCCTTGCAAGCATCAACGGAAAAATCTAGGCTTTGTTATTACGTCGTTAATTTTAATTCGGACAAACCGATTGATATGCACGTGTTACGGGTAGTGGCCTGCGTCACTCGCGAATTCCTTTTACCCGTGCAGACATAATCCGACAAAAGTGGATTCACGGCGTAATATACGGGTGGCAATTGAGGTATGCCTGGGTAACGAATGTGGATAACAGAACTAATTCTCCAACGAGTTTGAGGTTTGATTTTTTTTAGCGGACACGATTCGATTCATTAACCAATTTAAAATGTCAGCGCCCGAGAATTTCGTACGCTTCCATTAAAACGAGAGCCGCGAGAATTTCCGCTGGAAGTGGTGCGATGGCCCGAGGACAATAATCAACCATTGCGGGCGATTCGTAATTGACCTTTATAGAGGGCTAGTGTTAAGTGAAGACCGAGTTGAGATATATTTCCCTTGCCTTTCCTGGGAAGGCTGTGACTCCGCACTCATCCCCATACTGTGAACGATTCTTATAGCGTTTGTTGTCATCATTGTTGTCACATATTCTACGAATTGTTTTTGAACAATTCTCGATTAAATTGCCAGTGTCGTCCAGCTTAATTTTTTCCCATTCTTTTTATGTAAATGTTTGAACGCTGCATCACTTAGTGGCAACTTACATATTTGCCAATAAAAACAAGATCTCAATTTTATAATAACGAGAGTGTGAAGATTTTGGAGAATGTTTTGTGAATGAATAATTTTAGCATTTGTTTTGAACTTTTTTAACTGGACCATCTTGAGTGCATGGCAGGATTAATTTCTGCCCAATGAGGTTCAACGAATATTTTTAAATGTATTTTCTGCGAGTTCAAGCTAAGGTACCAATTAGAACAATTTTCTTATTAAACGTGCTTTGCCGAGCACACCCAACGACGGTTCACATTTGCCGAATCCGGACTTGCTAGAACAAGGACGTCGAAACTAATTAATTCCTCGCCGTAGACAAATCTGGTAGTCGGAGATAAAACTGTTCCAAAGGAAAGTGAAAGAGCATCTTTGGCACTTGAATCATTCCTCGTGTACTTTTGCGATTCAAAACTCTTCGTCAGATTCGTGAATTTTTGCGCTTATTCTCGCCGCTTATTCGGAGTATCTTTCCGAGTTAGAATGCCATATGAGGATGGGGAATGTTTAGCAGGGAGTCATTTCCCCCACGCCCGTCGCTTAAGAGGCCGCGTACAAGTGGCGCAACTACCAATCTCTTCCCAAACTCCCATTCATCTTTCTCATCATCTCTATATATATGTTCCCTTCCAACGCCCACAGCCATTCCTTCCTCTCCGCTTGCCCTCCCATCCATTTTGAACTCCGACCAACCTCATGACGTCCGCAGGCTGGCCGGGCTCCTTCTCTCCAAGTTACGTGTTATCGCCGACCATAAGGGAGAAGAGGGAGAGAGAGAGAGATATATCCCTCACTTTGAGCGGGCTTGTGTACGTCGCGGCCTCAACTTCTGTCTTGTGTCTGAATTAAAACCCTCTAACGGAGCGGTTTGCTCGAACTTTTCCGCTTCTAGAACTTTTCGTGCTATCTGGGTAATTACCATCCACGGCGTGTGCATCTTCCCCATCGGGTTCTCCAAATTTTTTGCTTTCCATCCTCCCTCCCTCCAGATTATCAGGATCCTCAAAGGACTTCACTCTTACTCTTTTTTTCTCGGACCCTCGTGATAAGATATAAAAGTAAGTGGTTACGTATGAAACCCAACGGTTGGGCAGTGAATTGCTCGACAGAAGAAAAATCTCCTTGGATAATGAGGAGTGGTCATGAAATACTATCGAGGCAGCAATTGCATGTTACTATTCTCTCGCTTTCCGTGTGCGTGTGTATGTATGTATGTTTTGTGTGTGTGTGTGTGTGTGTATGTGTGTGTGTGTGGGTGTGCGCGCGCGCCTGGTTGCACAATTATTATTATTATTATTTAAATGTTGCGCTTCTTAGTTATTTTTATTCTGGACAAATTATTGTCTTTTAATATTGTTTCATGTTTTGCTATACGTGGGCAACATTCATCAAACGCGTCATGAACATCGCTTTTAGGAGTCGACTAAATTAAATTAAAAATTTATAATGGAAGCCATTTTAAATAACTTGTCTTTCTCCTATGATAAAAATCAAAGATTTGCGTTAGCGATATATATTGGATACCTACTTAACTTACGAATACTTTTATTGCTTTGCAAACTCGAATTGAAACGCCTTTAGGGAGGCTCAAACTAAAATTATATGACACATGACACGACGCGTGGTATAACACGCGACACAAGAGTCAACGCATCAACTGTTAAAATTTAATATAAATGTATGAGGTCGCGCTAACCGCTAGGCCATGATTCATTCGTGTACGATCTGAACGATTGATCCGCTGCTTCTGTGTTACGAATTAGATCACGTGTCACATCGTTTCAGTGGAAAGTCTCTTATTACACTTTAAACAATCACATGCGGCGCAGTATAGTTTCATGCCATGCTATCAACCTTTTAGATTACCTGTTCCAGGAAGCTCGCAAAGGAACAGAAAAAAATGGAAATTTTTGCATGCTCTTTTATTCAATCGTCGGTCTCTGGCGCGTTAACTCCCGTCGTACGTTAATTCGGGCGCAAATGACGTCCTAATAAACGCAGTCAAAATTAGATCCCGAAAAAGAAAAGGCTTCCAGTTACGGAGTTCTTTCCCTCCAGTTTTTGATCGTTGAAGTTGTTCCTCTGTCGCCTCTCTTAATGAGATTACTTTCGATTACTTTCTCCGCACTGCTTCGTTCACGAGCTAAAAGTCGGAAGGAACTGAAGTAGAATGTTGTCGAGATGAGAAAGAACCTGGAGAGAGGGGTAGGTGGGAAGCGTGGAGGTGGGTTCGGGAGAAGGCCTGGAAGGGAATGGAAACGAGTCGGTGGAAAGTAAATTGGAAAGCGGAAAGAACAAATTCCAATTAGGCGCTGCGACGAAGATTGTTACCACTCGCGCCTCTCCGAGAAACGTTCTGGAACTCCGCGGGATGATTTGCGAAAGACGACCGATCTGTCTTTGATGACAGCGAAAATTTTTCTCGATATTCTCTATTTTTGTGTGAGATGAGTACATTATCTGAAACTAAGACAAAAATAACCATTTCGGATAGGAGTGATGCGGAGGAAAATGCCACAATTATTAAGTGAGGAAAGATCGCAGGCTCAAAACCGTTTCATTTACTTGGTGTGGTATGTAATTTGTTTGAAATACTTGACGAAGAACCCATATATCCACCATATAGCACCAAAGTGAAAGAACCGATTTTTTTCGAAACTATCCTTTGCATTTTATCATCGTAGTAGTTTTTTTTCAGTTTATCTGATGATGTTTTCCCCTAAAGATGCAGAACGGTTTAAAATACATATGAATATGGTTTTTCCGATCAGCATTAAAGACTCTCTCATGACTCGTTACATCTCTTCTTTTTTCCTCTTCTTTATTGTCCTACATAGATGCTACTGATTTGTTGAAATAATGGATACACTTTTGTTAATGACGAAGTTCGAAATCGTTTGTTAAGAAGGATGTGAATTTTACTAAATTTGGGATCATGTTATTTCCATTCAAAAACTTCAATTCAAACTGAATCAGTCGACAATTCAAATTTTAAAATAGTATCTCCATTAGCTTAAACATATACGTACTAGACGTAATTTCAGCTTATAGCTGTTTAAACTACAAGTAATTTAGACCAAAAAATTGCCAAAAATATTTGGATAAAAGTTATTTAAATAATTACTAGGAGAAATGCAGCACACAACTAAGCGTTCTCTTGGATGAACATAAATTTTTCATAACTTAACTTATATAAAGGAAATTTTTTATCGTTAAAGATGATGACTCGTAACACCTCAAGCTCTGTGCGATCAAATATTAGTTTATGCCGTAAACCTTGGGCAAGGTGAGTGACGAAACTTTCATAAGCATACCTTCATAAATTCGATCATTATTATTAAGTTCCCTCGATATTCAAAAACCCTCGGAACAATAAAGTGGATAAAATTCCGTTACCAAAAACTTCATTTCAAAGGTTAATCTCCACATTGGAGTCTAATCAAAGCAGCGTCTTGCCTCCTTTGTTGAAAGTCTGGCGAAATTTTCGCAAATTTGCGAGAACAACCGCTGGAATATAGCCGAGTTTACATTTCTCCCGCAAATTCAACTCATCGCGGCGTTATATTTTCCGGGGCAGCTTAGTTTGTTTTCTTTTTCATCATCAAACTGGAGAGAATGCTTCGCAATTATAAACGCGTCCATTTTGTTGAGTTGCTACGTCTCGCTATCGCCTCTCGAAAATTAATTCGATGAGGCGGTTGTGTGGGATAATCGAAATTTCGGTCGAGGCGCCTTATAAAAAAATGACTAGATCCAGGGAATCACTCGACAATTTTTAGTTTATTATACACTTTGCGGCGGAATATACGATAACTTCATTATTTCCATTTAAATTCTTTATAGAGCGATTCATTTTATAAAGGCGCTAATGCTTTCGCTCTGCCCGTCCATCTGTGGAAGCAATTAAATTGAAATGGCAAGTGAACGGTACGAGATAGAAGACCGAAATTTACAGGGGGTATGTGATCTATTCCAGTGCTTCTCAAACTGTGGAAGCTGTGAAGCTTCGGATAGGGAGCCACGATATTATTTTAACAATTTTTGTAATTATTATTACATTTAAAAAAACTTCTTACAAACAAGAAACAACGAAAATCAAATTCTTTTAACATTGTTGCTGCGCAGAGAGCTAGCTTGTAACTTCCACAGAAACATTTGCCGATCAAGTTCACGCACGTTCAGTACGCAAAATTTGATCTCCCAGTTCAGTTCTAATTCCAATTCGTTTCTAATATATTACCTATTTTAAAATAATGTTAATTATTTGTAGTACCTATTTGGATGAAGTAATTTTTAACCCAAAAAATGGATAAATGGATAATAAGAACGCCTAATAATGGAACGAAAACAAGAGAAAATAGTGAAGAAATAAAAGTTTCAGATGTAGTGCTACCAACACCAGTTCCAACTTCACCAGAGCCTTCCATGTCATCATCAACATTATCACTTGGTGCTGAAAAAGAACAATTGTATCAAAAGAAAATATACGACATGAAAATTTTTGAAAATATGATCCTGCATACTTAAAATATGGTTTTATATCCTCAATATGTAATAATGAAGAGAGGCCAATGTGTGTAATCTGTTTGAACCAATTGTCAAATGAAAGTATGAGGCCGGGAAAATTGATTCGGCATCTAAATACCATGCACAGTGAATACAAAAATAGGGCACTAGACTTCTTTGAAAGGAAAGCAACAGATTTACAACGACAATACCAATTACTCACAAAACAGACCAAATTGAATGATAAATTACTGAAGGCATCTTTTGAGGTGGCTTTATTAATTGCAAAAAACAAAAAACCTTACACAATTGGAGAGGATCTTGTATTACCAGCAGCAATAAAAATGTGTGAAATTGTACATGGCGATAAAATTGCTGAGACTTTAGGGTGGATCCCTGTTTCAAATGATAAGATTAAAAGAAGAATAGATTGTATTGGGGACAATATCAAGTCTAAACTGATATCTCGTATCAAACAGAGTAACACATTTGCAATTCAACTTGATGAATCTACAGACGTATGCTCAGTTAATGGTTTTTGTGAGATACCAATACAATTTACAAATTCATGAGGACTTTTGTCAGACTCTTGCCGGGACAACAAAAGGAATAGGTATATTTTAAAAAGTATATGAATTCTTTTCAGAGAATGAGCTTGAATGGCCAAAATGCGTAGGTGTATGCACAGATGTTGCAGCAGCCATGACTGGAAGACTTTTGGGATTTATTGCAGAAGTGAAAAAATTATGTCCAAATGCTAAATATGTCCATTGGATTATACACAGAGAACATTTAGTTTTTCGAAAAATTGGTTGTGAACTCAAGGAAGTGTTGAGTGCACTTATAACTATAGTTAATTTTGTTAAAAGCCGAGCTGTCAATTCGAGGCTATTTAATAATTTATGCAAAGAGATGTTCATGAAAATTGACTATATCACACCGAAATAAGATGGCTTTCTTGTGGCAAAGTATTAAAAAGAATTGGAGAACTCGGTGACGAGCTTCGAATCTTTCTTCATGATAAGAAACCAGATCTAGCAGCTCATTTTAGCGATCAAAAGTGGATTTGTTTTCTTTCATATTTGGCAGATTTCTTCGAGAAAGTAAATGAACTCGATCTTTCTCTTCAGGGGAAAAGTACTAACATTTTGATCCTGAATAGCAAACTTCAGGCTTTTCAACAGAAGCTCTTGTCATGGTCAAAAGGTTTTGAGCGAGAATGCACCGATATGTTTACATGCATTAATGATTTTCCTACAGAAAATAATATTAATGATTTTCTTACAGAAAATAATATTTCGCTCTCAACATCAATCAAGAACGTTATATGTGATCATCTTGCCAAATCACATTTTTTTTTCAAAAATATTTTCCTAATTTAAATGAGGACAAAGAATACGATTGGATAAGAACACCATTTGCTTCTTTAAAATATGACCATATTATGTAGGTGGCTCAAGGAGTATTGATTGAAATAAGATCAGATTCATCCCTTGAAACAGAATTCAATGAACGAGAACTAGCAGATTTGTGGATAAGACGACAGCAAGAATATCCCTCAATCGCAAAAGCTGCCTTAAATATCATAGTCCCCTTCGTTTCAACATATCTTTGCGAAACTGTATTTTTGTCGCTTTTGGTCATTAAAAACAAGCACAGATCATGCCTATCAACACAAGCTTTGGAGGCAAATCTGAGAATTGCCATTTCAAATATTACACCCGATATTGAATTATTGTGTCAAAATATGCGATAACATCCATCTCATTAGCTAGTACATAATTTGGGAAGGTAGTAATACATTTTAAGTTTGCTTTAATTATTTTTATTTTATTTTTCCACGTAAAGAAATTAGAGTTTTCTAAATATAGTAGAAAATGTATATGTAATAAGCTTTATCAAAAATGTTTGTTAATTCATTTCTTTATTCATATTTTTCCAATAAAAAATAATATTATTTAATACAAAATTTTTATTATTGGGTCAGGGGAGCCTTGATATTTTTTAAATCGAATTTGGGGGGCCCTGGAGTGAATACATTTGAGAAGCACTGATCTATTCATTAAGATGTCAAAGATATTTTTTGGTGAAATCGGTGGGCGGCCCGGAGTATCTTCGACATTTTCAATTGAAGATTCTGAGCAAATGGATACAGATAGAAAGTTAAATTTTATACTACTTGTGTGACCTTTAATGCCCTCTATAACACTGCAGAAGAAATGTTTTTGAAAAATCAATGAGCGGAGGGGGATGCCTTCAGAATGTTTAAATTAAGATTCTGATCAATTGGTTATAGAAAGTTGAAATTTTTTAATTGATTACTGAATGAATTACTTGTCATATAATTATGTTATTAAGTTTATAAAAATTTTAAGTTTACAATTCTAAATAATACAAAAAATAAAACCCGCTTTTTCATATTGCATCACCAAATTAATCAACCACTTTTCCTGATTAGTTTCACAATTACCACTGCATTCGGGAGATTTTTTTAAATAAAGGAAAAATTGTAAAGCTATAATTTATGTTACATGGATTTCTACTAAATAACACGTTATTTGGAAAAATACAAACACATTCATTTGTTTAGTCAACAATTCTTAAAAACTCTTCGTACGTACTCATGTCCATAAGGTGTGAGAAACTCAAATGTTTAATCCAAGTTGTGTAAAATGGGATCTCAAAGTATCCTACCATGACAAAAAACTTCATTTACAGTACAAAATTCATTATACTGTCGATTTCTGAATTTGATTTTCAGGAAATTTATTGCGCGGAAAATACAACAGCATAAACGATACGATTTTGTTCATCGATTCAGCGACTGATTAGACTGCCTTTTCCGAGGATTTCGGGACGCGATAGAAACGATTAGTTCAGGAATCAGTTTAAGAAGTTACACTCGTCCGCGTGTTTATATCCTGCGGCTTCTCCTTCCATTCGTAGCATGAAATTAATTCGACCCCCTTCTCAATTACTCTCGATCCGATTACAGCCCAAGCTTTCTAGCCCCGCAATAGCAAAAATTACCGTTGAAAATTGAGTTTTTTTAAAAGGGAACTGCGGTAATTTTTTATTCATAGCTAGCGGAGGAGAGTCGAGATAAAGAACGGAAATCAATTAAACCAATGCGAACTTTCCCTATTAGGCGTTCAAAGAAATCGGCGTGGAAATGGTTTCCCCTGCATGAAAAATAAAACCAGAATCAGTGCAGGATCACGGTTTGTTAGCTTTTCCTTTGGAAATGGGGAGGTTCGGTACCGATTTGTTTTTTATATCGAAAAAAGGCGAGGGAAAGTGGGATAGGTCATTAAAATAGCTCCGCTGAGGGCAAAATGAAGGAGAGGCACACGAGATTGTGTGTTTGCGAAAGCTCGCGGGAAAAGGGTTGGCAAAGAGGGAGAGAAAGATGGAGACCGAAGCGACCATTTGCGAGAAGGGATCGATTACCTTCGATAACTAGGGTGCCAAACGCGCGCAGAGATGAAAAGCAGAACGAAAGATAGAAATGAGTAGGCATAGTAGTCGAAAGTACAAAATGACAGAGGTAAAATGGCGAAAGGAGAGCCCAAAATTGTTGGATTATAAAACTAAAGTTTGTCAAAAACTAGCAGTTTTTCGATGCAAATAAGAAAAAATATATTAGATTTTATGCTCACTTAGAGGAGTATAAAAATATTTTCCATCCCCGTCCTCCCCCACGAAGTTTTTATCGATTTAAAGTAACATATTTCCTTTTGCTTGGGCAGAAACCTTTTCTATTCGAGTTAGGCATTTCGGAGAATATTTTCACTTTTATTTATTTTCAGGGGTGAGTTTTTCGATAATGAATATCTAAGGAAAGTGACTAGAGTATTACTTAGGTATTTGTTTTACTTTACACTTACAAAAAAATTATATTTAGAAGAAAAAGTGCAATTTATATCGCCATTTTATTTTGCTCGAAAATGTGGCTAGAAAAGGGTATTGGGGAATTGGATGGAGAGGGTGAGAGTGGCAGTAGCGGAATAAGATTTATAGTGCGGCGATAAAAAAAGATTTTGCGCTGTCATCATTACTGAAAGTTTATTCCGTTGGGGAAAGTAACTTAAAAAAATAGTCCTCTGATCGTACATAAAAGCATGTACGCGAGATAAATGCGTTGTTGTTTTTTATAAGGCTGGTAACTGGTAAATTTAACCTTTTGAAAATGTTACCTTTTAAATTTAATCTCCGGAGCATCTGTTCGGAAAGTCCAATTTAAAATATTTTACATTGTTTTTGTTCTGAAAATGAGATTTTCTGAAAAATACGTTTTGAGGTAGTAGTAATAAAATACGTACAGGAGTGGATGCTATTATTCTTAACTGATAATTCTATAGGGAACATATTTTTCTTTTTTGATTTGGTGTAAGTATTTATCCATAAGCAGCTAATTGAGAGGAACATTGGTTTAAATTTTTGCTTAAAAGGATACATTTAAGTGGTATTATATTACTGGCAGAAATAATCAGACAATTGAATAAAAGGTTCGCTTGAAATGCATAAATTTTAAGAACGAAGGTATTTTAGCATATTAGGCATGAATCGAGTGAAAGACACCTTGCAATTCACCCAACGCATAACTGATTTGTTATTTAGTTTAAAAACTACATATTAACTCAACGATTTTGGAAAATTTTAAATCACAGCACAAAAATTTTGGGGTATGAAAGGAAAGAGAGACCCGGTATTTAATCTTTCAAACAGATGATAAAACAAAGTTAAATTGGACGGGACCGGGCAATCATTTTGGAACGGGGCACCGAAATCGAAAAAACCGTGACATTTTGAGAAGAGGGTGGTTCAGTGTTGACAAGACACTCAATTATCTGATCTTAGAATTCGCGCGTGTGATTTGAGGCATTTGTTGAAACGAATGATGTAAAAAAACGATGCAAGGTTTCGAGGGCACCTTGCTCGATCGCGCAACCTCTCTTTATATCTTTCTTCCACAAGCCTAATTTCCACAACCCTCCCTATCTACCGTTTCCATCTTCCTTATATTTTCTACCCATCTCTTTCTTCCTCCTCTCAAATTCCACCTTTTATTTACGTGTTAAACATCCTTTTCTCTCAATTCCCTCCTCTTTATTTTATCCTAATATTTTATTAATTTCCTCCATTTATCTTAATGCTCCCTCCATCTTTCATCATTTCTACCTATTTTATCTCCTGCCATTCTTTTTATATCTCTCCATTTTTCCATCCGCTCTCTTTTCCTGTCTCCCCCTTTCTCGCCCCCTCCTTCTCTCCCATCTTCCTTCCTGTACTCCAAACCCTTCTCCAGCTCTCTCCCCCTATCTCTCTCTCTCTCTGTATCTAACCCATTTCTCCCTCTTTTACCTGTCTCTCCATTGATCCCGCCATTTGTTCCAATTCAACCGTTTCCCGCCACAGCCGAGATACCACACCGATCAATTCAATAGTCCCCTCGCCGTTAGTCGTTGCCCGTAGATCACGCCGTTAATGGTGCGTTTACATTGCGAAACAGTTATTCGCTCAAACCTGATGCATAAAATATATTTTTTTATCGAACAACATTGGAAAAAAACCTCGCGAATGTGTGCATACTCGTATAGCAAAGTCAGATTCTATTGATATTCGAGCAAATATATTCTTTCAAATAGCTATGAAGATTGATGGTACATTGGTTGTTCTTCTGCTCGTTCGTTTTGTATTATTTAGGTTGTTAAAATTCCTGCTATCCATTTTGCTTAGTTTGGGTGCTGTTCTAGTTCAGTGTAGATACAATATGGTTCTCAATTGGTTCATTAAAGGGATATTTACAACTCATACAAATATTAACAAACTTTCTGAATGTTAATAAGCAACAGTTTCATATTTTGTGACCATGCTGGTTCTTTTGATTCTGCAGTTAACTACTTCAACCAACCGACAAAAAATTACCGTTAAAAATCTTATTAAGTGTCCAAAAACACACATGACCTTTGAATACATCAATTTTTCCCGAGGAGATAGTTATTTTTCAAATTAATTTGAAGCAGAAAAATGGAAGGTGCATAATAACACACCCGGGAATATTTACGAGCTCAATATCTGGCTGACTTATATGCCAGAGGCCGATCTGAGATCGAATTTTGCCGCTAAAGGAAACAATCTGGGTTTTCAAAATAAATTCATCCGCATCCTCGGAACTTAAATGAAAAATGTATAATCCCACGCACACACATATATAGACTATGTTTTTTTCTTATATCATGAGCTGCGATCATCTTTTGGGTGACATTTTCCATATAATAACAAATTTTTCCTGTAAAAATTGCCATGCAGACAAATTATTGATGGAAATATAAAGTGTAATATAATATGTGATATTGAGTTTTTGTTTCCTTATGTAAAACTTAGGAGAGCATTCAAAGTAACGCGAGATTAGTCTTTCTTAATCACGAAATTTCTAATTGTATGCGTGACACGCGTACTTATTACCACCATTACACATTTAGAGCTAATTTTTATCGCTCATCATTGAGTCATACTCCAGTAAGATTTGGAAAGATGACAAACTATAACTTTATTCATTCAAAGTAATTTTCGCCCTAAGAGTTACAGTTCGTAGAAAAGAATAATTTTTCAGAAAGTATTCTGAACGATCCATATTCTAATTTTCCAAACCTCGAATATTTTAACATTTTGTGATGATATGTGCATAAGCATAGTGTACGTTGCATTGCAACGATTTGGCTCGTAAATGGTATAATAAACAGTTCTGAAAGAAAGAAATTAATATATATTAACATTGGAAGTGGCAATTATCTAGTCCTACGATGACCGATTTAAAAGTAATTTTTAAGTTGATTCGAAATATATTAAAATAATATCTTAAAAATGCAGCATTTTTGTTTCCGATCAAACTATTGAAGTTCTGATCATTTATCTCGATTGTAATGATGCTGGGAATTTTAAATTCAAAATATTTCGCATTCCTTCCCGATATTATCATATGGAGAAAGATACGTTCGGTAAATAAAAACTCGAGCAATATTTCGGGAATTTTCGATTTTTATAGGTAATAATAATTTATGCTTCTCCAAAATTTTGGACCTCAATTTCATCTTAAAGTTCTTTAAAAAATCGTAATGGATAGATAGTCCTGAATTGCATCACCCGAGCGATTTTCCGTTGGTTTTATAATGTGAAACCTATATTTTTATATCCTAGGTAGGGATTGTGAATATTATATAATTTAAAAACCTTTTTGACACAGGTTCATTCATTTTTAGGACTTGCAATAACACCTAAATTAAAAAATTTCCATATAGCGTTCCGTACAGCCACACAGATCGTGGATTTGATGTATATAATTATGACGTATTACATATAACATATAATTAATGCATAATTTCTTTATATATAATTTTGATTATATATTATGCATATTGTAATATCTTGTTGACCTACCTAACTCAATAAAACGTTCAACGTTAAACAAAGTTTATTCTCTCCACATTTATTGACGGTGTCGTCTGTTTTTTAACGCATATCTTTGATAAACCTCCAAAATATATATTTTGAGCATCAGCAATCATAAATCCACCCGCCTTTTCGGGGCAAGTCGGCCAAAATCGAGAGTCGTAAAGCGCCAACTTTTCCAATAGACCCAATAACCAATTCCGCTCTTCCCTGACTCGAAATACCTCTTCTCTCATCCTTATCCCTCTCTCACACGTTGTATTTTCCTTCCCTCTTCGCTTCTCATTTTTTGATTCCTTCTTTTCACCCTATTCTGTTATCGTTCTCAAATTTTGTCCCTTCTCATAAGATTCGTCCATTTGAGCGCATCCCATTAAACTTAATTTGTAAAATAACTGTTGATGTAGCACTTGTATTATATCAGGACCGCAAGATCTTCCAATACTCCGTAATGGACGAGATTTTGTTTCCACTGCCGACTTTCTAGCAAAAAATGTATCTTCGTGGCGGCGATATTTTTCATTGTTGGGTTGTTCCTATCGTAAAAGGTGCGAGTAAATTTCAAAAGAACCTGAACTGAGATAAAAGGTCACTTAACCAAAGGAAAACTAATGGTAATATATGATTGGTGACTTATCGCAGATACAGAGTCTTATTAGGGGTGAATATTTAACTGCGAAAATTTCATAAAATGTTGAAATAAAAGTATCCTTACTTGATTTTGGCAAACTAAACCATAATCGTGAGTTGTATATATAGAAATTATAACATTATAAGAACTTGCATAACCTTTTAACGTTGTATATGCGCAAAAATTCCACGTCGATAATATTATTTGCTACCCCATGTCATGCCATACCAGATTAACCATCGACTTCGACAATTTATGGTCATATCCATGAACATGAATCAACTCATTTTCTTTGTTGTACAAATGTTTTCCTACATTGAATTCATAAAATTACGAAGCTTTGGCAGAAGGCAATAAAAATGTGTTTTTAATTCCGCAAAAATATTCACCTTTGGCTTTCTCATCAGTTTTATTTTGTTGAGATACACGGAAATAACCGCTTCCCTGTTTCCTCCTAGTCAAATTATCTCTTTCTTCTGGTAACGAATTCCTTCTAAAAGAGGATATATTTTTAGCTCTCTCCATCCATATTTAGCTTCAGAACTTATTGCTTTATTTTTATTCTCAAGCCTTTTCTGGAGAACATACGCAAATTATTATAATTTTCTAACATTTTTTTCGCTAGAAAACTGTTCTAACCTCAGGGTAAATAATCGGTCAAAGCTTTTGCTTTTATTTCTAACTGGAAGAACAAATATAAACGAAAGTAAAGAAAGTAAATTTAAATCTGTAGTATTTGCACGTGAGGAAAAGGGTTACTTCGGAGGCACAATGAAAAGCATTCGTTGCAAACTCGAGATTCATAAAAATTGCAAGCATACAAATTGATTTCCAATATATTCATTGGGTAGATTAAAAATAATTTTTTTACCAAGATAATTTACGTGTATATATATATATATATATATATATTCTGGGGACCTGTGTTGCAGGACTTTCTGCAAACATCTAGAGACACTTGAGTGAAGTGAGCCAATGCGATAGTTCCTATGACAAAAAATTGTTTTTTTTTACAGTTGTAGGTAAATCTTTTATGATTATATTAGGAATAAATTTACATAAATTATTACAAATTACAAAAGAATTCATTATAAATTTCAGAGAGGAAACTTGATCTGGTACTACAGAGCCATAGGTTCTTCTGTAGTTGCCAGTTTTCCCTTTGGTTCCGGTCTTGAGTTTCTTAATAATTGCACACACAAATCAATGTTTTCCTTTTTACAAAACAATATTTCATTAAATAATATTTCCATATAATATTCCTCATAGTTAATAACTTGTTTTAGCATTATATATACACACATATATCAACATACTTATATATATATCGTACATACACACACACACACACACACACACACACACACATATATATATATATATATATATATATATATACACTTACACACATAAACATATGCCTGTTAACATACTATTAGAGTAATGAATACTCTATACTAAGGAGCCAGTCTTTAATTTTTGTTTTTAATTTGCTTTGACTATTTAGTGTTTGTAATACCTTAGGTAGTTTGTTAAACATATTAGGAATACACACTTTTAATTGTCTTCCACCACTGTTATTAAATTACTTCGGAATTTCATATTTAATTTAATTTCTCATTTTTCTGGTGTGTTGATACTATTTGTTTTTTTATATTTATTAGAAAAATAGTTATCTGTGATGCAAACATATTTGTACAGTAGATGTATTGCCAATATTTCAGCATTCTTGTACATATTAGTACAGTATAATGTCTTATAGTTATTACAATAACACTTGGTTGAACCACTTTTATTGCCCCTCTTAAAATAATTATACAGCTCACACCATTGTCATAACCAAAAACACATACCTGCACATACGACGTACATGATTTAGACTACCGGTACACAATATTTTTTATTTCTCTCGCTATTTCTGATGGTACAGAACAGCACCCGTGGCAAACTACCAAATATGTGCCCCCTCGATAAAAATTCTCTAATACCTATTTTTTACCATATGGATTTTGGGTGAGCAATAAATAAATAAAAATAAACTACAACAGATATAATTTCTCATTATAAATGCACATTATTTAAATACATAATTATAAATATAATCACATACATACTTAATTTAAATACAGAAAATATAAATATTTTTATATTAACGTTATTCTACTTGATTTTAAAGCAACTTACTCATCAATAACATCATCAAGATTTATAATTTCTCATATGCGTAATGTGTGGAACAAGTATAGTCGTGAAATCGCTCTTGTTCTTGTGCCATGCAGCCTTGCACAAATAACTACTAGCAATTTTTGCGACCCTTCTATATTTGCGCCCGGGGCAGATGCCTCGCCCTAGTTACGGTACTGGTACAGCGTATCATATGTTCTGTGGTTTATTTAATATTAAGTAATTAATGCACCGACCACGTGTCAATATCGAAAGAAATTTCTCACAAACATTATCAATATACATAGTAATTTGCTGAAACTGTACAATAAAACTTGCAAACGAAACGATATTTTCAATGCATGCATGAAATATCTTTCTATTTGAAATGTTAACCTGTCCATTATTACAATGTATTGGAATCGTTTCTTTTCTTCACTACGTGTTTCATTTGTTTCATATTTACACGAAAATTTTAACAAGTTTTCAATCGGTTATTGTCCTTGATGCGATTCTTTCATTGTAAGCTTAGTGCAAATGCACTTCAAAGTCAGAGTCGAACAATACAAAAATCCGAGATCAACAACTGAAATGTTGAGAAGTTTGAAAAAAAATGGAATATAAACTTAAAATATGAGCAAACACAAATTTAGCAACAGAATAGAAAGTAAGAATAAGGTTATTAATTTCTTTTTACGTGAAGTAGTGTAAATATCGAGTGAAAATCTCGATCGTAAATTATTTTAAAATGTCAAAGACTAAAGATCTGCACATCGTATTCCAGCCAATTATGTGCTAATCAAATACAAAAACGAAAAATTTTCTGATATCATACCCATGCTTTTTCCGGAGACGACTACCCGCTTAAAAACTGTAAGATTTCGCATCGAGTATTCAGGCGAAAGATTTGTCGAAATCGAGCCGACCGTTCTTGATTTATTTGCGTTTATACTGAGAGGTGGCGTCACTCGAGACTTAATCTGTTTTTTCCCTTCATGCATTTGTTTTATTGTAAGCTTAGTGCAAATGCACTTGAAGCCCGAGTCTAACAATGCAAAAATCCGAGATGAACAATAGCAACCTCCTTTTTGAAATGTCGAAAAACCGGAGATAATTTAATATAAACTTAAAATATGAGCAAACACTAATTAAACAACAGAATCGGCGGTAAAAATAAGAATATTTATTTGCTTCTGCATGAAATGATATAAATCTCGAGCCAAATCTCGATCATAAGATATTTTAAAATGTTAAAGAATAAAGGTCTACACATCGTATTCTAGCCGATTACGTGCTAATCAAATGAAAAAACCAAACTATCCTGGTATCAAACCCATGCCTTTCTGGGGGACGACTACCTACGTAAACCTGCATGAGTTCGCGCCGAGTATTCAGGCGAAAGATTTGTCGAAATCGAACCGACCGTTCTCGGTTTATTTGCGTTCATGCCGGAAGGTGACGTCACTCGAGGCTTCAGACGCAGGCAGGCAGGGACACAGGCAGGCAGGGACACAGGCAGGCAGGGACGCAGGCAGAGACACAGCGGTTATAATATACTAGCAGAAGTACCCGGATGTTGCTCAGGTTTAAGGTTAAGAACAAATAATCAATGCCGATTATACAGAAACACTTTAAGTACGAAAAAGTTGCAAGTTATTTGACTCAATTCAACGTTAGTAAATAAACATAAACTTCTTCACCGTAAAAAGAAAGAGAAAAGTGAGCATTCTGCAGGTTGCTGGTAAACACCTTCGCTGGACCAAAGTCAAAAGGAGACACACGCACAAACATACAACCTGCAGCGTGTGAGTATTCTCTTCCTTTTTACGGTGAAGGAGTTTTTGTTTCACCGTGTCTCGCAATCCTCCCTTTTCATCAATTCAACGTTGTTCGGGTTTCTGATTCAATACTGATAAGAAAATTATATATGAGTTTTAATCATTTAACCTTCTATTACATAAAAGTCCTGTATTAATACAATATACGAGAGTCGATCTTGCGAATTTGATACGTGACTTCCGTTAATAAACGTCTCTTTCGTTTTTATACTACTTATTATATAGCACAAAAATATTTAAATCACATTCTCATTTCATATCGTTCAAACCATTTTTATACGATGGGTATTTTTTTAAATACGTACTGGGATTTATTAGGAACATTTGTTTTTAATTAGTCCCACTTGACAACAGTTCAAAAAAGTATTACCACAGGTTTTGTAGCGGAAAATAATGTTTTTCTTAAGGTATAAACGTGAACAGCATGAGCAGATGATATCCCATTTCTACGGTAATAAAAATAATTACAACAATCATCAAAATTAGGTGGGCCCTGCTTAGTACATCTGCCTTACTTAGAAAAAATGTGCTCCATATAAAATAGAAAATACATGCATTAGAAATAGAAAATAATTAGGTGGTTTAATTTTTTTTTAAATATAAATAATAAGATAAAAATATATAAGAAATAAAGGTAAGAACAAGTAAGAAGAGAAAAAAACGAGAAGAAAGAAGTAATTAAAATGAATTAATGAAGAACCAAGAAAAAATAATTTTCCCGTAATCAAACCCAGACACCTCATAACGCAAATCCTTCCCGCTAACCACTCGCCCAATCAATAACAATTCGTTTAAGCAGTTTTAAAGTTACTTAACTCGTAAACCCGGTTCTTCCTAGTTCAAGAAATCGACAAAAATTGGATATACATGACAACCATAAGTTTTCGATTAAAAAATGTCGATAATTTGCTGTTAAAAGTGAAATGAGGAAATAATGGGTCCGTATTGAAATTCGACGGTAGGGAAACAAAACTTCATTCATTTCTGCGATTCTGTGTTCAAGTCTGGAACTCGTACTTGGGTTATTAGTAATTTGAAAGTCCAAATTAAAATTTGTCTATACTCATTCCCGTGTTATTCAAATGGGAAGAAATTAAAAGAGAAAATATTTTTTAAAATTAAAAGGGTCAATCAAATCGGTTTTAAACCCTACTACACCACCTTCCTCTGCATTGCGATTAAAATGATACCTTTCTCTTTCTTCTACGTTCAGTAGTTCCCGAGTTATAGAATCACACACATACATACACAAAGACACTTTTATAAAAATATATAATAAGATTAGATTAAATAGTATGCATGATAGTGAGAGTACTTTATTTTAATTTTCCACTTGTGTTATCATCACGTAATTCATATGAAAAGGATGGAAAAGGTTTTTTTTTTGCTCTGTATAGTCGCTTCAACCACATGATTTCTACCTTTCTGTCTGTTTTAGCAAAAATTATCATTTCTTCCTTTAATTCTCAATTTTTAATAATTTCAGTGCTCGTTAACCTCTAGTCTCATTTTCTGCCATTCTAATTCTATTTATAGCACCGCCCAATTTTTCCATTTTCCTTTCCGTATATTTTCTTTAATTTCATCTTGCATTCTTATATAAGGCTATTAATCATTTTCTAATTACGTTCGTTTTTATCTGTGTAAAAATGTTGTCGTGATCTATAATTACCCTCTTCCCGAATTCCCGTGCATATTTCACCTCAACGGCTTCCATAACGTTATGTCTATGCGTGAAGCCTCAATCACTCTATTCTTATACTCCGATTACTCTCCGCATCAGTCAACTTGGGGTCGCTACTCTTAGCTTTCGTGTAACTCTTATGATGTATTCCCCGCATGTGAAATTTTTTCATCAAGACGGCCAGGTAGGGTTAAAAAGTGGATTTCTTTCAGTCGAGAATGGTCACGGATGGAAAGAAAAGCGGAAATAAAGAGTTGGAGACGAAATTGAAAATGAATAAATAAGAGAGGCGGAGGAGGAGGAAAGAGGGAGGGATGGAGTGGAGGTGGGAAGGGAGAGACAAAGGGAGAGTGGGGGGGATGGGTCGAGAGAGAGTGAGAGGATTGGAATTGCCTGTTTCTACCGGTGTTCCGAACATTCCCTTCGGCCGCACATCCTTGCTCCTTCTCCCACCCATATCCTACAACTTTTCTCCGTCGCTTTCCGCTCTCCTCGTTCCTCGACCGAGTAAAGAGAGCGGCGGAGGGTTAAAAAAATGGAAAGGCGCCTTAACGTGACGGCGGGTCACTCTTTGCGGAACCTTTTGAAAGCTCTCCGCTCAAAAATTCCATGCGCCGCGGGTAATTTTTCTCTACCCTTTATGGGACATTCCAGACCCGCCGAGCTCGATCGACTTCTGCAAAAGTAAACTTACCTTATCACAACAAGTTGCGAACGTTAACTTTCGAGGGGATCCTGTCGACATACCTCTCTGGTTCGTTTTCTTTTTTTTTAAACGTTGTGATGGCTGTTTTAGTAAAAATAATCGATACTTTCTGTGCACGAGGTAAGGTATCTACGCACGAGGTGGATATCTACGCAGGTTGTAAATATTTAAAGAAGAAAATTACTTCGCTTGATGCAGTGGTGAGCAACGCCCCCCTTTTACTGGGCTCGTGAAGCTATGGTTAGAAAGATATGTAACACAAAATTCATATCGCATAAATTCAAAATATTATATACATAATATTCTTATTCTGTGGGTCCGTCCGTCCGTTGGTCCACAGGAACGCTCTATAGAAATCCCCATACTTAACAAGTAAATGTATAAAAATGAATTTTTATAATCAACTTTTATATGGCTAATACATACTTTAATATGAATAAACTTTATAATATAATTATGATTATATATATATATATATATATATATATATATATATATATATATATATATATATAATCATAATTATATTATAAAGTTTATTCATATTAAAGTATGTATTAGCCATATAAAAGTTGATTATAAAAATTCATTTTTATACATTTATATATATATATATATATATATATATATATATATATATATATATATAAGGTGAAGTTAATATAAAAGTTGATAAAAATACCTTTATTTTACTTGCAGGCTTTCTTCTTTTGCAAAATTAAATTAGAAATAATTGACGTACGATCTTCGGACCTGGACCATTTTAAAGAAAAATAAAGTTTAATTCTTAATCTTACCATAGTCATTTGCCTTCTGTTCTAAATCGCTCAAGTTATATGTTTAACCCCTCAAGCCCGGATGAGATTTATTACATCCCACCCGTACGACCGGATTTTTAAATTTTCACCATTGCGTTGCAAAAACGTTCGAGAAGATTTTAAAAATCATAACATCACTAGAAAATAATTGATGATACTACGCTCCAGTAAATTATTCCATTAGAAAGATCAATAGGTTTTTATAAGTCATGATATGACCCTGATTAACTCACAAGAATTGAAACTAATTAAAAATGGCTTATAAGTAGTGTTCTCATAAACTTATACACGAATTTCATCGCATTCCTTTTGAATGCGTAATTATTACAAAAAATAATTTTTTTACAAAGTCGCAAGAAATGTTTAAAATATTTTGATTCTATATCTCATTCAGCCCGGAAGCGATTTATTATATCCCACCCGTACGGCCGGATTTTTGAATTTTCACCATTGCGTTGCAAAAACGTTCGAGAAATTTTTAAAAATCATAACTTTATAAGTTTTATCTCGATTTTTCTGATTTTTTTAAAGGATTTACGAAAAACATGCAATTTGTATTTTTCGTACCATATTTTACAAACAAACATTGTTGCAGTAGAAGAGAATGGACACCAATCGCTAATTTTCCGTCGCGCGTTCGCGCTTTATATATAACATTCAGCACCGAGAAATCTATGAAAGATATTGATGTACAATCTTAATAAAAGAATAACTTAAATTAGTAACTATTTTATTCTACGAATCTACCCATCTAAACCAATTAGGTGAAAAGTTTTACGAATCTCAACTTTTTCATGTCTTGACTGGAAAATTTTATGTAAATGTAATATTACTGATTTATTTGAAGACGATTTATTTATAATATAAACGTTTTAGTTATATAGTCATTATTCAAGTTCATTACAAAAGTCACATAGAAGAAATGATTACATTTCGTCCATTGGAAAGGGAGATATGACGATGCATACATCAGAAATTAATTTAGATGCAAAACACGAAAAACATTCAAAAGTTAAAGTAGCTTATGACTCCTTTCCAAATATTTTTAGAAAATTTACACATGCGTCATTGGATTCAGAAAGAATGCCGTATAGATTAGTAAACACTTCTAGTAAAATACTGTGTAAATATATGGAAGAGCTTCGCTGTTCGTGGTTTTTGATGACGTTCCTCTTTTTGCTCACTCGCTTCATCGCTTCTTTGGTCCTACTAGATAGAACAACAGAGAAAGCCCTTATCTGAAGAGGAAAACAAACCCTGCATCTTCTTTCAGATGACAAAGAAAAGGAACCCAATTTTGTGGGTTCCCTTTCCTCAGGTGTCAACTTTACCGAAAGTCCGTAGGTCAGTGATAAAAACTAAATTCTATCACAAAACTAAATGTATATTATATGTACACAAATACATACAAATAGATATACACAATTTCTCACAATTCCTCTCCGAAAAGAACAAAGGCTCCTTCTCAACTAACTTGCTTTGGAGATGCAAAAAACATTAGTAATCCGAACCACCTCGAAGAGGACGAAATAACAGATATTGGTTGGCGTTGACGCTCTCCTATGCAGCGAGGATCGAAGGATCTCGCAGTCATGAAAGCGAATGTTTACCGAAATGATTTTACTCAACCCAGTTCCATTCTTCATGAATTGCCTGTTAACATTTCTAATAAGACGTTTTCCTTTCTTTTTTTACATGCCGACGAAGACCTTTGTCGCATGACATAAGCCAAATGGCTCCACCAGGAAAAAGAGGAGAAAAATCTGCTCTCCTTTGAAAAGATACACAATTGCCACATTGCATTTCAAACACCAAGGAAATGTTCCTTGGCGCATTAAAAAGTGATTTTTATACGGAAAAACACCGTCATATCGTAGCAAAATTGAAAATTCCATCGCAAATTTCAACGTTGATTATATATTTTTAAAAACAGGAAAAAAATACAGGACACGCATAAATAGAAAGTACAGAGCTTCCTCTTTCAAAATATATATAGGTTATTTAGATTTAAAGAAGTCTCTAGTGTCAAAAGATAAAAGACATTATGGCTGACGCAGGACGTAATAGTACGTCTGACGGCGTCAAAGGGTTAAATCACATTTATTAGAAAATTTTAATCTTTTTAAAGACATTTTGTCTTGCCGACCGTGTCATTGTTAAACCTCGAGATTATGTTGTCGTTCTTATACTATATGCGTAAGGAAAGTGTGCTTTGAATGCTTTAGTACGAGAGAGAGAAGGCGCCCGAATTATTTATAATTAAAATCGTGTTTTTCGTTAATTTCTTTTCAGTTTACTTCCTATTGAACGTTTTGGTAAATGACTATTTTTATAGTTATTTTTAGTTTTTTTTATGTGCATCTTATAATTAACTGGAGTTATAAATTCGCATCGCATATACGAATCACGCAAAAAGTCATTCCATGCAAACCTTCTTTGTTTACATTTTAAAATGTTTCAAGGATGAGGTATTTAATTTAGGTATGCGAAGAGAAGAATTTAAATCCCATTCGTAAATCTCCAAAAATTACGTTTTAATACGATTTTTCACATTTTCACGCATTTTATTTAAATTGGGCCACCTTTGTCCCAATTGTTGAATTCTATTTTTGGCCTCATAATAAATTCACCAATTTAGGGCTTTAACACGGGTTAGACCTTTTTACATGGGTATAACATATTTACTGATTTTATTAAGTAATTAGAGGGAGGAAGAAAAAGAGAATGGGAATGAGCAGAAACTGTGAAAGAGGAAGATGACGTAGCATTTGTATAGAATTAAAAGGAGCTGTACAAAAAAAACCAATATTGATTATAAAAAATCTTATGCTATTGTATCATGTGCCATTGTCAAATGGTAGGAATTAAAAAAACTAAATATAGGTCACGTAATTTTCAATGGATTTTTAAACCGATAATACAGCAAATATTTCGAACCGAATTTCAAATAGGATTGAAAAATAACATTTTATGACTTTTATTTAAATTTATTTAACTAAAGTGATTTTTCTGAAAAATTATCAAAACTAATATAGTTAAAAGAAAAGTGTTATCTTAATATATAGTTGAAACTCATTGCAGTTCATGTACGTATTTAGTTAATAGTAAGTAAGTTACTATACAAATTTCCTTTGATGGTAAATTGACAGCTCGTTTACATTTTATCTTGTTTTTTAAGAGTTAATAAGAGTAAAATAATTCATTTATTAAGTTAAATTCTATACGTTTAAAATAACTTATAATTTGCTCAAATATTTCAAGTAAATTGCAGCTACTTCTTTATGCATTATATCTTATTATTTCGATTTTCCTCTTATTCTCAGCAAATATTTGGATAATCATTTGGCCTCTCTACTAATAATTACTTAAACAGTATAATTAAAACAAAGATAACTTTCAAAAACACTGATTTGATTGTGCATGAAAGACAAACCAGATCATGATATGATAATCCCGCCATATTTGACGGGCAATTACGCTAGTAACTATATAACACTTGATATTTAAATATTGATCCTAAAAGCCTCATTTAGACTTGATTCTCACTGACATGATACCTCAGAATCTCTAGTTAATGTCCGATTTAAATTCCTATCTGGCCCGCCGAAGCATTGACAGCTTGCAGTGCGGCCCGCCGAGGAATTCGCAACCACCAATGCGGCTCGCCACGCAGGAACGGTTGCCCACCACTAGCTTAATGCAATGCTTGACGTTGGATATATTACGTGTAATTACCTTTTCGTGAGCATTTTGTTGATTTGAATTTCTTTGAAGTAATGCGTAGCAAGATTTACGGTGGACATATATCACCTCTTACATTTTCACTAATGTTTAAATAAGGTAACCTGACATTTCCAACATATATATAGGTCGCGGATTTAAATATTTAAATACCGGCGTGGGTATGTTTGTGCGTTTGCCCGTGTTCATGAGATCGCTTCAAAAGTCTGCGAAGTGATATTTAAAGAGATACCGAAAGAATGATAGTAAAATAAATAGTATGATTCGACTGACCACCAGCATGAGTTTAATATCTTGAATTAAGCCGCATCATTATGGGATTAAACGTTAAAAAAAAGTACTTTTGTTCTCATATCCTCCCACTTTATCCTTCCACTCCATACCTCTCCTCCCTACCCCTCCCACTCTCTCCCATTACTTTTTTATGCGACATGGTACGGGGGAGGATGGGCTTCGCGTCCCTGTATTTTACGTCTCCTTAGGGACCAAAAGAGGGTGAGCTGCAGGTGTGCCCCCCTCCCTCTCTCTCTCTCCCTATCGTTCTCTATATTCGATGGCTTCCCCCAAGGCCGTAACCGTCTGTGCGGAAGGGAGGCACGGGGACGGGGCGATTAAAATAAAACCCGGGTAAAGTAAAAAAAAGAACGCGTAGGAGGAGAAGGACCTCCGTCCCCTCCTGCACAACCCCTCGCGAAGCGAGTTTCTTTTTTTTATCACGTCGGTTTCGCTGTTTCAGTTTTGCAGAGGAATAGGCCGTACAATGTAGAGAGAATGATGAAGTGGGTTGCTGTGAGAGTGTGCGGCACCGTTGCCAGGTATGTTCGTTAGGGTGTCATTGGGAGTCGTTATGACAAATGTGGATGAGCTGGATCTTCTTATGAGCAATATTAGGACAATTTTTGACGGTACGTGTTAATCGGTGAATGAAAATTTTAACATGGGGTAACTGAATGGGTAGTCCTATGTTATTTGTTTAATCTAATTTCTATTTCATTCACTAGACAATTATAGGGCTCGTTTTACGGCTGAAAACAAAATAAAAATATAGATAAATATAGATAAAATCTGTAGATGCGTTTCCACAGCTGTTCTCTATTTATCTCAGCCTTAAAACCTGGAGTAGTTTTCGCTTTTGCGGAAAAAAGTTTCTCTTAGACATTCTTTTCTAAAGCAAACCCGTCTCACCTGCTTTGAAAGCTTGCTCTGCTCCTCGATACGTTTGGTCAGCCTCGGAGGGAACCTTTTGGCTTCCTCGTGTTCTGCTAATGCCGTTTCACCATGCATCTTTGCGTTTTGCAGGCTGTGCCACTTCTCGAGTTTATCTAGCCACCTCTTGTATGCGAAAAAAAGAATTCCTTTGGTTGTACTTCCTTCCCCTCAAGTTGATGCATCTTCCTTTTTAGATAGCCGTACGATATTTTGACTTTCTCCTTTATCAGTGCCTCGTCCCATGAAATCCTTTTCCGAGTTTATTCCTCAATCACAGCACCTTCTCCATGTTTTGTATTTGACATTTTTGCGCCCTTTGGTAGACTTTCAGCAACACTTGTTCTTGTTTTATCGTAATTTCTCTTTGTTGTGCATATGGTCGGCTCATAGAGGTCCAAAGCTCTAGCCAAAGATGTTGAGTCTTAATTCTTAGAACCTTATGTACAATTTCCACTTTTTGTGGCAAAGGCAGAGATTTTTTGCCTCTTCACAGTTAGTGTGTCTCTTTTGTTTTTTTCTCTTTGAACTCGTGATAAGCACTTGTTTAGAGCGATAATAATGAAGACTTAAAATAACGAAACACTTCTAACATTAATTCAGTACACATCGTGTGTGCTTTATATGCTGCAGAATAAAATGTTTTGGGATGATGTTGGATTGATCCGACAATGAGCAAGGACTTCTTTTGTGCCTCAAACCCGTTGTTGGAGTGGAAAAGGGAAAAGGACAGTCTCATTTCTCCCCCTCTACATCACGGTTACTTGATTTACTACGTTAAACTGAAATGACTGTGACAAATTCCGCATTACTGCAGCTTTCAGATTCACTAAAAATCTCGATATGATTCTTAGCAAAAACGTTCGCACATAAGCCCTGGTCATCTACTGTCGAGTATCACCGGTAAAGTTAATTTTCTACATGTTTACAGAGTCAGCGGCTTAGGATATGAGGAGAGGAGTGTGCATATAGGATATAAACGGAAAACACTATGAAGTGGTTCATATTACTCATAAGTGATGATGAATACCAGACTTAACTGAAAGGGGTGCGTTATTTACAGAGAAAAGGGGTCGCCTTTCTATGAGTGTGTGTGTGTGTGTGTAGGTGAAACCGTGTATCAAAAGATCGTGTAAGTGGAGGGCCGGTTTAGAAGACTTTAAATCTTTACATTCTCAAGAAATTTGAAATAAATGTGTTGGAGAGTGTATACCCATTTATTTTTGAATCTTTTGTTTAAAAAATAATTGAAAAAAGGAACATCTCATAAAAGTAGAAAAATACAAATAACTTAAATGTTTAACTGTGTTATAGCGCAGAAGGCCGTGTGTCCCAACGCCGCATAATCTGTACTTAAAAGCATAACATGGATATTATTTGACATCGGTCACATTAGGAATTACTTTTATGGTTAACATTTCTTTCTTAATTTTTTCATGAAAATGTTAACAGGTCATGGTTTTATTCAATTTTATGGATGAATTATTTATCCGATTTTAAAAGAAAATTTAATTTTATCTTTTGAAATTCTGCAATTGCAAGATAAAACGTTAAATCCCTGTGAAATTTTAACGATAATTTTAAAGGTGGGCGCATATAATTAGGAATTCACTCGGGCTTGTAATTAAGTAATTGATCTCCGGCGAGGCCTAAAAGAGAAAGTTAATTCCACTTCTGGTCTCCTATCGCAGACCGTGGAGTTAAGCTGAGCGTTGAAACTCTCTTACCCTTGCCTCCTTTTGCTCTTGCTCCTCCCGTACGTGACTCACCTCATAAAAAACGGAACAGGCAAAGACGCAGTACCGCATGGCAACAAAATGGCGTAAGACTCTCTGGTATCATTTTGTTGTACTCGCATTTTTTCGCTCGATTTTCATTTCTATCGCTCACGTACCGGCGGTATGTGCATTTCTTTTATTTTTTCATCTGCAATCAGTATCTCCTTCCACCGGGGAATTTTCCTCTTCCACAAAATCTAACTGACATACCTGAACGGCATAAAGATGGCATTAAACCAATACTGAATGGAAACAGATTCGCCCGCATACGTGATGGGACTGCCTAAATAGCTGGCATTGAAGGAAGCGTTACGAAAAAAATATTTTTCACTTTTAACGAACGCATTGAATTAGGTGGATTTGCGACCGCGATGCTTAAAGGTAAATTTATTTCTTTTTTAAATATTCGCCTGAAAGTCGTGCTCGTAGAGAGTAATACAAGCACTGAACTTGAACTAAGAAAATGAAGAGGCTCGGAAAAGTAGCATAGACTATTTTTTAGCAAATTTAGAATGATTTCCTAAAAGTGTGAAATTGAACTAGAAAAACTTAGATTTAGCGGAAAAAGTTGAAAATTTACATGCAGTAATGATTGTGATAGCAAAAATAGTTTAAATTGATAGTTTTTTATTCTAAGGGAAAACGAAGAATCGTATGCGATAATATTTCATAGTATTGAAGAAAAGGGTATCTCCCTCTCTGTTTGGTTAGTTCTAATTAGGAGTTTTCTCGTGATCTATGTCCCGTACTAGATCCAATTCCACCCAAAAGAATTTATTCCTCATTACTAAGCGTTATCATTATAAAAACAGAAGGATTTGAAGAATGGGATTCTTATATTTTAGGATAGATTAGAGGTTTTTATAATGCATTTATAAAACATTTACTCATTTTTGTAAAACAAGCAAGTTAGTATTAAATTATGTATACACACAAATAATCACAATAATTCTATAAATACACAGATTGATTGAAGTTTATCTTCAATATATGGTAGAAGAATATATTAATCAATCTTTTGCATATATGAGTCATTACCGAAAAAACGCTCTTTTTCAGCCTGTGAAACGGTTGACTATCGAATAGCGGGTATTTTTAAAAAAATTACCGGCTAGCAAAAAATAAACGCGAAAAAGAAATAATAAAAAAATCGGTATGAAATAACCGATCGGAGCTTTTAAAAACGACCCGTGCCACATTGACAGTGAAGCGATACACCGTCGTCCGTTAACTAACAAAAAAAGCAGCCAGCCGCTGGAAATTTATGGCTGTCCTCTTCCAGTTCCATCCCCTCCTCCAAGCCTCTTCCCCACCCTGTTCTCTTTCTCCCACCACTCGTCCACTCTCCATCTTTTCCTTTTTCCCTTTTCCCCTTTCGTTCAACCTATTCCTCCTTCCTATCCTCGCCTTCCCAATAAGCTCTGTGTTATCCTATCTCTCACCCTACTTTCCTTCACCCTACTTTCATTCTCTCTACTTTCCTTCACCCTATTTTCCTTTGCCCTACTTTCCTTCTCCTTACTTTATTTTCATCCTACTTGCCTTCACCATACCTTCCTTCTCCCTACTTTCCTTCTCCCTACTTTCCTTCACCCTACTTTCATTCACCCTATTTGCCTTTACCCTATTTTCCTTTACCCTATTCTCCTTTACCCTATTCTCCTCCATATTCTTCATCTTATTCTACCCTTCATTCTATTCTCTTTCACTTTATTCTACCCTTCATCCTATATGCCTTTACCCTATTTTCCTTTACCCTACTCTCCTTTACCCTATTTTCCTTTACCCTACTCTCATTTACCCTATTTTCCTTTACCCTATTCTCCTCCATATTCTTCATCTTATTCTACCCTTCATTCTATTCTCCTTCATCTTATTTTATCCTTTATCCTATTTTCCTTTACCCTACTTTCCTTTACCCTGTTCTCCTTTACCCTATTCTCCTTTACCCTATTCTCCTTTACCCTATTCTCCGCCATATTATTCATCTTATTCTACCCTTCATTCTATTCTACTTCACCTTATTCTATCCTTCATCCTATTCTTCTTCACCCTAGCCTTCTCTTCAGCCTAGCCTCTTCACCCTAGCCTTCTCTTCACCCTAGCCTGCTCTTCATCCTAGCCTCTTCAACCTAACCTCCTCTTCACCCTAGCCTCCTCTTCACCCTAGCCTCCTCTTCACCCTAGCCTCCTCTTCACCCTAGCCTCCTTTTCACCCTACCCTCTTCAACCTAGCCTCCGCTTCATCCTATTTTTCTTCACCCTAGTCTCCCCTTCACCCTAGCATTCTCTTCATCCTAGCCTCACTTTCACCATAGACTCACCTTCACCCTAGTCTCCCCTCACCCTAGCCTCCCTTATACCCTAGTTTCTCCTTTATCCTACTTTACCCTATCCTCCCCTTTACCCTAGCCTCCATTCTTAACGCTGTTCACACACCCTTTGCTGTAGCACATATCTTCCGCCCTACCACACCCCTTCCTCCTCCCTGCGATGGCGAAATTCGACAGCTTATTTTTTCTGCAGGAGGCGTTAATTCTCAATTTTCCGGCAAACTTTTTAAGCGTCAGACGGTCGTTAAATCTCAAAATCTAGGAGTCCTTTGCCACGTCCTTGTCTGTAGACGGACGAGCGTGTCAAAAAAATACGTATATAAAAAAATTAAAAATCTTCCTCACTCTCCCTTTAGTAAGCAGCAAAATTGTATGAAAGAGAGAGACAGAAACGTGGAGAGTTGGAATCGCGGAATAAGGACAGACAGCAATTGTCCGTTCGAGACTCCCGTTTCGGGCAAAAAAACACGGCGATCGAGGAGAAAAAATATGAGCATCGATATCTCTCGCTACGACCCATAAAATGAAAGAATTCACTCGCTCGGTCGAATTTTTACATTCCGTCTCTTTCCTATCTGTTTCTCTTCCTCTTTCTCCCCCCCATCGTCGGATGGGAACGGAAGTGTTCCCGTTTCCTTGTCCCTCTACGAAAACGTTTTTTACCAGAGAGAGGTAGAGGAGAGGGTGTAGAAGTATATAGGGAATGAATGCAGTCATTTGCTCCGCGCAATAAAAACCATATACGGCCGACCCTCGAAGCGATATGTTCGCTTTCAATCTACGTATATAACTCTTATATCACTCTCCCGCGTGTTTGCAATTCTCTCTCTTTCTTCCCTTTCCTCTCGCTCCATATCTCTCTCTCTCCTCTTCTCTTTCCTCAATACCATAATCCTTTTCCGATCTATTCCTCTCTATCTGCCCTCAGCTTTCCCTCCCTCTCTGCCCTCAGCTTTCCCTCCCTCTCTCTCCTCCCTTTTCAAAATAACCATTTCCCACTCCACTCCGCGCACCACCTCCGCCGTACTCAAAGCTTCATTTAACTCGTCGCGTCGTTTTTATCGTCTTTTTTTCGTTCCTACACTGTCGCTCTCTTTCTCTCTCTCTCTCTCTGAAATTCTTTCATTTTATTTTCTTTCGCCTTTGCCTCCTCGTCTCATATCTTCCACATCATCTCCTACGCGACCCTCTCTAACGACTCTTTCACTTATGTGTCACACGAGATGCTTTTTTTTCTAATTATATCCGTGCATCTTATACACCCGTTCCTCGATTTTTACTGTTTGCATGCGTTCCTGTAAAAGACCGTGTAAAGCAAAACCGTGCACAATGAGAGAGTTTTCCCCACAGGAACGCATGAGATTACATTAACTAAACAACTAAAAACATAACAGTTTAGTTATGAAGCATTGCTTTCTCTATCCTTGGATACCGGCACAAACTTGTGCAAACGCGGAATCGGCGGTCGTTTAATTTGAGGTGCTTCTCTAAGAGGAAACCTCGATAAAACAAAAACTGTGCTAACAGGAAAATGTGCTAAGCAAAAACGTGCAATTCGAGGAATGAATGCACTATTTTTTTGCCTATAGCCATTACTCACCTAACTCAATCCTTTGAATTCCTCTTACAATAGTATGCATCCACGTTTACCTTGAAACGATTCCGTAACAGTTTCCCAGAACATGAATAAAGTTATTGTCGCAAGGTTAGCATTGTATTTTTCATAGGTAAGTTAATTTACTGCTTAATCATATTTTATCTTGACAAAAAATTCACTTGAAATAGATTTCTTTACATTATTAAGCGAAAGGCCAGGATTACGAATATGATATAACGATTCTATCTTGCTTATTTGCAACATTTTATCCCACTTCTCTCCCTTGAGTCCTATTTTTTCAAATTTTATATTATTTCACCCAATGGTTATATTTCAGCAGTCCCTTTCCCAGCCTCGAGAGACAGATAGGGAGAAAGAGAAGAGTTTTGTTATCGAATTCTGAACGAATACGTACTCGTCATTTTCATTGAACGTAATACTTTGGCGCATTGTTTTTATACATTCCCGGAAATAAATTACGCATCTATCCGTTCTTGCTTGGTTATGTTTACGATCTCGGTTTTTGCTCTAGAATTCAGATTACTTTCCCGCTGACTGTCCAGTTGTTGTAAATTCAGATTTTGCTGAATTTATCTAGCCAAATGTCTGTTGTTATTGTTTTTCAGTTTTATTTTCTCTTATTTTATTTCATGATATCATCCTGGCTCTCTAAAACGAGCTTCGCCATAAACGAAGATATATTTTGGTGTCGTGTAGTTTTTGAGCTCAATGGAAAATACTTGTGTAGATTCTATGCATGCAGACATGCAGGAAAAATTCTGGAAAACAGTAGAAAAATTCTGCTTTGACCAGAAATCGAACCCGGATCTTTGATTGCCGGATGCATATTCTGTCATTAAACTTACGAGGTAGACCAATTCTACTGTTTCAGAATAGAGCATTTCTCTCACGCTGAGGTCATACTCTTTGTGTTTAACTGACCATCTCACCTGTAATTGGGTATTCTTTATGGATTCCTCATGCGGGACAACTGTTGTGGAAGTGGATAATATCACGGACACCCTAACCTAAACGTGAGAGAAACAAATTCTGAAACAAGGATTGGTCTGACTCGGCATTTCAATGTTAGAATATTTTCCCGGCAAGTGGAAGACCGGGGTTCGATTCCTGGTCGAATCAGAATTTTTTTCCTGCTGCTCAGAATTTCGTCAATTGTTCCACTGTTGAAATGTCCACAAATATTCATTTCTTTATCGCCTTAAATAAATGTATGCATGGTTACACTGTGTCCAAAATTTATTCGAGCGATGAACTTAGCATGAAAATCGTAGCATTTTTGAAGATATTCCCGAACGTTGTCGAGCTCGATTTTGTGCGTGAAAAAATCTAATATGTTGAGCTTTCTCACTCCGGAAATTTATCCTGAGGCAAAAAGGTGACTTTTATAATTTATCAATTGCGTCGGCGTTGGACATGATAAATGGCGGAATCATATCACGTACCGTTTACCTGTCCAATTTTCTCCACAATTTAATGCTCTTCTTTCTTCCTCTTTCCCTTTTTCCCTCTCATCTCCACCTGTACATTTTTTGCCTCGCGTTTTATTTTCTCCTCTTTTGTTCTCCCACCTTCGCTCTCCCATAACCAGTAAACTCGCAACATCAACTTCCCTCGTCGCCTACTCCGTAAAACTTTCCCTCTCAGAGTTTCATTTTAACATTTCTCATATTCCCCACGAAATCTGTCATCCCGTCTGGGGGCGAGACGCGCTTTTCTTTTTTTATATAACCGATTTTGCAATAACGCGAGGGAAAGTGGGGCCTACGGAAATGACGTGTTTACGTTTGTCATTTTTCTACGCGAGATGAGGATGCGCACTCTATTTAATTACCGATAACTTGGAAACACCTAGCACCTTTTAATGTTGAATAGCATTCGTTTTTTAGCAATAACTGATTGTTTTTGTTGCAGACTAAGTTAAATTATAGGTAAAAATATAAGATAGTCCAAGTGATTTTAAACATATATCTTCAAGGTAACGTTGACTATAGCAGTATTTTATACTATTTAGATTTCTAGAGAATTATCGAGCTCGTCTTATAGGCAAAAAAAAAATTTAAAAAGCGGTTTTTGGAATAAAATTGAAAAAGATAAGTGCTTATCTTGGGTATCTCTAATAGCCATGACACCATATGTGCATTTCGGTTGCAATGCAGCGGTCTGCAGTGACATTCACAGACAATAGATTCTAAACAGGTAGAACGCACTCTATGAAAAGAGATACAATTCTTTCTACAATTAAATTTAGTAATATTTTTGTTTTATTTCTCCCATTATCCTAATTGAAGAACTGAGGAAAATTTGTAATTTTAACACCCGTTCCATGCATCCATTTAGTTTATCTTGTTAATCTCTCCATATACGAAGTATAGAGAAAGTATTGTTTTTATGGAAAAAATCGAATCGAGATTTCAATGGAAATACATGTTTTAAGGTCCCCTGAACACGTTTTGACTATTTTCTCGATGATGTCTGTGTGTCTGTCTGTCTGTATGTGATAGATCTTTGTGGGCGCTCTAACTCAAAAACTACTAATCAGATCAACGCAAAATTTTATATTTAACATTTTTATAAAAGTTGAATGCACTGATTAGTTTTTGGTAAAAATCGTTTGACCGGAAGTGGGTGTTTACTCTTGTCACTTGTCCGTTATTTTGAAATATTTGCTTTAATATTTGATAAATGTAACAATATACTGGAATGAAAGTTGTAGGAAATGTGATTTTCTACAACCTTTGTTTGATTTTTCCATATAATGCATTGGAAAAATTCCATCAATTCCATCAATTTCATATAATGCATTGTTTAAGAGATATCCTATATTTTTAGCTGCCACCACCACGCCACCTACCGAAGACTACTGTTAACAATTGAAGCTTAGTTACGTCATAGTAACGCTCCTTTTTCTTTTATTAATTGTCAACCGGAAGTAAATATTGACAACGATCCCAGAGCTAACAACATGTAATTTGCCATATAAATATGGAGAAAGTCATGTGTTGCCCACATCAGTTTATTTTTAGGCTGGTTTCCAAAGGAAACAGCCTTTAGGATAGTCCTCTGTGTGTGTGGTGTGTTTGTGTGTCTCCCCTACTAACAACTTTTGCGCCAATGGACCGATTTTCATGAAACTTGTTATGAGGCTCGTGTTGCCAGGGCCCACCTCCGAGCTCTATTTTATTTGGCGAAGATTTAAGACCCGGGTTCGATTCCAGAAACGTTTGTTTTACATAGAAAATCTCAAATCCATCGTGCAGAGATGTTTTCTTTAATACATTAATACAAAATTTTCCAACATAATTATTCATGATTTTTTTATTTTTATCTATTTTTGGTATTCTTAAATTAGTAAGAAAAAGTTTTGGAAAATTCAAATTTATTTTATACACATATAATTTACATGTTAGTTAAATACATTTTTATTGTTAAAAAACCCTGATTAGCTAACTTGTATACAAAATAACTTGTATAATAATAACAATAACAGCATAATAATAATAATTAGACTTAGATAATCGTAATTATGATAACATAGTTTTAACAAAATATTATGAATAAGACAATAACAATAAGAATTATCTAAGTTCACTTCTCGTTGTGTTATTCGCTGTTAAGGCAGTACTCACGTACGTATTTCATATTTTTCATACACGTCGGCCTCTCACATTTAGAACAGGACGAAGTTGTCTTCGTGTCTTTATTTCTTGGGCATACGACATGCGTAATTTTGCAGGACTAGATGGACCGAGCTCTCCAGGAACATTTTATTTTCTAGGCGGTACAATTGTTTGGCCCAGTTCCCTTAGTTGCTTTGGTAAGGTTTACTGTTGCAACCGAGAAACACCTGCTGGTTTTGCTAAGGCCTGTCCGAGTATTTTTTATGAAACTACTTCTTTTGAGCACTGTATTTTGGTTATTTGATAGAAATATCACGTAGCAATTGAGAAGAATTTAACTGATTTTCTCCAAGTCGCGATGTAAATCGAAACGTTCACCTGCCTAATAAAAGGTAAAGAGAGGGAAGAAACATTAAACTGGTCAATTGTATAGAGATTCCATAGATTTATGAAAATTAGAACCAGATATAGTATAAAAGTCTTACCATGACTCGCAATAAGAAATATAACGTGGAAGGGCGCGGGGTGATTGATTTACCCCATGAAGATATTTGAAATACTGTTTCACGGATCAAATCCTTCTGAGACCTAAAAAAGATGTAAATATGTTCAAGAGAGTTCAAAAGAAAGGTATACACTGATTAACTTAGGGGAAAAACATGCGTCACGAGTGAATGAGTGTAGTGTAAACATTGGTGGAGTGACTCAGTCACCCCGCTTGCCTGCCCGTTTATTTTTAAAATACATGCAAATATATTGAAAGGAGATTTTGAATGTTTTTAGTATTTAAACCTGATAATTTTTCTCTATCATTGATAAACTATAAACCACAAGTGGTGTTTATGGTATGAGAATTCCTTGGAATGACTAACAGATACTGAAACGTTTCCTGTCAATATAAGTTAATAATTCGGGACGTCAAATTTGGGAAACCAGCCTGCATTAGTCCAGGTTTGGGCTTCTTGTTAAAATTAAACGTCTAATTGAACGGTTTCGTCTAATGAGGTAGTATGTTTCTGTGAATATACGTATTATACCCATTAAAGATGAAGAAAACGGAATGACGGGTTTGAAATTTTTCTCACGAAAAATCTCTCATAGTCTTCTTGCACTAGATCAGTGGTCGGCAACCTATAACCCGCAGGTCAATGAAGTGACCCGCCATCACGATTTGGGTGACCCACAAAGGTGAACATGTTCAGAAGTGGATTTACGTTTTGAAAACATAAGAGTAATTCAATTTCTGAATATATATATCTTATATAAACGTCCAGATTTGATTTTTCTTTTCATTCAAAATTTTCAGTTGACCCAACGCATTTTCTCAAAGACTAATTGACCCGCCATCAAAAAAGGTTGCCGACCACTGCTCTAGATAATAAGTCTAGTTCGTAAGTATGAGGGATAGAAAGAACTCCACTATATCAACGGGTACTTGCTAGCAACCACTGAGGTAACCCGGGAAATAGCGTGATGACCGCATATAAGAGCTTCAGAGAGAATTCTCGCAAAAAAATCTTGTGCAGCACAAAGTAACTGAACGTGGCTAATACAGTTGCCTTCAATTGCCCGAAACAAAAGACTTCACAATGAAACTCAATCCTTACATTTTTCGAGACACGCAATCGTTTATTGCTTTTAGGAATGGCTTATGTTATGGCTTAAGGCTTTTTTTAGGTCGTGATTGTTAAAATTCTTTATAAACTGAGCATGTGATGAATAAATTTCAGTCTGAATCAACATTTATATATATATATATATATATATATATATATATATATATATATATATTTAACATTGAAAGTATTATTACATTGGGACTTACGAAAGGCCTACTTTTTGCTGAACGAATTGCTCGTTGCCGCTCAATTTTTCAAATCTTAATTTTTTCAGAATTTTGATTTGAAGCGTTTGTCACAAAATAGATAAACAATTAAATAACTAGGACACTAGTTCAGGCGCGAGCAATGACACATGTGCTGCGCATTGTTATAGGATAAAGCGACCAACTTTTCAGGAACCTAAGGAGAGACATTTAAAAATATTTACTGACTATATAGAGAGGCATATTACAATAATGTGCTTACGGTGCATTTAATGTCAGGTCAACCTTAGACAGATAGATTTAATATACTATATCAAATAACTTGGTGTGATCACTGAGGGTTTTCCAAGGTGGTTTATAGTGACAATTTAGGATATAAATATGTAATTACATTTCCAAAAGTGATAAAAAAGTTTGAACACTTAAAAAAAGTGATGTAATGGAGGAATTGCCCCTCCAAATTTGGGACGGTTGGTCTCCCTATCTTAGGAAAATAATCTAAAAGATTGGCTGTTCCAGATTCTCTGTTTCATAAATTGTCATATAAGCGGGCAGAAAAATGACGTTTTATTACAGAAATGCAATAAAATAGTTTTTTTTTCCCTTGCCATATTTTAGGTCGATTTTGGAATGCTATCGTTCCATTCTATCATAGTTTGCATTGTAAAGTTTTCTTCATTCCGATGGCAACACGAGGTTATTTTAGTATCAATTCACCACATATATATATATATATGTATGTGACCGATTCTCGGCACGTGGCAAGGGACGTAGAACTTAAGCAGCGCTGGTCTAGCCTCTTCCGATATTATCGAGGGCGCTATCTAGAACACGGCTAAACCTTTTGCGTCGTCCTGTCCCATTTGGCGGATCAACGCGCAATGTTTTTTTTATCCCGTAGCCCGGTGACCGCAAATTCCCATGGCTGCGGGATACTTGCGAAGTGGCAATATTTCACCCGCCGTCGAAATCCCGTTAAGAGAGATCAGATTAAATGGCTTCGAAATTTTTGAGCGTCCTGCTCGGATTGAGTGTGGTTTTTTTTATGCCCCTCTTCGCGATAGGGCGCGCACTCCGGCATATTTGGACCACTCTCGAACACCCGTTGCCGTCGTCGCATTTAAATAACGACCCGAAATAATCGACCGTGAAAGTGGGAACAGCGCGAAAGCATGGGAAAAATGAAAAGATCCATTAAAGAGGATTCTCTCTCTTTTGCACGTCTCGTTGCGTTATGTATTTTTTCGTTGTCTCTAAATGCATCACTCGCTAGAAATCACTTTTCTCCCCCTAGCTCTCTCTCTCTCTGCCTATCCATCTCTCTTTCCCACTCTACCTCTCTCTTTATACGCCGCTTTCTAAATGAGAAAAGAGTCATAAATAATTCATCGAGATGGGTATTTAAGAAAAAAAAAGAAAATCAGCGGAATCGAATGGACTTCATCCCTTCCTCGTCAAGGACTCCTTTATCCTTCACTCGCCCTTTTTTCCCTCTCTCAAATCTCTCCCACATGCATACATAAGTCGAGCGTAATACCTCTCCTTTTCCCAAGTGGGCTGCCCTGGCACGTTTTCGGCCCGCATGCCACAGTCCTTCCTCAGGGAGCAAGGGAAAGATATAAATGGAGAGAGAGAAAGAGATGGGTTATTCCGAGTCGTATGGACAATCGATTCGGCTGCCCCAAGGTCCTCTTCGCTATGGCTCTTCCATTAGTCGATTTATTAAGCCACGCGTCTGTCCTATCCTTGGAATCGACCCGGTTCATCCTTCTCCCTCCCCCCTCCTCCGTCCTTTTCGCGACCGTTAATGCATACGGAGGTGCGCTTGGGACTGCCTCTTTACGGTCGTCCGGGTGATGTGTCGGCGTCTCACTCTTAACTCCAATCTTATCCTAGGCAAGTAGGATTTTTTCCAAGGTCGCCCGGCTATAGCCCTGCACGGGTATGATATTTTCCACCCGTACCCGCAGACTACTAACCCGTACCCGACCCGTACCCGCAGACTACTAACCCGTACCCGGCCCGTACCCGCAGACTACTAACCCGTACCCGCAGACTACTAACCCGTACTCGACCCGTACCCGCAGAATATTAACCCGCACGCGCAGGCTCGCGCCCGCACAGAAGGTCTACTTGTCCGACCCGACCCATATTTTTTAACTGTCTGGTCATCGAGACACATATCCGTAGCAAGAAATCGTGAAAAAATAAAGATATTATTTCTGAGTCAGTCATTTATTTTGTATAAATTAAAATAAAATGCAGTTATACATAAACATTAATTTTTAAGATCGAAAAAGGAATTTAAATTATCTAAAATTTATTTTTACAAAAATGACAAATTTTACAAAATAATTTAATTGAAAAAAGGAAACATTAATTAATAGTATCTCCCCTGAGATTTAAAATGACTATTTAAAAATAGGACGTCATATACGTTTGCGGGACCTAAACTGTTTCTTTTTTCACTAACATGTCCTGACAATGAAAAACACCTCTCTGATGGAGCACTGGTCGCTGGTATTGCAAAAATACGATTCGCTAAAATACTTAAATTTGGCAAACAATTCTTTTGCTTATCCCACCATTTCATCAAATCAAAATTATTAGTTATGTCGTCAGATAGTTTTAAGTCGATATATGCAGTCCATTCGTCTGGAGAAATATGATCATTTGCTGTGCCTGTATCCATAAACTGAACTAAGGTGTCTGATGTTTTATACCTTTTCATCGGTTGCTCTACAAGCGTACACGGATTTGGTGTCACGGATTCGATTTCATATCCCTTCTCCTTTTTAATGGTATCAATACTTACTTTAACTTTCTCATAGATTTTATACTTTTCTTCAGTTTTTAACATTTTCAAACTCTTTAGAAGGCGGTTAAGAATGTGAATGAGCTGAATTTCCACATACATTTTCTCAATAATATGTTTTACCTGAAATTTTTAAGTCTCATGATGTTAGATTCTATTGAACCTATTTCTAAATGATCGTTTATTTTCAAATGCCACAAGTAAACCAAAAATATTGTTGGATATTTTTCTCCTTCCAATTCAATCGATGCTTTCTGGAATGGATTGAGGTATTCTACTAAATCTAATAAATCTTTCTTTTCAACCTCACAAATCATATCACTCATATTTTTTCAATTAAAATGTTGTAAATAACCTCTCAATTTTCAAGTATTGAAGAGATTATACGAAGAATTGAATTTCAGCGTGTCTTGACGTCTCCTTTCAAAGTAAATTTCAGCACACCTTGTAAGCCTGATTTTTAAAAGTATTTCACAATTTTTCTACACTTCTGAATTAAAGCAAATGATATTTCATTAGAAGAAATAGAAATATCTACAGCATTATTTATTAAGTGTGTCGCACAATTGATTTTATTGAAATTTTTCAAAGCAGCTTTAATATTTGCTCCACGGTCACTGACAAAAGTAAAATTCTTCAAGTTACAATAGACACCGTATTGTTTTAACATGGCATTCTTTACATGGTGTAATGTGATCCCTAAATAACTGACATTTTTGTAATTATCTGTCCACAAGTCCAACGTGATCCCACATCCTATTGTACCTATGTAGGATTTTATTTCTTGAATTAGCTCTTATCGAGCTTTCTGAGCCACTGAATTAAGATTTCTCGAAATAGTTGTTGGATGTGGTAGCGCATAAGTCGAAATAACATTTTTGATTTGCATTCATTTTCATTATTATTCCTAATAAATTTTTAAACCAATCTCCTGACAGTATCTCAAAAGGTCTCAAATCTCTAACTACAAGCTCGACACAGCCATCTAAAACCTTTTTTTTCTTTTCAGCTGATAATTTTGTAAATCGCATTTTTTCGGCACAAGAAAATTTGTAATTTTAGGCACGCCTTCTTTGTTATTTTCACACTTATATCGCAATAAACTTAATGTTCCCAGCTTCCTATTATCATAAAGGTAAACATTTTTACAACTACTGCAAGCGATTGTCTTCGAAATCAGTTCGCCCTTTTCATCTAAAATTTCACAGATCCTTTCCAAAATTTTCGATTTGGTATTTTCTTTTCTTCTTAGAGTGTACTCTAACCCCAAAAGCTTCCTTGTTATCTGATCAGTATTCATTGTTCAAATCTGAAGTGCAGATAAAAGTAATGTTTCGATTAAAATTAAGATTTATAATTGAAAGATGCATTGACTTATAACTGACAATTTTACATACCGTTCAGTCAGCTGGTATTGTTTCCTTTTAAGGATGTGTTATATTGATATTCTGTCACAAAAGCCGAGATCAAATGTAACTGACCAATGTAATTTTATAAAATAACTGTCGTCCCATTCTCTTGCAAACAAAGTATAAAGTAATACAACTCACACGCGATTATTTGAAGAAAAAATACTATATATTTGAACGTTAAATAACATATAAAGAATGTTGATTGGCACTCTTATATGTAACCACGTCTCTTCAAAAGCGAATTCACAAAGATAGATATTACTTGCATGAATGAGCAAAACCAACTGGTTAAAAGGGAGAGTTCTTGCACAAACCAATCCATCATAATTACATTGTACTATATAATTCCCCTCTTCACCCTTTCTCACCCCCCTCCACACATTCTCTTCTACTAAACGAAATCGACCATTGTTTGTCTATTGCAACTTTGTATTTATTTATATAATAAAAGGAATCGTTGTTTCGTCAGTCACTTTTCTTGACACATGATACAGAGTCTGCGATCTGCCGTCCTGCATAAATTGCAAATTTGTATCTCCCTATATAACGCTACTTCTGACCGCGAGGGTGAGCTTTACTAGCAGTAAAAGGCTTGTGAAAAGTTCCTGTGCCTACATTGGTGAGGCAAATTGAATTGAAATTAAAACTAGTTTTCGTACCCGCTCTTTACCCGCACCGGTGCCTTTTGCGTCCTAACCCGACGCGTACCCGCATGGAAGCACTATATACCCGACCCGCAACTTTTGCTGCAGTTACTCGCGGGTCGGGTAAACTGCGGGTATGCAGGGCTTTACGCCCCGCGCAAATTCAGCTGTTCCGTCCTTCGGAAGGGACGTTAAGCCGTTGGCCCCCCTGGTGTTCTTCGTAAGAGCAGGCAAATGCTGGCACCGGGTTTCCCTCCTCCCTTCCCCGGTTATTGATTGCACTACCTCTGAGATACCCATTTGTGCAGTAAGAGAGACGAATTGGCTGGGCAATCAAACAAACAATCTTATCTCTTTCAGTCTCTTCTCTCTTTTGTGTTGTCGTGTTCGTCTGTTCGTCTTTTTTCATTGTAATTTTCACGTGGGTTTCGTTGGTCTCAATTTTTGTTTCTCTCATATGCCAGTTATTATTTGCTCGACTTGCTCGAATAGAAGAGGTGGATCAATAAACCCTAGAACGAGATTATCGTTGTTGTAATTCTGAAGGAGTCTAAAAATTGGTATATAATCGGAGACGTGATCATTTGTCCTTCATTTAACAATAAAAGATGTAATGGTCTTCCTTACCATGCATATTTCTTTAATTTTCTTTAGCTGAAGTTTGTTATCGAAATGACGTGGATTTGTGCTGTTTAATCAAATACCGTTAAATTTATATCTTTGTAATTCTAAAAAATCTTATCAGATAATTATAGACATTACATTAAAAACTGAAATTTCTACCGATAAACAAAGAAAAAAGCTAAAATCCTAGTACAAAAACCAAGAATAACTTAATATAATTATATGTTATATATTCTTTGTAACTTCTTACATAATATCAGTCTAAATTTGAAAGTTCGATTAGATTTTGAAGAAGCGATAAATGAAAATAAGCCAATGAAAAGAAATTTTTGTTTCTTTAGATGTTAGTTTAACTCGAGTACACTTTCGAAGCTCATTTAGACTGTTCCTCCCTAAATTGTTTAGGGGGTGACCGTTTAATTCCGTTTTGAGATTTGCTGCACAGGGAAAAGGGGGAGAGAGAGAGACCAAGACTTAGGACTGGATTAAAAGCAGGTATAAGATGCGCTTGAGCGAACTCGCGTGAAGTGGCTCAACCATGCAGTAAAAAGGATTCCTTTACTCTGTTAGCTCCTCCTATTCCTACGCGAATCGTTTGAACGTCCGACACGTTGCAACTTATTTCTATGGTGTTACGTGACCTGAGTTGGCGTTGATCCTTTGGGATACCGCGAGAAATTTTTAGTAAATTTTTTTCTGGAGGACGTTATTTTTCAAACGACGGTTTGTAAATGTTATCCCAAATGTGTAATATTGTCACAATCTATGTTAAAAAGCAATATTGCTCTTGATAAAGCAGAATAAATATAAAAAATAAAGGGATATGAACAGCGTTACTTTTAATATTATCGCCAGGTTTTTATGTGATATACGGTGTTTTCTTTTATTTTTTATTTACTAAATGAGTTGCAATTTGGCTACAAGCCAGGTGGCAACATTACATGAGTCATTGTCAATAAATTTCACATCATATAACTTACTGCGTGATCAAGGTCACTCGTCCAAAATTTAACAGAATAAAATTATTAATTTTATAAAAATAATACAATTTTGGCTAAAATACTTATAATACAATTACTTTCCCCTTCGCTTTAATCGGAGCCGAAGTTTTCGAGGTTTATGGTAGGCCTTCACTGTTACCGTAGCGGTCCCGGGGCCCACGAAGTCCCCTCCGTACTTCACCCTACCAAGCATTCACTCTACTTCCTCCGGCTCACTCGTCACCCTCTAAAAAAATAAAACCTTTACATTTTGACTTAAATTGCTTAAGCGATTTAGGAAAGGGCTTAAAGATTTCCTCCGGTAGCTCATTCCATTCACAGATTCCTCTATTTAGAAAAAAGTTCTTGGCGACGTTTGTCTTCTGCGGCCTGTATTTAATTTTATATTTGTGGTCGTTTTTTCCTATGTAGTGAGGTTTCTCGATCCCAGATGATAAATTTCCCATGCCCCTTTATTATTTAATATTTAAAAAATCCCACATGGCCTGTTGAGTTTCCTTCTATTTACCAATGATTCCCAGCCTAACACTCTTATCATTTCCGTTACACTTTCAGTCTTCTTATGCTTCCCCATCACGTATCTGGCAGCCTTTCTTTGGACTTTTTCTAACTTATTTATCTGCCCCACTTCATACGGATCCCATACATTCGTCGAGTATTCCAAAATTGGTATAATAATGGCTTTATACGCTAACTCCTTTGTGGCTGTACCGCTTCCCTTGAGGTTCCTCATCACCCAATGTAGGGATTTATATGCCTTTCCTACCATATGGTCAATATGCTGACCCCACCCAAAATTTACTGAAATGATTATTCCTAAGTATTTACAGTAGTCACTTGTAGGTATGTAGTCACCCATTAGCTGATATTACCTACATTCCTTAACTCTTCTTTTGGTAAAAGTTATAAGCTTACTTTTCCCAACATTTATGTCCATTTTATTAATTGCTATCCAGGTATCCACCTTCACTAAGTACTCTTGTAAGTTGATCCTATCATTCTGACTTCTTATTTTCCTATATATTATACAGTCATCAGCAAAAAGACGTATTTCTGAAGTTACTTCCTCATGCAGATCATTGATATACAAGAGGAACAATAGGGGGCCTAGGACACTCCCCTGGGGGACCCCGGATGTGACAGGTACTTCTTTTGAGTATGCTTGTCCTACTCTGACCCTTTGTGTACTCCCGGTGAGGAATTCTTTTATCCAGCTTATAACCCTTTTGTCAATATTTAGCTTCTTAACTTTCTCGTGTAAACGGTCGTGGGGTACACTATCGAATGCTTTTTTGAAGTCTATAACTATTGCGTCAGTTTCCTCCCCATTGTCTAAGGTGTCAGCAATATCTTGACAGAGTCCTAAAAGCTGAGTCTCACACGAATATCCTTTTCGAAATCCATGTTGGTTCCTATAGAGCCAGTTACTTTTAACCCAATTTTTATATTTATATTTACCATATTTACCAATCACCACCAAAGATGGGTAGCCAAAATACGCATCTGGTATTTCTTGCTTGTATATGTATATATGTATATTGGAACCGTATAAATTATTACTTGGAATCCAGACAATCTCGATACTAAATCTTTCCTGAAGCGTTATAAGAAAAACTAATCGCCGACGTGCATCGCTGGTTAAAGCGGCGTTGAAAGATTTCCTCGACGTTAATTAATGTCATTTCTAAACGCGTTCATTCTTTTTAAGATGTTTCTTGTTTTAACCTTATTTTTCTTTAAAACTTTACACTCTATTAAAAGCCATTAATTAACCATTCATGGAAACAGCCAATTTTCTCGTATAATAGGCAAACTTCGGGCTTCCTGTTCACCCGACTTTTATTCCGCCTTGCCATTATTCATAATGGCACTAAAAATACTTAGGCATATGACTTTTCCGAGAAACCCACGAAATTTTACTGCTTTTTGTTTGAAACAATGCCTCTTATGCCCGTCGTCGGGTAGGCAGTTCAATTGTTCCTTTCTCCGAAAGTATGAAATAATCATAGTTTCTTGTATTTTTTCCAGTTTCTTCTCGTGATACTCTTCTTTTATCTCATAGAATGTTTCCTTCGACCGAGCAATAAAAGTTATTCTAGCGTAGCATTTATGGCCGGCAGTGAATATGTCATGGAATTCAAATATGCATCGCTCCATAAAGCAAAAAATTACTCTTGCAGAGAGGCGTCATGATATTTTTGCATTTGAAAAATTGTTTATGTCGAGTGAATTTCTTTTACTCTCCCGAGTTTGCGCAGCCTGATGCCAAATTTTTCATGAAGTTAAATGTGCATTTTTTGTTACCATAAAGCACCTGTAGTAAATGAGTAGCATTTATTTAAAGAGTTGACAAAGTTGGACGACGCGACGACAAAGTGGTCGTCTAGTGTTATTCATGATTTTTGCCCCTTGTTTTAATCCGTCTGTTAAAACAAGGTTTATACACATAAATGCAGCCATTATTAATAATGACAAATTCTTTGTTTTGTGTAACGAATACAACGTTTATAAGAAAATCAATTACTTCAACTTCCAAGATGGAAAGTGGAGGAAATGTCATATGCAATTGCGCATAGGATTCTTTCTCCTTCTCAAATGTAAAATTTACGTTCAACTTGGTTTTGATAGTGACAACACGGCCTTTAGCGTAATTATCCGTATCTCTGACAATCCAAAGAAATAAATTAAAATACTTAAACTATAGATTTCTTTAGAAGCAAGGAGCTGATTGTTTTAATGGTTCGATCATGACTAATAGCTTTAAAAAGTCATGATATTTCTACTCAGAATTTCACTAAATATTTCGTCACGTAACGCAATTTGCGACTATCTATTAAATATAGTAGCTTCTTACAGAGGAGGAGGATACTAATGTTTAGGCACTTTCAGATGATCTGGAGATTGGAAATTTTTTATGTCGGTAAGTTTATGTGAAAAACCGACTAAAAAAACGAAAATCTTGAAAATTTAGACAATGCGCACGTTAAAAATTTGCAAATGTTTAAACAAATTTTATAGATTTATGTATTTTCGAATGCTCTACGAAGCTGAAATTGTTTTAAAAGGAAGAATGTGTAAAAAACAAAACGAATTATAGTACTTTTTATATTTTAATTTTGTTATCTGTAAAATTCGTAAAATTTATACAAATAGATCCGTTTAGGTACTACGGGGCGAGCTAAGGAGCTGAAATTTTTAAATTACTTAGAGCTTAGTGCAAATGCACAAATAAACATTTGAAAACATCCATGAAGTTGTTTTTGCAGCCGTTAAAAACTTTATTTAAACAATTAGATAAATATGAAGGTTCTTGCATACTGCAAGCATTTCATCTCACCTTGACAAAACATACATTTTCAGACAAATATTTCATCATTACAAATATTTTTTTAATTCTCAAGATTTCACCTCCACAGCGATTTTCGATTTTCCCTTGTGTAAAAATGATAGATTAAAACAATCCCAAAACTTAGAAAATTTAGTGATTTTATACTTTCTCCGTTATGGGGTACTAATGCTACACATTTATGCCAAATTTTAAAGTTGTAGCACTTTCTGAAGTGAAATAATATTTTTCTAATTGTTTAAAATTTAAACATTTTTAACACCCGCCGTAATATATTTATGAAGAAATTAATATGTTTATTTGTGCAAATGCACTACTCTGTAAATAACTTGAAACTTTCAGCTTCCTAGCTCATCCCGTATTACCTAAACAGTTATCTATTTGTTTAAACTTGAAGAATTTTTAACTGCTAAACAATTTAAAATATCGAAATTTGTATAATCCCTATTTCGTTTTTTTACGAATTTTGCTTATAAAAATTTTCAACTCTGTAGCATATGGGGGTATACATAAACCTTGAAAATTTATTTAAACAATTGCGAATTTTCAGCGTCCGCATTGTTGCACTTTTTCAAGAGTTTTGTTTTTCTAGTCGGTTTTGCGCAAAATTCTACGTAAGAATAATTTCGAATCTCCAGCACATTTGGAAGTGCCTAAACATTAGTATCCTCCTATATGTATGTTATATCCTCCTCCTCCTCTGTAAGAAACGTCTATATAAAATGATGTATAATGATATATATATATATATATATATATATATATATATATATATATATATATATATATATATATGGGTGCCAGTGGTGTAGTGGTTAGGACGCTGGCTGCTACTCGCCCGATGCTTGAAAGTCATCGGGTACGAATCCTGCGCGAGTAGGATTTTTTCTCAAGGTCATCCGGCCCCCTGTTTGCGTGGTTTGAGGAGACCGCGCAAATTCAGCTGTTCCGTCCTTCGGAAGGAACGTTAAGCCGTTGGCCCCCCTGGTGTTCTTCGCAAGAGCAGGCAAATGCCGGCACCGGGTTTCCCTCCTCCCTTCTGTGTGTGTGTCCGGTGTGGAAGGCAACGGGAAACCACCACACCGTGTATGTATATTCCCTATTCAAAGCCAATTAATTATTTAATTGGTAGGACCTGTCGTAAGACAGAACACAAATGATATATATATATATATATATATATATATATATATATATATATATTCTGCAAGCATATCATATCACCTTGAAAAAATATTCATTTTTCAGACGGATATTTCATCATTGCAAATATTTTTTTAATTCTAAATATTTTACCTCCGCAGCGATTTTCGTTTCCCCTTATGTAAAAATGATAGATTAAAACATACTTTGCAATTTTAAGAATTTTATCCTTTTGCCATTATGGGGTACTAATTATACAAATTTCTGACAAATTTTAAAGTTGTAGCACTTCTAGAAGTGAAATAATATTTTTCTAATTGTTTAAAATTTAAACATTTTTAACGGCCGCCGCATTATATTTATGGAGAGATTCAAATATTTATTTGTGCAAATTCACTACTCTGTAAATAACTTGAAAATTTCAGCTTCCTAGCTCATCCCGTAGTACCTAAGCAGTTAGCTATTTTGTTTAATCATTAGGAATTTTTAAATGCCAAAAAAATCAAAATGTCAACATTTTTATAATCCCTATTTCGTTTTTTTACAAATCCTGCCTCTATAAAAATTTCAGCTCCGTAGCACATTCGAAATTACGTAAACCTTGAAAATTTGTTTAAACAATTGCGATTTTTTAGCGGCCGGATTGTTGCACTTTTTCGAGATTTTCGTTTTTTCTAATCACGTATGTTATATACTCCTCTGTAAGGAACGTCTCTCTCTCTCTCTTCGTTGGCTTGGTAAGTAGTTTTACCACAAATATAAGCCGTCCCTCGTGATAACACCCACGTTCCCGGCCGGTCAGAAAGTGCTCAATTACAATGGGGGTTGTTAATTATTTTACATCATTTTAATACCTTGCGGTTTTGTGATTTGCTTATAAGTTTAAAATTACTATAGCTACTTAATATAAATACAATACAATAAACATGAAAAAAAAGAAAATTTGTACATTGGTAAGGTAGTTAAGTCAAAAAGATACCAGCAAGCTATTGTTATTTTTTTAATTTTTTTTGCATTTTTCCTTTTTTTACCTCATTTTTATTATTTATTTATTTATTTTTGGCTATATATATATATATATTTAATTATTTATTTCTTATTATAATATTATTATTATTATTTTTCTTTACTTTTCCCCCTTTTTTCTTTTTTTTTGGAAAATAGCTTTTAATTGGGTAGAGCTTTTTGTACAATATGGGCAATAGTTATTATTATTATTTTTTTTTCCTCTTTCTAAGACTAAACTAAGTATAATAAGTAATTAAATATCTTATAAAATAAACTAACTAATTATAAGTATGCAATTGCTAAAATATATATATACATATACATATATATATATATATATATATATATATATATATATATATATATATATATACATATATATCCCCGGGGCCTCGCCAACCTGAAGTCGTCTGATTGGTGAGTGTTCACTGGGTTTCCTCATCCCAACACCTTGTTGACATCCATATATCCATTTTACCTTCCCTTTTCCGTAAGCTGTTATATATAATTAGAATTATGCAAATATTTCATCTCACCTTGAAAAAACGTTAATTTTTCAGAGAGATATTTCATCATGGGATATATTTCTTTAATTCAAAACATTTCTCCGCTGCACCGATTTTCTTTTTGAAACAATAATGGAGTAAAACAATCACTAATATTTTCAATTTTAGGAATATTATACGTTTTTTACATTGGGTTAAAAATACCACACATTTCTGCCCAATTTTAAATTTGTAGCACATTTAGAAGTGAAAATTACAAAAGTGTTAATTCATATAGGTTGTTTTTACCCCATTTGTGCATTTAAGTTTAATGATTCTTATCTCGGAAACTATTCATCGTAGGTACGAGATTTTGCAACCATTTTGTATCAAATTCTATCCTTGGTAAGGATAAGTTTTTAAATTTATACCTTACAGATCATATAAGGGCAAGGGAATAGAATTTCCGATCGCTATACCTATTTTTAAAGATTATTACGTATTAATAATTTTTATATCAAAACTATTAATTGCAGGTATGTGGTATCGCCGTCCTTTGTAGCAAATGTTGTCTTCTACTGGAATAAAATTTTTTATCTATACCTTACTGATCATATAAGAGCGATTTATTCATTTCAACACGTCACATTTTGTATTTATGCGTAGTAGCGTAGGTAGCAGAAATGAGAAGTTTTTGTAGCGTTCTAGCTTGCCTTCCGCCTCTTCCACAGCCTCCGTAGGTGCACGCGCCTCTCCCCCTCCACCCTCGCCTTCGTCCTTCTCCTCTTTCTTCTTCCAAGTCCGTACGACGGTTATTCAAGTTGACATCGAGGCGACGTGTAAGTTGATGTCTCACTAATCCTTGCATGAGAGTTTATGAGTCGTATTCTACAGTTTTTTCTGTTATTCTATAGCCGTGTTAGGTGATTATAAAGTGTTTGTGTTATTTGTCATTGAGTTGTCATTTTTTGTTGTGTAATTAGCTGTCGTTGGTTAGGAGGTGCACTCTTTTGTATTAAAAATATACTTAATAATGAAATATCTTGCTGAAAAATTAATTTTTCCAAAGTGAAATGAAATGCTTGCAGAATGCAAGCACCAACTACTTGTATTAATATATATGTAATATAGGAACTACGATGTATTACTTACTATAGTTATATGCATACAAACACCTGAGAAAGAAAAAAGTTATAATTAGACTAGTATAAAAGTTCGCCAATATGACGGGAAGAAATGTTTACGTATATAGTAAGTGCCCGTCAAAAATGGCGGATATCTCTCCCTTCATCTTTCTCCTTACCTTCATCTTTCTCCTTCCCTTCATCAAGTCCCGCATTCATATCGCAATTCTAAGTAATTAAAAAATCCAAATTAATAATACGCTACACCATATTTACTCTCATATCACATAAATAGTTCTTGATTCCCCTTAAGAGAAGCGCCACAGTCGAGCGTTGAAACGGTCAATCAAACTGACACTTGGCTTTTATTTAAGAGAATGAGGTTGTCAACTAGGTGCTGTAGGAAGTACAGGGGACACTTCCCGATTGGGAAAACCGCTGGGGACGCTAGACATGAAATGGTGATATCTTTTCCAGTAAGACCTTTCTTCAGCTAAGGAAAGGAAACAATACACGCACACATATACATATACCATATTAAAATCTTTATCGTATTGTAATCTTTTCATAAGAATTCGTTACAAAATTCATCGTTTGCTTTTTTTAAGACTAATGTCTATGTAATACATTATTCTATTTTTGCTAGTTTCTTATAGCAGTTTCTTTCTCAATAAAAGTTATATATGAGAAGTCCATTCGTCGAAATACAATTGCGATAACACACAACCTTAGGTTTTCTTCCTTCGTTTACTAAAGCAGAATGGCACTTTCAAGCTCTTAATACTATTAAATTTTTTGAGTGAGTGGTGCACTAGTTTCTTGAAAGCAGCCGCCGTTTTAACTTTATTGTTGTAGTGTGCAAATTCATTTTTTTAGCTTCTCCGCAACTCTTTTCTTAGTATAACTCGAATGTTTCCATTTTCCTGTATGACTCCCTTCTCTATAGAATATCTTGCTTTGTTATTATCCCTTGATTCCCGAATAATAAAGATAGTATTTCATTAAGACTCTCTCTAATAGTTTCCTCATTTTAACACGTCCTTTCATTCCTTAATCAAGCCCAATGGTTCGAATTGACCTTAACCTTTATTTTTTTTAAATTTGGCGCTTTCAATTCCGCTCTCCTCCTTCCTTTTCTTCGAGAGCACCTCCAATTTCAATTACCCAGTCTCCCTTTGTGAAATTTTCCGGAAAACAATTTCACACCTTTTAGGCCTCCATCGTATTCTTTCATCTCTTCCTTTATCCTTCCCTTCTTTTCATCATGCCGCTCTTTATTCCCTAATCCTAACTCGTTATTTTATCCTTCCATATTACATTCCTGTCGCTTCTTGCGGTGTTCATCTTCACCCTTCTCTTGCCGCACTGTCCAAGCTACCCTTACCACCATAATTTGAATACGTCCTTTCCTTTCTTCCATCTGTTAACTTCTTGTCCTGATGGAATTTCAAAAGACTCACTCCTTAAAATTCACGTAGTATGCGTTATGCCGTGGAACTCGCCTGAGCCGCCGCTAATGTGCGTACTTTATTGGCAACTAGAAACAGCAATACCATGTTAATCATCTTTAAAATACGAAGTTTTCCATATTTCTAGGAAGTATCCGTTTTAACTTATGCATTTTTGTTTTTTCACATATTCTCGTATCATACACCCGAGGTTTGTGTCCAATGATATATTTCATTCGATTGCGTTTTAGGCTAGAAAGTGTGATATAATTTCGACAAGCTGTGTGACTATTGTGAGTTATTTAGGATTTCTTAAATGATTTAATTTATCTGTACAGCATTTTAGAAAAATAACATTTTGACAACTGCAACCCTACATAACTGTATAACTAAATATATAAAGGTATTGAGGACATGTATAGGGTTAAAAAATTCTCACCTCCATTTCTTCTTTTTCTACTTTTATCCTAGGAAAAGCAAGGTCTTACATACCAACACTTACATTCCATCTGTAATTGATGGCCGTTTTACACCCACTCTAGCACATAAGTCTATTAACAGTATTTTACTAATATTGTCTGGAGCACCCTTTCTCCCTATCGGGTTTTAACCGCTCAGCGGTGCATCCACTGCTATTTTACCTCCATGAAGCTCCATTTTCACCTTCATCCTCTCTCTCGCTTCGCAATTTTGCCCTCCCGATCCAATCTACACCTTGTGGCTTAAATTGCCATTTCCTTTCCCCTTGATTCCCTCCCCTCGTTAGTGTCGCTTCTTTCCATCTAAAAATACAATTCCAACCTTTTTATACACCTAGCTTTAATGCCTCCTTCATTCTTATGGATCCTGATAATCCTTTTAAACATTCTCTAACGTTTTTCACTTTATCCTCTCTTATTATTCGTATATCGATCGATACCCATAATTTCGTATTCATTCTCAATCCTATCCTTCCTTCAACTATTTCTACCGTACCTTTTCCCCTTTCGCCTTCCTAAATCTTTTTTCTTTCATGCATACCTGTCCTCTGCCTTCGTTCTGTTCTCTCCATTCCCATCCAACCCAACCTTCTCCGTCTCTCCATTCCCTCTCCATCTCTCTCTTCCCTCTCCATCTCTCTCTTCCCTCTCCATCTCTCCCTTCCCTCTCCATCTCTCCCTTCCCTCTCCATCACTCCCTTCTCTCTCCATCTTTCTCTTCTCTCTCTATCTCTCTCTTCTTTCTCTTCTCTCTCTTCCTTCTCCATCTCTCTCTTCTCTCTCCATCTCTCGCTTCCCTCTCAAACTCTCCTTACCCTCTCCATCTCTCCCTTCCCTCTCCAACTCTCCCTTTCCTCTCCAACTCTCCCTTTCCTCTCCAACTCTCCTTTCCCTCTCCATCTGTCTCTTCTCTCTCCATCTCTCCCTGACCTCTCCATCTCTCCCTTTTCTCTCCATCTCTCCATTTCTCCTTTCTCTCCATTTCTCCTTTCTCTCCATTTCTCCTCCATCTGTCCCTTCCCTCAATCTCTCCATCTCTCCCTTCCCTCTCCATCTCTCCTTTCCCTCTTCATCTCTCCCTTACCTTTCCATATCTCCCTTCCCTTTCCATATCTCCCTTCCCTTTCCATATCTCCCTTCCCTTTTCATATCTCTCCTCTCCATTTCTCCATTTTCTCCATCTCTCTCCTCCCTCTCCATCTTTCTATGCTCCAAATTTCTCCATTTTATCTCCATATCCTTCCCTCTTCATCTTTCTATTCATTCCAATTCTCAATCTCACCCTTCCCTCTCTTTTATTCCCCTTCCATCGCTGGACGTACCTTCGTCCCACCCCTTTATCCTCCCATCTCGCACATTTTAACTTCAAGGACATCATCCCATTTTCAGTAAAAAGGGGACCTTAAACGAAATTCCGTCTTCCCTTCCGCCACAAAGGGCGGTTTCTTTGCCCTTTCTCGGAGGATGAAAATTAGCAGCCTCTTCCGCTCGCCTGCCCTACCATCCAATTTTCCCTCTTCCCCCATCTTTCCCTATCATCCAGGATTCTTCCCTTTACTAACCTATCTCCACTTTCTTAACATCTTTCTCCTTCTCGCCCCCTGGATTCCTAACCATCGAGCGCTCTATTCCTTTTTGATTCATCCGAGTATCCTGAATACTCGTCGCTACCTCTGCTGTAAATGGCCTCCAGCACAGAATACCCATTTAAATGCCACTACTGAGGTGAGTGGTACAGTTCTGCGAAGATAATGATTTAAATTCACTAGTAAATCTTCATGCTCGTCTTATGGCCGAAAAAGTTCATGAATAAGCACCTCAGTAGCAAAAAATGAAAAACTATGTACTTATCTTAGGTATCTCCAATAGGAGAAAAAAATCCTGTACTTGACCGGGAATCGAACCCGGGTCTCCCCATTTGCCGGATAGGTGCTTTAACCAACTAAGCTCTCTCTTTTCTTGGACTGGGGTATTTACGTTGAAGAAGGGCTAACAGAGTAGTAAACCTCCAACACTAAACGTCCTCACTGAGGCATCGCGGAAAAAACCCCTACTTTAACTCAAGAAAGTGAGTTGTCTTCAATCTAATAAGAAACAAAGGTGTTGAGATTACTTAATATGCATGCTCGCATAAATCTGAAATTAAATTTTGAACTTTGAGAAGGATAAAAAAATCCTGTACTTGACCGGGAATCGAACCCGTGTATCCCCATTGATGTTTTTCTTATCCCTCTCTCTTTCTTTCTTTGGAGGAAATATATTACTTTCCATCATTGTTCCAAGCTGTTTTGATTCGTACATTCTATGGATTATAGTTTTGAAGCGTCTTCTCTTCCGATGTATATCTGTGCGAGGCACGCCTAGGAATTTCAGTGTCCACGTTTCCTATATGGCGCCAGTCTTGCGGCTTTTTAGATTTTAAAAACTTCAGTTATAAGTTACCTTAAATTTTCTTGCGATAGGAGTGACGTTAGCTTTTAACAACCTGCTTATGACGGATATCTAAATAAATTGCAGTTGTGCCATTCAGATGATAAGGATAGAAATAAAAACTATCGTGGAAATGTACCTGCCTTATTTATCTACATTTCAGGGCACCATGTTTAAATGAAACTGGTTGTAAATTCGCAGAAAACTAACGGCAACATTAATAATAAATACGTTGAATAGAATTGTGATTATACATAAAAAATTTCTGCAAAATATTTAGCTTAGTGTTTAATTTGTTTAATTTCTTTTTAACAGCTACTTTTTCTCGCCTTGGCTGTGCCAATATCTGGATAAGTAATCTAGTTGGGGAATAAAACGCTCAACCATCAAAATAAATTGTATTATTTATCAGAATAACATCAAGCGCTTCATATAATTTGATACCCATTTAGCAGTCATACATTTTAAACTCAAAATAAATTCTTCATACAAAAACAATAGTTTTCATATAGTGTGACGTTTTAATGATTCATTGTATGGTTATGGCTTCATGTTAGTATGTCATGCATAAAAATATACAATTCCTTTGAATGGCGTACGAGAACTGTCATATACATATTAGGGGCCGCTCCATAGCCATATTGAAAATAATCGTGTTTTCGAATATTTTTTCTGAATTTAATGTCATTGAAACGAGTTTTTATGACATTGAAAGCCTTTATTTTGATCGTATATACGCAAAATAATTGACACTCCTTTAATAATTTATTTCTGATCCTTTAATCCTCATTCAAACATTCGCCGCAAAATGAACTCGGGATACAAATAGTGCAAACTTCACTGCGGTCCATCTATGAACGCGTTATTTTCCAACTGAGTGCATATAAAAAAAAACTAACTTTTGCTAAATAAAATCCACCGGGAGGTTTAAAGTGGATGCATTCGACCACTATGAAAAGAGGATTTCCATTTTTTATGTACTCAGTCCGTAACTTAAAAAAAGCTCATTCGCGAGCAATTATTTCGCGTTTTTATTTTCTAGACACACTTCCCCGAAACTTTTCTTTCGAAAATAATAAAATACAACGTGCCGCATTCTAGTTCATTTTTATAGCTTCGTCCCGCATTTTTTCTCCATTACACCGTCTTCCTTCGCCTCTCTTCCGAAAACGGTTTTGAAGACTCTCGTCGTCTTTCCTTACCCAACAACAGCGGAGTGGCTATTATTTCCAACTCCTCAACCTTTTTTAATCTTTTTTTTTTCACCCGAGCCAAATCCAAAACCTCCCCCTTCCCCACTCTTCCCTCCCGACAATGACCTAATTCCGCTGCAATTACCGTCCATTGCATCCTTTTTTTGCATTTTTCTCGACGCCCCTTTCGATTCGATAGCAGTCCTCTCTCACAAAGACGCTTTTCACTTCTTTTATTCTCTTCTTTGCGAGCCTACCTTCCTTCCATCTTTAAGCCACACTCTTGACCGTATCACGCAGCTAGGATACTACGTTCTCGCTATCTATACGTCGCGTATTGAAAGAAGCGGTATTTGACCTCACTGGGTCAGAAAGTGGTCGCCCACTATTTTATGACCCTTCAGGATTATTCTGCGTGGCGACCAGCAACTTTCTACGGTTGGTTTTACGAGGATTTTTTAAATAGAAATTTACATCCTCTTTAGGGAAAGCCACACGACCCACTGCAATATCTTACAAAACATATGCATGAACGTTAGAATCATTTTCCATGACAAGTTTCTTTAAATATCTGTTAGGAAATTTTTAATTTATAATATAAGGATATCCCATGTTAACCTTGAACTGGTGAGGTAAAATTATGGTCACATTTTAAATGGAGTTCGGTCTCCCAGACCGCTATTGTTTATTAATTTTATTTATTCATTATCTACAAGTCTGTGTTCCGTATTCAATAATCTGTCATGAGGCTGAAGAGGATATTAAAAGAAAAGCCTTAATATTCACTTCATTTTTCTGTAAAATGCGAACAAATGGGAATTAAAGTGGCGGAGTAATTTTACACTTATAATTTAGGTGGTGTCTCACATACCGCAACTCAGTATTCAAAGGTTGAGATGATTGTTCAGGATGATACCCTGCGATTTTTTGTCAGTTGAGAACGTTTCGCCAACATAACAGTGGGCTTCTTCGGGTCGAAGTAATTTTATCTCCTCTGGCTACCGTATTCATGTCCTCTTTTCTCATCGGTCGTTATCGTCACCCCTTTTCCTTCCGTTGGCCATCAACCTTTGTCTTACTCACAGGCCGCTGAAGACGTTTTCACGAGAAGCAGTGTGTGCGACCATCTTTCCTGTTGAAATCAACGGCCTTTTTGGCGGTTCGATGGCCTGTCTTTTTATCCCCGGAAAGTAAGCTGACTATCTTGTGATAACCCTGGCTTCTTCCAGACTATGTTCAGACAGAACGTGTTTCGCAATAATAGGCACAACGAGATGCTTTATCCTCTGATGTTCGTATGGACTTCAACAAATAGAACATCCTGTTTGTCTGGCATACGATTTTTTTTAGCTGCACTTCACCTCGTATTCGTGGTCCGATCCTTTACTTCGCTTGGAAGAAGCTCTTGGCCCCGAGAGAGGAACGTTTCGTTATATGGCTCACCTATCCCGAAAGTAAAACATCATCATTTGACTCGTGCATCCAAAAATAAAATATGCTAACAATGCAAAAACTGAAAATTTGTCTCGGTGTTTTATCGGTGCCTAAAATGGACCCAAACCGATCTTTCTTAGTTTGCAACAGCATTACTACCACCTTGTAAAGGATTCGAAATAGAAATGTCCGAAAATATCTAAAAGTTCATAAGAACGCTGGCAGTCGTGAAGACGAGTGATGACGCAAGCGCGTTATTCAGGGAGGCCGTTCTAAAATGCTCCATATTTTTGCGCATCTGTCCGCGAGGATGCCAAGTATGCTCAAAAATCTCACGCTACGTCCGCGACACCAAACGCGGCGCGAGTTCTTTTTTTCTGCCGCCACCGAGTCGCATGCACCCAGCGGTTACGGTGGCAAAATGACGCGAAGTCGTGTGTGAGAAATGGAAGTAAAACCGTCGGCGCGGAAGGTTATGGCGTTTTTGCGTCCTCGATTCTTAAAAAATAAATCTCCCGTCGTCTCGGATGTGTGCGGTGAGTGCATATCCATTCATCCGAGGTTATAATGTACAAATGGGAGGAGTTGGCCTTTCGTTCCTTTTTTCAGCCATCTCTTATCTCATTCCCCCCCCCCTTCCCCATACTTCCGGTCTCTTTCCTCCCCCTCCCCTCCCCCATACTTGCGACTTCTTTCCTCCCTCCCCTCCCCCATACTTTCGACGTCTTTCTTCCACCCCGCCACCACACGCGGTGGTGCAACACGGTAAAATGCAGAAAGAAAGAAGTCGAGAGGGGGAAGGAGGAGAACTTTAGGGGTTCAGAGGACATGAGGGGGTTGCAAGTTCGCGTGACCTGTTCTTGCTCACGAAGTCGTCGTGCCTGCAAAGAGACCTTACATGCCCGTCATGAAGTTGGATGCTAATTAAGGCTAATGGGTAGTAATCACGTCGAGGACTTCATACGTTGCTTCCCTCCCATTACAAACCAAAATCCCATGCCTCTCCCAAGCCGTTCTTAACATACCGCTCTAAATCGCCCCACTTTCGTCATGAACGGATCTTTTGTTTCGTATTTTTTTAAATTCCCGTTCTAAAACAGCCCATAAAAAGAATTGGTCTCCCTCATATTCACTCCTCGCCATCCCGTCAATCCCCCTTCCGACAGCGAGACAACAGAGGACCTGTCTCTTTTGAAATCTGAATAAGTGCACAGTGGAATCTTTTCCGAAGTGGATGTTACACGAGTCCTGAAGCGTATATTTTTTTAAACGATTTCTTCTCCCTCTCCGGCGTCCTTATCCTATCGTTTTTAATTGCCGGCGGACGTAAAATGGCGGCTTGCAAGTGCGGCCGACTTGTTAGATCTCTCGCAAGGGAAGGAAAAGGAACGTGCTTCCTCCACCAGGATCTCACGTGAAAGGTCAGCTTGCGTGTATAAATTCGATTCCCGCGGAATTTTTCATTTTATTAGAATTTTTTTTCGAGAATGTTCTAGGTGCCGTTTTACGGGAATATTTATCTTTGCGTCGGTTTTTCCGCGGAAATATATTAGTTCTCGCGATCGAACGTAAAAAATATTCTCTGAAATATCATTCGTCTTGGATGTAGGACATTGAAATAAATCAAACTAATTGCTAGGAAATACGGTGCAGCACGACATTTTTATAACAATTCCATTCTTAAGAGCCCGAAATGTGAACTCATTGGCATTCATGCGCGTATTTTGATTCGTCTGCAAGTTAATTTGCACGTGTATATTCAACTTGACAGAAAACTAATATGCGTTTTCTGTATGGTTTTAGGAATTTTTGTCACATGTGACAGTTTTTCCAGACAATTATATTTTTCGTTGTAGGCGGGGGTTGCGGGAAATTTAGACATTTGGGATAATATGAGGTAATTTTTGAATCGATAGGACTGCTTATTAAGAATTATACTTATAATTGTTCTTACTGCTTATTTTATTATGTCCACGAAAAAACTAAGTATTTCGAAAATATTTAATTCGAAACTTGAAGCTCTATAATAATAAAGACCGTTTTAATAATAAAACATTTAGCATAAAATAAATATTTTTGGTCTTCATTAAATATATTATTATTATTCACAAAGTTTGCCACTTCTCTATCGTTGTTGTCTTAGAAGTGATAAATAAATACTTCTGTAATTTAGCTGAAAACAACTCTTTAATTTATGACACTCTGATAGAGCGAAGGGGTTATTGTTTCATACTAATGTCCTTTAACCTTGTGTGTCATTAATCGTATACAGCGAATAAATATATTTTTTGAAATTGTATCTTCATTTTGAACTTAAGCAATTTTTTGCCAAATATTTGTTGCACATTCTACGCTTCAATATCATTTTTATCCAATATTTTTTATATAATATGCAATATACATTATTAAAATAACTAAATCGAATGTCTATAAAGGCAGACGTGGGGTCTGGGCGTGTTAAAATAAAAATCGTGACAGAACCTAAACTCAGCGAGTGTGTCGGTCAACGGAATGCGAGGTGACAAGCATATCAAACCACAAAGTAAGGCTAACACCACGAGTTTCGAGATCATTGCGAATGTAATTTAATTCGAACAGGAATTTTATTCGGGGACTTCAGCCAAAGAGCTGCCTTGACGGCAGACGAGAGTACTGATGATAATAGCATAGTAACGTGAACTCGATATATACGTGTATTTCTAGCGAGTTGTGAAACGAGGTCTGGGTACCAACTATATTATTCATTACGGCCTTGCGTCATCCCTTCCGCGGTATTCTTTCGTTTGCGTTTCTCTGCAATGTCTACATTGATTTCTCGTTGCGTGACCCGCTCGCCGTGTCTGCTTACTTTCTGCAACTAGACTGTCACGCCGTTTCTTATACAAATCGCGCACTCACTCCATCCGAACCTTTTTATCTTGGACTTTGGAAGGAAAATTTTCTCTTCGGAACGCCTTTTCTTTTATGTATATATATATATATATATATATATATATATATATATATATATGTGTGTGTGTGTGTGTGTGTGTGTGTGTATATAGATAGATAGTTACGCGGGACATATTTTTCATTGTTACGAAGCAAAGGTACAAATGTAAACAGTAAAGACAAAACAGTAATCTTCTTTCCGTAGCGAGAATTTTCGAGATACAAGGAGACTGCCTTCCGCGAGACGCTATCACACTTCTGGCCCTCTTTCCGGCGGCCGGCCCATTATATATCTCCGAGGAGGCGTTTAGGACCTTCTAGTAGACCCCAGGCAAAGTCTCTCGAACTCTCCAGGGCTACTCGGCATGACCCCATAAAGATGAGTCACGGTCGCCCGGAAAACGCTCTGAGGGGGAGGGAGGCCGAGAGGGGCGACCGAGGTGACGAGGAATGTCATACTGTCCCCCCTTAATTCTGTTCGTCCCGGACAGATGCTACATTGCTGCCTTGGTACGGCACCGGTCGATCCAGATGGACTATTTTCATCCTCGCTATTAGCCCTCGTCGAATTCTGTATAGCACATCGTTTATACGAGTGACAACTTGATAGGGTCTTTCCCAACTGGACTGGAGCTTCGGTGAACGTCCCTTCCGCCATGTGGGGTTATAGAGCCACACTTGGTCACCGATTTGAAAGCCTCCCGAGTTTGCTCGTTTGTCATAGCGGGGTTTCATGCAATCACTCGCTAGTCGCAGCCAACTGCGGGCTAATTTATGAATGCCTTGAAGTCTGTCTTCTAGCTCCCGAGTGTAGCCCGTTACCGGGAGATTTTCTGCTTGCGGGGATCCGAATAGCACGTCATACGTTAATCTCAGTTCTTTTTCAAACATTAATTTGGCCGGTGTTTTACCTGTGGTTTTATGCGTGGCTGCCCTATAGGCCATTAAGAAAAGTGGCATACGTCTTTCCCAATCTCGCTGGTGCGTCGATACTACCTTAGCTAAGCAATCTCTCATAGTCTGGTTGAACCGCTTGACCATTCCGTCTGACTGGGGATGCATCGGCGTAGTTCTCGTCTTCCTAAGACACATTAAACTGCAGACTTTAAAAACGGCTGATTCTAAATTTTTTCCCTGGTCTGCAAGTAACTCCATGGGCACACCAAAACGAGTGCACATATTTTCCACCAAGGCAGAGGCCACTGTAGTAGCTTCCTGGTCAGGCAAAGCATATGCTTCAGGCCATTTGAAGAAATAATATATCGCCACTAGGATGTACTTATTACCGCTGTCTGTTCTTGGAAACGGGACTGCGACGTCGATGCCGATCCTTTCAAATGGCGCCCCGACTATATACCACTGCATGGCACCTCGACTGCGCGTTTGAGGTCCCTTCCACGCGGTATATATCTCGCACGGCCGGCAGCACTTCTCGACATCTTCTCTGCATTTATCCCAATAAAACCGTTGGCGTACCTGAACCAACGTCTTATTTATCCCCAGATGTGCTCCAGACTTACCGTCATGTACTTCCTGTAGTGCTTCTGTGACAAGACTCCTTGGAAATATTTGCTGTCTCCGAACGTCCCTTCCATCTGGGCTTTCCCACAGGCACACCAGAACTCAATTTTCAACAGCAATAGAATCCCATTGTGCCCAATAGATTTTCAGACTTGGTGCGTACTCGGCGACTGCTACCCAAGACGGCCGCGACCCGCTTGCCTTCTATTTCAGAATTTTGCTCAGCTTCGAGTCACTTCGCTGTTCCTCCGCTAGCTGCTCGTTTGTCCATCTCGAATCTACAACTTCAACGGTCGTTCTCCGGACTGTCTTCCCTTCTTCCACCTCTTGGCGGATACAGTGACTGCAATCTATATCACATGGTCTACGGTACATGACATCGGCATTACTATGGCGTTTGCTCTTTCGGTGTTTCTTATCAAAGTCGTATTCTTGTAGCCTTTGGATCCATCGCGCAATTTGGCCTTCTGTGTTCTTAAAGTTCAAAAGCCACTTTAACGCTGCATGGTCCGTCCGAAGAAGGAATTGCTGTCCATAGAGATATTTGTGAGAATACTCAACCGTCTTGACGATAGCCAAAAGTTCACGACACGTCTCACAATAATTTCTTTCTGGCTTAGCAAGCGCGCGACTGAAATAGCCCACTACTCCCTCTTGGGCATTGTCGATTTGGAATAGCACACCTCCCACGCCCACGTTGCTGGCAACAGTATCCACAATAAACAATTGGCTCGGGACCGGATAGGACAATACCGGTGAATTGCACAGTGATTCCTTCAGGTTTAGGAAGTCGGTCTCACATTCATTGGGCCACACGATTTCCTGTCTTTTCTCCGTCAGCCGGTGGAGTGGTTTCACGATATTTGCAAACCCCTGAACGAATCTTCGGTAATACAAACATAAACCAATAAAACTCTTCAGTTCGTGTTGGTTTCTTGGTCTGGGCCACCTGTCTACCGCTTCGATCTTTGCAGGATTGCCACTAACTCCCTCACTGGACACAAGATGCCCTAGATACTCAAACTTCAATTGAGCACCACGAAGTCGCTCGAACACTTCCCTCAGGCGTTCAACATGCTCCCCAAATGTCCATCCGATGACTATTATGTCATCAAGATACACCAAGCACATTTCCCATGATAAGCCCCTTAACACCAATTCCATCAGCCTTTCGAATGTCACTGGTGCATTGCAAAGGCCAAACGGCATGAACTTGAATTGCCACAATCCTGTTTCAGCTGAGAAATGCTGTATTTTCTTTAGCGTCCGGATGCAGAATTACTTGCCATTAATCGCTCTTGAGGTCAAGAGTGGAGAACGATTTCGCCCTAGCCAGTGTATTATCTATTCTGGGATATAGATATCTATCCTTTTTAGTGACTGCGTTGGGTCTTCTGTAATCTACTCAGAAACGGAGCGTGCCATCATTTTTCTTCACCAGTACCACTGGCGATGCCCATGGGCTACTTCATCTCTTTCAACTCTGTCTTATGTCACCTCTTTTTGCTAGAGGTACTCTTCAGCAATGCTGTTTGATTGGGCGACCATCGCCGGTGTCGATCTTATTACTTACAATATGAGTCCTCCCGAGGTTAGTTGGGTGCACCGAAAACACATCTTGTTAATCCATAAGCAATTCAAGTACATGCTGTCTTTCAGTTGGAGTGAGGCTACCACAGGAACCGTCACAGAGCTCTAGCAGGTGCCCCGGCAACTGCCTCTGTCTCCGTTCATTTGCCCTAGGTCTAAGAATAGAGCAGAAATTCTCACACATTGTTACCAGTAGACCTTTCCTTAATTTTGTTGGTTCGTCGGTCAAATTCACCACCCGTAGACAAAATCCGGTTTTATTTAGCTTGACCACTGCGCTGGCAACCATTACCCGATTTGGAAAATTTTCTAACACTTGGTCCACTATGACGGCCATACCATCGATGGTAACTTATCTTGGAGCGACTGGTAGAATGACTTCTGTTCGAGGAAGAATCAAAACATCTTCGGTCAGCCAGATATCGCACCAAGAGGAATTTCCGTTTGTCCCACTCTCATTAAAGGTATTTATTCGTCTGTTAAGTGCAAAACGCCTCGTTTCAGATCAACGATGCATCCGCTTTCTCGTAGAAAATCCATTCCCAGTATGCAGTCGTCCGCAATATCTGCGACGTAGACATCATACCGCCACACACAGTCGCCGAGCCTTATATTCACAAGAGGTGTTCCTAGGACGGTAGTTCTTTGGCCGGTTACTGTCCTTATCTCCAAGCAACCTTCCGTAGGACGCACCGTAGATGTGGAGTTTACCATTTCTAGCAGGCGTCGGGTAAAGATGGTGATGCCCGATCCTGTATCGACCACCATTTCATAAGGCACGCCATCGACAAAACCATCCACAACCAGATTGGGGCCGTTGCCTCCTGCGGTCTCCACATTTACGACGGTGTATGAGGCACGCCAGCCTTCGCCCCGCCCAGCTGGCGCTCCTTAGTTTTCCTGATCATCGTCATCGTCTTGCGATTGCATTCTTGTCGCGCCCTTAAGAGACTCCTCCTCGCACTGTCTCCTGAAATGGCCTATTCGTCCGCACCACCAATTGCGAATTCTGATCCTTCGCGGACGGGTGTCTTCTGTCGGATGCTGTTGTCGCTCTTCAAGGCCTACCGCCGCACGCCCTTCCTAGGTCGCGACGCTCTAAGCACTGCCTCTATCTCCAGGGCCTTTGTAACCGTATCCCGCAAGGTCGACGTATTACTAAGGAGCACCGTCCTCTTAAGCTCTTCATCCCAGAGGCCGTCGATAAATTGCCTGATGGACAGGAGATGCTGTGCGTCCAGAGGTAATCCCGCAAATGCTAGTCTGGCCAGTCGTTCCACATCAGTTGCAAAGGCTGCAAGGTCTTCATTCCTCCCTTACGGTCTACCACAAAACCTAGCATGATACAAGGAGGCCTGGTTTCACGAACCAGGGTTGCCACAAGGATATTAAAATTCAGGCGTTCCTGCTTGGGAAGATTTTGCAGGACACCCAAAGCAGGGCCACGAAGGGATGTAGCAAGATATCTGGCTCTTTCTAGCGACGTCTATCCGTTTACATCAGCTACGATGTCGAATTGCGTGAGGTAATCCTCCCAGGGGATACTTTCGTCGAACGCGATCGGCTTTGGTCTTTTTTTAACGAGGAAATCGTACCACCCTCCAAAATCACTGGAGAATTGTTGGGGGCAAGGTTACCCTGTTGTTTCAGAGACATCTATGCAGGAATCAGAATGAGAATGTGAGGTATCAAAGTCGCATCGCAAGGATGCGATCTGGTTATCCGTCCGCTCCCTTTTCATTCTAATCCTCCCATCGACGTCTTTCTTGATGGCCGCCTGCTCAACTTTCACCGCCATCTGGCTTTCATCAACGTATTCCATAAGCGCCTCCCTTACTGCGGCTGCCCCTGGGTTATTTCCTCTTTCATTACCTTTAGAGCCTCTAAAACTTCAGTCATTTTGCTCCGCTTTACTGCTGCCATGTACCGCCAAATCCCACTTCTGACACCAATGTTACGCGGGACTTTTTTATTGTTACGAATCAAAGGTACAAATGTAAACAGTAAAGACAAAACAGTAATCTTCTTTCCGTAGCGTGACATTTTGAGGCGCAAGGAGACTGCCTTCCGCGAGACGCTATCACACTTGACCCTATTCGCGGCGGTCGGCCCATTATATCTCCGGGGAGGCGTTTAGAGCCTTCTAGTAACCCATAGGCAAAGTGTCTCGAACTCTCCAGGGCCACGCGGCATGACCCCAGACTTCGCGCGGGTCCAAAGCTCTCAAAGTTCCGCATAAGATGAGTCACGGTCACCCGGGAAACTCTCGGAAGGGGAGGGAGGCCGAGAGGGGCGACCGAGGCGGCGAGGAATGTCACTATAAACACACACACACACATATATATGTGTATATAGCCGTGGATCTTAAGTTCATGATTCTCGTTGCGAAGGTCAATGCAATTCGTTGCCCTGATTTCCGAACGAATAAATTTCTCGCTCGTAAGTGTGCCGACTTTGATAAAATCTTTAATATCATTCGGAAAAATGTCCAGATTTTATTTTTATGCGTGATTGCAAAACGCACGTAAACTCTTGCGCTTTGACATTTGAGTGTACGACTGAGAAGGTAAAATTTTATAGTGTAGTAAATAATATCACTGTTTTCATTCGATAGTACGCAATTAAAATAGATTTGGAATATTTTATTATTATTTTGTTCTTAATGAAATCTTTTTCTCTCTTTGGAACGATAGGGAGGACTTCGATGTGTGGTATAGACAAAACATTCAATGATAAAGTATCGGTATATCATTTTTTGAACGTTAATTAATTGCTTTTTTTCTTTTAAAACTTCAGGTTTTGTTGTTATTTTTATAATTTATAAATTAAAATAAGGACCAAAACAATAATAAAATATTCCAAACCCTATTTTAATTACGTACGATCGATAGAAATTGTGACATCATTTACTACACTATATAAGTTTGCCTTCTCAGTCGTACACTCAAATTTCAGAGCGCAAGAATGAACAAGTGAAGATATAAAAATGAATTTTTATAACCAACTTTTATATAGTTAATACTTACGATAAACTCTGTAATATAATTATGATAACCTTTCTGCCTGCATGAGTGTAAAAAAGTGCAAAAGTGTCTACCAGGTGTTGAGTGATGTGGGGATCTCTCTATTTAAAGTTTTATCTTTTTACAGTTGTATGAATGACAGACAGAAGTAGAGAACTCATTGTCAGTGTCAAACGTAAGAATGTTTGGTATGTAAGTAGTAAGAAGTTTGATAGTATCCTTTGTTTCATTAATGGGAATACTGATATATGTTTTGGATCCCGTTTAATCTGAAAAAATTCAAAGATGCTTGCGGAGTTCGAACAACCTCATCTCACCATCACATATGACGAGTGATTTAGTCACCTCGGCCACCATATCCTTACGTTGGCGTTGCCATAAATGTATATTTGAATTCGCGTGGGAAAATAGACAAGCGTCAATCATAGAAACGAGATTAAACAAACTATTGTAATTGTCGGTGGTGGTGGTGCAAGAGAAGTCTCTTTATTTTAATGTGGATTTGTATTGATTAGCATTCCTACGGTTTTTTAAGGGATATTTCTGCTAATAATTGTAAGTTTTTATTTATCGTAATTATTATTGATAGTTTTTATTTACCTTAAAAACGTTTTATCTTTATTTAATTAAGATTATTCTGAAAACTGTTTTCTTTATGAAAAGGCCATTTAAAACCTCGTTGGTAAATCGTGAACCGCTGTTGAAATTCACTGAGCCGACATTTTTTGCATTCGGGAGTTTTGACCCAGAAATGCGCATCAGGTTAGCGGAGTCGAGTATTTCTAGATTTGGTGAGGAGTCGGAGGGAAAACGAAGCGTGCCGTTTGGCGAGGACAAAAAAAAACAGCCAAGGATTTGTCGAGCACCAAAAGTGATTTCGACGACCGAGGTTGGGACATAACCTTCCTGTCATAACGTATGCCTGCGAATGGTAGCGGAGAAAAAGGAAGGGGCGGCTCAAAAAAATACACCGTCTCACCTGAATGGTCTTGTTATGGCGGAAGAGGGCGTGGGAGGATGGGGATGGGGGTTGTTCGCGGTCGTGGAGGAATCAACTCGAGCGAGGAGGTTTGTATGGCAGGGAGTGCGTGATGGGAAAAATAAGGGGAAGGAAGGAGTGTGCCTTAGCAAAGGGAACCTTTGAAAAAGTGTGGCACACGCTGACACTTTTTGGTCGTGGCGGGGATAAAACGAACTTTTTTTATTTTTGGGAAAAGAGGGGTTTTTTTGGAAAGTTGAGTAATTCTAGAACGCCGTGAAGGAATGAGACAAATTTTCAGGGCGGGATAAACGGCTAATCGAGAAAAAAGCGTAGAGATGAAGAAAACGAAGAGGTTTAAAAATGTAAGATCAGCAGTTTTGACAACGCTACGGTTTTTTTTATTAAAGGAGGAAAAGAATTTCGGCGAAGGGTTAGAAAGGAAGAGGGGAAAAAACAAAAGATATAGGAATTCCGCTGAGCAGAAGCGAAGGGGATTTGGAATTACGGTGAGGATTAAAGGGTGTATGCAGAGCCGTCTGAAGGGGGGGGCAGGGTGGGCAGTCGCCCAGGGCACCGCGCCTATGAGGGCCCCGCGGGACTTAGAGACGGCTCTGTAATTAAATGAGAAATTTGATTTGTATAAATAGGGGGCCCCGCGGCAACCCTCTCGCCCGGGGCCCCGCGGGTCTTAGAGACGGCTCTGGGTGTATGTATATATGTATGTATGTTTGTATGTATGTATATATATATATAAGAATTAACGTTTTTCTCGAGAATTTCGTCGAAAATAACCGAACGTTAATTGATATTTTACACCCAAGCTGTAAAATTACAGAGAAAGTGGGGGAATGAGATAAAAATGATTTCGTTTTAATTAAAATATTCAAATAAGCTGTAAAATTACAGAGAAAGTGTGGGAATGAGATAAAAATGATTTCGTTTTAATTAAAATATTCAAATGCGGGCCTTATGTCGCTGATGAAAATTTGTCGGCAAAAGGTTTTTTTTGCGTCTCCTACAAAAACAAAAAAGGGAAATGCTTAATTCTCCTGAGTGTCAGTGTTTATCTGATCGATATAAAATATATTAGATCACATGGGTTTACTTGTGATGAATCTCAATAATCATCTGCGAAAACGTTAATCGTCGAGTGAAACGTATTATTATTTTACATAAATCTTATAATAAATATCGTTTTTATAATTATATAATTCCACATAAAGCGCAATCTATTCTACAGTGAAATATTACGCAGAAATAAATTATATATGCAACACATAATAACAATAATGATAATAACTAATTAAATGGGAGAAAAATGAATACAAATAATAAGATGTTAGTTTTGAATTGTGGTATTGAACAATTTTATTTCATTTTTTTCTCTACAAGGTCATATTTATATATTTCGGGTCGTTAAATGCTTCTTTCAAGTATTTTCCGGTTTTATAGTTCCAATTTCCTAAAGCGAAAAGACCGATTTTATTATTTTCACGCAATAGCGAACTTTAGAAAATTTAATTTAATATTTTAAAATTTTTTATCAAAATTAGTAGAAGGAAGTCGTAGGCCTGTAAAAAATGCGTGGAAAATCGATCTGTGGGTGATGTTTTTTTAAGCCTCCTAGTTTTAATTGAAAACGACGTAAACGAGATCTTTTTGGCAATGGAAATTTCTTACTCTTGGCTTAATTTGAATACTTTTTATCCGATTCCTTATTTATGCCGGTTTATTACCTCGTTAGACTTCCCCCAAATAAATTTTGGGAGCTGGTTGGTCGGGGGGTAGGGGATCGGTATGTTTCCATTGCCGCGAAAGGGTGGGAGCTTTTCGGAAAATGATGAGGGGGAGGCGACCGTATGACAGGAATGTGGGCCCCGGAAGAAGGCAAAAGAGAGATGGAATTTGACGGAGTCTAGGGGAAAATCAAAGGGTGCCTTAAGGTGGCGCGGAACAAAAGCGTGAGGGAGAAACGAGAGGGGAGGTAGGGAAGGGGTCAAACACGGGTCGCCAGGGTGATGTAGACTGCCGAGGAGATTATACGCGGCTTATGGGGGACACGGGGGCAGAGGCGGAAGAGAGGGTGCGAGTTTCCCCAGTTTTTCCACGAGAAGGTGGAGAGGGAAATGGAAGCCATGAGGAGGAGGGGATGGTCGAAAAATGGGATAATTTCGTGCACGACATATTCGGAAATTGCTGGCAGAAGGTTGGGGGAGAGATGGAGTTGGGGTGGGGGCAATATTTTTTTCACGTAGAGTGGTGGTTTTGCATGTGTTGCGGGCTTTCCGGGTAGGTGGAGATGGTAAGATCGTGGCGGTAAACGAAAGGAATGGGGAAAAGGGATTTGGTGCAAGGAAGAAGGCGAGAAAGGGGAGATTTTTCAGTGGCTCGTTGATGGAAGTCGGCGGAGTGGGTAAGGGCGAGGGATTTCTTTGGAAGGCGGGGGAGAGCAGCTTGCTAAGATGCTTCTCGATAAGAAGAGAGACGGAAAAGGGGACTGTGTGCGCGCCCTGCCATTTCGTGGAACGGTGGATGAAGCGAGTGGGCGAAATAGAAGAGTAAAAATAATGACTAAATAAATTGATGGCCATTTCGAGAGCGACTGGCATGATGTCGTCTCATAGATACCTCTCCTACGACACGCCTAACTTCGCCTCGCCGCAAAGTCTACTATTGAGCTTATTGGATACTTAGAGCTTTTTATCGTTCTTTTGCGACGGTTTCTAGGATATTTTTCTATGTCCGTCTTCTTCAACTCACTCCGTTTCTCTCCTCTTATTTCTCTTAAATTGTATTCATCTTTCTTCCTTTGCTTTCCCTCCTATTCTCTTCTCAGCTCAATCGCCTTACTTCTTTCACCCCTCTTTCTCTTTCTTTCTTTTCAGTTTACACATCTCATTTCCTCACTCGTTTTCTCTATCTTTCACCCTTCCTGTCGCAGACCCGTCCAAGACTTTACTTCATCTGACGTCCAGGTTTCTTTTTGCTCCTCTCTCTATCCTCGCTGGTTCGATATTTTTATTGTGTGTGTTTGTCATTAGAGAAAAAATTCTCCTTTTATTGTTCGGCCAATAACACTTTGATATATTTTATTACGATTCTAGCAATGCTTTTGAACTTTTATTTTTTCAACTCTTATAGTAACTTGCCAACTATATTTTTTATATGTTTTCATCCCACCTATGATTTGGCATTCAAAAACGGCCAGAAAAACTTTCGCCATCTTTGGGATTCGATCCGAGGAATCTTGAATTTTGAATCAGCCACCTTATACCTTGCGCAAAATCGCCTCCTAACAATATGCAAAGATAGTTGGATACTTATTTTGGCAAAGCGAAAAAAATTCCTGCAAGATTTCTTCCATATAATTTTAAAATATGATAGATTTCAGTCGCAGACTCTAAATTTGTACTAGTGTACGAGAATTGGAGTAAGTTTTTTATATAATATAAAAGTTAATCATAAAAATATATTTTATATTTTTTGTGCTGTTTAAATAAGTTCACTGGTCTGTTAAAATGACGCCTTATCGCTCTGACTGCTGTGTATTTCTTTGGTTAATCCAGTTACTTTAGCGATTTCATCTCCGGTCTTCCGTTTCTGTCTTAATGGTTTCTCGTTATCTTGTATCGGTCTAGAACTCCTGCATCAAACGAACCTTTACCGCATTACATACTTGCCATTGCCGCTCCAGTTCCTCACGGTTTCGGTTGTCCTAAATTTTTGACTGGTCGTTGTGATGTCATCCTTTTTACTATCTGATTGCGATGCAACCGCCGTGAATCATTTGTTGTTCCAACTTGCAGGAAGGTACCAGATAATTCTTGTACTCCAGAGTGCGTTTTTTATTATAATATATTTTTCAAAGGCATAGCGATTAAATTATATCGTGAGGATGTTTTAAAATATGCTTCCTTTATTTTCATTTCGGTATTAACGTTTGATACAGACCAAAGTAAAATGTTCATAGAGGCACTTCATCGAAATAATTAATTTACTTACCGTCAGTAGAATCGTTGAGAATTTAATCCAATTGAAATTTTCATCTTGGAAGATAATAGCATTGAGACAGGTGCGATTCAATGGCTAAATGTCTCTTCCTAATTCTTTGAAAAAGTATTAGGTTTGCCTCCCCGTAACGTTTCCACTTTTATGTACCTTCTGCCTACCCATATTTTGTCCACTTCCTGCGGTGATATTTTTAAATAATGCAACGTATGTGTTTAGCTTTTTGCTGTTATTTTTCTGCTTTTGCTTCTTCAGATTTATAGTTAACTTTTTAATTTAAAAAATCACAACTTAATCAAAATGTTTTGTTATTTATGAAATTTAACTGTTGTTTTTCCATTCTGTTTTAAAGCATTACGACTACAATAGTTTCTTAACGATGTTTCCGTTCTATTTTCTCAATATTTCGTTGCATTCTTTTCAAGCACAACTGCATTTTCTGTGCGTTGGCGTCTTAAACCTATACTTCTTCAAGCCAAGTAAAGACCGATTTCACATTACAAAGCTTCTCTTCATTGCTGTTAAAGACCGCGCGACTGAAAATAGATAAAATAACCTTCGAGTGCCGCTATTTTCGTAACGCCAAATTATTTTGTGCGTAAACGATCGTTGTCACAGCCGGTCGCACCGCAACAAAAGGAGAATGAGGATCCATTGTTGTTCTGCTATTGTGAATGGAAATTCTTTTTATCGCGAATGACCACTTTGATTGGAAGGAAAGGATTGAATCAGTATCAAATAATGCTACAACTATTTTTGCAATATATTATTATTTGTTACTCGAACCATGCGCATAATATTCAGTCAATGCCTTCTTTTTAAGAAATTTGATCTTTTAGAATTATCATCTATATCTCTTTGTATGTCAAAATATTATGTTTTTTGTCCGGAGCAATTTATGGACAATGTTGTGATTTGACGAAAAATGGCTCAAATCGTTCTCCATATTTAATCGGAAATAATCAACTGGTAGGGTTAGACATGTCAAGTATTCGCTCCAACTATTCTGTGCCGTCTTTATCATCCAAAATTCTTATTTTTCATCAAACCTATTCATCATACCTAAACAATCGGCAGAAATGACGAAATACATCGCCATGTACTTCAAAACTGCCAAAATGAATCCCATTCCATGGCGTTCGTGCTTTCTATTAACTAAACCTTGAAAACGGGGAAATGCTGGTGTATCTAAATCTAATGAGGATCTTGCAAGTCACTGGCAGGAAATTAACGATGATATTGCACCGCATCTGACATAACTTTAGTAATGAATTAATGCGTACAATAGAAACCTAGATCTTATCCAAAGCAAACCAAATATTGCCTTATTGTAATTGCTTGTTATTTTTATCTTATAAGGACGATATTATATTATTATTTTATCTCGATATGATCTTTTTCTATTTTCTTGTTTGTTTTGTTTATTATAAACAATATTTATTGTGCAGAAACGACCATCTACACCTCGGATTCTAACAGTTTAAAAGAAGAAAATAAAGGAAGTTAAAATGTAAGAATTAACATGAAAAAACCTGAGCCGGCTGGGAATCACCATATGAAAAAATATGAGTGCAAAGGGTTAAAGGCTGCTACTTTAAATACAAATCAATACAAATGAGCTTTATAGGTTATCTGAAATTTTTTACGTTGCTATCTATTACGTTTGACGTTGCTACAACAATAATTTCGATGTTTCATAAAACTCGCGAAGCAAATAACGCAATTACTTCGCCTATTTGAAGGCAATAGACGCTATTTCAATCGGAGGCAACAATGTGAATCGCCTTGACAACACCCGAAAATTTAGAAAATAAATACGTGTTTCTGATAAAAAATTCTTCCATGTAACATCTAAACATTGCAAGAGTAAGATATTTTATTGTTTTAGTCGTAGAATAAAACAAAGACGGAGAAATTCGGTCCATATTTACATATTTTAATGACTGAATGAAATAAACCTTACACCCTGAAAAATCGAAAATCCCGTGTAAACTTATGGAAAATATAATCGTCTCCCGGAGTCGAATCCGGGACTTTTTCCGGGATGTTTGATTTTTCTAGGGACCATCTCATGGGGGATTAACGATTGTGAAAGTTTAAGCTCTTAATTCCATTGCGAAATGCCCAAAACTACTGGGACAGGCATACAGACAGACGGACAGATAAACAGACGGACAGGCAGGCAGACGGACGGAAAATCGAGAATTATTATGTAGGGATTGTATGTCACACAATTAAAAATTATGAATATTATTTTTATATTAGTGTTATAATAGAATTATAAAATTATAATATCGATATTAGTTGATGTATTTTTGATCTCCGCGTATTGGAAATGGAAATTAAATATGCTGTGCTCTAGCGTCATTTACTTGAAAACGCTCTTGTGTTTACAATTTATTTCATTTAAATTGCGGCGTGAATTCTGTGGCAAATCTAAAAAAACGAAATGTCTTTCTCATTTCTCATAGACGCTTCCAAAATTGTTTTAAAAATCCTCATTAGTTCGCCCGCCACTATTCTCCCGTTGTAGCTCTTTATCTGTCTGCCGCCGTCGCATTTTGGAACGCAAGATGCTATTTTATCTTTCGTCGCAATCCGAACATTTCGCAGCATCTCGCTATCTAAACGACGTGCTCCGAGTACAAGAGTCGTCATCGCTCGGGAATTTGACGCGAGTTCCGTCTTCCCTTCATATCTCCTTCTCTCCCTCCTTTCTCTTCCTCTCCCTCCTTTCTCTTCCTCTCCATTCTTATCTCCCTCCTTTCTCCTCTCCCTCATTTCTCCTCCCATCCCTTCTTTCTCCTCCACTCCCACCTTTCTCCTCCCCTCCTTTCTCCTCCCCTCCCTGCTTTCCCCTCCACTCCCACCTTTCTCCTCCCCTTCTTTCTCCTCCCCTCCCTTCTTTCTCCTCCCCTCCCACCTTTCTTCTCCCATCCCACCTTTCTCCTCCCATCCCACCTTTCTCCTCCCCTCCCACCTTTCTCCTCCCATCTCCTCCTCTCCCTCATCATCTTTCTCCTTTCTCCTCTCTCTCCTTACTCCTATCACATTTCTCCTCTCATTTCTCCTCTCTCCTTTCTCATCTCTCCTTTCTCATCTCTCCTTTCTCATCTCTCCTTTCTAATCTCTCCTCTTTCTCCTCTCATTCCTTTCTCATCTCTCTCCTTCCTCGTCTCTCTCCTTTCTCATCTCTCTCCTTTCTCATCTCTCCCCTTTCTCCTCTCTTTCCTTTCTCATCTCTCTCCTTTCTCATCTCTCCCATTTCTCCTCTATTTCCTTTCTCATCTCTCTCCTTTCTCATCTCTCTCCTTTCTCATCTCTCTCCTTTCTCATCTCTCTCCTTTCTCATCTCTCTCCTTTCTCGTCTCTCTCTCATCTCTCTCCTTTCTCATCTCTCCCCTTTCTCCTCTTTCCTTTCTCGTCTCTCTCTCATCTCTCTCCTTTCTCATCTCTCCCCTTTCTCCTCTTTCCTTTCTCATCTCTCTCCTTTCTCATCTCTCTCCTTTCTCATCTCTCCCCTTTCTCCTCTTTCCTTTCTCATCTCTCTCCTTTCTCATCTCTCTCCTTTCTCCTCTATTTCCTTTCTCATCTCTCTCCTTTCTCGTCTCTCTCCTTTCTCATCTCTCTCCTTTCTCATCTCTCTTCTTTCTCATTCTTCTCCATCCATTTCAGTTTGCAAAACGGCAGTAACAAACAGTCGAACCGCCTTCTTTCCGTGATATTCCAAGTCATCAGAGAGCGAAAGCATCTTCGATCTCTCCCTCTCCACGTCTCTCCTGGCTTTCTCTCTCATCCCTGTCGCCTTTCTCTTTCCTTTCCTCCTCACCAATTCCTGCTATCTCCTCGCTCTCTTCTCTCTCTCTTTCTCTCACTCACTCCGGCTTAACGGCCGATCATTTTTTCCTTCCCAAATTTCTAACGTTTGCCGCCGCTCCGCCAATTCTCTGATAACCCTTCTCATCTCCACCGGAGGCGTCTGGGGAGAAGGAAGTCTGGGTTCTCGTCGTTTTCGTCTTCTGCTCATCCTCCCACACTCTCTCTCTATTTATCTCTCGCCATCTTCTATTACGCATGGGACTTGATGACTTTCTCCCATTCCGTTCCCCTCTGCCGCTTTCTCGCCGCCGGGCCCGTTTCCCGTAATCGTCTCTCAGCTTTCGACTCCTATTCTTCCCTATCCCTCTCCCAAAAAAACGCACCTAAGATCGCTTATAGCACGGCGGTTGCTCTTTTGCGATTTTTTTCCATCTCGTTAGCTGCAGCACAAAAAAAGCGACGTCGATTTGAGTTGTAAGGGTTTCTTTTCGGAGCGCTCGGGTGAGAGGACCGCGGTGATGTTCCCGCTCGCTCAGATAAAAGAATTACGTTTTTTTGTTTTCATTCCGAGAGATCGCGTTTGGGCATCTGAAAGTTTTCCTGTTAGAATTTCTCTCGCTGTGCCCGAGACGTATTTTTTTTTTGAGGAAATCGAACTAAATGGCGAAAAGATGCGGCGTCGGTTGTTCTATCTCAGGAGCGGAAATCATCTTCGTCGAATTGTTATTCGTTCGAAGTTGAGTAAAAGGTTTCATAGAGCGACTGTAGTTTTCATAACTGTTCTACTTTAAGATTAAGCTTCGAGTTAAAAAAATGTTATATTGCGTAACTAAGGAAGTTGCGTGTAAAAAAACGACGGAAATTTTTATTTGACTCTATTATTTCAAAATGCATATGCATGATTTATATTAGCGTATATCTAACAAAAATAATTTCGTTTCCAACTGCGTGTGTTGAGCATTAGTTTTTTCTGGATTTAATGATACACATTTATTATAAATATTTATCTTTAGAATTTCATTTTAAATATTAGATTTGTCTAATCGTATAAAATGACCGAGTGCTTGTTTGATTTTTATCCGTTTTACTGCAACGGCGAGACAATCGAGCGTTTCCTACCACAAACAGAACAAGCATTTTGCATTAGAGATTATATCAAATCACGGTTTACATTCGAGAGCGGTGTTTTTGGGGGAACGATGCTTTCGGAAAGCAATAAATAACGCGAAAAATCAGTACAAAAGAGAGCTAAATCAATAAATTCCATATTCTGAGCCTCGCCCTTTCAATTGCCCTTTGTTTTTATAAAGCATCTCAAACCAATTAATCACTTCAGCTATATTTACAGGATGATACGTTGTCAATATTGAACTCGATTATCGTCGATAAATAGTCGGAAAAATCGGTCATATTACCCGTGTTTATAACAAAAAATCAGATTCTAATTTTATATTATATTTAAGATAATGCAGTATATCTTCAATTCAATCGCCAATATGGTCGTAGAACTTGCGGTTCGGTTGATTGTGTGTGCGCGAAAGACGAAAGCTACCAGATCTCGGAAGGAGCGGAGTTGATTGAGTGCACTGCGTCCCTTTTATTTTCCCTTTCCGAAATTAAATTCAATGAAAGTTGGGAGATATGTCGTCTCGTAAAACGCGTGCACTAGGGGTGCGTGCGTAGAGCGTGCCTCAAAAGATATCCTGGATATCGTCGCGGAGACCGGTGAGACATGGCGGAGGAAGAGAACGCCTTGGAGGGTTGCGTGCGCCGCGCTGCGCCAAGGGCAAGTTTCGTGAGGGGCCTTTTCAGGGAGGAAGGGGCGCGTAATTGATTCTATAGGGAAGAGGGAGGGGGATGGATGGAGCGCTGATGTCCTGCGTCCTCGGTCCCGTTGCGGTTAGCGTGATGTGGGACGAGGGAGGTAGGCAAGGGAAGTAGGTGAAGGGGATTGTGTGGTGGAGGCAAACGGGGAGGAAGGGGGGAAGATTACAACCGCCCATTGCTACTCGCACGCAAATGGATACGCGCGTTCCTTGCCTGATTTCATTTTTAAAGAACGCTCTGCAAATCCGCTCCGGTCTCTTGAGCTTTAAAAAGACTGCAAGCCGAAGAATTTTGAGGTGACATTGTGTGGAAGCCATTTTAATCCATCGAGTCTTCCAGAATAAACACTTAAGTTTAAAAAATTAAGTGCGAACTTGTTTTTAGGTAATCTCCAATAGCTCTAACAATTTAATTAAATTACTAACAAGGTTATGTGAAAACAGATGCGCATTTTGGCTATGAAAAAGCCGTATTAAGTGGTGATTCACCAAAAGTACGTCATAAGAACGTATTTTCAGCCTTAAGACGAGTTCGATAACTCTCTAGTGAACTAACAAGTCTTGATTGCACTGTTCTTATCTTTATAAAAGGTACGGTCTTTCATAGGACTTCACGTTTTTGGTTCAAAGTAATTTATGGTATTAGTCCATGCAAGTAATTTTACGTGCAATATTTGTCGTTTGCTACTAACACAATAATAATATCACTAAATAGGAAATAAAGTAGTTAGTTGAGGGATTCAAGTGAAAATAAAATCATTTTCGTTTAGTTCAGTATCCGATACTATTCACTTCGTTGTCAAAACATGTTTTAGTCCCACAACAATACATTTTAAATACATTTTACGGTAAAAGCGATCTCTGGTAACTTTAAATTCGAACAGAAAAGGAGAAATTTAAGAAGAATTTTCGAGTACCAATGTCATATTTTTATCGAGTAGTGATGAATCATCAGAGACATTGAGACAACTTAAAAAGACATGTTGATGAAAGACGAAATTCTATGAGTAATACGCCATTCATGTACAAAATGAACGTCTTCATCCAGGTAACTTATTTTTATATATTTTCGCCAAGATATGAGAAATCATTTCAATGGGCCAGGCATTAATTCATTATTCCAGTTTTCCGAGGGTAAATAACTGACTTGACGCATTTTTTGCCCGAGTTGTCGTTCGGTAAACAATTTGCTCCTTTTCGAGACGGTCCAATAGAGCGAACGATTCTACAGAATTTATTTTTTCACTCTCTAAAACGAAGAGCTTGGGGGAAAAACGTGAATATCGAATGAATTTTTCGAAGCGTTGAGATTAAATCGCTCGACTTTGATTTCAACGCTTTTGCCTCGTCCTTTCTCATCCTGCCTTTCCTCCTTTTAGGCTCTTATACACTTCTCACCCTTTTCTCTCTACCCTTTTTCTTAATCTATCTCCCCCGCAAACGTTTCTCTGATGGATCCCCGCCTCAGTCGGTTGAGCAAAATCCCCAATTTTCCTTTCCAACTGTTCCTCCCATTTCCACATGCTTCTCGGAGGACGCGGCCCAAATACACAAGAAGGTGCTAAGCTTGCAGAGTACCCGAGGCGCGCGTGGTCTCCGTTATTTTAAAAATAGCAAGTCCGGAGGTCGAGACGTTTAAATTGGCTCTTAAACGGTCGAGAAATCAAACGACACTTTGGTCGTTTACTTTCTTTTTTCCAATATTCTATCACCCTAAAAGCGTGGGTCCTTTTTCGCGTAAGCTGCTCTTAAAAAGAGCATTTCATCCATAATATTGCCTGGAGAGAATAGGAGGACCAGTTGAAGAGAAAAAATGCAAGTGAATTAGAACTTTAGTCTCGGATATGGCATCCGACCGCGCTTGAATGATTACAACTAGAATATCCATCATAGAGGGGGATTTCAAGAATAAACGTTTAGGTGTAAAAAACTGCAAAAATACGTATTATCTATTTCCAGTAGCCGTAGCAAGATTGTGAAAAAACAATTTTCAATTTTTTATATGAGTAAATACTTATTTTTACTTCTGTTTTCAGTAATAAGACGAGTTCGGTCGTTCTTTCGTGGATCAATAGTTGAGGCTTAACGGAAAAACCAGCTTCTCCAGTAGCCATACAATGGTTGGGAGAACCAGATGCACATTTTGGCGACAAAGCAGCCGTCTTGGCCCAACCAACAGTGATCGCTTTGATTGCTTTGGTCGATCTTTAACAATTTGGAAATATAACCAAAGGAGTTTTTCTTGGTTTTAGAGTAATAGTACATTGCCTGCTAACAGAAATTCTGGAATTTGATATGGTCCTTTCCGCCAAAGAATAGGAGCTAGTATTTTTTTTTTCAATTGGGAAGTGAATAAAAGATGTAGAGCAAAATTCCGTCGGAAATGAACGTGTCTGCTTTTCACCCGGTCCAATGAGCTTTTGCACCCATCGCCGGGTACGGTTTGGCCCTTGTTGTGGCGAAGGACTTGGTCGAAATATTTCTATTCGTCCCTTGCTATCTGTTTATTTCTTTGAAATTTTATCAATGACAAGTATGTTTGCAAAGTTGCCCAAACTAAAATTAAAAGTGGGAGCCATTAATCTTATCGAATTGCGCCCGTGGAAGCCTTCATCTTTTAAACATATGTGATTAAATTCCACTTTTACCTAGTTGTCAAATGATTTAATTTTGGCGACTCATAAAATCAAATTAATTTTGGCGGAAGGAATCGAATATTATCCATCTAAACAGTTATAATTAATCATTGACTTGAAGAACATAGGGATTTAAATTTATTCTATATGTTAATGTATTTTTTCTGTTTCAGGTGAGTTGAACCTTCAGATGTGTGCAGTTGTTTTTCGATGGAATTTGGCAAAGACCGTGAGTAATACTTTTGTGCAATACACTATATTTCAAGGTCATTTTCCAAAGTGATTATAATTTAAACGTTCGGAAGCAAATCAGTTCGTAGGCATTTTAGTGGTAATTGACTTTATTATTATGCTGCTTCAGTTAGTTCAATACAATCATTTGCTGGAATATGTGAGAGCAAACATTATATTTTGCTCCTGAGAGATTAAATTTGAAAAAACCCGAATATATAAAAAAACGCGAGATATGAAATTAAGTTTTTCCACGTTCGTCACCATGAGGTCATGTGAAGTTTATAAGGCCAAATGTCGTCAAATGAAATAATATCGCTGGATGGAACCATAACGGAACAGTGATAATGAAGCGCCAGCCTTCCGGTTTAAATATTTCATTATGCGAATAAATCCAAGCCGCTAAAAATATCACCATGTCATAATTTTTCGCCGGCATTTTAATTATCTCCACGTCAAATACAGCTCCTCCCTAATATTTATTAATTTCATCATCATTTCATTCGCGGTGCACAATAAAAGTGAATGTGGTGAACGACCACGAAAAATATAACAATCGAAAAAATAAAAGCTTTTTGGCATTATTGGAATGAAAAGTCCATTACATATGCTTTTACGCCTTTTCGCGGCTCGGAAATTGCTTACGTATTGAAAATATTTGGAATTTGAAGGACGCCAGGTGAAAAGGAAGATTAATTGCCGGCAATGAGAGCGATGATTGGAGGGAGCATCTCCATGCATTTACCATCCAAGACTTTATTGACTCAACAAACGGGCGAGACCTCTTGACACCATTGAGAATGATTAATGAATACTTGAATCTTCCAATCCGTTCTCGTGAATCTCTTGTGAAGTGCGCCGAGCATTTAAAGACAAAATCTCGAACTTCGGACCGGAGAATAAATTGAAGAATTGGTATTGTTTGGGAATGGATTTTGTGAATGAAAAAGCTATACATCATAACTATGAAGGATAATTATTTATTCGCAACCTTGATCGTTGCATTCCGAATAACAAAACCATTGATTGAGCGACTTCAAACCATGCGAATAATCGATCAAAGTGATAGCACTGCGAATGTTATCGAAATAACCTTCATCGAGTTAGGTCCCTTTACGCTATCACCTAAAGTCAAAGAATTACTGTTTATATTTATTCTTCATCGGCATCGGATTCTTCAGAAAGTTGATTGATGATGTTCTGTACTTTTAAAATTAAAAATTAGGCATTTTTATTAAATTATTTCTAACATTTATTACCGATCATTTTACATCGATAAAATCGATTCTATAAAGATTTTTATAAATACAAACAATATTACAGGATGTCCATTAGTTATATGGCCCATTTAAAAATCAACGACTTCAAAAATATTATAGATAAAATTAATTAAATAATTAATTATTAAAATGTGTCAGATAATCTATAGTCATCTTGTACATTTAGCTCATTAGTTCAAACAGCACCAATTGCAATTACCATCCCCAATCATAAATCTTAAAACCACATTTTGTAAAATTAATTAGGCGGTTAATTATCGCGGATTTAATGCATGTAAGCATTATAATTAAACTTGTACCGTAAATGTATCTTCTTCTAAATGATGATGCCATTAAGTTGACCCCCATTTATTTAAAAATCGAATTAATTATGAGTTACACCAATTTCCATATATACAGTCAAACTCATTTATAACGAGCACGGTTGTAACGAGTTCACGGCTATAGTGAGCAAATGCTACCTCCAAGATAAGTTTACGAGCATTTACATACAAATATTTCACGTATATAACAAGCACGCTTCACGGATATATCGAGCAAACTTTGACCACTTCTCACTGTCTCAAACGCGGTGGAGGTCAGCCCCTTAAATCCTCATAGTGACCCAAAATATGTAACCTTGTGTTCTTGAGTCCAACCTCTACACCCTATCCATCGGGGAGGTTAAAGACCGCGGCGTTGTTGTTAAAAAATAATCCCTTCGTCCAAACCAAGAATTCCCAACTTGCAGGTACAGTGGCACTCGCGGAGGTCCTTTGTCCTCTCCTCCCAACCCCCAGCTCTTTTACAGCCAGGAGGTTGTGTTTAGAAGGGGGTAAGGGGCTGAGGGCATGTACAATGGTGCCCACCCCCGTCGCTCAGCCGAATGCACCCAACACCCTTTCCCACGTAAAGATGGGAAATCCCACGTTTAATCCGTCTCCTCATTAACTCTTCCTGGAATTAGTATGCTCACAGTTTGCAAAGAAAGTTCGTAGCGTTGATCACAAAAATCAGTTGAGATTTTGCCCTTGAACGAGTAACATGTCTGTACATAAAAGGAAGTGTTTGTCTATTCGCGAAAAGGTTGATATTATTCGAGAGTTAGAACGTGGTAAAAAAATGTTGAAGTGTGTAAAAAATTTAATTTATCATCGTCTACGGTTTCAACCTTATGGAAAAACAAAGAAGCGATTTTATATGCACTAGAGAACAACCTAACAACGAACAAGAAAATGAGGAAGTGCGACTTGGGTAGTGATTAAGGATGCAGCTGTGAGTAAATTTTATATGTACGTATGTTTACTTTAAATTTTCTAGTTTATTCTCATTTTTAGGTTTTTTCATAAATTTACTAAATAACCTTTCTGTTTATATATTCACTTTTACTTCTTATGTCTTATTTCACCATACGCATGCATGCTTTTGCCTTCACGGATATTAAGTTTAACGGCTATAACGAGCAAAACTAAACGGTCCCGTGGCGCTCGTTATAGCCGAGTTTGACTGTATTTTCATGGATAAATTGTCTCTGTTGCCAATCTGGTACACATAGGAATGAATTCACGAGTTTTAACCATTGGTACAGAGTTATGAAATTATTCACCCAAAAGTCTCTGTTTTTGATAGAGTAATTTTTGAGCCATCTTAGCAATAAGAAAACGCGAAATTATTGCAGGACTCGACCGCTCTTTAAACTGCAGCGAGGATAGTAGAAATGTTGGATGGTCAACTAAATTACTAAGGAAAAGGATAGTAGGTTTATTGGTCTCTTTAGTTCGTAAAATTTTCAAGTGCATAATTAATGTATGCGTCAGAAGAGCAATAGTAATCAATATAGATTGTAAATTTTTGTTTGTATGTTTTCTGGCTAATCAGCCTCTTGGACTATTATAGCAATAACTCCTTTCGCACCGGACACACACAAAAGGGAGGAGGGAAACCCGGTTCCGGCATTTGTACTCTTTGCGAAGAGCACCAACGAGGTTAACTGCAATAACGTCCCTCCCGAAGGACGGATCGCTGACTTGCGCGGTCTCCTCAAACCACGCAAATAGGATACGGGACGTTCCCAAGTTGAAGAATCTGATCACCTCTGAATTTGAATCCGGTACCAGTGGGTGAATTGTGAAATGTATTGAGGACTTCAGAATTGTCAGTATTGATAGCTATAGAACGTCCTATTAAATAAAATATTATAAAGATAGCTATAAAGCGCCATATTAAATAAAATATTATAGGAAGCAATTTTTCTTCTCATTAGAATCTTATTTTCTTCGACTGAGAAGATAATTTTTTAATTGAAGTTGGAGAAATAGGCTATTTATTTATAATTAATGAGGTCAGGCTCAACTTTGTGGAATTTACTCATAATGAAACGAATACTTTGTGGTTTCCACAACTTTAATTTAACACGATCGTAGTGAAACCGGTTGTGATAAATTAAAGTTGTGGAAACCACAAAGTATTCGTTTCATTAATTAATTAATTTATTTATTCATTTATTTATTTATTTATTTATTTATTTATTTATTTATTTATTTATTTATTTATTTATTTATTTATTTATTTATTTATTTATTTATTTATTTATTTATTTATTTATTTATTTATTTATTTATTTATTTATTTATTTATTTATTTATTTATTTATTTATTTATTCATTTATTCATTTATTCATTTTTTCACATACAGCAAAAGTGCCAATTTAAAATGAAAAACTAAACACTCAAAGATTAACAATATAACAACAAAATAATGTACAAAACAATATATGATGAAATTCAATGCAGCTGAAGCATAAGCATAACTTCTGATTCAAAGAAATGTAACGTTAAATAGCGTTTTTGGTCGCAAATGTACCTTTATTAAAATATGGAAACATATTCATTTTCTTTTGGACGTCGATTAAAAGAAAATTGTTGCCGTAGCGATTCGAAGTTCGGAAAATACAAATGAATCTTTAGAAGTAAATATATAAATTCGGAAATTTTATATGTATCGGCAAAAATTACTTCAATCTCGCTTCACATAAAATATTTGGAAGCGTTTCGTGATGTTCTTCAGAAATTTTTGCAGCAAATTATCATCCTCACATCAAAGGGATTATATTATCAATAAGATAATATCTTAGGGTAATTGATAGGATCTCTCACATTGAGCAAATGATCAACTCAAATGGAATAGGAACAGCAAACGCGTGCCGATACGTCATAAATCACATTTTAAATCCTATTCTTGGCTTAAATGCATCCGAGTATTATCATCTTCAGAATTTTTATATTACAGTCGTAATTTACTTTCATCTCTATCCCTAAAAAGTCTTGGGGGGTCATTTTTCATTTATTATGATCTTTTTTTGACCCATTATCCTTCCATATCTGTCTTTATTTAATACAGTCGTTTCGTTTGGAGATTCTTATATAGTTGTTCTCCTGTCATATTAAATTATTCACTCATTTTTTTTATTCGTTGGAACTTTTTCTGTATAATCCTTTTAAATGCCTGTGAGCTCTCTAAAAATGTTTTCTCTTCTGGGAAAAATCAATCGTACTTTCCATTGCATTGTTTTCACCGATTCCTTTTACGCAAAATCCCAATCCGTAGCTTGGTTTTCTTTCTCTACAACTATTCAATTCTGTAATTGCTAAAAGCTATTGCACTAAAAAGAAACACATCGGCATTAATCTTATAAAACATGTTTATCTATGAGGAAATGCTTTTTTCATTATTTTTCTCGTGAAATATAAAAGTATTCGTTGGAGAATTGTCAATCTCGCCTTATGAGTATATGTTTGTAGAGCGATGTAGAAAAAGCGATAATGGAATTAAAGAAAGGGAAAGCCACAGGCAGCGATGGAATACCGGCTGAGGCACTTAAAGTCATGGGATCAGAAAGACTAAAAGCGATCACCAAATTAATTAATAAGATTTACGACACGGGAGAGTGGCCTCGGGATTTCCTAGAAGTAACAATGATCCCTCTAAAGATGAAGCCAAAGGCAATATAGTGTAAAGATTACAGAACGATAAGCCTTCTGTCACAACTTCGAAGATCATCACGAGGATTCTTAATAAAAGGCTGGAGAAAAAGGCAGAAGAAATGCTAAGGGAAGAACAATTCGGTTTCAGAAAAGGACGAGGAACTAGAGATGCTATAGGGGTAGTTAGAATCATATCAGAAAGGGCAATAGAATACAGTCAAGATATCTGCGTATGTTTCGTAGACTGGCAGAAGGTCTTTGATAGAGTAAATTGGGTCATATTGATGAAGATATTAAAGGATTAGGTGTAGACTGGAAAGACAGGAGACTGATTTGGAATCTATATGAGAATCAAGTTGTAAAGGTCAGGTTTGAGAATGTGGACACCTGCGGAATAAATATCGGTAGAGGAGTAAGACAAGGCTGCTGCCTATCGCCAACCCTATTCAATATATATGGAGAAAGTCTAATGTAAGAAGCTTTAGAAGGCACAGGGGATTTAAAAATTGGAGGAAGGATTATAAGAGCAGTAAAATACGCAGATGATCAAGTACTTCTAGCAAGAAAGGAAGAGGAGCTACAAAAAATGATAAATAGACTAGTAATAACAGGTAGAAAATACAGTATGGAAATAAATACAGAAAAATCCAAGGTCATTCGAATATCGGGTAAAGAAGAGAATCTGAACATAACTATTGGGGGAAAGCCATTAGAACAAGTTTCAGAATATAAATACCTTGAAAACATCATAACAATAGAAGCAAAATGTTCGGATGAGGCCAGAACTAGAATAGGAAAAGAAAAAGCGGTTTTCAGAAGAAAGAAACACCTACTTATGGGGAATATAAGGGAAGATATCCGGAAGAAGTTCATAAAATGCTTTGTATGGAGTATAGTTCTGTACGGGGCAGAAACATGGATACTAAGGAAAAATTACATCAAATACTTGGAAAGCTTTGAAATGTGGACTTGGAGGAGAATGCTGAAGATAAAATGGACAAATAGGATGAAAAAAGTTCTACGAGGAGTAGGAGAGAAGCAAATGATTATACAGACTATTAGAAAGAGGAAGGCAAACTGGGTTGGACATTACCTGAGGAGAGAGAGTATGATTAAAGACGTGTTAGAAGGAAAACTAGATGGAAAAGGAAAAAAGGCACGAAAATGTTTCAGCTGATAGACGATTTGAAAGGGAAAGAGAGTTATCAAGATATGAAGAGGACAGCGGAAAATAGGAGTATATGGGGAAACAAGTTTAACCATGAATAATCACGGACCTGTCTACGGTCAGACTACCCATTATGATGATGTTTCTAATAGATTTTTATAAAAATGATGTAATAATCATGGTTGTAACAATAATAGCAGTTTTGTAATTATTATGAATAATAATTATAATAAGCATCTGCTATCGGTGAATAACCATTGATGGCGGCTACTTTGTAACTCAAATGTTCATCTAGGTTTCCTATCCCTTTTATGGCTAATGGAGATGCATTTTGGGTGAATTTCATCCGAAAATATGATACATTCTTTTAGCAAAGAAAGAAACGTGATTTTTTTTGCACAAGTAAGATGAACCGTAACCTCCACAACGGTCCCTTCAATACCCCTGCGTGTGTTCTCTCGTTGACGGCTCCAAAAAAAAACACATATAAAACTCTTACTCCGGGAGAGAAGAACTCTGTCCTCGAAACGAAAAAAGAATCACCGCTTCGGAGTTTATTTTCGCAGACAGGCGCACGAAACCGATTAACTCGTTTTTTTAAAGCCTATGATAATAAGTGGACCAGAGGAGCGAAGACAGACTCGCGAAATAACGTACCAGAGGTATCCACGAACGGATTCATATGCATGAGCGAACCCCGGTTTGTTTTTTCAGTCTCTCGCCTCGTCCTTTGTTTTCGGGCGACCTTTTCTACATTCCCTCTATCCATCTCTCTCTCTTCCTTTTCCATTATTATTGCATGCCATCCGCTCTGATAGAGAGACCTTTGCCTCTGACTCTCTCTCTCCCCCTCATCTTCCCTCGTTCACTCCATTTCATACACCACTGCACTGATTCCTCTCTCTCTCCGTCTCTGATCCATCACCGAGCTCTCTCCCTCCCTCCACACACACACACATCCTCTCCACCCCTCCACGTTCTAGTCCCAGTCACGAGTTAAAAAGCCCCGAGATGTATTTTTTCCACCCCAAAAGGATCAAGCTCATTTTTTTCGTTTGACCGGGAGGAAAAAATTGGGTTCGTCGAGAAAAAAAAATGTTTTTTTAATTTTTCTGCCTTTGTTGAACCGAGAAGAAAAATGGGTTGGGATAATGGTAGTGGTGAGATGGAGGTATGGTTTTTCGGGGGAAAGGGGGGCGTGATAGGAATTTGTTTGTGAATTGAGAATGGGATGGAGTAGAGAGAGAGGTGAAAAATAGCTTATTGGAGATGAGGAGTGATGACGCCATATGAGCTGGTGTCGTATGTGGGGGACAATGGATAAGAGGAAGGGGGAAAAGGGAGGAGGAGGGCTACCTTTCGACGCGTTAGACGTGTCCATATTTACTCATCGACAGCACCAAATCCCAGAGCGTGTCTCCCATTCCTCTGGACGCGATCGCGTATTAATCGGGAGCAGCACTACTCAGAAAAACGAAATGTATCATTACGACACCGTCACGACACCTATCTGACACACAAAGAATAGGAGTTCCGGTTATCCTAGTTAATATGCTGAGAATTTACCACTAACTACTAATCCGTACGAACCGTAGTTAATAAAGTTTAAACTAAGATTTTTTAGCTTGTTCTTCTTGTCGAAAAAGTCAACCGAAGAATTACTTCGCTACCGGCAGTGATTCAGTTTGGGTGGATTTCACGCCATATCTCTGGATTTTACTATTATTTTTCTCTCCCTATCTTATTTATCTGAGCCGCATTCCTCCACCTTGGTTGCTAATCACGATAAATGCGAAATTAACCATATGCGTTGCATTAAAATGGTCTAAACAGAGACTGTATTTTTCCCACCCCAATTGAATAGTATACGGCGTCATTATCTTCCAATAATGTCACCGTGCCATTTCGTCCATCCGCTCGTATAAAAAGCGCAATACAGGCTGAACGAATTTCTATGGATTTCTTATATCGGAAAAGTTGAACAACGGTTTTACAAAAAAGACATATAAAGCGTTTTTCTCTAAGTTAAGCACGGTTATAGCAATTTTAATTATTTTTTAATGCATGGCCCAATCTAACAACATATCGCTCATCCGCTACAATAGTGACATAACTCAAAAAATGCAATTTTTCAGTAGAGCAATTTGAAAATTTTATTTTTTTAAAGTTAAAATAATAATAATTATTAAAAATTGTAAAAATTAAAATAATACATGGTTTCATCATTCTTTGAACCTAATTAACCCGTAGTCATTTTACTTTTAGTGAGAATAGTAACACCTAAAACACTCCATTTCAAACCCTATTTTGACTTATGACGTTATTCTTGTAAAATTTGAAAACTTTTTTAAGATGTAACAAATTACTTGAAATAAAATATCTTGAATAAAATATAAATTTATTGTATTATAACATATTCTTATAAAAATTTCAATTTATAGAACAGATTATTATAGAATTCACTAGTATTTTGGAATATAATTTTTGTGGAGTAATTGCAATAAGTCTCCCTTTTTTCTCACTTATACTTGGTTTTTTATTGTAAGCTGGTTCCAATTACACGAGCTTATTCGGAGAATTTTTTCCTGCTTTGTGTTATACAAATTTCTTTAAATTCTTTTTGGCTGAAAGATGTTTTGTAAAAACATTTTGACGGGTTTCGCTTTTCCACTTAAAATTCTTATGTCACCCATCTTTACAGTATCGCCTTCTGTATTCTTGCAAAAATGATTTCCAAGTGTCGTACGTAATTTCTTCAAATCAAACAAATTGCTGTGACACTGTTCAGTAACCTTATACGGTTCGCCTGTTTTCTCCACTGATCTTGTCAGGCTTATAAATTGATCAGGACATAAATTGGTCCTGATCGCATGGATCTTCAAACTTCTTTTTCAATAACGGCGTGAACCGAATCCCCTTCATTCCCGATAAATTTTAACACATTAAACCGTCACAACACCAAATCTGTCATTATTGTGGAAAGATATGCGTCTTTTATTTATCACTAACAGAGCACGACTGAGATGTGTCATTATTCATGATTACCTACTCACAGTTGTGGAAAAATGCAATAGTGACATAACTGCTATCTAGCGGTCATTGTTTGAGTTACACTTGTGTCCTCCTTACTGATAAAAATATGCATCATTTGTCGTGTTTTGCACAACAAAACTCAAAATCGACCAATTTTTAATTGTGTCCCTATTGTAGCGGGTGACCGATATATTTAAGTGACAAAGTACGAATTTTTCTGTTAAAATTAAAAATTGATGAAACGCCATTACACACGATATGCAGTTTACGTCAGCATTCTGGAGTCTTTGCTATACATTCATTTTATAGGTATGATATTTTGCTGTTATTTGGCATATGAATGCCGGATTCCTAAACATATGATTCAGAAAATTGCATATAAAGAAAATAATTTTCGTTTCCCTTTAATATTCTCCATTTTAGACAATGCAGCTCATCGCTTCCCTCCCCTGGTTCTAAACCTTCATTTATCATTCCCAAAACTCCCACCTCGGTATTTAAATCGAATCGCAATCCTCCCACGAAAATTTTACTTTTTGTGTACCTGATATTTCCTCCCTCTCAAATATTAACCGTCTCTACCTCCCCATAATCTGTGATGTCAATCTCCTGCTCCGTCTCTTTGTAACGTTTTGCACCTAACAATTTCATTTTCTCTGGATGAGTACACTTTTGTCCACCAAACTATAGTTATATTTCTGGCCAATATTCAGAGTGTTTTATATCATTATAAATAATAAAGGTGAAATACTCCTTTAGCCAAACAATTCGCAGCTTTGTCTTCATATCACATCTCTCATATCCCTAAATCCTTCCTTCAGGAATCTTCATCCCATTTTTCTTCTCTTTCATTGCAATCTTTTTTGGTTCCTATCACGCCATAATTCAGCTCTTTTTACTCTCAATTTGAAACCGAATCTCATGTATTATGTATATTTGTGCATATATTCATGGTGTTTAAATTCCGTGAAATGCGGCGTTAATTTTAAAAACAGTATGTTTACCTTCTCAGTTTTTCTATATTTTTGTCCTCTCTCCTCCAATTTTACTCTGTATCCGTCCCCACAGCAAACAAAATCCGCCACCCCCGCATCAAAAAAAAGGACTTATAACACGAAAAAACAAACAAGTTGCAATGAGCGTAATCCTTTTGAGGCAGGGGAACTTTATCGCATCAACGTCGAGTTAGTTTTTCCCCGTTTCGTAATGTTCTTCATTTCTGTTTTAAAAATATCTCTTCCACGTTCGTGTTCCGTGTGTTAAAGAGTTGAGAGAGTTGAATGTGTCCACCCGAATTAGTTCTGAAGTCTCTTGACGCTGAGTGGCTGACGTCCCTCTCTTTCCGTCTCTTTCTCTCTCTCCCTCTCTCTCACTCTCCCGGGTAGAAATTCCCAATATCCCCTCTTCCCTGTCCTTCTCGCCGTCGTCCTTTGTCCCTTTGTTCGCTTCCGCATCATCTCCCCTTCTGCTCTCGAGGTTTTTGCTAGAGCTCGTTCATAATCCTCACTGCTCTTTTTCCTCTTTAGGCTCTTATATCTTCCTCCTATCTTTATCATCACCACCCAACTGTCGTATCCGCTTCTCTATCTATTTGTTGGCAAATATAAAATAGGATGAAATGCTATAGAGGACAGTATTTATTCCCCTTTCCGGTCTTTAATCGATATTGTGCCGCTTTCGATGAATCGAGGAAAAAGAATAGAGTTTTTTAAGCAGGAATATTTTTTTTGTTCCGTTCTCTTCATACAAAAGAGTGTTAAATTTAATCGAAACTGAGGTTGAAAAATAATTGCAGGACGATTTGATCAGTATTTTATGTAAATTTTACTTATAATTTTATGACTGTCTGACATGAGACAAAATTTTGAGTGGGTTTGTGCATAAAGAATTTAAGGTGTTTTGTATTCTAAAATGTTTATTTGACTTTCATTGTAATTCCAATGCGTACAAAATTATCAAAATCCTCAATTCACAACATATAATAGTAATACAATAGAAAAAATTGGTCACAGTATCATTATATCGGCACACATTGGACATCCTTTGCTAAACAGTCGGTGATTCCCAGCAGCCGATCACAGATACACTAGGACAGTGATGGCGAACCTTTTCTAGCGCGCGCCGAAATTACCTTAATAAGAGAAAATTTGCCTGTGGGCGTGCCACTACCACAGGAAGACATATACTAAATGATTCAAATGATATATCGGCAACAAAGTAAGAAATATAGTTTTTTTCATTTTTATCGAATTCTTGGTGCGAATCCCACATCTTCAAGACTTTACAAATAATATTAAACGCTAACTAAAATAGATTGCATTAATGGATAATGTTAACGGAGTTATCTTTGGTGGAAGTGGCACTCTATTTAGAAGAAACAAATTAGGTATCTCATGAAAAATCTTTATATGTAAAAATGATTTAATAAATTACGTAAATTAAGTAATGAAGAAGATGAATGGCATGAACGGAGTGATCCAAGGCATCAACTTCCGTTTGACAAATTCTAGTTAAATACTTATCAGATATTAACGATATACTAATAAAAATGTCAAATACTAAATTTTTTGCTGATGCCAGGGGCAGATTGGGCCGCCGGCGAGTAATCATAATATAACCGATGGTACCTCTGGTATACGAAGCCTCTCTTTCGCATCGTTTTAATACCTACATTGATTAGACTTCTGAGATAATTTTTGTGATGTCGCTGTGTTAGCGAGTTGCACATTTTGTTTCTTATTCCATTTTGTGGCGTGCCAACCAAAATCGTTCCGCGTGCCACCCTTGGAACGCGTTCCATAGGTTCGCCATCACTGCGACTAGGAGTTTAACGCGATAATCTGCGCTATGCTACATCTGTAGGTCACAACAAGGTGTTTAATCAGAGACGTAGTGGTGGTGTTGCATTGTTTGAAGAACCTTTTCATATTTTGTAAATTTATATTGAGATGTAACCACACAGTGTTTTATAAATACAACGGTGGGTCAATGAATCAAGTGTTTTTAAGAATGAATTCATAACAGTGTTTTCCAGAAACATGAATGCACCTCGTAATTGCACCCTCGCCTTGAAATAAATCTAAATGTGCCGGAATTGAGTTGGAAAATAAAAAATATATAAAAAGAAAGATTGAAAATGTTTTAACGTAAATTTACACATCTCCTGTAGCATATGCAACCCAATCAACTCATCATAACATTTGGATTTAATATGACAACAGGTTACCTGCTTTACATCCAACCTCAACTCTGTGTTGGCATGCCATTATTTTTATGAGCTCTAAAAGTTTAAAAACAAAAACTTTTCAGTGACTTTTCTTTTATTTAACCTCGAATATTACTGCTTGTTAAAAATGCGATCATCTCTGGATTATCGTCGGCCCTTAAAAACAACATCCGAGATATCCGATATTTATGCGTATGAAAGAAAAGCACGCTATTTTTAATAAGCCCTTCAACGCGCTCCATATACGCGCGGATATGTCCCGTGCAGGGGCTTAATTTTTTCACCAGAAGGGGATTTTAACCAGATGACGGTGCATTTTTTGGCCGCGGTCATGGCGCCCGGCCATTGCTCAACGCCATCTATACCTATCTCTCTCCATTTCACTTCTTTTCTTCCTCTCGTCGCTTCCCTTTATTTCCCTCGTCTCATTACTTCCTTCCTCTTCCTCGCTCTTCTATTTCCTCCTCCTCGTACCCTCCCTTCTTCCCGTCTGCTACGTCTCACTCCAGTTTCCACTCTCTCTCTCTCCATCTCTCTCTCCGTTCTGTTTTAACTTCTATCCCATTTTCTCCTTGCAACGCTTCCCTTTCACGCCGTCCTATTCGTCTCTTTCCCTTCTCGACCCCTTGTTCCGCATAATCCCCGTGGCTAATATCACCGTATCCTCTTCCATTTCTCTCCCAACTTTTCTCTCCTTCCCCCGGATTATTCGGCATCCTTTCCACCCGTGCCTCCTCTTCCCTCTCTCTCTATATCCTCCTTTCAACTTCCATTAATGCGACTCTGCTGGAAACCATTCTTCCCGTCTAAATGGCTTTTAATCATGGCGATACTGTTATCTTTCCATTTCGAAACCGGCATTTGGTTTTGCCCGCGGAGTACGGTCGGACTGTTTTCCTTTCCGTTGTCCGGCCACCGCTGTTTGTAGTGCCTATTCCTCAAAAAGATGTGACGTATCCATTTTCACCGTCTCCGTTGTTGGTTTCACGAACGAATGAGTCGAATGATGTCGTTGCGCTTAATCTTAACGGCTGCAAATAGCTTAAATGTATCGGCAAGTTTATAGAAAATACTAATGAAATAATTTTTCTTCTCCAAATATAAATGTAAACTTAGTCGTTTGTTTATTCACCTTTCGCGAATCGTGTTTTTTCTCTCATCTGGATCTTTTAGTTAGTTCGTTGCGCTAGAGAATTATTGCGTTCGTCTTTTGGATGAAAACGCTCAAAAAAAGCACTTCAACAAAAAAGAACAAGGTTAAGAAAAACCAGATGCGCATTTCGGCTACAATGCAGCCTTCTTGAGTGGCGATTCACCGAAAGTAGGCATTAAAAAGAAACATTGGAGATATACCCTTGATAAGTACTTACGCTTTCAATTTTCTATTATAGAAATGTTTATTCTTTAATTATCTTGTTGAGTAGTTTTCAGTTTTAGTTAAATATTAACGTTATAATCAGGGTACTTATTATAGAAAATAAAAGTATCAAAAACTCTGTGATAAAGGCTGTTTTTAGTTTAATTTATATTTGTGTTTATTCGTATTTTTGAGGCAGTCAATTTCAGTTTACCACAAAACATTTAAGAGGTTACTGAGCGTCTGAATAAAAATCATTGGCGAATAAGATGACAATATAACGCATTCATTTATTTTCGCATTTGCATTGTTACCTGATTCATTTTATATTTTTGTCGCGTTCAAATCCAAATCCAATTCCATACGAGACGAATTATTGCAAGAAGATCATTGTATTCAAATCATTCTTTTGGACCGATCGCTTAATTTCTTAATGCACCTCTCTGTAATTTCTTTCTTCTGATTAAACGTGCAATAGTCTGTAATTAGGAGCACTTGCATATCTAGGAAGTTCCAAGATCAAAGTAGAAATTAATGGGCGCGCGGCGACGACACCTCTCCTCAGAAACTTTTCAGGATAGCAGTTCGCACGCAGTCATCCACTTTCCTCTCGTTCCACCCTCTCCTCTTCTCGGAGCTTCACTCTCTCATTTTGCGCCGTTTCCTTGCCAAACTCCTGAAATGCTCTTGCAAACGCTTACGCCACCAACAGCGCACGTCCTCTCCCTTCTCAAACATGCCATCCATCTCTTTTCCCTTCTCACTCCGCTCCTTACCCATCTGCTGCCTTCTACACATACACGCGCGTGCTTTGCGACGCAATTCCAGACACGCCGCTGCGTCGAGCGCTACTTTTATAAGCCTAATGCACCAAAAAGAAAAAAATCATCCTATAAAGAGTTACTCCGAATATTTTTTAGCCAACGCCATTTCGCTCTCTTCCTACTCGGCTATTTGCGCAAGTTAGGACCTGGTCGTAAAAAATGTCCGCAATTCGAAGACGTAAAATAACGTAAGAGACATTCTGTCCTGGCTGAGCGGAGAGTGTTTTTATGTATTTGGTAGGATGTTTTTTCAAGTTTTGAGCCAATGATTTGCCCAAGTTTTGATCGTTTCTTGCGGCCATTTTAAATTTGACTGATGAAGTTAATTTTGACAGTGTCAATAGATTTCGCGATTAACACCTTACTTACTACAAACGATGGATTTCTCTTCACTGCGTATCAAATTCAAAGTCATATTTTTAATTCCGTGAAAAAGCCGCTGACGTTATAAATATAGATTTATTTAAGCTATAACGAGATGCATATATTTCAGAAATTGACTGGATGTTTAATGCAATGATCCTTTCCTATGAAATATTAATTAATGTATCCCTGCAGCGGAGTGTGCCGGGAAGTTTTGAATTTTAACGTCGCTGGAGAAATAGGCTTCGTATCGATAATGCAATCCTTGGATCATGCATATTAATTTAAGGCACGTGGAGCATTAATCTAGGTGTAAATTATTAACGCAGAGATTAGGGCGCCATCCTTATTCGGTCTTCAATTATTCCAAAACTCAAAATTTGTGGCATGATCGACAACGACGCCACGCCCACATTTAAATCCGAGCGTAATTGAGGAATGGTTTTTGCTATTTCCGAAAGTCTTAAATCCAAATTCGCTATTTGGTATCCAAGTTTCCAGTAACATTTAATACAGCATTAATCGGAGTAAATGTTTCTGAAGGTGCTAAAGGTTATCGTAAAACTTTTCTCCAGCTTTAAATCAGTCAAAATAGTTAGAACTTTTACAATATATCGTAGTAATATAGAAAAGCTTATGGTACCCTCATTACATGTAGTGGAATTAAATTAAATGAAAAACTTTCCATTTTAAATGTTCAACCGCTATATATTCATAGTCAAACCTCTCGACTTAATCGATTTGCACATATTTGATATTTTTTTTATCTTATTCAATAAAATAATCGATGTAATGTCAGTTGTAAAAATAAAAATAGGCGAAAATACTGAATATTTTATTTATTCTCCAGTATTTTTCTATCAGTTAAACTATTTGAAGGGGTTGACGCTGAAACAAGACATATCATACCTTCTTAAGCCTTGAAAAATTCTTTGGCGTCCGCATAAATGAATAATAATTCATTAAACGGTCGTAGAATATTTTAAAAATCCGTGCAAAGGATTTATGCTTCCTCTCGCCAATAAATTTTCCTTTTTTTATCTCCCTTATAATCTCTTTCATAATATCCTCGTCTCCATCTTTCTTTTTCTGCCCATCCACTCTCTCTTCATCAGCAAACTTTCTCTTTTCATTTCCTGCTCCCATCCTGACCGAATCTCTTTTCCCCGCACCCAGCAGGCTCTCTCTATATCCCGAACCACCGTTAACCACATTAGAAGAAAGGGCAAAGTTCACTTATCTATGTTGGCTTCCCTCTATTATCGCATTTATCCACATGCTGGTTAATACTTCACGAAAATATTTCCTTTTTTATCTTCTCAAGGTTATCCTGTTGGTATAATAGAAATTAATAATATTATTTTTACATCTTATGTTTTATTTTACCTGTTATATTTTTTGCATCGAAGTAAAAAAATCCTCTTCGATATATTGCGTAAGGGTGACATATTTGTCGCATATATGGCGACATATCGTTTAATCATTCGTATTCAAATACGAGGTTTAAATTTCTATTTAGATCTGATTTTAGCAAGCAAAAAAATACTCAGAACTTAAGGAATTTTGATTCAGACTTTTTATACTCAATGGATCATACTCCGTAGTCATTCAGTGGACTAATAATGGATGCAAATGATCGTAACAAATTTGCATCACAGTAATGAAGCTAATACTTAATGTTTTTTATCCGCAAACTTTGAGGATATACGTGTAAAAAATAATTTAATCAAAGATCCAAACGCATATTCATTACGTAATAAATGCATAATTGGTGAGAGTGCTATTGTTCCATATACTTTTTTGCATCTCTTATTTTTGTTCGTTATGTCGGGCTTTTTTGTAGTCGGATATTTAACATTTCTTAGAAACAGCAATTTTTTTGCTTTTCTCGCTGAGGGCATAATCCTAGGATTTAGGGTCCTTTGCATCTCTAGAACACTCTTCGAGGACATAGAAACGCATTTGGCTGTCGTGACTGCACTTTTTATGGCGTGTTCGAAGCTGACTACTGCAGGGATATATATTTTTATTTGAGCCGTTATTCATAGTCAGCCTTGTTCCAAAGCCATTAGAAATGCAGACTTCCAACTAAATCCGATTGATTTATTTCGGTCTGGGATGTCAAATAGCCGAAAATTGTAGGCAAGCACCATCGCCACTCTCACGAAATTCTTTCTTGTAAATTATTAAATTTAGTTGAGATTATTAAAAATCCATACATAAAAAATTGAAACAACGAAAGGAACTTTATTTTTATCGTCGCGTCGATACATGCTAACTTATATAAACGTTTTATTAAGATGTTATAATTCTACGCTAATTCGTATGATTTAAAGTAAGTGTTATATTATAATGAGTAAAATTCTCTGGCATTATATTTAGGCAAAAATTTGATTGAAATACCATTGCTACAAGTGTGACTAACTGCAATCTTAATGTCATGAAATAATTAGTTTCCTTTTAATGCGTAGGCGGATGTTGTTATTTTTATTGGTTCGCCCAAGATGAAATCAAAGGGATATCATGTTTCAATTTCTTGCGTAACCTTAAAATTAATCGTCATAATCACTTGACTCAGGCGCTTATTTAAATTAGACTGGAGATGAAATATCGCATACATTTTATCCATGTACATATACTGAGACTTGAATCATTTTAAAAATTTTTAGAGGTACTTGTCTAAGGCAAAATGCCGTCAGTATTGGATAAAAGTAACATTCTTAGCTGATATAGCATTGCAGCGGAGGAAATAAATGTTTATTATATTTTGGGATAAGTGCTGTTTATGCCCGTTACAGGGTGAATATATATCTCTCCAAAAAGTGTTGTACATTTTACGCCGGCGTAGATTTTCCGGAATATATGTTGTGACAATAATTTATCGGCGAGTTTGTAGCTAGGACGTGGAAAATCGCCAACAGTTGGGCGAAAACGCATTCGTTTAAATTTTTGCTTCGAGGTCAACACGATACTTTCACAATCGCTAAAGGTTTTCCGAGTAAAAATCCTTTTCGGGAACTTGAGCCTGGCTCTCAAACGCTGAAGTGCGGCAAAAATAAGGTCGAAACTTCTTTCTTGGGTAGCTAAACCGTAGGAATGATTATTTAGGATCGTATCGCTGTACAAAGAATGGTAGTTTTGGGTATTAATTAGCCAACAAGAGCATTATAGGAATTCCCCGATTTAAGTCGAACTACATTTCTTTGATACAACGTTGTTAAATTACTGGGGAAGAGTTCATCCGTATAAGTTACGTCATTCTGACATAACGTCGCTGATAAAAAAGTCGAATTTTTAAACGAGTCTCTCGAGCTCTTGTATATCCTTGCACTCCTCCAGTCACTTTTTTTCGCCTTTTCCGTCTCCCTCAGTTCATTGTTCAACCGCCTGTAGTTCCTTCTCCCCTCCTCTGTGTTTACATTCTTGTATCTCCTTCTCTCCTCCATCTTCGCTATCATTTCCCCTGTTACTCAGAGTTTCTTAGCTTTCTTGCCTTTCCTGTATCCTATTTCCCTTTCCGCCACATTTACTATTCCATTCTTAACTCTCTTCCATTTTTCCTCTACTCCTTTGTTCTGTGTATTTCCTCTCTTCATCTGGTTTGCCATATCATAACCGATTTCCTCTTTTTGCCTTTCTTTCAGTTTCTCTAGATTCCATTTCTTAGCCATCTTTGCTTTTCTAACTCTTTTCATTTTGATCTTCATTTCCACCATTAACAGCACGTGGTCGCTTGCTATGTCTGCTCCTGGGAGCCCACACACTTTTTTCACTCCGTTCCAATACCTTCCTTCTACCAATATATGGTCTATCTGTTTTCTGTACACCTGGCGATTTCCATGTATATAGCCTTCTCTTATGATTCTTATACCAGGTGTTGGTTATTATCATGTTCCTCTCCTTGCAGAACTCGATAAGTCTGTCTCCCCTTTCGTTTCTCTGTCCCAGCCCGAACTGCCCCACAACTCCATCGGCTCGTCCCTCTCCCACACTCGCATTCCAGTCTCCCATCACTATTTTACAGCATCCCTTTCCTTCCTGGTCCAGTATGGCACTTATTCTCTCATACACTTCCTCCACTTCCCCATCGCCGGTCGGCATGTACACTTGGATGACTAGCATGTTCTTTGGTTTAGCATTTAATTTCAGTCCAATAATTCTATCACTGTCATAAATGATCCTGGTTCAATCCTCTTATTAACTATCATCCCTACCCCGTTTCTCCCCCTGGTATTCCCCGAGTAGTATGACTTGGTATCATCACTCCTCAATTCACCATTTCCCTCCCATATCACCTCGCTTATCCCAATAATGTCCATCTTGTTTATCTCCATTTCTCTTTTGAGATTTTCCAATTTTCCAGCTCCTAATAACGTCCTTACATTCCAGGTTCCTAACCTTAATCTTCCTCCTTCCTCTGACTTCGCTTTATTCTCTAGACTCTTCGTAAACTGTCTCCCCATGAGATCCGATCGGGAGACTATTTTAACTCCGGAATATTTAATTTGCGAAGGATTCATGTTTCTAACTCCTCCGCACCATAACATAGGATAATTCCAGCGGTGGTTTCCCGTTGCCTTCCGCTGTCTAGAGAGGCCGACCCTAACCTGAGGTACAGACGCCTTTTGTAGCCACCCCTAACATGGGGTAGAGATGCTACTAGATGAGTTTTTGGGGCACTTCCTCTACCTGAAGGACCATCACCCTCCCTAAGAGGTTCATCCGTCCAAAGCCGTTGGCCCCCTAGGGTCAAGTTATTTTCCGCCGGTTGGCACTCGGCTTTGGGTCCCTGGTTGCACGGTCTACCCAATTACCGTGGCAGGATAACCTGGCCAGACCACGTGTGTGTGTGTGTGTATATATATATATATATATATATATATATATATATATATATATATATATGGTGTCCCAAAAAGATGTATACATATTTTAATACTGAAAAAATTATCCATTAAAAATTAAAAAAAGAACAATATTTGGAGTGTGCGAAACAATAACCTTTTATTAAAAGTTTAATTATCGCAGATGGTCAAAATGACCTCCATTAGCTTCAATGCATTATTGGCAACGGGTAGTTACCGACTGACAAACGTCCACCAAGATATCCGCTGGGATGGCTGCACATGACAGTTCAATTTTTTGCTTGAGTTCCTGAAGCGTTGCTGGTTTCATTGAGTACACTCTATCCTTCAGGTAACACCACAAGTAAAAGTCGATTGGAGTTAAATCAGGTGAACGTGGTGGGTACTCAACACTTCTTCTCCGACCTAACCACCGGTCTGAGAAATTGTTATCAAGAAAGAACCTAACATCACGATGGTAATGCGGAGTTGCCCTATCTTGTTGAAAAAAAATCCTCTCCTTCACAAAGCTGTTAAATTTTGGGCATAATGGATACTTTAAGCAGGTTTAGGTACTGAGTACCAGTAACAGTCCCCTCGAAAAAGTATGGCCCTACAATACCCCTGGACGACACACCACACCATACTGTAAGACCTGGTAAATTCACTGCCTTGTCTAAATGAATTTGTGGATTTTCTGATGACCAGTATACGCAGTTATGCCGGATTTAGTTTAAATGTTGCTTCATCAGACCAAACAATCTTGTGAACAAAATTTGCATCCTCAGTCACTTTCATTTTAAACCATTCACTGAACTTAGTTCTGATGTCAGGGTCGTCTTCAGACAATTTCTGTAACAGTCTTGAAACACAATACTTCCACTTAGCAGTTTTGAGGATCCGGTGTGCACTCGTTTTACTGATTCTAGTCTCATTATCACATCGTCTTACAGGCTTTTTGGTGACCGTTCAAATTGCTCTAACACCATAGCAGAATTTTCTGCATTCGTTGAAGTTCGACGTCTTCCAGATCGTTCCCTGCACACGTCTTGCACGGTACCCTAAGTCTCGAATTTATCACGAATTCTTGAAATTGTGGTTCGTGTTGGTGGCTCAGTCTTGAAATCATGTCTTTACTGTCTTTGAACTTCACACACATTCTCAAATTTCCAGTACCACTTCAAAATTGCTTTTCTATGCTCGAAAGTCAAATGATGCTCCGCCATTTGTATTATGTTGTGAATTATGGGTATTGAATTGTTGCTTTCCATTATGACTGAAGTCATCATTTAATTACACGTCATGCAATAATGAGTCGCTATAATTTTCAACCAAACAATAATCCGTGAATAGATATTCTATAAGACAATGTGTATACATCTTTTTGGGACACCCTGTATATATATATATATATATATATATATATATATATATATATATATATATATATATATATATATATATATATATATATATATATATATATATATATATTATATATATATACATTTAATAATTTAAACATGATTAATAAATTACTGCTGCTTCAAGGAGGCATCGGAGTGCGGGTGGCAGACTCGAGTGCAGGCATGTCAAGCTGGCGGCCCTTGTGTGCCTTAGTGCGGCCCGAATGCGAATTTCTGTCTCAACTAAATCTTTTGAGATTTTGTGTGAATACCTTATTTTTCTGAAAAGGAGACAAGTTTATTCTTATTTATTGCGGCACAACAACACGATTTCGAAATCAATGTTTTTTTAAACAGAGGTCCAATATTCTAGATAAGTGTTATTTTTTCCACATCTGGCTCTCATTAGACACCTGTAATCCTTATGCGGCCCTTCTATAACATTCATTGCATTAATGCGGCCCTGCTGACTCTTCGAGTTGGCATGCCTGCTCTAGCGGATGTTAATTTTTTCTGGCTTGTTTGATGGTGATCGGAATAGTTCGCGAAATGGTCCCTTAATGTCTACAGGTAACATTATGTAAAAATGATTTTATTTTGCTATCAAGAGTGGTTTGCTTTGCCAATGCTTTCGACTTTTTAACTCATTATTAAGCTTTTACAGCCTGAAATATGACTTAAATACGCGCTTTAAAAAATAATCCCCAGGAATCATCAGTGTATAGCAGTGTATAGGTTTCGATTAATTTCGTTCCATTATACCGCATGTTTTCCAGGTCTTACTACAACCGGCATATTTTAAAAACATTTTTGGAATACATTAGCCCCTTGCGCCACGTGGGTGTTATGTCCTTGGAAAAGGCCGGGTTGTGCAAAACCGTGTTACACCAATTTTATACCTAAAGGAAAAATTACATGTTCTCGTAGGATACGGGCTTTCTCGCTTCATATGCATAGGTAAAATGTGGATAGGGTTGGCCCAATTCAGAACCACGCAAACCTAATTAAATTATTTGCGCGTTGAGTAAATATGCGTCGTATGTACCTCATCGCGTATAATCAAATCGACATGGGCTTATTCATTTTAATTACTTTCGATAAAATTACGAAAGAAGATTTTAAATTGTTGTTTCAGACGCACTTAAGACGAAACTCAACGTCTTTGCAGAAGCTGGTGGTATTTCAAGGAAATATCTCGCGGCTGTCATATCGAATTTGAAAATCCGTTAGGTGAAAAAGACGGGCGGACCAAAACGGGAACAGAGAGGCACACATCCAGTGCCACACGAGAACACGTAAGCAAAAACAGATGGATCTACAATCGCGCGGACAACCTTTGTCATAATATCGAACGAGTCGGGCGACTTCACTCCGTAAAAAAAATTCTACTAGAGCCACTAACAAAAGATATTCTACTATTTTGGGACAAAAATCATTTTAAAATCTCTATAGAACGACTATTTAAAATCGATTTTTACGTGTTATCTTACGGGAAATAGAAATTATCTACTGGAGTCGAACCCGGGTCTTTTATTGAAATTTTGTTTTGTAAATGGCTTTTACTATAAGAGACAAATATTTCTACCAAATTTAAATCTTCTACCTACTCAGAAAGTGTAATAAAAATAGCATTACAGTCGGTCATTGGCGCGGTCTTGAGGCGCGTGGTGGAAGTTGTTGCAGACGGAGTAAGAGAAATAGTTGTTTCCTATTAAAAAGTTGTGGACTAGTTGCTATGGCAATTTTATTTCCCATTGTTAAAAATCGGAAATGTTTCTCTCTTTTTTGGATTAAAAAATTTCTACACCAATTGGGCACCGATTTGAATTTTATCTTCAATAATAATAATAAACATAATTCTTTCAGCTATATAACTGTTTTAATCTCGAGCTTATATCTTAATTTTAACTAATTTAAAAATGCAAGTTTATATTGTCCTGCCCAGATTTGTCGCTTTTCTTATGGGGTAGAAATGAAACTGTGGGAATGGAAAAGACACCGATTATTCCCTAGCTGATCCACAAAAGTTATGCCACGCGTAGCCCTCATGACAACCAATCTGTCCTGAAAATTTGGTTTCTCCAAGTTGCAGCGTTTCAGATCTATTACCCAAACAGACGGACGGACGGACGGACAGGCAAATCGATTATATAAGCGATTAATGAAAGCTTATGTGGTCACCACATGACTTTCTCCATACTTGTAATATTTTTAAAAATTCCAAATAGGTTCAATGACAAGAAATATTTTAAGGGACTGCGAGAAAATTTAAAGACTACAAAGAACAGAAATAAACTCAAACTGTAGCATTCTGATATTGGATAGCCCCAATGCTCCAACAATTAAGAAAATAAAAAGGAGCGTCATGTGTTTACAATTGTCACCGGTAGGTGGTGTGGTGGTGGCAGCTAAAACAAAGTTTTAAAAATATATCTTTAACAATGTATTATATGGGAAAATGTTTCGGACAAACATTGTAGAAAATTAAATTCCCTACAACTTTTATTTCAGTATGTTTTTACATTTATCAAATATTAAAACGAATATTAAAAAAAATTGTTCTGACAAGAGTAAACACCACTTCCGGTTGACGATTTTTACCAAAAACTAATCAGCACGTTTTTCTTTAACAAAAATGTCAAATATAAAATTTCCTGCTTTTCTGATCAATAGTTTTTTAGTTAGAGCACCCAAAAATTCCGGTCACAGACATACATACAGGGACGGTGTCCCGCCAATTTGTCGCGGAAAATTCGTCGCGCGGAAATTCGTCGCATGGGAAATTCGTCGCACCATACCATATTTAGTGTATGGGAATATATTGGAATCTTATCTGATCAGGACATTAATAAAAGACATTCCTCTTGTCACTTTATGTAGGGGAATCCACTACTGGCTGCCGGTGCCGAAAAACGAGTAGCTACCCCTATAGGGCTAGCGGGCGTCCCCACCAATGTCGTTTTCCCGTGGGAACACAGGAAGAAATATTGGTACCGCGGGTGCCAGGCATTTGCCACCCTGGCAACTGGGTTGGATTCGCGGGGGCTGTTGGTAGTGCCTTCGGGCGGCGGATGCTAGACGGCAACTTCCACCGGGAGAGGAACGAAGACTGAGCGGTTCGTTCATCCTGGTAGTTTGTGCCGCCAGTGGGACACAGACGCGCTGGGCCAGCGTATGGCCCTGCCTTAAATGGCCCTCGGAGGCGAGGTTAAAAACTCCATGACTGCTTGCAGCCGTGGCGGGGATGAGGCTTCGGCTAGGTACCCCGTAATTACTACATTAATGTAGTTCTCACTGTCACTTTATGTATGAGGATTTTTATACGTGTTTTAACAAACTTCCCGTCTATGTAGATGATTGGAATTTCGCAGGAATCCAGCGCGTGCCCGCTGCAACTACCCCTCTAAACCAGTTAGGGAAAATGTTTTATCAGATTTAGTATAAAATTTATTATAAGATAACGTTAGAATTTGAATCTGTCGTGCATAAAGATTTTTTTACTCATTCGCATGAGGCGAACTGAAACTTCGTTGCGAGTGTTATAAAGAATGCGAGTTGAGATTTGGCAGTAATATTTTAGTCACGCATTAAAAGTCGATGACGAAAAAATCCCGAAAATGTCTTGGGTTCGAATCCAGAAGCGTCCCTTCTCTGTTTAAATAACTAGGGAAGAGTTGAAACGTAGCGGACAAGCCTTTTTTCGATATAATTTAAAATAACTATAAGTTGAGATATCGACGCGGGGTTTGCGCATTTATAAGGAGAAAAGTATGAAGATTGGTTTTCTTATTGTGAAAATTGAAATATTCGAAATCGCTAAATTTAACGTTCGGATAACCTATTTTGGAGAATCTTGGTATTTTAATGGGATAATACTATTCTGCGTTTCACTTCGCGCATTATGTGTTCTTATAGGAGAATCGTTATCCCATGTTATTTCCCTAGACTGTTAATTCTCGGCGTTGCCTACTCTGCAAAATCCAGGTTTTCTTCGTTTTTGGAATAATTACTCACTTAAATTGTAGGGTCATAGAAAGTCACTTTGCAAAGTTTGGTCCCGATAGGTCAAAGGGTGTGGGAATGTATAGCGAACAGACATTCAATTTTATATATTAGATACCTGCGCTGTATATTAATAAAAACGCTACAGTAATCGGGTACTTGCCAATATAAATATTTTTTATTTCTTTTTTCCAGCACATTTGGAGAAAATGTATTATTTTAAAAAATAGCCGCTTAACTAGATTTATGGATAAGTGGAATCTGGATAAAAGGTTTCATACTGCATTTAACACTAGTAAACGAATAAAAAAGCCAGTGAACTAAAAAGCGGAGTACCCGAAACACCGGTACGCACTCAACGCACGGTGGTTAGTAGATTTACCACCTTATGTCGACTTCTAACCCGGAGTTTCTGAAAAACAAACCCGAAGTTACAGAAAACCAAACCAGGAGTTTCAGAAAACCAAACCTGGAGATTGTGACCGGAAACCAAAAGATTTTTAATACAAGCATGATGTTGCATTTTCTTACTAATATTTTCGCGGACCTATTCCCGGTTTAACTGCATGGGACGCACATTTTCTGGATGGTACAAAATTCACTAAAAATAAAACTAATCGTAATACATATGTCGGAAAGTTCGAAAATATTCGTTTACACCAGGAAAATGTACTATTGAGCAAGAGAAAAGGGCCAAAACTCGAAGATTCCGGGTCAAACCCGGATAGGTGGCACCTTTAGTGGTGAGCCGGGTTATTACTAACGAGGCATTAAATTTGAATTTCTTTCTCCTGACAAATTTTGGAAAATGCCGTTTTCGTCAACTTTTTAAAAAATAGCAGGTTAACTGGATTTCCGGATAAGTGGAATCCGGATAAAATGTTCTATACCGAGTTTCCGTTGAATTCGATTTTTTTCATGAAAACAATTCTTTCTCTAGACTTGGTCTATGGAGAGAGTAAAAAGAGCTAAAAACGTCCAATTCCCGTTTCATATACACCTGACTTATTAGAATTCGAATAGAAGTATCTTGTATTCATTTTATTTTACCTCAAATGGAGTAAAGACAGTCCTGCAGTGGAGTCCGTGCTGCTAAAATTGATTTTAATGGGACTGACCGCTGCTGACTCAGGGTAATAATTAAAAAGCTTCTACTCCTTTTCGTGTGAGAAGTGAACTTTTGTTGCACATAAACAAATAAATGTAGTCTGTTAGCAATTATAATTACCACCACTACCATCGAGCATTTATCATCTCAGATGCAATTCTCACCCCCTCTCCCCAATCCCAATCCCCTCCCCCAATCCCCTCCCCAATCTCCTCCCCCAATCCCCTCCCCAATCCCCTCCCCCAATCCCCTCCCCCAATCCCCTCCCCCAATCCCCTCCCCCAATCCCCTCCCCAATCCCCTCCCCCAATCCCCTCCCCCAATCCCCTCCCCAATCCCCTCCCCCAATCCTAGCCCCAATCCCCTCCCCCAATCCTCTCTCCCACTCCCCCCTCCAATCCCCTCCCTCCAATCCTCTCCCCCAATCCTCTCCCAATCCTCTCTCCCACTCCCCCCTCCAATCCCCTCCCTCCAATCCTCTCCCCCAATCCTCTCCCAATCCTCTCTCCCACTCCTCTCCTCCAATCCCCTCCTCCCCAATTCCCTCCTCCCCAATCCCCTTCCCCAATCCTCTCCCCTAATCCTCTCCCCCAATCCCCTACCCAATCCCCTCCCCCAATCTCTTCCCCCAATCCTCGCCCCTCTTTCCCTGCCATGATGCGCGCGTATTTTCCTCCCCCCTCCAACTCGAATTGGGGAAGGAAGACTCTTTTAGAAGATATAGAAAGGAACTAAAAATATCCTACTCTCGTTCACGTGTTCTTTCAAAAAGAGAAAGTAAATCCTTCTCTCATGCCCCATCACGGAAGATGATGATCCGTTAAAAACCCTGCAAGGTATATCTGGCGAAAGGTAAATCGAAACCGAAATGACCGTTCTTGAGGCATTCGCTGTAATTCGTAAAATCTCGCGCACATAACGACAGAACGAAATCGGCATATCTTTATAATAGGGATATGCAAACGTAAAATGAGCCTCCTCTTCCTTCCCCTCTCTCATCTGTTTATCCCTCCTCTCCGACTCCCTCTCCTTCCGTGGGGATTTTGGCGCAGTGTGACGAGTATAGGGGGTGGACTCCGGAAACAAGAAAAAAAACAACAGAAAAAAGAAACAAGGCGGAAAGGAATTTATGGAATCGATCCACCTGCTATTTGCGTCAGTCCCCATCGCTATTTCCTTTTTTTTCCCTTTTTTTTGTTCCGACGAAAATATTTCATGGCATATCCGAACGGAGAGGAGGAAAATGCCCCGACACGAGGCGAGCGATAGTGTGTTTTGCATCCCGCGATTTTCTTCCTCGCCATTTTGTTTTAGCTGCGCGGATAAAACGATTTTTTTTACGATACGGGTATTATTTTGCGGTCCGCAAAAATTGGTCGGGCAAAATGTATGGTTTTATTTCGCCTCCGTTTCATGCGAATGTGTAGCGCGGTTGCCCGTTCTATTTACGATCGAAGCGAACGTTTGAGGAAATGCGCCGGAACAGTGTCTTCTCGTTAAGTTCGCGACTTCAGATCTCAAGATGGAGTGGCGGCTTAAGCGATCACTGGCGTGTAGGAAAAAAAGTGCCATTCAATGCGGTACGGTACATTTTTGAGAAGAAAAACGTTTCAATTTTTTTCTCGTTGCGTTGATCATGCCTGTTAAAATTATCCGGCAGTCTATCGATAAGTGCAAGGAGAAATGTAATTCTTTCTAAGTGAATTTTACTCTTTATCTTAATATTTGGGTAAATTACGAATTCGCTAGAAAAAACGAAGAGCAAATATTTTGAAATGATGAACTGATTACACTGTGTGGAGGATGAATTTCTCGTTTCTCTCCCATGATAAAATTTTCTACTTGGCTTGATATTACTATTTTAGTAAAAATAAGCAATTACAACAATTCAATAATGTTTTAGCAAAAAGTATATTTATTTCCCTCTTTTTTGTGTTTCTCGAATGACATTGACAAACTGAATACGCCATTGCTAAAGAAAGCTTTGTTTTTAAGACCGATAAGTTGCACAGTTTTGCATAATTATATAAACATCGTACCGTTGTGGAATAGCTTTAGATGCGATATAACTGTATATGCGATATGATAACTTTAGTGTAAAACAAGGATTCATACTACGATTAATCGATTAACCCAGTGGTTTCCAAACTTTGGGGCGTGCCCCCCTTGGGGGGCGCGATGGGTAGGTCGGGGGCCGCAAAGGATTTCTCATATACATATTTACTGTCCGTTTAACTATCCTAATCTTGAGATTTACAATATGCAGCAGCCAAATTCTAGCCCTCAATTGCTAGAATTTATCGTATGCGTCAATTGCTTTCCTTAAGATGGTTTAGTAATGGTAATTTTATGTCCAGTAGGTATTGTTTATGAACAGTAATTGAACATTGTATAAAGGGGGGCGCGAAGATAGTTTTCATAGGTGAGGGAGGTCGCGGCTATGTAATTGTTTGGAAAACGCTGCATTAGCCGATAGTACTTAAAACTTTGGATTACATTTTCGAAAATAAAATTACCGCGTAGTATGTAGTATTTCTATGCTAATGGAGTGAAATACTTGCCAGGCATTAAATGCTTAAGTCACGTCGAACCAAAATTTTTATCGATATATATATATATATATATATATAAACTTAAGGAAAAGAAAAGGTAGTGATGAGGGTGACAACAAGGTGTTGAAGGAAGCCCAGCGGACACTTACCAAGTTGGCAGGCTGCTGGGGGCGTCAAAGAGACGTAAATAAACACGCACACAGAAAAAACGAAAGCTTATCGGACCTATGCCCTTCTTCAGCGATGAAGATAGAGTAATATTATATATATATATATATATATATATATTCACACAAAAATACCTTTTACTGATATAATTCAGTTTCCTCATAATAGACTTTCCCATAAAGTTTTTCGTAACCAGTCTGGTTTGTGCTGCTAGCGTGGATGGGAAAAAGTGAACGCCTACATTTAGTTAATAAATAGACGGCTCTTCATTATATCCCAGCGTTAATTAATCTTCTCGCTCAGCCTCAGGCTTAATATATGTATTTTTAATCCGAAAGGTTTTTATTTTATTCCCGACCGTGGCTTAACCGAAACGGAATGGAAAAATTAGCTCATTTTATTCTCGACGCTGCGGTTAATTCACTTTTGCCTCGGATGACCTCTCCTGTCATTTCCAAATTCGGATATTTAAGGCTTCTCCATTATTCTAGTATCAGAGAATAAGCATTTTTAGAGTTTTAAAAATCTAAATTTTCGACGCATTATTTGTGACGCTGTTATAGTTGCACGGAATCGTTATTTCTAGGAAAATACGCCGTGGAGTCACGTTTACAGTTATTGCAATTTCGGCCAAAATCAAGGGATAAGATATACTGGCACACAAAGAAATCGATTAAAACCTTGTACGAGCTCTCGAGCACAAAATCCGCGAAAACTGACCGTGAAAATTCTACGCAAATTCTAATCTATTTCAGGATCATGGAGCATAACATTAGTGGAGGAAAATGTTTCGACATCTAAAAACAAGTCATAACGTTACGTGGCGAAATAGTAGTTGTTTAGGGAGAAGGGTGAGTTTTTTTAATTTCAAAACACTGACTCCATAGTGTGTGTGTGTGTGTGTAAAACAACGGATTAAAATTCAAGGGGAAAGAGATTTCTCTCGTGGCGAGGCGAACGCACGCGCTTGCTCCAGTTAATTCGATCGAAGTTAATTGAACCCTTGATTGGGTCCGGTAAGAGTTAATGCATTTGAGATGAGATTAAATAGCTTTTCAAATTGCACGTGAATCGAAATAATAAATATGCTCTTTTCAAAGTGGATCTTAAATTAAATATTAAGCGTGAGATATTTAGTTAAAATATCATTTTTTGGCTTTCTTGACAAAAAGTAAAAAAAAAACGCCTTGTGGTTAGGTCGTGTCCGTCCGTCCGTCCATCCTCATGTTTCATCTCCAAAACTACTGGATGGATGTTCGTTAAATTTGGTATTTAGGACATAAGAACAAAGAAAATAAGAAAATTATATTAATGGTTTATGTAGCCTAATTGGGAGGGCCACTTTACTGGTGACAAAAAATTAACTTTTATTTATATCTCGTAAAATATCACTAATAACAAAAAAGTCTTCAATAGACTTTGTAGAACTAGTAAAATACCATATGTTTTGTTCATAAAATTTTATAGGAGTAGCCGATTTCTAGAAAATCAGACGAGAAAGCAGTAATTCACTAGAAATTTTTTCCCGTTTTTTAATTGTCAACGAAAACAATCTTTGTGTCAACTAAAGTAAACAATGTCTGCTGTAAATATCTAATCAGTTTAATTTTCTTTCGTGCGCACGCAACATTTGGTAAAGGAAGGGAAATGGATTACCCACGAAGAAGAAATGAACGTATATACGTCTATTTTCTGTACGTATACGCAGTGTTTGAAAGTGAGAAGAAATGTGTAATTTACGACGAAGAAATGAAGTTGAACATAACGGTTGTATTAAAACTATTCGAATGAGGCATTTATTTAAATAATACGCTAAGAAATCCGGTCACGCTGAACGATTCTATTTAAATAATAAGCTAAGAAATCCGGTCACGCTGAACGATGAGCGATGATCAGCTGCGAGAATAACAAAAAAGCTTATTACTCAATAACTTTCCATTCTTTTTCAATAAAACTCTCAGAAATTACATGGCAGCACTACTTTTAGATATTAGGCTGCTCACCGTTTACATTGAAATCATGAGTTCGATTACAGGAGCGTTTATTTTCTCCATTTGATCAATACGAGAATGACTGTAGAACGTTAATCATTTGCATATTAAAATTACTTAAAATCATCATAAGAATTTGAGACTTAATTACGATAATCAATACGAAGGAAACGAACGTAAATACATATTGTATTGTTCATTGTGTTAATTAATGAAGGTTCCCAAGACATAGAGATTGCTAAATTTTTAAAAAGATTTTGAGTTTATTTTCGGCGAAAGCTGAGTAAGTTTTTAATTTTTGGCAAAAACAAAAGAATAAAATATATATACTTTAATTTAATGAAACAATACTTTATATGGACTGAAAAGTTAAAAACAAACAATTCACTTTATAGTATGTTCCAGCGAGTTACAATAGTTTTGTCCATATAAAATTTGTAAAGCGTGATGTTTAACAAATAATATTAACTTTGTATGTAAGATTTGTATCTACCTATATCATGCTGAGAGAGAGAGAGAGCTACATTTTTGAAAGGAGAGTGAGAAGGAGAGAGCGAAGGAGAATGGAAGGAAGGAAGAGAGATGATGGGAAGAAGAGAGTGAGGGGAATAGGAGGGGGAGAGGGTGAAAATAGGAGGGAGAGGGGGATTGAGGATGAGAGAAAGAGAAGAAAAATGGAAAGTACCTTAATTTTAATACTTAATTAGTATATACCCGTCATGTTTGACGGGCAGTTCCACTATTGTTTTAAATAATGGTCGATTGTATTATTAATTACAACTGTTTAGAAAATAAGTCGATGAATCAAGAGCTCGATATTTTCATGGCATCACTACTGGAATATCATTTTTCAGTTCTTACAATTAGACATTATGCCAAGGCATTAATATTTATCTTTTTTGGCATGATTGCAAGAATCGTAAAGAACGTCTCTGCTTCGCATAATAAGTGCAACTTTTCTCTCTTTGGCTAAAATGCAGTATAATAGATCACTTACCTGCGCACCGTCTCTTGGCCAATAACGGAATTACAATTTGTTAATTCACCTTATAAATGTATTGATTTAGTGCATTATTGTAGACCACTTACCACCCAGCGGGGGTTTAAATGGGGTGGTAACCCCCTTTATTATAGATAATTTTTTATAATAAAACAAAGTTTTTCCGAACACTTAAATAACATTTATTTTTTTAAAAATTTTTAAATTATTCATCCTTTTCATGAGGCACATAAACTTTTGATGTCTTCAAAAATAACAAATAATCTTTCGTTTTTATTTTTTATTTCGTGACGGTACATATACTCAGCTAAATAGGAGTCAAATAAAATTCTTTGACAATTTCGATCCGAAAATGTTTTCACTTGGCGCCATAAACCTATTGTATTTGTATGATATCCGGTGATCTTTGAAAGTCTCCGAATGATTGACTTAAAATAAACTCATAAACTTCTTCTCCTAAGCAATCATATGCTTTCCAACAATCTGAATATATTATTGTGCCCGGTTTAATCCTTTTTTTTATTATTTTCAAGTGTATCAGACGTTCTATTTTCAACTGTCTCGAAAAAGCATTCTTTTGTTTCTCTACATATTGCTCCGAATATCCACTGACCTTCCGTTCTTTTTCCTCTGTGGTATTTCCGTTTCCCGAATTTGGATTCGTCGATCTCGACTGTCATTCCACTTCCTCCTATTTTTTAAATCTTTTTTAATAGAATTTCCATACAAACTTCTCTGCAGAAGTTATACCAGTCGACAACAGTATGATGAGCTACTTCCATTTCATGTCTGACCAGTCTTTGTGGATATTTCTCAAACCAGAAATATGTTAATAAAATATCTTCTAAACTCATTCGTGAGTTTTAGAACCACGTACCTTTTCATATGCTTCTTCTTATGTCATGTTTAATTTCTGCTTTTCTGCTTCGACATCTCCATTGATAAGTGTCACTTTCATGGAATTTTACTAATTTTATTTGTTCTCCGCAAATTGGACATTTGTATGAGCTTGCAAGAAGCCCCATCTCTTGCAAAAATTCTATTATTTGCTTCTTCGGTTATTAATTAATCTAGAGATGTATTTTAGATTTATCACTATTTGTTTTTTCCGATATTCGTCCTTATCACCCATCTTACTCTTTGCAGCGTTTTAATCACTAATGTGTTAATTTATATTTTCCATGGTTTTTTATTATTATTATAGATTATTTGAATACGTTTCTAAGGTGAATTAACAAATTGTAACTCCGTTATTGGCCATGAAACAGTGCACAGGTAATTGATCTACTATACCGCATTTTCCCCCTCTCTTGTTTTAAATATCATTTGCTAAATTATCATATCAAAAATAGAAAATTGTAATACATATAATAATAAATAGCGGCACGATAGTATACACATAGCAAGGGAATGGTTTTTCTTGCAATATTGAAAATAAATGCAACTTTTAAAATGTTTTTAATTTGCTATTAGACTGAGATCAATCGGGAATTTTATAAAATACCTCGATACATTATAAAATATTAGAAGGCCAAAATGGGAGTATTATTCCATTTTTAAATTAAGCCTTATATTTTATCTTGTCATAAATAAGAAATTTTTAAAGATTTAGCACCGTCATCATCTATTCTTTATGTATCCTGGGAAAGGATTTAAAAATCAAATCCTTCTATTTCTTGAAAATGGAAACGGCATACAGCAAGATCCGTATTTTCGAAGACCCCTTATTTTTAGGTAAATTAATTAATCAAACTCGTTTCATTTAAAAATAAACAATAAAGCTACATAATGTAACGTTTATGCAAACCCTATTTCAATTCCAGTTCCTCATTTTTGTTGGTTTCTTAAGCAAAAATAAACGTTTAATGGAGCTATCAATTTAACACCGATTAAAAATCAGCTGTTATTGATGCGATAAATGCTATAAGAATAGTCCCAGAAATACATTAAACGATGACTTCCAAATTTTCTAACGCCGGAACGGATTCTGTCATGTCACACATGCCCGAATCATTTTAGTGCTCCTGGCGCCTCAACTCGTATCGAGCGCTCTTCCCAAATTTAAAAAAGTACACGGCCCTCTTTCTACCTCTCGCCTCCTCTCCCCCCTTTCTCCTCCCCTCTCTCTCCTCCCCCTCTCCTCCATCTCCCCTTACCTCTCACCTCTCTTCCCCTCTCACCCCTCCTTCCCCCCTCACTCTCTCTCCCTCTAACCTGCGAGCGAGAGAAAATAATTTTCATGTCGAGATGAAAAAGTAGGTCGCCTTTTCTCCCATACCCGTAAGATGGTAGCATGTGTACATATGTATGTTTTCACGTCGCTTTTCAGCGCGAACAAATAACTGTTTCCGTGGGCTGTCGACGGTCCACAAGGGACGGTGGGAAGAGGGTGACCGAGAGCCGAGGAGGAAGGAAGATGATACGTGCATGGAAGTGGACGTCACACACACACAGATGGAAATAGAGAAAGGAAAAGCAGGACGACGTTCCCACGGAGAGCAAGTGTTTCACACATGCTTCCAGGAAAAAAGATTTGAAGTCCAAAGATTAAAGTGTCCTGCACCCACCGCTGAATGTTAGGGGGAATGAAATACGGCAGAGTACGATAAACAAGTGACGTATATATATATATATATATATAAAGTAGGTGTTAAAGTGCAAGTAGTATAATGGAATGATGGATTCGCAAATGAAGAACTTGCTGGTGAAATTAGACCTTCTGGATTATTTAGCGAGCATCGTGCGGATGCACTCCGGCCTTGTGTGTGGTGTTAATGTTTCGGATGTGCAGGGAAAATTAAAGGTGCGGGATAAGAGTCGATGTTTTTTCGGCATTTTTAATCGCTCCAGTATTTGCTGATGGAGTGGCGTTGGTAATGGACGGTGTATTGTGCAGAAGGGAGAGAACATTTTTTGCGAGGATATTAATCACCAGAAATGTATAAAACACGCTGTGCTTTGCTCCCTATAGAGGATAAAATATATGCGTACATGGTCCAGCATCCGAAAACAAATTAAGAAAATTCGTCACACGGACAAAAAATGGGAGCGAGTTTCACGGGACGGCAAATTCCGAGACGCGCGAATTGCCAGTTTTTGCAGGCTGTTATTTGTATTAAGCTTCAAATTACGTTTATATATAGGTCCTGCACCTGACCATATTGGTATGGCTTACTTACGTTTTAATCATATTCTATTACATGACGTATTATATATTTTTCCATATTAATTTTAGGAGTTTTTTATATAAAGTAAGTGTCTTATGATCGTGTCCGTCCGTCTGTCCGCATATTTCATCATCGAAACTAATGAGTGGATTTTCGTGAGGTTCGATACTAAGGACTTTATAGGCAAAATGATTTTTACCTGTTCAAATAACTCAAGTAGATGTGCCACCGTTATCCAAACGATTTCTATGACTAAAAAGAGAACTTTCCATCGTATCTCGTAGATGAAATGAGTCATATAATAAGGCTTATAATAAAAGTTGCAAATTAGTTATTTAACAAGATTACATGATTTGTAAATAACGCCTCTTCCTTGTATGTATGTACGCGTGATGTGTGCGCCTTTCTTCTTCTGTTAAATTTTCGGAACAATGTAATTACACGAATAATTTGATGCAAAGTAGATTTGTTGGACTTTGGATCCTAAAATAACAAGTAAAAACGATTTTATTTTGGTGGCGTTTTTGTCTAGTCCGGAATAAGTTTTATTGTGCTCGAAAGATAAAAATAACAAGGACTTCGGTCATGTTATCGTTATCATCAAACAAGTTTCGTAAACTGCTCCGTCGTATAGTATTCGTATTAAAAAGCAACCTTCAAGGAGATAGCAGCCGAATTAATTTGAAAACGGACATAAGCGAAAATAAATAAGCGTAATTCGTATTTAAGTCGATATAAATATGTTACAAGGAATAGCGGAAATTGAAAATAGAAAAATTATGCCGGATATGAATAAGAGTATTGAATTTATTCATTATTTGAACCGGTTAGAGTCGCGATTGCCTGTGGTGAGGAGCTTGGAGTGCATAAACGAGTTGCAATAACGTATGACGCACTTCGCGGTTCCAGAAATATATGGAGTCGAGAGAATGGCGTGGTGTTGTTGTTTCAGGCATTGTGCGACGCGCTCGGAAACTTTCCCTCGAGTGGAAAGCACAATGGAATTTTTTATTTCGCCTTCATTATGAACCATCAGGATAAGGAAATGAGAGCGTGGGAGAGGAGAAAGAGAAAGGTGAAAAAATCACCTGCCGTGGAAAGTAATCACAGTCCCTGAAACGGGATATTTTTTGGGAGGAACGTTGTATGAAAAGTTTTAAATATCTTGAGGGATGTCGGAATCGTAAATATTTTTGAATGGCCAACTACCCACATTCAATTACATGCTGAAACCTATACGCGTGTTTCTGTGAAGTTATTATTTTTTCAAATACAGAACAATCGAAATTGAATGAAATCCTACTTGGGTAGGAAAATGGAAGCAAATTAAAAAAGACTCGGTTCAGATTTCCAATTTTTTCATATAAAATATAAATGTGGGAGAAAGAGATTAAACTAATTAGGTTCGTAACTAGATGTGCTAGATGTAAAAAAGTGGGAAAGATAAACAAAGAGACGAATTCCGAGAGTTGAGAAATTTAGGTGACAAAGATGGATGAAAAATACAATAGAGAGCCTTGCTGCGGAATTAATTAATGGACATTTTCATATTTTAGAGCAGGGTTGGGCAACCTTTTCTGCATGGGGGCCACATTAGTAGTTGCGAATGCTTCGGAGGGCCGCATTAGAAGTCACGAGAGCTTCGTCGAGCCGGATGAGTTTGAAGTTACCTAGAGATTCTGTGGTCTCATATTTGAAAAATCAAGCTAAATAATTTACTGCCGTTAAAACTTTGCCAGAAAAGATTTTGAGACCATAATTTTGCTTTAAAAAATACGAAATTTTCAGTTGGATTTTACCGATCACATTTTCATCATTGCTTCGCGGGCCGCATGTTGCCGACCCGTTTTGCTGAGATTTAGGTAAAAATAGATTCTGTTGTTGTTAACACACTTCATAATGCATATCGTCTAGTTATCTTAGGAATTTGTATTTCTTTAATACTCGCAGATTTTTTGCGTTAATGAGTCATCCTATTCTCTAATTATATGTGCTCAAAAGTGACAAGTGTAATGTTCCTTCAAAACTCCTAGTAACATAGTGCATAGAAAGGGCATATTGACTGTGAAATTGGAATGTATTCATTCATAATTCCACAAATTTTAATTAAATTATCGAATTTTGCTAGTTTGATGCTTATATAACCTTTGCAAACATTCAAACAAATTAAATTATGTAAAATATTATATAGCTAATGCCGACCATAAAAGGCGTAAAAATTTTCTAATCACGAATATTTTTCTCTAGCATCCTACGGTAGTTTCGTATATCGCTAAAGAAATCAACTCTCACTTAAAAAGAAATTTGAGAATAGAAAAATCATTTTAACTTGGAAACTTGAAAAGACCACGTAGAATACTGAATTAACATTTCTCCTTACTGAATTTTCCTTATTTCTTCACAATTTTCTGCTTTAGAAAACTAAACCAAGGATTTTAATAACAACCTAATATCAAAATGTGTGCTGTTTTATCATTCTTATTTTTAACCAGGGGTGTGCAACCTTTTTACTTGGCGGGCCGCATTCGTAGACGTGAGTGATATGGTGGAGGTATTAAAGGTCACGAGTGCCTCGGTGGGCCGTATCAGAGGTTGCGAGTGCCTTGGTGTGCCGGATGAGAGTTTACATGGGAATTAATCAAGAGATAATATGTTATTTTTAAAATGAAAATAAAGACAACCATTTTTAGGGTTAATACATTACAAGGCAAGATTTTATGGAGACAATTATAATTTAAATTTACAAAATTATCGGTTTCTAATATCACAGACCCTATCTTCATCCAAGCTTCGCGGGCCGCATAAAATGATCTCGCGTGCGTTAGTTTGCACGTATTTTTTTAACGGTTATACGAGGGAAATCTATAAGTTTTTTAACCATTAAATTCCTTATACACTTAAGATTCAATGAGATATTGGGTGTCATTGTTCCACTTTAAATACCATATACCTACTTATCTAAGCGCGGGATAGTGCCGAATTGCCTGTGACAGCAAATCCTCCTATACACATTGAATAAGTGAGAAAAATTGGGTTTGGAAGATACAACACAGCAACATAACAAAAAAAACTAAAGCTTAGATCTTTAAGAATTCTCAATTTTCCACGGCGCTAAATCAATTTCGACGCCGCTTTTCTTCTTTTCCCCGCCTCTGTTCTTTTCTTTCCCTCGTCCTGTTCTAGGCATTCTATTCTCTAGGCACCCTCTTTCCCCCTTTCCTTCTTCGATTCATTCTCTTCCAGTCTTCGTTCTCTTGCATGATTAATGTCGAATAAGGCAGTAAACCTCAAGACGCTTCTTCTCCTTCCACTACAGAAAACTTCTTCTTCCTTTGAGAAGCTCGTAAGAAGAGAACAGGATAACGCTGTTTGCCCATCAACAATTCATCCCCACCAGAACATCGCCAAAAAACGCCCGCGCACACAGCAGCCGACACCACTCTAGGCGCCGTGTTCACCCGCGCTCCTTTCCTCTTACTTCCTCCTCTCCCTCTCCCCCCGCTGCTTCTTAACCCGTTCGATTATATGTAGTCTTCCCTTTACTCTTCCTCCCTATGCTTTATTTCTCGTTTCCTTGATTTTTTTCGTCCCTCGCTAACAATCCCTCCTCCCCTCGCCGCATCCCTTCAACCGTCGTTGGATGGGTTAGAAGGAGATGAGTGGTTTTTTTGTTAAGAGTTACTCTCTTCGGGGTGACGGAGTGAAAGAAGAGAGGAGAAAGAGAGGGAGGAAAAAGCGACGCTAGCTCACCTTGGTCGAGAGATTTTTTCCGCAGTGGTTTTATTTTCCGCGTGACGGGACGATGACGATGATGGAAGACTGTTTCGTAGTGACGGAGGATAACAAGACAGGCGACTAATAGGGCCCATTTAAAGAAAGTGGTCTCCTTTTCTTCTCGGCACACAATGGGTCAATCTACGCGGATTCTCCTCCCATAACCGCCTTAGTCCATTAGCGACCCTCGATGAAAAAGTGAGCGATATATAAAAATGGCTCATTTTGCGTCGCCGGGATGGCCGTTCGAATGGATCCTTGATTGGCCACGTCTCGGAATTGTGCGGCAATGTAGCAGAGAGAGAAAATTCCCTGAAAGAGATAAAATTATCTGGGAAAAGATTGGTGTACTTAAGAGTTATTTTTGCAGTCCTAAGGGAAAAGTACTAGATCAGTGCGTCTTTTAACGGTATCAAAATGTTTGTTCGGCATTTTCGTGGTGCAGTGAGCATAAAGTCAACACTTTTTAATAAATTAGACTTGCAAAGACGGTGCAGGCCAGGGTTCTAAAACTCAAGTCGTGCGTGAGTCCTACGGTGGCATTGTATTAAAATCCGCGAGCCTCGATCCATGTTAAGAACGTTCTTCTTTACCCTAACTGCTTATAGTGTTTTAAATGAAAATGAAACATAAACAGTATATTTTAAAGGTGTTCATGTAATTCATTTCTTTAATTTCTTCTATTATTTTAAAATATTTTATAAGAACTATATTTGAGTTTGAGCGGCATCGTAGTGTGAAGTATCTTACTTAGCGGATCGTATATGACTCGCAGGCCGCGTGTTAGAGATTCGTGGTCAATGCATTATTAAATCATCCGGGAAGATAGAGTATTCATGTTAATATATTCGATGAAGGTGAAGGGTGATGCACTTGACTTATGATTATATCTAAAAGAATTTTAAAGACTCGATAGAAAATTAGTCAAATACTATTTTTCAAATATATAGATAGAAAATGTAATGTTTGTTCTTTATATTCGTAGCTGTAAAATGAAATTCTCGTGTTTTCTGTATCGCTGCAGTTCCAATCAACGTACTTTCCAGGTAAAGCTTCGTAACGTCATTTTAGCTTAAAACATGATTGACATATGCTCGTCAGCCAAGACTCCTGGACGCAGAAGTGGCAGGTATCGATTTAATAACATGATAGAATCAAGACAACTTGAATGAATTACCTTGTTAGGAAAATAGTTAAAATTTCAAGAATAAAAGATGTAGATACTTCACTAAAATACTAGACACCAGGTTTTTAAGTTGTAGATATCTTTTTTCAAGAAGCGTATGAGTTATAAAGGAATTTGTTGAAATGTAAGGATAATCTGAAAAAATCGCGTTAATTAATTTAATGATTGTGTAATATATTTATAGTATATTATGTAAAATATAGAATATATGTAAATATATTCCGAATATAATACAGAACACTAATAACATTTAACGTCTCTTTATTTTGCTACAATTGTTTTTACTTTCTCTATATACGTAGTATAGGGGAAAGTATTGTATTCATGAAAAAAATCGACTTCGTTGTTTCAACGGAAATACACATTTTGAGGTCCCCTGAACACGTTTTGACCACCACCTACCGATTGTTAACAATTGACGCTTAGTAACGTCTTAATAACGCTCCTTTATAGTTTCTTAATTGTTGGAGCTTCGTGGCTATATCCAATATCAGAAGGCTATGGTTTGAGTTTATTTCTGTTCTTTGTCAAGTCTAAAATTTTCTCGCAGTTTCTTAAAATATGTATTATTATGTAACCTATTTGGAATTTTTAGAAATATACAGATATGGAGAAAGTCATGTGGTGGCCACATCAGATTTTTTAAATAAAGATCCCTCCTATGTGAAAATATATTTCATTCTCCATGGGATGGGCTTCAATTAAGAATTAGGAATAATAAAAATAAATGCCCGCTTCATTAAGTTCGCGTAAATGTTTTGTGGGCAGACTATACAAAACGGAATAGAACAATTAAAGCGAATCTCCTCATTTCATTTTTATGGTTTCATCTCGACAACTGCATGATTTTTTAAAAGTGTAAATACTATTTATAGAAGAATTTAAGGAAAAAATGTTAGATTGCTGAACATAACGCCGTGGAGTTTTCCCTGCGTCATTGAGTTTGTATGATGATACATTTGCCTACGTCACAACTCATCTATTCGATCGACAATAAACTATTCCATCGATTTTCAAATACGTAAACATAAACTACGTAAAACATTTTATTTAACCACATCTTAGTAACAAGTAATCGAATTAAGTTAATGACGTCACCAAATATTCTTATGTCCATGAAAAATGTTTTCTAGGTTCTCATATCCGCTCACTCATTCTAATTGACACTTTGCCACCCAGTTTTAACTCGAATTGACCTAAAATTCTCAATGATACATGAGTAGTATTCCTTTAACATATCTGTACTAAGTTTACTAACTTTACAGCTTATGCCTGTCTGCATAGGATCTTCGGATCGCTTTATTCAATCAATATCTGTACTAACTTTAAGAATTAGCTAGTTCTACTATAAATGCAAATTTATTGAGAGCAACGAATTAAAAAACCTGGAGATTATAAAAATATTTTAAAATTACTAAGCGAATTTCATAATTTTTTTTTCAAAAATAAAATAACTTTGATAGAAGAGGTTTAAAGACGCCTCTTTTCATCAATTTTTCTCACGAAGAGTTATTCTGTATTCCATCTCCATAACCTTCTCTTATCCTCACCTTTGACTTTCATTTCGAATGAGCTCCTTTCTTCACTTTCTCCTTGTCCGTCAAAACGAAGTGGATCTAAGTATTACCGCACTTCGAGTGGTGCGCCCCCCTTTGCTCTCCAGCCGACCGCCATACTCGGCTCATTTTTCCACGCTGCCCGGCCCTTATTTCCAGACGGGATGAAATAAAGCGCGAGGAAAGAGAAAAAAACCAAATGGAGATTGAGAGTGAGGGAAAGATGGATGGAGAGCAAGCGGTTCTGTCCGTCGCCGCGCCGTGATTGATTTCAGCGTTCCTGGAGAAACAAATGCGCGTCGATAATCGTTTCCCTGACAACGGTCCCTCGTTAAAAAAAATAGGAGTATTCATAGGGATGAGTTATGTGGCGTACTGATTCGTCTCGCGTGAATCAAGCTTGCCTATGGTGTTTTGTAAATGATCTGACGTTTTATTTCTTTTTTTTTGACATGCTGGGTTCATCATTCGGGTCTGTTTGATGCCCCTATTTTTTTGTGAAGATGATGATTTCGAACGGATCCAATGATAGAATGGGGGTTAGTAATGCGTCTCAAATCGGTCAGGTTAACGTCTTCATTAAGGCTGGATTTACGTTTCGAAACGGCATCTTTTGACAAACTGGCTCACACTTTTTCCTGAATTTTCGAATCAATAATTTAAACATTTCTATGAAAATCAAATACATCATTTTATGGCCATTGAGGTTGTAGATAATAGACGATGAGCTCGATAATTCATCATTCATCCTTGGAATGAGGAGAAACGCTATGGAGCGAAATGCTCATGGTGGTATAAGGTTAAGGATAAAAGTCAGCCTTTAAGAAATGCTACCCAATTTTGTGATTACATAGGTTGCATTTAGAGAAATAAAATTTGCTTCAAGAGAAAGCTATCATCAACCATCTTTTGAATGGATTTTTCTTTATATTAAGTTAACTCAAGTTCGATTTTTGACGTTTTATCTTTGTTAGAATGCTTCGTTTGCAAATTAAATTTTATGAATATTCAGTATCTGGGGATTGCCAATTTTTTTAAATTAAAAAGGCAGCTGTGGGGGCCGCATGCAACCCTTCAAATGACTAATCGGGTCGTGTGAACATTTCAAAGAGAATTTTTAGAATGTTTTGATTGATTAATGTGTCATACGTCTAAATTTCAAGTATATAGCATCCATGTACTCGAAAAGTATCGTTCAGATTTAAATAATGGTATCTGATAGCATCTCCTGTTGGCAAATATCCGAGTATGCATGTAAGGAAATTGATGAGATAAGTCACGGCGCGAGTCGGGTATGGCCCTCGGTCCGTAGTTTCGGGACCCCTGTTTTAAGATGTCACGGTTTCTTTAAAGTTATGTAATAAAAATACACGAAAAATACGATTTTTTCCTTTCTTGTTTTTAGTCATAAAAATCTCTCACTTAAAAGCAGAATCAGTGATTTACCGTCCAATTTTACCATAATTTTCAACCTTGCAGCTGTCATTATCAAGTGACATAATTATTTCGTGGATATTCAGATGTATATTGAACTAAAAAAAAACATGAATGACTGCGAGATTTCATCAAGGAAGTTTACAATGTTTTCTCTCTCTCTCTCTTGGCTATAAGGAGACCTTTTCTTTCAACAAAATAACCACGTCCCAACTAAATTACCCACTTGTCTTACAAAAAACCTTTTCAGAAACTTGCCGCAAACATCCAATGTAAAAGCTCGGTCTCCAAATGAAACCGAATCATTCTTCGGATTCAATAAGGGATTTTTCACTCTCCCTTCTCTCCCTCTCTCTGGCAAAAATGAAGAAAAAGTTGCTTATAAGTGGCTTTTGAGGATTTATTCTTTTATTGAACTTGATAAGAGGGGCAAAAAGAGGAATCCTACCTGTTCCAACTGTGGAGAACTCAGTCTCGAATTCTTTCGTTGCCCCTTCCTGACATACCAATTTTCTTCTCCATTTCTCCTTCCATTCACCACAACCAACAACCATTTTTATCTTATATCCTCCAACCGCTACACTGCTTATTTTCCCCTCCGTCCCTTAACTGGCCTTCTCCAAGTTTCCTTCATTTCACACCACTACTCATCCACTCCCCTTTCTATCCTCTCTCGAACTCCCTCACTCCCTCTGATTCTTTCTTTTTTCCTATTCTCTTATGTAACCGCCTTACCTCTTCCTACTCCTCGCCGGCGTACTTTAATCAAACACACATTCAACTACTGATCCAAAACCTTTGAGAAGAAATGGAAAGAAATGAGGTAAGAACGTGTTAAGGGCCTTCACTCGAGCACTTATTCCTCCCCCTTATCTCTCTCCTCTCTTTTTAAAAACACTGTCGTTTACCTTTCTCCAAGGATCTTTTCAAATATTTTTTCTCTTCGAACCTTCTGTTTTTACAACTGATTTTAGAATTTTTCCTTCTTCCTATGGACTTGGTTTTTTTCTGCACGATCAAAGCCTGCAATTGTTGATGCTATGTTCCATAAAGTACTAAGTAAATTTAAGAAATGAATGCCGAAAAATGATAGTTCACGAAAATTTGCAAAAGCTGAGTTGAATTGGATTTTCCAGATAAAACTTAGCTAAAGACTATTGGTGTATTTCCTATTAATTTACCATTTTCTTTTGCCTCCTCGTCAACCTAAAAACAACCATTGTTGTTAGGTCCGATATGGAAAAATATGAACGATTCACTATATTTACCGATTCAAATAACATCTTGATCGTTACATGTTACCTATAAAAACCTTTCACGATCTCCGTTCTAACTAGAGGTATTATTGATTTTATTTTGTAAAATCATTCTTGACTATTTGCCGATTGCTTTATTATGACATATTTTTATTCATTATATTATGTATCAACATAGCAAATCGAGCTAACGTAACTCTCTTGCATGTGTGAGTTTAATTTTAGAGTGAACTTTATTCTAATGCTAGTTTGTTTTAATAATCTCTAAACATTTTTATACAACTGCTAGATTGAAAGTACTGCCTAGGTCAGTGATTCCTATGAAAACGTTTACAGACCAGAAAAAGTTGATAGCGGGGAGCACAATTCAATTACTGCTAAATTATTGTCAAGAAAATTTATTTGTAAGGACCTGCTATATATGTGTGTGTGTCAGTTTACGTTCTAAGAAAAAATTGAAGCATTTTTCCTGTATTTTTTATATTATCTAATCTTTTTTAATATCAAATCAAATATAAAGTTTACTTAAACATCAAAATAAAGTTCGCATCCAAAGTCAATATAAAGTTTACTTTCAGTGTGACACTTGGGCTTGTTTCTTTTTGCACAAATGTTGAATTCTTGACCGAATTTTTGACAAGCACACTCGCAGTCCTTCCTTGACAGAAAGCAGACGATTTCTTTCTTTGCTTTTAATGTTTGTCAGACATGAGAATGCTTGTTCACAAAGGTACGAAGTTGAAAACTGGAGTAATATGTTCACTGCTTTTGCTGAGATAACAGGATACTCTCTTCTTATTGAAACCCAAAACACATCAGGTGACACTTCATTGAATTTTATCTTCAAAGTTCGATCGCACTGTAGTTCAGTCAGTTGTTCTTCTTCTTGCAGACTGAGTAAATTTTGTGAATTTGGTGAGAACTCGACAAAAGGATTCCTAACCCAGCCATGCTTTTCTGTCAGTGATTCCAAATTAATGGTAATTATGGGATGACTTCCTTATAATATCTGACTCTGAACCTGAGGTAGGAGCGGAAGCATTTTAATATTTCCACTTGAAAGGTGTTTTTTCAAGCCTTGAGTATATTCTTGAATGCAAGAAGTTTGTCTGTGGAAGGTATAATGTTTTATTTTGGGCCCTGCATGCTGGTGTTCAAGGTGTTTAACTGTTGATAAATATCTGCTAAGTAAGCTAGTTTCAGCAGCCATTTTGTATCTTCAATAAAGTCAGAAAAACTGGCTTTATAATTATATTTGAAGAAAAGCAGTAGTTCCTCTCGTAGCTCAAACACCCTTGTTAAAACTTTCTCTCTTGAAAGCCATATAACCTCGATGTGTAGACGGAGAGTCACATGGTCTTTTTGCATATTTTTGAAAGAAGAACTTCCCGGTGGAGGAAGCAGTGGGTCGTCATGACATCAGGGTTTTTTTCTTTGACGAGTGTAACAAAACCTTTTATTGAGCCGATCATTAAAGGGGTACCATCAGTGAAAATCTAACAAGATGTTGAAAATGTCTTGACCTTTATTAGTTTCTGGTAGCTCTTTACAACAACAAAAATTTTCCATTATTTCACCTTCGTTTTCAAATCGCACGAATGCCAACAGATGAGCTTTACTTGTTATATCTGTTGACTCGTCGACTTGGAGAGAAAATTTAGTATTTTTTTTAGTATTTCAAACAAGACATCTTCAATGTCGTGTGACATATCATCCACACGCCTACTAATAGTATTATTAGAAACAGGAACTTTGTCAATTTCACTTTCGGTCTTTTTGCCTATCATTGTTTTCACTATTATTTTACAAGCAGGCATTATTAGGCTTTCAGCAACTAGCTAAACTATTAAATAGCTGGCTTCTTGGTCCTTTTCACTGACAGTTACCTTCTTCTCAAAATCTTTACGTTGTTTGTCTTGTGAATCCAAAAGTCGTTGAAAGTAATCAACTGTTTTATATGACAAGTGTCCGTGATTAGTAGTGAAGTGCCGATTTAACTTGGCCGGGGCCATAGCTGTGTTAGTTAGTCTTTTCCCGCAAACAATGCGCAATGGAACGGGGAAATTTTCGTCTCCAGTCCATGTAAAACCCATGGCCAAGTAACTGCCATTGTAAAGGCAATTTTTTTATGTAAGCCAATTCTCTTCCTGTTTTACTCGTACTTGGCTCTGATAATTTTGATTTATGTCTTCTCCTTCATTGACGCGCCTTCTTTTCATATACTTGCACATTTTTCGATCTTTAAAAACCATATGAAAATACTGTTACGGGGGTGGGATTCTCGATACTCAAAAACAACCACAGTTTCGGTACAAACGCTAATTACAAAACTACGCAAAGACTACAGATATACAAATTGGTGAACGACCGTAACGCGCACTAGACACTACTCGCGAAATCACTCCCGAAAATAAATCACTCTATCACTATCGCTGAGATCCGTGAAACCGCACTGTCTACTCAAGGCCGAACCCGTGTGCTTGATCGTCACTCTTTAAATAAACAAAAATTACCTTCTCGAGTACTCTGGTAGCAGACTCAATACAGCTAAATATACCCTTAAATACGAACTGACTAAAACAAAACAAAGAGGCAGTTGGTAGCGTACGGAGATTACTCCAGTATTGCAATTGCCGAAAAAAATTCTCGAGATATTTCGAGGGATATTTGGAATTTTTCGCTGTATTTCAAAATTTTTATTTATTTATTCTTCGATTTCTCGCGGAACCCCTGACAATGGTCTGTGAAACCCTAGAGTTACGCGGAACCCTGTTGGGAAACACTGGTCTAAGTTTATCGGTAGTTTTATTCTTATACGTTTTCCCCGTGGTGAACGAAATGATAGACGAACAAATGAATGTAATATATAGAAGAGGTAATGTGTGTCTATCAGCACCTTTCGCCTAATGGGCCACTTGAATGATTTTCTGAAATATGATAAGGGAGATCTGCGCAAAAATTTGTCGAGAGAAATTCATTTTAATGCACGTTGACAAATTAGAACATTCACTTTACATTAGGGAACATATGAATTTTCATGAATCTTTCTTTAACGATTACCGTAAAGTTTGAAGAAGATATTTTCGAATGTTGGCCATTATTGACAGTAATAATTTCTTAGTTTTGATAGTAAATTATGAAAAAATATAAAAAATTGTCGATGTCAAAACACTTGTAAACCCAGTATAGTCTGAAACGGGAATCACCATTTCCTTATTATATTTGTTATGTTAAAAATTTCACGTCTACCAGAATGTCCAACAAATTCAAAGTCGTCCAAGATGTGAATTGGTTTTTAATTAATAGTAAAACCTTAATTTCTCTCGAAGTGTCCTTTATCGAGTAATTTTCAATTTTATATCTGCTGATATAAGTAGCACAACAATAGTTCGTAATATTTGTCATGTATTTTTTCTCGGAATCCTTTAAATATTACCGTATTGCATGCCAGGTTTGCAACTACAAGCCTTTGTAATGCTTTTCGTAATTGTTGGATAGCACTATTATCTTCGTGATATCCGTCCTTACGCATGCATCAGGGAAGAATTAGCTTAACCGATTTCATCCAAATTTGGTACATAGAATATTCACATACATTAATTACCAAAATGGCATATTTGGACCGAGTTGACTAAGTAAAAGTGCCACAATTGCAAAGTTGAACTTTTCAGTTATTAAAAATTTGGAAGAAATTGGCAGAACTGATTTAAACTAAATTTTGTATGAAGGAGGCGTGCAACATAATATAACAAAATAAATATTTTTGTATAGATATAGAAAGCAGGGCTGCCATAGTACAAGGAATAAATAAAATTCTTTTTACACGTATTTGTGTTGAACTATCCGCGTCAATTTTAACCAAATTTAATACTTAAAATATACACACATATACAAAACCATATTGTCATATTAAAACCGAATCAACCAAACAGAGGTACCACAATTACAAATTAAACCCTTTTAGTAATTAAGGATTTGGAAGAAAATGGCTAAACGAATTTCAATCAAATTTTGTATATAAGATTTGTACAACATCCCATAATGAAATCAAGATGTTTAAAGCGGAGCTAATGAGCAGGGCTACCACGGTAAAAAGTAGTGCCGTATTGCACTACAAATGACAGGCAGACAGACAAACGACTTTATTTAGGGCAAAATTGAGACTATATACTCCCTTTTTACATTTAACCCTTTCGTCATATAAGTCATTTCAATATTTACATATTTAAAGAAATTAAATTACATAAAAATTACTGTAAAATATATACAAATTACAAGTTAATTATATATTGGTTAATAGATGACAGTGTATTACCAAAGAATATTGTTAGTTTTGTGGGTCGAAAAAAAAATGTGTATCAGCTATATTTTAACACAGAAAAAATTTCCCACTGCGGAAAACACCTACGAAGAGAAGAGAGGTGTAAAAAACCGCGAAGAATTCCTAAATAATTCAGAGAGAAAAAAAACAACAATTTGAGAAAGAGAAAAAAATCATATATAAATACACACAATAATACATATGCCTGGGAGATTACATCGTAATTATGATACAGGAAAATAAATTAAAATAAAATTATGAGTTTATGCCTAATAAGCGCATCCTTGTGACAACCTGAAAGAGAAGATAGGGAGTGGTTCAATACATGGAGAGTGAGAGGAGATACTTGTAATACAAGTGTTTAAAAGTGCCTAGAGATAGAGAGTTATTTATTAACGTTGGAAGGCCATTCCAGAGTTTGCAAGCAATGACGGTAAAGGATTTGTTGTAACTTTCTGTTATATGAAGGGGAGTTAGTAATTTATCGCGTCCTCAAGTATTGCATTGGTGAACTGTATTAATGGCGGCGAACTGAGAATAAAGATAACAAGGGATGTGATTAATAAGAACTTGATACAATAGGGAGAGGAGGTGAAGGTTTCTTCTGGATTCAAGTTTTAGCCAGGAGAGTCGACGGAAATATTCTGAGACATGGTCAGACTTAAGATTAATGATGAATCTGATGCAGGCATTATGAGAACGTTGTAGCTTAATCGCGAGATCCTTTGGTAAGTCCTGGTATACAGTATCACAACAGTCGAAGTGAGGAAGAATTAGAGAGGTAACTAGCTGTATTTTTAGTGAAGAGGAAAGAATGTTAGTGAGAGGCCTTAGAGTGTGTAAGGAAGAGTTTACCGTCTTGCAGACTTTTATTACATGATTATTCCAGGTAAGCGTTTCATTAATTAGAATACCGAGATTTTTTTATGAGTTTGCAATGGGGAATAACTGAGCCATTCAAAGACAGATGAACTGATTTCGCAAGGTTTATAGAAGCTAGTAGTTTTGAATAACCGATTAAAATGGCCTGAGATTTCAAGGGGTTTATGTTGAGAAGATTATCATAGCTCCATTCTTGGAGTTGAGCCAAGTCATGATTTATGTTGGCAGTGGAAAGAGATAAGTTATTTGGTTTGGTGTCTAAGTATATTTGGATATCATCGGCGTACAGATGATGCTTGGAGTAAGTTAAATATTGAGAACAATCATTGATAAATAGAGAGAACAATAGGAGACCTAAAATTGAGCCCTGCGGAACGCCTTGGTTAATATTAAAACATGAAGACGAGGAGTCGTTCGAGATGACTTTTTGGAAATGGTCGCTAAGGTACGAGGAGAACCAATCTATTGATGTGAAGAGAATCGCTTGCAGCGGAGTTTTGCTAGGAGTATGTCTTTGTCTACTGAGTCGAATGGGAATGGGAAAATTATATGATTAGGTTTAGAACGGATCAAAAAAGCAGAGCTACCACAATATTAGAAAAAATAATTTTCTGATTTCAAAGCAAATAAATTAATATACGATTATACTACGGCTAATTTGACGAAAAGCACTTCTGTAACAAGAGAAACCCGTGTACACCCCTACTTGTTAATTACTTCCACGAGCGGTGCGAAAAAAAGTTCTTCATTATCGATCGTTGTGGATCATGGCGTTCCCGCACGTGTGGCTTCGGCCGGAGGATCTCGCCACTCGCGGAAATAAAAGCGTTCATTCGAATCCTCGTTATTTTCGAAAACTTTTCATTGCGCCAGCGAATGAAGAAAATATATCCCGAGTCCTAGAATTGGCAAAACTTTTAACCAATTCAGAGATGATGAAGAGGAGCTTTTTTCACCCACCAAGAGTGAGAGAGAGAGAAGTAGGCATTAAAACAGATCTCTCTATGTATGTACGAGAGCGCGAAAAGGGCCACGATGATCCTTCGGATTATTTTTAACGGGAGGAGGCAGAGGGGATGAGGAGGAGGAAGGGAGGAGGATCACGAAGGGATGTGAACAATGGGAACGTAAAAACTTGGAATGCGCAGTGCCTGTGCATTCGAGTGCTTCGAAAGTAGAGCGGAATGTACGCCGCGAGGGCGAGGCCATGCACGATTCAGTAAGCGATGCGATGAGAGAGAGCCAGGGAGTGGAAAAAGTTCGTTTCTTTCCTGCGAGAGGGCGAATTCGAGAGGTATAAATCCATCCTAGGCTCTAATTTGATCTATTATGGAAAAAGAATCTCGGAAAAAAGTCTTTGGTGGCAGTATATTTTTTTTGTATAATCTTTTTTGAGAGATTAATTTATGTGTTTGTTTAATAATTTATTTAGCAGAGATTTCTTTAAAAAATAAAGGAAAACGAATATAGTTCGTTGAAGAGGCCGATATATGGTGTAACTCTATGATAGGAGAATGGGTGTAAAAGAAAAAATAAAACAAATTACACATGATATTATAAACTTCGTACAATTTCGTGTAACTTCAATTTGTGGAAATAGTACAGCTGATAAAAGTATGCCCTTTTTCAATTTTATATCACAAATTACACTCATTTGTCCAAAGAAGAGTTTTTCAGAAGAAACTGTTGAAATTTCAGCCTTTGTTTTGAAATGAACGCATTTTAAACTGTAAAAATTATACATTTTAATTTTTGTAAATACATGTAAATGTATATCATGCATAATTTAAATTTATCGTCATTGTTTTATATGTTGGGTAATCCAATATGCACAAAAAACACTTTTTTGAAGAAATTTATAATTCAATTATTATAAAAAATAGTTATTCCAATATAAGCGACCAGTAAAAATGTGTTGCCGTGCTGTTCATGAAATTATTCCATTACAAAATTATTTAACGAATACTTTATATTGCAATTTTTAAACGTATAATTTATTAATTATATTTGCTTCGATAAACGAAAAACATTCAATAGTAATTTTATTCGACGCAAAATTTTATTTTAACTTTATTTGGTTACATGTTAATGAAAAAAATATCCTGTTTATTGGAGATAAAATATAAAAAGCCGAACTACCCATTTTTTGATTAATCTGCTCCATTTATTTTCATATCGACCAAAACAAAAAATCGCCTTGAAAGGGACATGAAAAATTTTGTGTGCTAAAAGATGGAATATTGCTATTATCCAGATTGCTCTCGAGGGTGATAGAAAGAGAGGGAATTGTCGTTTACACTGAGAAGCAAAGTAAAACATTTGACTTCTGACATTTCAGAGTCTCGAGACTTATTCCTCTGGACTAACATTTTATTTTTCATAATATCTGAAGATGACCTCCTTAAGCGAAACTCTTCTCTCACTCCGTCAGCTGCCTTGTCCTACTCAGGCCGCATCCGCCTGAATTTTTAATCCTCGGGTGAAGAGGAGGAGAGAGAGAGAGAGGAAAGAAATACTCTTCTCCATCCCTCTCCTCTCCCTCCCTAGCTCTCTCTCTCTCTCCGTCGACTTAAAAAGATGCCAGGTTGACACCGTTTGCCGAGATATGGTGACCTATAGGGCCGAAAAAATTGTAGGAAATGGAAACTGGATCTATACCACTCCCGCTTTTTAAGTTCTTTAGCATACCTCTAATATTCATATCTGTCTGAAGTTCATCAAAACGAATAGTATATGAGCTTACTTTGCATTTGTAGCTGATTGATGAAATTTGTTTCTTGGCAGGGAAATCTTAAATATTAATTTAAAATTTGTTTGCAGTACGCTAGAGCTTATTGAAAGATAAAATGTCTGAAATATGCGATTCAGTTGATGTACATAATTACCTATTCTGTTTTTCTTATTTGATTGCAGCTAAAAGTTTATGAAAATACGCCGGAATAAATTATTTAGTTGATCCACGGATTGTAAATTGTAAGACAAATATACGTGCGCATCAACATAGAAGATTATGCCTGAAGGGGTAACCGATGTTGGAATCGCCTTCAAATGCACTTAACGGTTTACTTAGCATTTGTTTCTCTAAAGTGTTAATTTATTAAATTTTATCTATACTATCTATACAGATAGATTTTTATAGGTTGTAGAAATGAAACAGATTAATTAGTTCTACTGTGAAACGAATCGTTAAAGCAAATATTGAAAATGATTTCGGGTTAATAATACTTTTTATGAAGGCATCACTTTGATGTTGTTATACGTTCTTCAGAAACAATTGAAGGAATGTAATTTTATGTGCATGGAAAATTCTTATTTTGATTTATTTTCAGAGAAAAGTCAGGAAATGACGCTATCACAATTTTTAAAAAGCAACCAGAATGAACGTCATATTAGAAGAAACAATCTGATTTTGATCACTAATATAGCTTTTCATTTCTGTTTTCCAGGTGAGTGTAATATCGTGTCAGAATCCCCTCTACGTTTGATATCCTAACAGTAAGTGAATCTGTACCATCACAAACTTCAGCGTGACATTCCTGGATCACGTCTTTTTTCGTTCTAATGCTTTTATAATTTTAATGTGTCATTACCAATTGCTATTGTAAATGTCCTCAATGAGGAACGTCCAAAGAAAATCCATTTACATCCCAAAGGTGAGATGGCCAGATAAACGCAAATGAAAATGTTGGTGAAGTCTGTATGCAGATAGGCATATGCTGCATATGAAGTTGGGCGTTCCTCATTGAGGAAATTTGCTTGGATGAAGTTGATATCAGCTGACCTCAGCGTAATAAATACCCGATTCTGAAGCGGGAGAATTTGTCTGCCTCGATAGTTGAGTGGTTAGAATATCTGCGAGTGGAAGAATGGGGCAGGATTTTTCTCAGGCCTTTTCAGTAATTTTCATTTTAGTGCGTTATTTTATTTGAGAAATAACGACGAATCTATAACAGTCGCACCGCCAAAAATTAGAAGTAGGACTAGTTGCGCGTGTGAACAACAATTTTAAAGACGCCGTTATTTCTCTGCTCCGATTTAAGCAGCGTGTCCTCGGAGAGTTTCAAGATTTTCTTGATAATAAAATCCGAAAAAAGGAGCGCGTATAATTTCATCTTTTCTGAATCGGCGATAGGTCAAATACAGCTGACTGTAGCTGAATCGGAGGTTTTGCAAGTCGATGACGAGATTTTTTTAACTGATCATCGTTATCATTATTTTTCCCGGAACAGATCAAAGACGATAGACCAAGTCGAGGTCGCCACATTCTCTTGTTCTCCGCAACACTTCATTTCTTGATAACACTTCCCACTCCATTTCGTCTATCTGCATAAGTTCGCAAACAAAAGAAGGCCAGGGTTACACACACACGCACACACACACACACTGCCCGCAATATATTTCCGATCTCTCACTCGTCTCTCAGTAATTTCACTGCCGGTACACCACATCCACAACGCGGCAACTGAATCTCGAACGGGTCACGTATCCCCGAATGATGACTTCCGTCTGACGTGGGATCCGAACGCATTGCTCCCATCACCATTCCTCCCCCTCTATCCTCCTCCAATTGAAAGCTCCATTAAACGCGGAAAGAAAAGCTAGAAAGAATTTCGCGCATGACGAATTATGTTAATTTTTTGCGAGGTGACAAAAATTCTCTCGATAGAAAGAACGAGAGGGAGATAGTAAGGGAAGAGGCATTCATATAGACAGACAGACAGTCAAACGACTTTATTTAGGGCGAAATTGAGACTTTTTTGTCCCTTCTTACATTTAACTCTTTCGTCATATAAGTAATTACAATATTTACATATTAAAAGAAATTAAGTTACATGAATATTACAGTAAAATATATACAATTTTCAAGTTAATTATATATTGGTTAATAGATCACAGAGTATTACCAAAGAATATTGTTAGTTTTGTGGGTCGAAAAAAAATGTGTATCAGCTATATTTTAACACAAAAAATTTCCCACTGCGGAAACACCTACGAAGAGAAGAGAGGTGTAAAAAACCGCGAAAAATTCCTAAATAGTTCAGTGAAAGAGGGAAAAAAAGAACAACAATAATTTGAGAAAAGGAGAAAAAATCATATATAAATACATTAATATCAATATAAGGGAGGGGGTAAGAGGTAAATAGGGATTGTAGGGTAAGATATGCCTGAGAGATTACATCGTAATTATGATAGCGGAGAATGGAAGGAAGAGGAAGATTCCCCCCGCATCCGGGGGCAGTGAGAGTCTCCGTGTACCGAGCTGATTGACGAGCTTCGATGGAAAGGCAATGGTCCGAAATTTTTAGTGAAAGTGGACGTGGGAGGGAGGGAGAGAGATAGGAGAAAAAGCTTCATATGCGGAAGCGTTGTGGGGAATTGAGGCTGGATGACGGGTGTGCCAAGTGGAAGAATGGAGCACGCGTCATTGGGCATCACCGCTCGTATCTTACGGAAAGGGACACGGCGAGTGGAGTGAAGAATAGACTGCGACGAGGAGAATTCGGAGGTGGGGAGAGAAAAGGTTTTGACGAGTTGGAGAACTGACCCCAAGCGCTCTGACCGGTGGCAGTTGGTTCGTTAGCGTACGAGGAAAATGCAGCTGCGGTGAATTCGACAGAGAAGCGGAAAGGGATGGAAAGGGGCCTGATGGAGTGGGATGCGGGGGGGACGGGAGTTAGGTGAGATGGTGTGGAGGCGGTGAGTTAGGGGCACTGCGCGGGTGTCGTTGGAAAGGGCGTCGATAGGGTCGGTGAAGGAATGAGGTAGAAGGGTTGTAATAGATCGGTACTAGGAAAGGGGAAAACAGGAATAGGGAGGAGAAAGTGACGTGTATCGAAGCGTGTACACAAATGCGTGGGTGTGTGTTTTAAGCCAATAGCACGGAACTACATCTATGTTTTCCGTCAAATGACTTTTCGAAGCCGTGTTACGGGGGAAATAATAAGAGCTACGGGCATGCAATTAATGGAAACGCGTTTAACCTCTCTATAATGTTCATAACTCGACAATGTTGCTGATTTTTCTTCAATTGATCAAAACAAAAAAATCTTATGTGGCCACCACATGACTTTCTCCATATCTGTAATGTTTCTAAAAATTTAAAATAGGTTACATAATAATAAATATATTAAGAAACCGAGAAATTTTTACTTTACATAGGACAGAAATAAACTCAAACCATAGCCTTCTGATACTGGATATAGCCACAATGCTCCAACAATTAAGAAAAAAAAGGAGCATTACTAAGCGTCAATTGTTAACAATAGTTGTCGGTAGGTAGCGTGGTGGTGGCAGCTAAAATATAAGATATCTCTTACAAAATGCATTATATGGGGAACTTTTTCAAACAAAAGTTGTAGAAAATTAAATTTTCTAAAACTTTTATTCTAGTACATTTTTATATATATTAAATATTAAAGCAAATATTTCAAAATAACGGAAAAGCGACAAGAGTAAACACCCACTTCCGTTTGACCGATTTTTGCCAAAACCTAATCAGTTCTTATGACTTTCATAAAAATGTTAAATATAAAATTTCTCATTAAACTTATTAATAGTTTTTGAGTTAGAGCACCCAGAAAAATGCTATCACATACACAAACACACAGACATCATCGAGAAAATGGTCAAAACGTGTTCAGGGGATCTCAAAACGTGTATTTCCGTTAAAATATTCAAAGTCGATTTTTACTTTCTCCATGTACGTAGCATAGGGGAAAGTATTGTATTCATGAAAAAAATTCGACTTCGAGATTTCAACGGAAATACACGTTTTGGCCATTTTCTCGATGATGTCTGTGTGTTAGTGTGTGTGTGTGTGATAGCTTTAATATTTGATAAATGTAAAAATGTATTGGAATTAAAGTTGTAGGAAATGTCATTTTATACAACCTTTGTTTGAAACATTTTTCCATATAATGCATTGTTTAAAAGATATCTTATATTTTTAGCTGCCACCACCACGTCACCTACCGACGACTATTGTTAACAATTGACGCTTAGTTACGTCTGAGTAACGATCCTTTTTCTTTTCTTAATTGTTGGAGCTTTGTGGCTATATCCAATATCAGAAGGCTATGGTTTGTTTATTTCTGTCCTCTGTAAAGTCTAAAATTTTCTCGCAGTTTCTTAAAATATTTATTATTATGCAACCTATTTGAAATTTTTACAAATATTACAGATAAGGAGAAAGTCATGTGGTGGCCACATCAGATTTTTCCATGAAAACAATACTTTCTTCTATACAACGTATGGAGAAAGTAAAATCAATGTATTGTTGCAGAGAAAAATGTACCCAGCTGACAACTTTTTACCTACAAAATGATGATTATTTTTTCAAATTTTTAATCGATGGGATTGAAAATGATAATGGATAAATTTGATATCCGAATATCTTCATGTTATCTCTATAATGTAATTAAAATACAAATAATAATTATATGAGATAATTATAATTGATCATCATTGTCGTCACTAATTTTCCCACAAACAGTTCTGTGATTATAGGCCAAGCATTCTCCTATTTTATATAACACTCTGCATTGCTTGATAAATCTTTCTTCCCCGTTTATTCTATCTGCAGAAACCTTTTACCATCCCTTCTTTTTTCTATACATTTTCTTTTGGTAATATCTGACAGTCTGCCTTTACTTTTAGAAGAATATCCTATCCAGTTCACCTTCCTCTTATTGGTTTTGTTATCATTTTCCTCCCTGTCACTCTTCCTAATTGTTTCCCTTTTTCACTTTACACGTCCGTTTTATTCTCTCTATTATTCTTAACGTTCTCAATTTGAAAATAATTTACTTTATGTTGAGGAAGTAACTCCGTGAGACGCTTCGCAAGTGATGCATGTCTTCTTACTTGTAAAAAGTCTAAACGTTGCTTTTCATTAGAACTAACACAAGTTTATGAGTAAAAAGCCAAGCCAAAATAAGAGGTGCAAAAATATAAACGAGTACTTGGCGTAAAAGTAAACTATACACTCTACGAACAAAATTCATGTCATTTTGATATCTAGTTAGAAAAACATCTATGCCATCTCCGAGAACGACTCCAATGGAATATGCGGACTTTGGCAAGAGAAAAATCCGAAGTCATTGCGTCTCTCCGAGTATCAGGAAATCATGCGTCAAAGGAATGACAAACATAGCTGCCATTCCTCATGTGAGAAACCATCAATTTGGCGTTGTGACTCGTTTCCGTCGTCTTAGCGAGAAGAGGACAGCGATCCATCAAGCGCCAGAGGAGTGCACAGCAAAAGGAATAGGAAATGGAGGGAGGGGAGAGGAGCGAGAAAGAAATATCCTATGTGCCATAAAGTGAGAGGAGTGAAAGATAAATAAACAAAGAGGTTGGGATGAGGTCTATGTGAAAAAATGAGCGGTTTGCAAGAGAAAGGATGGGTCTCAAGAGTTCGAGAGAGGAAAGGGAGAGTGACCATTTGAGGGGAAAAGAAGACAAACGGACGGAATGCTTGCTGTGTCGGAATTTTGAAAGGAAAGGAGAGAAAGTAAGGTTGAACTGAGAGAATATTAAGGTGGACGATTGAGGGAGAAATATTGAGGGAGAAGAGGGTGGAAATATTCGAGGCTTATAAATCGGGAGTTATAATTAGCGGATGGTTTCGACACCAACATCTTTTTTAATGTAGAGACATTGCTTATGGAAGGATTGCACTGCGTAAATGCATTTAATGGGCTATTATTGCATAAGATGAAATTACATTAGTCGCATTTTCAATTACGCAAATCAGTTTTCCCTTCAAGAAAAAGCAAGAGAGAATCTATAAATATATAATATATTTTCACGGATGTTTTGTAACCATCTTATCACTGCATGGTTGGGAATATTATTGAAAGAAGAATTTCAATTGAATTTATATCATTGCATATCTGAATATTTTGTATTAGAGGTTTTCAGAAAATAAAGCTGGTAATATGGTTACTGGCAGTTAATTTTCTAAATTTCTTTCAGAATGAATTGTTGTTGTGAATTCTAGTTCCTTTCTATACTTTACTTTTAGAAGGAGTTAAATAAAATTGTCTGCAGAATGTGCACCATATGGATGCAGTTAGTTGAGAGCAAAATTTTTGTACCCGTTGTGAGAACTTTTGAATGACCATCGGACGAGTAGACTAGTATAGTTCATGATCTTAGGATAAACTGTTTTGGAGCTATTCCATTACCTTATTTATTGGCTTCTCCTCGTATGCACGCAAATATCTATCTCATTAATTTAATCAATTTTGAAGTTTCAACTAAAATACAAAACGTTTCGTGGTTTTTTTTGTAAGTTAACATTTGCCAAACTCTTTGTTAAAAACAAGAACTAAATCGTTTTCGAAACTCTTTCTTTTATTTATATTAACTTTGCCACAACATTATACTGACCCCTCGGTTTATAACGCGGTTGCTATTAGTTGTTCACGAAAAACTCTCCCATCGATCGTTTTGCAGTCCCTCACGGACGAATGAGTTGTCACGTGGTATTATTTTTTACGTATCATACCACCGAAAAACGTGAACGATTCCCATAATAGAGGCAAATCAATTCGGAAAACGTAAAAAAATCAGATAATCACTCTCAGAATGTCGAACAATCGAGCGAGTATTGCCGCAACCGCGTGTAAAAAAAGTTATTCGCGTCGTCAACACATGCCATGGCGGCAGCGAGTCGCCACGGTGATACTACGGTACTAATGACGTATTCTATGTGAAGAGAAATTCGTAGCTTAAGGACTAAACGCAGGACGCGGTACACGCGAACATACGGGCGAATCGTGGGTGACTAGCGTGTCGTCGAGGCCCAAATTCCCATTTTCGAGCCCCGTTTCGGGCACTTAACACTCGCTGTCATCCTCCGTCCCTCCATTAGAGTGACGTTTAATGGTGGGCCGATGGCGAAGCGGAAGAGAGAAGCTCGGACTCGCAGTAAAGCAAATCATACGATGCATGTCTCTTCACTCCCACGGGTCGCAGTCGATAAGCCTACGATCAAGTCGAATGATTCCTAAATTGCCTTCTGCGGTGGAGAGGTTTTTTTTCGGACCCACGAGAATAATTTGCGTTGAAACAGAGGTTTCCAAACATCTTTTTCGCGTACCACTCACAAAAATTTATGCGACTTTCTGTACCACCTACCTCAAAAATACGTACACGGTAGCTATTTATTAAGTATCTTTTTTGTTGTGGTGTAAAAGTCATGGCAGTATTAACAAGATGATCGAAACGGAACTTATGATGGCAACTTTCCCAAATTTTGTAAATTAGCGTTATAACATATTACGAATACATTCGAATCACGCGTATTTGCGTTGCAAAAATAACGCGCGTATGTACTAGACACTAGACTCTGCCGAGTCTGAGTCCAAAAATAGCCGTTGCAGTGGCAAAACTCCAGTAATGAGTGATAAAAACTGCAAAAAACGACGGTATTTACGCAAAATTTAAAAAAATACGATCGGTAAGCAAATTTCCACGATAAAAATTAGAATCTCCATTCCTTTCTTCGTGAAATAGTACAAGTCACGCTCCGATATTACAATTCTAGGATATCTTTAATGTGCAACAGAAATTTACCCTGTACGATGGATTTCAGATTTCCCATTGAAATCAAATGGGAAGGATAGCCCTGTAATCGAACCCGGGACTTACGATCTTTGCAACAAAAACTATCCTCAAGAGCTCGGCCCTAATAGCAAGAGGCTTACACCACGTTTCATGAAAATTGGTCTATTGGTTCAAAAGCTAATAGAGGAGCAGACAGACAACGAAGAAACTATAAGCCATTATTTCCATTATGGAAAGTAGGCTAAAAGTGAACAAAACATTATAAAATATAACAAAAGAAGTTAGTTTAATTTATTTGCGCAAAGCGACAGCAAACTAGGGTTATCCCTAACAGCTTGAATACGACTCGTGTGCCGCCCTATACCAAAGTTAGGGAACCGCTAGATTAAATTATAGGGATCATAAATGAGAACAATGCACCATGAGAAAAAAGATTTACTTTTTAGGATTTGAGGCATTTACAGCTTTTTCGCTCGACAGGTGTAGGTTTTTACTCCTAGATTCGAGTAGAATGAAATGCATGTAAAAACCTTTGGAAAAACGCCCCGAAACCTGCGATCGGTGTATCATCAAGGAGCTCGGCTGGGTTGTAGCTTATTTGTTGCAGTTTTTCTGACCGTTTTGTAGCTATCAGCCATTCGTTGAACTCGATATATTTTTCCCGTGTTCTATTTTTGTCGAAATTGATGCAAAAAATACAATTAATTTAACATATTTTAATGATATATTTTAGAACAATCTTTTTGTTTTGCAGTCTAACAGGAAAATTTGAATTTTACCTCTTTTTTACAGCAATCGCATTAGCGTGATTTTTCGCTTTCAGTAAACTTCGAGAGAATTGTTTTTTCGCCTACCCCTTTCCGGGTCTCGACAGATTTCAATCTATAATTCGCATTCTTCCTCCTCTGCCCAAACAAAAGCCTAAAATTTATCTCAAGGAAACATCCGCTTAAGAAATAGAACTTTTATTTTGAGAATGATCTGAGATCGATATTATTTCAGTTACAGTAGCTAACTGCAATTAAGCGTGCCATTATCCTATCAGAATGATCTTTTTCTTAGTATTTCATTATTATTCTGTTGAATCAGAGTTAAAGGCATAACATACTCGTACATTAGCGAGATTTATTTATCTGTCAGACCTTGGTCCCCTACTACCTCTGTGCACAACATAAACATCTTAGAATTCATTTTGACCCGTTCCAGAGAAAAAGGAAAACACCTACAAGGAATCCTAGAGATGAGAAATTCGCGCATTTTAGCTGTTCAAGCATTCCGAATTCTAGTGAAGTTACCATAACTCCGAAATCTGGCGGCTTATTTCATTCCGAAAAGCGAATGTGAACGCATCGCGACGGAAAACCACGCGGAACAGATGAGAAAGGAACGAATAAATATTTCTCTCCGTCCCTCACCTTCCCGAAACTTTTTGCCGTAACCCATATGTTTCAGTTTCACTCAAACAGCGCCCTTACTCCCCCCCCCCCCTCCTCTCTCTCTCTCTCTCCCTACAGTTCATCACCCCTTTCTCCGACCAAGACAGTCCGAAATGAAAGCCCTAAGAGTGAGAGGTTTGTCCTCTTTTTTGCGTCGTCCTTCTTCTCCCCCTCGGAAGAGCTGAACGTCGGAGTCGGCTTTCGGTTATATTTTTGGAGAAAAAAATCGGCCCTCCCTCCATCACGCGGCGTTTGTCTTTTTTTTGTAATATATATGTATATAACTTGTATGTAAAGTATATCTCTTATAACGCTATCCCTTTTCTTTTTCCCTTTCTCTCTCTATCTCCCTCTTCCCCTCTCCCTCTTCATATCTTTTCTTACATTCTCCTTTCTCCCTAGGGCAATGGTTTCCAAACCGAGTGCCGCGGCCGATTTTTAGAGATGCCGCAAAGAAGTGTCGTAAAATAGTAAAGGATGTGAAAGCGTTGATAAGTCATTAGGGCAGTAATTTTTCCTCTAATAAACTCGTTATGGCGTGGTACAAACAAATGGACGGGTCCAGAGGTTTTTGTTCCGCGCCGACAAAAAATTGGGAATCACTGCCTTAGAGATTCAGCTCCGTTATTTCCTCCCAAATCACCTTTCTTTCCCTTTCCATCTCTTTCTCTTCTCTTTCAATCTAAAACTTTCTCACTTCCCGTCTCTCTTAAATCTCCGCTCTTCTCTCCCCCTCCTTGCTTCCCCCTCTCACGCTCTCCCTCTCTCACGCTCTCCCTCGTCTTCTTTCCCAGTTTAACTACCCTTCCGTCCTTCTCTTTCCATCCCTACATCTTTCACCACATCCATCTTCTCACCTCTTTCTCTAACCCCCTCTCTTCACACCGATCCTTTTCCCCTGTCTGAATTTCTCTCTCCCTACTTCTCTTTCCCCTTTCATCCGATCCCTCTTACCTAATCCCTCTTACTGATTATTTCTCCATGCCTCTCTCTATATGTCCAGCCGTCTTTTTCTGGATCTCTCCCGCCCCACCCTCTCTCTCTCTCTCGCTCTCTTCCCTTTGGGTCTGCTCCTTTTCTCGCTTCTTCAGCCTCTATGGGAATAAATGAAAGGGCTGAAGGGATCCCTTTTCACTGCAGGCAGTGAGCACATGGCCGGTCTTTTCTTTTACGACACGCTCTTTCTCGTTGCACACTCTTTGTTATCGCCTTTTTCTCTCCCTCGAGTTATACAAGGTGTGGGAATGTATGTCTGATATGGAGTGGAAAATGAGAAGGGAGAGAGAAATGGGACTGAGAGAGCGATAGACCGAAGGAGAAGGATGACGTGAGGGGTGAGGCGGAATAAAGGCGAGGAAAGTCATAAAACTGGATTGGCTCGCTGATCGATAAACTCTTTTATTGCAGTGAGATAAAGCCTGGCCTGATCGATATTTCACCTAACCTTTCCGACCAAAAAGACAATGTAATCGTAGCCAAATATATTTTTACAGTGTGAAGGAATAAAAAATGGGAAAGTAGCGCTGTAGCTAGAAAAATTTCGCTATGCATGAAAAGAGATGAGGAAAGATTAGCCTAAATTTAATGGAATATTTCAACGGTTGGATTGTGCTGGCGATACAAATATTTCTAAGTTTCATTTCACATCGGTGCCATATAAGCACTTATATTTGTCTTTCGAAATTTTATATAAGCGTGGGAAGGGAATGAGAGAGTCGGAGATCCTTTTGAGTAAGAAATCAAAACGAACAACAATAGCTCTCGTGGAATGCAAGGGAAATTTTAAGATAGAATTGGTCCGTGGGCATAATTTGCTGTCGAGCAGAAATATCGAATCGGAGTAATGAAATATATACGTACACATTGTAAATAATTTCCCAAGTGGCTAGTTCCTTCAAAGAATTCAAATGAACTTGATAGTCTTAGTTGTCGAGGAAAAATGGCAAAGAAATAATGAACGGGCAGGGAACGGTACGAAAGAATGAGCCCCGAAAATCAGAATCTAAAAGCATATAAAGCGGGAAATGAGGTATTTGAGCGGAGGGGAAAGAATCGGCGTTAAAATATGCGCGGGTTGGTGTTTTTGTCACAAATATTCGGAAAAAGATGAGAAAGCTAGAAGGTTGCGCGTGAGAAAAAATGGGATAGAAACGCGAGAGAAAGACAGATGAAGCACGATGGTCTGGGATTCAATGTAACGCGAAAGTCTTGAGGGCAGGATGAGACAGCGTGGAAGCGAGTGGGGAAGACATGGCGAGAGTTGTGGAAAAGAGAGAAAGTGAAAGACTGAGATCCACTCTTGAAAGCTCTCTGTACTCTTGGATCCGGAGAAGAGACATTTGTTCCTCAGTTTATGAAAATGGAACGGTTGGAGGGAGTTCCATGGGATGAGAGGGAGTGGGAGAGAAGGACGGAAATTGTAGCGGAGGTAGGGTAAGGAGGGGAATGGGGTTGGGTTAAATATATAGTAAGAAAGAGGGTAGATGGAAACGTAATAATTCTTATATAAGAGCGAGATTTAGACAATCTAGTACATTCTTGCATCCAAACCTGGCATGACAAACACAAATATCCATTCCCTAACCGGAATTCGAACCCGCGACATTAGTATCCGTCGGCAGATACTCTAACCACCCGTCTATCAAGGCCGATTAGATAGGGGGTTAGAGGGGGTGAGTAGGGATGTTCGAGGGGGTGAGAAGGGAGTGTTATAGCGAGAGAAAATGGCGTGGCTGAATGGTGATAAGGGGTTTGAGAGGGGGTTATGTGTTAAAGCGGGTAAGATATTAGAGGGAGTGAGAAGGAGGTTGTAGAGGGGGTTTGAAGTGGTGGTAAAGGAGTGAGAAGGGAATGTTAATAAGGGTTGAGGAGGAGGTAGCAGAAGGAGTGAGAAGGGAGTGGGGAGGGGATGATAAAGATGGTAAGGAAGGAGACAGTGTAGCTGAGAGAGAGAGTAATAAAGGTGCATAGTATAAGCATATAACAAGATGCCTTCCGTAAGCGCAGAAATGGATAGGGTCCGTGTGGAGGATTGAGGAGGAAAAAATACCCAAGTTGAGGAAGTTACTTTTCTTTAGTTAGACCGCTGATAGAGTATGTGTCGAGTATATGGGATCCGTACGAGAAAGGATTAATCACCGAGTTAGAGAAAGTGCAGCGAAAAGCTGCTAGATTCGTCAAAAATTGTTATGATAGAAATAAAAGAGTTACAGGCTTGATACAGGAATTAGGATGGGAATCACTAGCTGAGCGCCGATTACGTGCTAGGTTAAAACTTCTTGAAAGATTTAGAACGTGTACTTTCTCCAGCGACGTCGAAGAAATAATAAGAACTCCCACCTATATCGGTAGAATGGACCATCCTCGTAAAATAAGAGAGATAGCCTGTAGGACGGAGAGATACAAAGGCTCATTTTCCCCTAGAACGATAGCCGAGCAGAATAAAACTTGCGATCAAAAGTAACCTCGCGTAGGGGTGTAAACCCAGACCTAATTTTGGAGTTTTCCCCTTGGTGTTAATGCACCCCCTGCCAAACACCCTTGCGGTGGCTTGCAGGGTAAACTGTAGATGTAGGTGTAGGAAAGGATTTGATGGAACGGCGAATAAATTGGAGGGAGAGAACGGCACTCTTAGTTTGATGAAAAGACAAGGAACTGCCAAAAGCGGCGAAGGAAGGACATTCCTTTTCAAATTTAATTTTCTTTTGATTTTATTTTATTCTCCTTCCGCGGAGTTTGGAACGATCCTGGGAGGATGTTCGAAAATGAGAGGTTGAGGGGAAGAGAGGGAGAGGAGAATGATTGTGAGAGACGAAAGGATTGATGCGCATGGAGGAGCGGGACTTTGCTGTTGACAAATTGGGGGAATGGATGGATGTGCGTTAAAAGATATTTGTCTCGATGCGTTTGCGATCGTTTGAATTTCATGTTATTTTTTAAGCTCTTCAGATTTTCGGGATTTGCCTCGACGAGAGTTTTTATATTGGAATTTTATTAATTTCTGGGAGTCATTATAACGTGATCATTTATTTTATCGCGGTGGAGAAATTCAACAATCTTCTTTTTCTTTTATATTATTTTAACACAAGGGTTTGAAAGGGAGGTTCCGATTAAATGCATATATTTCTGGAGAAGTACGATTTAAATTCTGGTTTTATTATTTATCTTTCTAGAAAATTTTATCGTGATGCTTTTGTCTGACCGTATTGGATCTCATAAATAAAAAAATCTTATTAAATTTTTTATTTTCAAGAATATCATGGAAATAATTCTGCGAAGCTTTCACTCAAATCTGAAGTCGTTAAAAGATACGCATTAGTATTTAAAAATATTTTTTGCGCATTCCTTTGTGACTTCTAAATCTTCCTTTCATGAAAGAGAACTTTTAATTTCGAAAAAAATTAAAATACTGTCAAAAGCACTTACTATCTCTTCAGCGACTTTTTTAAATAAAGACAAAGTTAAGTACCAACGAAAATTTATTTCTGTATCTCTAAAAGCCCATTTTTGCATCCCTAAGTAATACGTAAACAGTGATATTTACTTTATAATTTTTAGACATGCCCTAAGCAGAATAATTCATTTTAAAATTTCGATTAAGACATTATAAGTCACATGGAATCCAGTTATTCCGAAACATTTTCACATTAAAGAAAAAATTTAATTATTTCCACTTTTTTACATTTAAATAATAGCTTTAATTATCATAATCATCTTTATCTTGAACTCTAGTATTTAGAAGACATTAATAGCACACAACACACACAATTGTTAAGTTTATGGTGGAAGTAGAAATTCACCAAGTGATTATAATTATATTTTAAATAATGTCGCTTCACAATTTTTTGGCCGATTATATTTTACAAAAACCTATAATACATATTTTCTGTCTCTTATGCTTCATGTATGACTCCAAATAATTGTTAAAATTAATATTTTTATTGAAAATCTAAGCGTTTATTCCGATTAACGATAATTTGATTGCCGCCAAGACCGTACTCTCTGTTCAATTTGCTTTTACTGAATAATATATTTTGTAATAAAATGTTACCATCGGTCGTGCAGAGACATGAATGGATAATATTTATCACTCTCTTTGTTTACACTAAAACAACGGAGTTCGTAATGAATTTCTTATTATTAACGGTTTATTGCTCTTTATTTATACGCGCACGGCTAGCGAGTCATTTATAAGACTGTTTCATAGCATTGCCACTGATATATAATATATGTATATGTACGAGCATACGAAGAGGAAGTCCGGCTCCGTGCCAAAGGTCACTGTGGCTTGGGGTAGGAGGGACCGTGGGAAATGGATGGATGATGCGTAAGAAACTGCCGCAAAACCAAGGAAATATTATATGAAACGCCACAATAGATGACCTTAGCTTGTGAATGGGTTAGTGTGTGTGTAGTGGAGTGGAATGATATCGGCGCCGTTAATCTCACGCAGATAAACGCCGCGGGGCTAGCAATAACTCTCTTGCCGCTATCGCGGGAGTGGGATCGCGAATAATGCCTGCTTCGATAATAAAAAACGGGAATATTTGATGCCCGTGGCGGGACGGCATAGATGAGACTTCCAAGAGGGGATGTATTGAGGGCATGGGATGGAAGGAAATTTAGTGAGAGGGTTTTTTTTACGATAAACGGATCCTTAAAAAGGGACGCATATAGTATGTGCAAATGATAGGAGATAAACTTGATTTTTTCTCACTTATAAATTATTACCACCCTACGTAATGCGAGCATCGAGATACGAAGAATTTCTATGTACAAACTGGTTAGGTTAGGGTAAGTATTAACTTTTAATGCCCTACGAGTCTTTTTACGGATTACGGAAGTAATAAAAAAAATTAAGAGGTGCACAGTATAAGTCCAAAATGATATTATTATTTTTTAAATGCCGAACGAATCTGTTGACACGAACAAATTGATGATATAGCATTTAACTGTTGACTCCGAAATTTAAAGTATTTGTTCGCAAATTAGGTATAATATTTAGATGTAATTAGAAAAATCAACTTCGTGGAAGGTATCCTTGCTTGAAAGCTGTTGGTCCTGTTTTTAATCGTCGATTCAATTTTTTTTACTGTTGGTTGGTTCGATCTTTTTTGTTGAGCGTTTAAAATAAAGTATTGGAAATGATAAAATATTTTTATGACGGAGAATAAATAGTTATTTTTCTTATCAGAGGGGGTTATTATGTATGTAAGAATATCTAATTCCATATACTCCGCAAGAGGTGTTTTTATTATTTTATTTATGAGAAAAATAAATTATAATGCGTAAATACAATAAATCACGCCATGCAGGAGATATTGTGTTAGAAATAGATCTATCCTTCACACTCTTTGGAGCATTATTAAGATTGTTATTAAAATGTTTTACAACTTTCAATTAAATGTAATGCTATAGGAGGCAATGGCTTAGGCATTGACATTTGAGTATATTTATTGTTTAAATTAGCATGTTATTTTTCTGGTTGCATATGGATTTATGTAAATGCGTATTTTAATGCCGGATATTTTCAGCTGCCATCTTATAGCGCTCAAAAATAAGGGAACGCGTGAATCGATTTCAGCAGTAAGTGGGGAAGAGGGGTATAGAAAGGAGATATTTTACGTAAAATTTCCCATCTTTTTTTTAATGCCTTGTAGGAAGCTGTGAGAATTTTTTTGTCTCCATTTCTTGCCCCTTACTGCTCATGAAAACGAAAAATCTTTGGGTTTCGGTTTTAGTGGAATGGCTAACTCTTATTTGGGTCATCGTCGGATGGACGCAGCCATTCTGAGATCATGGCTGAGTCATGATAAGAAAGATTTAAACATTTTTTTCGGGAAATTTATATGGGCGTTCCCTATCTCTTCCTATTTCAACTTCTCAGTCTCCCTCGACGTACTTCACGCACGATCTCTCCCTACTTTGCATCTATTTCTCCGAGTCATTCCACCCCTTCTCTCTCCTCTCCATTCCCTATCCCTCTTTCCCAATCCCCCACCTTTTCACTCCTCGTCCCTCTTTTCCACTCCACCTCTCGTTTTTATTCCTCTCTCGTCTCCGCTTCCCTTTCTCTATCTCCTTTCCACTCCACCTCTCTCCTCAACTCCACTCTTCTCTCATCTCCCTTTCCCTTCCTCTCCCTTCCTTTCATTTCATCCCCCTTCCTCTCTCCTCTCCACTCTCTTTCCTCTCAACTCTTTCCTTTCCACTCTCTTTCCTCTCTCCTCTCCCTTTTCTCTCTCATTTTCACTCCACCTCCATCCTTTCCGCCCCTCCCTCGCTCATTTCCCCCACTCCTCTCCCTCACGAGTCCCGATGTCATCTTTTTTCCCGCTCCGTCAAACTCTTTTAACAAAGGCTGGGGAAAAAATCAGCGGACCAGTCCAACACGTTTTTCTCCCTCTCCTCATCCATCACCGCGCTTTAATTGTTATTTTTTTGTTCTTCGGTTATTTCCGTGTAGACTGTTTCATTTTACTTGTCTTCATATTATTTTCTCTATTTCTTGCTTTCTTCTCTCGTGCGTACTCATTTGTCGCTAAATTATTTCCTTCTTTACAGTCTCCCATATTTATCTCACGCCCCGTTGCCACCCTACTAACTCATTGTGAAAGCGATAAAGCCGAAATAAAAGAATCGGGGCATTTTTATCTCTATGATCTGCAAGGGAAAACGCTTTATTTCTCTATTTTTATTTTGCTGACGTGATGAGTGTAAATCGTTGATCTTAATATTTTGGATAGTTACTTGAAAATTAAATTATGAATCTCTCATAATCAGTCACCACAGCAGATAGAATGCAGTGATGCTGAATGGTGAAAATTTAATTTATTTCATTCATGAAAGATTGAATCCAGATTTTCGCTGAAGAATGAATGCCCTAAGTTTTGCTGCACTAGACATATTTCTGCGATCTCGTTTAAATGTTTATTTTTCAATTGAAATCGAGAAAGATATTTTACGGCATATATATATATATATATATATATATATATATATATATATATATATATATATATATATATATATATATATATATATATATCGAATTTAAATGCTCATTTCTTAGCCTTTATTTTAGGGAATGTTGGCTTGAATATTGAAGCTAGGAGTCGTTTGCGATTATCGGTCAGGAGATAATAATAAAAAAATTGGTTCACCTTTTGCCATTTTTTTCTCTTCTAAAGGTTTGTAAAAATGGATTGCAATTCATGTTATACTGTTATAAGTAAATAAGAAAATATTTCTCATTTACTTAAACTCTACAGATAAAATGCGATTATTTCAACAGCATAGCTGCGCGGAATATAAACTCCTTTTTTGCTCCCTATCATGTGCGTGTGCGTTTTGTGTGTGTGTGCGAGTTACTATTTGGGGGTGAGCAGGCACGTTCATTATACACATAGCTATTTCCCTTACTTTATTTGACGACTCTCGATGAGTTACTTGGGTGTTATATTTTGTTAGTTTAAAATTAACTAAAGGTGCATCAGAATTTGGGTCGAGCAGTTGTTTATTTCGGTCCCATCTATATGAGGTGAGCTGTGGAAGCTATTCATGCAATTACAGGATAAAAATTTAATATCTAAATCATTTAACTAAAAGTGGAAGAAATAGTAAGGGAAAACGGAAAAAAATCAATTATCTGAAGTATATATCTCCTTAACATATTCAAAACATTTCAATAGAAAGTATTAACTATTCACACGACTGGAACAAACTTTTGGTAATAACCGCACTTATTATTTCATACCAATAATTTGTAAGCTGTAATCTTTTAACAGTTTTCCATCAAGTGCAATTTAATATGACGCACGAATTTTTCACATTAGAAGAAAACACAAGCATCGAAGCGACGATATGTTTTTGAATTAGGGCAGGAAATATTGAAATTGGCGCGAAAAGTGCGATTGATGACGCGTGAGCGGTTTTGAGAACAAAACAATCGGAGAAGATAATGCCATAAAGAGAGGGTAGGAAGAGTAAAGGTGGAGATGCGCAAAAGGATAGCTGAGAAAGAGGGAGATGTGCGAGGTGAATGTGAGACAATGGACCATGAGGCATGAGATAGGGAGAAATGAGCACGAAGATAAATGTGTGGGGAAAAGAGAAAATGTGTGTGGGAGGGAAACGAGAGGAAGAAGAGTGTGGGATAGAGGGAGGAAAAGAGAGACAAAACGCTTAGGAGAGGGTCGTTGAGTATAAGAGGCTGGGAAACGGGGGAAAATAAAGACTGAGGGAGGAAATCGGGAAAGAAGATTTTGCGGAGGGTGGGAAAAACCGAGCCAAAACTAAGGCCGTTCATTTGTAGGCGCGTTTTGCTACCAGCATAAGCGCCTATTAGCGTCGGTTTGTCTGTCCGTCCGTCCGTCCGCATGTTCGTTCTCGGCTTCTACCGAACGGATTTTTATAAAATTTGACATTAAGGACTTACAATCAAAGACAATAAGAGAATCGCAATAATAAATTACGTAAGTCAATCAGGGGTACCACTTTACTGGTGACAAAAATGAACTTTCCGTTATATCTCGTAAATATTTGGTCAAATTAAAATAGTTTTCAAATAAACTTGTAGAAATAGTAATGTAGAGTATTTCTTTTCCTGTACATTTTTATCTTAGGAGTAGCCGTTATCAAGAAAATTGAACAAAAATGTCGTAATTCGCTTTGAAAAAAATTCATGCAGAGCTACCTAATTGTTGTCAACGTAAATAATCTTATTGGTTACTGAAGTAAATAGGATCTGCTATAATTACAAAATAAATTTAATCCCTTACGCGTGTATGAAAAAATTTTGTAAACGGAAGGAAATGGATTATCTACGGCGAAGAAAAGAACATAAACGTAAATATCACAACTACTGAATTCAAGTGAGGTATGTTTTAAATAATTTTCGATTGTTTGGTTGATTAAAACTGATTAGAAAATAAATCACTAAATATAAATAGAATATTTCCCTATAATTATTTCTGATATACTATTTTGCAGTATTTAGATATTAAAATTACGTAATATGTTAATTGATAAATCAACTAAGGGGGAGGAGAAATTTTTAATAGACAAAGATACAATCGGGTCGTGGTGTTTTGCTGTTTTATGGTGTGTTCGGTCAAATTATATCGTATAGTTTCAAATACTCCATCACACAAAACGCTCCAATTTGTGATACGCTGTACACTTTCCTAATTTGTTTTCAAAGAAGATAGGATATTCGTAAGTAGAGTTTTTCATGCCCTTGTTTGTGAGAGATCTCCTACTCTTTGCAAATTCACGCATCCAAAGCAAACGCCGGCGGTTACGAACATCGTGGGGTGGTGGACGGGAGGATTGGGGAGGATTAAACGGGCGAGATGACGAGAAAAAAGGAGTAGGGTGGCGTATATACATGAAACGCCACCCGGTTGTGTTCGGAAGCTCCACTTCGCTCGCCTTGCCTTTACGCAATGCAGTGGTCTTTACTGGAAATGTACGACCGCAAAAGTTTTTCGGAAGGATTCTTTTCACGTCGGCGGCATCCTTTTTTGTGAAACGTCTAGAAACCTTCATGCATCTTTACTGTGCAGTCTATTATCAATTTTTTGTTGGAAAAATGGAAGAACATATTCTTACATTTGCCATCTTTTCTCGTCATGCCCAGTATCTTATGGCCACTAATTCGCTCCTAAATGGCTCTTCCCTGAGGTGTCAAATGTTAGAGGCTTAATTACCTTACGATAATTACGCCCTATTATGGTAGATGCCCCCAACAAATTATTAGATGACAAATAAGTTTCATTATGATTTGTGCGATGACTAATAGCGAAATGTAAACAATATTATCCTAGATGTAGAACTGATGAAACGGACGGCACTCGTGTGGCTCAGGTTGCATAAGATTTAGGATGCCGAAGTCGTTTTCGGTTGTTAGGCGTTCACATATTGCCTTTCCGTATGTAGTATGGAAGTTTATAATTATATATTTGCATATCAAAAAAAAAGTTTTGCCTAGTTAATTTAAATCTTACAAATATTATCCCAAAAACGTTAAATGAGATACATTTTACAAAAAATGTTTTTCCTTGAAGATATTAATTGCGTTGTCAAATGACTAAAGAAATACAACGAAAATACATAGAGGAATAAACGATAAAGCAAAAATTCAGAATCGTGTAAAATAAAAAAAACAATAGGTGAGCGAATGAAGCGGTTATGTAGGTCTAAGTCTCCTTAGGGATCCGGGGCGGATGCTCTAGTTTCGAATAAATTTTCTGTTCTATTATTTTTTTTACAGACGAAATATGCAATAAATACAGATTTTAAATTTGAATAAAACAGGGAATCGTTATTTAAATTATAAAAATAAACTTTGCATTGGTGTTGATACAATTTTATGGGGCGTTATATATATATATATATATATATATATATATATATATATATATATATATATATATATATATATATATATATATATATATATATATATATATATAATATCATCATTGTATATCGACGACTCTTACAGAGGAGGATATAACATACTAGTAGTTGGTGCTTGCATACTGCAAGCATTTCATCTCAACATAAAAAAAATTCATTATTCATATTTCATCATTAAACATATATTTTTAATTCTAAATATTTCACCTCCGCAGCGATTTTCGTTTTTCCCACATGTAAAAATAATAGTTTAAACAATCCCGAAATGTTGCAATTTTAAAAATTTTACACATTCTTCATTATGGGGTACTGATGCTACACATTTTAGCCAAATTTTAAAGTTGTAGCACTCCTAGAAGTAAAATAATATTTTTGTAATTGTTTAAATTTAAATAATTTTTAACGGCCGCTGCATATCGTATGTGGTAAAATTGAAATGTTTATTTATGCAAATTTACTACTCTGTAAATAATTTGAAAATTTCAGCTTCCTAGCTCATCCCGTAGTACCTAAACAGTTATCCAATTGTTTAAACTTTAAGAATTTTTAACTGCCAAACAAATTAAAATATCAAAATTTGTATAATCCCTATTTCGTTTTTTTAAGAATTCTACTTACAAAAAAATTTCAACTCCGTAGCACATGCAAAAATACATAAACCATGAAAATTTGTTTAAACAATTGCAAATTTTTATCGGCCGCATCGTTGCACTTTTTCAAGATTTTCGTTTTTTCTAGTTAGTTTTGCACAAAATCCTACCTAAGAAAAAAATTTCGAATCTCCAGCTTATCTGGAAGTGCCTAAACATTAGTATCCTCCTGTTATATGTTATATATCATTATATATCGACGACTCTTACAGAGGAGGATATAACAGGAGGATACTAATGTCCAGCCCAAACTACAAGAGCTAGAGAGCTCAAAGTTTCAGTTTTTGTAGATATGATGGAGAAACCTACAGATAAAATGAGACTTTTTACCTAAGTGACATGAGTTCGACTCCAGAAATTCCGAAAGTTGCGTTTTTTCCCATAAGAAAAGCATAGCGCCATTTTTGTAAAGTAATTATGGGCACTTACCGGTAAACTAGAAAAATGAAATTATCAGTGTTGCTAGATGGCCGCAATATCTATTAGGAATTATTGTTACTTTTGCTTGCAGTGTCTTGGGTTCGACTCCAGAGACCCCGGAATATCTCCCATAAGTTAGCATGGGAAAACGTAATCTAGTGTGTAGACCAATCTAATAAGTTTAGGAAGCTGAAATTTTGCTAGATTATAGAACTTTTCTCATAACCAACTATAAAAATGGAAAATTTTAAAATTGTTAATTTTGAGGGGTTGTTTTAACCCCATTTGAACATTAAAGTTTAATAATTTTTTAGGTTCTGCGGGATGAGCTAGGAAGCTGCAATTTTCAAATTATTTACAGAACAGTGCAGTTGCACAAATAAACATTTCAATCTCTCCATATATATATTGCGGCAACCGTTAAAAATGTTTAAATTTTAAACAATTAGAAAATATTATTTTACTTCTAGAAGTGCTACAACTTTAAAATTTGGCTCAAATGTGTAGCATTAGTACCCCATAATGGAGAATATGTAAAATGTTTAAAATTGCAACATTTGGGGATTGTTTTAAACTATTATTTTTACATGTAGGAAAAACGAAAATCGTTGCAGAGGTGAAATCTTTAGAATTAATAGAATAATTTTAATGGTGAAATATCTGTCTGAAAAATTAATGTTTTTTTCAAGGTGAGATGAAATGCTTGCAGCATGCAAGCACCTTCTACTAGTATGTTATATCCTCCTCTGTAAGAGTCGTCGATATATAATGATAGGAGGATACTAATGTTTAGGCACTTCCAGATGTGCTGTAGATTCGAATTTTTTTCTTAGGTAGGAGTTTGTGCAAAACCGACTAGAAAAAACGAAAATCATGAAGAAATTCAACAATACGGTCGCTAAAAATTCGCAATTGTTTAAACAAATTTTCAGGGTTTAGGCATTTTCGAATGTGCTACGGAGCTGAAATTTTTTTACAAGTAGAATTCTTAAAAAAACGAAATAGGGATTATACAAATTTTGATATTTTAATTTGTTTGGCAGTTAAAAATTCTTAAAATTTAAACAAATAGATAACTGTTTAGGTACTATGGGATGAGCTAGGAAGCTGAAATTTTCAAATTATTTACAGAGTAGTAAATTTGCACAAATTTACATTTCAATTTCACCATATATGAATTGCGGCGGCCGTTAAAAATTATTTAAATTTAAACAATTAGAAAAATATTATTTTACTTATAGAAGTGCTACAACTTTAAAATTTTTCTAAAATGTGTAGCATTAGTACCTTATAATGAATAAAGTGTAAAATTTTTAAAATTGCAACATTTGGGGATTGTTTTAAACTATTATTTTTACGTGGGAAAAACGAAAATCGCTGCGGAGGTGAAATATTTAGAATTGAAAGAATATTTGTAATGATGAAATGTCTGTCTGAAAAATGAATGTTTTTTCAAGGTGATATGAAATGCTTGCAGTATGCAAGCACTAACTACTAGTATTATATATCGACGACTCTTACAGAGGAGGAGGATATAACATATAGGAGGATACTAATGTCCAGCCCAAACTACAACAGTCAGAGAGCTGAAAGTTTTAGTTTTTGTAGATATGATGGAAAAACCATCAGATAAAATGAGACTTTTTACCTAAGTGACATGAGTTCGACTCCAGAAATTCCGAAAGTTGCGTTTTTTCCATAAGAAAAGCATTGCGCCATTTTTGTAAATTAATTATGGGCACTTGCCGGTAAGCCAGGAAAATGAAGTTTTCAGTGTTGCTAGATGGCCGCAATATCCATTAGGAATTATTGTCAGTGTCTTGGGTTCGACTCCAGAGACCTCGGAATATCTCCCATAAGTTAGCATGGGAAAACGCAATCCAGTGTGTAGACCAATCTATGAAGTTTAGGAAGCTGAAATTTTGCAGAAGTATAGAACTTTTCTCATAACCAACTATTAAAATCGAAAATTTAAAAATTGTTAATTTTAGGGGTTATTTTAACCCCATTTGAACATTAAAGTTTAATAATTATTTAGGTACTACTGGATGAGCTAGGAAGCTGAAATTTTCAAATTATTTACAGAGTAATTTGCACAAATAAACATTTCAATTTTACCATTAATGAATTGCGGCGGCCGTTAAAAATTATTTAAATTTAAACAATTAGAAAAATATTATATTTCTTCTAGAAGTGCTACAACTTAAAAATTTGGCTAAAATGTGTAGCATTAGTGTAATATTTTAATAATATTTTTAAAATTGCAACATTTGGGGAGTTTTAAACTATTATTTTTACATGTGGGAAAAACGATAATCGCTGCGGAGTTGAAATCTTTAGAATTAAAAGAATATTTGTAATGATGAAATGTCTGTCTGAAAAATGAATGTTTTTTCAATATATATATATATGTATATAATATCTAAATAATGTCTTTTATTAATCATAACATGGATACAATCATCTTATTGGGTGCCGGTGGTGTAGTTGTTAGGACGCTGGCTGCTACTCGCCCGATGCTTGAAAAAGTCATCGGGTACGAATCCTGCGCGAGTAGGATTTTTTCTCAAGGTCATCCGGCCCCCTGTTTGCGTGGTTGGAGGAGACCGCGCAAATTCAGCTGTTCCGTCCTTCGGAAGGGACGTTAAGCCGTTGGCCCCCCTGGTGTTCTTCGCAAGAGCAGGCAAATGCCGGCACCGGGTTTCCCCCCTCCCTTCTGTGTGTATGTCCGGTGTGGAAGGCAACGGGAAACCACCACACCGTGTATGTATATTCCCTAGTCAAAAACCAATTAATTAATTAATTGGTAGGACCTGTCGTAAGACAGAACACGAATGAATGAATATATATATATATATATATATATATATATATATATATATATATATCTATTTTGTTATTAATGGAATGCTCATGCACGTAATTATGCTAAAGTATAAAATCTCCAGGTATTCAGTTGGAACATACATTTCACGAGCACGGTATAAAATAAGATCACATGAATTAAACTCGTTAAAAATCACCCTTATTATTTTTCTGTGCTCCGCGTATTTTATACAATGCGCCAACATCCTAACCAAATCCCTAATTGAATACTAGTTAACAAACTATGCATTATCTTAGTCGCTAGAAAGACACATGCCGTGAATTGCGCGATCCTACTGGTGTGCATTAAAGTTTTCCGAGCATTTCATTTCACTTCCCTGGGACGGCATCCCTCGCATCCAATTAATATAACATATAATTGGATAGGGCGAGGGATAAATATTATGCAGCAGCAATTAAGGTCCGTTTTATTCCATTTCCGAAACCTTTACAGCTCCAAAACTGGCTCCCTCCTTCCCAGTTTCATCCTCGAAGCCCGCCCCTTTCCGTCACCTTCCATTCTCACCCACTAAAAATAAACGTGAGGACCTTCGTGCAATTTTCCACGCGTCCCGTGAAAAACCACACTCAATTTCGCAACGTATTTCCATTCAATCTTTTGTTTCCAAAATTATTGCTTTTAATTTTATCAAGAAAATTATTTCGTGAACGGTTTGAACGAAACATGTCCCTATCATTTGTCTCTCCTACTCTGAAACACCCTTGTTTTCTCCCTTCTCTCCTTCACACAAAGAGGGACAAAAATTGCGATCCTAATCCCTTTTGCGTCTGGTACGTCCCACACGTACATCGCTAATTGGAAAGGTCTCGAATGTTTTTTTTGTGTCGACGAGGCCTCTGTGGTTTATTATTTTAATTTTGGCGAAGTAAAACTCCGGCCGTCCCCTCGTACATCGGAGGCGGCCAACGTTCGTATGGAACACGCTCCGTCGGCATATTGGAAGCTCGCGGTTCGAGCGCAAAGCGAGCGAAGGAATCCGCACGGTATGGCGAGGAAGTGGTTCCCTTTTATAAATGACCTAGCCGACCGAACCGCGCGCTCTCCTCTTGATGTAGCTGTGAAGTTTTACCATCGACACCCTTGGCTTCTGCGCGTTTAAATTTGCGTTGATTCGCGGGGCGTGTAGTATATATACGGATGCTGGACCTGCACCTCACACGTTGTGTGAGTTCTCTTTGTGGATTTCAATATCATAAATTCCGTCCACCGTAAATGATGGCGGCGAAATGGAGGAGGAAGCTTTCAAACTCTGAGCTAACGATCTAAATAGGGCATTGGTTGCGTTTCGCGTACATATCCTTATGAAACAATGTGCCTTGATTGAGGTTTGAGAAATATTTAGCCCGAAAATAAATAGCTGTTAAGCTGACATTATTGGTAAAATTTGACTGTTAATTAATAGCAGTAAAACGTTTTGCCTGTACGCGCACTATTTTTTCCAACCGTCTCTTGGTTTATATTAATTATCGAGTAAAATTATTTTTATTTTAATATGCATTTTCCGTGGTCGTTCCCCTTTTTATGTTGTTGAAATACCTGTTATATTTTTGGTATTTATTTTCTTCGGTATCTCAATATATGCGATGATTTAAATTTGAGACAACGAATCGACGGCATGATAATTTTTTTGGTTACTCAAAAATAAAATTCATTCGAATCCTCGTCTTTTTGTAGGCTGAATTTCAATTGAATAATTCTTTATCGACATGCTGAACTCAGTTCACGGAAGCACCGAATATGTATATGTCCTTTAAAATAACTGCGGTGATATGATATCCGCGCCAGTTACCGATATATCACGTGTGAAGTTTATTTTTTATTCTCCCATCAACTATAAAACTATATAATTTTTATCGCAGCCGGAATAATCTCCCTGTAGTACTCTTAAAAATGCTCTGCCGACTAGCGAACGAGAAATTTTCCCGTTAAAAAAGGCTGCTACACGTTATAAAAGTGGTTGTAGTTCCAGCTGTATATATTCTCTTCTATAGTATGAAGTGCCACGCTGGAGTTATTTCTGGTTTTTACAGTTTTCCTTAAACGAAAAATAAAATATGGAAGCTTCGAGTATCTCAACTTAAGAAACATTTCTCGTTTTATGGATGACAGGTTTGATGTTTTTATATACTCATTCAAAAGGTATAAACCACTCCTTTTATTCTACTTCTCATAGAGTCTGAAGGAAATACATTTCGATTGTAGCAACAGATTCGTCTTGTAACTCTTCAAAATTTGCCCGCGGCAAAACATGAATATTTCGAAAAAAGATTCTTGTGTGCCCGACGATAAAATGGCCACCATGCGCATAGATTTCTTTGAATGTAAGATTCCGCGAGCATTATGATGGAAAAGGTAACTACTGTTATAGTTTTTCTGGCTAAAGGTTTGCTGCCATTGTGAAGATTCCGATTTCCAGTATCGAGGAAGTTTTAATATATAACAAATTGAGTTTTCTCTGTAAACTTTTAATCTGGTTAAATTATACATTCGCAGATAAACAGTACCATAACTTTGGAACACCGTATATAAGACTCGTAGAATTCTGTTAAAATATGAAAAATGAGATTGATCGTAATAATCCATAAAAGTGCAGATACGCAATTATATTAAGCAAAGAAAGTCGTCGCATTATTGTAAGTAAATCTTGGCTTTCCTTCGAAAATTTTAAAAATATTTGTATTTATTTATTTATTTATATTTATTGTCTGAACTCCTTAATATTCCCTGGCCTCTGTCACTGACTCTGCATTTTCTGCTTGCTTTAGTTTCTCTCATGACAAATTTCCGGAAAAAATCTTAAAATCTTTCATGCGAAATGCTTTCTCTTCTCATCTCTCCAGCAGCGGTCCCATAAAATCGGATAAAAGAAAGAAAGAAATTCCAAATCTGTTCAAATTTGGTAGATATCATAACAATATTATATTATGCGATGCGTAAATTATCTAAACCGGATGCTATCGGAATGCGTTTAAGCGGTGACTTAAAGAGAAAAACCCACGCATGCAAAATGTTTCACAATATATAAAAGTATACCTTCATTTTTCCACCTGTTGTCACTCATTTTCAGCGCCATTTCAAATAAATTATTTCATATAATTCTATGAAAAAAGCATTAGAAAATCCAAACATTTATATTTGAGAGAAAATTCTTATCGGCAACCCTACACCAAAACTCGTAATAATGCGTTTGTGCAAATAGAATTATAGAACCACCCAAACCTGCCATTAAATACAGAATAGTAAATCGATCAAAATTTGTTATGCTTAAAATAATTAGTATTGTGAAATGTATTCCATTATAGTACTATAGTAATCGAACCATGTGATGTCCTTGCATAACGAAGAGATACTTACGTAACGAAACCGATCGATGAGATGCTCTCGGAGAATATTTTTATAAGACGACAGGAAAATATTTTTGCAAATAAACTTGAATGATTTTTTAGGGAAATAAACAAGGAGACGATTAAACCATATAAATGAGAATTGTTGGCTAGCAATGAAACAAAGTTGTAAAATCTAAAATTTTTATCTGGGAACATTTCATGGCTTCATCTCAACTTTTGCAGCAGCATTTAGAAATGAATATGCTATCAAAACATTATGCTGGTTATAATTTTACATTCTTTGCAGCACTTTTGACGATTTTAGTCACGTTTTTTATTTTGATTCCTCAAAAACATCTCAATATAAATTGAGACTCGAATTTTATAACCCACATGCAAGAATGATTTTAAGAGATATAAAAACTCAATGTTGACGCCCAAAAGTCCGCTGATTTTGCGTCTTCATCGGAAATCGCTCCACCGTACATAGCAAAAGAGAGGAAATTATGGAAGTGGCTGTGTAGAGAACGAGAAAGAGACATGAAACGTGCGAGCGACGTAGATGAGAGGGCTGAAATGGCGAGGGAGCGAAAAAGGCGCGTTAGAAGACGTAAGAAAAGAGAGAAGATCTCGAGAACGAACTGGAAGAATTTGAAATCAAATTCACTGCGCGAGAAAAGTAGCGGCGTTTTGAAGGCGACGAAAAAACAGCTTCGAAAGTCGATTTCGAAATATAGAAGTGAAACAAATAAAAGGATAATCGGTCCAGAATAAGCGCGGGAAAAACGTGGGAAGGAGAATCCGAGAGGAAATCTGGATTGGAGGAAGTAAAAGAGGAAGAGAGGGAAGGGAGAGGGCTATATTGCGAGGGAGAAAGGTCAGGAGAGGCGGAAGCGCGGCCCGGGAGGGGAGAAAGGGTAGAGAAGGGTGGACAAGCGGTCACTGAGGGCGACGCAGTCTTCGTTGTCACACAGAGGCCCTCCCATCGAAACGCCACGTCTCTTCAAAGGTCGACGTAATGACGCCAACGAAGGATAAGGGCGGTCGGGCTTCCACGCAGAAATCTCCCCGCACCCCATCCGCCAGCTCCCCATCCCGCATTTCCCCACTCCTCCCGACATGATTCCTCCCATTCCGGAGGAAGGGGGAGGGAGAAAGGGTGAGAAAGAAAGGGTGAGAAAGAAAGGGGGAGAGAGAAAGGGGGAGAGAGAAATGGGGAGAGAGAAATGGGGAGAGAGAAATGGGGAGAGGGAAAGGGGGAGATGGAAAAGGGGAGAAGGAAAGGGGAAGCGGGAAAGGGAGGCATCTCGTCCCTGTCCCCAGAAAGGCCATCGATAACGGCGCCGGCGAAAAATCGGGTCGCAATCCCCTTCCGGAAATCGAGAAATGCAAGAAATCCCTATCTCCTTGCCTTCATTCCGTTCTCCGTGAAAAGCGGTGGGAGGGAGATAGAAAGATCCTTTTTCTTCTCTCTATCGTCTATGTATAGGCAATCAGGTTCGGTGAAAAAAACCGGCGATTTTTGGACTGAGAATAAGCGATGGTCGCTGTATAACATAAAAGAGAGGTCTTCTGGCGACATTAAAAAAATATAGGATTAGTTTCGTCTGGGAGGAAGAAGTGAGGTAACGAGGATTGGATCTGGTATCTATCGGAAAGGGCTCATTTTTTTCTATTTTCTGGAGTATAGGTGTAGTACAAACGTCAACGGATGTGTGATAAACCGCACGATAGTGGCCGTCAAAAATGGAGGAAATGTTTTTGTGAATTGAGATGCATATCACGAATATATTGCTATTAATAAGAGAATCCTGTCCCTCTTGCACCATTAACCTAGTCTCGTCCATCAGCACAAGGATTAATGCCGACGCTCAACGAATCTAAAATGAAAGAAGTTTTAGTGAATACGAAATCCATCAACGTCTTGATTTGACAACCGATATAGTTATTTTTCATCTATTAATATTACATCGGCGGCCTGTTTTGTATGTAAAATTAGTTAAGAGTTTCATAAACGACGCATTTCATCAAAATGATAACACTAGACATAACCAACATTGATTTGCTATCCCAAGATCTCGCCTTCTTATTCAGACGGATAAATGTTCTTGGGGAAATTTGCACCGGCTATAATATTACGAATGTCCTTTTTGATATCGCATTTTACAGCGTCAATAAAAACCTAAGTCTCTTACTTTTTATCTACGCTGAAATTTACGCAAACGTTATAACAGAACGAATTATATTTTATCAGCGGTTTTACATAGCAATGTAGAACGACATTTCATAACTCCAACGTACTTTCCAATTGCTCCACGCATAGTAAACAGCCGAAGATCTAACGCTAAATTTCATTTTTGTGGGATTCGCCAATTGCTGTCTTCTCAGCAAGAACTTTTAATACAACCGCATGGAGCCCCTCATACGACTTTTATTCGGCCCTCAGAACTAGTAAACAAAACGTTACCACTAATTTATTCAAAAGAAAACGTTTTCAATATATTAAATAAATCTACGAGTTGTGGATATGAAAAGTCATTGGAGACAATAGGGTGACGTGTGTTCTCTTGGTAAACCTCTCGAGGAATATCGGGCTTTCTTTTTAGTAAGAAAACAATAGATTTTTTCATTTAAGTAACAACATAACCAAATTTTCTTTATGAGCACTCTTTCACTTTATTAAAATTAAACTCATTAAGTTGAATTTGTTGTTTCAAAACAATTTTTAACGGTAAAGTTTGGTATTATTCCCCTGCGACAATAAGTGCGCCTAAGTTCCACGAAAAATGTAACGCAGCCCTCTAGTGTTCACAATCTAGGGCAGTATTTCCTAACATTTTCATAAACATGTGGCCCTTCCAACATTAACAGAATTTCGTGGTTCCCTATCTCCCGAATCTGTAAATCATATGTATAACTGTGGCTATCACTGTCAACGGATGGAAGCATTCGTGAGGCAATGATACTGCGACACTCAAAAATATCGGCCACAAAGCTAATCGACGCTGATAAATCTCATGATTTCATCTTTTGACGACAGTTTTGTGACACCCATGGATTCCGAGAAAACCTGTAAGGGAAACGCCGATCTATGGCAAAGATTTTTAATCTTTTTCCTCTGAAGTCCAGCAAATGAGCAAAGGAATTTGGCGCCCCTGAAATTTTACCCTGTAAAATATTAACCATGCAAAAGCAAGTAGTTGCATTAAATCCAATGATAGGAATTTAAGTATAAAAAGTTGAAAAATTAAACATTTGTCTTAAGTAAGTCCAATAGCCATAACAATAGTGGGGATACCTAAGACAAGTACTTAATTTTTCAATTTTGGATGCTTAAGTGCTTATTCTGGAATCCTTCTTCAGCCATAAGCCGATCCCAATAAGGTCCAAGTTAATTTAATTGAAGGATATTTTGAACGACGTTGTTATTTTACGAGATAAATTCGACCAGTATTGCAGTATTTATGTCCCGGACGACATTCGATGTTATCGTGCATCAATTTTCTTGGACTGCCCATGTTCACAGCCAGCTTTGAGGCGACGTCTCGTACTTGAGAAAACCTTGACCTAGGGACATTCCTGCTCTACAGCAATCACTAAATCCTATATTTCTGAGAGAATAAGAAAAGTAACTATGAATGTGTTGTGGATTAACCGAAAGGATGGCATTTGAAAATCCCCTATGAAAGTTTTACAATAAATCGAACATGTTAAAGGATTTTTTAGATTTTATCTCATTCGTCACAAAATATTCAACAAATCCCAGCCCAATTTTTTTTTCATCTCCACCGACTCTTGTTAATTGTCATCACCCCCCCCCCCCGGACATTGTCGGTACTGAGCGAAACTTCAGATATCGCCGATGTTTTATTCAATTGCAGGCGGATATCGGTTCTCGCCTCGCATCGATCCGTCGATGGCATCGAAATTAATCACCCGCGAGTAATCCGCGCTTCAAAAAATAAGCATCACGTAGAATAGAGAAAAGACGTAATCCACGACGTTTATTTTTATTTTCGTATTTTGCTTCTGTCCGAATTTAGATGCTCAACGTGCATTCAAGAGGTGTTGAAGGAGGAGGATCGGGTCGGAGGGCAGAGTAAATCCCCTCTCTCTCCATTTCTCTTTCGCGAGAACCAATTAATCATTTTGATGAGCTAGTCGGTGAGCTCGCCTGCGAACGGCCGTGTTATCCGAGGCTGCTGAGATAGATCCGTTGCGCAAACAACGTCATCGAACAATCCGACTCGTCCCCTCTTCCGACCGGATTGCCGTCGTCGTCTGCAATTAGCGTGACACACGCACACGGATGGTCTGCCAATAATGTAAGGGTGTACGTTTCGCGCGGTTTCACGTTCCAGGAGGGGAAGCGTGGATACGCGACAGGCGTTTGTTAAAGAACACGTGCAGGTTGTTCAAAAATACAAGGTTTTTTCTCTCTTTATTTTTATATGGGATGGCTTCGTGATTTTCTTGCGTTCCAAATAATCACATACTTAAATTCTTTAATATAATGGCAACACAAGAAACTTTTTTGCATGGTTCGTAAATTTATGTTTATTAACTTATCGGTAAAAGATAATAAATTTGATGGATATATAAGGGTTGCTGAATTGATGGTTGTGACTGAGAATTTATCAGTGCAGTAATCCCACTGCGCTAGGTTTTCTTGGAAAAGGTCGCGTTGTTCGAAACCGTGCTGCGCAAACTATCTTGCGGAAATAATCACACGTTCGTATCTTTCTCTCATCAAATACATGCTCATGAAAAACGGTGGGCGACCAGTTCAAGGTCGCGTATACTTAAATTCCATACGTGTTTGTTAAACGGATGTCACATTTATTTAACCGTGTATAATCAAATTCTCGTTGGACGAGGATTTTAATGAACTCGAAAACAGTTGTGGTTTTTTGTTTAAATTTTATTATTGAAACGTTTACGAATTTTCATCTATTTATTTCATGTATTATTGTTCAACAGATATAATAACTATTGGGCATATTACTTAGTGATGCATGCCAGTAAAAATTCACTAATTAGCTTGACCTACGGCTTGTACGAAATTAGCGTATACGTAATGAATCCTTTTAGTTTAATCCTCGAATAAAACATGCCATTGGGCGAGTAGATGTTTCTTCAAACAATTCTGCAGTATTATTTTAATTTCGCGTCTAGATGCAATGCATTATCCCTTCGTAACTCTTGAAAAGATAATCGGCACCTCTCTTTTGTGCCAATTACGCGTTCCACTTCATTTAAAATCATGCTCTGCGGGGTACACGTTTCAATTGTAACTGTGCCAGGGCTAGGCGATTAACGCACCTGCTTTGTATGTCGCGCGCATTTGGGATTAGTCCCACACACACACACCTGCGGTGAAGAACTGCACTCTCGAAGAGGAGGAGAAGGAGCGATGGAGTGGGTGGGTACGAGGATAGAGAAGCCAGCGGCAGTAAACCGGTTAATACCTTGCCAACCGCGTAAGCCAAGCAAAACACACCTAGCAACCCAATTCTCTCCCTTACCCATCTCCCTTTCTCCCTTCAAGCTTCCGATCTATCTCTCTCTCTTCCCTTTTACCTTACCATACGCCTCTTTCCTACTCTCCTCCTCTTGAACTCCCTCTCTCTCCTATATCCCCCACGAGGCATCCACCTTCCTTTCTGGACTTTGGAAACAAGTCGGGTCAGCAGGACGATTGATTTCCAGCCCAAGGGAGTAGCGGAGCGGGCGGTTTAAGCTGCGAAGGGAGGGTGCTGGGGAAGGTAGGAGAATGGGAGATGAAAGTGGGATGGGGGAGGACAGAGAATAGGATGGATAACGCTTAGGCGAAGATCACAAATCGAGCTTTGAGGAAGGTTCGGAGAGTTTTGAAGTGTATGATGGAGATGGGAAGGATCCGTAAACGGAATCATAGGGGATATAGTGTGTGTGTGTGTGTGTGTGTTTTTGTGTGTAGGTGGGTGGGTGGGAAGAGAAGGAGAGGGTTATAGCGTAGTAGCAGCAGCGCTAAAATATAGGCTAGGTCGGATCGATCACATCTCCGGCTTTGAGGCTTGTGTATCGTGCCTCCGCCGCTTCTCCTCGTCGAGGAAGGAAAAAATAATAACTGGCTCTCCACCTGTAAGGGCTTGTTTTTGTACACTGCATTGGAAGGAGAGTCGACCTCAGGAGGGGGGATATCAATTTGCGGCTCGGTGAGAGAATACGCCTACTTAATAAATAACAACGATAACTTCCGTCTGTTTCAAACTGAACTTAGCGTTACGTAAGGAAGAGAACATGGCTGAAGCCTAATGGTATATTTTTAGAAACTCTTTTAACTAAGAGAATTCTAAACGGAAGAGGGTTTATTTTTTATAGGCAGATAAAAACTAGTGTTTTTATGATATTTTATTTGTAATGGAAGTATTTTATATTGATTGATGATTTCAATTTTTAATGATATACACAGAGAAGAATTATCTATAACACATTATTTTAATTTTGTACAATATTCCAGATCTCTCATAGCATTTTCAAATGAGCTCCCGACATTCAGCAAACAATTAATACTTTTTTATTAATGAGATTATACTATAACCAAAGCAATTAATAGTATGCTTTAAAGTTCAGAATGATTTTGAATGTATTTAATTACGAACGAATTTCAACAAGTTTATTTAAACTTGAAATTTTCAAAAAATCTATTCTTCGAAATAATATGATTATATTTTACATTAATAATTTATGCTTGACTAAATATTTTTAGAGCTTTGTTATTAGATATTTGCCTTTTCATTCGGAAATAAATTCAATGATTTATTTGAGATGTTGCATAATTTATTGAGTATATCTTCCTATCCAATTTTGAAACTGTGCAGTACATCTCACATTTTTAAGGGGTATGAACCGATCTGATTGAATTAATCAATTCTACAGCTTGTTTATTTTTATTCGTTTAAGGAACTCACGATTAAGTTTTTTTTAAATGGCATTTTTTCCTACAAACTAAAGAATTTCATCGAAGCATACTCGGAAGATTTTACTTAAGTTCTCAAATCTATAATTTATACGAGAACTGTTTTTAGTGCCTCGGTCTAGTAGTACGACACCGATAAAGCGATTGCGCTCTGGCGTAATTTTCTCTTAAACGGCCGATCCTCTCTTTTGGTCATCCGTCTCAGTTTCTTCTACGGGAGCGATGCATAAAATAATGGAGATCCCCGCGAGGCAAGGGCTGCTATGTGATCTCTTGCCAAGATTATAAGGTGAGGTACGTCTAGCTCATAGCCACAGGCTTCTGTAAAGTTTTGTTTGCGTGGCCTTGGACCCATAAAAAAAACCGAACGTGCTGCATTCATTACTAAACCAGCGTTTTCTGTGCTAAGCCCCGGTGGTGACATCCCCATTTCCTCTGCCAGGCGCACGGCTTTGAAAACTGTTCTCGGACTGGAAAATTGCTTCGTTTGTTACCAATAGAACGACGTCCTGCTCTGTTGCTGCAGTGTATGAATAGCTAAGGTTTGTAGTTTTACCGCAGGTTATGTTTAACTAGGTGTTATTCCTCTCGATTCGAGTCTTACGATCTCTGTTTACTGGTATCCTCAAGTATTAGCGATTTGTTGATGCCCCTTTCAGAATGGCAGAAATTTGTGTTGAATTACCGAACCCTTAAAATTATTTCTGAGACATGTTTTTACATAGCATCAGAGTCATTATGATTGTAACGATATCTCTTTAATTTTCTATAAGCAGTTTGTTTTGCACTATGAAAAACTTCTCTTTCTCTAAGAAAAGTTGATGCTTACCGCGAACCCGAGGAAAAGAATTTAAGAATAAAAAACTAAATAAATGTAACAAATAGTAAAAAAATACTTTATTTTATCGAAAATTGTGTGTTGGAAAGACATTTCATATTTCCTTATCGGTTAAAAATATGATAAACCTTTCAGGATCCCTAGAGCTTCTTATCCGACAATAGCGACAGCATTATTGACATAGGATCCAAAGCCTACAAGTTCTCCACTCTCATAAAGCCATAATTTCTTACGCTCAATATCCAAAGCGGAGTGGGTTCCCTCGTTAACGGGGCGAAATCTGCGACGGAAACGGGGCCAGCCGTTAAAACAGCCCTCGCGTTACGTATATCCCCATAATTGCCGCCACAAACACACGTCCGAATGAAAGCTACGAGAGAGGGATCCGAGCTCTCTCCATCACAACGGGACGGGAGAGAGAGAAACAAGAGGAGACGCCCGCCTTGCGCCGAGAGCTTTCTAGGAGTTTGAAAGCGGTTTCGGCGTCAACTCCATTGCCCTCGACGAGCATGACCCGCTCTGCGATATCAAGTTTACCGTCGGCCGCTAGACGTGCATGTGTGTTTGCCCGTGGAAATCGGGATGTTTGACGCGGGTAAACTTCAGAAGAACATGCCCTCTTTTCCCTGCGGTTTTACACACACACACATCTGTGCATTCGTGCGAATACTGGCGCACCGTCGCGTTCAAGTGTATGTCAGAGGACCGATTTAATGGAATGTAGAAAGCTCGAGTCTTTACCTTTCCTTTGTCTTATCGACGCCGCGGGTGTTGTTTAATATCAGAAGGACTGCGGATATTGCCGAGTCTTCGCGAGCTCTCATTTGAATGAATGGATTCTTTTATCATGGCTTTGATTCGAATTATATGACTTTCTTTCCCTGTTTATTTTCGTTGCCATCTAGTATTTTAGAGTTCTCTTTCTTTATTTTGTTTTGTGCATTGATATATCGCTTTTGACGCCTTTTACGTTATGAAAACAAAATCAACGAAATTTGAAAGGAAAATGCTTTCGTATGCGATCGTATTATCTTTTTACTTGGTGTATTGGCTATTGGTTCCAAAATTTCTTTATCTTCTTGTTATGCATCATGATCATAATTCTATCTTTCTTCATCCCATCCTATACACTTCGATAACCTCAAGCATTCTAAGCTTTCAAACTCGGTCTTAAGACAGATTCTTTCGGTCTACTTTAAATTTCATTAGAATTTCCCTTTCAGCAATTAAAATTCTTTGATAACCTTGTGCTTGGAAAAATTCTTCCTTCGTCATTTATTACTCCATCGGGTTACTTAAATTTGAGCTAATGTATGCAAATAAACTTGCAAAGTCGTGTACGCAAAAATAGGAAAATGAAAAAAGTTTCGTTGCCAATCCAATTCCAAAATAAAATGTCCATGCCTGAGCGAATATTTCTCCTGAATATATTTTTTGTTCGAGCCTCATTTCTTTTCCACTTCTCGGTATTTTTTCCCTTGTTTTCATTAAACAACAGTTTATTCTAAAATAAATTTAATTACGGCATACGAGTTGTTTCCTTTCCTTATTATATCTGCACCATAATCTCCACTCATTAATAATATAATTGATCCTGATAAAATATAGCGGCAAGAACTTTATATCATAAAAACTCGACTTTTATGTTGCCTACTATATCTTAGTAGGTATTAAAAAAACTGTCCGCTGAAAATTATTTTGCATTGATAAAATTATCTGCTCTTCGCTTTGTATTCTTGAATTAATTTCAATAAGACATGATGAGGGGATAAAAATTTCTCCTAGAAAGTACACTTGGTGTATTTATTATGGCACCAATGCTTTCCTCAGAAAATAATAATTGGTTGTATACACCTACTCTTCTATTTTCATTTATTTTTGTTGTTCATAAGTTGGCGTCTGTTACTTATCCACCTTCGGTGCTTAACGCTTTCTGTTGCTATATTACTTTCTCCATATACGAAATATAGAGAAAGTATTGTTTTAATGAAAAAAATCGGATTCGAGATTTTCTCGATGTCTGCGTGTTTGTCTGTCTGTATGTGATTGGATTTTGTGGGCGCTCTAACTCAAAATCTTACACATGTATCAATGCCAAATTTTATATTTAGAAAGAGTACTATATAATAAAGAGCTGATTAGGTTTTAGCAAAAATCGTTCAATCAGAAGTGGATGTTTACTCGAGTCATTTTTGTTTTTGGCAAATAACTTTTTAATCTTATTAAATGTAAATGTTGTTTATTATAAGCTTCATAGATAATATTATTCTCTATAACATTTGTTTGAAACATTTATTGTAGAATGCATTGTTAACGAGATATTCCATTTATTTAACATTTGGAGACTAAAGCATTTTCCCACTGTTGAAGAGATATTTTAAAAACTAAATTTTTAGCTGCCACAACCACACCACCTACAGGCGACTATTGTAAACACTTTACGCTCCTTTTTTATGTCCTTAATTGTTGGAGGGATAAAAGATTGTTACGAAAAAGGAAAATTACCTGATGACTTTATAAAAAGTAAAACTATAAGTTTACCAAAGAAGGGGAATGCAGTGGAGTGCAGTAACTACAGAACAATTTCACTACTTTCGCACGCCTCAAAAGTTTTAATTTATATCGTGAAAAACAGAATAAAAAGGAAAATAGAACATTATATTAGTGATGATCAATTTGGATTTAGAAGTGGGAGAGGAACGAGAGAAGCTATATTAGCCCTCAGGGTGATAATGGAAAGATGTTTAGAAATGAACAGGACATTATATTTAACGTTTATTGATTTGGAGAAGGCCTTTGATACAGTTAATTGGGAACTGTTGTTTAAGACTATGAAAAAAATAGGTATTGATTGGAGGGACAGAAGATTAATTTTTAAGCTTTATCAAAATCAAACTACAAGAATAAATATAAATGGATTAGAGAGTGAAGCAAAGATAAGGAAAGGAGTAAGACAAGGATGTCCGCTATCTCCATATTTGTTTAATATGTTCATTGAAGAAAGTATAGAAGTTATGAAGGAAAAGACAAAAGGCATAAAAATAAATGGAGTTAGAATACACTGCATTAGATTTGCAGATGACATTGTAATATTCAGCGATTCAAAAAGAGAAATGAATAAAATGCTGAAAGTATTATCGGACACGTTAAAACAGTGGGAATTAAAGATAAATATCAAGAAAACCAAATTGATGGTTATAGGCAAAAGTAATGCAGGGACAATATCAAAGATCAAAATAGACAATCAGGAAATTGAGCAGGTGAAGCAGTTTTGCTACCTAGGTAGTACAATTACTGAAGATAATAGATGTGTACAGGAAGTGAAAAGAAGAATAGCACTTGCAAAGCAAGCTTTTCAATGCAAAAGGAGCCTACTGACAAGCAGTCACATGAATTTGGAAGTAAGGAAATCCTTTGCAAAAGCTTTTGTCTGGAGTACCATACTTTATGGTAGTGAAAGTTGGACGTTAGGAAAGAGGGAGAGGTCCCGTCTGGAAGCGACAGAAATGTGGATATGGAGAAGATTGATAAAGACAAGTTGGACAGAGAGAAAGACAAACCTTGAAGTTTTGGAAGAAGTAAAAGAAGAAAGGAAACTGATCAGAGGAATGGAAGAAAGGAAGGCAAAATTTTTAGGCCATGTGATTAGACATAATGGATTAATTGTGAACATCTTGGAGGGGAAACTTTTAGGGAAGAAAGGAAGAGGCAGACCAAGAAAGAAATACCTAGATGACGTGGAGTCAGTGATGGGAGTTGAGAAGTACGAGATGTTGAAGAGAATGGCAGAGGACAGGAGTTCATGGTTGCAGAGACAAGGCTTAGCCTTTAGATGAAGAAGAATTGTTGGAGCTTCGGGGCTATATCCAATATCAGAAGGCTAAGGTTTTAGTTTATTTCTGTTCTTTGTAAAGTCTTTAAATTTTCTCGCAGTTCCTTAAAATATTTATTATCATTTTTTGTAATTTTTAGAAATATTACAGGTATGGAAAAAGTCACGTGTAGACCACATCAGATTTATTTTTTAGTTTTCATCATCTCTCATTGTTGCCTGTATCTCAGGTCACTTTGCTATTTGAGCATATTTTAACTCTTAATTCTTAATTTCCATCAATTAAGATATTTGTAAGGAGTTATATATATATTTTGGGGAACATAGCAACAGATTTAGGTCTAGTCGCAAACTATCTAAAAAATCTCAGAAAATTTCGCGTTTTCAGCGTTGTTGATGTTGTTGCGAGATCCAACTTAATTTTAATTTTATAAGCAGGCGTGTGTCACTTTCATTGACTATTATAATTTATTATCGTTATTTTTATTCTTGTGCCCCCATTGCAGCTATATTTATTATGGAGATACATAATTTGCGTCAGCTACTGATATCGCTGACGGATATTCTTTTATTTGAATTTTATCTACATTTAACATACAATTATAATGTATAATCCACTATGGAAGCCTAATTTTAGTTGAGGGGGGGTTAAATTCCATACTTGGGAACAATTATAATATAAATATAATTTGAAGAATTTTTTGTGGGCTAGAAAAAGACTCAAAATATAATCAAATGTACGGTTTTTAATTATTTCGGCATTTAATGGCTCTACTAAAATGTTATGGAGATGTTCCAGGGAAACCTTGAGCCACGAGTTTCCCTTGGGAAACAAAAGCTCGTAAAAGTTTACGTGTTTACGGAATTTGTTTATCTAGAATCTAGATAAACAAACAAACAAATTATCTAGATTCTAGATAATTAAAAGTTTCGTGCATCGGCTTTAGAATTTTTTATGAAATACAACCATCCCCGACGTATAAATCGCATGTTTTGCGGATGAAATTCGTTCGTTAAAGGTAAGATCTTAGGGTTACTACATTCCAGCAAAATTGAAACAAATTCAGGTCATCTCTTGTCTTCGTATGTGTTGCATGATAAACGCTGACTCTCCAGATACATATTTGTCCTTGCGAACCCTTCCCTAGGTCTAGAATATTAATTCCTTGACAACTCTCCGTCTGCAAATGTTTTTCCCGTAGTAATTCACAAAGGCAAATAACATTTTCCATTCCTATTTCCTCCATTTTTTGCGAGATTGTATCGATGAAGTTAAAGAACTCTAACTTGATGCAAATTAATTCACGTCCACGAACGAATCTGTTCATCGCGAGAGAACTCCACGGCAGACACGCGCTTACTAATGAACGACGGATGTTTGGTTTTGAGCAACCCCTGTATTTTATCAGCTGCCGTAATTATAACAGAAAGGAAGTCAACCATATTCCGAAGGTTTAAGGGATAGCTCTTCAAAGGTTACTTCTAACGCATATTGGTCCTCGAGAATCATACTAACTTCGTTTAATAGATTATATATGTATTGCATAGCTATTATAAGGGAAAGTTAAAACGTCGAATTGTAACGACTAACTTATTAGTATAACCAATTTGGCGAAGAAGAAAGAATGACATATTTACTGTTGTGCAGGATTTTTATTATTTAGTACCACTGTGCTTGCATATCTAAAATTCAATAATGTAGGATTTATTAATACAGACAGCATTGTACAAAATCTTATTTATTTTCCCGTGTTTTAATAATAATATTATTCGATTTTATCGTAATATTGAAAAGAATTCACGATGTACAGGCCTTAAATCCCAGTAAGGTTGGAGAAGCCCAGAGAGAAGCTGCCGCTGAAAATATGTTATAAAATGACGCGTTTTTAGTGAATGAGATAAGAAAGGACTCGTTACATAGAAAATTCTTTGATGCCGCGAGGATTTAAAGTAGCTAACTTCATCTAACTTCGCCGACAGGCAAAAATACTCTATTTTATGAAATAAAATGCATCATTAATTTAGGTTGTTGAAGTAGCTATACAAAAATAAACATTGTCGTTGAATAAATCGATGCTTTGGGGATAAAAACTTTCTTCGTGGCTGAAAATGCCCGGAACATTGTACGTGAGATTTGTTTCTGTCGCTTGCTTTCCAAATGGTCGTGTTTATTATGCCCCGGCTTCAGCGGCCACATTGCAGAATTCTCCTAGGAAAACTAGGAGAAAGTGTTGCGGAAGGAGAAAGAACGGCCGCGAGCTCTCATTTTGCTGCTCTCTGCTGCAGTCGGAACAGAAATGAAAACATTATCTAACGTCACGGCGCGAATGGATGCGATAATGACGCAAACTAGGGAAAGAAAAAATTGAACAGACGGAGTAATGGATTCCCTTTTTCCTTATTACTGCGACTGGAAGGTAGGATTTATTTATGATTATGCTCGCGTCATGTTTTCCCGTCTCAAACCGTCTAGCAAGAATGACTTCCAACCCGGAATAAGAATTTCACTCTTGAATAATATTATGACCTCTTTTCTAATGTTCTCAGCGACGCTTTTCATCGACCATCAAGCTGATAGTACACTTTGCTTGCATTTTACATTACCATTGCATCAAGAGCGTTAAAAAATAACTCTCCTCTATCCATGGCAAATCTCGGTAATTTTCAACCTCATCCACGTCGGAGCAAGAAAAATTTTGTGTGTTTAAGTCATAAATTCTATATGAACAAAGTGCGTAATAATAACATCATCCATCAATAGTGATCTAGCCGCAGACAGGCTCGTGATTATATTTTATAAACTTACAGTTCTTGGTAAACGTCTTCCCCTATTCAAATCGTGTATCAGCCGAAGAATTTCCCTTGCTCTTCGTCTTTTGCCTTCAGGTTCTGATAATAAAAGCTATGTATAAATATGTTAAAGTGGCAAATTGGATCGGATTTTAAGTTATGCGTGATAATGTTTGGTCTTTGTTTTTCTCTTTCTCTCACATTCCTCTTTGCTGCCGTTTCTCTCTACTTCGTCTTCTATCTAAAGCTTAATAGAGATTTATTCTTTGACGGGAGGCCGTCTCGAAGTTAAACTGAAAATTTCGTAGGGTGTCTAATATTATTTCTGTTTCTTTATTTATTTTCGTTAAATATGCTCGATGGTTAAGTTTTAAAGGCTTACATCTTGACTGGTTTTAGTTTGATATATTTGATTGATTGCCAATACTCGAGTTCAGCAGACCCTCTGGAACGCGCGTAAAATTTAAACACACTTATCTGGTGATTTTTACCCGTAACTTCCTAGAGTCACATGGAATGAATAACAAATTTTTAGAATACTATCTATTTTCCCACTAATTTTCCAGTTTTCAGCTCACGTGACTTCTCGACACGGCGTTTCGCAGTGTAGAGAGCGTTCATCGGGACGGCGGAAGGGAATTCTCTCCCTCCCCCGTGTTTTCACGTGGCGAGGGCCCAAGAGGGAGTAGGCTGGCGAGCAAAGCCATTGGCTGAGGAGCATCAGTTGAATTCGGAAATTTCACGGTCGTAACCGTCCTCTATAAGTCTTGCAACCAGAGCCGCGTGCCCTGGGCGTCGAATAAACCACGAGTGATAAAACCAAGAGTTACGCACGTTAGTCAGACTGCACGTTAGGCGAGACGTGCGTCGTCACAATTACTATTAACTTTTTTATACTGTAACAATCAAATATTATTTTTTATTTATCTCGATAAACTGAATGCGAATTAGGTGCAGAGATTGGTGCATGTTGAAATCCCAGTCGTTTTGCATTAGTTTTATATCGTTTTCCTTATTCCTCTTGGTCAAGGTTAGATTGTATTAGGTTAGGGGTTGTTCCTTTAAACACTATTTGAAAAGATATGCCCCAAAGTCTCATGCGTAACACTCTGGGCCCATGTTTCAGGAGTTCCCAAATTCCCATAACGCGCACACATGCATAACGTGGAGCATTGACATATGAGTGATTCCATTAAATCGCTTCTTTTAAAAATTACCACGCACGATTACTTTTAAATATAACCATGAATCCATTTGAAAATATTTTATCATCTCTTGAAAAAGGCATTCCTTAACCGCTAGTTTAAACGCGCTTTTCGAAATCAGAATATTAATTTAATAATCAATTTCGTAACGAGTGTCATTGAGCGTTGAGCGTCGGTTGCTTCATGAAAAGTGAAATCTGTCCTATAGCTCAGTGGTTCCCGGCCTTTTCTCACCTCCGCGGACCTTCGAGGGCCCCAAGTTGGGAACCGCTGTTCTATCTCAAAGTCTATCTCTGCCTCTCTTTCGGGTGGCTTTAATGCAGGTGAATGCACGAATTGCATTGGGACCTTTTGAAAATTTGAACATAGCTTACGGACTCGCAGTAATATCTCGCTCGGGTCCCTTTCCCGAGTTGGGTTTCCCCAACCTTTTTGCCGCCGCGGACCCCTACTAGCCCGAGGATCCCATGTTGGGAACCGCTCGTCTAGTATTCGTTACATTTGCTTTAAGCGAATCTCTTCTAAATGTTTTCCTCTGCTCATCAAAAACCAATTTAGAATCATTTATATTATTTTATCGGGAGAACTTCATCGAAATTATAAAATTCACTTGAAACTCTTCATTGGGAAACTTATTTGTTGCATGAAAATAAAAAGTTGAAATTAAGATTAATTTATTCTTGGTCTCACCTTCAAAGAATTATTTCAAGCAGTAGGTTGTCACGGATGGTCAACGGTATAAAAGGGTTAAAAATCTACATGTTTCAGAAAGGAAAATATTATCCTTCGCCTTCTATTTCCCAATATCAACTTGAATTAACGCAGAATTTTTATTCTAAGCTGTTAGTTTTCCTTATTTATGCTTAAGCTTAGCATGCCATAAACTTCAACCCATTAAGGATATTGAATACTATTTTCTTAACCTGTAGATAATAAAGTCATTTTCAGAGCCACAGGATAAATTTGATGTCTATTTCAATCAAATAATTTGGGTAAAAATACTACCGCAAAGTTGCGGCGCTACTCGCAGCAAGCCGTGGTAATGAGTTATGTATTTATCCTCAAGAATCCCCGGAAAAAATCCATACACAAAAAATATACTTTGCGTAAACACAAACGCGCGCGCATACACTGTCTGGACCAAAAATATTGCTCAGAGAGAGAATAAAGAACACCCTTTGGCAGCGTAAAAAACGCATGCCGGCTACAGCCGAGCACAAAGAAAAAGGGGTTACGTATTCATACTGGAGAGAGAGAGAGAGAGATAGGATGAGGAGGAAGAATGTGAGATTAAGACGCGAGACGCATACCTTCTTTTCTTTGTTTAAATAAGTGCCAACCGTAGTAGTTCTCCTTCTCGCTCCCGGAGTCCAAAGAGGCGTGTCTTCCCTTCCAGACACAATGGCTGCGCAAAAGGAGCGATTTCCCTTTCTCCAGGGCACCTCTTTCTTCCCCACCCCCCTTAACTCCTCTCTTTTTCCGCCTTTCTGCATTCCTCCTCCCCATTCCAAGAGTGGTAAAGGATAGAGTGAGAGATACCCTGTCTGAGTGATGGCAAAGGGTGTAACCATGTGAGATGGGTTTGGCCTCGGCAAGTTATGCGTGACTCTGGCCGTGAAGAAAGGCCTTCTCTTGCCCATCCACCCCCATCATCACGCCCTCTTGATCCCCGAGACCGTAAAAAAGCAGCAAATCCTGCGCCATCTCGCCCTAAAAAAAATCCAGCCTCCCATCTTTGTACTTGGTGTGTGTACCACGCATCCAAATCCTTTCTCGAATAAAAAAAATCCTTAACACCTAGCTTCAATCCCTTACATCTTTACCCATCTCATCCGCCTTATTCTTTATCCTTCATTCTCCCTTCTTTCTCTCTGTCCCGTTTCTTTTCTTTTATCTCATTTCCTTTCTCCTGTCTCTTCCACTCTATTCTTCCGCTCTTCCTTGTCCTATCTCCCTTCTCCTCTTATCTCTCGTTCTGTCCTCCGTCGCGCCTTTTTCGCCTTGCCAGTGGTAAATATGATGTTTTACGTCCTGTCATTTTGTATTTGTTCCTTCCTGCCTTAACTTAGCTTCACCGCTCTTGATACTGTTGGTTTTCCCTCTGTCTCTTTCAAGTTCTTCTATGGTATCCTTCCCCATCCATTTTTTCCTTTCTTCTTTACTCTGTTCGACCCTCTTCAAATTTTCTCCTTACGTTTCAATCATCACGTTTTTCCGACTTCCTCCCTATATCTCGGGTTTTTTTTTACATTTCTCCCACTTCTCATTTCTTTCCAGTCCTCTTTTTAACCTTATCTTGCTCACTATACTTCCTACCAAAGGCTAATATTTTCATTGCGTTATTTTACTTCTGTCTTGTTCGTCAGCTTTGCGTTAAACATTTAATTACTCGTTCATTCGCGGGCCATTTTCTTCTCGGAGATAACCCTTCCTCCCTCCTTACCGCGCCATACGTATTTTTCTCTCAAATGTAACTTAATTAATCGTCCTCATCGCACCCGGGGCTTTATTAAACGTAGTTTATGCCTAACGACGAAGTGATTAATTTTTACTCTCGCTGTTCTTCCTGCGGAGGAGCCATTAAAAGTCTTTTAACGCGGTAAGTTTCGGCATTAGCAGTAAAATTTTATATCATTTATTTTTTTACCATCTCATAATGCTCGGTTGGATAAACAAGACGCTTTCTATCTGAAAAAAGACCATAACCCGACATAAATCAAATTAATCTGTACGGTAATGCTATATAAACTGTAAAATGAAAGGAAAATTCTGTTATAATCTTACAAGATCTTGAATGCAATAAGGAAACAGGAACTGAATTATTTTACGCAGCTGATTTCGGATACCCTAAATGTGATTTAAGTCGATGTATATGGATAAAAGAGTCTTAGAGAGCTTCAAATAAAATACTTTAAATGCATTCAGCCTCTCGAACGTTGCCACTTCGTTGGTCAACTTATAGCGAGAAATTTTCGATGGTAATAACATCCTGTTTGGGATGCATTGTTTGGCGTCATTATTATGACGCATGTACATTCTAGTTTACAAATTCAGCGCAGTTATGATACTTCTCAATTTGTATGCGTGAATGCAGTTTGAGTTAATTCGATCTAGTAATTCTGTTCTCGCAGCTGTTGCAAATGAGCGTTAACTTAATAGACGTACTGATGCTACACCTTTTATTTTATACTTTTTATGAGCATTAATAATTAAACAATGGATGCTATGATAACTTTGTTTAATTTAAAAAAAAATAAAATATTGTATTATATTATATTAAAATCCTCAGAAGAATAATTTTTAACGAAATCGAAAATCCCTTCTTTTTCCCACTTACTGCTGCTGAATCATTTTGGAGTACACATGTACTTCATGACCCGTGATAATCACCAAATTTCCACGCAGTGTACCATGTTAAATGGATAAATCTGTCATATCCAAGTTCCACTCCTCAAGCATCCCCTCCCACCATTTCCAGTATTGTAGCCATCTTACCATCGCGCAATTTCCTACTTCGGTAAGAGATTACCCTCTGCCGCACCCCTCCCAAACTCTCTGGATGCCTCCGTAACTCTCATCCTTTCGTCGCTCTTCTATGATACACACTGCTCGTTTATATCCTTTAGCACGTCTTCGGCCTCGCCCTTAAATCATTCAGTGGCAAGCTGGCCGCCACCACGCCCTCTTTTCTCTCCGTTCACGTAGAAAATTTCATCCGGAATTCACTTCCATTCTTTAATGCCTTTAGTTTCTCCCGCCCCGTGTACGCATTCATGTACACTTGCTCTATTCTCATTAACTTCTCTCTTTTCTGCCTCAATATATTTCATCGTTATGCATTTCGGAAAACTGCGAAGCGTTTTTGCAAAAGCGTCGTTCGATCTTTATAAGACGGAATGCTATCCAATCTTCAATGTTTTGAAGAACGAATAGAGAATAGCCGTTGCTGCTCGTAAGTTGTTTGGTGAGGTCGCAGATTTTATTTTTTAATTCATTCGATTGATTTCATTGTGATTGTGAATTTTAGGAATCACGGAATAATTTTTAATTACCTTCAATGAATCACTGAAAATTATACAGTTTCAGACGTCAAGATAACAATAGTTTGGACTGCTCGACTGAGATATTTAGTGCGTTTTCAATCACCTCATGTCTTGTTTACAGCGTGCGAGTGAGGAGGCAATCGGAAAATAAATGACTGCCATGACTACAGCGCTGAATCGCGTCGTAAAATGAAGAGACCCAACTAGCATCTATCTATCGCTACAAATTAATTAATGGGTGTCCGTAAGCCGGCGAATTACGAGTATATTATCGCGTATACTTGTTTTTGTCACGCAGTTATCCACAATGGGGTAGTTGAAGAATGAAAGGCACCGCTAAACTAGGACAACATTCCGCTTATCAAGAACGGAGATGAGCAAGTGGTTTTATCGATGGAAAGCCACTGCATCTCCTTTAGGAATAAGGATATTAATTAATGTTTGTTTAGGATATACTACACCATTTCAAATAAAAGTTTCCAAAAGCTACTCACCTCACTGATTTTATTAACACTGTAATAAAAATCCGAAGATAAAAATGTATGCCACGCACTTTTCCCAATTATATTCCGATGGTATAACGTTCTTACGAATTAACATAAACCTTAATCTAAATACAACTTTTCCCATAATTTTTTTCAAATGATTACATACTATATATTTATTGGCAGCTATTTTTTTTTAATTTTAGTACCTATTTAACATGAAAATATTTTGTTGGCATTCTGTATACTTCAATCTATTTTTAGCCCTCCGAAGATAACGGATGTTTCTCATATGCCTTTATTACTACACCTCAGCTAAAAATTCCGTTTGTCTCGCATTGTGTTCCTTTCATCGCTTATTTTTTCCTTTTTGGCTGTATCCATTGACCTTAACAAACTTCCCACCGAGACAATATCGTTTTTTATCGTTATTTTCAGCTCCAATTTTCTGCCTCTCTCCCTCCTCTCCCATTCAGTCTTTCAAGGGTAAATTTTCTATTCATCTCCGTCATAAAATCGCCGAGTTTATTTTTTCACATGTCTTATATTCTCCTACCTTTTAAAAAATAGTCGGTTCAGACATGACAGCCTCTCGCTTTGTCCTCTTCTCCTTCCTTTCTCCCTCCGCTCACATCTCCAGCAAGTACCCATTAACTCGAAATTCTATTTGGGTCGCAATTTCCCCGTTCCGCATCTTATCCGAGGTAGCCATCGTGACTAGTCCAAAGCACTTTGGCGTATTTTTATCGCTATGGACGACATAGTAATGTGTTATCGCCGCGGCGTTGTCTCCATTTCCCCATATATATATATATATATATATATATATATATATATATATATATATATATATATGTGTGTGTGTGTGTGTGTGTGTGTGTGTGTGTGTGTGTGTGTGCGCGCGCGTGTTTCTTTTCTCCCTTTCTTTCTCTAGAAGCCGCTTTCAGAAAGAGGTAAAATATTGCTCTCGATATTTTTATTCTGGTGAATAAATAGAAGCTGACTTGTCGAATGCTTTATATAAAAGAAACCACGTCAAACAATTTCTCTTTCTGTGCTGATCTTTGTTCGGATTTACGAATACTATTACATTTCCTTATTCAACGGTTTGTCTTAATATAGTAACTTATCTCACGTGTCTCTATTTTTATATCCTCAATTTCTGTCCCTATCATTTAAATCCTGGATGGGAGAATTCCTTAATGACGGCGGTTGCAGGCCCATCGGAGGGCCGCATTGCTCCTTGCCAATTGCCGGATTAGAGATTGAATCGGATGTCAACTAGAGATTCTATAATACCGTTCAAGTGAAAATCAATACTTAATGCTGCTTTTGGGGTTAAAGTTCAATATTAATTGTTTTATCAATATAATTTGAATTAAAATATTAATCTTTGTGTTCTGAATTTTACGGGCCTCTTGTTCATCTTAGCTTCGCGGGCCGCATTAAGCGCTGTCGGGGGTCGCACGTGGCCCGCGGGCCTTAGGTTCCCCACCCGAGATTTAAAGCGTGGTTTTCGTAGTTAAAAATGACGTTCGGTGAGTGACTGTTTGTTCGCTTGGGTATTTGTAAAAACTTAAAATATTTCCCTAGGTTGCAAAGTTGGCAATCGAAATTTTAGCTTTAAGAGTTTTTATCGATTTGCTTCATTTATCCAGATATTATATTATACCCAAATTCGCCACTTTTTTGGTCAAGTGGACCTCAAATGAAGAGTTAGTGGGTAAAAATAACTATTCTCTAAAGACTTTGTATTTCCCAGCTAGTAATTCAGAAGACGCAAGCAGTCGGCATTTATTTTTCGCGCGGTGATGTTTTCGTCGCGTTTACTCCGTCCGCGTCGCGACGCATTTTTCTCAATTTTTATTAAACGCCGCTTTGGAAATACTCTTCTAGAGAGAGAGAGAGAGAGCTCCGGTTGAATTCTCTATTCCCCTAAGTTCCCCTCCGATCCCTGATTCCCTTTATTTTCCCCTTTTGGTTCCAACCCGTTGACTCGAATGCACGCTTCCATCGCGTCCTCTGAGGTTTCATCTACGCCACCCCATCCGCTAACGCCGCTTAATCCGTCGTCCTAGAAACAACGAATGCTGTATATGACAGGAGAGAGGAGGGGGGGAGGGAAGAGAGTCTGAGCCGAGCATTATAGCGCTCCTCGTTACGTTCCTGTTTGTATGCGAGCGCGTGCATTCTAATTTTGCGTCGCGAAGTGACTCCGGTCAATGAATGCATAACTCCCAGAGTGGCAATGGAGAGGAATGATTTTTTTAAAGCTTTTCTTTTTTATGGATCTTTAGAAACGTGTGCGGGCAGTGTGTTAAGCCGGGATTGGCCAAGCGTCCTCAGTCTCGCAGATTTTTTTATTCCTTTTTGTTTTTTTTTTGCGCTGAGCTTCGTTTTTTTGTTCCCGTCTTTCATTTCGTCCTTCCGTCTTTTCACTTCATCTTTTGGGATTTTTGGTCAATAACCGCTTTGAAGATTAACCAATCAAGAGAAAGAGAGAGGATCTGGCTAAAGGTGCATTTTTTATTAGGACGCGATTCGATTCCGCGAAAGCATTTGCGGCGCAGGCGAATTTGTTACGCCAACACGTGATTGGCACTTATAATTGCTATTGGTAAAGAAATTGTAGAAATTCATGACAGATTTTAATTTATTTCATCTGTTTAAATATTTTGCGCTGTTAAATTTTGAAAGTATTAGCTCTTTCCTTCGTTTGTCGCTTCTTTAAATCAAAGAGCGTTTTTAAAAAATGGCATCCCCCTAAACACTAGTTCGGAAATTTCTTAAAAGAAACTCACGACGTCACCCCAATAACCCATCTTGAAAATATTGAGTAAAGTGAAGCTTAGGGTCACAGATGACCATGACAGACGCTTAGAATGTCAATATCTAACTAAATAGAGTATATCCAAACTTTTGTGTTAAACATGCAAGCTCTCTCACAAGATCTCATGCATGACACCATTTAGTTCACCAGCTCTTGGCACATAAGTTCGCCCAACAAGTGTTTCTCGGCCAAAGACCAATTTCATTGGCATGGGATCACCGCATGTCATTGCTATCCGATAGGACTGAGTTAAATGATTTTTCCACTAAGAAAACCACGCTTCTCATTACAATAATTCGCGTGTAGTTACGGTAAACGAAAGTACTCCAATGGTTTATAAGAGCATTTCATGACGTTGAGAGTATATTAGATGATGTCATAACATTTGATCTTTCTGTTTGGGTCAGATGGACACCGAATAAATAGGTTTAAAATTTCAATAATATATTCCGTTATCCAGCGTGGGAAGATAAACATCACTGTTAAATATCGACTTGACCTTCGGAACAAGTCGAGGGCATCTGGAGAAAAAAAATAGTATATGAGGGAAAATATAAAATTCTGGGTAAATCTGCAAAATATTTGGTGATTTATCATTTATTTTTTTATATTTTAAGTAGATCATAAACTGCCATCGCTTATTATTATTATTCTTGACGCAGATTAATTCCGGACTTTCATGCTTACAGTGGAGCGGGATCAAGTTGTATGCATAGCTATTGTATATTTATGGTGTGTTGTCATTTAAAAATCGCCGGACAATAGAGCATGTGTTAATTATGATAGATTTTTGTAAATTTATGTATTTTTGTGTAGATCTTGAGTTTCAAGACTTTTGAATAGTTTTTTTGGGATGACACCTGTGGACGATATTATAATAGGTAATATAATAAATTTATTTTGTTGCCACATGTTTTTAATAAATATTTTCGTATATTTTCATTGTTTTTTCTCTATATGTGTTCGGTAGTGAAACATCTATTAGGTGTTTCTTCTTCTTTTATGAGTGTGATGTCCGGTCTATTGTGTGAAATCATTCGATCAGTAATTATGTCTCTGTTCCAATAGATTTTTATGTTACTATTTTCGAGGATAGTTTCTGGTTTATATTTATGCCATGGTACTATATTGCTTTCTATTAATTTGTCTTTCTTGCCTAAGGCTTGGTGTATTTGTCGACATACATTGTCATGTCTTTGTGTATATTCTGTACTTCCTAGGGTAATGCATCCACTTGTAATGTGTTCTATTGTTTCGTTTTCGATTTTGTATCTCCTGCATTTATCATTACTTATTGTTGGATCTTTTATCACATATTTCATGTAGTTCTTTGTTTTGATGATTTTGTCCTGAATGGCTATATGTAGGAATAAGAAAAAAGTATCGATACTTTACTCATATCAGTAATTTCCTTTCGATACCAAGTACTTTTGTACTCGATTTTTTTCTTTCGATTTTATAGTGATATCGGTACTTTCGGCCCGATACTTTTGTGGTATCGATACTTTTCATCGACATAACATATGAGTAAGGTATCGATACTTTCGTTTCGATTTCGTATCCTTAGATACGAAAAAAGTATCGATACTTTACTCACATCGGTAATTTCCTTTCGATACCAAGTACTTTTGTACTCGATTCTTTTCTTTCGATTTTCTAGTGACATCGGTGATTTTAGCCGTAATGTGAATAACGAAGTAATAGTCGTACCCGAGGCACAGTTTCACAAAATGTTTAACGCTTTTTAACCTTTTATTTTATAAAAATAATCACGAATTCTGACCTAACTACCCCTATAGCCTAGAGAATCCGTTTTTCCTAGTTATGGAAGTTGAGAAACCCTCGTGATTTCAGCGCTCTTTCAATTAAAATAAAGAGAGAAGAAGCGGCCTCCCTTTTTAAGTGAGAGGGTTTTATGCGCGAGCTGCTCGTTCCATATCCCTCAGGGTGTCGTGGAGCCTTCCGCATTCTGCCCCTTTTCATCCTCGTCACTAATCTTCGCTCCCGCCTCCATTCTCGTCCCGTAGAAATTCTTCTCCTTACGCCATGTCTTTCTCTGTCCCTTCCACCACTAAATTCCTCTTCCTCCGTCCACTCCATTACTCTTCCCTCCTTCCACTACTCATCTGCTTCGCTCACCCTTTCTCAAGGTGGCGGGCTGTGCAAGGACAATGGGAGATGAAACGGTGGTTTATCGATCCTTCGTCGGTTGGGATGAGAAACGGCGCTAATGCCGAGTTGATTGTTATTTCCAGTTTCTTACCAATATGGCGAACGGGCGCAAGCGCAAAATTCTCCTCGGGTGGGAACCAATCAGCACTAAACCTAGGTGCTTCAAAATGGTGATTTACTCGGTGGTTATGGAACTTTTTTGCTCCAATGTTTGAACGATCTAAGTTAAAGATAATGACCGTAGTAGTGTGCGCAGTATACAATGCGATAGTTTGATATATTTGGGTGGCGAAGAAATTTACTTAATATCTTGGAATGGTTTCATACCGCGCCATTAAGTTTCAATTTACTTGCTGATACAAAGAGGTGAATATTGTAAGCAAATTTGTAATTGATGTGCTTTTTGCCATGCATTATATTATTTCATTTTAAAGTTAACCATACATCGTAAAGTATAAAAATATTACTGTAAATTTTTTTGCTTAGCAAATGCTGGAAGTGTATTTATATGTATTAAAATTCAAATTAAAAATGCTCTTTTACGCGAATTTCAAGCAAATCAGAATATTTTAACATTTCCATTTAGCGAAAAGGTTTATTTTTCCATATTTTTTACTGTAAATCGCGCTTTATGTACGCTTCTTTATCTTCAAAGGCATATCACTTGAATAAATTATTTTTAATATGCTTTTAATAATTAAAACCATTCATCTTCCGGCTGCACAGTCAAGGCATTGGCCACGCTTTATATAATGAATTTTGATGTCGTCCGCAATGCTGTCGTCGTTTTCTTTGTACAATCATCTCCGAGTGTCACACTGCAAAAAAACGCAATCTAAATCATACAGAGGGACGTTTAATTAAAATATCTTTCCGACGCTAAAATCTTGGAAGTCGCCGTCATTTCTCTAATTTTCTTATATCTCCGTCAGATTAATAAACATATTGATATTGCGCGACTGTCTAATAAAAACGCCGGTTTCTTCGATGAATTCAATTTAGCGCCACGTTCTCTAAATCATTCCGTGGTGAACCCAAGTTAAGCATGGATGCGCTTAAAACGCTTTAATTAAAATGATGCGGCTTTCATAATTTTCCGTGCAGAATTTTAAACTCCCATATTAACTCTCACATACGCATATTTCGGCCGCATATTGTTCCCATCCATCTTCCGAATTGGGGAACGGAGGAGGAGATCGCGATCACGCTTCCGAACGAGGTATGGCGCTCTGTTTCCCTTCTCTTGTTCTGAGGGTACGCTATTGATTAGTCGTGAGCCGTGTTTTTGATTATTTTTCGTCCCTTCGTGATCGGAAGATTTTTCAATTTTTTTCCCCCGAGGATAATAGATGTTTCCCCTTGTCCTGGTTTCACTTTAATACTCCGCCTGCTCGTAATATTTTCGCGTGTTGTTTTATTTCCGCGCTACGAAACATTAATTTTCGATAGTGCCACTGAAAACTGAATGCGATACTTTTTTATCGAAACAAATGAAGCACGCCACACGCTACGATTATTAATATTGAGCAACGTTTCTTCCCGGGCTTAATTTTTTCCGTCGGGTGGTTTGTTTTCTAGTTTTTTGTTTGACCTTTATATCCGCTCACTCGTATTAATAGTAAAAAAAACTCCACTCTTGTTTATAGATTAAAAAATCCAAGATTTGCTTCTATAAAAAACAAATGAATGCAGCTCTTCAGCTATTTTTAATTTCTTTCAATTTATTATAACGCACGAATAACCAGGCTCGTTTAAACTAAAAAATGCTCATAAACTCCTGTTCCTTTTTTTATTAAACTCCCTTGATTTTTATTTGTTCTCAAATTTATTCTGTCTCTTTAGTTCATACTTTGGTCTTCCATTTAATTGCTCGCTAACTGTGGAAATTTATTTATTATTTCTTATGTGAATGCTAACTTAATCACATTTTTCACGAGATATTAATGTACGTGAATTTTTCCTCCGATTTTTCCTTTTTTCTCAAAATTCAATATTGCATTACAAATCTTTATTACGGATGATTTTTTATTCGAGAATCGTGAAAAATATGAGTACACAAGATATAAATCAGAGAAAAACGTGACAAATTTTATGATTCAAGTTTGATGCAACTCAAAAATGTTTATTTAAAAAAATCTCAAATAATGCTGAAAGTTACCACAACCATTGGGATTTGTACCATATTCTTTTTCTAATTTATCCCCATGGGATCGAGATGGCCATAATGGCTTGTGTAGAATACGGCCTCAATGAATAGGCAAAGGTCGTACATGCTGTACCGTGCTGTTCGATCGTCGCTTCATTTTGTTGAAACCAACCTCGGTGAATTTCATCCTCTCTTAGATACACTATTGTTTATTTTCGTGTTAACATTCTAACGATGTCATGGATGTTACATTTAAGGGAGAGAAAGGTAGAAGAGGGGGAGGGAGATGGGGTGGGTGATGAAGGGGAAGGGAGAGAGAAGATGAGACTGGTGGCAAATCTCCATAACTCTTGACTAGCTAACGAGAGGGATATCGTTGAGAATAACCGCCAAGAAATGCTGCAGTCTTTTCCGGAAAAACATGCTGATGAGATCACGTTTATGTATCCATCCAATGGTCACTTGCAGCATTTTATTTGAGATTTTTTTAACCTAAAAATGTGTGCATAACGGCAAACTATAGTCATAAAAATTTTCACGTTTTTCTATGTCATGAGAATTGTCTACTTTTTCATGATTCTCGATTAAGTTTCCTTTACCGTAAACTTTCGGAAATTATTAAAAATAAGTTTTTATGCGCAACTTTATACTCAATGTTTCTGTATAATACTGTAAAAATAATAGTTTAGGCGAACGGAGAGATATATCTATCTCATACAATTCGTATTCTTCGCGTGGAATTCTGAATCAGATTTTCACCTAGAACATACAATGATGAAATCTAAGTTGTGTGAAATCTTTAAATATTTTAAGTCAAAGAAATGTCGCTATACTATTCAAAACTCTTTGCTGATATTAAGAAAATTATGTAATTATTTTCTTGTCCGATATAAGTTCATTTAAGGTCAAAAAGTGTTTTCTGAATGGGTTGACATTAGTAGTGTTTTAGACACATGGCAGCGATGGTTTATGAATCGTTAACTTTGCATCGAATTCTTTTGCAAATTTTAGTTTTGGTCAACAACGGGGAATTTTATAAGCAATATTACCTTAATGGTCAAGTTGTTTTCATTGGAAGTTTTTCATTCATTGATATATAACTAGTTATCATATTGGTGACGCATTTGAGCCCGAAGACTGTTTTAAACCTAACCCAATACCAGTGTTGCTGGAGTACTTCGTGTCCAATCTGCATTGGCATTTGAATTGAATAAATTCTGAAAATAACTCGTCAAAGAGCAGCTAGCATGGCCGGAAAATCCAGCACGCAAAGGGTATTGCTTGAATTTGTATTCCCTATTAATTTCATCTATATGAGGTGAATCGTAAATTATTTTCAAATGGTAGGCTATAAATTTTATAATACGTTTTTATGAGAAGGTATGCCTGCAAAAAAATTCCTTGAATAATAATAATAACGCCCAAAATTGATATATGTACTTCGGTTCCATGACAAAAGTCCACACGAAAATTGCGCACAGAAAAAAACCCCACTTTCATAAATGCTCACATGAAAAATACCCACACGGAAAAATGCTCACCCGGACGAATGCTTACATAGAAAAATACGCACAGAAAAATTCTCATTCACAATACTATCCAGTTATGCGTTATGTACATGCTATGAAGTGAAGTTCAAACATGCAGTATTCTTATTGACATGAACGAAGAATATGTTTATAAATGAAATTATAATAAATGGAAAGTTCTGTAAAGTCAGCGTCTGCCGCGCTGGCTCACGTCAACTCAATCAGTCCGCCCACTCCTACGTTGAGCTGGGACGGGCCGGCCGTATGCCCCATCGAAGTGGAGTCCGCACGGCATGCGGCAACCCACGCAGGCATTAGACGATGCATATCCGACGCGCGACTAATTTTTTGCGCGGCCGTGTAGTGGCTGAGTGAGATGGCATGGCCGTACGTGGAAAACCGTTGAGCTCAGGTGAGCTCGCCGGGCCGGCAGTAGCGGCGGGCTGAGTTGAGTCGGGCCGCGAGAACACTTGAGTCGGTATGAGCTGCGTTTTGAGTTCCCGTGCAGAACTCTGATCTATTGATCGAACATCTTCTTAGTCTTACCCGTCTACTGATGATAGCAACTTGGTTGCCGAAAAACGTATTTAGTAATACTCTGGTGTGTGTAAGCGACGTGAGCTGTTCTGTTTCCTGACCAGGCGGTTAGCTACAAGAAGTAATTTCGTAATTGTTAGGTAGAATAATTTCTATATTTTCTATTTATATTGATTTTTCTTTTAAATGTACATTATTATATTAGATATTATAGTTTTATTAATTATTCTTTTTGGTAGTGCCAACAATGGAGTTTTCTAGCTGCCGAAAGGGCAACCAAGTTTTGACTTACTTGGGTTTTGAATATCTGTCTTTTCGCACTATAAATGGAGTGCTGACTTGGAGATACAGGCAGAGTCGCTCTATAAAGTGTCATTCAATTCTAAAGACAAAATATGGCAACATAGTACAACAACTAACCGAACATTGTCATGATTCCTGTCCTCAAAAAGCAGAAGCCAACGTTGCCAGAAGCAAAATGAGGCAAGACATGAGAGTAGTTAGTGCTACCCCTCGCAATGTGATGGAGAATGTGTTGTCAGAGTTGAGTAACGTTGTACTGGCCTATATGCCCAAACAATAATCCCTGCGAGAAATCTTCTCAATCACAGAAAAGACTGTCATTTGCCTAATCCAAAAAAATAAATTTTGACATTCCTGATAAGTACAGTCAACTGATTTTACGTGATAAAGAACTCTTGGTTATATTGAAAAAAGATACAATCTATGGAGATGGCACCTCTGATCAAGTTCCAAACATGTTTTACCAACTGTATACGTGGCAAGGTGGGCAAATCATATCCGCCATGTATTTACATTTTGTCTCATCAGGAAACTCAGCAATGTTATCTTGAAGACTGAGTTTAAAACTGATATAAATATAAAACTCAAGCTGAAGTCTCTTGCTGTATTAACCTTTGCCCCAGTCCATGATGTGAGGAGTGTATTTGATGAGCTTGCCGCCACATTTCCAGGCGAAGATAGCTATAATGAGGTGCTCACGTACTTCTTTTCCACATACATTGAGGGGGAGAGATCTCCAGTTTCCAATAAGAATATGGAATCATCATGATGCAGCTCTTGAACGGTCGCCTAAAACTACAAACTGCTGTGAGGGATTTCACAATGCACTTTATTCTCTATTTTACTGCAGTCATCCCAGCGTGTGGTTTCTGTTTTATGGATTGCAGAGGGACCTGGCTTGCCACAGATTGCCACAGATCTAGAGGTGAAAAAGAGAAGATATGATGCACTGCATGACTTGGTTGCCACTTCTGTGCAGGAATATGAGCAGGTGGAAGACAAACTGAAATACTTGCGGAGATTATATTCAAATCCTCGACAAAGAAATAAATCACTGACACATGTCTGAATTAGTTGTTTGTTGATAAAAACAAAAAGGTTTTGACTGTTCACTTTGTAGAACAAAGAAAAAGTAATTTATTTTTATAAATAAAAGGGTTTAGTTGCAATAAAACCAGAGCATTTTATTTTCTGTCACTTATTCAAGGTTAAATACAAAAATAAAAGTTATATTAAAATACATCGTATAGAAGTTGAAATAAAATATATAAATTCAACATTTTGTTGCGTTTTGAAATATGTAATAATTTGTTTTTGTAAACTAATAATAATGTGAGAATTATTCTATGTGCGTATTTTTCTGTGTGAGCATTCGTCCGTGTGAGCATTTATCCGTGTGTACATTTATCCGTGTGTGCATTTTTCCGTGGGAGCAATTTTCCGTGTGGGTATTTTTCATGCGAGCATTTATGACAGTGGGGTATTTTTTGTGCGGATTTTTCGTGTGGGCTTTTTTCATGTGCGCATTTATCTGGTCACCACGTACTTCGTATTTTCAGTAATTAATAAATGACGGTTAACTAAAATAAATAATTAAAATTAACTTTGTAAATTCCTGCAATACATTATTAGGAGACTCGATCTAGATTTCGACGCTTTGCGTCATCATCACTGATAATGACGCAAAGCGTAGGCATTTATAAAGTTAATTTTAATTATTTATAATGAATTTCTACAAAGTAACGGCCGAAACAATTGACTATAGACGGTTAAATAACTGTTAAACCAACGGTTAAACCTTTTAAAATATATTTTTCCTTTTCCAGTTGAAAGTTTTTTTGCCGTTATTCCCATCGCACCACCTCGAACAAACATTCGTTCGCCGGAATGTCCTCCGCGGTGACAGATGAGGTTCGGAGAGCTCCTTCCGAGATGTCAACCTAGACCTTCGGTGGTTTGGCTGTGCGCTCTCTCCCTCCCTCCAAACACTTTCTCTGCATTTCTCTCTCCCTCTCTTTCCTCCTCTCTCTATTTCCTCCTCCCGCTTTCCTCCTCCCCCTCATTCCTCCTCTCTCTTTCTTCCTCCCTCCCTCACTCTTTCCTTCTCTCCTCTCCTCCCTCTCTCTGATGAGATTTTCGCAAGAAAATGCAATGTCGGATATCATTCTTCACCATCCCGCCCGCGAAACCTCGCGAAATCTCTCCCTCAACTCTCGATTATTTTTTTTCTTTTCGACTGCTACCAAGTCTCTCTCTCCCAGCCGGCATAAAAAACAAATCCAAACATCGCAACATGTTTTATCACACTCTGACGTATGCCAAGTCTTTCTCTACTATCCAGTTTCATTCGTCATTTAAGTTTTTAATTCCACCTTCGACCACGTGACTTTTAAACAGTGACAGTATTATCACTTTTATATTTTCGCGCAACTCAAACCTTGAAAAGATATTGTCCGCATGTTACTTGTATGATGGCTAAGGATAGAAGAATCGTTATTTTAAAGTCAATTATATGCAATGGGCAATTTATTTATTACACTTGAGGTTGTAGTGGAATGTAGTTGGCCACATTTCACGAATATTAAGTTAGTGATTTGCAAGTAATGGAAGTAACGTTTTCTGCTCGTTAGAATTATATGTACAGTTTGTCAAAACTTAATAATCTCTTTTGCATTGACGAAAGTAATCGTTTTAATTTGTGTTTAGTGGTTTTCCATTTTTTTATCACTTTAATCATTTTCAAGCTGATTGCATATTTATTGTATTAATTTTCTATTCCCACTTACATATTATAAAATGTGTAGAAATTATATTCTTTTCTTCTCCCTTTTTGTCGTTATTTCTTCAAGGACTGTCACCCTTGCTTTCATAAGTATTCACGATCAATTGACTATAGCTAATCATTTCTCAGAATTCTTGAAATCGCATTTCACAATAACGGAATTTTTAGTTTCAATTCTGGCATAAGATTCAAGATTGGCATCACTTCTTCGAGTCAATTTATTTATTAAATCATCCGAGATGATGCCATATTTCTTAGCATCATCGTTCAAAATATATTAATTCTAAAAATAATTCATCTTTAGCATTCCATATAATTTATTCTTAATATCGTTGAAATCTTGGGAACGGATTTCTCTAAAATATAAATGAAGTGAGACAAAATAAAAAGCCATAGTCACAAAGAGGCAAGATATTTTCTTAGTCGAAGAATAAATTTATTTTCGTCGTTGAAATTTTGGGCGGTAGAAAAAAACGAATCTTCACTGCAGCGAGAATAAAAAGGCGGAAAAAACCACACTTCTGTTCATATTTTAGTGAAATCTCCGAAAACTTTAAATTCGATTTTCCGCCATCTCCACCAACCGCATCCCTCCGTTGTCATGACACATTCCACTTCCTCCACACTCTCTCCTTCCGTCATTCCTAGCTTATTTCTCTCCCTCCTCACTCTCTCTCCTTCCTTCACTCCTAACTGTTCTATCTCTCTCTCTCCTTCCTCTCTTAACCGCTCTATCTCTCTCTCTCCTTCCTCTCTTAACCGCTCTCTCTCTCTTTCCTTCCTCTCTTAACCGCTCTCTCTCTCTCCTTCCTCTCTTAACCGCTCTCTCTCCATCCTTTTTTAACCGCTCTCTCTTCTTCCTCTCTTAACCGCTCTCTCTCTCTCCTTCCTCTCTTAACCTCTCTCTCTCTCTCTCCTTCCTCTCTTAACCGCTCTCTCTCCTTCCTCTCTTAACCGCTCTCTCTCTCCTTCCTCTCTCCTTTCTTTACTCCTAATCGCTCTTCCCTCCTTGCTTTTCCCTTTCTTCTTCATTCCTAAGCGCTCTTTCCCCCTTCTCATTCTTTCCTTCCTTCACACCTAACTGTTCTCTCTCTCTCTTTCCCTTTCTCTCTCTCACTCCTTCTCCCTCTCATGTTTCCGTTCCGATATCCGACGAGGCAACAAATTCCACGCCCCGGGCGATCGCCATTCTGGGTTTTGCGGTCGCTCGCATTCCAATGTTGACAGGGACCTCACTCCTATTGCGTTTACAACATAGAGAAAGGAGAGAATCCCATGGCAATGATTTACATGTCAGATGACTTTTTTTTAAGGGGTTTCCGAATTTGATTCCGGTTAACGCAGCTGAAAAACGATTTATTCCATGTTTCTATCCTTCCACGCGCGGACGACTTTTTCCTTAATAATCGATAGGACGGAGGTCTTTTTATGATACCTTACCATTTATTACCGCCTTGTATCTTATCACTGTGAATCGGGAATATGTTAAGCGACCACCCCTTTACGAGGTTCAAATCACCCCTTAACGACCATTTCTTCACAAAACCCTTTCACGTTAGAGCAACATAACATTTAGGCATTGTCTGCAAAATTCCAAACGCGTATCGTTGTAATTCGCATCAAAGCATAAGTAGTCAATATACAAATGCACAAATGGAATCGTTAGAATTAAATCACGTTTTTCTCTTGGCGTCTAAATTTTACAATTAGGCTTAAAAATATTCACTCATATTTTTGGATGACTAATGCATTCGTAAGTTGGCTTTATATTTCTCGTATGACCGCTTATTCCGCAGAAGTTGTTGCATTTTTAATTGATGGACTGTCAGCAATTGATGGCCTCATTTTGAAATATTATTTTCGCGGAAATATCGATTTTTCAGAATAAAAAATCTGCTACCTTTATTAGTTATCTGGTGGCGTACACATTTTTACCGAATTATATCTTATTATTTTTCATGCATGAAACTCGATCTATCGATTATAACGTTAATGACTGCATTAGGGTTTAGAGTCGATATGTTTTATTTTGGTTGGAAGGTAATTTGATAATCTACATTCTTATATTTCTAATGAATTTTCTAATCTTAGCATACAAATAGCAGTCGGTTGGAAATTTTTTACCACTTGCATATTTAAAAAAATGATTTCCTCCTCAACAGCATGCCCTATGTAATAAACCCTCCCCGTAATAAACACGAAAACGAGATCTTGCGACAAACCTGCTCTCACGGTTTAATAACTTCTTCCCCAAAATCTCATCTCGGTTCGACGTGCTCACACGGAGGATCGCCGAACCGCCGTGGCAATGCAGCCCGGGAGTAATTTCGGAGAGGATCGCGTCTCCATGACTACACGCAGGAAATTAAATGTCGTAGGTGCAGCGCGACAATAAAAAAAGAGAAAATGAGAGGAAAGGACAGAGAGACGGGTGGGGTCGGCGTTCACACGTAAGAGACGGGAGGAAAATAATGAACGAAACGCTACTGAATAATACCTGTTACCTCACGATTGCATCCGACAGTTGCAAGGAGCAGCGACTTTGTCCAATTTCGTTCTTTTCTCGTTAAAGTCGTTCTTATCTCACTCCCTCTCTTTTTGCTGTTCTCACGACAGCCAGGCAGACCCTCCCTCGGCAACTCCTTCCGATAAGCTTCCTCGAGATGTTCTCCATTCGATGTCGGTGTTAATGCATCTCGCCCTAGGCCGGGAGAAAATCCGGATTTTATTGGCTCAACCTTTAGTATATATAGTATATTGGGCACCGGGAGATTGGCTGAACTAGCTTCCAATTGGTTTTCCCGAGAGTAGAATTCAATCCTTTTGAGAATGTTTTCTAAAGTGCGGCCAATCAAAACAATTCGTTTCGCCATGAAGACAATTTGACGATGTTATTTTATTGCGAGGAACGAATTTTTTTTAAAGGTTGCAGAATGGGAATGAGATTAGCCGAAAAATAAATTTCTTCGAATAATTTTCTGAAGGAATTATTTGTATGAATATGTACAGGCTAAGAAATAAAATTTTTAAGCAGTACGCGTTAATATTGTACACGTAATATGTTTTTGGGCCTGAATTGGTTACACATGTAAACTGGTAACATACAACAACGTCTAAAAGCGTTGCTGATTGTTGCCGCTATTCAGTCAGACTAAAAAACAGCGAAAAAGACGACGTTGTGTCGTGTGCCGTATAAATGAAATTTCATATCTGTGATATGGTCAAACGATAAAGTTTTATGTCTTGAAGAAAGTTTTCGCCCGTCTTCTTCTCAGTGAGATGTATTGTCTGCATGAATTAATTACGCATCCATTTCTGTCAACTCTGCGTTTTTTAAATATACAGTTATAATTAAGTGATAAACTCGAATGAAGCTTATTTATATCAAATGTTGACGTGAGCTAAAATTGTAAAGCGTTTGCATATTAAAATCCTAAAGTTAGAAGCCCCAAGTTTAATATTAATTATTATTATTATTTTATCACTAGTGTGCCATTTTCGGGTTTATTCGAGTTTTACCCGAATTTCTAAAAATCGAATCGAGAGGTAAAAAACGGGAAAAATTGTGTAAAACCCGAAAAATATATTCCCTACGCATGGGCAAGCTAGGCAATACAAGAACAAGTACTTAAAAAATACTTGCCACGGGCATCTCCAATAGCCGCAACAAGACTATTGGAGATACCTAGACAAGTTTCTTTAAATGCATGTTCTTAATTTTTTTTCAATCATAAGACGAGCTCGATAATTCCCTGTTGAAGAAAGCTAGGAAATTGCCTAGGGTACCATATAATTGTGATATATATTTTTTTATTTTCTTTATTATTTGATATTAAAAATAATTTAATTTATTAATACAATCCGAATACCTAATATTATCCATAAGTTTTACAAAAGTGTTTTTTCAAAGGGCACCATTTAAACCTATTGTCTAAGTCACCAAAATACGTTGAGCCGGCCCTGGTTATAATTAAAGTATACACTATTACGTTACATGAGCTTGCGACTTAATACTTTTATCAGCAAACCAATTATAACCCTTATCACACGAGCCCAAAAAGTTGATTCCAACAAAAAACTTTCTTCAAACATTTGGGAAATGAATTTTACTTCCTCAACCATTGTAGCCGCGCAGGATGAAAGTGATTTGAATATCGTATGTATGGAAGCATATTGAATATTATAAAATAAAAACTCGAGGAAAATTTCTCGTCTTTACCAAGAAATGCTCTCGATTTTTTTATTTTTCAAGGCGTTTGTTCTACCGCTGACCTACAAGGTCAGATTTTAGAACGGAGGAATATTGGCAGTTTTAAATATTCCCAGCTTCAAAATTCGAAAGAGACGTCCGTTCTTTACGGTCTCAAGACGTCTTCGTTTGCTGAAAGGACGAGGCACTCGAATTATTTTTATTTTTTTCTTCATCATTGTGAAGAGTTGTCGACAGCAGCGAAAAAATGTAGGCATGTTTATGTTATAATTACACATGCATAGGAGCCTTTTCACATGAATGAAAATAAAAAAGGAAATCATCTCTCCTGCATCCCACTCAGGTTGAGCCTTGAGCGGCTCCTCCTCATCCCCTCTTTACAAGCCGCTTTCTGCTCGAAAGCGAAGTGCTGAATCCTAAAGTGTCCCACTTTACTCCTCTCTCGACCACTTTGGCGCAACTCCTTCCCTTTCTCCCTCACCTCCCGCATCCAATGCCTTTCCATTTTGGTTCCTGTCATTCCCATCCCATCACCGCACACTCTCTCCCTACACCATTTCCTAAGCTGCAAAATTTTCGCGAAGTTTTATTACCTGCGTTAGTTTCTGTTATAAAAAAATCCTTAATGCATGTACGTTCCCTCATGGCGAAAGGAATATCGAGACAAAATTTATCTCGCTGAGGTGTGAAAAAAGCTGTTTTGAACTTACCCATCCAGTTGTGAAAGGGTTTTTGCACATATCTTGTTTTATCAGTGGAAATAGTAAAGTTACTCCTGATCTTCATATAATGAAAATGGCTAATTCCGTCTATTGACCGCTGTAGGTAGTGATTCCATAGACCAATTAATCAAAAAACGTATCTCTTCATAACGCGAGACTGAAGCACTGTTTTCAAAAGAAATGAGAATTTTATGGAAATTTATAATGCCAGGTTTAATTCTTGCGTCATTCAAAATATAACTGCCATCAAAATTTAATCGTACATGTTGAAGGTAAACCTTACTGGAACAAAGGTCGAAGAAACGAGATCCCTAGTTCGTCAACGACTTATCCGTCTTCGGAGATACGTAATTCATTTGATCATGAATTCTCATCGCATTGCTTACAGTGACTTTTTAGCCGAAATAAAAATCTGGTTAGCTGCCTTTTCTGGTTTAATGGGATGTCTAAAGCATCAATATTGTTGGCAAACCATATGGTGAATTGGAAATTCATTTCTTACTTAATCAGCTTTAAGGGAATTTTAAATAGATTTAATTGCGCTCATGGAAAATCCCCCTCAACTCTGAGCGCCTCCAGTGCGGTTAATAAGCTAGCTCAGGTTTTATCAGAAACGAACGAATTTGATAAATTTACAGAAGAGTACCTCCAAGAGCCGCCTTTACTTTGTTCTCTTTTTAGTTTTTTGCATTGAATTCTACCATAAACTGAAATTTTTTAAGGGTGAATAAGATCATTTATGTGCAGATTTGGTCGCCATCTACACAATCCGCCCGCTTGTACAATGAACTTCACAAGAGTCCTACATGCTACTCGTGAAATAAAGGATTTCATTATTAAGGGGGGGACTCTACTGAGTTTGAAATTTTTTTGTTTTAAATTCGATTTGTTCCATTTTTCGAAGAATTGTTTGTTATGCTAAGAAAAAGGTTTATACAAATTTTGACTTAAATTGGTTATATAGTTTTTGATAATTGATTAATTTTATGGAAAGAAGTGCATTGATTTAAAAAGTTCCTGCCTCCCCAATTTTTGAGCTATCACTTTCACACTTCTACAGAATACGCATAATATTCATATATATAAATCGTGGTAAGCACAATTTATTTGAGAATTTTTCTGTTTATTTTTTTAAATTTTCAAATTTTGAGATTTTTGTTTTTTTATTATTTACATTTTTTAGATTTAGATTGATGCGATCGAGCGTACTCCATCCGGAAAGCTGGCTTAGGTCAATGCATTGCTCGCGCACTTGCTAATCAAGGCACTCCGCGGTTCTCTTCCAGATGTAAGAGGCATCGCCTCTTCTTTACGTTTAAACATTTCCCAATTCCGCTTGCCCATTCGTGAGGAAGGTGAACTTAATCTATTTATCCCACTCGAACAATAACACCGCACCGCCTGTTACCCTGAAAACCAATTTTACTCCGTGGAAACTTTGCTGCCTCACCAAACAAAGGCGTCGAATCTTGCGGGTTCCAAATAACGCTCGAGTCTGTTACTCTCATCCATGCTCTTTTTTCTCTTTTCTCTACTCAATCTCCTTTGTCTTTTCATTTTGCCTCATTTCTTCCTCTTAACTGCAATAACCATGGCCTTATTTCCTCCCTTTATCTCCAAACACGTTTGCGAATAGTTTTTTTCCTTTTGGCTTTTTCAAATTTTCTCCCTTTTTGCACTGTTTTCGTCCCTTATTGTCGTGTGAGCTCCATTACTTCCAGTTTTCCGTCCATATTTTTTTATTTATTTTGTCGTAGATTTTGCACAAGAGAGAAATCAGATAAGAAAATTCAATATTTTTCCGTTGCGCACCCCTTAGATTGAGTTCGCTGTGATGCGTAAATTTTTGCTTAACGTAATGTTATCGTAGGCTCTTGAGGAAAGAGCCATTTTAATAAATTTTTGGAAGCGTCAATTCGCTTGCCAAAACAAATGAAAGAGCGTGTTTGCTTTACGAGTTTATGCTAAATTTATATAAATTCCGTAGTTGAATTATTTCATTACACTCAATATACGCAGATAATTGCTGGATAGTACGGCTCCATTATTGTGAAAAAAGATCAAAGCCCTGCAGTTCACATTGCTTATATTTTATCTGCGCTGGAAAAGTTTGATTATTTCGTCGCCTAGTTTTGAATCACTTAAATTCGATTTCAATTTTTTTTTTAATGTCCTTAAAAATTTTCCCATTTAGTATTTTCAATGCTTTTTGTTATGAAATTTTAAATACTGTAATTAGCCAATCAATCTTTTTAACCTTCGTTGCTTTTGTTTTTGATCTTTTACTTGTATCCAGGAAAGTGAAGAAGATCACATTGCTTCCCCCTTCCGCTTCCTTCCTCAATCTCATTTTTTCCTATTATGTTTAATATGGTTTTCTTTGATTATTTTTCCGCCTTTCTCCCATTCACCATCTTTTTCAAAAAGGCTTTACCTTTCGATATGCCTATTTCCACTCGGCGTGCTCTGACCCATCTTTGTTCCTACCTTGTTTGGTTGAGCAAAGCTTTTCCGCAGAGGGAATGCCAAGCGGAAAGTAACCACATAGGCGCCACTACTACCATCCATTCCTCCTCAACCTATCTTTTTCCCTTGTCTTCTCCGTCTCCTTTCAATTTCTCTCTTTTTCTAAGGCTCTTTACCATTCCACCCCGTCTCCTTTCTCCCTCCACCTCGCTCTCGCCCCCTCGATCTCTCCTTTGTCTCGCATTCCCTCCTTTCCCATTTCGTCCTTTTGTCCTTCCTCCCCCCCCCCCCCCTCTCACCATTTCTCTGTCTCTCACACACACTTGGCTTTTACGGCTGCCGACGCTTAATTGCTCCCTCGCAAACTCTCTCGCCTTCCCTTCATCTTCTTTTCGTTTAAATTCTAAGGTATAGATCCTCAACCACAATCGAAAGCCTGTCCGATGCAACAACTTAACGATTTATTTTTTTGTTTAGTTTCTCTTATTCTAACTGCTAAGTGGATTACTCCAGTTCTGTTTGAAGCTTTTTGCCTTTCAAGGATGGGATAGGATAAGCACTAGACTGTTATTTATCTCGACATTTCATAGTTTTGAAGGCTTAAATTACGTTGGTTCTTGCAGTTCATTTTAGGGCAACTTACGTGTTTGCAAGTGATGTTTCAAACCCTTTATTTTCTGGCTCGTATTCAAAGTATATAATCCTTGATCGAGCGCCAAATGAATGGCGGGGTTAAAATATCTCTTTCTATTGAAGTATATTATTCCATCTTAAAGTTGTTCATTAAATACGGTGAACACATTTCTTCTGATAAGGCGTGCAACTATCCAGAGAATGTCCTTTTTTTCAATAATCGCTTTTAATCAGCAATTAGAAAAAATATTTTTTTTTTAATTATAGAAACTTTCCATATTAATAGATAAAAAGGCTTAATCTGTGTGTGTGCCGGAACGCAATACGGAGTTAAATGGGAGAATGAGAAAACCGCTTATAACTCAAAAACCTTCCATTCGTATACAATAAAACTTCCAGGAATTACTTGGCAGCGCCACTTTTAAATTTTAAGTTGTTAGCCGTCTACGTTGATGTTGATTCCTGGAGCGTTTTGTCTCTCCATTGATTAACATAGGAACAGCTGAAACGTAGATTGCAAGCCTTTCTTCATCAACATTTTAAAAATTACTTAGAATCGTGATACAAACTCGGGATTTATATCCAATAACGTCTAAAATAATTGATCTAATTTTTCTCTCGTAGAAATTCTAATAAGGTTACAAAAAATCGATTTTAGACGCAAAGATTTGAGGTATGTTCAAATTAGACTTTTTTCGAGCAAAACTTTCGTCATTAAGGTCAACCGCATTGTTGCTCACCACAAAATTACATGAACCACGTTGGATTAACGTTATTAGTATTTTTAGAGTGCAACTAGGGTTTTGTTTATTTATATTTAGCGCATTGTTTCCGAAATTACGTTAAACAAATTGGGTTTTAAAATACAATATTTTTAAAAAGCTTATCTACATAATATAAATTCCTAGTATACGACCAAAGGATTGATTTTTAGTATACTTTCCATAGTTTCCATAGTTTATTTATTTTTTCGTTTTGTCTGTCTGTCACTCCCTATTAAATTGTTGAACCAATAGACCGATTTTCATGACACTTAGTGGAAATAATACTGGGGCCACACCCCCGAGGAAAGTTTTTGTTGCAAAGATTGCAAGTGCCGGATTCGATTCCAGGAACTATCCTTCCCATTTGATTTACATGGGAAATCTGAAATCCATCGTGCAGGGTAATTTTCTCTTGCGCATTAAAATATCTTAGAATTGTCATATTGGAGTGGGATTTGTAATATTCTCGGAGAGAAGGAATGGAGATTATAATTTTTATCGTAGAATTTTGCTTATTGATTGTATTTCTTAGAATTTCGCGTAAATACTGGCGATTTTGCTGTTTTTTATCACTTATTACGAGAATGTTTCCATTGCAACGACTATTGTTAGACTCAGATTCGGTATAGTCGAGCACATACACGAATTATTTTGCCACACAAATACGCGTAATCAATTTAGTTTTCCGTTCAGATGTATTTGTAATGTTTTATAGCGCTAAATTATGAAATCTGGGACCTTAGAGGGCAACTCGTCTGGGGTGTTTTAAAGCTATTAAAGCCAATATAAGTAATTGCTCTACTACATTTAATTTAAAATAATTATGTGAAAAGTATGCAGCGTGAGTTCCGTTTGGATAATCTTGTTTTCCATCGGAATCTTAAGCGATTTAATAATATTCGGTCTATAAAGTTAGTACCATATTGTTGCTATCTTCATAAGATTATTTGCACCAAATTGGTTTTAGGTGCATGACAGCAGTTTGTATAAATAACTAACATACGACATATAATTCCATTTCTAGGGTCTTTAAAATGTATTTGTATATTGATTATACGCGCGTCGACTGTATAGGAATTAACGAAATTTGTAACGAAATAAATAATTTACATATTTGCATCTGAATTAAAAATATAATATTCTCAAACTTACATTAGAATATTTTTATAAAAATGTATGTTGCAATTTTAAAATATTTATTTGATTACTAGCGAAATTTCCCGTCAAATATGACCAGTATGAATGAACTAAGCATTATTATATTCAAATAAATATTGAATAAAAAATTAATGAAACCAACTTTTCTATCCACTAAAAAGTAAACAATAAATAGAAAATTCACACAATTGAATGTACCAGGAAGTAAAAATAGTTTTGACGAATAAAAACTGTATGGCAAAGAAATATTAATGAAGATTATCCGTTAAACATTACACTACGCTACTTTTATATGTGAAAATTTATTTTTCCTTATGGGACATTTAATTACGTGAATTTTAGATTCCTTTTTTAATTTTTAGCCCACACAAAAAGTGATTTTATTACAAATAAATCTTTGAATAAAACAAAATTAAATTTATGCAAATTTATTTTAATAAATATTAATATTTTAATAAGATTTTATAAACGTTTTGTATGCGCTAAAATATATCAAATAAATCTAAATGTAATGTAATGTTTAACGAATAAATTTTCCTTAAAACTTCTTTGCTACACAACTTTTATTTCTCCAAAACTATTTTTATTGCCTGGAACATTAATTTAAGTTAATTTTATATTTATTGTAGTGCACATAAAAGTTGGTTTAATTAATTTTTTTTTTATTTTTTTAACGTAATACGTAATTCACGCAAACCTGTCATGTTGGACCGAAAATTACGCTAGCAAGTATATAAATAGCAGCCTAAACTATATTGTGGTCATAGGTTAGTATGTGAAGTGCGTAAATTACATAAACTTTGCAATTCTGCTCGATTTAAATTTTGTGAAAAACATTGCCAGATTTGTAATATTGAGACAAAGGAAATATCAGTTTGTTATATAAAGACCAAAGAGGTTTAGAAAAGAAATTGGTGGTAGAAATATAACGAAATATGTTCGGATGATGCTTTAAAAACTCATAATCTCGTGTACATATTTCATAATGTTTGGCATTTTTCCTTTTAGGATAAATATAGTCCTTATATTTTAATTTTTGTAATTAATTTCAATTCCAGCTATTTTTTGCCTCTATAATCCACTTCAACTACACAGTTTTAATAGTATGTATATATGGTGTGCGCGCGCGCGTGTGTATATATATATATATATATATATATATATATATATATATATATATATATATATATATATATATATACACACACACACATTCGTTTTCCTCGTCTCTAGAGTTCTTTACTTTTTACAGTTTAGCTCGTTGGTTGGGAACAGAAGGCATTATTTAAACGGCAAAAAGAGAGAAGAATCTAACCGAAATAGGAAAGGGCAGTTATTAGGGAGAACAATGAGGATGCTTGCGAAAGGGAAGACGTGATGAGAACGTGGTTGAAAGGAAAGTAAAGAATTGCTTACTTAGGAGGATTGCGTAGAAGCTTCAAGGCGGAGAGTAAAGATCACAAGGGACTAAGAAAAGGGGGAGGGGCGGAGTAATAATGCATTGTGGGAAGTAAAGCGAGAGGAAATGGAGCATCAGGGAAGGCAGAAAAAGATGGTGGAAAAGAATGCTCCTTAGAGAAAGACCCCTTTTCACGGCTGCACTACAGAAGAGGCGAATTTTCATGTGCGATAAGGCAAAGAGGTTCGCTCGAATGGCCTGAGAGTCGCAAAAATATTGTTTATTCCTCGTCTTGAGAATTCTGCTATTTCGTTTATATTCTAATACCGGGTTATTTTATATATTTTATCATGTTGAAAAGTCTTGCTGAAGATTAAATGGAGAACCTCTGATTAAATTAAATCGTTGCCGTTTTATGGAAAACTGGTATACATGGTAAAATTTAAGAGAAATAAGGCTGTAAACGTGCTACTTATTAATGTAAAGAGCAGGACTCGGGATAAAAATACTAGCGCTCTTGAAGTAGTAAAAGGTTGAGACATTTCAATGGCAATTTAAAATTCTGGCGAACATACAACGAAACTATATTTTATGAGCTTGAGAAGTCAGAAAATATCCTTCTTATGGGTTTCGCATAGTAGGAGAGGGATTATATTGCCTGTGTAAAGGAGGCTAAGCGGATAAAACTACATATTTTGAAAAACAGGTCGGAAATAAAAAATAGATAGCATTTGGAAATAAAGTCTTCTAAGAGGATGCTGTGCTACACTTTCATCTCACAAGGAGCTAATGCAAATGTTCGCAAAACGTCTGGATTCCAATCCTCAGTCGCGTCCCGAAACCTTCCATCTTCGTGTCCTTTATCTACATCGCATAAATTTGTCATTCCTCTACCTCTAAAGAACGTGTGCTCGCTGCCTCCTTTTCCCTTTTCTAACTCCTCGCATGCGCCTCTTAAATCCTTTTGTGCATTCCTTTCACCTGTTCCTTTAAATCTTTGCCTTCCCGTTGCGAATTTTCTCTTTTCATTCGTTTTTCTGGTTTTCATCCTTCTTTTCTCGTCTTTCTCCGTTAGATTCTACAGTTACACATCTTCAGTAATCTGTTCCTCCCTGTCTTCCTCATTTCGTTCCTCATTTTCTTTCTCTTATTCTTCCCTTCTTTCTTCCTCTTTCTCCTTCTCTCTTTCTTTGTCCTCCCTATCTTGGGTTAAATGTAAGAGTGGACCTTATGGTCTAAATTTCGCCCAAATAAAGACATTTATCTATCTATCTTCCTCTCTCATCTTTCCCCTCCTTTCTCTCTCACACCCCTCTCTCACTCCCCCATTCTCGCACTCCCCCTCTCTCCTTCCCCCTCTCGTCACACTCTCTCACTCCCACTCTAACTCACTTCCTCTCTTTCTCAATCGCTCTCTCACACTCCCCTTTCCTCCCATTCTCTCACACTCACACTTTCTATCTCTCTCACTCCCTCTTTCTTTCTCCCTTTCTTCCTCCTTTTTCTTTGATACCTTCAAATTTCCCTCATTTTTGCCCTTCATCCGCATCTCTTTCCCTCCGTTTCGTCATTATTCCATAATTTCCCTCACTTGTCTCTTCCCGCTCTTAGCTCCACATCACGTTCTCTTATTCACCTCCTTACAACTTATCTCAAAGGGCAAGGCCTTCTCGCTGCTCGGCGCCGTCTTGGATATCCTCCCTTTTCTCCCTAACGACGTACGAGCCCCCACCAGATAAGTCACTCATCCCTCATGCACACGTCTTCTTGTCAAATTCTCTTCGTACAATTATTACATTTCTCAAACTCCGCCGTATATACGCTTTCTCTCGCTCTTTTCTTTCGAAGATCCACTCCTGCTTCTTCCGTGTCCTTTACGATGAGTCATTTCTTACCTCTTCCTTTATTTTGCATTCGCATTACTTACACCCCATAGTACCTACTTTATGCCCAGTACTTTCTTGCTTCCATTCCTTTCATTTCCAAAAGTAGCGCAATCGCTTCGGAGATGTCGCCTTTCACCTTCTCGGTCCCATTTTCGTTAATAATTTGCCCTTATAAAATGGGAATTTGCCTCAGAACTGTTCCCGAAGTTAATTCCCGCTGTGACTCTTTTCTGTGATTTTCTCGTTAATATCTTTAATTTCTTCTTTTACTTTTCCTTACGTTATTCCTCACTGTACGCCACTGCGTAGAAAAGGGAAGCCGGGATGGGTGGGTCTTACCTCTCTCTCCTGCTGTGCTTAATTCTTCGAATCCGGAGTACCGTCCTCCAAAAATACTATGTCATTTAAATGGGTCACGGCTAAAATGGCTATTTGAAAAGCGACGGAATCGACTGATCATACGTAATAGGTACCGAAAAATCTCGGTCTTCCGTCCACGGATTAACTGGTTGAAGTATGTTGAAATTTTCCCTAAAAGCGTCTATTCGATGCTCACGTGACTATGCACAAAATGTCTGGCTGTTTTGATAGTTTATTTCTGTCGCTAGGTAATAATTTTCCCCTATACTAAATAAAATGTTCAAGTTATTTTTCAAAGGTTCATTGTATTTTACATTAATCTCGATATTTTATAAACTTTTTCGTCATAGACGACCTCTTCATCCGAGTGAGTACGATACGCAGCTCTTTTACTTAAATAAATTTATACAATATTCAGCATATTTTAAAAATAATTTTAGCATCTAAAATAATATCTCTTGAATTGCGTTTTCCCATGGGAACTCTTCTCTCTTGTTCCAATTATTGTCGATAATTGGGGTTTGTACATTGTCATCGCCATCGTCTAGACCAGGGTTTCCCAAACTGTGTTCCGCGGAACCCTTGGGTGCCGCGAAAGCTTCATGAGGTCCCATTAAATAATAAGATTGATAGTCCAAGGGTTCCGTGACTTCAGGAAGTTTGGGAAACCCTGGTCTAGACCAGTGTTTATCAACCATTTTCATTCCACGGCACATTTACACAAATAAAACAAGTTTTTTCCAGTGTATCTCTCTCGCTTCTCTCAAAATTTCGCGGCACGCCAGTTTATGTCTGACGGCACGCCACTGTGCCGCGGCAGACCGGTTGAGAACCACTGGTCTTGACTTGCGTACTCAGCCTTTCAATTGTTCTCCCTTTATCCCATTTTTAATTCTTTGCCTATAAGCGTAATCTTTATGGTATCCACTTTATCTTAATATTATCTTCTCTTGGTTATTCTTGCGCGGCATTTCTCGTCTCTTCCGTCGTGTCTCTCATTCGCTTTTCCTCATTTCGCCTCTTCTTCGAATATCCAATCTTTTCCATTTTTTTTTCTAAAATTGCGCCACTCTCTATCTATCTTCACCTTTACCTCTCTATCCTCCCGTTTTCAAATTCATCTCCATCTCTCGCCTCGTCACGTCTTTTAACAGCTTCACCTCCAAGTTGTTTGATCTCTCTCTATCTCTCGGCGCATTTCCCTCAGCCGCTTCCATTCGATCCAGATTGACTTAATTAGCATTTAAGTCGCTTTTTCAATTACGCGCGAAGTTTAAAATTGGTTTTCTTTGTTGAGACGTTTTCGCCTTTTATCGGGCCTCCTTTCTCTCGTTCTGCTCGCCGCGGAATTTAATTCTAATTTCCCCAGTTATCCATGGAAGAACACTTTTTGCTTTTTTCCTCCGCTGTCTTTTCGTCGCAGAATCTGCTTCCGTTTCTTCGTCGCCGGTCTTCCTTTTCAACAACCGTTGTCCGAAATTTAGCGTTTTTTGAGGAAACGGGGGATTTTTCCGAGACAGTCCGGTATAAATTAACATTTACTACAAATCTAAATTTAATGCAGGATGGAAAACGTCCATTTGTTTATTGCTCAAAAATTGTCACCAGTAGATTTATAATATTCATCTGGTTCAAAATTACATTTAAGACAACACGGTCATATAAAATTTGCGCTCGCCTTATAATTGTTTCTTTGATATATTGTATTGTTCGAAAAATTTACTTTCAACCTTTACTTAAAATAGGTCGCAGGCGGTTTTTTAGTTTACGAACGAAACGATCAGTATAACACGGTTATTTGTCTTTTATAGAATTTATCATCCAAATAAATTATTCTATTTATTACTTTCTCCATATACGAAGTATAGAGAAAGTATTGTTTTCGTGAAAAAAAATCGAATTCGAGATTTCAACGGAAATACGTGTTTTAAGGTCCCTTGAACACGTTTTGACTATTTTCTCGATGATGTCTGTCTGTCAGTCTGTCTGTATGTGATAGATTTTTGTGGGCGCTCTAACTCAAAACCTATTTATCAAAATTTTATATTTAACGTTTTTATAAAAGTTAAAAGACCTGATTAGGTTTTGGTAAAAATCGGTCAAACGGAAGTGGGTGTTTACTCTAGTCACTTTTCCGTTATTTTGAAATATTTGCTTTAATATTTAATAAATGGAAAAATGTATTGGAATAAATGTTGTAGGAAATTTTATTTTCTACTACCTTTGTTTGTTACATTTTTCCATATAATGCATTTTTAAAGAGATATCTTATATTTTTAGCTGCCACCACCACGCCACCGACCGAAAACTATTGTTAACAATTGACGCTTAGTTACGTCTTAGTAACGCTCCTTTTTCTTTTCTTAATTGTCAACCGTAAGTAAATATTGGCAACGATCCCAGAGCTGACAACATGTAATTCGCCATATAAATATGGAGAAAGTCATGTGTTGCCCACATCAGTTAATTTTTTCTTGGGTTCAGTATGTTTTATGTGGTTTACAAGTTTTCTTCTCGCTTATTATTTTCACATGAACTCCAACGCTTTCTCGATTTCGTGTATTTTAATCGCATTTATCTTTTCAAGGTAATTTCGTATTTTTGTCCCCATGCAATAGTCTTACAAACTTCATACCTTTATACAAATGTATTCTCCATTTCCTTCGTTTCTCTTTCCGCGGGCTCAATTACATTTTCGTTCCTTTTAACTTTGTTTCCACAAACTGAAAGTGAATTACGCCTCCCAATAAAAATTGCTTCAAACTTGTCTTGCCTTTTATTGCCAGAAAGCTAAATTTTCATAAATAATGCATATGTAAAGTAAGATTCGATTGTGATTTTTATTTGTGTCAAGTTCAACCAAGCACACATTTTAACGCACCTACAATTTCGTAGCCAATATATATTTAAACGAATTCAAGACAGTTTTCCCGTTTCATAAAGACGTGGTGTACTTGAAATAGCAGTAAGCTCTCTTATTCTTTGTTTCGGCGTAAAATCTTAAACAAATATCCTAATTTGTACTTTCCTTCCATTCCTGGCTTGGTTTCTGTTGCTGATTCGCCTTTATTACATCAACTCTCTTCCAATCACTCTCCACCCATCGCATGCACTTAGCCCCCCTCCCATCATGTCTTTACAATCTTCTTCAATCTTTCGTCTCGTTGTGTTTTCATCTACTCAACTCATTTGGGTTTTATAAATTGCTCAACCTAATGCTGTTTTCATCGCTTTATAAAATAGCAGATAAAAATCACTTTTCTCGTAGTCGCATTTTTGCAAATCATTCTACTTATATATGATTGTATGTATGTAGTAGCTAAACAGTTATCCATTTGTTTAAACTTTAAGAATTTTTAACGGCAACACAAATTAAAATATCAAAATTTCTATAATCCTTATTTCGTTTTGTTACAAATCCTACCTCTAAAAATAATTTCAGCTCCGTAGCACATTCGGAAATACATAAACCTTGAAAATATGTTTAAACAATTGCGAATTTTTAGCAGCCGCATTGTTGCACTTTTTCAAGATTTTCGTTTTTTCTAATCTGTTTTGCACTAAATCCTACCTAAGAAAAAAATTTCGAATCTGAGTTGGACATTACCTGAGGTGAGAGAGTATGATCAAAGACGTGTTAGAAGGAAAATAAGACGGAAAAATGGAAAGAGGCAGGAAAAGGTTTCAGCTGATAGACGATTTGAAAGGGAAAGAGAGTCATCAAGATATGAAGAAGACAGCGGAAAATAGGAGTATATGTAGAACCAGGTTTAATAATCACGGACCTGTCTACGGACAGACTACTTATGATGATGATGATGATATATATAAAATCAACCATTTCAAACCACTGTTGAATGAAGGCCTCCCCTAGACTCTTCCAGTTTTTTCTATCAACTGCCTCCCTCTTCCAAGTTGACCCTAAGAACATCGCAGGTTCTCTGTCCCATCTGTCTTTTGGTCTTCTTATTAGTCTCTATCATATATATATATATATATATATATATATATATATATATATATATATATATCAGACACGTACACACCTCTTAGGATCCTTCCCGTTATTATCATCTCCTCAGCGTTCCTTATCCTTAACCTAATTCTCGCACATCCCTTCCTCCTACCTTATGAGCCCATCCTTTATTGTCACGCACACACATGCTTCCCCTCGTTTTATATTCTTTACCCACCTCCTTCCGCACGTGCAGTCATTTTCCCGTCATCCATCTCCCGCCCCTTTCTCATCCACGTTTCCCTTTCCTTTAGATTCCTCTTTCCCTTCATGACGAAGATCTCGTCTCTCTCTCTCTTATTCCTATCTCCGCCATCCTAGCTCGCTCGCAAGTTCTACATCCCGCTTTCCCGTGTTTTTCTCGTCCTTAAAAATTTTCCAATATTAAACAACAAATTTTGGCGTCTACGGCGGGGTTCGGGTGTTGAAAGAATTAATTCTTAATCGTAAATTGCAGTGTGTCATCCCTTGAATTGCACTGTTTTGCTTTACAATTTTTCGTTTTGGCACTGTTATCTAATTAGGAGGCTACTTTGAAAGACGAGTTCCTCGATTTCACTTTGTCACCGTTTCGGAACGGTCTCGAGGCATCGAAAGGCATAAAATGTTTCAGTTCGACTCGGAGATAGTAAGAAATAATAATAAAGGAAGCAATTCGGAAGGCAACGGAAGTAAATTATTGTAAATTTTATTCCGGACGCGCTCAAATGTAATGTCGTGTATTCCTGTGTGCAAACATTTCACTTTGTACGGTCTTTTCCGGGAACTACATTTACCGCGCAAAGCGAGGGATAAATGTAAAGAGATCCGCGAAGAGGAAGGGAGATTTTAATTACCATGTCCCAGACGAGGAATAAATATACAGTTAACCTGCGCATTTTTTTTCTTTGTTATTAATATTACTCGTTTTCCCTTAAAGGCCTCTTAATATTTTCTTTTTCCCCTCCGAGTGTTTTTATCTTTAGTAGTTCTACCCGCAAAAATGTTTGCGAAGTCGGTCAGAAATCTGCATGTTTGGAAGTAATAATAGCCCATATCTCCTTCTAAAATTAGGCAATTGACATTTTGAATTTCATGTTTGTTTTTCTAATTGATGTGATTTTTTAATTGTTCCTCCCTAACGAAAAAGATCGCATTCCAGTATTGAAAAAATAAAGATTTTATCTTTTGGTCAATCCTTAAAAATGCCCACATTCCACACGCAGTTCATTGAAAAATAATAATCTTCAATTATTAACGTTGCATTCTATTAGGTGTGACATTGCTAGTAGCAATGTATTGCTACAACTATAATTTCGATGCTTCTTAAAAAGCGCGAAGCGAATGACGCAATTCTTTTGTATATTTGAAGGCTTAATAGACGCTAATTCAATCGGAGACAACAATTCGGGTCGTCTTGGCAACCCCCCGGGAAGAGTACGAAAGTCTTAAATATTTCGAAAAGAAATGAGTATTTCTGACAAATTCTTCCGTGTAACATCTAAAAATTGCAATTGAGATATTTTATACTTTTAGCCCTCGAATAAATCAAAAACGGAGAAATTTGGTCCATATTTATGTATTTTAATGAATGACGGAAATAAACCTTGCATCTGAAAAATCGAAACTCCTGCGTAAACATATGGGAAAATATAATCGTCTCCCGGAGTCGAATCCGGGACACTTCCGTAAACAAAAAAGTTTTCCCGGGATCTCCTAGTTGACAGAAACAAAATGGCGTGTACAGAATTTCTATATGACAAAACTGTTCAAGAGATAAAAGGGGGGACGGATGGACAGACATTCAGTAATTATATGTAAAGATCATCTCTTTCCTCGTTAATCTCTAAATATTATAATACACGGTTAAAGAATCCTTTCCACATTGGATTTTTTCCTATTTTTTCTCTACCTACGTCTATTTCTACATCTAAGACCGCCGCGATCTCTTAGAAACCCCTCTCTTTTATAAAAAAAGGATAATAAAAAGGATATAAAGAGTAGAGTAAAGGGAGATGGAAGTTTGAGGAATGAGGCGTAAATGATGGATGTGGGAAACGCTTCCCAGAGGTAATAATGCCGCCGAGGGAAAATTATATGCCTTTTTTCTCTCTCTCTCTCTCTCTCTCCTCTCCTTACTCTTGGCGCCTCGGATGGCTTCCCTCCTCCATTCTTTCGGAATGTCGCGGTGTTTTTTCCGACAGAGAATAAAAGATAAGAGAGATGGCTCAGAGAGTGCGCGTGGTTGTGGGAATCGCCGGGAGGAGCCGCGGATTCTTTATCTTTATTATCTACTTTTCACTCCAGGCTATCTGAATCGGGTCAGTTCGTTTCGTTCATCTTGATTTCGCGGGCGAGTGAAAAATTTTGCGAATTTGTCAATAAGTAACAGATGAAAGCGCGGTTTTTTTATGAAAATACGTATATATCGGTGATATAATTTGTGATCGATCATCGATACCAAGCGCATAAAATCTGAATAATGATTGACGGATTGAGAGCGGAGACAAAAAGTAGAATTGAAATTCGGAAGTCTTAGAATTATTTTAATATCATGGATTCGTTCGGCGAGGTTTTAATATCCAAAAAAAACTTCCAAATTTTAATCTTTGCCGTGTTCAGTATAATCCATTTGTGAAAGGTTTTTAGCCTTTAAACATTTAGTGCGTATTTTTTGCTTCGCTGTTAATCAAGATTGTCCATCGCAGGAAATTATTTTTCCCGGTTATCTTCATTAAATATCTAAAGAAAATTTGAAGGAGTAGGTAATCTTTGCAAGTCTTCCTGAACATGTTTGCCGGAGATGTTTCGTTTAATCCAAATTTATGGCGACACTCAAGTTTGAAGCATTTTTCATAATATATGCTCTTGCGCTCTCGTATTTACATTAGGAAAGTATACTAAAATATTAAACATCTATTTTTAAGTTCTTCTCGGAGATGTGCAAAACATACGAAGAAATTTTCAAGTCGGGAGTTTCATTTCTCGAGAAAGGGATTTCAGTGGAATACTCCCAGCGAGCCAACACATCCTTTGGCCTAGAAAATGTTCTCAAACACTGAGATTAAACTGAAACAAAGAAAGGAAAAGTTAACGTTCGAGGGAATCATTTTTTCCCTCACAATACTTGAGAAAAAATTGAAACTGATAATCTCGAAAGGTACATTCGACAGAAACGGTGTCGCTCAAATGTTACACTCGATGTGTGTATTCGACACAAGATTTGACAAACTCGCAAGTTTTCTTATTTTTTAATGATGCCGCCTTTTAGAACTTTGAACGCTTTCGCGAGACGCCGTTCCCTCTCTTATTCGGAAGTAAAAGTCTCGAGAAAGTTACGACGCAAAGTTCTTTCTTTTGGCGTCCTTTTTGTTGCCGGGAGATTTACGTAATGTGATTTTTTCGTGTAATCTGTAAGTAAATATACTTACCCTCGGCGGAAGTTTAAAGGCTCGTTCTAATTTAAATGAAAATGTCGGTAACTCACACCGTCTCTCTGAAGAGATTACAGTGTGTCGTAGTGTTCTGAGTCGCAATACTCGCAAATTTATTTTTATATATCGTTTGAATTGAACTTCAAACCGTCCTGATCTGTGGGCGACAATCGTTATTATTCAGAATTGAGCATGATTTCGTTTATAAAAAGATGATTCAAACGAAACTTATGATGCGTACTTTTCACATAATATTTATTTAATACTTATATTGGCTATAATAGCTTTAAAATAGCCGCGGATGAGTTGCTCTTTGTTCCCAAATTTAATATTTTAGCGTTATGAAATATTGCAAATACATTCGAACGGAAAACTAAATTGATCACGCGTATTTGTGTAGCAAAAATAACGCGTGTATGTATTAGACTATATTTAATCCAAGTCCAACAATAGTTGTTGCTATGGCAACACTCTCGTGATAGAAATCGCAAAAACGCTAGTATTTGCGCAACATTCGAAGGAATACGATCAATATTCTACGATATAAATAGTACAAATCCCGCGCCGATATTACAGTTCTAAGATATTTTAATGTGCTGAAGAAAATTACCCTGCACGATGGGTTTCAGACTTTCCATGTAAATTAAATGGGAAGGATAGTGCCTGGAATCGAACCCGAGACTTGAAATATTCGCAACAAAAACTATCCTCGGGAGCTTGTCTCTAGTAGCAGCAGTAGCAGTGTAATGAAAATCGGTGTATTGGTGCAAAAGATAATAGGAGGACAGACAGACAGACGGAAAGACAACGACGAAACTATAAGCCTATTTCCATTCTGGAAAGTAGGCTAAAAATCAGAAAATTTTTACACAGTCTCACATTGGTGCAGTGATTAAATCCAAAGTTTTACAGATAATTTATTAATATAATTTTCGCTTAAATAGAGCAAAGTTGGCGTTTCTAACCCCTAATTCGACGTTTACGTATCTTTTGCCATCTTTCCTCAGCAACATCTGTCTGCTCACGTGTATGGGTCCTGATTACTCTTTACGCAATATCTGAGCTATCCGTTTACGTTTTCCTCGTTAGGTAAATAAACATAACTTCTTAGAACGGTGAAATAATTTTAGATTGCCGCTTTGAGGGGCTAACAGTAACAAAAGTTGCCGGCTTGAGGGGTTCAAGTTTTCCTCATTTTTATTTATTTAATTCTTTGAAAGACCTCAAATTTATTCGGCGCACTAATATGTCTTAGATGAAGATTTTTACTGAGGATAACGAGCTAAAATTATTGGGAAAATGGAGAATCTGCTGGTTCAATTGGCTGTTGACGAAATATTAATGCAAAAAAGCGATCTAGAACAGATTTTCTTAAGAGTAAGATTTGCTACTTTGGTAATCTTATGCCGTACACAAAAAAAATGTCCGGTCAGTTTTAAAATCCGACTCATTTTAGACTCGCTGTATCTTCCAACGGAGATGGGAAAAATCCATTTCTCATTCGAGCCGAGACGAATCGCATCCCAGTCGCTTATCCTAAATGGCCTCCCGCGGAGAGAGAGAAAAAAATAACACTCGAAATGGAAATAAAAAAGACGATAGTCTGACTCGAAATGCATGATACGTCTTTTCGCAGCATGGCAAAACACGCGATTCCGCTATCTGCCGAACATTTATCGGACTTGGCGACGCAAGGAAAGGGTATTTTTTTCCGCTCCGCTAATAGAAGATGGAAAGTGAGGGGGCAACAAGGCGCGTGGGAGAAGAAATCATGAGAAGGGAACAAGAATAGACAAAGGAGAGAGAAAGTTGGCCCCGGATGAGTAACAGCAAGTCGAAGGATAAATGAGGATTCTAATGCTAGAAATTCCGGCGAAGGAGAGTTTGCGGTATGTGGCGTTCCTGCTTCCCTTCCTTCCTTTTCCTCCATATCCATCCCTCCCTCTCCATTCCCCTACTTGCCATTAGTTTAATGCCGCGCATGAGTCACCCGTTACATTAAAGAAGACTTCTTAGGATTTTATTTATTCGTTTTACATTCGTATTTTCTACTGATGTATTTTTTCATATCCAGTGGCTTTCACTAGTACCATACTCGCCCTCTTTCCTCTGTCTCCCTCTCTCTCTTTCTCTATCCCATCCTCCATCGGGCATAATGTCTTTTTTTCGAGAGATTCTTTCTTTTCGCATTTTATGCTGGTTCTTTTCACCGTCCATACGCCCGAAGCCGATCGTTTTCCTTTTAATTCTGATGCACGAGAGATATTATGACGAAGATGGAAAACCCGTTTGTTTCGCGTTCATTGTTGGTCATCAATCGATTCGGTCGGTGCTTTTACATTGAAATCGCCGATTGTCAGCTGGAAGAATGTTAAATCTATCGAATCATTATTTAAATTGAGACCTGATATTTAATTTTTGTTTCCTTTTTTCTGAAATAATGACAGACTCTTCAACATAAGCTTTATGAATCATACGATCCATGAGAAATTATGGATTGTTCGAAGTTGTCCAACAAGAAGAAATATATCAAGTTATATTCGTATTTGCACCAGTATCAATGTCAAGATATTTATAATCCTAATCTTTTATATCTCACCACCCAGAGAATGAAATTAATTTTCATCTTTCCTCCTTTTTCTTTTAAATTTCGACGACTGGGTGCTGATAATTTTTTTCCGTTAGCCACTGAGTGGCCTCAAAAATCTTTACGATTCGAGATAAAAGTATTTACTATTTTCTTAAAGTTTACGACAGGCAATTCAATAATTTAAGCTCGCCAACCACAAAAATTTCCATATATATATATCGTTTGAGATCCCAAATAAAACTTCTTTCACTCCTGTATTTATTTATGCAAGAACGTCTCGCATCCGATAGTAAACGGATGAATATTTTCCGCATTGCCGATCAAAATATTTCCGTCCGTTGTAATTTCGAGCCTGGATTTCAGTGAAGTAAAATATTTTAGGCGTCCGTGAGTAAATGTCTCCCATATTGCTTTCCCCTTACTTTACACAAGGAAGCCGTCTCCTTTGTTATCACGCCATTAAACAGTTTCTTTTTTGCATATTCGATCCCTCGTCGGCGCCACTCGGCGTATGCGGAGAGCGGCGGATTTAGGAAGCGAGCAAGTGTCCGCCGTGGCGGCGAGGGGACCACTCTCTCTCTCTTTCCCGATCTTCTTTTGTTACATCCAAAAGGGTGCTTCCCAAGGTGCCGCGCGTAGTACAGCCGAAGCAAAGAGGAAGGATGATGGCCCCGGAGGTGGGTGAGGAAAGGAGGGGGGAAGGTCTGAGAGAGAGAGAAGAAGAGTGAGGGAGGAGGAGAGAAAGAGAGGATGGGAGGGAGAGAGGAGGCGGGAAATCGATGGAGCGAGGTCACTCATGTGTTCCTTGGCCTCGGCGCCCTGGGGCACTCTGACCTTCCTCCCACCAGCACCCTCCCCTCCCCAAAACCTCTCCCCTTCCTCCACCTTTCTCTCCTTTCCAACCCTTACTCCCTCTTCCTTCCCCCTCATAACCTCCCCCTTCCCTGTTGCCCGCGCTCTCTCCCCCAACCTTCCGCGCCTTTGCTCGCCCAACACGCAACCCGTTACACTCTCTTCTCCACACCGCCTTCCACTATTTCTCTCTCTCTCTCTCGCAGTATCCCTCTCCTCTCTTTTACTTTTATCCTCCCTCCCTCTTTCTCTTTCCGTATCCCTCTAGAGTCTCACCTTGGCGGAAATCTGTATAAATCTTCCGAAATGGGATGGAATATTAAAATTAACGGCGCTCGAAGCGCGGATAAATTTCTCTTTTTTTATTGCGATTTGTTTTTATTTTCTATGCGGATTGGTGGCCTCATCTCCCTCTCTTTTTGTTGTGCCGAAGCTGTGAAAAGAGTCATTGGGCACACCTTTGTTCCTCTGCTGTCAAACTCGTTTATAACGAGCACGGTTGTAACGAGTTCACGGCTATAGTGAGCAAATGCTACCTCCAAGATAAGTTTACGAGCATTTACATACAAATATTTCACGTATATAACGAGCACGCTTCACGGATATATCGAGCAAACTTTGACCACTTCTCACTGTCTCAAACGCGGTGGCGGTCAGCCCCTTAAATCCTCATAGTCACCCAACATATGTAACCTTGTGTTCTTGAGTCCAACCTCTACACCCTATCCATCGGGGAGGTTAAAGACCGCGGCGTTGTTGTTAAAAAATAATCCCTTCGTCCAAACCAAGAATTCCCAACTTGCAGGTACAGTGGCACTCGCGGAGGTCCTTTGTCCTCTCCTCCCAACCCCCAGCTCTTTTACAGCCAGGAGGTTGTGTTTGGAAGGGGGTAAGGGGCTGAGAGCATGTACAATGGCGCCCACCCCCGTCGCTCAGCCGAATGCACCCAACACCCTTTCTCCCACGTAAAGATGGGAAATCCCACGTTTAATCCGTCTCCTCATTAACTCTTCCTGGAATTGGTATGCTCACAGTTTGCAAAGAAAGTTCGTAGCGTTGATCACAAAAATCAGTTGAGATTTTGCCCTTGAAGGAGTAACATGTCCGTACATAAAAGGAAGTGTTTGTCTATTCGCGAAAAGGTTGATATTATTCGAGAGTTAAAACGTGGTAAAAAAAATGTAGAAATGTGTAAAAAATTTAATTTATCGTCTACGGTTTCAACCTTATGGAAAAACAAAGAAGCGATTTTATATGCACTAGAGAACAACCTAACAACGAACAAGATAATGAGGAAGTGCGACTTGGGTAGTGATTAAGGATGCAGCTGTGAGTAAATTTTATATGTACGTATGTTTACTTTAAATTTTCTAGTTTATTCTCATTTTTAGGTTTTTTCATAAATTTACTAAATAGCCTTTCTGTTTATATATTCACTTTTACTTCTTATGTCTTATTTCACCATACGCATGCATGCTTTTGCCTTCACGGATATTAAGTTTAACGGCTATAACGAGCAAAACTAAACGGTCCCGTGGCGCTCGTTATAGCCGAGTTTGACTGTATTTTTTAAATGGATTGTGGCTTTTCGTCAGTTTTAGGTCTCGCTTTATATTAAGCGATTTATTTGCAAATGTTTCGCTACTGAATTTTTGAATGATATAGCGTATGCAGTTCTCGACCTTATTCAAAACAGGCTAGTCGAAATAAATTTTCAGCGAAGGAGGAAATAAGGACAGCGTGTCGTTAAAATGTCGATGCATATGAAATTTCGTAATCAGCGTGGTTAATCTACTCTTTTATCCGAGCTAGTACGGAAATAGCTGTATTTTATGGTCTTCTCTCCAGTATTTGTTAAATATACAACGATTCCGGCGTACAAGTGCTTTTATATTTTCTATTAGACCTCAGTGCATCGCTGGTAATAATGGGTTTTCATCAAAATCAAAGGCGTCAAGTACTCTCAAGTGTTTGATTATTAAAGTGCGTACGCAATGATAGCATGAAAGGGTGCTACTAGCTACCTAATAATCCTCGTATATCATTAGGACAAAGGCTGCAGTTATACGGGAGTTGGTCATTTTTATTCTCAAGGAAGCATCGATTGCTCTAAATGGAATTATTCGGGCTCACAGACGTGAGGTTTACCAAGTTATTAATTTTCCATTGCTATTTGACCAACAATTTTCTTCCCTGTAATCTTATTCAAGTTGCTAAAGTGTATGGTCATGTTTTAATATGTTACTATGGCATTATTAGATGGACATTAGTTTTATTTGGCACCTATACACTGTTTCGAATCTGGCGTGCATCTTCACTTTTCTGCATTTTTCTGGCTGTCTGCACCCCAACTATAAGTTTTTTCTCTCGAAACTTAATAATACACTGATTATTTTTAAAATATATTCGGATGAATATTGAAGCTTAGATATTGTAATTATAGCTGCATTTATATAATATTAAATAATAACGATGAGATTGCATGATATTTAATACACTCGTCTTTTTAAAGCATTTTGTTCTAGTTTTTGATGAAAATAAATGCAGTAAGTGGACTTCAGTTTCTGACGTTTCTGACTAAATAAGCCCCCACTTTCTTATCGCTAACTTCTTCTATGAAGGAAATATCTGTAAAACATAATTAATTCCACATTTTTCTAAGAAAGAATTGATTTTTTACATAAATTTCAGTTGATTTTTTTAAGAGTACAACATTGGACGTGAAAAACATGGATTCCGTTTTTGTCTACATAAAATACTAGTTTTCTAAGCTTAATACTACAACGGTATTAAATGAAACTAGTAAGCCACTGAAACTGAAGTTTCTGAAAATAAGTGATTTTTAAGATTGCGTCAGACTGCTTAAGAGATCCATTTGCCAATGTCATCTTCACCGCCCAACAGTTCGTTCAACTCGTTAAGAGGTCTATTCCCAAAGTCCATGAATCTTTGAGACAAAGAAACGAACGTTGGAAACGTAATAAAGAAGCTTTTAAAGAATAAGAAGTAATAGTTTCCCAAGAGCAAGAGAGAGAGAAAATGAGGAGCGCATCGCTAAAAATATCTTCCAGAAAGTGTATATCCAGAACTTTTTGCAAAGGGCAATGACCCGACTTGAAAATTCCTCACACTAGGGTTTATTTTTCCGATATTTTCAGACTGTGATTTTAAAGCCACCGAAACGAAAGAAATCATTTTTTTACGAATAGGTGCATCGGCCGTGTCTATTGCGTCGAACGTAATTGAAAATAACCTAGCAGTCAATGAATTTTATATTTCCAAATAATGCTGCTATAATTTTTCAAACATCTAAGATAACCAATATAATCTAGTCGTAACTATGCAATTGATTTTGATAAGTGACATATTATGTTGATCCGTCCGTTGATTTTTGTCCATTATTATCCCTATTTATTATTGTTTTATTGAAATGAAACCTTTGAAGATAAGTATTAAGGAAAACAATTTTTATTACAAGAAGCATCCACGAAGTGCTTCGGACGCTGGAGTATAACGAAATTGGAATTTTCAGAAAAGTTGCAAACGTTGCATCGTTAATCTGAATTGCGCTAGATAATCATATACTTTTAAGCCTTCCATTAGAAGCCTTCTTTCTTTTGCGATCAGTGTCAGGAATAGATGACGCGCCATTTTTAGTCTGAACGGCTTTAGAATTGGCTTCTCTTGCTGGTCCCCCATCCTCTGCGAGCCTCCACGTATGGTCTCTCCAAGCACTTACGGTATGCGGTGTGTGTGTATGGATGATTCGCATCTGTGGGAGACTACTTTAGAAGCAGTCGAGTGTGCCAAATTGACGTAGCCTAGTTCAGTGATAAAACTTTCATGAAGGGATATTCTTGTGTCTTAAATTATTAACCCCGTCTCTCAGGGATAATAACTGTTTCAAAAAACTTATAAAAAATATTCTACCTGTGAATTAAAATGAAATTAACCTTTTTCGTACGGATATAAACGCCCGTACGCCAACAGCGCCTACATTTTGTGTACATTTAAGTGTACGCGCGGTCGATAAAGGTTAATAACGTTTAACCCGATTTTTCGAGGAAGCATTAAGATGGGGAAATGATCGTGGAAAATTACTCGATTAGGACTAACTTCATGACTATTTTCTTCGATTTTATCGATAATAGCCTCGTTGAAAGCCATCGCTAGAAGCTTTAAAACTAGGAGAGCTTTCATTCTAAATCGTTCGTTCTCTTAAAAACATTCTTGCTTTTTTAAGTATATTGTCAACTACCCTGACTTACATATGCTTAAAAAATCTTCGATTTTCATTCTCTTTGCTTCATGCAATTCGTTCTCTAAAAACATGCACTTAGTATTTCTTGGCTAACGTTTCTTCGGCGATAATTATATACGTATTGATTAAATGTTTCATTTGGACGATAAAAAGGAACTAGTACGTATAAACCGCTCGTCACGGCAAAAAAATCGGGAAACGGCTACATCGCAGATTCCAATCTGCGAATCCCGGGATTTGTCAACCGCCAAGGCGAATCCATCAACAAAGTGGAAAATTGCCCGTACGAGTAGGGATAATTTCGTGCAGCGCTTCCTCCATTTACCTGCAATCCTTCATTTAGCATTTTCCAGGGTAATGGCATCTTCTTAATGGTCGAGTAATCGATACCGCCTCCTCCCTTTACCTTCTCCTCTCTCCCAAGACCATTCTCTCCCATCCATCCTTCTCCCCGGCACTGCCTCCTATTAAATCCTCTCTCTCTCTCTCTCTCTCTCCTTTGCAGACCTGTGGAAGCGCAGCGTCCCCTCATTCCCCTCATCCCTCTCTCTTCATTTACTCTCTCTCTACTTCACGCAGACACATAAGCGTCCATCCTTTCTCCCACGCCCTCGACCGTTTCCCCTTTCTCCCCCTACCCAACTCCTCAGACCGTTCCTCTACTTTATGCCTTAACCCTGCCACTTCCCTTCCTATCCCAAGTAGGAAAAAAGTAGATGGGATAGGAGTGGACTCGTAAAGTCCTTATTTTTTTCTCCTACGCAGGAGTTCTTCGGGATAGAGGTCCAGAGGGGAATTGGGGTGGTGTCCCGTCTTCTTTTTTTCCAGAATTTCGTTCCTAACTCCATTACTTCTTTATTTATTTCGTTTGAGAAGATGAGGGTAATCGAGTTATGCACGTTTTAGATCACTCGAGTACCGCATCTTTCACTCTTTGGTTATTTACTCTGCCGTCCTTAGGATTTTCTCTCATGTCTACGTCACTTTCGAAACTTTATAGCGGCCGCTTCCTCCGTCTTTGCCCTTCACGACCACATCCCGTCTTGTCCCCCTCTCTATATCTCCCTTTCTCTCCCATTTCCCCTCTCCCTATATCTCCCTCTCTCCTTGCATCTCCTTTTCCATCCCTCTCTCTCTCCCTATACCTCCCTCTCTCCTTACATCTCCCTTTCCCTCCTCTCTCCCCCTACATCTCCTCTCTCTCTTCCTATATCTCCCTCTCTCTCCCTACATCTCCCTCTCTCTCCCTTCATCTCCTCTCTATCTCCCTACATCTCCCCACTCTCTCTCTCTCTCTCTCCCTCCCTACCTGCCTCAGGTGGATCCCGGGATAACCTGAGTCAGGGGTGGTACACCTGGGAGAAAGGAAAGCAAACGGACTGGACGCGATACGAGGACTAATGGGAACTTTTCAGAAACACGGACACAAGAAAAAATCGCATTAAAAATTAAGTTGAATGTTCGCAATTCCGCTAGGCGGAAAGAGGAGATCTGATACGACAAGTATTTCAAGTCTGCAGTACCTCTGTTATTTGTCAATATAATGACTGTTGCCTGATGGAACGTAGGTGATTTTTTCTGCGAAATATGAGCACTAGACGGACATTTCGTTTTTCAACCTGGTAGAGAATTTGCGTGACGGTGAAAGTTTTTTCTGCATCAATGTGTGCCTGATGGATCCGCGTGCAAATTAAGTGTTGTTCTTTTACGGCAGTAAGGCTTAACGATAATAAACAATATCCGAAAATTAATTGTCGAGGTCAGGTTATCATCTAAACCCAACAGACGAAGTAGGTAACTTCCGCAGCAAAAAAAATCGGTCGAATATACCAGGTAAATATTTCAGCCAAGAAGAATCCGTTCCCAGCTGAGACTTTTAGAACATTTATAATATAATAAAATTGATAACTGAAGTCAAAGGCGTAATTGCTTCTGTTGAACACAGTATAATTCATTTAAAAGTGTGCTGTAAAATAGTGTAGTTCTTCAAATCTTAAAAAAATCAATGACTAAATTCGCGATTTTATTATTTAAAAGACAAGATATTGTTGTCAAGCAATTACTGTATTTACTTACATTTAAGAGACACTCTCCTATTTGCAGAGAAAATACTTCTTGAGCCCGCAAAATGCTTTCAGAATATAAAAAGTGAACACTATCCCTTTCAATGTTTGACGAAACCGTTCGTTATTTTCTTTAAATATTCCTACACTAGTATATTGCCTGTCATAAGACGGATAAATAATAATATTCCCTCCCTCCCTCCTGCTGTCAATCTCTCCCTCCCTCTGTCTCCCTCCCTCTGTCTCCCTCCCTCTGTCTCCCTCCCTATGCCTCCCTCCCTCTGTCTCCCTCCCCCTGTCTCCCTCCCCCTTTCTCCCTCCCCCTGTCTCCCTCCCTCTGTCTCCCTCCCTCTGTCTCCCTCCCTCTGTCTCCCTCCCTCTGTCTACCTCCCTCTGTCTCCTTCCCTCCCTCTATCCCTCCTGTCACAATCCATAGCTCTCCCTCTTTATCTCCGTCTCCTTCTTTATCTCTTTCCTCCCGTCCTTTTCTGATTCTATACCTCCGTTACTCTCTATGTACCTTCCATTCTATATCCCTTCCTTCCTAGCTCCCTCCCCACATCCCCTTCTCTCTTATTCTACATCTTTAGAGTTGTAGTATGAGAGATTTCAAACGGTAGGAAATAAAAGATTAATAGAATAAAAAATTCATTAATTTTCCCAAAACAGTTTAAATTTGAAGATCGTACGTCAATTTTCCTAATTTTAATTTTCAAAATAATAAAAGCCAGTAATTTAAAAAGTCGATTTTTACGTGTTATCTCATGGGAAACGGAAATCGCCCCCTGGAGTCGAACCCGAGTCTTTTTTCGTATTATTTTTCGTCATTTAATTTTAATGTCTGATTCAAACATTTCTGCGAAATTTCAATCTTCCACTTAATCGGAGAGTTTGCTAAAAACGCATTAAAATGTTCCATTGATGACGTCAGCGTTATACACAAACCCCACCATCTAGGCTTTTATTATAATAATTTTTCGGTGTTTTAGAAGCAGGATTTTTAAACTCCCATCACAACTAATACAAATAGTTGTTTACGATGCTGCGTTACATCTTTTTTCAATCAACCCATATGTTATTTTTAAATTTTTGCAGCGAAACGATGCGACGTGTGCTAAACGCGGAGCAATATTGTTTGCTCCCGATTATTAGAAGAATGCGCCTTTTCTAGTTATATCATTCTACTTGGTTGAATCCACACGACGCTATACTAATCCTGAAAGAGGTGTATCATTTTCGAGCTAAATGTTCGCATTATTCTAGGATAGAATTCCACCTGCCAACGCCAAAACGAATGCCATTCAATTTTAAAAAACCACTCGGGAATTCATTTGATATATAGTGAGGGTGCATAGGACAAGTATTAGTTTTTCAAACGCTGAAATAAACCTTCCTGTTTTCTTTCTAAAATATATATAGCCCCAAAATAAACTAGCGGAGCTTTTTTATGGGCTGAGTAACCTATGCTTACCGTAGTAAACTTAACGACGAAACCTCGAGTGAAATTTATGGCTGTAAAAAGAGGGAAATGCTCCAACAAAAAACTCCTCGGGCGGCGAAGGGAAAAATAATCAACTTCGATGTAGCTGTAGTAACTCAAAAGATCCTTTTACAAGGCCGTGGTAATAATCTTGTTATTTACAAGTATCTTCTTGATTTTAAATCCTAGCCACGTGAATCGCAACACCACTTGCATTGTACACTTTGAAAATATATTAAAACTCGAAATTTCCAACTACGATAAAGCGGAATGATACGTGAGCGGATCCTATTAATCATAACGCTCTTGATTTATATCAAGCATCCTACATGCAGGTTGTCATTTGTTACACAGTGCGATACAATAAAAAATACTTAAAATTAACGTGGGAGTAAATATGGTATCCATTTTACAAATTTATAGAATTAATTAAGCGAAAACATTGTGTACTCTTCAAACTAATTAAACAAAACATACAAGAGGTAACGTGACTAGTAATTGCTTATTATGGAGTCTTTTTATTCATATATGTTCATTGATTTAAAGCGGTACTGAAGTTTAATATAATTTTTGGAAACAGTTTTTGATATTCTACGATTTTTATAACATTTCGGAAATTGCGACTACTCAAACCCTGATTTGTCGTTCTTGTTTATTGTTGATTTGGAACTCAATCTTGACCGAAAAACATTATCAGCCTTAGGAGTCATAATGAATACCTATTATGAAAAAAGTTTGGTCTTCTTTGTCTTTTAATGATGCTTCACCTGTATTTTATGAAGCCTTTTAGTTGTAAATGTTTTTGAAACGAGAAAAGTCTACTATGACCGGGAATCGAACCCGGGTCTTCCACTAACCGGGAGGATATAGTACCGCGTTCCGCGTTCATAAACGTGAAAATTGATCTGCTAGGATTGTTTAGTGGTAGAATATCCGCCCGGCAAGTGGAAGACCTGGGTTTGATTCCCGGTCATAGCAGACTTTTTTCTCGTTTCAGAAATATCCTCATCATTACACTTATGCTTGTCTGCATAGGAACTTCAGATCGCTTTATTCCATCAATTTGGTGGTAATTTGCTATATTTGCGTCATATGAATTTGCAGTGTTTTCTTCAGTTAATTTGTAAGTACAGGGAAATTATACGCTTTTATGCCAAATCGTGCCCTCACAGTAGTGGTCTTAATTGTGAGCGAAAATGGAATATTTCTCCTGTCAAAGAAGTTTGTAACATAAAAACACTGCCGCGATAGAATCGTGTACCATGAAACTTGGCTCGCTCTAGACATTATTCTCGCGAATTTTCCGAATCGAGCATCTCACTATTCATCGTCCATACGTGCAAATCCGCTTGCCTTCCCGGGGGCATAAAGCTTCGGACCTCCCCTAAACCTCTCCGTAGACCTCCTTGCCTCTTATCCCAAATACAGCAAACGGAAGTCGTCTGGACGTGGTGCTAAAAAGATCCCGCCATTCCTGAGGGGTTCCTTCTTCTTCGGTGGAGTTATACTCACGTCTTCAAACGGAGGTGGGATGATTTTTTTGCGAGAAAATCACGTATGCTGCACTCTAAACTCGTCTTCCATACTTTTCCTCCTCCCTCTGCTTCGCCTCCTTCTTGGAGTCGATGGATCACGTTCGAGCCATGGACTCACAATAAATTCGGAATTCCGAGCGGTTCGCGACCGAAATAAAAAAGGAAAGGAATACCTTGCGATTTTTCTAAGCTGATTCTTGGTAAAAGAGGGAATCGGTTGACGTTATGAATATACGTTTCGATTGACGTAGAAATATTTCCTTTTGTACCGAGTAGAAGTGTTGCTAAAATGAAAACGTCATTATGGTCAAATTTTCAATTGATCGATAAGTATTGGGGTCCCAAAGAACCTTGTTTTGACTTGGAATAATCATAACGTCTTAATTCGTTCTGTAATTTGATACAAAGCCTTTTCGAGTGCACTCCAAAAAATCTTTCTAAAATACTTCAGCATTTTATTTAAAACTGGCGATTTTCCGAGGAAGTATGTAACAAGGGAGTTATTTTATAATTGGAATTAAGACATTGCAGATGAGAAGTATTACTCAATTGGAGTCTGTAAAGACACTTCAATTTCCATTTTCTAATGGAAACTATTTTTATTTCTAGTGCCATGGGTACGTTAATATTCCACTTGAGTTTGGTTGAAATTCTTGTTATATATGAATTATAACTCAATGAAATGGATAAAAAATCAATTATTCCAAAAATAAAAACTATTTTTTAAAGCACCCCGATTTTTAATTTATAAATTATAAAAGTCAAATCGACAAAATTAGCAATTACTTCAATTACCCACTTTAAATAGCCGGATTATCACACAGGTTAATCGAATATCGTATTTACTTCCCTCCATTTTGAATATATTACTCGGTAAACAATCCAAGGTTGGCGTACGTCAAAAGCGATGAATATGGAGCGATTCCAAATTTAACTGGCCTCCTTTTTCATGTTCCCCGTAAACAGGTGGTGAAAGAATTCCTCGATGAAAACTTTCCATGTCTTGATCTATTCCGAGTTGATGGCGCATTAAGAGCTCCGAATCCCGCCCAAAAATTAAAGGCCAAGGGCACCCGCTCTTCCTCCGCCTAATTGTCCTGGCCGCCGTAATGGACGTGGCGGTTGACCCGAATCCATGAGCACAATGGCCCTCATCCCTCCCCTAGGAGCTAACCGCCTTCCTCTAGCTAAAAAGAGCAGGTGCGACTGAGAGTTTGGCGAGCCTGAAAATAAAGTCCTTTCCAGACATTCGACGGAGATTGTGAATTCCGACATCCGCAAAAAATTTAGGGCATTTCAATTAGAAAATTACAGACCTTTTTAGTGTATCGCTTGCCTGCAACTTCAATGGGATTGAAAAATCGATAAGTTGACGAAAGCCTATTGTATTGCAATCTAAAAAATTTTGTACTTATTTCACTTTAATCAGCTCTTAAACAAAACTTCAATGGCCATTTTACAATGAAAATAGAAGTCAGATACGATAATTTGCCTTCTATAAATCCTTGTGAGGCAAAGTATGGTTGTCAACGGATTCTCTTTAACGCACGATTAAAAATGGAATCGATAGTCCTGACCTTAAATCTGTTTTATTCCATCCAAAAGAACAGGGAAAATACTAACTTTTACGTACCACTAATTTATTCAAACAAAAACGCTTATCCAGATTTCGACGCTTGACGCCAAGCGTCGATAACCGGTTGGTGTTTTTGTTTGAATAAATTAGTGGCACGTAAAATTTTGCCTTTTCACAGTTCGATTAAAATACTTGGTAGTATAGTTTCAGCTTCTCACAGATATCTTGATATATCAAGTTAAATGTTTTAAAACCATTTTAATTTTGATAAGATTGTTTCTAAAGTATAAAAGCCATAGGTTCAAAACATTTAATTGGGCAAATTTAATATTTCAATATGATGCAAATATTTAGTGTGGCGGAGTGCTTTCCAACCGGAAAACGTATCTTCTATCCTGCGATCATTGCCGAAGAACAGATTTGCGTTCTCCAGAAATATAACTAGCTAATTAAAGAGGGACCGTTATTGATGTATGTTGGACTTGTTCCAGAAATCATCCTGCATTATCATATCATTTTATTCAATTTTTAATCCATTATAGAAGAACGTTCCCCATTAGCTCTCTGATACGACCAATGACCTAATTCGAGCGAGCACCGTATTTTGCACTTAAATCTCTACTGAAACGCAGCGTGGATCGAAAAAATTTCTCTCTCTTTTTAAAAGATATATAAGCCAACTTCTTCTCCTTTAAGGCCACAACGGAAAATCGCGGGAGCAGTTATTGACCGAAGTAGCTTACGGGCGCCTGAAAAGCGGGCGCCTCTTTTCCCAGTCAATCCGAGCCATTTGGAATTTATTTCCTTTTCCTATTTCGTCCATAAAAGGTGGCTCTAAAAAGGGGACTCGGGATGAGGGATCGAAGGGATGGGGAGTGAGGATAAGAGGTGAGGGGTGTGTGGCTCTTCTGAAGGAAAGGGAGAGGGAGAGGTGAAGTGAGGTTACGCATGCACGGCGCGGCGCCCTCTCAATTTGGCCTCTTTTATCACTGCGTGTGTCGTGACTCTTTTCGCGTGTGTGTTTGTGTCTGTCTGTGTGTGTGTAATGGGATTTATCTAGATGCGATGCGGACGGGTGGTAGAGATGGCAGAAATGTGGGTTAAGGGTGGAAGCCGAAGGGACGGAGAAAAAATGGGAGAAAATGGGCAGACAGACAAACGCCTTTATTTGGGCGAGGTGGAGGCTTGTTATCCCCTCTTAGCGAGAGAGAGAGAAAGGCGAGCGGAAGATGAACCTTTTTGAAGGTAGCAATGGCGACGGATATGGTTTTAGGTTAGAGAGTGAGCGGATATTGCACGCGACTAGACTGATTTCGAGGGTGGAGTCGTTTTAGGAGGAAGGGATGAGGTGTTTTGAAAAGCATTAATCGCTTTGAAAAATTCGTTTCCTGTCTCCGTCTGTTATAGCAGGGCGGATCTTTCAATTTTATCCTGTGTCCGACATACATGCTCTATAAAAGAAATTCTAAAATCAAATTACTAAAATAGGTCTTCAAATATATTTTTCATGATGCCTACAATGAGGCTATGCGAGAAACTAAACACTTAAACATGAAGTGTGTGTGTGTGTGTATATATATATATATATATATATATATATATATATATATATATATATATATATATATATAGCATTTCACTCCTTTTCAGCCATTCCCCCACCCCCTACGCATCCTCCAGCCCTATACTTTTCTGCACTACCCTTCCACCCCCATGCCTCCACCCAGTATTACTGCCATTATTTGTCTCTCTCCTCTGCAGAAAAAGGAATCACCCCCGAAAGCTTCCATGATTTTTGTGTTTGTTTTACGTGTGTCACTTCGACACCCCCAGCAGCTCGCCAACCTGAAGTCATGTGACTGCCTTCATCTTACGAGATGCTTTGTTAATTGGCGACAAAATTACGAATCACAGGTATGCTTTTCCTCAGTGTTCATCCGATTCCGTATGGCATTATTTTTAAACACTCATTTTTGTGACGATTGCACATATTGATTTCTGTCAAAATTCACCCAGCTTATACAGAACTGTTTCCGGGGCAAAGATGCAAGATACCAGACCAAATATTTCGTTTCCAATATTTTGTCAAGGAACTGCTACAACAAATAAAACTTCAGCTAGAATGGCCTTAATACGTGTGGATTGAGAGAAAAAAACATCTCAGACCGAACGAGCTACACCGCAATGACGATGAACTCATTCAAAATGAGAAATGATAATTGAAGAAAAAAAGCAGAAGCGCCGCTAAAGTTTAGAGGCAAAAACTCGGTCAATTGGAACTGGTCATGTCAGTCACTTTTTATGCGAAGAATGATGTACACGTCAAAAATTAATATTACCTTGTGTTCAGCTGATTGAGTAACGTGTCTTATGCGCCGTTCGCATCATATCGACCAATTTTCCAGGTCATGAGAAGAGAGTGATTGACGGTAGGAGAATGTAGAGCGTGAGGGAAATTGCACTATAAATTTAAATCTTTCATAGACGCTAACTTACGAACGTGCAAAACAAATGTCACGTGGAGCGAAAAACAAGCAGATAGTTCTATGCTGCAGAAACGTAAAATTATGTCTCAGAAATCTGTTACGCGATATTTCATTCGAACGCTAGTCATTTTTCATGGATAAAAAACGCGGTGAACGATTGCTTAGCCAACAGTTAGTCACAAAGGTACAAATGCTTTAAAATTCGCCACATCAAAATTTTGATATGAAATTTCTGTAGATGATTAACTAACCGAAATTCTTAAAAAGAGGTTGGGAAACCCATATGCTCATTCTGGCTTCAATGCTACACCAAGAACAGTATTTAAGAAAGTTTTTGAGTTTACCATCTGGGCATTGCCACATTTGTTCCGAAGCACTTGGTATTTCTTGATCTTTTTATGGCTGCTGGAACCCCATAGCTTTTGATTTGGATTCTAGCCATAAGACGAGATTTTGAAATAATGCACTTCATCCAAAAAATAACCTTGAATATGAGGGGCACTAATTCTTAATCAAACACATTCGTGCACACGCACATACACTGTTGAACAGTTGAAAGTTGATTAACGCGATATCGATATTTGGTTTACCGAAATTTTTAAAATTATTACTTCTTCGTTGATATACTGCATTACATAGCTACATATAAACGGTATTTACTTGTTCTGTTCTACAAATGAAGGAGTTAGTACATAGTATATACAGTACAGTTGAGGCACTTTTGAGTTATTTTCCTCAAATTTCTCTTCATTACCCTAATATTAACTCAATTTTTCTTTTTTTTTACTGTTTATATATATATATATATATATATATATATATATATATATATATATATATATATATATATATATATATATATATATGTATGTATGTGTGTGTGTGTGTGTGTGTGTGTGTGTGTGTGTACTAGGGGGCAAGCCCCTGCTCCCTGACGCTCGCCAAAACCCCTCCCCTTTGCTCGATGTTTCTTCGTTCCAACTATGTACCTATTGGATTTAAATTAGTTTCAAGTCAATATGTTTTGAATGTGGGATTAATTGAATATGGGTATTTTATATGGAATATACATTTGGTTTCTAATAACAAATTAACATAAATGATAAATTTCAATGGCATTTAATTTGACACTTCATTATAAACTACATTTTTAATTATTTGATTTTCTGCCCCATTATTATTTCCAGTCATTTGTATTTTCACACTCTGACGTGACATGAGTTTAATAAATGTCTTTTTTGGGATGTATCTTTGGTTTTAAATAACAAATTAAGGAAATTAGTTGGATAAGTCGATAAAAAAGAGAGCTAAAATTCCCGGAGATTAAAAATAGCTGAGGTATAGAGCGTTAAAGAGAGAGAGGGAGAGACCAAAAATAGGATTTTAGTAATATAGATAAAAATATAATTAACATGAATACTGCGGCAGATTTATTTGCATTTAATTCATATATTCGGTCATTTTGAGGAAATTATAATCTTATTTCGATCTTGAAGACTTTATATAACTGAAATTACCGTGGACAACAATACCCGTAACAATGGAATATTTCTATTGAAGTGTTAAAAAATTTACCAAAACTCGAGTATAAATTCAAAATATGAGCGAATTCGCTTGAGATTGAGTATTCGACGGTAAGAACAAGAATTTTCATTCATTTTGGCGTTTTTTAGCGTAAATTTCTTGTCGATAACTTAATTTGAAGATATTTTCAATAGTAAAAGAATGAAAGCCTTCAAACCAAAAAAGTGATTTTTACGTGCTGTCTTATGGGGAACGACATTCATACTCTGGAATCAACCCCTTGACCTCATTATTATTTTTAATCATAACGTAAAGATTCATTGACACGGAAATACTGAGGAATTTCAGGATTCTAAGTTAATTTGTAATCGAATTATTCACAAAATTAGAGCGTTCCGCATCATGATGATGACCAATTACCATCTTATAATATAGAGAGATATATGTATGTGTATATGTGTGTTCTTTGGAAATCTTCCTCGGAAACGATGCTATTCATCGGTTCCTTTCTCTTCAACTCTATTCAATACGCCTTCGTTTTTCTCTTTATTGGTTCCGCCAAGTGAGGGCACCAAGACGCAGATGCTCGCACGCTTCGATCGAAATCCTTTTCTCCGTAGAATCCGCATTTGCGGCGGTCAACCCACCCACGCCTTTGTCCCCTCCCCCATCCTCCTCTCTCCCTCTTTATATCTCTCCTCATTCTAAACCTCACTCATTTCCTCCCCTCCCCACTCCCAAATCTATCTCTTCTTCCTCTCTCCCTTCCTCTCCGTCTCTTGCTCCCTCTCTCTTAATTCTATTTTCCTCTCTCCCTCTCTCTCTTCGTCCTTCCCTCCACTTCTCTCTCCCCACTTCCTCTGTCCTATCGGGGCCATTGGTCACCGCCAAACACGACCTCAGGGGAACCACCGTTTTCTCTCTCCCTCGTTCTCTCTCTCTCTCACTCTTTCTCTCTCTCTCTCTCTCTTGTGACGTCAATTCTCAGACGGAGAGGAAAAAATGTCCGATCCGTGCCCATCGCAAGTATCATGTAGCGATCAATGGTTCAAATAGCGCGTGACGGAACACTCGGTAAGCAGCGGCGGATTTCACATTGCCATAGAATTCAATCGCCCAATTTAACAAAGGTGATTTTTAGAACTACTTCATTGTTCCGATTGGAAGTAATCTCCGGTTCTGAGTCATTGTCAACACGGCAAAAATTGTGGTGGAAATTACGCATTCCGACAAGGGTTATTTTCTCGAATTCTGCGATCGGTTTCGGCTGTAAAAGACTCGCTTCCTATTGTTACTCTGCGGCAGCTGTTTGAGATTTTGATTTTTCTATATCACGCAATTATAATTATTACAATTATTGTACCTATTTTGCAGGGTACGTAAGTTGGAAAACGATCAGGTTACTTAGCAGTTTTAGGTAATCTGCGGTAAACCGCTGTTCGCAATCCGGTAAAAAAAAACATTCAGATGGACGAGAGCTACCAAGAAGTTCGCGAACAGAAAGCGTGCTCCACTTCTTATAATAATCGAGTATGAAAAATATTCAATTCATAGTGACGGTGACGGCTCAAAATGACATTGAAATATGAAATATTCCAGGAAAGAGTAGGCTAGTATGAAGTAATGAATTTATGTCAGCAAACGGATTCAAAAACGTTGTTTAGCCACGGTATTACAATATTGAGTAGAACTGCGACTAATAATTGTAATAGTGGCAAATTGGCAAATAAAAAGTAACTTTAAAGAAAAGTATCACATTCTACTTGAAAAACGTATACACAACCTGATTAAAACGCGCTCGAGTGCCCATCTAAGTGGTGATTCACTTTTGTATCGGAAAAACGATTTATAAAATTTTACGCAGTTTCGATATTGATTGTCAACTTTTGGAATTCCAGAATACTTAGAAGACTCATAAATCGTATAAATACTTATATTAAAATATATCCTACATTGTTTTTCTGAACTCGATGGCACAACTATTGTAGAAAGGAGGAAAAAGTGAAAATGTGCATATTTAATAGTTCATCACTATTTTAATATCCCATTGCTATCCATGTGTTTATAAACTTGAATACATATGTTTTAGATTAAACAGAGAATTATAGCGCTCATATTATTACTAATATAATTCAAAATATAAGTATTTAAGAATAAAACAGACAAAATAAGTTCTTGCCTCGGGTATTTCCAATAGCTATAAAAAGTTTTTGAAAAATCATATGCGCATATCGGCCTCCAGGCAGCCGTCATTGGTGGTATTCGACGATTAGTATTTATCTTTTCCTATGTTATTATTTTATAAATCCTCTGAATGAATAACATAATTCTGAAAATAATATAATAGCAAAGCTCATTAAAAACGTATAATCTCTTTTAAAATGCCATGAGCCTATTCCGTTTTCAATTAAAAGTCGATAATATTCTCCGAGAATTGAATGTAAATGAACCGTTACCATCTTAATATCTCCCGCTAATTTTCATGTAGCATTCGATTGTTTCTCGCCTTAATAAGCTGAGCCATTTCTCGCTATTAAAGTAGTCGCCGTTCAGTTTAACCCGCAAACGCCAAAACCCTTTGAACACGGAAGTAAATCTCTTTGGGAAAAATGTATCCGAAATTAAATTACTGACTGGAGTCCTTTCCCCAAACGACACGACACTAAGTAAGAGCTCGCTAGGCGATTCGCAAAGGGTAAAATGCGAATTCTGTTTCCATGTAAAGTCGGACGACTTTCCGCAGTGACAAAAAGAAGTCGGGGAGGCGTTCCGTTCTCCAGAATAGCAAAACTTGCGAGACCTATCCCGGGTCTGAGGACAGCTCGTGCAGTATGAGTACATTTCGGTGTGCTTTGGACTAAATTTGCAGTCCCCGAAATTGGATTTGGAGTGAATTTTTGGAAGGAACTAAAATAAAACCCGGCCAGTTCCTACCTTAGAGAAAAGAAAGTCTGAAGTCACAGGGAGGTGAGGAATCCTGTAAAAATTTCTTTCGCGTCTTATTTTGCGAGAGCAGAAATATACGGAAGTGAGATTTTTATACTTTTTCGCTGATTTTTATCTCAAAGTATTAGGAAGGTGCAATAAGTCGCACACTATATGAACGAACGTATATATTGTAGTAATTTTCACAACTAGAGGCAACATACAATTAAGCAAAGATGGTGTCACTGCGTGGACCGATATTATGCAAATAAATCCAAACTCGCCGTGCGAATTTCCGCTTTGCTGTTTGAGTAAATAATCACCCATCTTTTGTTAGATAGCTCTACCAAAATAAATAGTGTTAAATGTAAGCGCAGATGATTTAATTAAAGGCGTTGTTATCCTCGGCGTTGCGAATAAAAGAGGAAGCTACATTTCCCTTGACCGCGCTTTGCTGCGCGCGGATTTTATACTGGTATGCGTACAAAGGCGTGCGTTGTGGAAGGGGAGACGGGGGAGAGGAGGAGGAGGGAGAGGAGAAGGAGGGAGAGGAGGAAGGAGGGAGAGGAGTAGGGAGAGGAGGAATTGAGCACGTGTGTTGCAGTAGATGTGGTTGGAACAGCGCGTGGTAAAGAGGTCACTGCAGGGTTAAATTCCCCACACTAGCCGCCTGACTTCTCTCTTCCTCTCCTCCTCCTCTTCCTTAAAGTGATTTTGTTTTGTTTTTATTCCTTTCTCTCCTATTTATTCTCATTGTCCCTTTTTTCAATTTCGCCATCTCTCCGCTTCCTTTTCCTAATTCCTCTAATTTCTCTTTTCTTTTCCTTCGTTTTCTTTTCACTTCCACCTCTTCCTCCCATTTGCTTGCTCTCTTTCTCTTCATTCTCCACTAATTAGTTCAATTCTTTATTTCTCTTGGCTTCTCCTCCTTTTCAAACAATTCCCACCTTATTTCTTTCTTTCTCTTTCCTTCTCTATCTCCCTTCCATAACTCCCTATCATCCATCCATTACTTATTCCTTATCATCATTTTTTCCTTTTTCCTCTTATCTCTCTTATTTCCTATCCACTCTCATATATTATTTTTGTAAACATCTATCTCTCACCCACGCCCTCATTTTTCCCCTATTTCTTATTCCATTATATTTTCTCATCTCCCTCTCCAGTTGGGTCGACTTTGGTCGCATTCAGCTTCCGCTCCCTACGTCGCGCACTCGTTGCGGTTGTGCGCATGCGCACCTATTGCCGTGCGTGTGGCGCATGGGTGTACACAGAGGGCGGAGGAATAACAAGGAGATTTCGTGTGGAGGGAGATTTCTCTCTCTCTCTCTCTACCTCCCCATCTTTTTTCTCCTGTCCACTCCGTCACCCTCCTTCCCTCTACCACCACGCCTCCACGGCGTTGACGGACTAAACAGTCGTTCTTCGCGTGTCAACTTCTCCCTTCCCTCTCTCCCTTTTCCTCTTTTCTCTCCGTCCCTCTCTCTCTCGACCTCGTCCGTTTTCTCCCTTCACACCTTCCCCTTTCATATTTCTTTCCACCCTTCGCGAGTTCCGTTCCTGAGCTTCGGCTCTCTAGCTCTCCTCTCTCTACTCCAGGCCTAAAATCACATTGTTTGCCCGATATTTGTCGTGTTCTCTCCCGCATTTTTGAGCCACAACAAGCGAATAGGCGGTCTCTAGATTTATCGTAGTAGTTAATGATGTAATTTAATGGATTTGGTGACGGAATTTTTTTTCGATCCCGTATTTGAGTCGGTGTAAATCTTCCAATTGTATACTTTTTAAGGTCGTGGATATTTTCTCGTTCTTAGAGGCTAAGATTAGACCGATAGAGAAAAAACTCGCAAAATATCATGTCAGGAAAACGTGTGTTTAGCGTTGCTATTTTGGTGTTTGATTTCTATAGACGGTAATTTTTTGACGATAATTTGAATTTTTTCTTCAGATTCCGAGTCCAGACTATTTTTTACCCTTTAAGCATTTGAAATATGACGATAAAGTCTCACTATTGACTATCCAGTCTTAAACGGTTTAATTATTACGAAAACAACAATAAACATTTCGGCCTGCTTAAAATGCAATACACATGAAACTCTTCTTACTTTCACCAGATAACACTTTCCGGTATAGTGTTCATAATCTGAGACTTGACAATGTGGAATTCAGCAGCATTTGCCGCGAATGAAGTGTATAAATCTCGGTGTCCTACCACAATTATTTCGGAAGGAAACCAAGTGTTTTATTTACTATGTAATCCGGATGCTAGCAAGATCAAATGTAAGGATTTGATAATTTATTTTGATTGTTTCGATCGTCTACCACTCAAATATCCGCTCGCATTTCGTCTGTCCGTTGGTATTCCGAAATGTTTATTTTTCATTTCGAATTTAGCCTTCCACGCTTTCATGTTTCATCAAGCAGACCCAAAACAGACGCGGGAAAGCTGCGCTCCCTCTCGCTGTCTCGTATAAACCTGCCCTTCCTTCCAGTCATATCAAAAGAGGGAACGCGTCTGAGTGATCCGAGGTCAGAATTGATTTTTCCCCGACTGAGTCACTACTTCCATTCCGTTCCCGTTGGCCAGAAATAAAAAAAGGATCGCGTGCTTCCTTTTTTAAATAAAAGGTTGGTTCTCTTGATTGCGACCAATTCCCGGATATTTCGAAATTAGCGGCCGATCGGAATTTCACTTGCCGGGGTACCGTTGGAAGGGTTCGAGTTGAGGATTGAATTGGATTTCCTCGGTGCTTCGTCATGCACGTGCGAGAAATGTGCACTGTATTGCTGGAATTGCATTCAGATGTGTGGCACAAATACGCACTCCGAAAGACGCCGAGCTATTTACGGTTGGCAAGACTAGAACTGGAAAAAATCATCTAAATTCTAAAATTCGATTTTCTTTTACTTGTAATTTTTAGTCTCGGCAACTATAACAAGCAGTTTTTAAAGAGTGTGGTAAATTCGAGAAAATAGACTAAAAAACCGTGTGCGCTAAGAGAATTTCGTGAAAATTACAAGTTTACTCGAAATTACTAGTTTCATCATTGCTACTTTTAAAACTTCACAAGTTTTCAAAATTCCTGCCAATTAACATTGTTTCTGTAACTATGTCGATTTCTTCTAACCTTAATTATCCTTTCTCCTTAAATTATTAAAGATGATGGAATGAAAATCTTTGTCCTATTTTATTGATGCTTTCATCTAATACATTAAGATAATAATCGAGTATATCACTCTCTCAAATAAATAGTATTTAGATCGCTGCTCATTTGAAAATTTTTCTATGCAATCAACAAATACTAAAATCTTGATCCTTTTCGTGTTTCTTCAGTCTAAAACATCAAGAATTGCTCTCATGTTGCCCTCAAAAAGTAATACGTGATTATGGTACCAATTTATTTATCACAGAATAGAATTGCAATCCTATATTTTAAGAAAATAAATAATCCCATAATTTTGCGTTTATTGTTCTTTTTTACTGAATATTATGTTTTGTTTTCATTAGAAGACAATCAAAGTTGAGAATATTTTAGGCTTCTAAAATAATTTTGAATGGAATGTCACCAAGCTTAAGTGATTATGTTTGTTTCTCAAAGGTCGGTTAATTATTTAATCAGCTTTGGTTTCTTGTCCTATTTTCTTATGCCAAAACAATAATTTATGCCAATTAATACTGAATTTGTATTCATTCAACCATATAAAACCGTTTTTATTGCCACATAATAACAATTTTAAAGCCTTTGCATTGCGAAAGCTTGATGGAAAATTTAATTTTTGCTTTTGGATTTTTTTCTCTTTGCATCAGCTCAACGTAAATTATCATGAGCGTTTACCTGGAATATTTATAATCAAAGAGGGGATTTTCTGAATTTATTCGTTTGACGTAGGAGTGTTTTCACCCTGCATAAATTATAATATTGAAATTTATTTTTTTCCAGGTACGTTGAAAATCCGCTCCAGGTGAAAGTGCAAACTCATCCCATTAGCGAGTCGAGAGGGAGTCTTAAAAGGCCAGTGGTCTTGGTTCCTTTCATTTTCATGCCAACTTTTTACATTATGCCCATGGTTGCAATTAGAATATTTTGTAAAATAACTTGCCTTGGTGAAAAATTCATTCCATCTCATACCCGTTATTTAAACATTACAGTTTTTAAAAAACTTGCATTAAACATTTGATAGCAAATTTGGAAACATTGGCCACTTCCTGAATAATGACCACTGTGAAAATTTTTCAATATTTAAACATTTTGCTGAAAACGTAAAGATAATGTTCAATTTACAACTTGTACCCTAGTGAAATTTTAGAAAGTGTAATTTCGAAAATTTTTATCATCGTTAATATGGAAATGATGCGCATGGCATCCTCTTCGCATATCATAAAAGTATTTCTGATTCCTAGCAATTTAGTAAGAGGCAATCACAAGAAGTTATAATCGGAAGTATTTCAACAAATCTCATTAATTAATTCTGAAAATATTGACTAACGTTTCTTATTACATTAGCTACTTTTTATACCTGAAGGGTATTTTGTACGCAATTTTTTGTACCAGGCAAACAATAAACTACCCGATAGAAAATTTTCAAGGTTGCTTACAAGTGTAAGAAGACCATTATACAATTGAAATACTTGCTATAATTAGCTTAATGGATTTAATTGAGCCTTCTTTAACCAACTGGATGCATAAATTCTCATCATGACATTTTCTTACAAATGAAAATGCCTTTTTATAATGAAAGGCACATAAAATCAACGACCCGAGCGATATAAATAGCACTGACTTATATAAGTGGTATATGCAGTTCATCCCGAATGGAAAGTAAACTACAGACATAACGTAACTTTAATGCAAAACGAAACATAGGGAAATATATTTTATAATGATCAATATATTGCGAATGAAAGTCAGTAAAATCGTCAGCGTATAGTAGAATACAATTATGAAATGTTTTTCAGTCGACCTGTAATTGGGTCTAAAAAGAAATGTTTTCACAAGAATGCATTACCCGCCACCCTCTGTTCTTCCTCGGAAATCATTGATCCAGTGTGGGAACAAATAGATTATCGCTTGTTTTTTCTCCGCTTCCGGGGGCATGTCCGAAATACCCTCATTTACACTCTACAGTTCCAGCTCACCCGATAGAGTTGACACGAAATCCCAATCAACCCCTAATGACTTGCAAGAAGAAGCGATCGCAGTTGTCCTCGACTGAATCCCCTAGAAGGTAACAGCAGTCATTGATTTATGCTGACTTTTTGCTCTGTAGCTTCCTTTGAAATTGCGGTACGAAATTGCATTTTTCCTTTGGTGATCCCTATTTTAAATGCGATCGCCGGGAGGGAAAATTTCAGGGTAAAATCTCCTAGCGAAGACAAGACAATGTACGTCTTTGGGCAATGGTTAAACTATTTTCACAGTGGGCTGTCTTCTAAATCCGTCGCATTGATCGGTTTTTCGTGAGAATTTTTCCAATGATTTCATCTTATAAGTTGGAGACTGAGAGAGATGGAGAGGGAAAGTAATAGGGGGAGGTAGGGACTCGCGGGATATCAACCGCACCCTCCAATTTCGTGAGTGGCTGGCCGAAAGAGACCAACGGTACTACTCTGACAACAAGTGACGGTGGTCTTTTTCCCCCAAACCCGCTCGACCCCACTTCCCTCCCTTCCACCGATGGGGGCACGGATTACCCGCAACAATCCCTTTTCCCTACTCTCCTTCTCATCCCATGTCTCCGGTGGTCATCCATTCTTCCGCCCATCGGATGAAACCTAGCAGTCCCGTTTTATATTTCCCTGTGTTCTAGCGTCCTCTATACTTGCTCACCCAATGCGCGCCGAGTATGGGGGTCTATCCCGAGCTAATCCACTAGTCAATTCCATCCCACAATCTCCCTCTCCGAATCTCTCTGTGGTCTTATTCGAATCGTTTACAGCTCACGGGTGTCGTAAGCTCCGACATCCATCACTAGTTGCAATAATATCAATGCGGTGTGATTCAAATCTACCGTTTCCTATATTTTACCCATGCTTTTCACATTTACTACTCCTTCGACTATAATTTTCTATTTTTTCTTCCTTTTGGTCCAATTACTGTACATTTTTCGTTCAAACCACTTCATAAAACGTTCCAAATAAGATAAATGTATATGAATGATTTTTTCTTTAATTTTCAATGGTAAGTCGTTGATAAAACAATTCACAAACTTTCATATATTAATACTGTGGAGAATTGAAATAGAGATAAATAATAATAAAATTCGATTCGAAATTTTCCTTATTAAATCCGTTTCCCATTATTTTGAATTCAACCTTCAAATACGGACCTATTCTAAAATTAGCTTCATGTATCAATAAACGCTGTTTAACATAGCAATGGCTCCAAATGTTTCCCGGGAGGGGGGACGATCGCTCCTCCCCCTCTTGTATTCGCCTCTGCAGACAAACCTATATTTTGAAAATCTTACCAGAATCTTTCTATCCCTTGCCATAGAACTAATCTGCGTCGTAGGATCAAGAAATTTTCCGCAGAATAAATTTAAAAATGCACCCAGTGGAGGGAAATGGAGTAATACCAGGGGAGCAATCCCCCCCTCCTTTGACCCGCTACTTCATGGATCCTAGGTCAACAATTTTTCCCATCGCTTTAACAAATGGTTCAATTTTCCGAAACGCGATGTTTTTTTTACTTTGACTATTTAAAAAATTTGTCCGTTGACCCAAATTCTGGACTTCGTTTCTCGCGCGCTGGAAGGATAACTCACATCTTCGTTAAGGGAAACCGCTCTTTTAATAAAAGCGAAGAGCACCTGGACAAGGAGGCATTTGCCTTTTTTTTTCAAATAACCTCTCCACCATCTCACGGTTTTTCATCTCGCGTAGCAATATCGTCCCGTTCCACTAACCGTGTTTTTTTCCTTAACTTGCAGCTCGCCGGAGCGAAGAGTTTCCTTTCTTACTGGATCGACCAATGAGGCGCGGAAGCGAATCGCTCTTTCCTCACACACACAAACCATTATATTTCAAGGCTCTTGTGCAGTTTTTTGTGGATTGAAAGAAGTAACGCGCAGAGTAAATTACTCTTAAAGAAGTTTCGAGTTCCGTTTTTTTCAGCGGCGAAGGAAAAATGTATCCTTCATCGCGTGTAATAAAATTAGTTTTGCTTCATCCTACTTCATCTCTTCCTCTGCTTTTAGACGGAAGAGTCCAAAAAAAGTCGGGAGATTTGATACATTTAAGCACGATCATAAACCCAGTTATTTTGGCGTTGTCACGGTAAACGAATATATTTTCTCGTCTAAATCACTTGCTAATCGACCTTTATCTTCTCTTTTAACTGGGAACATTCTTTAGTTTGATGTGGGAATCGTAGCAAACTCTTATGCAGTAGGATTTTCTAAAATTATCTCCTATTATTTTTTATTAGTATAGTATATATATAGTATATATATAGTATAGTATAGTATAGTATAGTATATAGTATAGTATATAGTATAGTATATAGTATAGTATATAGTATAGTATATTAGTATTTATTAGTATAGCATAATTGGCCTGATTTTCAGATTGGATGGGTTTCAGCCGAGAATGTTTTTGCAACATTTTAAATACTACAGATCATAAAATGTAAGTTTCAATCAAAAATTGCCGTCTAACAAAATATATTTTTCTTCCCATTTACTTAAATGTCGATTTTTTGCTTGTGTTTCGCGAAAACAGCATAGAATTCATCTTCAATTTTTTATTTTTTATACTCTTTAATTTAGTTTTTATTCTAAAAAGAGATAATCATAACCAGTATTTATTACTAATGTAGTAACTTAGGCAATTAAGCAGACCATATTTATCGTTTATGTATTATAAACATATTTTTAAATATATTTAGACAAAAAATTTGACCCAAATATAGTTTCTGCGATCAAACTTGATTTTATAAAAAATAATAATTTAAATACTACCGAAGTATCTAAAGAAACACATCCAGCCCTTTTCTCGATAAAAAGCAGGAAATAACATAAGACTTCATACGCAGCAACATAACGCTTGTGGGCATTGGGAGATATAGTGCACTCTCCAAATTAAATTATCAAATTCGTTGCCACAACACAAATCAAAATAGTGTTGCACTTATCAGGAGGTCATTGGCAAATTCACAGCCACTAAAAATTAAAATGTTATTCAAAACTGATATTTTCAAGGATAATAAATTATTTAAACATATATATTATGTACAACGTACATTTTAAATATATATACTTGGACCTCAATTACCGTTTCATGAAATGTGTCAAAATTTTATATGAAACATGGCAAATACTCATTTGTGTATTTTATATTTAGTTATATCCGGCTTTCACATGAATTAATTAATTAATTAACATTTACTTTCATGGAGATTGAATGATTAATGGATAATCCCAATAATTACGATAAATTAATTATCGTGATATTTTTAAACAATGCACCAAATAAATTTTTAATTTTATGAATTTATGTACCAGTCTAAAACGACCCTCCCATTTTAGTTCAACGTAATATCTTGTAAGTGCTTAAAAATGGGAAAGTGATTTATGTCACTGTAGAAAATCCTTTTAGTTCGATTAAAAATCTTGGGTTTATTTAAGATATCGAAATGTATGTTGCGTTTTTGTTGTTAATCCGTCGTTAACGTACCATATGGTCTTATGCTGAGGTTGATGAAACATCCACTCATTCTAATAGTTAATAGTCATCGTCTTACTTTCAACACACTGCCCTTAAATATCCATTATTATGCATTCTTTGCACGAAATGAACGCATATAGGGGAGGTCGTTTCCGTCCGTCCGTCCGCATGTTAAAACTCGGAAACCGCTTAACGAATTTTGTTGACATTTGGTATTGGAAAGTTTTGCTAAAATTGGTTGAGCGATTCCAATTTTGGTTAAAATCGGACAACAATCACGACCACTTTACATGAAGACATACATGTAGTTTACAATGTTCCTGTTTCAACTCGGGAACCGCTTGACGTATTTTGATGAAATTCGGTATTGGGGAGTTTTGATAAAATTGGACTAGTGATTCCAATTTTGGTTAAAATCGGACAATAATTACGAGTACTTGACGTAAAGACCTACATGTATTGTACAACGTACCTCGCTAGCTTCTCGTCAAATACTCATCTGAGCGAAAAATATTGAGAACGCTGTGACATCTCAAAGAAGGCATTTGGAAACTCTGTGTACTCCTACATGGAGTACACGTTTCCAATCTTGTTTATGTAAAAAAGAAAGCTTATCATCCGGGGGTGCCGGTGGTGTAGTAGCTAGGACGCTGCTGTTCGAAAGCGGGTTCGAAACCTGCGAAAGTAGGATTTTTACAAGGTCGCCCAGCCCCCTGTGTGGTTTGAGGAGACCGCGCAATGACGGTACGTCCTTCGAAAGGGACGTTAAGCCGTTGGCCGCATTGGTGCTCTTCGTTAAGAGTGGGCTAATGCCGGCACCGGGTTTTTCCTACTTTGTGATTGTGTTAGGTGTGGAAGGAGTTATAGCTATAATAATCCAAGGGGTTGATTAGCCAAAAATGCACACAGACATGCTTATCATCCCCTTGAAACCTTTTTTTCAAGATTCATTCGGCACCAAAACCTAGTATTTATTAACTTCAAATAATGCTCAAAATCAGTGTATCTGTTACAACTTTTAATTGCGTTCTCACTCTCCCTCTCTCGAAATCTTCAAATATTTTTAAACGCCTGATCGCTCGTAGCTAGATATGTTCACTTTAAATAGACGGCTCGATATTCAGAAAGAGGAAAGTTAGTCACTTACGGACCAAGTGAAAGGGATGCTGGTCGCAGAAAGGATGCCAGAAAACATTTTCAAAATAGGGCTAAAGAAACGGCCGGAAAGGGAAAGGAATATCGATGCGATGTTGTTTCTTCCAATGGCGTTTTGTTTTCCTCATCATTGAGTTAACGTCTGCATACGGGTAGGCTAGCATTTTTAACGGCAAATTAATCTCGGCTCGGAGAATAGAACATCTCCGGGTCTTTAGTAGGGACGACTGTATACGTTTAGCCAATAAAAATATTGCATCCCGAGTGATTATTTTATGACTGTGTTCCATTAAACGCGTCGTTATCTCTATTGATACCCTGTATCAGTTATCCTGCCAAAGTGCCCATTGGAAGCTATTGCTCGTTCATCCTTTAATTGGCAATCTAATCCGATGCAATGCATTTTATCCAGGAATATTAGAGGATGGTCGTGGCCAAAAGGTCGGCGATATGCGAAGCATTGACGGTACCAAAAGGGCATAGTTATGGTCCTGCGTCATGCAAATGCCCGACTATACAGAAGGGCTAATGTAACTTCCGACAGCTAAAGTGGTTGAAAAACCTCTTATTTTTTTATTCTCTTCTCGAGCAAAGCCCACCTTTCTAACCCCGCCCACCGACACGGCCGAACGCAAACCAAAAACATTGACCGGGGGGGGGAAAGAAAATAACTCAAAAAAAAGTTTCATTTAAATATATGCAATATAGAGATTTGCTACGAATTCGCTTTGTATAGCGATCAGCCGAACCCCTTTAGAAGGTGCGAGGAAAAAAATGACTCGCGGACGAGTCTTTACCACGGCGCGGAGACACTTAATCTTTTGAGCTTTTGCGGATGAGAATTAATCCGTCGAACGTATTCGACGGTCAATTTGACCCCGAAAACGACGCAACAAATCCATTTCAGCTGCAAGTGCAATCCCTACTCGGCTTCCTGCCACATCCGCCCTGATACCCACCATTACGCCGTTTAATCATTAGGAGGCGAATCGCCCGCTTGTTTCGAGGAGAAAAGAGAAGAACCGCATTAACGACGCCATAGTCGGCCGATAGTAAAAACATGGCTACGGGGATTAATCCACTCGACGGCGGGCGCATGTTCAAAAAAAAGAAATAATTAAAATCTCGAGCTTCATTAATCGAAAAGTTAATCGAATGCTTTTGTTTTCTGAAGATGTAACCGCCTTCGGATGAGGCCCGTATTCCAAGCCGCTAAACAACACTCCCTTGACAAATCGTTCTCTTCCTCTCTTCCCTTTTGCTCTCTTCCTCTCTTCCCTTTTGTTCTCTCCCTCCGTCCTTTCACTCCACCCTCCGTTCTACCACTCCACCTTCCGTCCTTCCCTTAATGCAACCCATTAAGCCTCCATCCAAAATTCTCCTCTCAACCCCTTCCTTCCTCATCCATGCACACGGTACGGTTCCATACCTCTCTCCTCTCCTTACTGTCCGTAGATTGGTTAATTTCCTCCATCTCTACCTCCTACTCTATTCGTCTCTCGGTCTACAATCCCCGATTAATCTTCAGCGCTTTACTGTCTCTCTCTCTCTTTCGCTTGAAAACCCTACTTCGTATCCTATCCGGACTCCTGTGCTCGTTCATATATCTCTTTGTTTTCTCTGTGCCAATGCTGGTGTTTTCGAAGAATGTTTTGTTCTTCACCGGTGGGCCGCGATTCGTTGGAAATGCACGGCACGATTTCTGACGTGATAGTCAGACTTAAATTCGTTCACTACCTTGTTACGGACATTGAGTTACCTAAGATACATACTTTTTTTTAATGATTAAGGGCTTATTCTTGAAGGCAAAATTTAATAAATAGGATCTCCAATCAGCTTAAAAATTATTTTATCATATTATTGTTCAGTTCACTAGAGAATTATCGATATCGTCTTATGGAAGAAAAGAAATTCTAAAATAAACGCTTAAGTATGAAAAATAAATTTTTTATTGAATATTACAGATGATATTTAATAACAGTGTTTTGAGAAAATTGAAGCCAAAATCACGACATTAAAAATAACTTCTACTAGTACTTCACTTATGGTTATAATTCCTCGATACGGTTATTCTTAATAAATCAGATAATCGTTCCATGCACTTTTCTAGACCGATATTTTCTACCCCTTTTCAGAAAAATGCCGATATCTCCGAAACTAGAATCGACATATCAAAAGGAATTAAGTTTTTTGAGCCAAGCCATTCTATTTGAACCTCCCATATGGGTCGTCGTCCTCCATCCGAACCGAGCATATTTGTTTTTACCACCGATATCTCTCTGGCCTTGGCTCCTCTTCTCCATCTAGTGTTCTTGTTAACTTTCTCCCTGTCAACCCGTCCTCCTTTCCGCCCCATCTTTCTTATTTCCTCTCTGAAATGGTAAGGCTTTTTGTCAACTCAATCGCGCTCCTACACCTCTTACAATTAGTCATCCTTTGAATCTCCTCACTCTACCTTTATAGAAGTCTCTTTCTTCGCTCCTCCATTCTCTCTCTCTCTCCTTCCTTTTGATTCTCCTTCCGATCCTTTCGATTCCACCGTCTTCCTCTTCCACCCTATTTTCTCTAACTTCCAGCCGTTATCGTCCTTGATCCTCCGACGGGGTCTGCCTCTTCCATCTCCTCCGCCCTACCAATTTTACCCATCGAAGACTATGGACTCCTCCTCGACTAGCCTTTATACTTGTTTGTTTGTTTGAGTGCCCAGCCAATTCGCCTCTCTTACAGCACAAATGGGTATCTCAGAGGTAGTGCAATGAATAGCCGGGGAAGGGAGGAGGGAAATCTGGTGCCGGCATTCGCCTGCTCTTACGAAGAACACCAGGGGCCAACGGCTTAACGTCCCTTCCGATATAGCTGAATTTGCGCGGTCTCCTCAAACCACACATATAGGGGGCCGGGCGACCTTGAAAAAATCCTACTTGCGCAGGATTCGTACCCGCTGCCTTCAAGCAGCAGGCGAGTAGCAGCCAGCGTCCTAACCACTACACCACCGGCACCCATCCCTTAAACCCTCAAGGTCCCGTAAGAACCTTTATACCCTGCCCGCTTTCTCTACTACCGATGTTTATCACCTCTGTCATGGTGCCAATAAATCGCATCCTTTCTATGTCCTTCCCAGTTTTCTGTCACTAGCTGCACCAATCCTGTACCATTCTCGAAACTTAATTCTAAAAGAAAAAATCTGGTATTGATTTACATAAAGTTACTTCCCATTCCCTTGCCCAAATGAAGTAGTCAAATATCTATCTTGTAAGTTTAATTGTCTGGCTCTTTTGTAACAAACCCAGCGGTTCAGTTGGTTTATTGTGTAAGGTTTACTACATAGCTAACCCTTACTCAGCAGAAGTTTCCTAATATGAGAGTGTAGAACATATTTTCATTGGTAAATCAGTTGTAGAAGCCACTCTGCATGTGGTTGCGCTTTCCAGTCAAGAACATACATTTTCTTGAATTTTATAATCGATTATATTCTCCAATAAATGTAACTTTAACTACAAGCCATCTTTTTTCTTACCTCTTCAGAGCGCAAACGAAAAATTCTCCTCTGCCATTCAAGCGCCCTCGAATTTCGTCATCTAATTCATTTGACTTGATTAAATTTCTAATTCCGGTTTCTGATTTTTCTCCGGAATCTCACTCAACCTCTCGACCTTAAGAGTTAACCTATATCGAAAATGATTTCCTCGCGCCGCTCGGTTAATTTTTCATTCGTTCACTTAGTCTCCCATCTTACTTTGCTTACATTCATTATTAATCTCGTCTTTTTTCAGTGAATAGGTGTTTTATTTTCGTATCCATCACTTGGTTAATTTTTAAGAATGTCGATGTTCCATTTAAATCTTTCTATGTCATTTCTAGCCTCTTTCATTCCTTTCCCAGATTCACATCCCTCTCCCCTTTCTGAGCATCATCGGACTCAACTAGACTTTGTCCTTTGACCTTTGTCATTAGCATCGGATTTTCCTTGTTTTCATCCTCGGCTATATTTCAACCTTCTCATCCTCAGTGTCCATTCTTTTCTTTTGTGAATATTCTACTCTAATTAAATCTTGCACTTACCGACTATATTTCTCGTTCGTTTGCTTGAACTATTTTTTGTTTTTTTTTCAATACCTCCCTTACTTTGTAATGCATGTAAATCATAAGATACTCTAAGAAAATCATACGAATTCGAATTTATATTAAACTATTTCGCCACCCGTCAGAATTTCAGTCTATACTTTTTAACCCGAGATTATACCTAATTAATATTTAATTGCTTCTTTGGTGTTTTGATTATGTACTTTATTAAAAACTGATAAATTCGAGTGTTTTCACTTTTTATATTTTACAAGTTGTTATGCAAACCTAGGCATCAGTAATTCGTAAATTCTAGTTATAATACAATTTTATAGGTGATAATAAGCCATAGTTTTCCTTGTAATAATACCATGGTGATAAAATGATAATATATAGTTACTCTATACAAATCGCTTATATATAACTTATCGCTTTGATTCGATTTTCCGGAATTTCTTTTCATTAGCAATTTTCTCTCCCTGTCCCATTTCCATTTCTTTATCTTATTACTTCATCCGTGTTTTCCTCCTCTTGATAAATTTTCTCCATTAATCTCTTTTCTGCTTCTCCCGCTAAACCTCCTCCTCCCTTTTCCGAATTTCTTTCGTTTGTTCTCATATCCTCTTTTTTCTCCCCCCGCTTCTCCCCTCTCTCCTCCCACTCCAACTCCAACCGTGTCAACCCTTTCCCGTCCACCGATCCCCAATTTTGTCTCCTCCATGACCCTTTCCTCCCTCCCCTCTTCCTCTCTCCTTCCGTCCTCTCTGCTCCACCCACTTCCAAACGCTAAAGTTGTCACCCTCCGCCCTCTACTAAACCCTCGCCGTCATACCTCCCACGTATGACACCCCACCAATTTTGCACCCTCCTTTCGTCCAAGAAAAAAAATCACTCCCTCCACCCGACAGCCCTTATCGGAAAACTCTGTCCCAAACACCCTTAAACTCCCTCGATACCATTCCGCTCTTCTCAAAGTCCCTTACCTACCCTTCTTAACCCTGAATGCTTCCCGTCTCTCCCTTTATCCCGTTCTTCCCTTCTCTCCTTTGCGCCCGAACACTTCTCGTTTTGTCCCGTTTCACCTTGGGGGAGAGGCCGATCGCTCTATAGGATTCCTCCCGTCTTTTCGGTCCACTTATAAACTTCACCCCCCTCTTCCTCATCCCTTTCTTCTTTCCCTCGATGCCAGCACCCGACATACTTAGCCATCTTCCTTTCTCTCCGATTGTCTTCTCCGTCCTCCATCTACCTCGCGTATTTCACCTCCGCTCTTTTTCTCGTTACCTTTTATTCTCAGCCTTCATAACCGCCTTCACCTCTTACCTTCTAAACGGCTCGTCGACCCTCCCCCCTCCCCATCTCCCTCCCCATCTCAGCCCCCCTTTAACTCCCCTTTCCTTCCTCTTCTTCCTCCTGCCTCGTCTTACCAGCTGCTTCCCATCATTACCAATTTTGGAAAATGCCTTTTCTCTCTCTCTCTCTCTCTCTCTCTCTCTCTCTCTCTCATCCCCTTTCTTCACCCAATACCTCTCTTCCAACAAACTGAGCTCCTCCTTGTTTCGCGCGAAGGTGTTTTTCGGTTTTAAAGCCGAGACGCCATCAGCGGTGTTATTTGCTAATGCGGAAAATGAGTGGGGGATGTGAGAAGTTGGAGTGTGTTTGAGACTCTCTCTAATAGGTGTGAAAGAAAGGGGGAAGGAGGAGATAATTTCGTTTCGACCTCCCGCTTCCCTCGAAAAGCATATAGATTGTGCGAATGAATATATCGGTTTCTTTCATTTTTGGCGAGGGGGTGATAATTTTAATTTTGGGAGATCCTTTATTACGTTGTCATTAATCATTCGCATCTGGGTTTAACAGGTTAGATAATTTAGAGTCAATGATACAAGGAGATGACATCATTTTTTAAAGTTTGTAAACTCTAATATATATTCTAAATTTTTATTTTACAATTTTTCAGCTGAATTATCAACAAAAAACTCGCACATTTAGGGTTTTCTGAAAAAATATCTATCAAGAATAGCTAAACTGCTATTAAGATTTATCAAAGAAACTTCAACGATATTTAGTACGTTCATCTTCATGTTTTATTTTAGAGACTCACAAATAAATCGTCCACAAAAATCCTGTAGATGACACAAAAATAAATATTGAATTAAGCTATCCGATTTTTCCACCTGATAACTTCATGTCATATTTCTGTATATTATGCTAATAGAAAGGAAATGCTTCCGCGAACTGTCCCTTTATTATCAGCCAAAGAACGCTACTTGTGGGAGTTTGAATAATGCAATTTTATACCTGAGAAAACTTTTTTAAAATCGGCCTGCCGAATTAATTAACATTCATGCGCGGTACAAAACGACCCTATTCTCACTCATCTCATCCCACAGCCTCGTCCTCTCTCTCTCTCCCGCCCCCCTCTCCCCTTGCCTCTCCTCCCTTTCTCCCTCAATTCTCTCTTTCATCTTTCCCTCTTCTGTGCCCCTCCCCTTCTCCCAATTTCTCTTCTCCCTCGCTCATTCTTATATTCTTATCTCTACACAAATTGCCAAAGTGACTGGAGGAGTCGTCGTCCAGAGTAGAAGAGGTTGGCAGCCAATCATTTCGACCGGAACAAGCCATTTCTATCTCTATCTACCTCCCTTCATTTCTCTCTCTCTCTATCTCTCTCTCCCCCCAATTACTTAGCCGGAATTGCGGTCGTCATCGCCCTTAGCCAATTGGAGACACTATTTAGTGTGAGGTGGAGCGAGCGTGTGTGTTTGTGTGGAGGCGTGGAGGGAAGAGGAAATTGGAAAACGAAGACAATGGGAGGAGTGCGTGTTGGAAGAGAGAGAGAGAGAGACAGACAGACGAGGAATTGGTCGTGATGAGAAATGCAGTATACACGGTCGCCGCGGGAGCTGGATGTGGGACGCAATTTATTTTTTTTACAGCCGCTCTCAAAGCACTCAGCCAAGGAGACGCTAGTGTTCTTTTGTCATGGTCGACCAAGTCTGCGCTCCTCAAAACTAACTCCTATAAATTTTTCCCATTTTCTCGGGAATTTTTGGGCCCTAATTTCTCGTTACCCTCAGCTGTCTGGGGGCAAACGCTGTCGAGCTCCATATACCGCCATTACGATTCAAGATTTCGAAGGCAATAATACCTAGGATTTGTGGAGACGATGGCAGGTTCTGGCGGCTTGTTTTTCTTACTGTTAAAATAATCAGGAGCTTTGAGTATTAAGGTGATATAAATTGACATTATTTGTAGCGAGTTTACATTATATCAACTTGTCTCACGGTGTTAATTTTTTTGTCTTGGTGTATCATGATATATCGAAATAAATTGCCAGCAGAACATCTTTAGTACTAGGAACTTAAATTATAATGATTTCTAATAGCAAAATTTGTAATGACGAGTTTACTATAATAATAAACACATTTACGCGGGAGACTATAGTACACTTATAAATCACCATTTACATAAAACGATTTAGCATAAACGAGGTTTTACTGTATTCCTTCACCTCTAACTCACTATGCTAGCCGCAGGTATAAGATCAAATTCGCTTGTTTTAAAAATCTTCAAAGGCGCAATTTAAAAAAAAATCCCTTCTAAAGCCAAACAGACGTTAAAAAAACAGTCATTCCATCAAAATTTATCTCTTAAACTATTCATCGCTTATAATTAAATCGATCTTTGAATTTTGATAATGCGAATTTTCGTCTCTGGGGACTTAATTTGTAAAATCAACTCCAAACCTCTCTTTAACCTTGCCCATTTTGTGCAGCAGTTCTCTAGCTATCGATCCACCTAGCTTTCCTTCCTCTCAACTCCAGTCATTTGCTCCTTCCCCACCACCTTAAACCGCACACTCATCTCCCCAGGACCTTTTAAACCTTTCTGTGTCGACAAACCGTGGGAGGCAAGACGATGATTCGTTCATTCATTCTCCTCCGCCGCCACCGTCATATTCTCCGGCCGAAATAAAATAAAATAAAACCGCGTCCCTTCAAATCCTACTAAATCCTCATACGTATAACGTTTTCGACCTGACGCCCACGCAGCATACGCCCTGCGCTCCAAACCCGCCCTCCCACTCCTCCCGCGTTTTTTTTCACTAAAACCTCCTTCCAGCGCCGCTTTTATCGTCCTGTACCCACCCTCTTGAGAAAAAAAGAACAAATAAATCTCGCAACGCGCGACCAAGCTCCAAGCCCTCTCACCGGTTCCTCTTCACCGGCCGCCTCCAAAAAAATACTCGTGGTAGATGAATATTCACGAAGAGGAATGTGACGACGGAGGGGAAGCCAATAAAGAAGGAATAGGAGGAGAGATGATTGGAAGGACTCAATGCACGCGTGAAAAAATGTGTTTTTTTGAGGAAGGGTACCGTTTGCAGGGAAAGAAGGAAGGGACTTTTTGAGAGAGGTATGAAGAGTTGAGTCAAGAAGATGACAGAGAGAAAGAATTTATTTTAAGGATGTAAGCGTTTCGAGTGAATTGTGCGTGCGTATTTTTTACCGAGAAAAAACGAATGAGGGCAAATCCGAAAGGGGAGAAAGAGGATGAGTGAGAAATGGGGAAAAAATGTCGTGAAAGAAGAGCTTCAGGGGGGAGAAGCGGTGAAAAGGTAAGGAACGGCCCTGAATCAGGTTAGGACAGGGTTCAGAGAAAAAGGAAACGGACAGACGGAGGAGGAAATGGATGAGATGAAGAGAAAGGGCGAGTTAAATTCGGGGAAACGAGAGGAAAAAGTGGAGTGGCGAAAGAATAGAAGGGGCACAGGAGGAATGGATGGTGGAGGGAGGAAGTTATGAAGGGTGGGGGAAGAAACTTCACCAAGAGGGGAGAGAGGGAGGAAGAGGGTGCATTGTTCGTCCGAAAGGTGACAAAAATTGTAAGAAGGCGAAAACGGAAAAACTTAGCGCGGAAAAAGGAAAGAGATGACGGAATTGGAAACGTCATGTGGCATAAAAAGGCGATAGGAGTTCATTCTTAGGAAAAGGTCATTCGGACGGGCAAAGGAATATATATGCACGCCAACTTGATCTTAAAACTCTTAAAATATTGTGATGTGGAGGTAATAGAGCGTTACAAAGTGCGGTAAAACAGTATACTTGTAATAAACTGATGACATGTTTAACCTTTACCATTAAAAAATTTTCCTGATGTAAATCCTTTAATCTCGTCTCCATGGCTGTTGACGATAAAAACTGAAATTTATATAACACGGTGGAATGTTTCCATTATCTCGTAAATTAAAAGATAAATTAATTTAAGAAGAGTTTACTCTGCACTTTAGAAATTGTTTTTTATTCTACTTCAAATATTTAATTTAGATCCTTATGTAGAATACCTCCGCCAGTGTCCTGGCGCCTTAGCTTATCAGTGGAATTTCTACGGATTCGTTCCATTTTCCTACCCCCGAGTTGGGGCAAGTGGTTGAGGGTTGGATTCGTTCCATTTTCCTCGATTTGTTTACGTTGTTGCTGCGCAAAGGCGCCTCGAGTCTGGCGGGGGTATTAACATAAGGACTTTAATTTTAATAACGTGTGCTTATTTTAATTTGAAAATATTATGATCCATTGGATAATGACAATGTTTTCCAAAGCGTGCATTACTCACTTTCTCGGATTCAAATAGATAGAAGAATATTTTCGACTGTTTTATTCCCACCTCGAGTACTAAATTTAAAAAAATTCTCATAAGGAAAGTATCGGAACCGCTTAATTTAAACTCATAATATCTATAGTCACTTTTATTAAGGCAGCTCTCCCACTGGTGCGACTCGTTTCATGAAACTGGTCGTATGCGACATGTGATCATTTTCGTTTACAACTGCCCCACTACTTTTTATAAACTGGACTAAAAACAATCCCTAAAATTTGTAATTTTAAGAATATTACAATTTTTTCATTGTGTAGTACTAATGCTACACATTTCTGGCAAATTTTAATGTTGTAACACATATAGAAGTGCAATAATATTTATTTAAGTGTTTAAATTTTAAAAATTTTAACGGTAGCAATAACAAATTAATGAATATTTTCAATTGTTAATGTGTGCTAATACACTAACATAAGAGCTAAATAACTGACAAATTTCAGCTCCCTAGTTCGTCCCCTAGTACCTAAGCATTTCTCTATTTGTTTAAACTTTGAATCAGTAATATATCAGAATTTATATACTCCCTACTAGGTTGTTTTACGAATTCTACCATTACAAAATATTTCAGCTTCGTAGCACACTGAGAAATACATAAACTTTAAATAATAATTTAAACATTTGCGAATTTTTAGTGGCCGCATTGTTAATTTTTAAAAAGATATTTGATTTTTCTAGTCAGTTATGCACATAGTCCTACTCGTATAAAATATGTCAAGTCTTTAGCTTATCTGGAAGTGCCAAATCAAAGCATAAAAACAAGTATATAAACCTCGGCATCGATGTACGTGCTTTTCTTATGGGGCAAAAATGTGACCAAAACAGCCCCTTCAAATACGAATTTTTCCAATTTCATATTTTTCTATTTGGTTGAGACCAAAATTCTATAATCGTACAAAATTTCAAGTTCCCAACTCATCCTTCAATCGTATCATAAGTAAGAAGCAGCTATATACATATAATGCTTTCCGAATGAATACCGCAACATTTGATCAACTATTGAATATTCTTCGTCCAACTCTTTGTATATTCTATTCACAGTCAAAACTTTTCCCAGGAGCCATGACTGACTGCTAGCTTCCACGTGCAAACACTGTTGACATTTTGGAAGGAAGGACCGAAATTCGCCAGTGCGCGCGCATATGTTTGATAGCGTGTGTTTAATTTTTTAAATAGTCACCCTCAAAATAGGACGTGCTGCGATTTTTAAATATTTAAATATTTTGTCATTTTTATTTGCATTAATGCATCTCAAACAAATAATCTCGCTACCATCGTCAACTATGTATTATGAGCAGTAATTAACGTTGTAATACTAAAAATATATTAAAATATAAATGTCAAACAAAAATATAACATATTTGAATTTTATCGATATCAAATAAATTTCGTTGTAAAGCATGTCATTTAAAAGTTTTCTTTGTTAAAGCTACGAAAAATACGCACATTCGTCTAGATCCATAAAATCTTCTCAGAGACTTGGTTTAAAACAAATCGTGACAATCCTTTAAAAACTTTAATTTCCTCGCCAAAATGTTTCGTCGAAATAATTGACATTTTCCGACCTTTCCTGATCCGACGCCTCCGACGTAAACATAAAGATTAACCAACCGACTAAATTGATTGTAATAAATTCTCTACGGATCGGAAAGCTCAACATTTAAACTCGGGAAAAAAAACAAGAAAAAATGACCGGATTTCCCGGACAGGTAGAGCGAGTGACATAACGGGCGCGTTAAAAAGAAGAATGGCCGTAAATAACGAAAAAAGGAAAAAGTAGCACTGCGAGAGAAGAATGATAAGAACGCTTTGGCGAGATGGAGGAGGAGGAGGATTGATGCGTAGCCGTTGAGGAAGAGAAAATGGGCGAACGGAAGAGCGAAAGGCAAGGAGAGAAAGGAAAAGAGGGAGAGAGAGAACTGACGCAAAGCCGTGCGTGCGTGGAAAATGTAAGAGAGAGAGAGGAGCGTGTGGGAGGAATTGTTTGTTTAAAAAGGAGGAGGGAGAGACCGGAATTGCTTTGAAGATTGGAATAGAATGGAAAAGGGTGCAGTGCGAACATGTGAATGGAAGGAGAGAAAGGAGGATGTAAAAAGGGAAGGTGGTGAAGAGGGCAATAAAGTTCAAGATGGGAGATGGAGGGTAAGCGGAGGAGGAGAGGGGAAAGGTGATGTGAGGAGGTGAGGGAGGAGGGGAAAGAACTTCTTAAGGAAATAAAGAAACTTTTTCCTCCCGGCATAGAGAGAGAGAGAGAGAGAGAGGGGTGGAAAGTAAGAAGAGAGGGGAAAGGGTATAAAAATTATATGCAGAGAAGGTTCGTCGATTCAGTCGTAGTTTATTTATCGCGCGGCGCGAGTGAAATAAGAAAAAAAAGCTGTAGTCCTACAGACAAAGATAGGGATATAAAGTCTGAAAGGGTTGGGAACGCGACAAAGACGCAGCCTTGAGAGACGCTGCTCGCATTGGAAGTTAATAGATGAATGCGCGAGCACAAAAATAGTTCTTTACGGGAGGAAATCAATCAAACTTCTTAGACGATAAAGACCAACATTGGTTTCGCGATCTTCCTTTTAAATCGGCTCGTTGTTGAATGTGTGTCGGTCGGGACACTCCTAAATTAAGCACGGCTTATTTTTACGAAACTTAAATTGTTATTGGGATTATAGTTTATAAGAAACGCTCGAGTAGTGATGGTCAAATTAAAAAAATTAAATTGGAACCGATTGTCGATTGATAAACTATTTCGAAAATTATTATCGATTCACAAATGCAATGGGAAGAGACCGATCGTCACTTTCTGCCATTCATCAGGTGAACGGAGCAATAACAATGTTTACTGCCGTTATCTCGAGACAAAAAGTGCAATATAAATTAGTATTATACTATTTTAAATGGAACGTTCTTGCTGACAAAAGTACAAACGGATCACTGATGTAATATCCTATTATTATGAAAGAAAAAATAACAGCCATCGTTAAGTTTTGTTTGGTGAAACCTTGGTAGTTCCATTTTAAATAAACCATGTAATTTCACGTTGTTATTTTTCATTTTATCATGAATTAATTTAATACACTTTCGGCTGTTGATTATTTTATCCGTTTATTGTTGTGACTTTACTTAAAGAGTGATAATCCTGCACGAATCGATCCGATTTGAAAATCAGTAAGACACTTTTCGTATCGTATTCGTACAGAGCAGTAGTCACTCGCATGACCGTGCAACAGAGCTCGCGCAGTTCCCTGCGCATGTCTCCGACGGGGAGAAAGAGTAAAGCTCGTTCTGACCAAAACACTATAAACTACTTCGGCTGGCTGCAAAACAGGAAAACTATTGCCCGTATTTTTTAAATTAAAACAGCTTTGTTTTACTATCAACTCTATGATAGCACCTCTCGTGGTAAGAAAGTGTACCAAGTAGTACCAATCTCAAAACGAGAGATGTAAGAAAGTATCATGACCAAGATCTTGAAAATAATCCGTCCGACTGAGCTTGGAGTAACTACAGTATTAGCCACGCAAAATCTATCGCAATCTCAGACGAAGAATATTTCATCAATCCAACCCAACGTAGCACTGATCTAAACTTTTTTAAATACTAAGTTGCCATCACTTCAAAAGATAAGCGAATAGTGACTAGACAATTTCAAACAGTACCAGTAAAATATAATGAACTGTAGTGAGTGATAGTGAATAATAATAATAATTAGCGTTAAAAGCATTAATGAGGATTATTGGAACAAGGAATGGAAATTATGGCAGAAGTAAATAGAAACAAAAGCGGGTGGTAGAAAAACAAAGCTTAGCCTTCATATTTCCTTTATTTTTACGAAACCTTACACGGGGCTGTCCTAACCACGCTCTATATATCCCATTTTTGAGGTGATCATGCGCGATTTTTTTAAATCCCTTCTCACAATTCTTCACCGAACACCAACTGCCCTGCCACATCACTGCCCCCCTTCCAACGTCGGCACAAGAAAGACTTTATGAAGCCAACAGGTGTAGGCGGTTACGTAGAAAAAGACCCGTAGCGAAATTGGAAGCGTAAGCGTCTTTGTGGTAGGGCGGATGGATAATGGAAGATGGAGTGGAGAGAGAACAGGTGCTACATGAGTTGGGAGAGAGATTGGGGGAGGGTTAGCGCGCAGAAGATTAAATGAAGATTGATTTTGTACGGAGCTCTGTCGGACAGAGGGAAAGGACAAGAAGGGCCTGGGATTGGAGATGTTAGCGAGAGAAGAGATAAGGACAATAGGGGCGACGTCAGCGACAAGATGGCGAGATGTCTGAACGAGGATCTCCTATTGTATGTATAGGATGAGGGATAGGACCTAGATTTTTTAGGGAAAAAGAGCCTCGGACCGAAATACAAGGAACAGTAGAGTTTTTGGGAGGAAGGACGGCTGGAGTACGCAGGAGCTCGCTTTGTTTTCGACGGGAAACGATGCCGTTTGTTGTTCCAGTCGTATGCTGTGGTATCCTTCTAGTTTTCATTTTGTCTTTTAGAAAGATATAACTTCCTAATTTAAATTGCTTCGAAATAGGTTCATTGGCAACTTTAAAAACATTCCAAGTTCGATTAGTTATTTCAGATCTAGATAAAGAATGCTAGGAATCCTAGCCGTTGGACGGTTTTATCAGAAAATAGGTGATATTTTTTCCAAACAACAATTTCTCCTAAAATTATAATATGATTTTATCAAATATTGCGTTTAATAAAAATTGTCACAAGATGAAAACTAAATTTCGATTTAATTTCATTTATTATTATTATCGGTTGAAGGAGGAAAGGCAAAAACGTTTTCAAGTTTAATATATTCCAACAAAAGCAGTAGTAACGATTTGATAACCGTAAAGTTAAATGCCCTAAATCACAGCTTCGCAACCGGTGTGCCGCGGCTCATCAGCGTCCCGTGAAGAATGTACTATGCCGCAAATTCCGAGGGTTTTTAATTTTCATTAAAGCGTTCGCGACAAATAAACTTCGATAAAATTTTATTATCAACGAACTTATCCTGAAACCGCGATATGAATTAATAGTAACGATCGTGCGCTTAAATTTGGCGTGGCATCCTTTGGATGCATTTTGACTGAAAGCTAAAGGTTTCAATATCTGAATTTGCAATAGATGTGTTGCTCCAATTTCCCACTACGTATTTGTGCGAATTAAGCTTTTCGCCAACCTTATTAAAAATAATAAAAGGACTGGTTTAAAGAATCTAGATGATGAACTTCGTGTAGCTCTTTCTACTATTGCGACAAACACAAAGCTTATTTGTTCGAAAAGACAAGTCCAATTTTCCTATTGAAGAGCATAACATTTTTGCATTGCTCAGTTGTGTACTTAATTTAAAATTATTCATTAATATAAGTATTATTTTACCAGAAATAACAGCCTTATATATTTACGACTTCCTGTTTTATGCTGGTTTTTCCTTTAAAATAAAGTATTGAGGCTTTGAAATTAATTATGGATGGTTTGGTGTGCCGCGGTGTTTAATCATGCATGAAGGTGTGCCGTGGATCGAAAAAGGTTGAAAAGCGCACTTTAAATTATAGCTGGCCAATGTCCATATTCTAACATTTTAAATTATGTACTAAATATTCCGTAACAGATTAAACGATTCGAAAGTACTGTAAAATTTATATCCACTATTCAAATCTTCATGAAAGCTCAAGAAAAATAATTTCGCCAGTCTTACCATATTAATATCGAAGAAAAACCTGGTTTGCCATTGTGAAATTCGGTGGGTTAAACATCGATAATAAGGAAAGCAAATTTCAACAGGAGCCCATTCCTTTCCGATCAGTCTCACAGCAGCAGCGTGAACTTTTACAAATTGTAGATGCGTCATCGTCTATGATCATATCGCGATTTTAAGGGTTTAATTTGTCCATTTGGTTAACACGAGTATACGAGCAGAATGTTTTCAATTTTCATTTAAATTTGGTTTTAATCAAGATAAAAGCTCGTAAATTGAATGCATATACTACCATAAGAGCGAAACGTACTTTTCTCGTAAATAGAAAATACTCGAATTAGACCAAACAATAATTTTCCTAAGAGATATTTACAAAGTCATCGAGAAACATTTATCTATCAAGGTCACCTTTTGCGTTACTGCCGGACTGAAACTTGCCGATTTCATCGTCTTTTATTTTATTTATCGATAAAGAGAAACACTTCAGCTTCTATAACGAGGGCCTTTTAATACCGATATGCCGAATACATGTGACATTTTAATTTGCATTGAATGCCGTAAAATATTCCCAGTTTGTCAAGCGCTTATTAAAAATTATTATTCGCATTTAAAAAATGTTGGCTCTAATTTAACCGATTTTCCATCACCTAAATTCGGTCGTTATGCAACGGGAAGTCGACAAACGTGATTCCGCATGCCAATAAAAAAACAAAAGAGAGACAATGTACAGTCAATAGGATAGCCTATATCATTAGAAATTATTACTGTGTTTACATTTCGACAAGTGCTGCATTTGAAAAACTAAAAAATCTGATGTAGCCAACACATGATTTGCTCCATGCTTGTAATATTTATAAAAATCTCACCAAGTTCAATAATAATAAATATTTTAAGGAACTGCGAGAAAAATTGAAACAGAAATAAACTCAAACCGTAGCCTTCTGATATTGGATATAGCCAGGAAACTCCAACAATTAAGAGCAATTAAGTGTTTACAATAGTCGCCAGTAGGTGGTGTTGTGGTGGCAGCTAAAAAATTAGATTTTTTAAAATATCTCTTAAACAATGCATTTATATGGGGAAACGTTTCGAACAAACGTTGTAGACAATTAAATTTCCTACTTTAAATTTTATTTCTATACTTTCTTTCATTCATCAAATATTAAAGTAAACATTAAAAATAACGGATGTGACATGAGTAAACACCGACTTCCGGTTGATCGATTTTTACCAAAAACTATAGTTCTTGTTCCTTTAACAAATATGTAAAATATATAATTGTGCGTTAATCTGATTAATAGTTTTTGAGTTAGAGCACCAACTAAATTCCGGTCACAGACACAGCCACAGACATCAAGAAAATAGTCAAAACGTGCTCAGAGGACCTAAAAATGCGTATTTCCGTTGAAATCTCGAACCCGATATTTTTCATGGAAACAATACTTTCCCATATACGACGTATGGAGAAAGTAAAAGCAACCGTTTTTCGCAAAACAAAACTTCACGGCAGTACATTAACAGAACATTTTTTTACGATTCGGGTAATTTTAAAACGCAAAATTTTTCCGTATAAGTGATCCGCAAGTGACTGTCCTTCGGAGTCAGCATTTCGATTAATTCGCTAAGATATAATGTCGTTCCAATGAGAAATTTTTAATGGTGTTATCCGATCCAGATCAAAATTTTCCTCCGCCGCGTGGGCCATCCGAAGAGCATGTGAATCCTTATGACGACGCGATTCCAAAATAAAATTCTCTTTTAACCCTCTTCTAGCCATAATTAATGGATCCGCGTCCGCCGGGAAGCGAGGGAGAAATGACGCTCTCTACGATAAAGAGAATAGACGCCCCGATAAATAATTCGCCACGCAAACCGAGGCCACGTTGTTTTAGCTAAAACGCGCCGCACGTTCCTCTCTCGCCATCCTCCTCTTCCCTCCCACACGCCCTTCTCCCCTCTCTCTCCCTACAACTCTCTCCCTTCCTGCCAACAGCTCCCTCCCTTCCTCCCAACCCCATCTTCAAACATGCTGGCTGCGTCAAAGGGAACAACGGACCGCATATCACGTTCGCGGCTGAAATGTGTGCGACAGGCACGTCGCCCTCGCGCCGGAATTCGCGAATTCCCGATCCCTCACTTTGCGCAATTGCGCGAAAGAGTTAGCCTAGAGTGAGTGAAAAAGAGAGGAAGAAAGAGAGAGGGAATTCACACGGACCGTCCATCCCATCATTGGCTGAATAACGAAATTTCGAAGTGTGCCCGAGTTTTATCTTTCGTACTCGCTCTTTTAATGCCTCGTCTTTTCGGTGGCGTTGTTTGCGCACTGAAGTTTGAAAGTAAGAGATAACCAAATTTGTTCATCTTTCCCGCGTTAATTCCGATCTTCTCTTCCTTTAACCCAATTTTTATTCATTTAAGCTGTGTTAATTGTGCCACAAAACTCTTTCCAGTGTACGTAAAAGGCGAAAAAGAATATATACTTTTAAAAAATATGAATTCTGAATCATTTTTTAAATGGATTAAAGTGTCGTATTTCGATTAAAATAAAAATAATTATTCGGAAATCATGTGTTCGTATGAATCATAGAGCTTAAGATAAAGAGAGAACAAAATATTACGTTGGAGGACTGTTTAAAAGTTGTATTGAATTCGAAAACAAATATATTTCATCTGTGATCAAAGATGGAGATTTTTCGTGCATGAAGGCGTTCTTTTAATCCAGAAGTCAAATTAATCTCCATTTTAACTATCGCTCACTCACTCATCGTTTCGGTCGCGATGTTTGCCCACTGAAGTTTGGAAACAGGATAACCGAATTTGCTCATCTTTCATGCGTCAATTTCTTCGTTTAGCGCTATCTTTTTATTCATTTAAGCGGTGGTAATTATGCCACAAAATGCTTTCCATTGTATGTAAAAGGTAAAAAAGAATGAATTCGTAAAACACACAACTAATTGATACATTTTGGTTTACTTTTAACTGGGTAAATGCTCCCTATTTCGGTAAAAATGAAAATAACTAACGCGGAATCATATGTTCGTATCGAATTAGAGCTCGAGATCAAGACGCAACAGTTATGTCGGAGAACTGTTTAAAAGTTTTATTCAATCCGGAAATGAATACATTTCTTAGATAAAGGTGTTCTTTTAATCCTAGTCCAATTTATGCCGAGTTAAACTATGCGGACTTGAATATTTAAGTGGACACTTAGTTTTTACTGTTCATTGATATCAGTATTGCAGGTCTAAATTTGAAAAGCCAGGTATCCAGTTCCAAGCTGAAAATTACTTCAAGTTGAAATTTGTTGTGCTGCATTACGCACATCTAGCTTGAAAGAAATCATTGCGTTAACACATATGAGTATCAAAAAGTTTGGTCGTATTTATTTGTTCATGCATCATTATCAATTTATAGGAGGGAAAGTCATTGCCCGAATGACCGGTCAACATTTTCATATCGCTGATTTATTTACTTACATAGTTGTTCGCGGCACTCATAACCGTTGTTTTCGGCACCCAAACATGCAGTGTTACCTAGTTTGAGATACTATGCTTAAAACTGTCATCCGTTATCTCACGGCGAAACCACAGCGATTCTCCTCGCAGATTCCACACTTGACGTAGCAGTATTGCTCGTCCGAATGCGATGAGTATGGGGAACACGATAAGGAGAAGGGGAGACAGCGTGCGAGATGCCACACACACACATTACACATACACACACACATTCCCAAAAGCGGAGGCTGGGTCTTCTATATCTCCCCTCTCTACTTCCCCTTCTTGAACGCAAGTGACCGCGAATGGACGACCGCTGGAACCGCAGGGTTCTCCTGCTGCTGCGGACGCCATAAAAGGGTTTTTACGGCGGAAGAAGGGAAGGAAAGTTTCGAGAGAGAGAGAGTGGGAGAGAGGGAAGGACTTCCGGTCGGCCGCCGTTCCTTTACCAGGACGTGACCACAAGGGATAGCCCTCCGCATCTTCCACGTCCTTAACCGAAAAAATTACATCCTCCGCCGACCTCTCCCAAAAAAACCTCCGTCTTCCTTTCCATTCCCTTCCGAACACGCTCCAGCATCACTGTCACGTACCGTATGTCCGCTTCCAAATCCCTTTCTCTCTTTCCACCCTGCCGTCTTCTCTTTTTTTTACCGGTTCTCCCATCTTCCAAAAAAGCCCCTTTTATCTTTTTGCCTGATCCTTCCCCTCTCCTTCACCCCCCACCTTTCATCTCCTCATAGCGTAAAGTCGGAAGTCGAAGGATTTTCTTTTTTTTTCGCTTCGAGACGGACTTCCGAGGTTGGCGAGCTCGGCTGACGGTCCGATTTCCTCCTCGGGTTTGTTGGAATACGGCGTTTTTCGCGTTATATTTAACGGCGGTATCGTCTTGGAAAATTTCTCATGGGTTGGTATCGGTCAGTTTGATTGCAATATTTGGCGAGTAAATAATTTAAAGTTTTTTTATTTCGGCGTTTGATGACAGTATAACAAAGGACGTCGCATGCCTCGCAACCCTTTTTTAAACTCGAACGTGATATTTTATGCTCTGTCTCTCCAACCATAAATTATTAAGTGGGCATGTTCGCTTTATTTAAATTTCAGAAGGATTTGGGTGAATCAATGATAGTCAACGTGTTTTTCTTAAATATATATGTATTTCCGCAAAAGGGCAACCTATGACATACTCTACTATCTTTAAAAAATATAATTTTTAACTTAATGACATTGAATCTAAAGCTGTTTTTAAGATTAATTTTTAAAGGTATAACCGACAGCATAAAGTTGAAAAAATATAAGTTGTATTGAAGTCTTTCAGGAAAGTTATGTAAATGCATACTGATTGTATAATTCGACTTTAATAAGACGTTCATTAGAAATATCGATACATTTTATCCCTTTTTAATTATGAATGGGTTCCACTAATTAAAGCCTTTCAATGCTATTTAACTTTCAAGAGAATTTGGAAATGTACTTTTTAAGCATCGCCATCTAGGTTGCATGATCTTCGAAACGTCAAATTTAAAAAGAGATATATTCTGTCCCAAGTGTTTGTATGTGTGTGTTTGTTTAATGTGAACGCAGGCACGAGCGCATTCGCCAGGAACAATCTCGCGAAATTCATAAAATCGATGTTACGGAACGCCTGTCACATTCCTTACGACCAGGTGTGTTCGTGCGCATTTTTCTCGACGCGAATAAAATACTCAATCGGTTGCGAGTTCCAGAGCGTGTGATAGCTTTATGCGTTCCTCCCCTCCCCGTTCCTTCGAGCGAGGAGACATTTTATAAATATATTTATCCGATCGGTGCCGTATGTGTTTCAGTCTGCCTGGGCCTTCATTTCGAATTTCACTTATTTACGGCCCTGGGATACCGACGCGAGGGAGGGAGGGAGGGAGGGAGGGTAGAAAGAGAGAAACCGAGCGAAGCGTCGGGCTCGCCCTGACGAGAAGAGAATCGTTCCGTTTTTTTCGAAGTCGATCTGAATTCGATCGATTTATCGCGGACGCCAATTTCGAGGCGGTCGCTTGAAAAGCAATTGATACGCCGTTGAATTTCGTGGATGTATACGCTGTGCGCCGTAGAAGATCCTTCGCGCGCACACACGCGCGCGCGCGCGCACATTCACACACTCGATGCATTCGTACTTTCGATCCCCCTCTCTCTAGCTCGCTGGCGTTCTCTTTTTTCTTTCACCCCCGTCCGCGGCTTTTCCACTCCCTCCCGTTTTGGAGCCTTGGTATTGCACCCGTCCTTCTGGATAATGGACCGCTCGCCCAACTGGGTAAATTATTCATGCCTCCGGGATGCACGGTTTATGGCGGGGTTGGCACTGAAAGCGGAGCGAGAGGAAATGTGTACGTTGCGGGTTACGAGGAACGGTGAAGAGAGGAGGATGATTTGTGGCGAACGGGAGTGAACGGAGGTGGAGGAAAGAGGCTCTTGCGAGAGAGAGAGAGAGATGAAGAATGAGTGGAGGTAGCACATCGATGGTAGGTGTGCGAGGAAAAATTATTGGAAGTTACACGCTTAGTCCTTGAACGCTAGATGCCGGTGACTTTTTTCTGTTCGACTTATTGTGAATGTTAAGAGAGTCTCTTCTCATAGTTTGAAGTAGTCCAGTGAGATTGAGATAACGGTTTAATTACTCATTGAAATGCTTCATCCAAATTTTATACGATGCTGGTGGTTTACTCGTTGCTACGCAACTTCAACATTTGGAAGCAATATACAATAACAGTGGTTCTCAGAGAAAAATTAGTCGTGGCCGCAAATGCGGCTGCATGCCTTATTTTGGTGGCCGCACTGTTAAATTTAGGGTCTTAATGATTCTACGTAAGGCACCTAAGAAGTTTAACGAGATAAAATAACAATTGCAAAAATTATTACAAAAATGTGACATCACAGTATTTATCGCAGTCTGCATATTAATTATTGTTATTTTTATATTATTTGTTCGTGGCTGCATTAAAAATTTACTGCGGCCGCACTTGAGAACCACTGGACTATAATTAGATTATGAAAAAAAAACATTTTATTTTATTTTTTTATATAATCAAACCCCGTGTTATTAGCACAACACACTAACTATTGTGCTACGGAAACTAACCTACCAAATAATTTTGATTGTTAAAACAAACAAAAAAATCTGATGTGGCCATATCTGTAATATTTCTAAAAATTCCAAATAGGTTACATAATAATAAATATTTTAAGAAACTGCGGGAAATTTTTAGAATTTACAAAGAACAGAAATAAACTCAAACCGTAGCCTTCTGATAGTGGATGTAGCCGCAAAGCTCCAACAATTAATAAAAGAAATAGGAGCGTTACTAAGACGTGACTAAGCGTCAATTGTTAACAATAGTCGTCGGTAGGTGGCGTGGCGGTGGCAGCTAAAAATATAAGACATCTCTTTAAAATGCATTATATGGGGAAATGTTTCAAACAAAGATTGTAGAAAATTAAATTTCCTACAACGTTTATTCTAGTACATTTTTACATTTATTAAAGCAAATATTTCAAAATAACAGAGAAGTGACAAGAATTCCACTTCCGGTCGACCGATTTTTACCAAAAGCTAATCAGTTCTTTTGACTTTTATAAAAATGTTAAACAAAATTTCACGTTGACCTGATTAATATTTTTTAGTTAGAGCACCCACAAAAAGCTATCACATACACACACACACAGACATCATCGATAAAATGGTCAAAACGTGTTCCGAGGACCTCAAAACGTATATTTCCGTTAAAATCTCGAATTCGATTTTTTTCGTGAGTAGAATATTTTTCCATACACTACGTATATGGAGAAAGTAAAAAAACCATCAAATATATGTACATATTAATCAAATGCACATTAAAATACGTGTTAATGAAATTGTGAAACGAAATTTCCTGGAATCGCTGGAAATCCTCAAGAAAATAATCTTAAAATAATAAACATCAAAATATATTAAAATATTTATTGTTTTGAACCTCCAGCCGCCATAAACAAAATTTTAGAATTTAACCTTGATATTTAACAATGGCATGATCCCGTTCCAATATGTGTAATTTATGCGTAAAATTGTAACGATTTCGAATTGAAGACAAAAATCGACTATAAGAATAGGAAAATTTGTTTTCCTGTAACCCTCGCCACCTCCCTTGGGGTCTTTTTTGACCCCAGGAGCGAGAAAATTCTAATAACTTTTTTCTATTGTGATATTCCTTTGATATTTTGAGTGCCTAAAGAGAACTTTGTAGCTTTGCAGCCATAATTCTTTTGTCAGCCATTAGCTTGAAATATAAATAAAAAGATTTTTTTTTCTGCCTGTGGTCGTATATGACCACTAATAGGAGTAATTAATACTTATATAATTTTTCTGATTATAGCAGAAAATAATAACTCCTAAATTCATTTACCCTTGGATTATTATAATTTCGAATTACAATGTATACGTTGGCAGCACTGATAGCAACCAAAACCCCGCTATGCGGTGGAAGATGAGGCTTAGAGAACTCATCATATTTTTGTTTTATTTTTTACGGTAATATCCTATGTAAAAGTGTATTTTTCCATTGTGTACCCATCATTCATTACTAATAGTAATAAATATGCAATATAAAATGTTTGAATTAATGGAATGAAGGCTTTGTCTGATGGGGTCAAAAATGACCCCATGGAGGTAAGACGTAATTTTTTTAAGGGAGGTGGCGAGGGTTAAAACAGTCCAGGTCCTAAGATCCAAATCAATTATTTGTAATTTAAATTGGAAAAATATTAAATATTAAAAGCCTACGCGTCAATAAATTGCTTTTAGGTGTTATCATGTGGGAAATAGATATTATATCTTGGAGTTGAATTGGGGTCTTTTTTATGGATTTTATTCCTGCGTTGCCTTTTAATATGTAAATCGAGCATTCCTTCCAAGATTCATTCTTCTACCTTATCGGGAAGTTTGTTAGAACACCTTAAAAAGTGCTACCAGAGGCGATGACGTCAGCAATTTTGCCTCAGACATACATCCTAGGCAAATTATAATAGGTAACAACGTAATCGATTTTAGTAAGGTATTGACGGAAGCGTTTCATTCCTCAGACTTTGTATAAAATCAATAGTTAGCTGAGCTTCGTATTGCCTGTGAAGCAGAGCAGTGATATTGTCTTATTTTAATACGCCATAAAATGCTATAACTACCCACCGCGGCTTTTATGCAGGCAGGCATATTTTTATAAATATTCTTGTTTCGAGATAGGCAAAAAACTTGAAATATTTAGCAATTATTTAAAGTTGACCTTGTCCTTATTTCGTTTTGCTCCCATTTAAAGTTTATTCAGGCAGAAATTAATTTACAGTTGGAAAAATTATGAAAGTAGCCCAATATGAATTAATAGGCAAAACAACCCAGATCCAGTAACCATAAAAGGTTTGGGTAAACCAGACGCATATTCTGGCTATAAAACAGGTGTCATCGGTGGTAATTCACCAATTGTAGATTCCAACAAATATTTAGAATCTATCGCTTACTCGCCTATGATGACATCTGCTTTTCAGCAGAAATTCGCATCTGGTCTTCCCAGATATCTATGTCTACTTAAGAAACATAGGTTTTCATTTTGATTTTAGGCATCGCGTGAGCTGGATACTTTTTTAATGAATTGATATGCAAATCATCATGCCCGAGATTTATTGATCTATCGTTTTCCAATGGCATATAATAAGGTGAGAAACTGTAGGCGATAGAAATGAAACGCGATAAAAGAAAAATCACCAAACAACATTGCGGGATTAACCGTCAAATTCCAAAGCCAACGCAACGACTCTTTAATTCGCCTGTTGGAAATTTCCCAAATACTCGAGAACAATGTGAATTCCGTCGGTGGCTCCATTTTGTTTACCCACGCCCGACATAAAAAAGGAGTCTCGGAGCGCAATAACGCGCACGTCCCGGCATTTTTCACCCGGCTGTCGTTTGTATGGCACCTGATGCCTTTGCCTATTAACGTCAAAAGCTTCGCGTGGTGTCGTTAGGCACCAATGTCTTTGCGAGCGGATGAAAACGTCGGCTCGGTTTCTTAGGAAACGAGTCGCGGGAGGTGCGGCGCCGTTCGCGCAAATTGCCGCACTCGCAGGAGCCGTTTGACCTCTCGGTGCGGTCGCTCGCGGTTCTTTTGAAGGGAGATCACCTGGAGAAATTTCAAACTCCGTGCTCGCGCTGGGGCGTCGATGTGGCAACGTTGCATTGCCCTACATGCTTTCTTCCGAGCCTCGCTTTGCGCGGAACTCCTTTTCAGGGATTTCGACCCGCTCTCAAGGACGGATGAACCGGGCAAAAAGTTGACATTATCCTAGAAAAGACTTGAGAGAACCGGATGCTCGTTTCAGAGGTAAAAATAACTCCACTCTTCCTCGGCGATTCACAGGTAGTTGGTTTAAATCTCCGCACAAAAGGCGGGAATTGAGAAATTGTTCTCGTTTCGTTTGCGTGGGAAAGGTCAAATTGAACGTGATCGCTCCTCTAAAGCGTGTTTCGCGAGAGCGAAGGTAGCGGTTCGCCGGGAGTTTTCTTCGCTCAAAAATAAAACAGCAACAAAATGTCTCTCGCGAATCGATAAAAAGGCGGCAGACCGCCATTGGAGGAGGAACGCTCCATTTCCATGAAAAATGCCTTCAATGTGACTGGTGTTATCGATCGCTGCCTTCATAAGCTTCCGCGGCAACAAAGCGTGGTGGACTGCGACGAAGTTAGACGAGTTTATTCTCTCTCGGTATTCAAAGTTCGAGTGGCCTGCGGGTCGCTGGTTCGGAACGAGACCACTTTTTCGCGGGACACACACAGGGCGTCCGATAGTATTTGATCGAACCGACTGACATATTTCAAATTGTTCGTTCCATTCTCGTCGTTGCAGTAACCTTTTGTGGTTTGAAAATTTATCCGCGTGATCTCGCGTCGAATAAAGTTTTCTAGTTTTGTGCCTCGTGATGGCGATTTTTCTATGCGCATGCCTTTTCCTTATTCGAGCTTTTTATTTTTTACCGACGTTTTTTCGATGCGTGATTTGAAAATAATTTTATCTTGGTTTCTTTTTATCAAGGAGCTCGCTAAATATCCAAATAAATTGTAGATCCATTTCCAGTATTGTGAATATCGATCGGTTTTTATTGTTTTCCAGTTGTTTTAATTGGCATTCATCAGCCATATTTTTTGTATCGCTCGTCAGTTAACTCGATTGCTAAGCATAGCGGTGGCACTCATTTTCTGAGCCCTTCAAAATAATCTTTATCACCATTATGAAAGCGCAAGTTTTGACATTCTTCTCCTAGTCCGTCTCCCGCTGCTAGAACGCCGTTGCCTTTGGCGATAAAATAGCTTTGTCCTCTGCTTAATTTGTCTCGGTTTGATCTATTTATACAAATGAAAACTCTTGCTGCGGGGCATAATATTATTCTATCGTGACATTTCTCCAACATTCATTTGATGCTTCGCCTGAGTCGGATCATTTCCAGACTTCCCAACTATATATTTTTAAATGGCTTTCTGCTCATACGTTTTCCTCGCCTTTTTCATTTACTACAGCTGTGCCGTTGTGTCCTTCTGAACGTTCCTCGCAGAATGACAATCTTATTTTCGTCAGGTCTCACTCAAATGCCTTCCTCTCTAGATTAGAATTTTATCTAAGACTTTCAATATCTCCAATCCCAACGTTTATTATTAGCCTTCTTTCCAATACTTAAAGGTTACTGTTATTTTAATCAACCAATAGCCCTAAACCATTTTCTCTGACGATGAGTGCCATCCTCTCCTCTTCTTTTGTTTTAATCGCTCTGGTGGGACATCAATACAAAGACCTTGTTGTCCGGCTGCTTCAATCAAGCTTGTCACCAAACATTCATTTAGAGACGGTTCGTGGTATGTACCCATTTTTCTCCGCGATACAGGGATGCACAAACCTTTTACATCCGGGGGCCGCGTTTGAGGATTTTTACCTAGCCGAGAGCCGCATTATAATAAAGGTCGAACAATTTAAAATCAACAAACTTTGGAATGTTAGGATTCACTCGATTAGTCACCAAACGTAAAATATATTGTGAGTTATTCATAATTAAATGTTTTTCACCAGTACCTTTTCCAGCTGAAGGGACGGAATTGTAACTGCAGATGTCATATCAAAGTACTTCCGAAAAAACTGAAGCACTAAACTCGCGTAAATCGAGAAAACATAAACAGCAATATTAAAACATGACTTTAATAGACTGTCAGCCAACAACTGATTCGCACCGGAGAAGGGTATTACTCCGGTAGCCCAGGTATTTTTGAACCGCTCTTCAGAACACCCTCATAACTGTTCTGCTTCATTTTTGTTAATTCTTTTTCCTTGTAAGTACATTTTGTTCTCCTCTATAAGAATCACTTTATGGATTACCAAATTAAAATTTGTTAAAAGTTTGTTTAATATTTAACTTATGTTGTAAAATCCTCTGCGAACCGCAAGGAAATCGACGGCGGGCCGCACTTTGTGCATCTCTGATCCATCCATTGGTTGCCAAAATTTTCTTGTGTAGTGTCAATCTCAAATAGGAAAGGTATCTTCGTGCCAAAAGTTAATGTTAAGCAATATAATTTACTATAATGCCATTAAAATACGATAGTGATAAAAATCTGCATTAAAAATTGGATTTCTCACAAATAACGCTTCCTATTAATTGTAATGCGAGCTCTGTATTATCATTACTAAATATTAAAAAATTAAAGTTAATTAAATGTTAAATTTATTTATTGACCCTTGAATTGCATCATTTTATTCAACTCTTCAATTTGTGGTAGCAAATTTTTGTTTTCTAATCTTAGAAGATTTCCAAGTGGAAAACGCTGTTTGTTTTTTATTAGTGTCATTGCTGAAAAAGTTTGTTCGCATATATAAGTTTCACAGCTTTTGCGCCGTACCACAAGTGGCACGCGTGCCACGTTTTCACTACCACTGATCTAATAAATACATTTAGCTTATCAATATAGCCAAACTACCGTAAATCTCGCTTTATGTATTTTCAGTTTAACTATCGATTAATTCTCTGCTGGGAATTCTCTGAATTAACCTATGGAAAATATCCACCCTGACTATTCAGATTAAAATCCATGAAATACTCTGTTTATTGACAAAATTCTGATTGAGTCCAATTAGGAATCATTGATGAACTTTTTAAGCAGCATTACATTTTTTTCGCTCGATCAGGATCTTTTATAACATACATTGTATATAAAATTTGTTCATCTTAACATTTGTACATTTTGGTGTATAATGGAATAAATATTGAATCAAAATCGTTATATTTTTTCAATTTTCTTATTAGAACCACTTCATCTTTTTGCAATACCCTGCTCGGGATCTATATGTTTGTGAAAGAATCCGTCAATTAAGTTACAGTTACGCGGCAATGATTTTCCAGATCAAATTCAAATTTTTAAATTCAAAAGCACTTTTATTTTCCATTTTAGTATTTTGTACATTGCACATGATCCTCAATACAATTATTGGTACAATTACATATTTTCATTCTTCGGTTGCTCGTGCTTTTTACCCGTGCGTATTGTGCATGCTGTCCGTTTATGGGCTTTATATACTTACAGCACAAAAGGACATCTTGTTTTTCCTGTGACGTCACAAAAAGTTGTCATAGAGTGGTCGACTTGTCTTGTAAAATAGTTGACTGGAGGAAATTGGGGCACCTCTCGCATTCTTTGGAACAAGACATCTCACTCGATCATGCATACGTCGTCCCCATTCCGTCATGATCCATCGTTTGCGATCGATTCTGTCGTTCCCACAGTTCTATTAATTCGGGATAGATAAAAGTTCTTTTTTTGTTTATGAATTTCTCGCCATCGATCCCATAAATTTCGTGATGAAATATTATGTTTGCCATTTTCAAATTTTCTATCACAATATTTACCTTCTCTGGAGAAATATGTCTGAATTCTAAGAATGGAAGGGCATGATGGTTATTTGTGCTTAGACATATAGCCAGTAACTAAAACTCCTGAGCTGATTAATACATTTCCGTCGGATTTCTCTAAACATCAATATAATATCAATTTAGGTGACTAAATATACTTGTGACAAAATTGAAAGTGTGTAATGATCAAGATATAAATTCCTTTGATTTTTTATACGCGGTTGTCACAGAAAAAAACGAGAGGGTATTATATAATAATATTAACTTTATGATACCCTATCAACAACCCACATTTTATACAAACAACCCGCTACTTTCCTTCGTAAAATTAAAATAATATCTGATTCGCCATTAAGCTTGCAAAAAAGCGATGGCAATATACAAGTCAACACTTGTCTTGAGTACTCACGTTACGGGGGAAATAGTGTTGGAATACTCCGTTAGAATACCGAGAAAGCGACGCATCCGCCATTATAAAAATAATTTTGCGATAAATAGATTATACTTGTTCGCAAAAGACAGGAGACATGTCCTTATCCATGCGTAATGCATGGATGGAATGACAAATCAAGTGATTTGTGACTGGAAAGATAATAGTGGGAGTACAAAATTCCATCTTCCTCCGCAGTAAATCTCGTCCTACTCCTCCCGGCGGCTTCCTCTAGCCACACTCATCCCAACCCCCTTCCTATCGAAATTCAGAGCGCAAAGGTCTTGCGGGGTCTACCCTTCGCTAACTCGAGAAAATTTATTCCGCTCGCTCTTCCCACGAATAGAGTTCTCGATGACGGATGAAAATTCAATCCCGTTGTTCCATTGCAATCTCATCCGCTGGCGGAGAGATATATAAAGAATTCGAAAAACACCAGTCGCCATCTACCAAAGGCTGAAGGGGTGCGGTGTCCATCTTTGTGTTTTGAATAAAAGAATTATGCTTCGTCCGCATCCAATTATCTCTTTGATAATACGCACATGGGAAGTTTCAAAAAAATTAAACAATTTTAAGATCACAACTATTATCGACAAAAGTTATCGTCAAACTACTTTCACCAGATAGAAAGGCACGTAAAGTTTCAGCGCGTAAACATTTCTGTGTCAAAGTTGTTTCTGTGCCGGTTCAAGCGATATTGACAAGATCCCGTTCCTACCAATTTGGGCGCCGTGTTGCTTCTAGTGGAGTCTATGCTTGTTATAGCTGCATAGACAAGTTTCCTTCCTTACCTATTGGGGATGTGTTACTCTTAGGTGTATCGAGTTTTCTCCTTTCTACCAACCTACCGCTGTATCGGCCATATTTTTTAACTACTCTAGTAATCTATATATTGCTCTTTTTGGAGGGTTCATCGAAAGCGTCTCGAACCACTTTAATTTTTTTAAATTTTAGTTTGGGTAACGATAGAAATTGTTAATTGGTTATGTTATAAATTCTAACCCAACCATAAATTATTGTTTTAGTTCTCGATACAGTAATTTAAATTGGAAAACCAGTAACCTACAAACATTATATACAATGTTGTAAGTCATTCTGCGTGCGTTAATGTAAACTCTATAAGATAAATCGTTGGTAGCTCACAATAACTTTGGCTTAGATTATTAAATGTAAAGTACTCCTTTAGCCAAACAATTATAGGGTTACAACACCCAATGCATTTCACCCACAAGGTGGGCATCTTCAGGGGCAAAACCTGTCTCAACAGTGACTGGGAGTCGAATTGATTTTTGAAGTAATGATAACGCGGTTCCTAATACTGATGAAAACTTACTCGTATATCTTGTGCAACTAAAAAGGAAAAGCAGACAATCAATTGTAGAGGGAGAGAAAAATCTAAATATGACGTTGAAAATCGCGTATAAATATTTCTCGGAAAATACTCGTAAATTTTAATACGATGTGTGTTGGAGTATTGCCTTACCAAATTTGTAACCTACGAAATACACTAAAAGGAACATAAAAGTATTCATTTTCCACAGTGTTTTGAGTATAGCTATTGTATTAAAGAAGAAAAAGTATTTTGCGTACGTAAAATTATCAGTTAATGTTTATTATATTTATTATGATAACTTTGTAGAGTATTCAGCCTGTCAAGCTAATAAACGATAAGGTCCTAGATTTTTAACAGAAGTTTGACCTCTGATTCAATTTAATGTTTCACTCTCTTCATAAAATAAGCTCCTCGTGACAGAACCTCTATTTACGCCGATTCCGAATATAAAATTTACATTCTCGGAAAATCGTAAAAATCTCATGGTCTTTCCGAAAAACGTAATCCATAATAACATCATTTTAAAGGGTCTCAATGAAAAATGAATGAGCCGCATATGCATTAAGAAAATCGCAAAACGATTTAGTTTCCGGCGAGACATCAACTCCACGGTCAGCGCACCGCAACATATTTATGTAGCTGGAGCGAAAAATAAAGACGCGCATATCGCAAGGCACATTCCGTCCAAATCGCGTCAACAGACTGTGCTTGGAGGCGTGATAAAATGGACCGCGCGAAAGTATTACCCGCTGCCGCTGTGCTAGCGTGTCTGTGGTATTATCGATCCTTTCAGAAAGGAACGATCCTTCAGCCACCTTGGCAACGCAGAGGACATTGAGATGGATGGAACCTCCCCCGGGAAAGCCTCCCGAAGAAGTATAAGGAGGTGAACGGAGGAAGAAGGAGAAAGGGTTGCCACGGGGATGTTGCGGACGGGAACTCCCTCCCTCCCCCTATCCACTCCTTTTCTTGAGGGACGACGACGCAGCAAAACGGAATGGATGGCGGAGGGAAACCCGAGAGGAGTAGGAAAAAGGGGAGGGAAAGGATGATTTTGGAGATAAGTAGACGTTGAGGGTAAAGATAGGAGGATGGTTGCGCGTAGAAGTGCTTGAGGGAGAGAGATAGAGATAGAGGAAAAGAGATATTTTTAAGGAAGCTGAGAGGAGAAAGAGATGATCTCGATAAAGAAGTAAATCTCGACCGCAATTGATTCGCCGCATCATTCTTCCGTAAAAGTCCCTCGTGGCGCGATCGCCGTCTCGGCTTTCCATTCTTCGGTTGTTCTCCGCGCCATTAGGAGTACTTTTCGTTCTCTCCCGAAAGTTTAACGGGTGAATTAAAATAAAATCGCATCACCCCTCCTCCTGTCCAATCTCTCCATCCCCTCTCCCCCTCCCTTTCTCGCTCCTCTCACGTTACGTTCTTAATCCCGAAATGAATCAGTTTTTTCTTCAAAGTAGGTTCTTTAACGGTGATTTTAATCCCGTCGACGAATGAGGCTTTATTTTTTTCTGATGGCTTTGCGTCGGTTCTACTTGGACTCGAAAATGTTTCATTGAAACAGTTGGTGTTCTGTATGCGTCGCAATATTTTTACGACGGGGCCCTACCAATCTTTTTGGAAACGCTATTATTTTCGCCCATTTCTCTCTGCCGCTTCTCAAGGTATCTCTTCCACTTTTCCACCTTAAAAATTCTCTTTCCTTCCGTCGAACGATTAAAAAAAAACTTTGTCTACTTCTTTCCGACCGCCCCGTCGATGGTTCTTTGGATAGTTTTTCTCCTCGTTTATTCTTCCTTATTATTTCAAATCTCCGAGTATGTTTTTCGAAAGATGATATCCTTACGCTGATGCCGCTCCCTCCACTTCTTCTTCCGGTTTATGGGTCCTCAACGGACCGTGAGATTTCTTTTTCTTTTATTTATTATTCGTCATTTTCCTATCTAAGCGCCTTGTTCAGGGGATGACTTTATGGTAAAACGTCAGAAAATAAAAAAAGATAAGAGAAAGAGAATTCGCTTTGTTTCTCCTTTTTAAAAACTCTTAAGCCTTCTCGGACTTTCCTTTGCCTTTCTTTCTCATTATCTTTCTCTTTATCTCTCTCTCCATCGCTTTTTTTCGATCTCTACCTTGTTGTCTTGACTGATATCATGCTTCTACAATATTTCAGTCTTTTACATTTTTAGGCCAGGCCTTTGTATTTTTAAAATTTTTATGCTCCCTAGATTTTCCTCCCAGTCTTTTCGTAATTCCTTTTACCGATGCACCTCGTTTAGATCTCTACATTTTCTTTTCACGATTCTCCTCTCATTTTTATCTCTGGCTCGAATCTTTTGCTTCACTGATCTTTGACTTAAGGGCTCTCAATTTTTCTCATATACATACCCCGCTCTCTCACTGAATTCTCTTTTACTTTACCTACTGATTCCGTTAATATCTTACGCTCCCATACACCTGTGAAATTTGCTCCGCTTTAAATTTCCGATTCATTATAATTCTCTTATACCCATAGGTTTTCAGATCTTTAAAGTGTTTTTAATAAGCGCTCTATTTTTTGGTGATATTAAAAAATTTCTAACAAGTTCCTAAGTTTGCATGTTTTAAGATAAAGACATTGGTTTGATTCCCCTTTCATGACAATTTTAACCCTTAACTACCGACACTTAGTTTTTTCACGCTAATACCGACGCCTCGTCTCACAGACTACTTAATCTTCTTACCGACATATCTCGGTGATAAAGCATGCTAAGAGCGCTAAAACTGCTTTTCTTTGTTTAACATCTAATTTCCTATTATTTTCTTTTTTTGTACAGTAAAATGGCCAAATCTAACCATTTAAATTGGCAATATATGTAAACAGTACCACAATAAACGAAAGAAAAGAGTTGATCCAGTATTTTTTAATGCAAATTTATTTAGTCTTAAAACTACACACCTAATTGCAATGGCATGTTTTTAAGGCCTTATAAATACATTATAGCAAAAATATTACAAGAAAACCAAAAATATCTATGAAAATAATGTCACCGACGCGTCGTCTGTGAGACGAACGTAACGACTTTGACGACTGCTGCCACTTAACTGATCGTTTAGAAACATTACAAGCTATACCCAAATACTCCATCTATAGCCATTTGAAGGTACTAGGACACAGGAGGTTCCAAGATTAGATAATAGAGAGCAACAGCGATTACAAAAAACGTACTCACCTCCCAGACAAGTGGTCGGTTAAACTGGTTTCACCCGAAACTAAATTGAGGTTGTAAAATACTCCGCAGTACATGACTTAAAACAAGTGATATTTGGATTGTGTTTTGAGCCCGTGCGTTGGATTATAACGCGCACCGTAAAATTTGTTTTGAAAACTCATTATTTTAATTATTATTTCTGTGTATGATGGAAACTCCTTACGCTTTTTAGAAAAACTATTTTCCATTCTCATCTCACGTTTTTCCAAGCTCTCTATCCACACATGCCGCGTTGTATTTTCAAATCTGCTCAGCTCCCATCCCCAACCGCTTCTATTTCTCCCGTCCCTCTTCTCCTGTTTTGCACATGTATCTTTCTCTTTCCCATTCTTTCTCTCATCCGATTCCCTCATTCTCCTCACCTACATCGCAGCACCATCATCAGCGAGGATTTTCTCCTTCCCTGCTTTTCCCTATATCTCTTTCGTAACAGTTGGGCTCCCCCTCCTTTTATTCACAATCCCCTAGTCAAATTCCCCCACCTTTACCGCCCACACATCACGTCTAAGGCACGTCAGTCAAAGGACCTACTCTCCTGCCTTAGCTCGGAGGAAAATCCTCTCTTTCTCCCGCAAGCGCTTCCCTTTCTCATGTCGTTTTCAACCCTCCTCCATCAATCCCCTCACGATGGAATCCCTCTTTCCACAGCCGGATGATGAAACCATAAAGATTGTGAGAAAAGAGATACGTATATAGATGGAAGGGCAAGACGGCATAAGAAACGCGGGGGCGGATGAAATGAAGGATAATCAACGGATCTCACAGATTTTATTAGTCATTTAAACCGCCCTGTCTTTCCGCACCAGAGATAATTTAAATGGATGTTACCTTCAAACAAAAGAGGCTCGACATACGTGTTATATAAAGTATGTTGAAAATTAATGTTAGGCCTCTTTGATATCCAGATTAAACCAAGAAGTAGCACGAAGTTTTGTACTAAAAGACTTCATTTTAACATTCAAACCACGTGAGCTAATAAATTTAAATCAGAGTATATATTTGAAATACCTCATCGATACGCCATTTTTATCGAGTGCGATATTTTACATGGCCCATTGCGAAAAAAAAATACGTATCTAACGAATATGTTGATGTAAATACTGTTCTGTTTTCAAATTCAAAGTAAAAGCTTGCCAGGTGTTTTTATCGCTAAGATATATATAACATTAGAAGCGTAATTCCGTGATAAAAGTCCAAAACGTAACAATAAATGAATGGTTAGAACGCATTATGAAATATTGCACCTCTTCGTTTGCATCGCACGTTTCGCTTTTGATACGCGCGCGTGCGACAGGAAACGACCATTCCAAAACCGTTAAGCCTCATTCTGTTTCTCCGAAACTCACATTTCATCCACCATCGGGCAATAACACCAAGGTGACCCGCTGGTACAAATTTCCGAACAATATTATAGCGCTCAGCTCCTATAAGCCCTCTTCTTCGTTCTATCTCTCGCGGTCTACACTTCTCTCGCTCCTACTTCTCCTCCACCCTTCCTTTCGGAATCTACCTATTATTACTACCCGCCCCTCTTTTACCAAAAGAGATGCTCCTCCTTCATTCACTTGCCGCACCACTTTCTACTCTTCCTTAGATATCCTTCCACGCCACATCTCACTTTTCCCCTCTCCGTCCTTTCTTCTTCATCTTTTCCTTAACTTCGTCCGTGAAATTCTTTTCATGACCAATAAACCGTTATTGGAGTAGCGACGGAATGCATCCCGCCTCCGTTGCCTCCTATTTAAACTCCCCCTCCCACCCGTTTGATTAGTACCTGCCATTTCCCTCTTCCGCTTCCTCGTCTCCCTCTCACTCCTCCCAAATGCGAGGTCTTCACGAGAATGCCACGTTTAGGCTTTCTCTATTTTAAGAAATTGAAAAAATGTTTCTCCGACAGTGGAAAGCGATTCTTTCGAGACTTTTTGAGGAAGTTTTTCTTTACTTCCTTCTTTCGAAGCCCTCGCGATCGAGTTGCACACTCTTTTTTTTAGTCGGAAAGGTTTATCGGTTTTGGAATATTGTTTTGTTCCTTCCGTTTTGCTTTTACCTCTATATATTCTTTCTTGTCCAATCTCCCAGTTCACTACTCCCGTGCTCTCTTGGGTTTAACATAATAGGTGGATCACGTTCTCGTTTTACGATGGACATAAACTCAGTCGTAATGCGAGTTTGATGCGGATTTTAGGAGAGAAGTTTTATAGCGGGTGTGTGTGTGTGTGTATATATATGTGTGTGTGTGTATATGTGTGTATATATATATATATAACTATAGGCGTATAAACAATGAGTTGAGAAGGGTAACAGATAAAGCTAGAGAAAACTGGATAAAAGGAAAATGTGATGAAATAGAACAAATGGAGAAGTTAGGACGGTACGATATGATGTACGCTAGGGCACTGGAATTAGAAGATAAGAAGTCTAATGGAATTTGTGGTAAAGGAATTATGAACATGGATGGGAAGATAGTCTCAGAAACAAAGGATGTAGTACAGGTATGGGAAGAATACATTAAGGAATTATACAGCAAAAAGGCAGGAGCGGCAAAAATAGAACTGGAAAATGAGGAAAACATTGAAGAAGACAACTTAGGACCAAGTATTATGGAGAGCGAAGTAGAAAAGGCGATAGTGGAACTAAAGAAGGGGAAAGCCACGGGCAGCGATGGAATACCGTCTGAGATACTTAAAGTCATAGGATTAGAAGGACTAAAAGCGATCACGAAATTAATTAATAAGATTTACGACACGGGAGAGTGGCCTCAGGATTTCCTAGAAGTAACAATGATCCCTCTAAAAAAGAAGACAAAGGCAATGCAGTGTAAAGATTACAGAACTATAAGCCTTCTGTCACACACATCGAAGATCATCACGAGGATTCTTAATAAAAGGCTGGAGAAAAAGGCAGAAGAAATAATAGGGGAAGATCAATTCGGTTTCAGAAAAGGACGAGGAACTAGAGATGCTATAGGAGTAGTTAGAATCATATCAGAAAGGGCAATAGAATACAGTCAAGATATCTGCGCATGTTTCGTAGACTGGCAGAAGGCCTTTGATAGAGTAAATTGGGTAAAGTTGATGAAGATATTAAAGGATATAGGTGTAGACTGGAAAGACAGGAGATTGATTAGGAATCTATATGAGAATCAAGTTGTAAAGGTTAGGTTTGAGAATGTGGACACCTGCGGAATAAATATCGGTAGAGGAGTAAGACAAGGCTGCTGCCTATCGCCAACCCTATTCAATATATATGGAGAAAGTCTAATGCAAGAAGCTTTAGAAGGCACAGGGGATTTCAAAATTGGAGGAAGGATTATAAGAACAGTAAAATACGCAGATGATCAAGTACTTCTAGCAAGAAAGGAAGAGGAGCTACAAAAAATGATAAATAGACTAGTGATAACAGGTAGAAAATACGGTATGGAAATAAATACAGAAAAATCCAAGGTCATTCGAATATCGGGTAAAGAAGAGAATCTGAACATAACTATTGGGGGAAAGCCATTAGAACAAGTTTCAGAATATAAATACCTTGGAAGTATCATAACACGAGAGGCAAAATGTACGGATGAGATCAAAACTAGAATAGGAAAAGCAAAAGCGGCTTTCAGGAGAAAGAAACAACTACTTACAGGGAATATAAGGGAAGATACCCGCAAGAAGTTGATAAAATGCTACGTATGGAGTATAGCATTGTATGGGGCAGAAACATGGACGCTAAGGAAAAATGACATCAAATACTTGGAAAGCTTTGAAATGTGGACTTGGAGGAGAATGCTGAAGATAAAATGGACAGATAGGATGAAAAACGATGAAGTGCTACGAAGAATAGGAGAGAAGCGAATGATTATACAGACTATCAGAAAGAGGAAGGCTAACTGGGTTGGACATTACATGAGGAGAGAGAGTATGATTAAAGATGTGTTAGAAGGAAAACTAGATGGGAAAAGGGAAAGAGGTAGGAAAAGGTATCAGCTGATAGACGATTTGAAAGGGAAAGAGAGTTATCAAGATATGAAGAGGACAGCGGAAAATAGGAGTATATGGAGAACCAGGTTTAACCATGAATAATCACGGACCTGTCTACGGACAGACTACCTATGATGATGATGATGATATATATATATTAACTAAAGGAAAAGAAAAGGTAGTGATGAGGGTGGCAACAAGGTGTTGAGGGAAGCCCAGCGGACACTCACCAAGTTGAGGACCAAGCTGGCAGGCTGCTGGGGGCGTCGAAGAGACACGTAAAACACACGAACACAAAAACACACGCAAGCTTATCGGGCCTATGCCCTTCTTCAGCGAAAGAGTAACGTAAAGTGACACACTGGGCGGGGAATGACAGGGTGATGTGGGAAGGTTGATGATTGGAGGAGGTAGGGAGTATATATATATATATATATATATATATATATATATATATATATTAGACTTCCATTAATAATGATATGTTTAGAAAGGAATCACTCCTATAGAAGACATAAGAACTTATCGTCAATAATTTCAGCTAATTATGCTGTGTCTTTCTGAACTCCTGACTCTCGATCTATGATTTCCTACCTACAAATCTAAACATTATTTCTTCATCATATTAATATATTATATTATATATTATATATTATATATTATATATTATATATTATATATTATATATTATATATTATATATTATATATTATATATTATATATTATATATTATATATTATATATATTTAAAACCCTATCCCACGTTTATTTCGGTTTCTCTCGACTACCCTCGCGAAATTATTTCGTATCCTAAATAAAAATATATCAATGAATATTGACAATAGATAATTTATTAGGATATAAATGTATTTACCCAATGATTATTATTTTTATTATTAACTCATTAATAGTAATAATTGGAAATAGAACAAATTAGTCACATGTTTACAGCTAGAATAATAATCTCATTTATAAAATGATTTTTTTATATAAATAGGCGTCATATATTTTTAAATCTCAAGGCGAAATCGTTGATTTTCGAGTCAGCAGGCGCTGCAAAAGTGTATTTTATCTACTTATATATGTGCATATATGATATTATGGTCTCGATAACATTATTAGCTAAATTTATTAAGGATCCAATCTGTATATTTTTAGAGCGAACGCTTTACAAGCTAATATAATTATATTAGTAAAAGTGTGAAATATATTTTTAAATTACATTAAATTTTAATGCAATCAAATTAGTTTGTTTAAAATAATATGCGTCACGATCAATCTATGTCCATACTCTAACGATTATTTATGAGTAAATTAATTATATCCAACTCAAATTTCTAATAGATCATTCGAACTGAGGTAAATATGGATATACATATTGATATTATTAGAAATTTCCCAGGAATTAAAAAAATAAATAAAATCATACTCTTACTGCGCATTTGATAAATACTTCAGCGCTACAGCGAGTTCCGGGGGAAGAATGTGTGTTCCCCTGGCAGGTGCGAACTAAATCGAAGCAAATCCCATCTCGAGTTTAAGGAAAGTGCAACCACATAAAACCCACTCCAGCCCGACATGTAAGAGCCTTCTAGTATCTATCCAAATCCGTTTCGAATGAACAGAGCGCGGAAGAAGTTTTCCGCTCTAATCGTAAGATTACGTTTTGCACCTTGCATAAAGAGGCGACCTATTCAAGTTTGGATTAATTATGGCTTGGGAAAACCCTATCGGGAACCTGCTCTCCTTACAGATTCTTTCCCTGTAACTGTTGTTTTCTTTCTTCTATCTTCCGGGTGTTCATACGTTGCTATTTTCTGTAACCCTCTTTCCTTAACTTCTCGTTTTCATCTTCCACATTTCCTTTTATTCGTCCACCTCACTCTCTCTCCCCTCCTTCCTTTCCCTCCCTCTTCCTCTCCCTCTCTCCCCCTTCCATCTCTCCCCCTTCCATCTCTCCCCCTTCCCTCTCTCCCCCTTCCCTCTCTCCCCCTTCCCTCTCCTCCTTCCCTCTCTCTCTCTTCTCTCTCTCTCTTCCCTCTCTCTCTCTCTCCCCTCACGCTCCCTTCCCTCTCTCTATCCCCTTCCCTCTCTGCCTCCACTTCCCCCTCTCTCCCCCTTCCCCCACTCTCACCTTCTCTCTCCCCCCTTCCCTCTCTCTCTCCCATTCCCTCTCTTTCTCCCCTTCCCTCTCTCTCCCCTTCCCTCTCTCTCTCTCCCCTTCCCTCTCTCTCCCCTACCCTCTCTCTCCCCTACCCTCTCTCTCCCCTACCCTCTCTCTCCCCTACCCTCTCTCTCCCCTACCCTCTCTCTCCCCTACCCTCTCAATCCCCTACCCTCTCTCTCCCCTACCCTCTCTCTTCCCTACCCTCTCTCTCCCCTACCCTCTCTCTCCCCTACCCTCTCTCTCTCCCATTCCCTCTCTCTCTCCCCTTCCCTCTCACTCTCCTTCCCTCCCTCTCTCTCCCCTTCCCTCTCTCTCTCCTTCCCTCCCTCTCTCTCCCCTTCCCTCTCTCTCTCCCCCTTCCCTCTCTCTCTCTCCCCCTTCCCTCTCTCTCTCTCTCCCCCTTCCCTCCCTCTCTCTCTCCCCCTTCCCTCCCTCTTTCTCCCCTTCTCTCTCCTTCCATCTTCTCTCCTCCTTCCCTCTCTCCCTCTCATCTCTCTCCTTATCTCTCCCCTTATCTCTCTCCCCTTCTCTGTTCCCATTCATCCTGTCTCTCCCTCCTTTCGCTTCAGTCTTCCTACGTCTTTCTCATTTCTTTCTTCCTTTCCTTGCCTCTCTACACTTCCTTCCATCCTCCCTTCCGCCTCCCTTCTCATCTATTTATTCGTATCTTCCACTCTGGTTTCCTCATAACTCTCACCTACCTCATTTCTCACTCTTTTCTCACTCTCTTTCGCCCCCTTCTCATCTCCTATTTCCGTCTTATCCCCTTGCCCCTCTTCCACACTATATTTTACCATCTCTATTCTTAGACTTTTTCAATCCCTCTCTCTGTTTGCCCTCCTATGCTAAAACGCACTGCCCAGACTCGCGCACTCTACCGACCGTCTTTTCCTTCCATTTCTCACCCTACTCCCTCCCTCTCTCGTGCTTTCTCTTCACGTTCCGGATCGATATTTCCTGCTTGCAAGATTTTAACAGATCGCGGAGACCGACCGGTAGAATGGGGTTCTTGAGACAACACGCGATGCGGGTAAACGGGGGATTTTATATTCGTGTGTGTGTGCAAGAGAAAGAGAGAGGGAGAGAGAAAAAGAACGAAGTGCTTTGTAGAAAAGATGAAAGAGGGAGAGAAGGGAAACGGAGAGAACTGGATAAGAAAGGAGGATGGCGATTAAGAAGAAGATTGTGGGGAAGGAGAGAAAGAGGTTGGCCGAGGCTGAAGCGAAAAGAGGAAGGTGGGGTAAATGAATGAGAAACGTAAGGGAAAGGAGGGAATGAAACAGGAAGTGGTGGGAGGGGAAAATGGAATCGGATAATAGGGAAGGAAATAGCGGAGAAACTTATGAAGGGGAGGAGAAGCGATGTTTGGAAGTTAATAGAGGCAGACCTAAGCGGAAAGGACGGCGGAGAAAAAGGATGGAGAGAGAGAGAGAGTGGTAAGGAAAAAAGGGAGGGATAATAGAACGAATTAGTGGTATGTAAGGGCTGCGGGTGCAAGGAAACAAACAGAGCATAATGAAAGTAAATGGTTTTGGGAGGGCGGGCACGAAGGAGTGATAGGATTTTATTTTGGCCGAGATGACAGAGGGCGGCGGGAGTGGGTGGAATGTGGAACGAGGACGGGTTGCCTTTAAGTGAGAGGAAACGGGAAATGGAAAAGCAATCTATGAAGAAGTTCGAGAGCGGAACGAGATCAACAGCCCGGTAAAGCGTTTTGTAGGTGGGATGCCGTTTTACTGCAGTCGAGATACTTCGCTAAGTATTTATGTTTTTATCCGAGCTGTTACATATACGTAGCACACTATAGGGTGCGTGCGTGTTTATCCAAGTATGCTAAAGTGTTCATAGATGTGTACTCATTTTTGTACGTGTGACTGTAATGCAACGAAAACGAAACAAGTAAGGAAATAGCTGCTGAAGCAGACGGTATATGGCGGTTATTTCGAATAAGAATTTTAGACAGGCAGACGGACAGACCGAGAAAACGTGTACGAGACGTGTATAAAGAGACAGAATACTGAATCGATTGGCGAAAAAACGAAGTCTCTATCTGCTTTCGTTTAGGAGGAATTAGCGCATCAGGCAGACAGATTGACAAACTGAATGCATAAGGATTTTTTTTAAACCACTAATGATGAAAAGTAAGAATTTCAGTAACATACTTTCACTTCAAATATTCCCATATCTAACGATTAAATTAATCGTTGGAGCTGGAGCTGGAAACGGTCGAATAATTAATTAAGAGAGCAAGTATCGATAAAAAAATGATGAATGAAATTCGATTAAACGTTAGCGTCTCGCGAAAAAAATTACTGTTTATAATATTGCCGGAGAATTATAGCCACATTTCGGCCATTTCCATTTAGAATGTGTTTTATCGTTTTACGACTGGACGATAAACTAGAAACCAGTTATTCTAAGGATTTGAACGGTCGGCAGAAGAGATAAACTGTAATTAATTAAAAAATCTTTCCAGTGCCATCTATTTATCTCCATTTATTCCACGGAATCTGTGCCATGTGTGTACAAACTTCTTTCATCCTGTCATGTATGAGGGTTTTTCCCAAGCGCTTCATCCGAACCAAAATGGATATTAACGCTTAAATTCATGATCGGCAATTTCTGTCTGATTAAGATGTTTGAGCAATTATCTTACAGAACCTCCTCGCTCTAGGTCCTCTCCCCTCGTAATTCCACTCGCACTCCCTCTGTAAACTCCAATTTCCCCTCTTCAAATCTCTGTTATGTCTCTCTCTCTCTCTACCTATGCATGCCTTTGTTTGTCTTTACCGTATCCCCTTTGCGATGAACGAGAGAGAAAGTGAAAGATTATTCCTCCTCTCTCTCTCTTTCAAGAGGCGCAGGAGACGCCTCGAACAACTCTCGAACCGGAGTCTCCAAAATACCTCCCTCATGCACCTTACTTCCTTCTTTCCCTCCCCCTATCTCCCTTCCTCCTCCACACCGAACCTGTTGCATCCTCAGGAGAATTCGAGGGAGTTCTCCTTCGTTAGCCCCCTGTTAGAATCTTTTGGGGTTCCTCCACTCCTGTGTCTCTCTCTCTCTCTTCGGTCGAAAGCGGGTTCTGCTGATAAAGGTGCTTTTCCCTTGCGAAAGGCATAGCAATGGGAGGTAGGGTGAGTTTTGAAGCAAAGGTTGAGGGACCGTGAAATCTTCTGCGTGCGATAGGGTTGCGAAACGGTTTCCTTCGTTAATGGGAGGAGAAGGGGATTAGTCCCGAATTTGACGTCGACATCGCCATTTATACCGTACGAAAGGAGGCTCATCCGGTGCAAATAACCCCCTTATTATTTAGGACTCGGTATGAAATTATGTGAGCCGAAAAATTCTTACGTCTTTTTGAATCTTTTTATGCGGACATACAGAAATGTGACGGCAATACCGTAATTAGATATCGTTTAAAATCCCTCAATACCTGTATGTTAGCCCGAGAGAGTAGAAATATGCAGGCGCTAAGATTTCAGATCTGTGAAATAGACCTTAGTGCGTCTTAAAAGGGATCTCAACAAATAAACTGTATTTAGGCTACGTACGACATAACCTTTGAAGTTTATCGATCGAATTTTTATCGCATCAATTTTGAAAGTATAACCTTTCTTCGATGTTTAATTAGTGCCATCTTGTAATCGTGATTTACGATAAAGCTACTCGGTGATAAATGTACACGGTTCTCTTTCGGACACACGGAAGAAGTTAAAGGGTTAAAAGGCGATCATGTCGAAATTGCTTTCGAGGACGCCGCAATGTAAAGATGCAAATTCGATCGCGCCACCTGACGAGAAGAAAGATAAGAGAGGCTTTAGGGATAAGCGCGGGGAAGTTATATTCTCATTAACTACTTTTGTTTTCTCTTGCCCTTAAAATTCAGAAGATGATAGCCGGATGGTAATCTTCGACAGAAAAAAGTCTCTCCGCACAGGAAAAATCGATTCAATAAGGCTGAAGCTTCCCTGAACCTCGCATTTGCCTCGTACGAGTACTGGAGGAAAAACGAATGAAAATGTCAAGAAAATGTCGCACGAAATCGATTAATTCCTCTGGGAATGTTAGCTTAAATCGTTTGGAAGATAAGACTTTCCCGAGATCTCCGATCCCTATAAAGCACGCAAAAATTTAACCACTGGTGGCGTTAATGTTCTAAACTCGAAGAGAAGAGATTGAGGGGTGGAGATCGGTAAACCATCCCGGCGCAGCGCCTCTGATACGTATAAAATCCGCACAGAATAGAAAAAGCCAAGGAAACGTCAGCGAAAAGGGGAAGTTGCTAGAGAGAAAGAGATAGGGAGAAAGGGATGGGAGTACTAAATTATTCTTCGTTAGTGTGTATCGCATCGGTTAGAAAATTAAATAAACTTCTCGTAATTTTTTCTCTCTCTTAGGCGTCGGTAGAAAACGGGGTCAAGAGAAAGCAACTCCAAACGACGGCCTCACTTATCGATCACCGATCAATGGATAGGGGACTTTGTGGGTGGAGGGGGAGGAAGGGCTTAACGGGACCGGACGCGATAAGGTCTCTATTTTAAGTCGGTGACCAATATCGTAATTTTCGCCAATTTCTGCCTAGCGTGGATGTTTTCGGAGGGCCCTCTTTCGGGTCGGATTCACCACCACCTAGCCCAGAACCAACTCAAGACTCTTATTCATAAGTGGTCGTTGCTATTTCCTCCGATGGAGTCGACCTAACGGCCACAAATGTTGTATTCGTAAGTCCACCGCTCTAAAGGAATGGGTGCGTATTTTTGTGTTTGGAATATTCATTATCGAATAAAAGTAGGCTACTGAGAAAACGATAGCGTGTTGGGGGACTGATTCATTCGTGTAGCGTTTTTCTCGTGATAAATTGTCAGTTTAAGTACCAGCTTACAATGATTATATGCCATAAAAATTGGGGGAAATTACTTACCGAGAGGTTAGATTTAGATTTGTATCTTGCATTTTCAATACACGTAAGTTTACAAGCGGTTTGACGAGTCTTGTTTTTAGTGCTGACATAGGCGATACAAAACTAAATGAAGACAGCGCGATATATTCCATAAATTAGAATATTATGTTGTTTTAACTCAAATAGTCTGATACACTTGCACGTTCTTATTTTTATAATATTCATCATCTTATAAATTTTGCATCGAAACGTATGGAAGTTATCTTAACTGGCATTTATTTGTTAGGAGCAAGAAAGATACGTCAATTATAGTTATTTACTATAGTGAAGCTGTTTACTGAGTTGCTTCCTTTCTCATTCGTTACGTCATGAGTCGATTTAGCAAGCTTGAATCTTCTATTGTCAGTTTCATTGTAATTTACGAGTTGCCTTCGGCATGAGAGGGCCGCATTAAACATCGAATGCAAAAATATGCGTACTTAAAATGTTCATGCAATACTACGTTGAATTTTTAAAAGTGCATTTCAAGGGTTAGTTTAAAATATTAAAGTTTAGCAAATGTTTAAAGAAAACACATTATAGGATAAAATTTTCTCGGTCGTTCTAGTTAAAAAAACATTTCCCTTAATTCTATCTCCTCCGGGGAATGAACTCCGTCCAACTATTAGCCCACGCGAGAGACATGCATTAATAAGGTCCGCTTCCCCCTTGGCGCCATCCCATCCTTGCCTCAAAACAAAGCCCATTTCCTTCGCAAGAATTAAGTTACCGCCTTGGATATTCATTACACTAATTGCTGAAATCTACGGACGTTTTAATGTTTCACTGCGGATTAATCATTCCCGGTGGCGAGACGAGTGGGAGGGATAGGAAAGGGGGAAGAGGGAGGGAGAGGAATGGAGGAGAGAGAGAAATATGCATAAGGTGAGAGGATGAGCACTGCCGCCCTTCGCCGAAATATAAAGGAGAGGCAAGCAGTAAGCGAGTAACAGGAAGAAATAGGGCCCACGAGAAGGGTGAGACGAGTATAAATAATTGAAACGAAAAGGAAAAATTTGCTTCAGGAAAACCATAAGAGAAATGTAAGTGCATTTCAGAAAAGGGTAAATTGCAAGAGCACTAAATGTCGCAAATATAAAATAAGCGTAACTGTTTTAAATAGCCGTATTTTTTTCTTTTTTTTAAGTGGGTAATATTGCTGAACCATATTGTTTGCAAATTTACGAACTATATTTCTGCAATAGCTGTATAAAGGTTGGGAAAACAACATGTGCATTACACTTACAAAGCAGCCGTCAACAGAGCCGGCCCCCTGTTTGTGTGGTTTGAGGAGACCGCGCTAAGTCAGCGTTCCGTCCTTCGGAAGGGACATTAAGTCGTTGGCCCCGTAGGTGCTCTTCGTTAAGAGTAGGCTAATGCCGGCACCGGGTTTTCCTCTTTCCTTGTGAGCGTGTTCGGTGTGGAAGGCTATAATCATCCAAGAGGTTTATTAGCCAAAAATGCACACGCACGCAGCCGTCACCAGTGGTCATTCGCGTATAGTACTCTTAATTGATGAGGGCTGTTTTCAGCCAAAATACGCAAATGGTTTGCCAATCTTTTTATGGCTATAGGGGAGACGTAGTTTTTTAATTTCATTTCAGCCATAAGGCGAGATCGATGATTTTTAGTCTAACGCATGTAATTTAGAAAAAAATTACAGTGACGCGGTGGGAAAACGTGAGAGAAAATTTTTCCTCGGAGGAAAGCTATTCTTAACGAGAAGGAAAATACGCAGAGATTTCTAAACCTATATTACTATATTATATAGGAATATTAGGTAAATTGGAAGTTCTAATTTACAGACATTGCCCAAAATTATATCTGGATGATGAATTAGTAAAATGTCATGATAAATCTAACAAAAATCCGTCAAGTGATTCAAGAGATTAAAGGCGCGACAGAAAGACGAGACGTGCCCATAAGGCGACTCGCTGCTATCGCTTCGCTGATATAAAGCGCTTAAAATGAAATTTTAACTACAGGCGCCACTTCAGAAGAAAGCAGTACAAAATACGAGATATTGTTGGAAAGGGTGCAAAAATATTCTCGGCCGCAAATTTTCAGAGTTCAACGTTGAAAAAAAATTGGCGAAAAGTGAAACTACGTGGTTTCATTCGATGGGTGAATTTCGCGTTTCTTCCATTCAGGTTTTGGGTGAGATGGAACAACGGCACGAGGCCATGACTCAACAAACTGTAACCGAACCGGGAAAAAGTCGTTCTTCCGTAAAACGCATCCGGAATCGGAATGAATCTTTTAAACTCCGGAGAAGGGATGGCAAAAAATGATCCCCCGAAAAAAATCCCGTGGGTACACTCCGTCGCATTCTGTTCCGTCTCTCCCAATGGATAGTTGTTCTTTATGGTTCTTTATGCTCGGCGCTTAAGTCGAGTTTTAACGGATGATAAAATAAATCGAGGGTAGTTAAACGGTGAAAAATGGTACTATAGATGAAACGAGCGTCTTTTATTAGGTCGCGACCTAATAACGGTTGTGATTACTATCTCGGATTTTATTATCGGGGAACTTTTGCTTAAACCGCTCTTTGAGATCAGATACAAAATGGACGCCGTAGTCTTTCTTGCTGAATTTGTCATCTCTTCATGGAAAATTATTGGCTTTAATGACAAACTAATGAAAAGGTTTATTAATATAATCATTTTAATAACTAATCTATGGTGAAAAGAGGACAAGGTGAATTTAAGTATGTTGTTTTCCGAAAAATTAATTTTACTAGACGAGGTCTAACTTTAGCTCAGACGACCAAGAAAAATTATGATGTGTGGGCTCTTAAAAAGGATTACAACCAATAAATAAACAACATTATTGCTACATAATGGAAAACCGCTGTCCCTGTCTTTCCCTTCGATCCCTAATGGTATGTAATGGTGCGACATTGCTTTCCTCCCCTGCTTTGTCAGAGCTCAAGTTGGATTTCAGATAATATAGCGCATACTAATGGATATTTTTTAAAGGTAAAAATGAACCACAGTAATCAAAATAAGGCATGGTGAGCAATAAATTTATTTCAGTGGTCGCAACACGCTGAAGTTGTATAGAAATTATTTCACACACTTTCACCACTGGAGTTAAAAAAATAACCTGCTATCGTATATCTACATCTACATCTACAAGTTACCCTGCAATTCACCAAGTTGGTGGGTGGCAGGGGGTGCAATGCACCAAATCCTACCTAAAGATTGCCTAACGCAATTCGAAATTTCCTATTGTGATCTCTTATTGTCCTCGGAAAGAACGAGCCTAGATAACGCTCCGTCCTACAATCGATCTCACGTATTTTATCGTCTCGATCATTTCTACCTATATACGTCGGTGCCACAATTATTCCCACTACCTCCTCTTTTAGACATTCTGACCTATATTTCTCTAGAAGTTTCAACCTTGAGTGCAATCTACGGTCCTCCAGTGATACCCAGTTCAAATCGCTCAATAAAGAGGTGACGCTTTCCTTATGTTCGTACTTTTGTTTTACAAATCTGGCTGCTCTGCGCTGTACTCTTTCTAGTTGAATTATGTGTCCCTTCTCGTACGGATCCCATATGCTCGCTGCGTATTCCACTTGTGGTCTTACCAGTGATAAGTAGCATGTTTCGCGTACTTTCTCTGTAGTGTTCCGTACTATTCTACCTATGAATGCCAGTTTCTTGTTGGCCGCGCCTATAACTCGACGAATGTGCATGTCCCACGAAAGATCTCGACAAATGGTTACTCCTAAATATTTTACATACTCAGCTTGTCGAATACTCATTTCATCTATTTTATATTCGAAACCTAAATCTTTGTTCTTACTTTTCCAGAACGTGACTGCGGCACATTTAGTATAATTAATTTCGATTTGCCATTCTTTGCACCACGCTGAAATGGCTCTTAAGTCTTCACACAGAGACTGATGGTCCTCCTGATTTTTTATTTCTTTATATAGAACGGTGTCATCGGCGAAAAGCCTAATTTTACTACGAACAACCGAGCACATATCATTTACATAGATTAAGAAGAGCAGAGGGCCCAATACACTTCCCTGAGGAACCTGCACTGCCTATATTTTTTTTAATGCCAAGATTTGAAAGAAAGAAGTAAAAGCTTGCTGGCGAGATAGGAAACCTGCAGAACGAGAGAATCTAAAAAAAGAGAAAAATATGAGGATCGAGTGGAAAAATGCATTAACGACCAAATACGTCTATGGCGATGAGTGGAGTGGGAAACCGATCGTTGTAGGGAACAGAATACACATACGTGCATATCGTAGGTTAAGGCCTCGGTCGAAATGCGGAAAGGACGAGAGCGAGCAGACCAGAGGGCGCCCTTTCCCACTCCTATATCCCCTCGCCCCCCTCCCCCTCTTCCTTCCCCTCTCCCTCTTCCTTCCCCTCCCCCTCTTCCTTCCCCTCCCCCTCTTCCTTCCCCTCTCCCTCTTCCTTCCCCTCCCCCTCTTCATTCCCCTCCCCCTCTTCATTCCCCTCCCCCTCTTCCTTCCCCTCCCCCTCTTCTTTCTCCTCCCCTTCTGCCCACTGTTCCCCTTTTACTCTTCCGTCCTCCCAGGGGATGAGACCGCAGAGCTGACCACGGGTAATTAGTATCGTTTGAGAAGGGTTTCCACGCGAGCAAGACCTTCATAATTCACGGCGTGCTTCGAGGGAGAGAGGAAGGGAACGGGAGGAAGGGAACAGGAGGAAGGGAACGGCAGAGAGAGAGCGGGAGGTGGAGGTAAAAAAAGGGAGAAAGAATTCGCATGGAAAAAAGGGACGAAGGAAGACGAGAAACAGGAGATTGGATAGATAGGAAGAGAGATAGGATAAAGAGATAGGGAGAGTCTTTATCTGGGAAAAAAGTGGGAGTGAGAAACAGTGGAGGGGTTAGAAGAGGAACGGGGCAAGGAAGAGGGAGAGAGGCAGGGGGAGAGAGAGGCAGGAAGAGAAAGACAGTGGGAGAGAGAGTGTCATGGGGAGAGATAGTCATGGGGAGAGAGAGAGGCATGGGTAGAGAGAAATGGGGAGAGAGAGGCATGGGGAGAAAGAGACGGGTAGAGAGAGTCAGAGAGAAAGGCAGGAAGAGAAAGTTTGGGAGAGACAGTCATGGGGAGAGAGAGGAATGGGGAGAGAGAGGCATGGGGAGAGAGAGGCATGGGGAGAGAGAGGCATGGGAAGAAAGAGACGGGTAGAGAGAGTCGGAGAGAGGGGCAGGAAGAGAGGAAGGGGGAGAGAGAGAGGCAGGGAGAAACAGGGGGAGAGAAGGGGGTTATGGAGAATAGTAGAAAGGGAAGGCCAGAGTAGGAAGGGAATCATGAAGGGAAGAGAAATGAGAGTGGAATGGTAAGAGTAGAAAAGGAAATGAAATTTAAAGTTTTGAGCTAATGGATAAAGATTATATATAGGTAGTAGGAGGGAGGGAGAAATGAATTTCTTATTGAGGGGAACGAGGGAAAGGATAAAACTCGGATGAGAATGGCAAGAGAGAGAGAGAAGAGGGGTCGAAGGTGGAGAGGGGGGATCGGTTAGAAGAGGTTGTTACCGAACGAAGCTTGGCCATAACCGCGGCGGATACCCTTGGTCGGCATCTCACGCCGACCTCCCATACGTGCTTCCCTGAACCCGTGACCTCTTTTTCCCTGCCCCTTCCCAGCCTCTCCTCTGCAGCCCCACCTTCCCTTTCCATCGTGCACCGCACCACGTGCCCCTTTTTCATCCCCTACCATCGCGGCTACCCGCCATTGTAAACTCTCCACGCTCTGCCATTTCTTTTTTACCATCCGCGCACATTTCATCGCACACACCCGGAGATGACTCCACAAACTAGGGCCTCGCCTCGCCACTCGGTGAAACAAATGCAATAATTCGCGTAACCACCAACCGAGTGTAATTAATAAACCATGTTAAAATTACCAACGGTGATGACCTCTTAGCAACTGAAACGAGCGTCTACTTTTCTCGACCGCTATTATAGTTATTGCAGATGCGTAATTTATCAATTAGATTCCACGAATTTGACGAGTTTGGTAATTCTTTTTAGAATGGATGTAGTTTTTCACGAAGTAAGAATAAAAAGAAAATATGTTTTGGTATAAAACTATTGTTTGGAATAAAAGTAATGTATCGGCAATATGTTTCCTATTTGTTTCCAAATCTCCCGAATATCTCGTCTGTATTTTACTCCCATTTTATCCTGAGATTACCACGGACTTAGTATATCTAAAGTTTTTCCAGATTACAGTGTCCATCAGCGCCTAATCTCGTTTTAATCGCATTGACCGTTCTTCAGTATTTATTCCTATCTTCAATTTGTGGATTTAATCATGAAAAATACTCCTTTCTGCTATTGTTTCTTTTTCTTGCTCCCTTTACCGTATACGATTTCATTCCGAATTGTCATGCTATGTTCGTTCTTTCGATTATTTATTGATTTTCGGTCTCATTCCATACATAATATTTGTTTCATTCTTGTAAAAAATTCCAAATCAAATAATCCTTTCACTATCTAGCATTTAAATTTTAAACGCAAATAAAATTTTAATATTACTATTTTCCATCCGTTTTTAGTGCTTTTCGTCATTGCTGATGTCCGTCCGTCCGTACGCATATATCAGGGAAGGATTGGCTGAACCGATTTCAACCAAATTCGGTGCATAAAATATTCACATAAATCAATGACCAAAATGACATATTTGGATCGGATCGACCTAGCACGGGGGCCACAATTGCAACGTTTATCTTTTCGATAATCATGAATTTGGAAGGAGTTGGCTGAACTGATTTCAACAAAATTCTATACGAAGGAGGCATGCAACATAAAAAATCAAAATCAATATGTTTAGTATACATTTACAAATCAGGGCTGCCACAATGGAAGTAATTAAAATATTTGTTTTCACAAGTATTTGTGTTGAACTGTCTATATCAATTTTAACCAATTTTAATATTTATAATTTAAATATATATACAAAACCCTAATAACATATTTGGACAGGATCGATCCAGCAGGGGTGCCACAATTATAAACTAAAATCGTTCCTTAATTATGGATTTGGAAGGAATTGGCTTAACGAATTTAAACTAAATTTTCTATATAAGATTTTTACAACATACCATAATGAAATCCATATGTTTAAAGCGGAACTATAGAGGAGGGCTACTACAATGAAAAGTAAAATTATAATACTTTTGAGCCTATTTCTAGAGAACTGACAGCATGGATTTTAACCAAATATTATATATATAATATTCATATAAATAAATAACCAAAACAGCATATTTCAACCGTGTCGACCAGACAGGGCTACCACAATATCATGGTTGAAATTTTTCTGTAACTACAAACTTCGAAGGTATTGACTGAACCGATTTCAAAGAAATTTCGTTTGTAGGGCGATTATATAATGGCGAAACGAAATTAACATGTTTAGAACGGATCTAAAAAGCAGGGTTACCACCATATAAGGAAAAATAATTTTCTGATTTTAAAGCAAATACATTAGTATGCGATTTTACTACGACGATTTTGACGACAAGCACTTCTGTACCACGGGAAACCCGTGTACATCCCTAATTGTTATAATTTATAAAATCTTATTTCTATTTTCGCGTCGGCATGGATATTTGTAGTCTTCACTTTGTTGTATGGACAAATTAATTATTCGAGATCAAAAGTTGTAATTGTTGAATGTACGAGGACTGTTGATTTAAAATTATTTTGAAAATTTTGGTTTATCTATTTTTACGTTATGCCGAACGCATTCGAAGGTTGTGGCAAAAGAGAGAGGAATATTTATAATCTGTAAACGATCTGAGAACCTTTAATACAATGTTGAGCAACGTTCGCACTGCGGGTCGCATGCGGCCTCCGAGAGAGTTTTTTGCGGCCCGCAAAGTTAAGATTAAAAAGATATTTAACCCATATTCATATAATATACATTCAAATAAAACCCTTGATATTGAAATGTTAACCTTAAAGACTTAAATTAGACTTGATTTTCGCTGATGTGACACCTCATTATCTCTAGTTAACGTCCGATTTAAAGTCTAATCTGGCACACCAAAGCATTGAAAACTTGCAAAGCGGCCCGCCGAGGAATTCGCAACCACGAATGCTGCCCGCCACTGCTTTAACAAGTGTCTCTCCTTTTCCTTTAATATCCGCTCCCATTTGTTTTCAATTCCTGCGAAATTAGGCGTTGCATCCACGTTGTCTCTTGCCTCAAATCGCATTTGAAGTTATAAGCAACACCGTCATTGTCTCCTTCATCAAAGCTCCTTCGCTTCCCTCCCATTAATTTTTTCTACTCATCCTTGGATGGTTATGGGAAACAAACGCTCTCGGAAATCACGAGAAAAAACGAGGCGTACCTTTAATGGGAAAAAACCTTTCCCCCTTGGATATTGCAAATATTCTTCCCTCGTTTCTAGTCGCTTCTCTAGGCACGCAAAAATTTTGCCTCGATGATTCGTAAAGCACTTGCAAAAGATAGTTTTCCGGAAGCACTATATAGGAAAATATATTACCCCAATTTTCGTAGAAATATTAGATATCCCCTTCATTGCCCATCTGAAATGGCTTTTGACTATCGTTCTTTAGCACTCTGCTTCTTTTATTTTTTGCTGTTTAAATTTTGACGTAATTATAATCATATTATGTATAAAATATCAATGCTAGGTTTCGGAGAATTCACTTTTGATTATTTTTTGTCTTTACAGAAGTTCATCTGTCACTCATTTTGGTTATTGTTGTAACGATTATTGATAACATATTTTTCGCTTTTCTCTTAAATAAAAATCATATTATAATTCTATTATATACATAATATCCTTATTCTGTAAGTTGGTCCGTCCGTCCGTCGGAACACTAGAAATCCCCATCAGAGAACACTTAAAAATACCTTTTTTCACTTATATGGAAAATGTTTCAAACAATGGTTGTAGAAAATTAAATATTCTACAACTTTTATTCCAGTACATTTTTACTTTTATCAAATATTTCAAAATAACGGATAAGTCACAAGAATAAATATCCACTTCCGGTTGACCGATTTTTACCAAAAACTAATCAGTTCTTGTGACTCTCATAAAAATGTTAATTATAAAATGTCGCGTTTTCTTCCTGATTAATAGTTTTTGAGTTAGAGCACCCACAAAAAGCTATCACACACACACACACTAGAACACGCTGACATCATCGAGAAAATGGTCAAAACGTGTTCAGGGGACCTCAAAACGTGTATTTCCGTTGAAATCTCGAAGTCGATCTTTTTCATGAATACAATACTTTCCCCTATAAGTAATAACTATAATAAATTATAATTGATTATAAAAAAATGTTATACTATTGAATCATGCGCCATTGCCAAATGGTTGGAATTCATAAAAATAAATCTAGGTGGCCTAATTTTCAATGGATTTTTCTAACTGATAATACAGGAAATATTTCGAACCGATTTTCAAATAGGATTTTTAAAATAACATTTTGAGACTTTTATTTAAATTTCTTAACTAAAGTGATATTTCTGTAAAATTTTCGAAACTATTATAGTTAAAAGAAAAGTGCGATCTTAAAATATAGTTAAAACGCATTGCAGTTCATGTAACTATTTAGTTAATAGTAAGTAAGTTACTATACAATTTTCCTTTGATGCTAAATTGACAGTTCAATCACATTTCATCCTTTTTTTTACGAGTTAATAAGAGTAAAATAATTAATTTATTGAGTTAAATTCTATGTTAAATTTCAGCTACTTCTTTATGCACTATATCTTATTATATCGATTTTACTCTTATTTTCAGCAAATATTTGGATAATCATTTGGCCTCTCTACTAATAATTACTTAAACAGTATAATTAAAACAAAGATAATTTTCAAGTACACAGATTTGATTGTGCATGAAAGCCAAACCAGATCATAGCATATCTTACTGATTTTTCATATCGAAATCAAATATATTTGGAATGCTTTTATGATAATCAGGTCATATTTGACGGGCAAATACTCTAGTTTTTTTATAAAGTTTATTATTGAACTGCATGGACAACGAGTTTTTTCAAGAATGGCGCACTTTAGATTTTGTTAAACACATTTTTTTTAAGTAAATGGATATTATATCGTAAATATAAAAAAATCCTCACTACAGCAATATTCTACTAATTGTTTTGAAACCAACCTATTTTATAATGTTTTACATGACGACGGGAAACTATTGCGGATTTTATATATTTAATTGAAAGTTAAATTGTATGCATAATTTCTTTAAGTCACTAAATTATGTAAGTAAACAGCAATAAATGTTTTTTTGATATCTTAAAATGGAGAGCAATATCTTTGGACCTCATTGCTGTATTAGTTTAGAAACTTTATTTAGCAAACTTCTTTGATATTTCCTCTAAAAAAAGGCTGAGGACGAATGAGCGGCATATTTAATGTGAAATCGCGCTGAATGTATGCTTTTCTTCCATTTGATCCTTATTTTAGTAACATTTTATGTGAAGAACATGTAAGACGTGCAAATATCGACGGGAAAAGCTAAGCACGCGTTTTACAAAAGATTTAAGTATGATTGGACGAACGAAGAATTAAAAATTAGACAGACTACCCGACTACTTCAAAATACTCGAGACGAATCACCAACCGTTTTTTTTTTAAATAAACTATTTGACCAAAATCTCCGCAAACCACCCAGTCCGACATGACCGTTTTATTCCTTCCGCCGCTCCCTTCACCGACGTAAACATAAAGTCGTAACCAAAAAATCTCCGCGGGAAGCAGTCCCGGCATGCCTTCGCCCGTCATCTCTCGCGGTAAATCTCCCGGGCGGTTCCAACAATCGTTTTTATCTCCGCGCAGAGTCGTGTTTGCCGGTTAAAGAGCGCCCGTCCTCGCCCGTCTTTTCCGCTTCGCCGGAACAACGCGACGGGTAAACAAAACGGAAGAAATTGTAACCGCCCGCTCGCCCAGACAGATTCATTAGTAATCCAAGCAACACATTACCCCTCCCCCCCCCCCCGCCCCGCCACCTCCCCGGAACAGGCAGGTCGAATTAGAGGAAAAGGGAGGGAGGGTCGAGAGAGAGGAGATAGGAAAGGAGAGAGAGAGTAAACTTCTCTCCCTACCCAAGACGTTGTGCTTGCGTGCTGAGAGCAAATGACCGCTCACTCACACCTCTGCCCGGATATCCCTCTTCCTCCGCAACCCATCCTATCTCCCCCTTTTAACTCCTCCTACCTCTCTCTCTCTTAACCCCATGATGACCACTCCTCTCAATCAACCTTCCACTCGTTCTCACCCCCTTTTTGGCTCGCTCGCGGAGAGAACTGTCTTCGCCACTGAACCCCTTTTTACAAGTCCTTCACCCTCTCTCTCTCTCCCTCCCTCCTTCCCACTTCCCCTCCCCCTACTCCATCATCCCGCACCCCACTCTAGTGAGCCGCAACCAACACCTAACGCTCCGACCCTCTCTACCCTACTTCAGACTCTTGCGCGTTAGTGCTAGAGCCGCTTGATTAACCCCCTGATTGGCCGCCCTTTTTCTCCCCTAATCTCTCTGTCCGTAATACGACGCGGTGGAGACTTCTTGGCCATAATGACTCGGGCGATTTGTACGTCTCGCCTTTGAAGTATTTTCTTCGAGATTGTTAGCGGAATGTTAGGACGACTAAGACTTCTTTCGACGCCGTTGGGTTCGGAAGATAGACGTTTTTTAAACGCGTTTCTATTTACGACCGTGCTTATGTTTTCGCCCTGCCTGTCCGTCTGTCCCATAAATTAAATTAAAATGGAAATAAAAAGGTAAGAGATATAAGATAAATTGCAGGGTGTGAGTGATCTATGATGCCATATAATAAGCTGCCAAAGTAATTTTATTTAGAAATCGATTGGTGTCAGGGGGTGCCTGCAAAATGATAAATTAAGATTCTCGGCAAATGGTTACAGATAGAAAGTTAAAAATTTTTAATTAATTACTGAATACATTACTTTATGTCATATGTTATATCTATACTAGCGACGACCCGTCAAAAATGACGTTATGATAATAGAAATCTAAAAATAGACATTCGAGTTTGTGAAAATTTTCTCCTCAAAAACAAAGCGAATGAAAAAACTTATTTTTTAATTTCTCAAACTAAAACGTCTTTGATTGTTTTGTATTGTTTGTTTTTGGCAAAACCTGTTTGAAGATTTAATGATTAGTGTAACAGTTACTTTAAAACGACGTTTTTTGTTAATGTGCGATCCTCCCCTGGAATTAATTTTCCATGATATGGTGTGTTGTGAACATGGACTCTTAAATTTTCATGATTTCTGCATCGTGTCAATTTTTTGCTTATATAAGAAAGCATACAATGATGAGGATTACGAGTTGAACAATCTGTTCTGTCGTCATGGAAACCTTTCATAAAACAAGCAATATTTTCATGAAATTTTCAATTTTTATTGCAAAGTTTGAGCGATTTCGAACCGAAAGCAAAAATCAACGATAAGAATAAGAATATTTGTTTATTTTTCTTTCAAATGGCTTTTATCCGAAGATCGTAGGTCAATTACTTATGATTTAATTTTGCAAGAGAAAAAAGCCTGCAGGTCGAAAAATCGATTTTTACGGGTTATGTTATGAGGAATGAACTCGAACTCGGGACGTTTTTCGTAAATTTTTCCTCGTCAGAGCATTTTTACTTTCTCCATATACGTAGTATAGGGGAAACTATTGTATTCATGAAAAAGATCGACTTCGAGATTTCAACGGAAATACACGTTTTGAGGTCCCCCGAACACATTTTGACCATTTTCTCGATGATGTCAGCGTGTTCTAATGTGTGTGTGTGTGTGTGATAGCTTTTTGTGGGTGCTCTAACTCAAAAACTATTAATCAGGAAGACAACGCGACATTTTATAATTAACATTTTTATGAGAGTCACAAGAACTGATTAGTTTTTGGTAAAAATCGGTCGACCGGAAGTGGATATTTATTCTTGTGACTTATCCGTTATTTTGAAATATTTGATAAAAGTAAAAATGTACTGGAATAAAAGTTGTAGAATATTTAATTTTCTACAACCTTTGTTTGAAACATTTTTTCCATATAATGCATTGTTTAAGAGCTGACACCACCACGCCACCTACCGACGACTATTGTTCAACAATTGACGCTTAGTTACATCTTAGTAACGCTCCTTTTTCTTTTCTTAATTGTTGGAGCTTTGCGGCTACATCCAATATCATAAGGCTATGGTTTGAGTTTATTTCTGTTCTTTGTAAAGTCTAAAAATATTTGCTTTAATATTTGATAAATATAAAAATATATCGGAATATACGTTGTAGGAAATTTATTTTTCTACAACCTTTATTTGAAATACTTTTCCATATAATGCATTGTTTAAGAGATATCTTATATTTTTGCTGCCATTACCACGCCACCTACCGACGACTATTGTTAACAATTGACGCTTAGTTACGTCTTAGTAACGCTCCTTTTTCTTAATTGTTGGAGATTTGTGGCTATAACCAATATCAGAAGGCTATGGTTTCTGTTTATTTCTGTTTTTTGTAATTTCTAAAATTTTCTCGCAGTTTCTTAAAATATTTATTATTATGTAACCTAGTTGGAATTTTTAGAAATATTACAGGTATAGAGAAAGTCATGTGGTGGCCACATCAGATATTTACTTATGAGCAGACCATTTTCTCCCGATTTCATTGTTATATGTACGATATTTGCTCAAGTTCTTCGTCTTTTAACGTATTTTTACCACCAGTTACTCACGAACGGACTAACGAACCTGGGATTTTATTATAATTGGATATTTACAAAAAGTTCAAATTTACATTTTTAAATAAACCTCAATAAATGAAACGCGCTTTATCATTTTGCGTCAGCAGGTGAAGCTCCCATTTTTATACTTTTTAGTTTTATTTCGATTAGTTTTTTTGATTGTACCGTTCCCTGCGTGCTTGACGAAATTGTAAATTTTTAATGCGTCCGGATGATATAACAATTGAGATTTACGCGCTCATTTGCTTTTGCTGACGGCTAAGCTTCCATCCCTTTCCCCGCAATTTTTTCTATCAGTCAGTCGTAAGGTTTTAATTAAATATATGCGTTAATAAAAAAGGACGCATACCTATTGATTACATAGAATCCGTGTTGATTACCGCATACGTGAAGAACACCTCTAAAATCCAATCCGCAACAGAGCGTGTGATTTAATACGATAAAATTTCTGAAGCAATTACGAGCGGAAAATCTTAATAACAACAAAATTAATGATCCAGCAGTATATATTTTTGTTATTCATCTTAACCTCATCCGTGTTTTTGCTAGGGAATCAACCTACCGATGTTTTAGAATTAAATTTTATCTTTTGAAAATTTCGGTACGTTCTTAGTATAAATATTCATTGCTTAATGCTGTCAACGCGAACTACTTTCGTCAATTTGAAAAGAAGTTTTAAAAAATAATTTAAAAAGTTCAAAAAATGAAAATGCAAATGATAGTTCCTTTGAACCGACCCTTTTAAATTCAATGCTTCAAAATATCCCACGGTGAAGATACGCCTCGTCTGAATTTCCATTGCAATTCTTTTCGGCGCATTCTCGCTCCAGAACTCCTCCTTTTGTACGCGGACCGAATCCTTTATAAAAGCCACGCCTCGCTCATCCCCAAGCGTCTTAATTTATTCTTCGGAAGGTGTTTTCTCGCAATTATAATTTTCGAAAATTTTCGATGCATCCCATTAAAACTTGATTCGGAATTTTTCGTTTCCCTTAGTTTTATTAGCGTTGCCACGCCAAATGTTAGAATAAGAAATTGCCTCTTCCTCCCCTCTCCCTCTTTTCATTTTTTAATCGCGGCCGGCTCCAGAATGAACTTTTAATCTCATCACTTCCATCCTTCCCTCTCTCTCTTTCTCTCGCTATCTTCGTCTTAACTTTTCCAACTCCGTTCCTCTCACGTCTTCTTTACATCCTGTGCTCCTCTTTGCCCTTATATTTCCCTGTCCCTCAATCCCCTTTACCTTCAGATATCTCCCTCTTTCTCTTTCACTATCTCACTCATCTCATTTCCTTTCAATGGCTATAGGTGTCTCTATATCTGTCCTTGGGCGTACATTTCTCATATATTCCCCATAACACAGTTTCATCCGGGGGTGGCGGAGTGGTTAGAGCGGTGGCCTTCCACGCAGCGGTCCCAGGTTCGAAATCTGAGGATGCCAGGATTTTTCAACCTGGGATTGTCCTGTTCCCTACTTGCGTGCTTTGAGGAGACCGCGCAAGTCAGCGCTTCGTCCTTCGGAAGGGACGTTAAGCAGTTGGCCCTCTCGGTGCTCTTCGTAAAGAGTAGACTAATGCCGGCACCGGGTTTTCCTCCTCCCTTGTGATTCTGTTCGGTGTGTAAGGAGTTATGGCTGTAATAATCCAAGAGGTTGATTAGCCAGAAATACACAAAAACAGTCTCATCCGTTCACTCTCCCTCTCTCATTCTCTCATCCTTCGCCCCATCTTCTCCTCTCTTTACTTCTCACGCTTCTCACAGTTTTCCCCATCCCATTTTCTCCTCCTGATCCAGCGGTTTCCAAACATTACAAAGCCGCGTCCCCCCTCACCTAAGAAAAATGCCTTTGCGCTCCCCCTCGCCTAAGGAAACTGTCTTTCCGCCCCCTCTATATCGTGTTCGGTCAAAATTAACAAACAATACCTACCGGAGAGGCAACTGCAATTAATACAACCACCTTAAGACAAACAAGGAGGCAAACGATACGTCCTAGCCAATTCAGGGCTAGGAATGGACGGCGCATATTGTAGATCTTACGTTTAGTATGGCTAAACGGATGGAAAATATGCGTGTAATATTTTCGCCCCCCGCCCCGATCTATCCCCCACGTCCCCCTTGGGAGTTGAGCCCCACAGTTTGGAAACTACTGCCTGATCCGTACGTTTTTCTAAATTCCCTATATAAACCTCGAAGCCTCGTATTTCCTTTCTCTCTACATATCTATCTTGCTCACGATCTAAATCGCATGGTTAAATCATTCAAATCCACTCACGTTTTCTCTTTTCCGGTTCGCTCCTCGCCTCCTTCCATCTCCCTCGTTTTGTTTGTAAAACAGTAATCATTGGCATAAAGAAGTTTCCTAAAGTAACCAGGGTAGTTGCGTGACTTGAAACAGAAACAATTTTATGAACTTCGTTCAGAAAAAATGTAGTTCAAGTGCAGTTAAAATCATATTTGGATAATATCTTAGGTATAACTCACAACAAATATGTAAAAAAAATAACAAATTAATGAATTTCTTCAAGCTTAAAGCGTCATGGAAAAACGGAAGTCGCAGAAACTTTCATCATTGTTTGTTAGCATTAGAACACATCTCATTGAGATAGGATATCTAACGCCCGTCAGTTTCTTAGCTCTAGATGGTTTTTTACGCTTTTGAAAAGGTAGGACTTGAAATTCCCGTCAAAACATAAAAAAGAGTTAACTAGAAGGGTTTCTCTTTGTTTACGTTACTGTCCCATTCTTTCAACCTCCACCTCCATCCATCTTCGCACTCTTTACTCCGTTTTCTCGTTCGCATCGTCTCCTCACTTTCACCTTTTCGTCGCTTTGAATCTGCTTTCCATCACCTCGGCCTCTCTCTCTCTCTCCGCCCTTCTTTCTACCTACGCAGATCTTTCCTTCTCGCCCACTTCTCATATCCCCGTTTTTTCTTTCGTTTAGCTGGTCTAAAGCACTCTCATCTCTCTCCATCCCTTTCTCTGTATCTCGCTCCCCGTGATCCGAGCTCTTCCTCAATCTAAGCCTCCTTTTTAGTCTCTTGAGTATTTCCTTCCGAGTAATTAAGCACGCCGAAATTAGCGTAGTTATATTGCCGCAGGCTCCACTCTGAATACATATTCGCCAGCGCGTCAAGCCGAGATTAAAATGAAATATTTCAAAACAGCAATGTAGGCGAGAGTGTTCATTAACAGAAAAAAGGGGAAGGCTTTTTGGGCCCTCCGAGGTCTCTCTCTGATATTAGTACAAAGGAAAACGTATTTAAGATTCAATATAAAAACATCATGAAGTATGCGTGTTCTTAAAGACGTGTGTTGCGTCGTCCCACAAGCAGCAAAATGCTACTGTATAGAGCAGTGGTTTTCAATCGGTGTGTCGCGACACAATGATGTGTCGAAGAGCTGGGAGGTGTCGCCGAAAATGTTAATTACGGCTATATTAAACATAAAGTAAATATTGTTAAGGAGAGTTATCGTCTTTCTTATGCATAATAAAACATTTTGTTATATATTTTGCTATATTTATGATTTTTTATTGTCGCATAAGGCTTTACAAGTATTTTTGTTGTTTTAACGATAAAATTGACTTTTTATTTTATCGTGTGTCGCGGGAACTGGATCATTTAAAAAATGTGTCGCCAAAGCAAAAAGGATGAAAAACGCTAGTATAGAGTAAACCCGTTAATGTTCAAATTTGTATTAAATTACATTTTCAGGTTTAAAAAATAAAAAATAAACCTGACCATCCGATTTTTATTCGAAATTTATTTTTCATGGCTAACCGAAGAAAATTAATATAGCCATAGTTTGTTTCTTGGAAAAGGATTGTACAATGAGATTATTACCACGGTTGATTCTCTTTTATAATAAGGTTCACGTTGGGTGAAATTTTTTGATAATGGATGTCTCCAAATGTTTTGAAGAAATGTTTGAATGATTAATACGCCGTCTTGGATCTCGAATATTATTTTTCACACCAATAGGAATATTGTAATCATGCGATGTGGAAAACGGCGAAAAAGTTTAAGATAATCTGCATTTAACGATTTCCAACATTAGGTACATATATTTTTCATACCTGTAGTTGTATGGAAAATCGCGAAACTTTGTTAATCGGAATATTAATAAATTGATCCAAAATTTCATATGCAATAAACAACCAACGAAAATTAACCTAACAAGCAAATTTTATCGTTAAGTGGTAATCATTCCTTTTTATATCAAATATAGTCTGGCACTAAAAAAACGTTTCGTCCTTTGCCCTTGTTACACACAATTCTCCAAGAACTTCTCAAGCTCTGCGTATTAAAATTATCTGTGCTTTACTTATATCTATCTAGTTATTACTACGACCGATTTAACCGTTTTCATCGACGATATGCATACTTGAGTTTCTATGTCTTAACAAAAGAGATATAGGATGATTTTTTCCTTTTCGCCGTTGGAATACCGCTTCTTCATGCGATCAACTCAACCGAGAATATTTTTCTGTCTTCCTGAGAGAGAGAGAGAGAAGTGGTTTTATATATTAGAATTAAAAGCATGTCCCAAAATAACCTTCAAATGCGCCATACAACGGAGATGAGATGCATTTTTTTTAAATCCCAATTATAAATAAGCGTACTTGCGTACCTACGGATGAACTTCAGCTACGCCCTGAATGTAAGTAGGAAATGAAAGCCCTTTTTAATATCTCGCGCGCTTGAAAAATAAAACAAGGTTGATATTAATAGGAACTACGCGTATATTTTTTTAGTCAGCGTATTTTTTCCCCGCATGAAAGCGTAAAAATATAATGCGACTTTTTTTTAAATTCGTTTAAAAAATTTAATTTCTTATTTTCGACGCAAAAAAAGCTTTTTTTCTTCTCCTCATTTCAGCTAAAATGGTAGGGATGAGTAATTTCTTATCCGTGACCGCGCATTCGTCCGCAGTTTCCCCCTCTCTCTTTCTCTCCCTCTCAATCTCTCTCTCTCTCTCTCTCTCTCTCTCTCTCTCTCTCTCTCTCTCTCTCTCTCTCTCCCTCCCGCAATTTCCTACGAAAGCGCAAAGAGAGAAAGAGGGAGGGCGGGAATGAGTGAGGGAGAGAGGCGAATCTCTTCTTCTCCGCCCTCGCCGTCGCAACCAAGATATTCTGCGACACGCTCGAGCCAAGAAAAATAAAAATGCGGACTCGGGAAGGATTTTTGTCTCTCTCTCTCTCTCTCCCTTTCTCTATCTCTCTAGGACGCCGTTAAAGCTAAGCAAATGGAAGCCTCCGTTTAAATTGACTTTTCCTGAAAAAAAGAGACACGGTTAATCTATTCTCTTACGAAAAATTCTGGAAATCGGGATAGAAATTCTTCCACTTGCTGGGCGGATGTTCCACCACTGAACAACCGAGGCAGAGTAATCCTCATGCTGGTGGTAGTAGGGATTGGTATCACTTTCCCGAATGATCATTTTCTCGAATACCACTTTTCAGAATATAATTTTCCATGAATATCCCTTTCTAGATATTAGGATGGCTAGCCTAAACTCAACATGATGGCAAAGCAAAAAATTCTCGGGCCGTATTATGGTCTACATGACCCTGGTTTAAACAGTCACTGGAAATAAAAAATGGTGTCATGCGGCTTTGAAGACATTTAAGGTTCAAGATAATATTTTTTGCCTTTACCAGGGCATTTTTATAGTTTGTCGGGATATTGGTATGTTTTTAACATTTCATTGATTGCGTGATGTCTATTGTTTTAAAATAAACACCACTTCTCTTATCATCATTAATGGCATAGCAAATTCAATAAAAACCTAAGGTAGTCTATATAATCGTGCAAGAAATTTCCACCTAATTTACTTGATTCTCATGCCTGAAATATGAAGTCTGGTCATACAAAACAAAATTTCAACTATCATGTTAATGCGATGTGTGACTGCAAGGAGCAAAAAAAGAAAATTAAGGGCGTTAAATAAATCGCCGTAAAACAATTACACCTTCTAACGCCCTTCTTACTCGTTTCTGCACGCCATGATTTACGATTCCTGCTAGAACTTGCCCAAAATGTGACAAACTGCAACATAAAAATGGAAATTGCGACTGCCGCGTCATGCACGTGTTTTGTTTTTTTCGCTGCCGACGCAAAATCATTCATTAGGTCGAAACAACTTTCACTCGTGCGGTCGAAACTGGAGTCACTTTTTTATTTTTTCAATTCCCCCTCCGTCGTATAACTTTGCCGGGTCAAGTGCTGTCTGCTATGCGAGCTGAAAGAGCAACGTTTGTCCCTCTGACGTTGAATTTTTTTTTCACTTCCCTCACCGAAATTCATTTTTTCTCGAAGTTTTATGACACTGTACGGCTTATGGTATTCAATCCTAAAAAAAACTACGACCTCTGAAAAGGTTTCTTGACGTATTGCTCGCGTCCTTGTCAACCCAAAGACAAACTTTAGGCCGCGGTAAATCAAGTTTATCACGATATTCGCCTTAGCGATTAATATATTTTTATGAAAGCGGTAAACATGCACTGTCCTAATTTGAATTTGGATCGAAGTTGGCAGCATTTCTTTAGACCGCGCTAGCGGACAAAATTCGCGCACGTTTTCACGGAGAGATTTTTATCGTATGAATCGCTTGTTTTTTGCGTGGAACTCCGTACTTGCTGCTTGAATTTATTTCGAAAGGAGCTCATTCTAGCGATGGGAAGAAAAACATTTTTTTTAATAGGCGAGCGACGAATGGGTTTAATTTGGTGACGGTGTATACCTTCATGAAAAAAAGAACTTAGTTACTTCCACAAATTTAATTTTAAACGACCGGTTTCACTACGATCGTAGCATCATAAGGTGATAAAATATAAAAATCGTTCCATATACATAGGGTAAAATGAGGAGGGAGAGGGAGACAGGAGGGGTTACAAAGAAAACGAATGGAAGGTAATTGAATAAACGGTTAGGAAAAGGAAGGGGTTGGAAAAGAAGGGGAAAACAACATAGTAGCAAAATGTTACAAAAAGTTACAAAAACTTGGTAAAAGGGCCAAAGACAACAATGTTGATACAAAATATTTAAAAAATATACGTTAAGCTAAATAGAGGAGAATGATTGTGGAAAAGGTATTCATTTAAGAGAAGCGAGTCTTCACAAATAAATATCTCTAGCTGTTGAAGAGCATCCCATCCAATTAGCGACCCCCAAACCTCTTAGTTGGCGCAGACTCCCATTTTTAGGAAACATTTCTTATAAATTTTCCAACCTTTTTCCTAAACTTAAACTTAAAACCTGCTTTCTACTCCCCAGTTACCTTTTCCAAATTATTTCTTAATGCTAAAGACCCAATACAGTTGTCATTAAGAAGTGGTGTATATAAACTTGCTTGTGATGATTGCGGAGCGGTCTACATCGGCCAAACGGGGAGGAGTTTTGACAAGAAGATTAAGGAGCATAAGCGATACTTCCGGTTAAATAATTTGAATTCTCAATTTTAAACCTCAATCATCACAGTTCCTTAACTCTAAATTCCTCCACTTGGAAATTAAAGGTCGCAAACTGGATACTCTTGAACAGCTAGAGATAATTATTTGTGAAGACTCGCTTCTCTTAAATTAATACCTTTTCCACAATCATTCTTCTCTATTTAGCTTACCGGATATTTTGTAAATACTTTGTATCTTTGTTGTCTTTGGCCCTTTTACCAAGAATTTGTAACATTTATAACTTTTGTAACTTTATTTTGCATCCGCCTTCCTTTTCCAACCCCTTCCTTTCCCTAACCGTTTCTTTAATTACCTTCCACTCGTTTTCTGTGTAACTCCTCCTGTCTCCCCCCTTTTTTCCCTATATTTATAGAACGATTTTTATAATTTATAACCTGATGATGCTACGATCGTAGTGAAACCGGTCGTTTAAAATTAAATTTGTGGAAGTAACTAAGTTCTTTTTTTCATGATGAGTAAATTCCACAGGGTTGAGCCTGACCTCATTATTGATATGTGTATACCTTCACTTGTTTTCCGGAGTTTTTCCCTACCGCTAGGAGGACTTTTGCTAAAAGCGTTCCTAGTTAATTGTTCAGCAATTTTAACGAAAGCATTACTTTTTTATTTTTTCGTGCAGGTCAGATGTCTATCACCGGCGCTGCGGGGCGAATGTTTGATGCGAGTTTCTTTGGCAAATATTCAAAGAATTCCAACGCGCTTGCTTCGTGCGAATTTATGTAAATCGCCACAGATATACTACCTTTTTAAGTACGTGCTCCGGAAGGGAGATTCATAAAGCCAGCGCAGGGAGATAAAAGCCATGATCACCAAATATTTTCCTGGCTCCAGGCCATAAGCGGGACAAACTTGAAACCAAGATAAGAACCGAAGAAAGGAACGCTAACGCGCGTTGTGTTTTTAGCGAATGCAGATTGCATTACTCCTCAAACAAAGAGACGAACGAAGAGGGCATCGCTTTAAAAAGTAATCCAAAATATTTTAATAGAAAATCTTCCTTCGACGTCAGCTTAGCTCTGTAAACAACATTGTTAACAAGTTTTTTGCGTGGCATTTTATTTTCATTTTGAGTATTCGCGAACGACCGTCCTCGACGCCAACTTCTCCGCCATCTGTCACTACCGCCGACATGGACGGTACAACCCGGAGAGAGAGAGAGAGAGAGAGAGAAAGGGTTGGGTGGCTTGTCAAACAGTCGACCTCCCTCCTGTCTCATCCTCTTTCTCTCTCTCCCTCCTTGCATACCCCTGCCTTTGCGCTTCGCTTCCCTTAACTGCAACCCTAGAGGATGGCCTCCCGCTCACTTTTAAACAAAAAAAAAACAAATGAAACAAGTAAAAACTACGAAAAACTAAATTGCTGCGTGTTCCCTTGGTAACGAGCGATCGTGCGCGACGTCGCTGGCATCATTAAAATAACTCCCGCCGCGTCGCGTTTCATTTTTCTCCCGATCCCGCAAAAATAGGACCCCTCCGTCCTGCAGCTTGTGACATGTGTGCCGTAGATAGTAGCGCTCGTGTAAGCAAAACTCGCTCCCTCCCTTTTTTTCCTCCCACACCTATTTCAACCCGTTCCACTCCTCATTCCCCTTCATAATCCCAATCTCTCTCTCTCTCTCACTCTCCCTTGTATCTCTTTCACGCCTATTTTTAATTTGTCGCGGGGCGAAGAGGGAGAGGGGGAGCGACATAGAGGCGACTCTCCCTAGGGATTTCCCGGCTTTCCTTTTTTCTGATTAAATTTTCCCTCTGTCGGTGATCGTCAGCTGTTCTAGGAAATGAAGCAGGGGTGGGTGGGAGGTTGGGTGGAGCGGAGAGGGAAATGGGAGGGGCGGGTGTGATGGGAGGAGAGATGTATGAGAGAGGAGACGGGTGTGGGATTGGAGGGGGGTGAAAGGGTGCACGTGAGGTGACCTTGCACCACCTATCTTCGCAGTTATTTTTTCAAAGCCCTTCTTTTGTTTTCCCACATCCTCCCTCCCCCTGGCCCCGCGCTGTCTCCCTCGCAGTCTCCCTCGCAATCTCCCTCGCACTCTTTTTCCAACTCCTCTCGAATCCCTCGCTTCCCGACCACGTGTGGCCCGGAGAGGTGGGGAGGTTGAGGTTTATGTCTCGGTCGTGAGGGAACGCCTACTCAATCCCATGCCCCTTCCCCATCCCGAACCATACCGCCGCCCCCATTCCTTCCCTTCCTCGCTCTCACGCCTCCGCTGACATTGTTGTCCTCGGTCCCAGACATATCGCCGGGGCCCTTTTAACCTTGCTCCATCTACCACCGCTGCTACTTTCCCTCCATCTAATCCTACTAGCACTACGCTCCATCTCCTCTTAACCTCTTCCTGTTTTTCTCAGCCCTTAACCTCCCGTTTCACAAGATTCCTCCACTACCTCCTCCGACTTGCCGCAAGGCAGACTCTACGGAAATACGCGCAAGGATCCTTCCTCCCTTTCGAAAACATTCGGTTCTCAATCTTTCTCTACTCTCTCTCTCGACCTCCGAACTCCCGAAGCGCGTTAACCTTTCCACTCGATAATTCACATAGAGCACCCGCCTCTATCTCTCTCTCTTGCTCTCTCTTTCTCTCTCTTTCTTTCTCTCTCTTTCTCTCTCTTTATCTCTCTCTCTCTTTCTCTCTCTTTCTGTCTCCCCTTCTCTAGCCGCGGATTATTCCCCTACTTGTCCGTACCCTTTGAGTTATGCTGTCGGTGTTTTTTTTACCGTTGCTCAGGAATGCCTTCAAAATAGGCATAGGCAAGGAATGTTTTTTTCCGAAAAATGTGTACTTGCTGGTCAATATACTCGCGAAGGAGAAAGAAAGAGGAATCCGAGAATCATCTATTATTTTGTTGCAATGATCAAGGAGTGGGAAATAGAAAACCGCTAGAAGCGGACAAGGGGGGAATGTGATGGACAAATTTTTGCTGGAATGTTCTAAGAGGTCTCTTAAAGCCTGCGAAAGTTGTTATTCCGCTGATTGGCGATTAATAAATGTATGCGAGTTCCTCCAAATGGGGAGTCTTTTCGTTTTTTTGCGTCACGACTTCCCATCAAGTAATATTAATGGAATTCTGTGTGCGGTTAGTTTGATATAGTTCTTTTTGTCCAAAGGATATCTATGAAAGTTGGTGTAGTTATCATATTTTCGTATGATAGCGGCATTGTCATTGCTCTATCACAGCATGGAATGCTATCGAGTTGGCAATCTTTGGAAGGTCATGATGTTCATCATATTTTATTACGATAGCGATTTTATTATTTCTCCGGCGTAATATTCTTTATTATTATCAAGTTAGAGTTAATTTTGATTTGACCAATTAACACAACATGCAAAATTCGAATTTATTTAAGAGAAACTAGTAACCAAAGCTATAATGTGATAAATTTCAGAAATATGCGCTTCAGAACTTATTAATATCTGGACTAAATTTTTGCATCAAATTTTAAAAAACGATCAATACGGTATTGCTTTTGCTATAAATGGCAGGATCCTCCCTGACAACTCCTTTGATCTCCTATTTGGTTGGAATGCATATATCCTATTCATTTTTATTTTTGTAAAAATGCAAACATAAGGAAAATTATGAGAGAGTTTTATGGTACTATGCTAGCATATTTTATTTATTTTCAAATACTCCAAGCTTTTTGGGATTCATCCCTTTACTATTGATTGGATTATACGCTAGTTATTTCGTTTGGGACAATCTTTTGATGCTCAAACGAATGCCAGATGAAGGCATATTACAGATACATATATATATTATATATATATATATATATATATATATATATGACTTTGATTGCATATTTTTATAAATATCACTAATTAGTATGCAATAATATGGAAATGGTAAAATTAAGAAAAAAATTGGAACTAATTCAAATCTTCGTAAAATCGATGTTATCAGCAAATATTATCCAAATATTTTGTTTCTCATTGCTTATTTCATAAGATATATTTTATGGACATCAAACATTTAATTATTTTAGGTAAGATCTACGCCATACCTGATAAATGGGCGAAATGGATCCATTTCAAGTTATATACATTTCTTATTACCTAATTTTGGCGTCATTAATTACGTAAGCTGCTTGAAAATGTTAAATGTTTACTCCGATATTCCCCATAACTCGACCCATTTAACTGAACATAAACTTATTGGAAAAAAGGAAAAGGGCTTGGCAAATGACTATTCGTCATATTTCATTCATGGAGTAAGACCGTAGATTTCATTTATTCGAAAGCATTCATTATCTTGGGTGCTCTAAATTTATTTAGGCATAGGATGCTGTTAATTAAACGAATGCGATCTTATTAAATAGGCTCATGAATTAAAACATTTTACAATCCCGATTCTTTAAAGTCGCTATTTCTCAGTGTAATTGACTCAAACAGCCGTTTTACTTATTTCTTTCAAAGGGATTTATACTGTTTTCATGTTTTTTTCTTTCACGATTTTCCCGCTATAATTATTTAACACACCAACACGTTTCAAAACAGTACTTTCTTGTCGACCGTACTTGAAAAAACCTTTCCCTTTTTAACACAGGGTGTTTTCCCATTCATTTCAGAGAAAATAAGAGTAGTTGAGAAGAATTTTTTTCTGCGTGTGGTGTTTTAAAAATAAAATTTCTTTTAAAGGTCCTTTAAAATCCTGTGAATTTAATTCAACATCATGCTGTATGCGTTCTTTAATAATTTTTTGCTGTTTAATTTACTTAAACATCATAAAACGGAACACATTTTAGCAGTATATTATATCTTTATAAAATGGGATATTCTTTAATATCCGTAAATGAAATCATTTAAGAATGATTTGTCCATCCAATTTTATCTCGGTCTTGATTCACAAATTTACAAAATCTGATGTGGCCACCACATGACCTTCTCCATACCTGTAATATTTCTAAAAATTCCAAACAGGTTACATAATATTAAATATTTTAAAAAACTGCGAGATATTTTTAGACTTTACAAAGAACAGAAATAAACTCAAACCGTAGCCTTCTGATAGTGGATGTAGCCGCAAAGCTCCAACAATTAATAAAAAAATATTATTAAGACGTCACTAAGCGTCAATTGTTAACAATAGTCGTCGGTAGGTGGCGTGGTCGTGGCAGTTAAAAATATAAGACATCTCTTTAAAATGCATTATATGGGGAAACGTTTCAAACAAAGATTGTAGAAAATTAAATTTCCTACAACGTTTATTCTAGTACATTTTTACATTTATCAAATATTAAAGCAAATATTTCAAAATAACGGAGAAGTGACAAGAATAAACGTCCACTTCCGGTCGACCGATTTTTACCAAAAGCTAATCAGTTCTTTTGACTTTTATAAAAATGTTAAACATAAAATTTCGCGTTGACCTGATTAATATTTTTTAGTTAGAGCACCCACAAAAAGCTATCACATACACACACACAGACATCATCGAAAAATGGTCAAAACGTGTTCAGGGGATCTCAAAACGTGTATTTCCGTTGAAATCTCGAAGGCGATTTTTTTCATGAATACAATAATTTCCCCTATACTATATGGAGAAAGCAACAAGAAATTACCGTTCCCAATCGTTGGTTAATTTTTCGTTAAATATGGAATAAATCAGTAGAATGTTATTTCATATATACTATAGTGTATAATACCATACTATACTATGTTATTATACGGTAAAATTTGTTATTCAATTTATATATTACTTATATATGTACAATACTCTACTGATGTACTGCTACTAAGGACTATTACATTTCAAGTATTTATGACAATTTATTACTCGCGTCCTGTTTTGCGTTGCTTTATATTCTGTTTATGATTTTCATAATTGATTTTCGTTTCTCTTGAAGTAGCTAAAATTTAAAAGCACAGTAATTACACACACATAAACATTTATATATACATCTATGTGAGAGAGAATGATAAATTAAGGAGTTAGACTCTGAGAAAGTTTAGCATAATACATGAATATGCAATCGCGATGATTTACTGATTGAACTTGTGTATTTTAAGGAAATGTTTAATTTCGCTAAACGTGGTAGAATTACAAACTCTTTACGCAAATTAGCAGGTATTTATTCCTCCGAACGTCATATTATTGACAAATTTCTATTCACACAATTAAGGAATCTTTATATGACTTTTATTTCATTCGTATTTCTTTACAGATGCCGTATGCAAAAATATTTCCAATGAAATAGAAGCATTGACTCCGCGTGTCTTCCTTTTCCTGTGATGAGGGCGATATAAAAACCTTTGATAAAGAACGCCGTTTTTTGTTTTTTGTTTTTCTCCAAAGAAATTCTTCCTCTTTGCGTGACCAGAACGTCATTTTTTGCACTCTCTCTCTTTTATGAAACACTGCGCAATCCTACAGAGCGTATTGTGTATTCTTATTTTTTACTATTTTTTTCTCGTTACTTATTGAACGTAGCTGCAGATTCTCCCCCTCATTATCTTTGTCTTTCGCTCACTTTGACTATGAGTTAAATGTTTTGTTTATCTTGTAATCACATTTGAACCTTTTAAATAATAAATTGCAACCAATTATGAATTAGCTAGTCTAATGTCCGGGATCGTCCACTTTGTAGGAATACAAGGAGTTGATTTTGAGTAAAGGAGTGCGCTAACAATGTTTGAAGATGTAATCGGCTATCTTCATAGCTTATCAAAGACGTGGGAGGATATCACGACGATTTTGATTTTAAAGGAGGTCGACAATAACAATAAATAATCTCACTCTGTTATGCTAGAGGCAGGTATTCCATGTGGAACTTGGGTATTCATAGAGACATAGCATCGTCTAGTTTGAATTCACCTTTTAAAACTAATCCGAGAGAACCCGTGCATCCATCTTTTACATTATATTCCCTCTTGTCAGTTCTGATCGATTTATTTTTCGCTGGGACAATATACAGATTTGTTTTGGTAATCAACTAAAATTCAATGAATAACCATTTTATTCTCGTTATTACTTCAATGACATCAAAGATTCCTGTTTTATCTCCGATGCGCAGTAAATTTTTCTCTCATCCTTCGATTCCGATACCCATTTCGTTTCGGGTCATAGAGCGTATCTCGCATTGAAAATAAAATCCGTGCGCCGTTTTCTCCGTTTCTTTATATATGTCACGGTAAATGTGCTTAGTCCGGTAAATGTGTACATTTCCCGGTTAATGTGCACATTTACCACCAAGTTCGGTAAATGTAAGTATAACATACCTTCACCGATTGGATTGGGGAAATGTACACATTTACCTAGAGACACTGGTAAATGTGGATAAACGTCGCAACACAGGCCACAACATGGCGGCGTCGCGAACATCTGTTGCAGTTTAGAAGCACGGTAAATGTCCGTTGTCCGGTAAATGTGTAAATTTCCTGGTAAATGTGCGCAACTAACTAAACTAAATTTGAACATGAAGGCAAATTATACTCGGCCCCACCGTGTTGGGTAAGTTAGTCGAAGTGTTTTTGGTTCCTCCCCACGTTCACTGTGTTCCCCCCTCGAGTTGGGAAGCGTTCATCTTAATATATACCAGTGGAGCCGAACCCTCGATGATTTTTGTTATAAATTAACCTAATTATTAAAGTGTAGCATTTCTCATTCTTACTTATTTCCACATTTACCAAGGCACATCGGTTAAAGTGCACATTTACCGGGAACTGTACGGATAATACGTATTTCAGGAAACTTAAACTTACATTTACCGAGCTTGGTGGTGAATGTGTACATTTACCAGTAAATGTACACATTTCCCGATTACGTACTTTTACCGTAACATATTCATCCCTCACTGCATTAAATCTCTCTTTCTTCTCCAATCAACTCTTAATCGTTCATCATGCGATCGTGTGTACAAAGGGAGTTCCGATGCACCACCGATGCTCACTTGTTTCTGCCGCATTGCGTGTTGCCACCGTCTTTTCTCCCCCGCCTCCTCTTCCTTCTTTCCCCTTTCCTCCTCTTCATCCCTCTCCCTCCCTCTTCCTCCCTCTCCCGCTGGCCCTTACTCCCTCCATCTCTCTCGCGATTTAACCCATTCCCTAACACTCCCCGCCACTCCCTCGCACCCCCCACCACACTCCCTCCTCTCCTTTTACCCATTACTTAAGCTTGCGTGCGTCACGCCTATTTGTCACGAGCGCGGTTTTTTGCGGCACTATAGCGACAAACACTTCCACCCGAAATCAATTCCGTACGCGTTTTTCCTGCATTTTTCCTCGCTCAATTGACTGCTCTGCGGTGATTTTGTCGATGGAGGCAGTAAATCGATCATAGGAGAAGTGATACACATATGGATTACGAGCCGTATGAAAAGTGTTTGGTTTTATTCCTTTGCAAGTTTTGATGTGGCCATTTTGGTTCCGGCTTCGCCTTCAACTGGGTTTCTGTGGAAAGTTGAGCATGTCGCTTATTTTTTTACTCGTTAAGTTTTCATCGTGCCACATTCTACTGTAATAGACGAGGGAAGAAATTTTATTTCTTAATAACTTTTAATAACACGAGGAAATAACCCTTGTTGTTGATATAAATGAAATGACTCAAATATTCTGATGGTATGAAGCATAATTTTTGGAGAATTGAAAAAAAAATATTTCAAGAAATGAAACTATTTCCCTTAGTCTATTTTTTAATCCAGAAATGTGATTGTTAAAGCTTACTGTTTCATTTGTCTTTCAAAAATAAAATGTGCGGAACTAAAGATTCATGCTTTCCAAATTTTCTAACGCAAATCGCCTCTGGCTGTAAAACTCTTGAATTGGAAAGTGTTGCGAACTTTCCGTTGCCATGGTCTTCCGTAAAGAAAATGTTTAAAATAAAAAAATTCTGAGAGAAAAAGGACAGATACTGAAATTATTACGATACCAGTTGAGACTTAAGAAAATGTGCCGAAAATATGCATGGCGCATAATGGTGTTTGCCCCATTTGTCATCTTCCTGAGAAACCTCGCCGTTTTGTTGGATGACGGTATTCATGCGATTATCACAGATATGCGATCTAGACCATTGTCGCTGCTTTCTATCATGTTAGCTGAAATTTTATTCCTTAAATTGAAAAACGCGAGTTTCACGTTAAGCGTATGCCTTCTAAAGTTCTTTTGGCCAACGAGTGTATTTTAGTATTCAATACATCATGGATACGAAATACCTAATTCCTTTGTTAAATCTTTACGTTATTGTATTATTAAAACAGTATGTTGCCATACTAACACGGAATGCCAGATTTTGGTTTTGGATGTCTATATTAATTCTAAATACATTTTTAAAATTTATTTACATCAATATTTAGCGACGGAAGTATAAAAGAAAGCAGAATTCAAATTCATTTAGTCGTCATTAAGGGTTTTAATGCCTCATATAAAATAATTTATACAGCTCTTGCTCTTTCTGCGCTAAATAACCTGGAGTTTCAGATGTGCTGACAGTCATGTATAAATTCTAAATTATAATTTGGTTGAAACATTAAGTTAGCTATGAGAATGTATCATTAGTTCGTTCAAAACATTCGTTTTCCAAATTAACTTTATAGAATTACGACATTCGTATGTTATCACACATTATACTAAAATTTACATCTCTAAAAATATTTTATTCGCCTCAAAAATTGGTGAAATTATAATTTTTGATCCAAGGACTAGGAAACCAAAGGGGTGGAAACATTGAAGTGAAATAAAATATGTTATAGATTAATCTGGAGACATTGCGAAGGAACATGCTAACTTAAGGAATAGGCAATAAGCTTGTAACACACACTTCATTTTTAAATACGCAATTACGCCGTACTTTCCAAAGTTTAAAAAAAGAGATTCTTGGAAACCTCTAGTCACGTCAAATTACACAAACAGACCAATTATTCCTTTAAAAGTTGTAAGATTATTTATGTTTCATGAGTTTATCCCGTAACATAAAATTCTAGATTCCCAAAATAATCTTTAATAACCGCTCTAAATTAAAGGTCACACGTGCGATTAATTGTGAGAGCGCAACGCGAACTTCTGTTATCTGGATTTAATTGCGACTGCGCTCATTTGCGAAGACGTCTGTTTCGCTCTCTCCTTTTCTCTCTCTTCTTTTCTCTCTCCTTTTCTCTCTCCTTTTCTCTCACCTTTTCTCTCTCCTTTTCTCTCTCCTTTTCTATCTTTTATCTCTCCCCCTCCTCTCTCCTTACCCTCTCTATCTCCTCCCCCTCTCTCTCTCCCCTCTCTCCTCCTCCTCTCTCCCCCCTCTCTCTCTCCCCCCTCTCTCTCTCCCCCCTCTCTCTCTCCCCCCCTCTCTCTCTCCCCCCCTCTCTCTCTCCCCCCTCTCTCTCTCCCTCCACCTCGTTTGAATCTCTCTCCCCCCCTCTCTCTCTCCCTCCACCTCGTTTGAATCTCTCTCTAATCCGCAGACTTCGTTAAAGGTTATAAATTATGTATTTCCATATCTCTGGAACATGCGTGTGACAAGCAATATACTCTACCAAGGTGCGCTGGGAGAAGTTCAAAAGCCGAAGTTCAATTTTTCTTTTCGTCATTCCTATCTTGGTCCTATCGTAACATCTGTTCCAGAGGATGAATTTGACAGTTTCTGTCTGACGCAGAGGGCGAGGGATCTCATGATTTTTAAACTGCAATGTAGAAAAATACCATTCTTGAATGTTTTTAAAATTTCCTTTTACCATTTTTGTAATTTTCTATGGATCGTATGTTGTTATCTTTTTAAAAATTATTTCATGCATTAAAACGAAAATTTTTTAATTCTTAGTTATCTGTTGTTTTAAATTATCATTTTACAAATCTTCTAAATTACGTCTGCTAAATAAATGGTTAACAGTTGAACAGCTAATTCAAAATGGCGGTAATCTACATCGAAATATACGCTTAAGTTTGTGGTTCACATTTTATACCCGGCGTATAAGGCGACCCCAAGATTTTTACTGAATTTTTTAATCGTCAAAGGTCGACTTGTAGACCGGCATATACGGTATTTCTCGGTTCTAATCGCCGCCTGTTCCAACAGTCCGTTAGAAAAAGCGATCGTAAAATGGTCACTCGCGGTCTAAGGCAGCAGAAATCTACAAACTCAAATTTTTTATAGTTATTACAACAAAATAAATATCATTTTTACAAACTATTAAGCTTGAGAAAATTTCTCCTTCATGGATTTTTATGAGAAAAGTGTTCAATTTTCCGTAAATTTTTTAAATTGAAAATTAATTGTAAAAATATAATAAGTAGAGATTCCTTATATTTTTTCTCATTAAGAAGTTTTCATAGTTTTTTCTGATACAAATGTCGGATAGCCATGTGCTATCTCTATGAACCTTTTCATAATTGTAATGAAACGTATTGATAAAATCTGTGCCTAACAATTCCTTGAAGTTAAAAGAAAAGAACATTTGGCTTACTCCCTTTCAACACCCATTAATTCAGCACCGTAATCTAAGCGAATTGCGTACAGTTACTATAGCAAATCTAGTGATTAACCTATTGACCCAAAACTTCTGATGCTTTATACGTAAGAAGCCTCGCATGTGAATTATTTTCTATAGTTCAAAGAGTATCAAACGTGTACGGTTGTATTCCAGGAACGCTGAAGTGCTTATTAATAACCACTTGTTAATTATTTTCCCCGAAGTGGAAGTCATGTAGGAATTTAGAACTATGTAGTTTATGATGTGATTTGAAGTACGATAGATATCTCAAAAACAGTATTGGGGTCAAAATGTTTATTTAAATTCAATCCTATGCAACGAGTTTTCGTAAATCCTTAATTATATATAATACGAGCAATGTATATGAATCTCTTTTGCTAAGCGGTTAACGAAGGGCAGCGCAAATGCATAATTTTCCTAGGAAAAAATCCCATCTCTCGATGCATAACCTCGGCAGAGAATGCCTGGCAATCGAAAAAAATAAAAGGAAAATTAAATCATAGGATTTCATGGTAGAGTTACCTCGTGAATAAATACAACTGGAAAACACCCCAGAAAGAAAGTAAAAATCTCTTGGATCTTTTACGAGCTACCTTAGATCAGTTTCCAAACTGTTTCGCTACGTCCAACGAAGGGTGACGTGAGATACGCTCAAACTATGTATGAGAACATTTTATATTAAAGGATAATTATTCCGGTAAAAACCCCAGAAAGAAAGTAAAAATCTCTTGGATCTTTTACGAGTTACCTTAGATCAGTTTCCAAACTGTGTCGCTACGTCCAACGAAGGGTGACGTGAGATACGCTCAAACTATGTATGAGAACATTTTATATTAAAGCATAATTCTTCCGGTAAAAACATAGAAACTGCGTAAAATATATACAGATCAATGACTGTAAGAAACAATAAAACTAAACACAGAAACACAAATACGGGCAATCTTAATAATAATATAAACAGAAACCTTTTGTTATATTATAAAATTTATATTATATCTCGTTAACCTCGGTTTCGGTAACCTGCGACTCTATAATCGGTGAGTAATCGCAAATTCGCCATACACTACTGCATTACATACACTGCCGGTCTCTCCTCTTACTTGAATTTAACACTTCGAAACACATACGCGTATGTACTCACACTTGTACAAAAAATAAAATAAACGGCGCGATATACATTGCACAAACTTTCTCATATACGTATATACGTTTGGTCGACTCTGTGTACGCTTTTAAAATAAAAACGCTTATAAATCAAAGTTAACCTAAGTTTAGCGTATATTTTAATGCCAATGGTCGATATTTAGTAATTTTTTGGGAGATATGGCTTAGTTAGTATTATTTGTGACATCAGAACCATAGAATAGAGTACCCTTAATTGTTGCGCCATGTCGTTCATCTCTTCAGAGTGTCTATTATGTCTATCATCCACAAATATGATATATCATTAAATTTAGTTTAACCGTTTAGGCTGTAACAAGATTTTGAGTGGATCACGGCGGAGGCCTGACGTAGTTTTTTATGAAAAAAGGATTTGCAAAAGATGATATATTGCACAAATACGAGATATCATTCGATTTTATGTACGCGTTTGGGCTCCAGAACAGCGAACAGACCGACAGACTGACAGACGGCATGGGGAAAACCATTTTTATGGGCTCAGGGACACCTAAAACGTGTATTTCCGACAAAATCTCGAAGTCGAATTTTTTACGATAACAATACTTTCTCATTATACTACGTATATGAGAAAGTAAAATGGAGGATTGTGGTGATCACGTTATTTTTGGCATGTAGCTTGGGCATCGCCACCAGAAAAAATCTGAAAAACACTGCCTTAGGCAAAACATTTGTTCCATGTCAAATTTTAGATTTTTGCCGTAAATGTGCATTTAGTCATGTTATATTCCATTACATACCGCAATGTATATCATACCAAAAATGCATGACATTTGTTTCCAAGCTTATTTTTTGTATGCAGATAGTTAATATATATTAGAAAAAAGTGACAGTATAATTTAATTATTTCATACGCAAAAGACACCATATTTATAAACGCTGAAACTGATAATTATAGCCTCTTGTTGCGTCACTGAAAGCGAAAGCTTCATACGCTGATTCGTTAGGTTTTTAATATGCAAGATGCCATGATAAGTATGAAAGTTGTTAAAAATGATTTTGTCATGTTCGACTTGCTATTGGATCTTCCTGGCGTATTTTATATAAGGAGCTTATTCTATAAATGTCGCAAAATAAGATATATATATATTTTCATTCCTCACCTAATAAAAATAAAGAAAAGTAAACGCATGAAAAAATTTTCATGCGTTTTCCTTAAAACAAATATTCAGTTAAGCGACACAGATAGCCAAATAAAAGTATCTAACGATGTTTTTCGTGCTCTACTCAAAACAACATGAAGCGTCGATAAGAAATGAAGCTAAAAAGAGGTGCAAAAAGAATCATTCGAGAAAGATTACTCACTAACAAATAGAAACGCCGGGAAAAGGGCTGGAAAACATCCCCATATCGAGGCGGAAAAGGTGAAACTGTAAAAAAAACACCCAATTCCTCGCGAAAACAGTTCCCCGAAGAAAACAAGCTTGTTTGTTTTTCCGCCGCGAGGGAGGCACATGACGCTATAAGAGCGGTGAAACTCCTCGGGTAGAGGGTACAACGGAAAAGAGAGGAAAAAAATATGGAGAGAGGGTGGGAAAAGGGAGAGAAAAATGGAGGGCGGAGGGATCAGACACGATAAATGGCGATAACTTTTGCCGCTCGATGCGTGTGTCCATCTTTTAAGAAGGAAATAGGAGATGAGACGCACCTGCTCCAACACTTTCTTCTAAACCAAAGCTTTTCGACCTTATTTTCCCGCTTGCCATCTCCATAGCCGTATGCGGTACCATGTACCAGAATAGGATCTGGAAAACCTCACCACATCTGGTAGTTAGTTCTTGTTGCAAACAAAATGGTTTACCGTAGGAATTTCATTATGGTTTCTCATACAATTCAAATGAAACGCCTAATAACTTAGTATAAAAATACGTGAACGTAGCCAAAAAAAGTTTCAAATATATTTTAATTAAAATTAAACTTTTTCAAGAAGTTTTCAGAGGGAGATCTGTGGTATGTTTTGCACACAGGCATTCTCAATTACTGCGAAATTTTAAATGAAAGTGTCAAATATGTTTCCGGCTACTGGAGTATGTTTGAAAAATTAATTTAAAATGGTTATTTCTGTTTGCGCCTACGTACTATCCCAACTAGCGACGGCGTACTTTGAGTGGAACTCGTGGCACCGGTTTTGAAGCGCTGATCTAAGCTATAACCTAGCTTTAACCCTTAAGACTCTCTCTTTATCCAAGATTCTTCTTACTCTTGAACTTCTCCTTCCGAGGCGATTGTTCAGCGTCCTCCTTATCGCGTCTCTCCGTAGATCTCGCAACTCCGTTTTCGATGAGGGTCAGGTGTCGAAGTAATATTAGTTAAATGGAAAGTTAAACCTAGATGGGAAATATAAGTGGATAATTCCTAACTAATACTTGAGAGGGAAGGTGAGGGAAACTATAGATGAGGCGGTGAAAAATGTTGGTCGGACGTGTTTAAATTAGAAACGAGGCTGATGACGAGAGTAAGACAGGAGAATAGGAAAAGAAGACATCGAGCATAAAGACTGTAATTGGAAGAGGAGAGAGAGGACAGCACAGTAGGGACTTGTTGAAGAGATAAGAATTAATCATGGTCACGTGTCGAAAGAGACGGAGCTGAAAATCTTTTGCATTAGGCTTCTTTTTATGTCTATACAAGGGTCCACAAAATTAATCTAGAAAAATAATCAGTGTAGCAGGATGTAGGATTAAATATGACATGATTTTATTGTAATTTTGTACTTACTTCTTAGCACAGTTTACTTGCGAGCATGGAAGTTTTCCAATAGTAATAATATCCATTTTTTCATCGAAAGACCCCGTAAGTAAATTATTTTTTTAGACGCTTATAAGAACTGGAAAACAAATGTGAGCTTACGAAGCGATTAAAAAAACTTCACTTGTGATAAACATCTTACCGTACAAATTGCAGCGTAAGTAACAACATAAATCGAACTTTTGGTTACCAGATAAGCATTCGCGTTCTATTTTACCGTTATAATATTAATGGGCGATTTTATTCAGTAAAAGGGTGGGATTTTAAGCTCGAGAGAACAGAGTTATCACTTTGATTGCCGTTGGGGATTTCATACTACTAAACTGACAAGAGTAGATAATATCACGGAGTTAGCAATCTGCTGCAAGAGAAAATAAAAAATTTGACCTTATGTAAAAAAAGGAAAACGGCACCCGGTGCTAAGTGCTCCAGCTAATTACCTCATAAACGCTAGTGAAAAGGATCCGAGCGAGTAAAAAGAGGAATGGCGATTGTTATTATTATTTCCATTCACCCTTCGCTCAGGGGGGAAAGAAAATTTCCTTTATCACTTCAGAAGAAAGGGTTTCTTTTGGGTCGTACGCGCTGAGCTTAAAGAACGTCTTATTATCTTAAGCAAATACATATGTACGTCAACCTCTTATGCATTCTGTTTGCAAAGGGAATTCTATTCACTTTGGCTCTTAAAAATCACTGTGCTAAAATATACGACTATTTCGTGTTAAGAAACGTGCTCGAGGTGCACAAAGGAGAAGAAAATCCATTCTTCTCCGGTGAATTGCTTCTTAAAATGCCTTTTTGGAATGACTGGATGCGAGTTTGAACGATAATTGGTTAATTTATAGTGTCATTGCATAATTAATATTTTATCCCCAAAACCAACTTTTTGCATTTCTAAAAACAAAAATATCTACAATTAGGCATAGCTTGAAAGAAAAATTAATTTAAATTAATGTTTTAAAAATTATCGTTTGTAAATCATAAGATATCCTTACCAAACATTCATTGATTAAGTCGACTAATCTACTGCAAGTTGGATTTTTGTTGAAATTATATATTTATATCTAAGTATGCGAGCATTGTGAATACATTTATTATGTATGTATACGGCGCATCAGTTCAGCAACACATAATAACATCTAATCACTATAAAGCGCCATAAACTACCATGTTTGCGAGTCGAGTGGGCTCATTTTCGAATGGAACTTTTGTATTCATAAAATCGCACTAATAAACTATAGAATATCAACATGTGGCTAATAATTCATTTCTTCAGAAAAGTGACGGAAGAAATTTTATTGTAATTAATCAGTTTGCCAATTAATATGACGTTAACAAGTTTACCACTGTTACTGTGACTATGAGGTTATATTCTGAAATATTGCTTTATTGCAAATGTTTAAATGATAAATTTTTGTAGTTAAGTTCCATATTCTCTGTTTAAAACCAAGTCTCGCATTATAATGCATTTAAAATGACGATATAATAATACGATTCTAATATGCTTATTGCCAATTAAAACTAGCAAAATTAATTATATCAGTCGAGTTTCATATTCAGCAGGTGTAAAACAGATTCTCGCATTATAATGGGTTTTCAATGAGGATATCATAATACGATCCTAATATTTTGCCAAATGGAAATAGTGAAGCTAATTGGACCAATATCGACTGAATCAGAAATGAGCGTTTGTGAATCAGTGCTTAGAATCATAACTTGTATTTCGTTATGCCAAAGAAAATTATTAATATAAATCTCCGCGTAAACACCGAAATCAAAACACTAAGAACTGTTTTCGGCGTACCCTTTGAATGCCTCACATATCCGACTTGTATAACAACCCTTACGACGCCATAAATTGAATAATATATAAACTCGCCTCCCTCAAAACAAAAGTTCTCTTTCCGAGGATTTAAAAAAGTGGAAGCAAAAGGCTCCGAGTATGTCGGGGCGTTCCCTAAACTCCCTCGCGCTTTTCTCGCCCCCTTCCGTTTTTTGTGTACCACTTCCAAAGCGAAAAAACTAAGCGCGTTAATTTGGTTTATTCCTACTCTGGAGCTCTTTTCTTTTTTTATGTCCCTTAATCAAATCCGCCCGGCCTTTTTAATTTTTCGCTGTTTTCTTCCCCCCTGTTTCCAAAAGAGGACCTCTTTTCCTACTGCTCTCCCTCTTTCTCTCCGACTCACTCCGGGAAATCGCTCCGCGGCTAAACTCCCCCTCTGCGCTATTATAAACCCCTTAAATGTTTCCCCCTTTGTGTATTTCCCTGCTCAGGCCGCAAAACCTCTCTGGAGCAAGGGTGAGATGCCGTTGTTATTCATGCACACACCCCATAAATTTGATATTCTTTTTTCCGTAAAAAGGGAGAAAAAATCTCGCACGCGAGTGTTTTGCAGGGAAAGGGGAGAGAAAAGAGAGAAAGTTCCTAATTATCGACTTCCCTTGAAGGAGTATGCGTCGTTTCGAAACGGGTAAGGATCCATCCTTAATCCACTTACGTTGCTCTGCGCTTGTTTTCCTTCATCCTTTCCTTTCGTTATATCTTCTCTTATCTTTGGCCTCACCTTTGTCTTTATTATAGTCTTCATCTCCGCCTCTCTTCCCCTCTAACTCTCTCTCCCCCTTTCACTCTCTCCCCCTCTCACTCTCTCTCCCCCTATAACTCTCTCTCCCCCTCTAACTATTGAAGTATTCCTACCAAATTCCAATCTTCTACCTAGTCGGGATGTTTATTTAAACACGTCACATGTAAAAACGTCTCTATGGAGGATAATGCTGCTAATTAACTTTATCAAAACAAAATAAATAGAAAAAACTTGTTAAAGGCGTTCTAATTAATCATCTGACTGATACTGAACAAAATACCAACATCGGAGAGGAAATAATTAATACTTATTCTTTTGTGTGGGGATATTTTGTCCTAGTTGGCGTTTGAGAGCATTATTTTCGGAGCCGTTTTGTCTGGGGCCGTTTTGTCCGGGACCCCCTTTCTCCGCCTATACTTCTATCTCTCCCTACCTCTCCCTGTACCTCTCTCTGTACCTCTCTCCCTACCTCTCTATCTACCTCTCTCTATCTACCGCTCTCTATACCGCTCTCTCTACCTCTCTCTCTACCTCTCTCTCTACCTCTCTCTCTACCGCTCTCTCTACCTCTCTCTCTACCTATACCCTATACCTATATACTCCCCATACCCTCTCCCTACTCTTTCCACCTCTCTCTGCATCTCTCTCTTCCTTCTATCTCTCTCTCTACCTATCTCCCTCTACCTATCTCAACCTCTACCTCTCTCCTTACCTGTGCCTTTGTCTCTTCGACTACATATCCTTCTATCTCTCCCTCTATCTCTCACCCTACCTCTCACTCTACCTCTCTCACTTTCTATATCTCTCTACCTCTCTCTCTACCTCTCTCTCTCCATCTCTCTCTGCATCTCTCTTCCTTCTATCTCTCTCTCTACCTATCTCCCTCTACCTATCTCAACCTCTACCTCTCTCCTTACCTGTGCCTTTGTCTCTTCGACTACATATCCTTCTATCTCTCCCTCTATCTCTCACCCTACCTCTCACTCTACCTCTCTCTTTCTATATCTCTCTACCTCTCTCAATCTCTTTCTCCCTCCCTCCCTCCCTCCCTCTCTCTCCCTCTCTTTCTCCCTCTCTGTCTCCCTCTCTGCCCCTCCCTCTTTCTCCCTCTCCCTCTCTCTACCTCTCTCTCTATACCTTTCTCTACCTCTCAACCTTTCCATCTCTCGAGGCCGTTGTGTGCGTATGTGCTACTACTCACCTGCGCATAGCCCTCTCAATGCATGAATCGTTCCCTTCTCCTCAGAGGCATCCATTCTCCTGCCGGCTATTAACCCTTTTAGCTGGGAATTGCAATCAAATGCCCTCTCTAATAGAGACCTGGGATCTGCTCGCGGCCGTCCTGGGATGGAGGCTTCGGTCGAGTTATCGGCTCGACCGATCAGTTGTCCCCTTGGCGGATAGTGGGGTTGGGGAGGGAAAGGAATTCGTTGATTGACTGTTTGGTTGGCGTTTGTTGAATACCACCTCGGCGTGAAGGGGTACTCTCGGCGATAAAACTTGCGTTAACACTCTCGAGTCAATCTGACTTCCGAGAGCGACTCTTCATGTGATTGAATCATTGAGATTTGAAGGGAGTGATGCTAATGAAGATTCCGTGATAATTCTCCCGGAGTTATTTAATCATTGTGCAATTATAATATTTTATCATTAGATGAAATTTTTATTGAAAATAATTACTACAATTTTCTAATTAAAAATATTCTTTAACTATGATTTGTAGCTTTCGTTTAGTATTCTTATAAAAGACACCATGTATATAACAATAGATTCGAAGTGTTTCCTTTAGTTAAAGTTGGCATTAAACTAAAATATGAAATAATTTTTTTCTATTTTTATCATTTTAAGATAGAAATTTTTAACCTCTTTTGGATGTACGCAATAATTATGATTTTATCAAACTTATATTTATGGTCAACATGAGTCGCCCACAAGCAAATTGAATGCGATTTCGAGTTTAGACCCCTCTGTATACTCGAGGAAGTTATGTCATCCATCCATCCTTCCGTTTCACATTTTCATCCATTCCTGAACTGTTGACTCGTAATTTCGACTCGACAAATAAAAGGCGTGAAAATGAAAAGAAAAAAATGCCTCACCTCGGGCGTATTCGCTTGTTCCGACCTCCCCAAGTCGAATCTTTTCGTACGCATTGTCCTAAAGGGAGTGGATGTTAGGAAGGAGATTCGAAACCTTTAAATAACAAAAGGACGGCAGAAAAAATCGAGGAAGAGACGAGGAGGAGGATTTATTTGAAATTCCGCGGAGAAGGGTAAAAAACAATTGAAGGAAGGAGGAGAAAAAGAGTAGAGGAGGAGGGAGAATGAGGCCGTTAACCTTTAGCGAAGTGAAAAATGCTGCGTCAATAACTTTGATAGCGGAGGCAGGGTTAATATTTCTCCCGCCCTCCTTCACGCCCTCTCTCCCATTTCACTCGAACCTTCTCGTTTCGTTCTTAGCGCTACTTTTTTCGGATGCCATTTTGTGTTTGAGGGCTCGCGAGCGAGTGGTGACCCGTTAGCGACGAGGGGAAGAGTAAGGCGAGCGAAGTAGAGGAAACGGCGTGCAGTACGATCCCGTAGGATAATGAATAGATGGTTGTATGTGAAGTTTTGATGAAAACAATGGGGATAGGGCGGAAGCCGTTTCTACGTATTGTAAGCATTGAGAATATCGACATAAAAGTCATTAAAATGGGACGCTGGATTTTTTCATCCATGACTTTCTGAAGATGCCTTTGTTTTCTGCGAGGGAAATTTTGCTCGCCGAAAGATATTCCTGGCGATAATTATGATTAAGTTTTTAAGATTAAAACGACGTATTTTAAATTGCGATATATATAAAAATTAATGGGAGCGACGGTTATCTTCGCTAAATTAAATTTTATGAGGCGATATTTAAAGACAGTTTGGAAGTAGTAAAAGAAGCAGTAGTAGTAGTTGAAGAATTAGCTGTGGATAGCATTGACATTTTCTGTTTGTCATAGTAAACTGCAAGTTGCAGATAATGACATAAATTAAGCAGTTTTGCACGAAAGAATTGTAGTAAAATATCTGTCCCATAGGTAGATAAAAAGCTTGCATTAAGAGTACATTATGCGATATCATGACATTACATAGGAATCGTAGTTCAGTTGATCATGATCATAATTTCGAAAGTCGCAAAACGATTGAAAAAATCAAATGAGCATTTCCGCAGCAAAGCAGTCGTCCTCAAAGTCTATACATCTTCCTTGGTTGCTCAGGTTTCTTACCGTTCCTGATGAAAATTATAGATTCCTATATTCTTTTAATAACATAGAAAGTACTTACTTACAAAAGTTTGAATCACATCATTAAATTTATTAGGATGCAAGAGTTCTTTAAATGATAAGTTAAAAATAATTTTAGGATGCCACCATCCGATCTTTTCCTACTCTGATTTAAAAAATATACATTTGAGTCTTAACGAAATGTATCTGTTTACTTTTTACAGTTAAGTAAAGTAACTTGCAAAATTCAATAATTTTATTTCCCGGCGTTGTAATATAAATTGTGTTTCATTGAAAAAATCGTAGTCTCGCTACTTTGTCTTAAAGCTTCAGCACCGTGACATGTTATGCACTAAAGTACGTATACGCTGCCTTTCAAATAAACTGCCGAGTTCAGTGAGAACTTCTCAACTAAACATTCCTACAGGCTGCAAAATTAGAGGAAGTTAACCACCGGTGTTGACAAAGACAATCACGGGTAATATATAAGGCTTTCGAGCAACTGTTTAAATGACTCTTTGTATCCAGGGTGATTTAATTTGCAAAATGCTAAAGGACATAAAAGACTTAATTCTAGGGAAAACTTTGCTAATTCGTGGGAATGTTAAATAATTGATGGCCATTAAAACGAAAATAGGATGGAATTTAAGTCGTGGTGATGTGTACCAGCGATTAAAACAGCGAATTCGATGACGACTTTACTTCTAACCTTCCAAATTATTAGGGAAATGATATTACCTTAGAAGAATTTATATGGTGTAAAAACTTGTACTTTTAAAACGGCTTAATTGCAAATTTTGTCATTTATAGTTGGTACCATTTCCAAAATGGCAATAATGCAACAGCCTCATTCAACCTGCAGTTTCTGTTGTCCCGAGTAATATTATGATTTAAAATTTTAAACTTATGTACGTAGAATTTAATTTTAAATAGTTTGCTTTCACATTTTGGCGTTTATTTATTCAAGAAAGATCCATAAACATTCAATGATCCTGGCCAATTTGAAGCAGGCACAAAGCGTGTGCCTCTTTATCTCGAACAAACACTCCGAGCCGAAAGTTTCTAACTGCGAATTTATTCGCGCGAATAATTTGTTTGTACACCCCGAGATAACGTCTTTCAAGGCCCTTCCTTCCTATTTAAATCGCATGCTATAACAGCGTTCTCCAGACCTCGCTTACCGAGGGGCTCCCTCCATTATGCAGCGGGTGCTCTTGGTGAAAATTTAATTTTCCTTCGCCAAATACTTTTCACCTTCAGTTAGCGTCTTTTTATTCACGTTTACCTCGTTTATTATTTTCAATTTCCAACGGAGTTGAAGAATTGTCCTTCTAATAGCCATTCAAAAAGGTCGAATACACAAAATGCGCCCTTCAGTTACAAAGTAGGCGTCATTGTATACTATTCAACGAAAATTTGAAGGCATTCCCGATGAATCGCCGCTTTTGAGGGCTGCTTTGTTCCCGAGATGTGCATCTATTATTCCCTACCTTTTTATGGCTAATACGTAGACATGGTTTCTCAATTTTATTTCAGCCATACGGCGAGCTCGATAAATCTGTTTTGAATCCCATTGGAAGTATCAGTGATGTGCAAGTAATGATCTTAAACTTAAACCTGCTTTCTACTCCCGTTAACTTTTCCAAATTATTCATTAACTAGAGGAATCACCCGTTGAACATCAACGGGACTTTGTAGTGTGATTTAAATTTAACTTCTGAGGGGTGTGCGTGTGAAAATTTTATATATAGACACACACAGACTTTACTGTTGATATATGCAACGGGTAATTGCGATAGTAAGAAGTTGTTAGTAAAATTAAAATAAAAACAGAAATATTCGGAAAAAAAATTTAAAGATTCATATATTATGTTCCAAAAAATCTCGTAGTATTTTTTATGAACAATATTTCTTGTGTAGAAACGACCAACTCTCATCTTTCCTTGTCCATAACTTTCTAAGATCTTCGCTCTGATGTCTTCTAAACGTTTAGCTATGAAAAAGGCGACTGAATACAGGCTCTGGTAAATATAAACCTACTTACTTGAAAGTTTGTCCTTGATCCTTATTAATGGTCATAGCAAACGCTAATCGAATGGGGAACATACCCATTTACGTACAAATCACCCGACGCGTCGGGAGATAATTGGTCGCCCAAGTATGTTTACATTGAATAAAGACTTGGTGCTTTCCCAGCGTATTTGATGGGTGAAGCTTAAAACACCTCAAATTCCAACAGTTTCGAAGAAGAAAATAAGAGAAGTTAAAATGTAAGAATTAGCATGAAAAAAACCTGAGCTGGCTGGGAATCACCATATGAAAAAATATGAGCGCAAAGGGTTAAAGGCTGCTACTTTTACATTAATATAAATGAGCTTTTATAGGTTATCTGAATTTATTTACGTTGCTATCTATTACATTTGACGTTGCTACAACAATAATTTCGATGTTTCATAAAACTTAACGCAATTATTTCGTCTATTTGAAGGCTTAATAGACGCTAATTCAATCGGAGGCAACAATGTGGGTCGCCTTGACAACACCCGGAAAGAGTACGAAAAAGTTATAAAATTTCGAAAAGAAATGCATGTTTCTGACAAATTGTTCCGTGTAACATCTAAAAATTGCAAAAATAAGATATATCATAGTTTTATCCATCGAATAAAATAAAAACGGGAAAATTTGGTCCATATTTACATATTTTAATGACTGAATCAAATAAACCTTACACCTTGAAAAATCGAAAATCCCGTGTAAACTTATGGGAAAATATAATTGTCTCCCGGAGTCGAATCCTGGACTTTTTCCGGGGTGTTTGATTTTTCTAGAGACCACCTCATGGGGGATTAACGATTGTGAAAGTTTCAGCTCTTAATTCTATTGCGAAATGCCCAAAACTACTGAGAGAGACAGACGGACACTTGAAAATTATTATATAAGGATGCTAAAGACCCGATACAGTTGTCATTAAGAAGTGGTGTATATAAACTTGCTTGTGATGATTGCGGAGCGGTCTACATTGGCCAAACGGGGAGGAGTTTTGACAAGAAGATTAAGGAGCATAAGCGATACTTCCGGTTAAATAATTTGAATTCTCAATTTTAAACCTCAATCATCACAGTTCCTTAACTCTAAATTCCTCCACTTGGAAATTAAAGGTCGCAAACTGGATACTCTTGAACAGCTAGAGATAATTATTTGTGAAGACTCGCTTCTCTTAAATTAATACCTTTTCCACAATCATTCTTCTCTATTTAGCTTACCGGATATTTTGTAAATACTTTGTATCTTTGTTGTCTTTGGCCCTTTTACCAAGAATTTGTAACATTTATAACTTTTGTAACTTTATTTTGCATCCGCCTTCCTTTTCCAACCCCTTCCTTTCCCTAACCGTTTCTTTAATTTCCTTCCATTCGTTTTCTGTCTACCTCCTCCTGTCTCCCCCCCTTTTTTCCCTATAAATATAGAACGATTTTTATAATTTATAACCTGATGATGCTACGATCGTAGTGAAACCGGTCGTGCCAAATAAATTTGTGGAAGTGACAAAGTTCTTTCTTTTTCTCAATGATCTTACTGTTTACGGAAAACTAAAATGCGTAAAGACGCAGTCGGTAACAGTTTTCTTCTGGCATTCAACTGGAGTTCATGTTGTCCTGATAATGTAACAAAGTGTGCCATATCTTGAGCATTAAACTGCAATTCATTGATATTGTTGAAATAATATTTCATACGCGAGTTCCGTAGAAAAATTAATTCATAAGATACAATCATGTTTACACTTTGATATCTACATAAACGTGTTTGTTACATAATTCTACGCTTCTTTAATACATAATCAAACAAGAGCTACGGAGAAAAAATCCTGGGGCAGGAGTCAGACTTTTCCCGTTTTTATTATTTATCAGCTACAGAAAAAGCATGTTCAAATCTTAATGAATATTAAACATATGCCTAATTCATCAATATTTAGTTGTTTAAACAAATATTACGGAAGAAATTATTAAGAAATATTACCAAAATTACTGAAATTCGTCAAGTAAAACAAAAACATTTTCCTCCATTAAGAATAAAACAGCCAAAGAACATATATTCCGTCTCTTTTCATTACCTAAATGGCTTCGCAAGGATCTTTGACTTCTCGCTTTCCCTTTCTCTCTCTCTCTTCCTTTCCTCTGCAAAACTCGCTCCGGCCTCTATACGGAGCCTTACCCTTTGGTACAGACGGGAGAAGTCCTCAAACTCTCCCTTCTTCCATAGCTCTTTCCCTTCTCTCTCTCTCTCGCCATTTTATTCTCCCCTTTTCTCTCTGCATCTAGTTCTGTTCCTAGGTCTCCTTTCCTATTCACTAAGTTTCCCTTTCGCTATCTCTGCACTAAACCACTCACCTCGACCTCTTATCTTTTCTCCTACTTGGCCGAATCTCTCCTTTCCATCTACCCTACCATATTTTTACGTCTGCCTTGAACTTACATTATTTCCTCCTATTTTTCTCCTCCTATTTTTCTCCTCCTATTCTAGTCCTTACATGCCTTTACTCTTTTCTTCTTCTACTTCACCTATTTCCCTTTCGTTCTTCACTCAGTATTTCTCGATCCCTCCTTATTTCTCCTCCACTCGTCTTCGTGATTTTTTATTTCCTTCCATTCTCTCCTAAATATTTAATCTTCTTAACCTCCGTCTCTCTTTATCTTTCCATTCAGATCTTCTTCCTTTCACTCTCTCTCTCTCTCTCTATTTCTCTCACTCAGATGGCAAATGAGACACGCGTTCCGAGAGAAAGAGGCAGAAGATAGAAGAGATGCAAGTAAACGAAGAGCGAGAGGAAGGATGAGGGGAAGAGGGAGTGAAAGAGTGAGAGAGAGGGTGAGAATAACCGCTCGATAAGCACGTTGGACCAACCCTGGAACGCTGTACGAGGTCCTGAGTGATGCGCCGTCATGCAAAGTATGGAGGGGAAAAGGTGGTAGAAAAGAGAGAGAGGGAAAGGGAGGGGGTGGAGATGTGAAATGAGTGAGGTCAAGTACGTAGGAGGATGGAGGTCACGAAGATGTGTGTGGGTGTGTCTGTTTGGGAGGCTGAGAGGTGAGGGAGAGAGAGAGACGGAAGGAAGGGACGATGCTGGAGATGAGTCAGAGGGCACGAAAGGCATTGAAGGGGAGTGGCGAGGTGAGAAGTCGGGTTGGGAGGATTTAGAGGAGTCGGGATCGGTTATAAAAGTAACACGGTGGCGGGGGATAAGTAGGGGGAGGGAGAAAGGTTGGGAACGAGTGGGAGGAGGTAGAGAGAGAGAGAGAGAGAGGCGGCGTAGTGTGTTGCTGAATGTTGGGTTGGGATGGTGCGCGGCGGCGGTGGAAGGGGGGAGCGTAAGAGGGGCGGGGGGGAGAAGGAGCGGCTGGCGATTTCATTTTTTCTGCGCGTTTTTCTCCGCGAGAGACGAGCGAAAAAAAACCAGTGTGACAGTCTTCGTGTCCCGTGTAGCTTACTGAGTACGGGATGAAAAATAAAGGGAGGGAGAGAGAGAGAGAGGGTAGAGTGATGAAAAGGTGGTACTCTCCGCTTCGTTTTTGTTTGTCTTTCTCTCTCGTATTTTTTTTTAATTGGTGGCGTGAGTGGCCGCGAGATTCTTCCTTGCCCCATCTCATCTCTCTCTCTCTCACTTCTGCGGGGAAGGAGTGGGAGTAGGAGGAGATGAGGAAAAGAACGGCGGGTGAAACGTAAAAGGGAACGGTAAAAGAAACGTAAAGAGAACGGTATAGGAAACGTTAAATGGAAAGTGTCTCGATCCCGCTTCTCTCTCTGACCTTTCATTATCCTTCGCACCGCGCGATACGCACAAACACAACTCCCATTTTGATGAATTCAAGAAGGCGGAATGGTTTTTGGCAGGGACAGAAGGATCCACGAGGACGCGGAGATGAGGAGGAAACAGCTGCGGAAAAGGAAAGGGAGAGAGAGAGAGAAGTGGTTGGTGAAAATTGGAGACGAGTAGTTTGATGGCGAAATTTCCGGGAAGACGATGAAAGCTGGTGCAGATAAGAGAAAATGAGAAGAACAGTTATTCCGTCTTCATTTTGGGCGAGTTGCAAAATATACAATCTTCCCCTCCATCTCTGAAGCTCTGAAGTACAAAATACGGTGCGATGCGAGTGATAAAACGGATGAAAAAATATTAATATACCCAAAGAAAAAACATCAAAGCGGGAAATTACGAAAATACTTCTGCAAGAAGGGGATGTAAAATATCTGCGAAGATTTATGAAAAGATTTGAGAGGAATACGATAGTGAGGCACTTACACTGACGTACATATGTATATGGACTCACAGATTCATATAAATAGCTTAATCTAAACGTTATTTCATATACAAGTCATTAAAATAAGAAAAGTATTCTCAAAATATGGCTTAAATGAGATATGCGCAGTATATACATACATTTCCTTCGAGTATAGAGCATACGAGACGAGGAGAACAACAAGATAGGAAAGATGCACACATCATGCGCGCATACCTGCGAGGCAGAGGAGTTCTTTACGATTTATACAATCATGTCAAAAAAGATAAATATTAATGGTTTAGTGCTGTGGTGAGCAATCTTTTCTATTTGGTGGGCCACATTGGTGGCAGTGAAGCCTTTGGTGAGCCGCATTGAAAATTTTCAATTGCTTGGCGGACTGCATTAAAGTTAAATCGGAAGCTAGAGTTTCCTAGGCACCATATGAGTGAAAATAAATTTATAATTAGGTTTTTAGGGTTAACATTACAATATTAAGAATCATGATGGAATTCAATCTTAGAAATACCTTTGAAAATAGGTCTAAAACTTATTTGAATTGAGATACTATATTTATTAAGGAATCTCAAATCAATGCTAGACATTTTAACAGGTTTTGCTAAGTATAAAATAACGTTTGGTGGGTAAATCAAAATTTAAAAAGTTTTGAAAACTGCAAAACACCGGTTGGTGGGCCGCATGAAATTGCCAAGAGAGCCGCATCCGGCCCGCGGACTACAGGTTGGGCATCCCTGACTTAGTATATTGTCTAAGAACTTTTATGCCAAAGAAATGTCGAATTTTTTATTCATCGATTTATTTCCTAATCGGTTGTACGTAATAAAGCTGTTCCCGATCGACAACTGTTTAAAACTTACCTCACTCGAACAGTAATACTATAATCTTTATGTTCACGCTCATTCCTTCATTGTAAATTACCCATTTATTTTTACTAGCAAACACTGTGTATACGTACATATAGTTATTTACGTTCATTTCTTCGTCGTAGATAATCCATTTCCCTTCATTTACCAAACGTTCCGTGCGCACGAAAAAAAATTAAATTAATTAGTTATATACAGCAGATAATGTTTAATTCAGTTACCACGAAGGTTGTTTTCGTTGATAACAATTAAAAACACAGGAAACAGTTTCTAAGTTCAAAGTGAATTATGACTTTCTCGTTTAATTATCTTGAAAAGGTTACTCCTTCGATAAAAATGTACCGAACAAAACATATGCTACTTGCTTAGTTCTACAAATTTTGTTTAAAGATTTTTGTTATAAGTGATATTTTACGAGATATAAAGAAATGTTCATTTTTCGTCACCAGCTAAGTGGCACTCCCGATCAGACTACGTATATGTTTTCCTTTGCCCATATGTCCTAAATACCAAATTTGATGAACATCCGCCCAGTAGTTTCGCAGATGAAACATGCGGACGGACGGACATGACGGGACCATAAGGCGTTCTTTATTTACTTTTTGTAAAAAACGTCTAAAAAGCAGGAAAACAGAATAGCGGGGAATGCAGGTTTTTCAAAATGTAAATGAGGGAAAACTAAAAAAAGCATACGGAGCAGAGAGAGAGAGAGAGAGATGGCGCTAAGGGGAACGAAGAGGGCGAGAACTGATGAGAGAAGAGAGACGTAGGATTTCACGAGTGTAAATATTGGATTTGAAAATGGAGAAGTAAATAGGAATATGAGATAAGAGAGGAGATGGAGAGAGAGAGAGAGCCGAAAGCGCAGAGGAAATTGGGAGTTGACACAGAATAAGAGCGAATATTGGTATGGGAAAGGTGGACAGAGACTAATGAAGAGGTACTTCTGTTAGAGAATAAGTTATCGCGATGGTGCAAGGTAAAGCAAGGGAGGTGAGGCGCCTCGAATTACCGACGACAAAATGAAGGAAGCGAAAATGGAATTGATAAAGATGGCCGTTTCTTCGAAACCCAATCGACTCGACCCTTTTTAAAACCCATCCATAACACCTGCGTAAAATCCCTCTGCATTCATGCCGTCTTCAAATGCCCTCCTCCAAAAACATATCCTCTACTCAAAGAGACTCGTTTGGTCGCCATCCTTCATTTATCGTCGTCCATCTTATTCCCCCAACCGCCTTCCTACCTATTTCCTTGCTGCTATGTCTGCCAAAGAAATGGGCGCATACGCAATATGAAGTCGAATACATTCACGACATTCTAAAACAAAATACACATGTATAAGAAATTGTGCGAAAAAAGTTAGAATAGTTTAGGTAAAACATTAAAAAGCGACATAAAAGGGAAAAATGCATACTCACAAATATGCATCGATGCGCACTTGAAAAATTCAGACCGGAAATTTATAAAATTGCGTGAGGTTCGAATAAGTTTTTACTGCCCGTAAAATAACCAAAAACATCCTGGAAACTGAATGAAAATCCAAGAATGATCCACCAAACACCAAAAAAAAAAAACGTTCGCAGCTAAGTGGGACTGATAAATGGTTGTTATGACGAAAGAAGAACAAAACAAGTAGAGATGTACACGGGTTACCCGTGGTACAGAAGTGCTTTTCGTCAAATTCGCCGTAGTATAATCGTATACTAATATATTAGCTTTGAAATCAGAAAATTATTTTTCCCTATATTGTGGCAACCCTGCTTTTTAGATCCGTTTTAAACATGTTCATTTCGTTTTGTCATTCTATACTCTCCCTACAAATGAAATTTCTTTTAAATCCGTTCAGCCAATACCTTCGAAATTAATTGTTACAGACAAATTCTAACTTTGATATTGTGTTAGCCCTGTTAGTCGACCCTGTTTGAATATATTAATTTTGTTATTTATTTATATAAAGATTATAGTATACATCATATTTGATTAAAATCCATGCCGTCAGTTCTCTAGAATTACGTTTAAAAAGAAATATTATTTTAATTTTTATTGTGGTAGCCCTGCTCTTTAGCTCCGCTTTTAACATCTTGATTTCATTATGGTATGTTTTATATATCTTATATACAAAATTTAATTGAAATCCTTTTGGCCAATTCCTTCCAACTCCATAATTACCGAAAAGATTACTTTGTAATTGTGGCACCCCTGTTTAGATGATTCAGTCTAAATATGCTATTATGGTTAAATATGTATGTGTACATTATAAATATTATAATTCGGTTCAAATTGATGCAGGCATTTCAACACAAATATTTGTAAAAATAATGTTTTTTTATTTCTTGTATTGTGGCAGCCCTGCTTTCTATATCTACATTAAACATCTTGATTTTGTTTTCCTAAGTTACATGCCTTTCTACAAAATTTCATTGAAATCAGTTTGGCCAATTCCTTCCAAATTCATAATTACCGAAAAGATTACTTTGTAATTGTGGCACCGCTGCAGAGTTGATCTGGTCGAAATATGCCATTTTGGTCCTATATTTATGTGAAGATTCAATGTACCAAATTTACTTGAAATCGGTTAAGCCAATTCTTTCCTGATATATGCGTATGGACGGACATCACGAAGATAATAGTGCTTTTCAGCAATGACGAAGAGCACAAAAAATTACGATTAATTAACCGCAAGATATCAAACTGAAGGAATCGTGAAAAGGAGGCGAGAGAAAGAGTCGGAATAAAGTAGAGAGAAAGAAGTCAAGATTGATGCAGAAGCTGCCTTTCGCGTTTATAGAAACGCATGAGAAGAACGAGAAATAGAGAAGTAATGAAAGAGACGACATGGCAGAGTAAAATCCAAGGAGAAAGAGGGAAGCAAAAGGGCTCAACTTGTCTCTTTTTTCACGTATCGTCAATTTCTCTGGAATTACCATGTGCAATTTTGTTCTACGGAATCTCCACTCGAATCTCGGTCCGGAGTGTCGCAGATTGCGTGAAAATATCCCGGCTAGAAAATTGGGTTTGGCATTTTCGACTGTGTCCTTACCCAATCACATCCCCCCCCCCCCTCCGCCCCATCATCTTCCAACCCTCCGTTCTCTTTTCGCGACCGCCGTTTTTTCTTTCCCAACTCCCCTCTTCCGACCCTGTCTCCATCTCGTTTCTATCTCAAGTCGTCTGGCTTCATTTTGCGGGGGAAAGTCAGAGAGCAGCCATGTTTCCAAGGATTGGGGAGAAAAAAGGGGCGCATGAAAAAGTCAGATGAATGAGTTCGCGCAGTATTGTGCTAGTCGTGAGGGGTGAGAGAGTGGGTGACGGAGGGCTTTGGAGTGGAGTGGGGTGAGTGGAGATGCGCGCGCACGGGGCCTTCTTCCCGTCGAAGGAGTTGAATCCGAATAATTCCCTTCTTTTTCGCTTCCGTCTAGGGCGGAGTAACGAGCCCCTAGTGTTTTTTTTCGCGTCGAATCGTCCCGTTCCTTTTCACGCAATTCGCAACTCTTTTTTGTTTTGTTTAATCCGGAGTGAAAGCCCGCAATATTTTATTTCGAACCTCATTGCAGTCGCCTCGTTAATGTTTGGTACAGCATAGGACGCACGAATCCGGTTGCGTGTATATTTATGTATGACCGCGATGTTAACTTGTTTTTTTTTTCAGAAGTAAGTTTTTTTTATGAAACTTTCTACGGCGATATCGAAGTTGCCAATGTTAACAAAATCATTCCTCGTCTAACAAACTCTCTTGTTTTCCATCCGCTAGGGATAACAAAGCAGTGCAAGTCTGCCTACCCGCGAGAGTTTTAATGAGCAGAAGTTTTTTGACGCGAACTTTATTTATTGGTAAAAATATCAAGCGAGGACTCCTTTGAGGGTGTCGTTAGAATCTCGGAGAGTAATTACTTCAGCGATAGGCCAAAATAACATCTACAGTGTTAACTTACAGTTTAAAAAAAGGTAGGGTCGGATATCACTTAAAGTCCAAAGCCTCATCTCCGAGTTTTCTACAGCTCGAAACTGAAGCTTCTTCAGATAGCATTCGCAATCGAGGCATGGAATATATCTAGCTAAATCTTCTATATGCATATGGAGATATTTTTGTAATTCCGTTTGAGATTCCGCCACGCTCAAGATTCAAGGGCACAGAATCCCTATCGACATCGCTTAAAGCAGGGGTGGGCAACCTTTTCTGCATGTTGGGCTGCGTTGGTGGTAGTGAATCCTTCGATGAGCTACATTGGAAATTTTCAATGTTTTGGCGGACGGGATTAAAGTTAAATCAGAAGATACCTAGAGATTATTAAGCACCATATGAATTAAATTCAAGTTAAAATTAGGTTTTAGAGTTAACATTTAAATATTTTAAGTCATGATGGAATTCATTCTTAGAAATACCTTTGAGAATAGATAAACAGCATTAAAAAGGAACTAATTTGAAAAATAATTACTGAGGGATCCCAATTTTACACTAAATATTTTATTAGATTTTGCTAGATAAAAATAATATTTGATAGATAATTCAGAAGAAAAATAAAAAAAAATTTAAACTACGAAAGACTAGAGGCGGGTCGCATAAAATTAATTAGTGAACCGCAAGCTGGACATCCCTGGCTTGTAACATGGATCACCAACCCTTAGACGCTGCCGAGTTACTTTTGATAATAATTAAATGGCAGCGGACGCCAAAGAAAAATGCATTTATTAATGGTTTTACATTTGTGTATAAATTATGTGGCCCTTGGAATTGTATTTAGCGTCACAACCAGGAGTAATATAGCCAGGGCTGTCTTTAGGGGGGGCTGGGAGGGTAGTCGCCCAGGGCCCCGCGCTTACAGGGCTCAGCGCTTGAAGTTAGCTTACTAACTACTCTTAGCAGAAAGATGTAACGTGCGTGTAAGGTGAAAAAATCGCTCTAAGATATAATTTTCTCTGTGTGTAGAATAGAGGGGGCCTCGCGGCTGCCGCCTCGCCTTGTGTCCCGCGGATCTTAGAGACGGCCCTGAATATAGCAATAATCAGTTTAGTAACGCATATATATTTGGGAAAATCCTATGATATAATTGGACCTCCTAAGTCCTATAGGGCACCATATGAATAGAAATTCACATATTTTGATAATACAACTCTATTTCACCGGGGCACCTGATAGCCTTTTCGCTGGCACATTGGCACCCGCGGGCATGTGGTTAGCGAACCCTGGCTTAGAGAGAGACCTACGTTTTTGAGGGGAGAGTGAGAGAGGGGAGGAGAATCGGAAGGATAGAGGGAGGAAGAGATGAAGGGATAACTGGAAGTGTTTTAATTTTATCTTAATACTTTATTCATGCTTACCTGTCATTTTTGAGGGGCAATTACACTTGTATAATTATAACTAAGCTTGGTAGAATTCGATGTTCATTTTTTTTAAATCGATGTTATTTTCTCGAGAGATTTTCGACGAATATCGACGCTTAAAATTACTACTTGGATGTAAATAGTCAATTATGCTTTACCTCTTGAAGTTGTATAATGAAAACTAGAAAACGTTTAATTTATGAAATCCGAACAATTGCTTTTTGCCGAGAAACATTCTTTAAGAAAAAGAATTGCCGAGTTCAGCTTAAAGGCTTTTATACATTCATTGATGCCAATTATGGACTAATTTAGGAAAGAAATTAATGATATGATTATCGCAATAATATTTTAGCCATCAAAAAAACTATCTAATCCTTTCTTTTGTGCCATTTGATAGATTTTATCACTGTACATACTAAATATTCTCTTTATTTAGCATAAAATGTATAGAGAGAAAAATTAGACTTAATTACACAGCGCTCAATCAACAGTCTTGCGTCAAATCCTGATTAAAATGTGGTTTTCCAATCTTCAAAATATTTTACAACAAATATCAAATAAATATTAATCCTTAATTCATCTTCAATTTTAAGTAACGATTGCTAATGTATGTGCACCTGTTAAAAACCATTATATATAAATTGAAATTTACTAACCTGTAGCAAAGGATGAAGGAACCAAAAGTAAGAGAGCGGAACTATCCTTCCTGGATAACTTCTAGAGAAAGACTACCAAAAGAATGGGTTCAGTACATACGGAGAAGGGGTGAAAGTGCATACAACAACGTCTATCTATAGGAAATATCCTAGGAAGGAATCGAAAAACATTTGTTCCAGGAATACACTCCACAGGGTAGATGCGTGGAAGAGGTAGCAAACCGACCATCGAGATTCCTTTCTTTCGAACCTCGTTTAACAGGGCTCTAGGAACTCTCAGCAGGACATATCCATGACCTTATCTGTATCGAGAGGCTCGTGGAGTATCCCACCATTAGGTCGGCGAATATTATCTCAGAAACCTCAAAAGAGCTAAGAAACACGTGTTCTCAAAACTACCCTTAGCACCTTGCGGTTACTTGATTGTTCAGGGTAGAAGCGTGAGCTTTTCAAAATGACGCATATTTGAGTGTAAGCAAATACCCTAATTTCAGTCCCACTGGTAATGCAAGCCCATAAAAGCAACGAAATCGTAGATAGGATATAATATTGCGAAAAAAGTAAACAGAAACGACTTTAATAAAATAATTCAGAATAAAAAGGTTTTTAGACGTTTACTTTTCCATCTGGTTGGAAAATCGACGATTATCGACGACTTCATTTTCGTCGATTTTGAACGTTAAAAATCGATGTTTATCGACATTTTTTTGTTTAAATCGAATCCTACCAAGCCTAGTTATAACTTACTATTACTCGAAGTTTTTTTTAGCGCATATCACGTTCAATTTACAGAATTTCGACTTAAAATTTTTCTGTTAAATCGTACACAGTCCAATTCAATTTACATTATTAATTAAATATAGGATAGCTGCTATTTTGGCGTTCATCATCTCCGCCCCGATTAGTTCTTTTTATGGTAAAGTAAAATTATCTCCTCATGCGTATATTTTATAACTTACAGAATACCATTCGTTTTAAATTTATCTCCACCTTTATATTCAGAACCCATTTCATATTCAAGCAACATCAGCGAGTCCCGCTAGCCAACCGTATACTTTCCCCGGCGGAATGTAAAAAAGATTATATATACATATAAATAAACAAATAGATATATATGTGTATATATATATATATATATATATATATATATATATATATATATATATATATATGCGAATTTTTGAAAAAATAAAATAAAGAATCCGCGACTAGTTATTTTTTTCGGAACCTGCCCGTTTTCGCATCCCTAAACCCTTTTTTGTACAAGGTCGCGAGAAAGCAACTGCGCATCAAATTTAACGTCCAGTCCTTTCCCCTTCCCCATACATTTCCCTCCACAAACCCTTACACCTGGGAGCACGTTTATGAGCACATGACCTTGCCTACGGCCTTCTCCTACCTCTCTACGCTAGAGGGACATTTTGGATGTCGATCGACATGCGAGGCACTTTGCTACGGATATTTTACCGGCGTAGGAAATAGATAGGTAGTTAGGTAAGGGAGATGAGAAGGGGGGAAGGTCGAGGGAGAGGTCTTGGGAAAGAGGGGGAGGGCATCGGAGGACGCACGGAAATAACAATGATGCTGTTTTTTTATTCTTTCCCTCCGGCAAAAAAACAAATACTCGACCGCGTGCCTATTTTCCCGTTATGTCAGTAGGAAATTGACGCATTCGTCTCATGGCTGAAAACAAATTAAAAATAAGCAGTGCATTGAAAAAACAAGTATCTCTAATAGTCATGGCAAGATTATGAAAAACCAGATGAGCATTTCGGCTCGAGTGCAGTGGTCTTCGGGTGTGTTTCAACAGAGAAGATTCTAAAGGATGTTTCATTACTTTCGGTGAATCTACACACTGTAGCCGAAATCTGCTTTTTCATAACCTTATTATGGCTGCTGGAGGTACATACCTAAGATACTTCGTTATTTTAAAATTTTCAACGCTTAAATGCTTATTTTGAACTCCTTTGAGCCATAACGGCAAGGAGGGATGGATGGGATAAAAATAATAAAGGAAGATTATATTGATCTGACGATGTAGATTCTCGCTCAGACATCTTGCTCTCACCTACGATGTTGAAAATAAAACTTGGTAAATTCCACATAAATGTATATTTCAAGGGGGTGCCGGTGGTGTAGTGGTTAGGACGCTGGCTGCTACTCGCCCGATGCTTGAAAAAGTCATCGGGTACGAATCCTGCGCGAGTAGGATTTTTCTCAAGGCCACCCGGCCCCCTGTTTGCGTAGTTTGAGGAGACCGCGCAAATTCAGCTGTTCCGTCCTTCGGAAGGGACGTTAAGCTGTTGGCCCCCCTGGTGTTCTTCGTAAGAGCAGGCAAATGCCGGCACCGGGTTTCCCTCCTCCCTCCCCGGTTATTCATTGCACTACCTCTGAGATACCCATTTGTGCTGTAAGAGAGGCGAATTGACTGGGCATTCATACATACATACATATTTCAACAAGCATGGTTTCGTTGCAGAGCAACATCATCAGGCGTTGAAGTACAAATATGTTATCATTCGGGGAGATACAGCAAATTTTGGACGGAGGCAAAACGCGTTTACGTTTTAGACGAATGATTACGTAACTAAACTTAACGAGCATTGGGTTAGGAGAATATTTTTATGGTTTGGCATTTTTTCGGGTCCAAGAATGTCGGATTCCAAAAATGACCATCTAAAATTATGATATCTCAATTCATTTTTAAAAAAAGACTCAATTATAAACTAATGAAGGTAAAACTTCCCGCAAATTGCCAAAATGGGAGTATTGTTAGATCTTTTGATTTCGATCTTCATTTCACTTGGACAACTATTTTCGTGTAATATTTGTAACATTTAAATAACGTCTATAGAAGCAGTCAAGACTATAATCGTCATGATAAAGGTTGAAATATTTAGCTTTTATCTGGCGATATTCAAACCAGCGTGATATAGGCGTACTTTTTACTTTCTCCATATACGTAGTATAGGGGTAAGTATTATTTTCATGAAAAAAATCGAATTCGAGATTTCAACGGAAATACACGTTTGAGGTCTCCTGAACACGTTTTCACCATTTCCTCGATGATGTTTGTGTGTGTGATAGATAGCTCTTTTTTGGGTGCTCTAACTCAAAAATTATTAATTAGATCAACACGAAATTTATATTTAGCATATTTATAAAATTCACAAGAACTGATTAGTTTTTGGTAAAAGTCAGTTAAACGAAAGTGGGTGTTTATTCTTGTAATTTATCCGTTATTTTGAAATATTTATTTTAATATTTGATAAATATAAAGAAATATCGGAATAAAAGTTGTAGAAAATTTAATTTCCTACAATCTTTGTTTGAAACATTTTCCCATATAATGTTTATTGTTTAAGAGATATCTTATATTTTTAGCTGCTACCACCACGCCACTTACCGACGACTATTGTTAACAATTGACGCTTAGTTACGTCTTAGTAACGCTCCTTTTTCTTTTCTTAATTGTTGGAGCTTTGTGGCTATATCCAATATCAGAAGGCTATGGTATGAGTTTATTTCTGTTCTTTGCAAAGTCTAAAATTTTCCCGGTTTCTTAAAATATTTAATATTATGTAACCTATTTGGGATTTTTAGAAATATTACAGGTATGGTGAAAGTCGTGTGTTGGCCACATCAGATTTTTTATTTTAGATTTGGGAACATTAATTGTCGCTCGTGCTTTTTCGTGGTCACAGAATGAAATCTATCGATCCCAAAATGTCGATGACGTTTGAACATGCGATGCTATACGGAGAATATCAATGTGAAATAGAATTACGAGGGATAAGCCTTAAGTTTTTAAACGATATCTGCCGTGTTCTTCTCCTCCAAACCCCAAATGTTTTTTATCCAAACGTGTGCGGAATTTCATACTGCTCTGAACCGCGCCATGACTTTCACTTTACTCCGCCATCTGTCACGCTCTTGTCTCGAGGAATAATAAATTTTCATGGAACACCCTGCACATTTGGGACATCTCTTTCCCTTTCTGTTTATTTTTGCCTTTCCATTCAATTTAACATGTTTTGACCATTATCCTATCCTTAGATTCTTTCCTTCAACGATCTCCCTTGACCATTCCAGAGCTTTCTTTGCTCCGCATTATCTGATGCAAAACTCGCCGAATCGAGTATCCTCTCAGCCTTCGACCTCCTCCAGTTGTTTTTTTCATTTCCGCCATCTTCCAATAAGCAATATAGAAATTCTTCTCATCCTCAATAAATTCATAATTACAAGTTGATGTTGTGCTAAATAAATATAGGTAAAATCTACTAAATTCATCATGTTTTTGTTCTTTTTTCGAAATTTTGTTTTCCAACGTGCTGCATTCGACAATAATTTCTGCTACATATATATATATATATATATATATATATATATATATATATATATATATATATATTTTAAACGAGTCTGAATTAAATTCAGTCTACCTCGATCTGACTGATCAACTCCCTCACAAAAACTTTTAGAAATGGAGAAAGTTTTCCCGGAAGTTTATACGCTAGCTTGTTATTTATGCCGGAAGTCTTTGTATGATTCAGATTTGTCTCCATCTCTTCTTTCTTCCTTGACCCTTTTCTCCATTTGAAAGTTACTTATCTCGGATGTCCTGTCACCACAGTACCCATTTTTCGTCCCTGGTAATCTCAAAAGTTTAAAAGAACGAAATATGAAGATTTTGGGTTACGACATTAGTCAATCCTAATAAAAATGAAACTTCTTGAAGCTTCTCGGGGGTGCCGGTGGTGTAGTGAATAGGACGCTGGCTGCTGCTCGAAAGGGCAGCGGGCACGAATCCTGCGAAAGTAGGATTTGTGCCAAGGTCGCCCGGACCACTGTTTGTGTGGTTTGAGGAGACCGCGCAAAGTCAGCGTTCCGTCCTTCGGAAGGGGCGTTAAGCCGTTGGTTCCCTTGGTGCTCTTCGTTAAGAGTATGCTACTGCCGGCACCGGGTTTCCCACCTCCCTTGTGTGTTCGATGTGGAAGGAGCTATGGCTATGGTAATCCAAGAGGTTGATTAGCCAAGAATAGACACACACACTCTTTAAATCTTCTCCTCTTACCGTTCTGTCCGTAAGTCGCAAAACGACCGTTATCTTGGAAAGAACTTTCCGACGCAAAATGTTTAAGTGTCAAAGTGAGATTCTAAAATCTAGTAAAGTATTAATAAATGCAACTGTGTTTAATCTCTGCCCGTACTACTTTCTCTACGATCACTCTTCCTCTTTACATCTCGTTCTTTTTTTTGTCCTGCTCTCTCCACCTTCCAATCCAATCTTTCTCCCCCTTCCCATCCTCCCCTTAAATTTGATCTAGACTTATACCCTTCCTATTCAGCAACCGTAGTCTTACTTTCTTCGAGTGCCTCTCTCGCTTCCTCGTCTTCCGAGCGATAAGATTATCTTCCGTCTCCGTCTTCTGCTTGGGTTCTCGGAATTCTCTCTTGTTTGCCGCCTCCTCATCCGTCTTCATTCATAAACATTAATATCAACTTCGTTTGTTAATCCTAATACACTTATGTATGTTTTCCTTCCTTCTCTCCCGAAGCGTAAAATTAGGTTCCCTCCATCTCGCCATGAAGCATATTTTCGACGCTTTTCCACGTGAGACGTTGTGTACGATGACGCGTAATGAAGACAAATACGGCTGTCTCGATCAACTTAGTCCCCGTTAATTGATTGCATTGGCTTCTGCTGCCATAATTTACTTTTAAAATTGCTACATCACTGCTATAGTTGAATTCTACGTGATATGTTTTGTCACGAACAAGATTGCCGAAGAGTTTATCATCTCGTTCATTGCCATAGAATTTGTATATCTTTCATTTGAAATTTCCTAAAGGTAATTTTGCATTTGGATGCCAATGCAGTCCAAAAATTTCATTTCTGAGTTGTGTTTTTCGTTTCAGAATAATATCCGATGGACTTACCATTCTCGTTTAAGCATTTTCATGAGCAACTCAGATATTTGCATTACGTTGCACCTTTTTCTGGTTATCTATATTCATATTCTGCCGTGCACAACCGAGCTCGCAAGTGTATGATTAATACTCCAGCAATAGACGAAAAGACATAATAATGGCAAAATCCGAAGCTCGCCACACAGCATTATGAAGGCGACCGCCACAGATCCTACTCCGCATGTGGTTGGCATGTGGACGTGAATGCGTTCGGGAACAAGCGGGCGGGTCTTCTTCGTTTCGGATTGACTAAATTTCGACTCCTGAACTAGTTTTCGGAGAAGCATTGTTTTCGTAAACCGAGAAATTAAGATATGTTTAGACAAAGTTATCCGGGATTGCAGATTCGCCTGTGGCCGTGAGGCGATGAGCAAGTGACTGAGAGGGACGCTTAAGCAGCTCTTTGTTGTTTGGAAATATGGAAATGAGATTCACCCTGCGCACGGCACAGTTCATTCGAGGATTCGTTATGAAATGTCTTCTCCAGTTGCCGAGGAAACTTTTCATCCGATATTTACGATTTTAGCTCATAGGAAACCGATGGCATTGTATTTGAAAGCAAGAAGACTGAGCGTGTTAATTTCTCGTTTTTGATTCATGGGTAAATTTGATTTCTCTCCAAACATTTGGAAACCTCATTGTTACGCTGGTACAGATATTCGAGTAAGGTGGCAAATGGTTTTGCATAGTTGCAGCGATATTTGCAATTTAAATCAAGGGAAGAGTGAATTACATTCACTTGAGGGGTAGGATAGCCAAAAAAAATCGGATCACATCCCTTGGGTCAAATCTCCACCCACAGCAATACTAAAATAAATTTATCTTCAACAGACATTCACTTCTTTCGCTATTATTTTGATATTTCATCGAGCTGTTAGAAATAAAGATCTAGTTGCAAAATAAACCTAAATGCCCACAGTAGTCTCTCGATTATAATATCAAAACGCACGCTAGATATTTTCTTTCATCAGAATACCTCCCGATTACACATTCCAGTTTAGGAGGCTTTCCAATTCAAATCGCGTATTTTTCTATTTTTTCCAGTCCCCGGCGGAGCTCCGAATCGCAAAGGTGTTCAAATAAAAAAATAAGCAACGGGCCAAAATCATCCTACAATTCCGTTCACAATAATTCTCCTCTTGGCGTCGTATTCCTTCTGAATTATTCAACCCGTTGCTCGGGAAATAGAGTCGCGAAAATAGACAATCATGTAGTTCTCTAGTTCTCTTTGCCTTCTCTCTCATCTCTTCCATCGTAGTACATTCTCATGTTAATTTGCGAGAGAGATACTATTTTACTCTCATTTCGTAACTTTGCTTTAATTTTACCGAAACATTTTCTCCATTCCTATATCTCAAAACTCCCTCCTTTCCTCTTCCCTCCCTCCGCACTCTCCCTTCTTCCTCTCTCTTCCCTCGCTTTCTCAATTCAATGCCTTCCTCCCTCGCTCCTTCATTTCTCTCTCACTCTTTCCCACCTTTAATCCCTCCCTCCTTCCCCCTTAGCTCTCTCCCCCCTTAGCTCTCTCCCCCCTTTGCTCCCTCTCTCCTCCTCCGTTCCCTCTCTCCTCCTTCGCTTCCTCCCTCCCATTAGCTAAAAAAAGCAGTACCGTCTCTTTCCATGGCAGAAAGAAAAACTTCCAGTCAACAGCTAGTCTAACTGATTTCAATTTCTCTCCTATTTCACAGATTCAGACACTCGGGTGCTTAAAATCTATAAAGTCCAAATCTTACGGGGTAGATGGAATTTCTATTGAAATGCTTAATAAACTCACACTTTATATCCTGCCGGCAATTACTGACATCATAAACACCACTAATGCAAGGTAAATCTCCTTCACAGTGGAAAAAATCTATGGTCATTCCTCTTCCGAAAAAATCAGCTCCAGAAAATTTAAACGATCACAGGCCTATAAGTATTATACCAACCCTATCTAAGGTCTTAGAACGGTTGGTCCACGAGAAACTGATTGACTTCCTCCAACGACGCAATCTTTTAGATCCTTTCCAATCTCGATATAGAAAACACCACACCCACCTCTTTTAAAAATAACTGACGATATACGCGCAGCGATGGACACAAAAAAATTAGTTCTAGCATTAGTCGACTTTTCTAAGGCATTCGATTCAATCGAGAAAGATATCGTCATGGACAAACTCCAAGGCATGGGTTTCTCACGGACTACGCTAGATCCAGGTGTAAACAAATTGTAATGGTTAGGTGGAAGAGCCTCAACCTCGCCAATAAAGACATTTTTCTTTCTTTCTTTCCCTCCTTCGCTCCCTCCTCTTTCGCTCCCTCCTTTTTCGCTCCCTCCTCTTTCGCTCCCTCCTCTTTCGCTCCCTCCTATTTCGCTCCCTCCTCTTTCGCTCCCTCCTATTTCGCTCCCTCCTCTTTCGCTCCCTCCTCTTTCGCTCCCTCCTCTTTCACTGCCTCCTCTTTCGCTCCCTCCTCTTTCGCTCCCTCCTCTTTCGCTCCCTCCTCTTTCGCTCTCTCCTCTTTCGCTCCCTCCTCTTTCACTGCCTCCTCTTTCGCTCCCTCCTCTTTCGCTCCCTCCTCTTTCGCTCCCTCCTCTTTCACTGCCTCCTCTTTCGCTCCCTCCTCTTTCGCTCCCTCCTCTTTCGCTCCCTCCTCTTTCGCTCCCTCCTCTTTCGCTCCCTCCTCTTTCACTGCCTCCTCTTTCGCTCCCTCCTCTTTCGCTCCCTCCTCTTTCGCTCCCTCCCTCCTCCTTCACCCCCTTCTCTTTCGCTCCCTCACTCCTCCTTTGCTCCCACCCTCTTTCGTTTCTTTTCTTCCTCACTACCTCCCTCCTCTCTCGCTCTTTCGGTTCTTTCTTGCTCCCTCCCTTGCTCCCTCCATTTCCTCCCCCTCTTCCTCCTCCCTCTTCCTCCTCCCTCTTCCTCCTCCCTCTCCTTTCCCTTTCTCCGCCACCTTTCAATCCTTAGTCCTCAGTCCAGTTTCCACTACTGCCCCCTAGCTCCCATATTTTTTCTCCTTTTGCTTTCCCCGCGTCATACCCTTTCCTTCTGACTTCTCACGTTTACTCATCTCCCCTGTATCCCTTGTCTAACCGACTCCATTCTCACTCCTTGACTTCCCGTTTTTATCTCTCTTCACTTCTCTACTTCACATCCATAGCCTTCCAATTTTCCCGACCTCCTAATTCTGATCCCTTTCCTTTGTTTATCTCCCTTAAAATCTTTCATTTTTCCTTTATTCTTTTTACCTAGCTCCTTTCAAATGGGTGATCACGCTCACACGCGCGCGCACACCCACTTTCAAATTTCACTCCTTCCTCCCCGTACGTATCGCTTTATGTACTTAATTCGGAGGGGAAATCCTTTCTACGTAGCTTTCTTTCTTGACCGCTGATTTCCCCAGAGCACATCCTGGTATACCTTTTCGTTCTCTCTCTCTTCGCGAAATAACTCCAGATCTTCGCGAGTTTCTTTCTCTCCCATTCTCTCTCTCTCTCTCTCTCTCTCTCTCTCTCTCTCTCTCTCTCTCTCTCTCTTCGCTCGCTTCAGCTATTTGTCTCGAGCTGCTTCAATCCCTACGTCTCCAACGTTTCTCTCAAACTCCCTCTCGAAATCTCTCAGACGATATCTCAACGTTCCCGTCCGTGGGAATTCCTTTTACCTTTCTGTTTACGTATTAACGCCGTTGCAAGCCTCTCTAACCAGCCCAACATCCTTTTTGAAGTTTCTGTCAAAATCCGTCGGTTGAAGTTTCGAGAGTTGGGTTTGCTCTAGAAATACCCCGGTGAGTCTGAATCCCTATTTAAACATCTTGAGCGTTCGTCCAATCACTGAAAACATGTAGATAATAGAAACAAGCTACATATATACGTTTATAACGCTAATGAGAATAAAGTTAACGAAAATAATTGCAGCATTTTCATGATTCACACAGCTTAATTGGGTGTAATCAAGATACCTCACGTGCTCGGGACGCGTGTTTTTGTTCCTGTGAAAGAACACTTTTTTGTAGAAGATATTAAAGTCAATTCCTGATTACTGAAGGTTTTTTAAATAATAATAATAAAATACGCGTTTTTTGTCTTAAAAATGTAGCAATTTGTAAATTCCATGACTAACATGAAAACTGTGGCCCCCCTTTAACAAGTACGATAATCTAGCTAATTTGCAATCGAATTTAAGAAAATCATAACCGCTTTGTTTGATTTTTGCATACTTTATTTTAGCAACGATGCTAATATCTTCTGATGACATAGTTGGCAATTGTGACATTTATTGTTTGGGATGTTTGCTAATAAAATCGACAAAACATCATTATATTATTACATATATTATTAAATATTATTATTGACAATTAAGTTAAAATACGAAAAAATACGATATTATTCTTATGACATGTAATTTATTTTATCCGCTGCATGATTGCACTGTGCTACTGATAAATTAGAAAGAATTTTTATTTCAGGTTCTATTTAAAGTTTTTTCTAATCCACGACATTCACAATCTGTAAACTTTTATCATATCTTCCTCAAATTAAGCCATTTCGCGACTAAAAAACTTCTTAAAACATTTCTGTCTGCGCGGATTTTTAGTTTTAACAGCCGCCCTTTATTTGTGATTTTTTTTATGATTTAATGTTTCGGTTTGAAACCTCCGTTTTATAAGTTCATCTTCCATCCGTTTTTGTTTCTCCACTTTTCGAAACATTTTCCGTCTTGAACACGACCGCAAGTCTCCGCTCTCATCCAACCATCGAGATATTCCATATTAAAATTTATTTGTTTGTTATAATTCAATCTCGTAAACAAAATAGTCTCGCTTAAGTGAAAGTTTCGAACTTCACGCAGTAAATTAAATGCCTTCAGTTTAACCCTATTTTCTCGTACATTAGCCCCCACGTATTTTCTCTAACCGTTATTTTTTTCGTAAAAATTATTTGTTGGCTAATATAATTCAACTATGAAAGATCCCTCAATCTATACGGAAAACGGTGTAAAATATTATCTCGTACTTATATTTCAGGTGAATAAATTTTGTGCCCTTGCTGTCCTTTTACAGAGCATTTTCCTACTGCGAAGACATATTATAATTTATTCCATAACCTTAGCTATCGGAGGTAGATCTAGATGTTGGTTCAATCAGCAAGCAGAAGACATGAATGATCATGAGCTTATCGCAATAGTTAACTTTTCATCATGTAACGCGCTTTCTAATCAACTATTATCTCTGAAATTGCTTTTATCAGTTGGTTAATCAGGAGCAATTTGCCTGAAAATTGGAATCTAAATTTTTGGATTAAGTGCAAAGATAAGGAACAGCCAATTTTCATGAATTGATTTTTATTGAGTTGAGCTAAAAATCCAGATGTGTAAATATTGATATTCTAATGTTCGTTGTAATTTTCTGCCTGCATTTCATGAAAAATAATGGCGAGGAAGACTTGTGACAGTGTGTTTTTTATTTAGAACAACTTAGAAAAAGACACTTTTATTCTTGGTTGTTATGCTTCCTGCGAATTTAGTGCGGAAATTTTAACTTTATATCGATTATTTAATGGAAAAATTCGCTGTATTTTATCCAACATCCCTCGCATCACTGAGCCGTTCAGTGTTTCAACTAAAACCATGCAACCGAGTATTTTTCCGTGATTCCATCTAAATCCAAATCACTGCAGTGGTTTTATTTATCCTATTCCGATGAACGTGGCCGACATTTCATATAATTTTATGCATGAAACTACCGAACATAAAATTCGCTGTTATGTTCGATCCGCCACCACGGTTGATTAATTTTTTAACGACTTTCAATTCTGTTTTGCAAAGCGGCGGTTTTAATACCATCTGTTCAATATTACACTGGCTCTTCCAGTCATTTTGGGAGGAACTTCGCCAGGATGCGATCTGAATACTCCATGGAGTCAATGAGCAATGCGCTCTCCTACTTCCGTTCCCGTAAGGTAACCGGGATTGCTTAACTGGAGAGAAAATGACAACGCGTCACGTGAGGGCGGATTCTCCAGCTCTTTGCGTACTTACTTTGTCTGGAGCGAGGTCATAAATAAGAAGATACTCGATTCGATTATCCGGGGCGTGCATCCTTTAAATTTCTTCTTCTTTTTTTAAAGGCGCTGCCCGCCATGCTTGACCTTCGTATGGTTCAGCTCGTATTCTTTTCCAATTCCAGACCACCACTGCTTTTATTGTTTCTGGAACCTCCATTCCATCCGAGCTGAGCGCTCGCATTAAAAGTGTAGGAAAACTGCCAGCGCCTTCAACCTTTTTCGCCACCTCTGCCTCCCTTTCCCCTAATCTTACCGACGCACCTTTTTCTCTTCGCGGCTATATGCTCTCTCCTCTACCTTCGTCTCCCCCATTCACCTGTTCCTCTTTCTTTTCCTCTTGGACCTGCAGCATTTCACCCTCCGACAGTTTATTGAGTTCCCCATCAGTTTTTCGTGTTCGCCAGAGGATTTTTTTCGAACTCGATAAAACGACGAACTCCAGCAAACGACGCACCCCCTGCAAACCCACGCGTCCCAGCATACGCACGCATTTCGGCATACTCGCGTACTTCGGCTACGTGAGTACTTAAGCTTTGCGCGTACGTACACAGTCCTTACTTTTATAAGCAACAGACATTAGCCCAGAAGAGAACGCGAGTGGTGCGCCCTCTTCTCGAGAACAGATCAAACGAGCGTACTTGCAACCTGGCAACGTTGCGGACTGCCAGCCGTCAGTCACGAGTGTAGAACCTGAGAAGGAGGAAGGGGACAGAGAGTACGTGAGGACGAGCAAGCAGCGAGAGAGCGGCCTTAAACCGGCCGGCGGAAAATTTCCATGTTATTCCACTACTTTTCGTATCGTTTGTTATCCCTCCAACAATTCTACCGAGTGTATTTGTATACCAAGCGGTGTTAATTATTGTAAATAAACATAGTAGGGTTATAATTTAATCACAATACTCCAAATAACTATCTAATGTCAAATTATGGTCGATTTTTTTTTATTCAGGAAGATTATTTACTTATTCTAAATTTTTGTAGTTGTATGGACAAATAACAAACGAAACATGCTGTAGTTTGTAGCTAAGCTGTTGTGACGAGAGTTCCTATGACTTGAAGTCAAGAAGTTGTATATAGTGTATAGGAACTACTATCAAAAAAGGTTCTATTTTTGTATTAAGTACATTCAATTGTTATTATGTAATTTGGGTATTATGTATTGAGTGATACCTAAGCTGTTGTGACGGGAGTTCCTGTGACTTGAAGTTAAGAAGTAGTATATAGTGTATAGGAAATGGTATCAAAAAGCTTATATTTTTGTATTAAGTAAACCCAATTTTTATTATGTAATTTGGGTATAATGCATTGAGTTGTGATTGGTACCCGCTGCCACCGAGACCTGCTCCCAATTGTAGCGTTTATATGAATAATAATAATAATTATTATTATTATAAGATAAATTTCTGCTTTGTATAACGTCACTCCAATATAGTTGTAGGCATATCCTTCTCACTCTACCATTGTGTTATATTTGATTTTCTATTGGCAGCAGCAGTGTCGCCTAAGAGATATCGTATCGTTTTTTCTATTCTAAGTACTTTGCGAATTACGAGAGATTAATGTAAAATGAGACAGTTGCGTCTCAGGCCTCTCTGCCTTTAACTATTCCTTTCGACTCCTCCTTCCCCGGCTTACCTCTCTGCTTTCAATCTCGCCGACACATTTCCCTTCTCTCTACTTCCCTCCTAAACCCTGCTCGCACTTTCCGGCCGTTCCTCCACCGTGTAGGTAAAACCAGGTTTAGCGTTTAGCGCGTTGTCTGTTTAAAAGAGTGTCAACACCGGGGCAATTCATCGCGAAACTCAATAAATGAAAAACCGAGTTAAAATTTGATAACTCGAATGTGGCCACCACATGACTTTCTCCAAACCTGTAATATTTCCCAAAACTCCAAATAGGTTAAAATGATAATAAATATTTTTAGGAACTGAAGAACAAATTTCAGACGTGACAAAGAAAAGAAATAAACTCATACCGTAGCCTTCTGATATTGTATATAGCCACTAAGGTGCAACAATTAAGAAAATAAAAAGGAGCGTTACTAAGATGTAACTAAGCGTCAATTGTTAACAATAGTCGCCGGTAGGTGGCGTGGTGATGGCAGCTATAAATATAAAATATCTCTTTATAAATGCATTATATGGGGAAATGTTTCAAACAAAGGTTGTAGAAATTAAATTGCCTACAACTTTTATTCCGATATTTCTTTATATTTATCAAATATTAAAGTAAATATTTCAAAATAACGGATAAGTGACAAGAGTAAACACCAACTTCCGGTTGACCGATTTTTAGCAAAAACTATTTAGTTCTTTTCACTTTTATAAAAATGTTAAATGTAAAATTTCGCGTTGATCTAATTAATAATTTTTGAGTTAGAGCACCCAAAAAAAGAGCTATCTATCACACACATACACAGACATCATCGAAGAAATGGGGAAAACGTGTTCAGGAGACCTCAAACGTGTATTTCCGTTGAAACATCGAAGTTGATTTTTTCATGAAAACAATACTTACCGCTATACTACGTATGGAGAAAGTAAAAAACGGATATGACTAGAGTAAAACCAACTTTAGTTTGACCGATTTTAATAAAAAACTAATTAGTCTTTGTTCCTTTAATAAAAATGTCAGATATAACATTTTGTGTTGATTAATAGTTTTTGAGTCAGAGCACCCACAAAATTCCTATCACGTACACACACCCACACACTCATTAACACACACACTACCGAGAAAATGGTCAAAACGTGTTCAGGGGACCTCAAAACGTGTATTTCCGTTGGAATCTCGAAATCGATTTTTTATTAAAGCAATACTTCCCCCTATAATACGTATGGAAAGTGTAAAAATTGAAGTTCCGAGTATAGAACTACCTGCAAACCGGGTGTTTTGCTTTAGAGTTATCCAAATATCGAGTTACAGACAATTGGGATTTTCGAAGGCTGTCGATAGAATGACTATTGAATTTTTATTTCTTTTGCCGAGTAATGGACAATAAAATGTAAAATATTAGGGTTCGTTTTATAGACGCTATAACACAATTCACAAGCAGAGTGTAGTTTTCTTCTGTACAGGATGCTGCAATCATTAACATCTTACGTTTTTCAGGTTTGGCTCTTAAAAATGAATCTGACCTCAGTGTTTGGCGTTTTTGCTTAGCCTATCTTCTTCATAGATTTCACTCAGATTAGAGCTGCTGAGAATGTTGATTTTTTACACTAGAAATTATTTTCGTACAAATTTCATTTATTATTTTTACACTGATCTATGGCGTCAAATTGGAAATAAATTTTAGTTGAACAAACGAGTGCAGCTCGGTTTTTCTTCTGACTTTATTTCCACTCAACTTTGTTGCTTTTATTTGTAATGATATTTCTTATCATTACCGAGTTGCTGGTTTCGCATTTTCTGCCGTATATATTTTTCTTTTCCGGCAATGACTACGGCATGAGTGAAAATGAGTATTCTCAAAGGTCCTTTATCTTTTGCGCGAGTAAACGCAAAAGTGATTTCCACGATTTTCAAACATTTGACTCCACAGTAATTTTTTTCTAATCTGTAATATTTCGTCGTAATGCTATCATCGCCCATTATTAGGCCAAAATCGGTGTTCCGATCTAGTTTCACGTGCGTTTGTATGAAATTTTCTGTTTGGTTCGTTTATTTTTTTAGCCGAACGACATGTAAAGAAAAAATACGCGATTTTGATTCCGTCCCTTTAGGTTAGAAGAGGCGATGCGGACGATGGATAAAGGAGGAAGGGAGAAAGAGTGATGAGGGAGCGAGTTAAAGCGAGAAGGAAACATGCGAGTCGTAGTAATATATATATACTAGTAGAAGGTGCTTGCATACTGCAAGCATTTAATCTCACCTTGAAAGAACATTAATATTTCAGAGAGATATTTCATCATGAGAAATATTTCTTTAATTTTAAAGATTTCTCCTCTGGACGGGTTTTCGTTTTTTCATTATGGAGCAATAATGGAGTAAAACAAACAATAATTTTTGAAAATTTCTAAATATTATACTTTTTCCACATTGAGTTAATAATGCCACACATTTCTGCCACATTTTAAATTTATAGTACAATTAGAAGTGAAATAACATTTATATAATTGTTTAAATTTTAATAGTTTTTTAACGGCCGCAATAACAATTTCATTGATACATTGAAATGTTTTTTCGTTTATATAGATTAAACTAAATAATTTTAAAATTTCAGCTCCCTAACTTGCGGCGTAGTGTCTAAGCATCTACCTATTTGTTTAAACTTGAAGAATTTTTAATTGCCAAACAAATCAAAATATCAAAATTTGTATAATCCCTATTTCCTTTTCTTTAAGAATTCTATTTATAAAAAAAAATTCAACTCCGTGGCACATTCAAAAATACATAAACCTTGAAAATTTGTTTTAACAATTGCGAATTTTTAGCGGCCGCATTGTTGCACTTTTTCAAGATTTTCGTTTTTTCTAGTCGGTTTTGCACAAAATCGTACCTAAGAAAAAATTTTGAATATCCAGCTCATCTGGAAGTGCCTAAACATTAGTATCCTCCTCATCCTCCTCCTCCTCTGTAAGAAACGTCTATATAGAATGTTACACACATTGTTGGAATAATAACAAATAGCGATGGGAAAGAAAACACGTCAGCAAAGAAGGTGGAGAAAAAGAGAACTAAACGCGCCAGAAGCAACTCAAAAACGCCTGAAGAGTTTTTCCTGAGCAAATAGATAGAATAAAACAAATTCTGGTATGGTTTAAGGGAGTTCGGTGGCCGTTTAGGATACATGAAAAGAGAGAGAACGAGAGCGAAGGAAGAGTAGAAAATGGAAGTAAATGAAATCCCGCATAGTATACGGGTAGCTAGTCTGTTGCCGCTCCTCTAACAATATGTGTGTATACTCCAGCAAATTACGAGGATCTGGAGGGGAAGGTGCGAGTGCCGGAAAGAGGCTCAGCAGGGGTTGGCGCGATGGTGGGGAGGGAAAGTGAGGTAGGAGGGAAAGTGGGGTAGGAGGGAGAATGGAAGGAGAGAAAGGGAGGGTGATGTAACCGGGGAGGATATGCCCGGGGAAAAGGTGTACATGAATAATTTGGCACGTGGAGAACATGAATAGTGTAAAGGTAGGCGGAAAAGGGGTTTTTGGCTCGGCTTTGCAGCAGAAGATGCTAAAAAGAAAGAGAATGAGCTCGATATAAAGAGAAAGGGAGAAGAGAAGGAGAGATAGAGAGGGAAGGGGATCTAAGAGATGTGGAGGGGAAGAAAAGTGAAGGTAGCTGGAATAGAGAAAGAGCAGCGCGTAGAAAAGAATGTTGAAGAAGAAAGAGGTAGTGGCAAAGGGAGAGAGGAAGATGGAATGGGAAGAGAGAGAGAGCAAAGACAAAAATGGATTGTGCGAGTGGAAGGAGGAAAGGTGATGAAGAGCGGCATAAGGACCGACTTTCTGCGCTGCGAGAGATTTAGGGATCCTTGCCATGGCTTTGGACGAGTACTGAATGGAGAATTTGCGTGGCCAATAGGAGGAAAACTTTTTCTTCCTTCCACCTCCTCCCCGTCTCTCTCCTTACCTCCTTGGACCACCATTCTTTTGATACCCAAAATTACGGTCCCTTCTTTGGCCCTCTCTTCTCCAACTCTGTGTTCTTAGAGACGGTTCAAAAATCACTTCTCCATCTTCTTGCCTATCTCTTCTCCCTTTCTCTTTCTCTCTCCTTTCCCAAAATTATTGTTTTTCCTTCCTCTGGTCTTATCATTTTAGCTTGATTCTCCTCTCTCGCCAAAATTCTTAATTGATATCACTTTTATGCTCCCCATTTTTCATTACGCTGGGAGGCAGATTTATGCGTTTTCTTAAAATAACGAGCGGGCATTGAATCCTGCTAGTGCAGAGGAAACTTTTTTTGAGCCGTTAAATTTTCTCCACGTATTGATTTTTTTCTCGTTTTAATTCGTTGCATCCGTATCTCTTTTAAGTTAATTTCCTCAAGAAAGATAGAGTAATAATTTCTGCCGAAAGTATGTTGGTCGTTAGATTGTTAATTTGAATGTTAACTTGTAAGATGTTTAATTTGAATATTAACTTGTAAGATGTTTTTATATTTTAAATGAATTCGAAATCAAAATGAGATTCGACATTTATAAAGGATTGCATGAGAACTAACGTAAATACCTGTCCAAAGTGACGGGAAATCAAATGTCATATACATATCTAGTTTTGCATGGTTCTCTATATAGAAAGAAATTCGAAGAATTTCCTCCTTGCCTTACCTCATTCTCTGCCTCGCTCTCCGACACTCCCATTCTCTCTCTCTCTCTCTTTCTTCCCCTCTCAGTCGACCTCCCTCCCCCTCTTTTCCTTCCTCTTCCTACCTACATCTGTTATTCTTCCTACCTCCCTATCTCCAAATTTCCTTCTCTCTCTTTCCCTCACTCTACCGCCATCTTAATTTGGATCTCTATTAATTAGTTAACTCAGAGATAGTGTAACTGAAATTTTATGTTAAATTTATTTTGCAAGTATAAGAAATACAGTTTTGATTGCATATAAAGTCATGGAATTTTTTTCGTTTTTCATTAAATCCACTTTAATGCATATAATTTACCAAAACTAGCAAAAATACGAATGCCCTTAATGACGATAGATTTTCAAGTGAAAAAGGTAAGATTTCTGCGCTCAAAACAAATTTATAAACCGGTTTGATGGTTATTTTAAAATCTACAAAAATAAAATGAAATTACATTCTTTTATCCGTTCCTTGATTTTACTCCCAGTTTTTACGACCATCTTACTTAATTTTAAAACGCACATCAAAATATCGTACATTCGTTCCAATAATAATCATTTGCAGATAAAAATTTCCTGAGATTTATTTATTGCCCTTCAAATACTATCCTTCCACCTTCTCGCCATTTTTTTCAATTTCTCAAAACAATGTGAAAAACTGTTTTTTGATGGTTTATTGGGTTTACCCGCAAAAGCATTGCTCATTATCGGACTCGAAATTACGTCGTCTCAAGTCTAATTTAACTTCCGGGTAGAGAATATAATTGTCTCGGAGAAGTCTTACTTTAATGAGTTACTTGGGATGCCGACGTCATAGGGGAATGTTTGTGTGTTGGGTTCAGTGGCGGAAATAAGCCAGGGCAGTGCCCCGGGGCTCGGCCTGCTACTCACTTGATTGTCTACAATTAGTAGCTAATGAAATAGCCTTGAGAATCATTACACGTATCATTTACTCGTATCCGGCGTAGTGCCGGCGTTGTGGCGTCCGGAAACAGTGTCCGTACCGTACTTTCAAATATTCTCGGCAACGATATTATTCAAGTATTCATGGCCAGGGTCACGGCACTGACACAGACAATATTGTTGCCGTCGGACCGGCAATGTGTGTAACATCCGCCAACGTCAATAAGGTCACTGTTTGGATACGGCACTGCTGACGCGAGGACCAGTAAATACTTGTGTTGCCACTGGTACCACACGGGCCATTATTTGCCTTCAACGGTTTATCCAATTCAATCATATGTAGCTACGAAGCAACATTACTTGAAGGTTAAACATTAATTTTAATCCTTAGGGAGCTTTTATACCAAGGTGACTCGTGACGGAGATTTGATTTTGATATGACGGCAACTTAACTCACTAGAAAGTCATCGTCACCTGAACTTTAATTCCAAAGAGATTCAATTTTGACATGATGCAATATTTAATTCGCGCCAGTTTGAAAGATGTGTTAATGGTGTGGTATAAATGTGCCGGTTTCTAACCAAAGATCAAGTTAAAGTAAACAAAAGCTTTTGCAGAAATACGTTAAGAAATATTTCCAAAACGTAATTCTTTCACTTTAACGCTCTGTGAATTTAAGTTCAATCATAGAACATGCATAAACATGTATCGTTTTAACTCTGAGTGGCCGCGTCACACCACCAGCGCGTTGCCGTGTTATTGGTATAAAGGATTACATTTACAAGCATGTGCCATCGGAAAGCAATTCAAGTTGCCCTCACGTCAAAATTACTGTATTTACTCGTGCACCGCGCGCCCTCGTGCACCACGCGCCCTCGTGCACCACGCGCCCTCGTGCACCACGCGCACCCCTATTTTTGGCCAGTTCGGATGAAAAAAATAAATTCGCGCCGGAATAAGTTGATATCTGGGATTTAAAAAAAAAAGTCGGGCTCTTCACCGATTCCCCTTCTATGAAATAAAACCTCCCTTAGAGCACCAGTGTCTATTAGATTGAGTCTGTATCCGAACAGAAAGAAATCAGTACAAAAGGTTAAACATGAAAACAGTACATGAAAATCAGTACGGTTGATCACTTAAGGAGGCCCGCTAAACTTTCTTGCCCCAGGACCCGTTGCTTACTTGGTCCGCCACTGGTTGGGTTATATGACTTGTTGAGGATACCAGTGCATGCCTGGTGGTATGATTCAGGGGGCAAATTAGTGTAAGTTGTGTGACATAAAATGAGGAGACATTTGGTGTCAGTTTGGTAATAAGAGTTGTAGATGCAAAATTGTGCAAGATGGGTTACGAAATTAGGGAAGCATAGGTTGTAGGTTTGGTGGTATATGTTTAGGGCCACCCGAATACAATTCGAGTGTTATAAATCTGGGGCGTTTGATGCAATTTTGACGGTATAAGTTGCAGTTGCGTTTCGTTATGCAGAACAATATAAAAAATAAATTGACTGTTTTATTTTTTGACTTAAAAGAAGCATTCTTTCAAATACCCATGAACGTAACATGTAGAAAATTGTATGTAATATATTGTAATGGGAAATATTATTGTTTTAATCGGCTGCCAATGGGCCATGCCCTGGCACCAGCAATTATGCAGCGTAGGGCCAGGTCAGTAGCTAAAGAAGTTAAAGATTTATTTAATGTATGTATGTTAGTTTATTTAGATAATTGGCTAATTTATGATAAGAATTTGACTAATGATATTGTAAATAATATTGTATTATTTTTGAATAATGATTTTGGTATTACTATTAATAGAATTAAATGTAATTTAGAACCTGTGTTACAATTGAGATATTTAGGAGTGTTAATAAATACTTATACTATGACTTTGGAATTAACTGAAAATATGTTAATCAGAGGGCATCAGATTATGTGCATGATACCAAGGCTACGGGCGCTTGATATTCCTAAAGCCGCTGGCATAGTGTCTTGGTGCTGCTATATTTTGAAATTACCCTATTTCTTAATAAATCGCACCTATCAAAGAAGCGCAGAGGCCTTGTGGCTATGGTCAGAGGCAGAAATGTTTAAGAAATGCAGAATATTTGCAGTGTCGGACCAGGTTTTATCCGTCTTTGCGAATGCTACGCCTTGGCAGGATGCTATGGTGATTCCAGAATTGCAAATTACGCATTGCCAATTTACATCGCCGAAGGTGAAGCTGCTCTTGAAGGCGCCATTCGAGCCATGGATTTTCTGCTCGCTGGAAAACGTCTTATAGTATATATTAATAATTTAGCAATTGTACATACCCTAAGAAAGGGACAAGGTGTATTATAATATAATATATTATAATATATATAATATAATATATATATATATATAATATACATATATATAATATATATAATATATAATATATATTATAATATGCCAATGATAAATATTTTAATATGTTGTTTATATTAATAAAGGAACTGTCACATAATGTGACCTGGGCGTATGTCCCTTCTACTGCTAACCCAGCCGACGCCCCTTCTTGGGCCTTCCTTGGTTCCTAAATGCCTGCGTCGGCCATATTGGCTGGCAGGGTATTTAGGACCTGGAGGACCTTGGGAAGGGATCTGTGCCGATAAAACCGCAGTAGCCGTTTTATGTGGCAAATGTACTGAGCCATTCAAATTTAAGATCGGTCGTTACCACAATATACTCTCACAAAATGATTTGTCTTTCTTTCACATTAAGTTTTGCCTATGCTGCAGTTGGTATAAACATTTGGGAGGCTATTTATTTTTCTAGTTATTTTCACAGATTTTTTTGTGATTGCTTTCTTGGTTGCCATAATAAGAAAATGGGTCTTTTAATTTTCTGATAATTTCCCGAATAACATTTCAAACTAATTGTAGTTTTTGTGCCCTTTTTAGTATAAACCTGATCCATAAGGAAGCTTTCCTCTATTTACTTCCAGACAAATGACAAAACACTTAGAGAGAAGCGCCCAGTTAATTAATAGCGTCACCCTTATATAAGAAAAGTAACAGAAGATTAAGATAAAGTGGGGGGGATTTGCAGTGCTCTTAAAAGCATTTCATCTTAAATCATTTCTTTAATCGTTTCCAGGGTTATCTTGCTTCTACATATAGTCTTAACCCGTAAAGGAACTACCAACAACTCTCTATGTTTAGAATGCCTCGCGGGTGCAATAAGTTTTTGTTTGATAACGCTGTTCATCAACGATTGCATGCTTTTCGTATATTTTTACGGAGATTTCCCCATTAAAATTCTATAAAAACCACTTATCTTTTAGACTGCTTACGTACTTGACTACGCGCGATGGATATTTAAAAGTTTTAGAAAGAAAGGTCATTTCCCGATTGGATATATTATAATACACAGTAAATGCCCAAAGGGATATATCATAAAAAATAGATTGAAAACCCCGCACTCTATAGAGCCTCGAGTGACTAGCTAGACCGTCGAAATGTCGCGCCTGTTCACGGACTCGCAATCAAAAGTGCTGCCCTCTTCCGCCGTGATTCCCAAGCGACGCCCTCCGAGCCATTAAATAGCCCCGTCTGACTCCATGGCCGGGTGACATGGCGGCCAAGCAGAGCACGTTTACTCTTCTCTTCCTCTCGGAAATTAAATAATCATATATATGATCCTTTACCCCCGTGTTTGCGATGCTCTTCGCCCGCCGCTACAACGAGTTTGAAAGATTAATCGCAACCGCCAGCATTCCACTCTTTTTATCGGCGCGTCTTCTGACTCGGACCAAACAATCTTTTTGTACCTTTTTATCCTTCCAACGCTCCTTAAAAAATTAAAAATTTTGCTCTCGGTATAAAATAACGACTTCCGCTTTCATTTGTTTAACGTTCGAGATTTAACAGGGAGAGAGCGCCTTGAGGGGCTTCGCGTAAAATGGGCCGTACAAAAAGTCTCAAAAATTTATCTCCGTTCGGTTTTTCTTTATTTCGACAGTAATTGATAAAGTCGGTTACTCCTTTCCCTTGTCAAAATTTGGGTCGCGTCTTACTTTCTGAAATTGAATTCTGATCCAACTATTCCGATCCCTGTCTCCGATGCTGTGATGAATTGCGGCCCTTCCGCTTTTCCCTCACGACAATTATAGGCGTCCTGAATCTTCCGAGATGATGTAAAAATTCTTCCGCTACCAGTCAGGCTTGGAATTTTATTTTAAAAGCGAGACGGATCCTTAACGGAGATTTTAGAGCGTTTATTTCAATTGTTTTTTGCCATGCAAGCCACATTCAGGAATTTCTTTCGGGACGTATAAAATGACGCATCGAACGTTCCTCTCATTTCTAGGGATTTTATTAAAGTCTGCCCATCCATTTTATTATTATTTATTATTATTAGATAGGTGAAAATGCTTTACTTGTCTTTTTCGTATGTGATTTCAGCCTTTTTCTGAAATTAAACCCTTAAAGATGTATTGCTAAGTTCTTATTTTCTTCATTAAAATGATGCGATAGTAATTTTAATTACATGTAATGAAAACAATATTTTTATAATTGCGGATACAATGTATCCTTTTTCATATTTCTTGATCTGCTGCTACATTTGAGACACTACATAGTAAGAAATAGTTGCGAGACGTTCCAATCAATATCGGAAAAGGGTACTTTGTAAAAAAAACTCAATTCTGTTTTTAAATATGTGAATTCTCATAAACTCTGTATTCTTCCTGTAGGCAGGGAGCTCCACGGGCATAGACTTTGCAATTAAAATTTATCCTACTTATTGTAAGAAGAATTTTCTTCAATTAGAGCACCATCTTCCTAAACCACAATGTTATCAAAAATAATTTTTCCAGCTCTTTTTTATTCGAATTGATGTCCACGTATTCCAGACTCTTTATCTCCCATTTTAAAAAACTCTGCTTTAGTATGGGCTTATTTCATATCGTTTCTAACAATCGTTTTATAAATTGAAGCAAAAATTCTACATCTTAGCTTCTGTGGTTCAATCTATTGATGAAAAATCCAAAACATATTTCATATTCAACAATTGTTTTTCCTATAATGTTTCTGGGTTCTACTTGCATTAATTTTATCCCGATTTTTTCCCTGATATAAAAATTATTTATATACTTGTCAGTTATTACCTAACAAAAGCCACTCGAAATGATAACGGTCCTGAGAATGGAATTATTTTAATCCTCTTCTCTCAACACTGTTTTTGAGAGTATCTAATAATAGTAGCTAATACCAACGCTTTTTTATTTTTGCAGACCTTTTGCGTGGTGTCGAAGCGGTTCAAGAAGAATTACATCCACCGCTTCACGGCCACGCCATCCTTCTTCTTCTTCTCCCCTTGGAATTCAGTGCGCCGAGCTTGCATCTTCGTCAGCACCAACCAGTACTTCGATTACGTTGTCATGACCACCATCTTGCTCAACTGCGTCTTCCTAGCCATGACGGAACCGATGGAAGAGGCGGAGTAAGTTCTGAAAAAAATTATGATTCTCCTGTTTGCCTAAGAAACATCTTCAATTCATGGCTGAACTGAGTTATCTAAATATTAGAGCCTTGCGAATCTAAAAGCTCCCTCACAAATCAAACTACACCAACAAATTGAATAACCCTGTTATGTCGACATAAAATCGACTCTTGACTTCGAATCAGGCAGTGCACAATAAGTAACGTATATGGATTGACATCAAGCCTTTTTCCTTAGAGCAGCGTTTCCCAATTTAATTTGGCTACGGAACCCTTGCAACTCGAAAGAAAAGTTGCGGAACCCCAAATAGTATTATTTTTATAAGATGAAAATTAAAGCACAAATAAGTAAAGATAATAATAAAAAAAGGTAATGTGATCAACATTTTGTTTATTTTCATAAATTTAAAAACAAATCGTTTATATGAACTGAACATTTAATATGAACCAAAAAATATAATATAAACAAAGGATAAAACTGAAACATTGCATACAATATATTAGCCATTTTCAGTGCGAAGCGAGTTTTATTTTTATTTTGGCAAATTCTTTTTGTTTGGTTTAATGCTGGAAAGTTGGTTTCGCTTATCGGGCACGGCATCTAGTCGATTTCCGTATTTTGTTTTTGTTGTTGTGTATTTCAAGAACCCAGTTTCGCATAAGTATGTGCTGGAGAATGGTAACAACTCTCGAATTGCTCGTCTTGATAAGCCTGAATATTCATGACATAAGTTACCCCAAAACGTAATCGGAGAAACTTCTTTAAATGTTTGTATTAATTGGACATCTGAAGTGATTTCGATTAGATTTTTGTAACCTAGTGCAGATAACCTTACTGGTTTCTCTGTTATACTTAATGGATTTCGAATCCATTTATTGTTGTCATAGATGTTTGGAAAATATTTACTGATGTTACTGTGTAAATTGCGAATATGATCTACAATGTTTCTGTGAACTTCTTCTTCAAGTTTGCATTTGTTTTCTTCAAGAAAATCATTGAGAGCTGAAAAAAAAACAATCAAAATTATTTTGTTCAACGGACGAGATGCAAAACTGTAGCTTCCATGACCATAATTGATAGTAGCTCAATAACTTTGGCTAAGATTAATAAAAAGGAAATACTCCTTTAGCCAAACAATTAGAGGGTTTATTCCATGACAATGACAAAATTTTATCTTTCGAATTAAAAATAGTTACATTCTTTCTTTGCAGCGACAGATTTACTTCATTTAGTTTGTAAAAGATGTCTGCAAGATACGCAACTATCGATAACCGCGAAAAATTTGTTAGACAATGAGAATTTGTCATTCAGCAAGTATGCGGAGAGCTCTTGACGCAACTCAAATAGTTTAGCTAGAACTTTGCCTCGCGACAGCCACCTAACTGCCGTATGTAGCAGGGCTGTGTACTGACTACCCACATCTTCAAACATAATTTAGAATAGCCTTGATTGCAATGGTCGTGTATTTACATAATTAATTATCTGTACTGCCTCGTCCAACACATGTTTAAGAGAGGAGGAAATATTTTTAACTACATAATTAAAAACACTTTGCAAGGAAAAATACTAACAAGCTTCATTAATTATTACGGAAATAGCACACCATTGCTGTAGGAGAGCGACACGACCTTCACTCTGCGATCACCGATGTCACTTAATAAACTAACAAAACCGTAAAGTTTAGAAATATTTTCTTTTTCAAGATGTAGGTGAGACTGGAGTAAATTATAAACAGGGCAATTACAACATAAAGTGTCTCGACCGTATAAATTACATTGTATGCGGTCGCTCCTGCTGTAATATTGAACTAGGAGGGGCGTCATGTGACCACAATTGGCACGGTGCGGATGTATTTAAATCGGACCTCGCGCAAAGGTTCTCTTTACTTTAAATACATCCTACCTATAGAAAAATCCTATCGAGTATAAATGCCTTGGAAACCCTAATACAAGAGTCATTTTAAAATTCAGGCCCGGGCCGTTATTAATTCCAAAGAAAGGGATCGTGCCCGGCCCGTGCATAGCTCTCCCTTTCGGAAGACGGCCGGTTTGTCGCCTTTGCATCTTGCTCTTCTCGCGGAACCCTAGATCTACGCGGAACATCATTTGGGAAACACTGCCTTAGAGGAATGGATTATTTTATCGGTGATAAATTACTTCAACACACAATTATAAATGTTATAAAATTTTATTTTCCTACAATCAAGAGTACAGTCGGACGTAAGGAAGAATAATGGCTTGTAGCGGAGAATGAATGTAAAAAAAATTAAATATACATATTAGCGAAAATCAGATGTGGCCACCACATGACTTTCTCCATACCATACCCATTTCTAAAAATTACAAATAGGTTAAATGATAATAAATATTTTAAGGAACTGCGAGAAAATTTTAGACTACAAAGAGAAATAAACTGAAACAGTAGCCTTCTGATATTGGGTATAGCCATGAAGCTCCATCAATTAAGAAAATTAAAAGGAGCGTTACTAAGATGTAACTAAACGTCAATTGTTAACAATAGTCGTCGGTAGGTGGCGTGGTGGTGGCAGCTAGAAATATAATATCTCTTTAAAAATTATTATATGGGAAAATGTTTCGAACAAAGATTGTAGAAAATTAAATTTCCAACAACTTTTATTCTAATACTTTTTATTTTCTTAATTGTTGGAGTTTCAGGGCTATATCCAATATCATAATGTTATGGTTTGAGTGTATTTCTGTTCTTTGTAGTCTTTAAATTTTTCTCGCAGTTATTAAATTAGAAATGATAATCGGGAAGTTATCTTTCTTTCTAAAATTTTTAAACAGACCAGCTATTCATTGCACTACCTCTCAGATACCCATTGCTCGTATGCAAGAGGGAATCAGCAGGTCGTAAAAAACTATTTAATATCATTCAACCTATTTGGAATTTTTAGAAATATTTCAGGTATAGAAAAAGTCATGTGGAGGCCACATCAGATTTTTTCATGAAAACAATTGTCTCTATACTTCGTATATTGAGAAAGTAAAAATTAGAATGATTATATACTAAAAATATAGGTTAAATGTAATTAATCAGTGACATTAATCATTGTGCAAATAATGTTCCACCAATGATACGTTTCATGGAATAGCCTATATGCGTACTTCCATATTTTTACTTTCTTCATATACGAAGTCTAGAATAAGTATTGTTTTCATGAAAAAAATCGAATTCAAAATTGCCAAGGAAATACGTTTTAAAGGTCCCCCGAACACAGTTGGACTATTTATCGATTATGTCTGTGATTGTTGTGTCTGTGACCGGAATTTTGTGGGCACACTAACCCAATATACAATAATTTCACTGTCATAAAATTTCACATTTAGCCTGTAAATCAAGAACTTTAGATTTAAGCTCAAATCAGTCTACCGGAAGTGGGTGTTTACTCTTGTCACATCCCTTTTTTCATATTTGCTTTAATATTTGATGAATGTAAAAATATTATTGGAATAAAAGTTGTAGGAAATTTAATTTTCTACAACATTTGTTCGAAATCATTGCTCACATAATGCATTGTTTATGAGATTTAAAAAAATAATGTTTTTGCTACCACCACCACACCACCTACCGGCGACTATTGTAAACACTTGACGCTTAATGTAAATAAAAAATCCTTTTAATTTTGTAAATTTCAACTAGTGGAAATTTACAAAATTCTTTTATATTTACATTATGGAATCTTTCCACAAAGTTGAGCCTTCCCAAGTCGAATATGTGATTTTGCGGTTAGTTACCTCATAGCAACGCTCTTTTTTATTTTCTTAATTTTTGGAGATTCGCGGCTATATCCAATATCAGAAGGCTACGATATGAGTTTATTTCTGTTCTTTGTAAAGTCTTTAAAATTTTCACGTAATTCCTTAAAATATTTATTATCATTTAACCTATGGTATGGCCACATCAGATTTTTTTAAATGAAATTTTTACCATCAAAACTTGAACGTGAAACTGGGTTAACTCGAAATGTTCGTAGCTGTCTCCCACCTTGCGTGTTAACCGAGTGTCTGAGTATAGTTCTCTTAAATATTCAAATTGGTGCATTTCCGTAAGCCGCGACTCCTACTAGTTTCTATAGCCTATCTAAGCGTCTTCACTCGGACATTAAAAGCACTGCACTAAATTTCAATACTAATGATTTTCTTGAAACTGTGCATAATTAATCACTTTTCTCGCTATGGGATTGCTACTTATACTGGCCATAGGAACTTTTTCGCTCAATGTAATCGAAACCGTTCAACGCAGTTAAAATTTAAGACTTTTTTACACGTCATATTCAAGCGATTGATGGTGTATTTAAAATTAACAATGTGGTATTTGTTTTAATTAAGACTAAAATTTTAATAAATAATCACGGTTTTCAAAAATGGGCTCTAATATTAAAAGCTAACATCTATACTACGTATTTAATTCAAACAACTGAAATTATTTCGCGTTAACATGAAGCAAACATAAGATTAGACGAATAATCTACATAATCAGTTATCATACAGCTCTTTTCCTTACTCCCCCTTCCTTTTCTGTCTCTCTCTCTCTCCATTCTCATCTTTCCTCTCTCTTCTTATGCCGCCATTAGATTGTATTTGACTCACCCGTTTCGCGCACGATATGAATGCCCCATTTTCCCCCGTCGTTCTGGAGTATTTTGTGGACCTTAAGGGTAACTCCTGACATGTGTTACTCCATGAAACCAACAAAATAACCCAACTTAACTCGCTCCATTAAAATGTTTCCATCTCCTAATAGAGACGTAAGAGCTTCAAACCCAGTAATGAGAGGTTCGAAAACTTTTCGTTTAACTCCGTCGAATTCGTGACCGAAATTGGTGAATGCACCTTCAAAGATCTAATGAGATGGTAATTTTCGCGGCAAATGGAAGATTTCTCGAGAAGAAAAATAATAAAATACCGTGGCGCCTACATTTTTGTCCAAACCTTTTCGAAACACTGCGATTTTAACATGTGGATTAATAAAAATAAAGCATTTCACCATCAGTGATACTGAGAGAACCTTGACAGTCTTCCATCGGCCAACTACCTCAGATTAGGACTACTTTGTGACTAAAATGCGCATTTGGGTTTGCCTTTTTTTACTGTCGGGGATACACGGTTTTTCAATTTGATTTCACTTATAGGGCGACCTCGGTAATTCTCTTATAACAAAAATACATATTAAATAATCTTATATAATGGCTAAAGCGTGACGTGAGAGTAGCTTACCTTATTATTTTATGAATCTTCTAGCGAAAAAAATGCTTTCGTCAAAGATAAACTTACCAAAGGATATAATTTTGAGAATCGATTCTTCGTCGGCGAGTAGCGAGGCATACAAAAGAGCAACAATGGGGAAGTAATGATGACCGTATGTTTTTACGGTAGGCGCGTAAAATGGAAGCGTGATAAAGGAATGCGATGAGACTTTGCGTAGTAAGGTGATGTAGCGGATGGATACGGTAAGATTAAGGCGATGCGACGTGTAAGGAATGGCGAGTGCGTATCACGAAGGGATGAAGTAAGAGACTGTAGTATCGGGATAATAATAATAATGTATGGCAGCATCTCGGTGGTTCGGGGACGAAAGAGTCTTTGGGACGGACCGAAATCCTCGCATCCGACGCAACATTTCGGAAACCCATTTCCATCTCGGGCCAAACGCAAGGGGAAAAAAGGCGGGCAAAGAAAATAGAAATGATAAAAAAGGGGGAAAAGGAAGAATAGGGAATGAGAGAGGCGATGGGGGAGAAAATATCCCCTCCAGCGGCGCGAGTACAATGGAAAAACAACCAAAGGAGAGTGTGGATGTTTGGTTTACTTCATTCAGAGATGCCTGGAGAAGGACCCGGTCTCGTTCCCTGTTCGAAACGCAGGAAATTCCGCATTTGTTCTGGTGCATCTCGTATTTGCGCTGAAATTTTCGGATGGCTGGTCTCTCTTTCTCCAGCAGTTAGACCTTAATACTGATTCTGGGCGTTTGTTTTGTTTGCAGTCATAGTCGTAGTGGAAAAGTAGGGCCTTCGTTAGAAATTGCGGTAATTCGTTGCGTAAAACATAGTGCTCTAAGGGAAACTGGAATTTGATTAAACACTGCCTAGAACACATCTGTTTAATACGTGACGAAATGCACGATTCTTGTTACCTAGTTTTCGATGTAAGGAAAATGATAAGAATACAAATATTATATATAAATTTACATGTACAATTTAAGAAAATAACAAAACTTCGTACAAATTCTGTGAACTAAAAAATATTGTGATTATGGTTTTTACATGACACGTTATCAGATGGTGATGACTATCTTATCTCTATTTAGTGGAGTTTATACGGAGTTCTGTAAAAGTTACTTTTTAAATTGTGTGGTAAAGCATGGTTGAAAAATGCAACGTAAAAAAGTTACGGATTCTTCTTTTTATAAAAGACATCATATGCTTCTCCATCTCCCAAAGTTGTATGCTTGTAGGATTTAGATGAAAAAATAGTTTTAAAACTATCGGTTCGGTTAAAAAACCGTTAGATTTGACGATTCCACACCCCAGCAATATAGCCTGAAATTTGCCTTAATGATAAACTGAAACCCAACTCGTAATCACTTGGTCGCTGCAGAAACTCAGCTCATGAATGACATTAATAGAATGCGTCCTAATTTTTTGGTAATCCATAATTAAAATTTAAGTAGAAAATTAAACACTTTTCAAAGTAGTATTCACGAGAATTTAATGTGTGAGCGAGTGTCCCTTTTCTGAGCCATAGGGTGAGGTGCTACGTCGAAACCGGTTTGCTTACCCAAATAAATTCTCTTGAATCCTACTTTGAAAAGTGTTTTGTTTTCATCCTAAGTGTTAATGCACAAAGTTGTTCGAACTAAATTTCAAACCGCTACTGCTTTGCTGCAGCTCTCATCAAATGCTTATGCACCATTTTACTTAAGATCGTGATAACATAGTTTACCATCTCCAAAACAACACTTTTTGGGAGGTGGGATAGAATTTGAGGAGGGGGGATTTAAAATGAAAATATAAAACTAAATGAAATTTACCATGAAAACGGGTTTGTCGGTAACGAGGAATTACGGTCTCTTTGTTTGTCATTCGGAGGCGTGGCTTGTAAAATAAATTTTTGCCGTGCAGTAAATTCGCCTCGACTGTGGCGAATAAAAATAAATTATCCGGTTTCTGCAGCCGGAATGTCATGTTTATGTGCTGTGCAAAAGTTACTGAAATTGAATGCGACGAATAACGCTCTTTAGCGTCGATGTAATGAGAGGAACTAACGATCTGCATTCGATTTTTAGTTGAAAAGGTTTTAAAAAGTATCACCGCATAACCACGAATCAATTTAAAATTGGGGTTTGAAGTTCACTTACTTTTAGATTTGTGTTGTTCAAAATAATTACCTAAGTGTACAAACACGTTTCTTTTTCTAGTTAGATCATGACGCCAATCAAAATGCAAATAATTAGTCGTTCATGCATTACTCGCATAACTGAATATGCTTCTCGAGATTTGTTTGCAGCTTAAGTCTTGAACGCAAAAGAAAAGGAGAATAATCGCTAACACACGTGCTTAAGATGACATTACTGGAATTGTTCTTCAAATTTAAAAATAATCTTTAATACGGAGTAACACACATTTATCAGGAGTTGATATTGTTTGTCAGCATTCGTTTCAGAGCTACTCAGTCAACAATAGATCAAAAGGGTTACATAAAATCTCTTATACTCGTACTTGACACTTGTAATTCGTGCCGACTTTAAAGAACTAATCCTTTAAAAGTCGTTGCGAGGCGGCCAGTGTTAGATTTCCAAAAGAATACGTGCATTTATCGCAATGGTATCTCGGAAATCGCATTGGTTTGAAAACGAGGTCCAAGTTGAGTTTTGAAAATCGGAGGGCCCTTCATTGCCCAAAATTTGCGAGTAACTTCTTAGCTCATGTCAAAACGCTTCCATCTTAACGGTGGAACGCTAACAAAATAAACCAAAAGTTCATTTTTAATGTGCCTCCTTTTGGTGCATCTCCAAGATTAAAATGAAATCTTTTCTCTCCCAACTTCGAGAAAAGAGAACACGACTTGAAAAGAAATTCTTTCTCTCCCAGTCTCTCCCTCGGACCGTTATCAGGGAAAAAGAAAGAGAGAGAGAGATGGCATGGGGGAATTATCCCTTCCTCCACCTCTTAAGAAGAGAGACATCGCGGACCGATGAAAAGAATGTTCCGCAAAACAAAATAAATAAATAGCGAAGCAAGAGGCGCTTTAGCCGCATGTGTCGTCTGCTAAGATTTTTTTAATCTCTAAAAAAAAACGTTGAAAGGAAAGGCATCGCAATAAAAATTGCATCTTTTGTGTATGTAGGTCGCAAAGAAATGAGCGGAGCGCGATAAAATTACGAGATGAGGAGGAGAAGGGGAGGGTGGAGAGAGAGAGAGTGGGGAGGGAGGTAGACGGGAGAAAGGTCGAAGGGAGGGAGAAAACGAGAAGGAAGGGAGAAGAAGGGCTCGGAGGAGAGCGAGCGGGGTATATTCAGTGTTTCGAACAAGACGCAAAGACATTATCCGTTTCGCCCTGGGCCTCCCGACGCGTTATGAGCCTAGCCCTTCTCCAACTCCCTTATAAAAAAATCGTACCAATGCGGGCATATCGACCCGTTTTCGGAATTGCCGCGGGTAATAAGAGGCGGAACGATCCCTCCTCCATCCATGTGACGGCCTGAAAAAGAGGTGTGTTGTTCCTTCTCTCCTCTTGCGCCCCAGTCTCTCTCTCTCTCTCTCTCTCTCCTATTTTCTGCTTTTCCGTAGAATCGGAAAGTCGCGGGGAAAATGAGAGACGGCTTGTGTATGTGCGCGTGGAGGGGAGAAATAAAAAAAATGTTGCACTCGGAGAGATGGGAGTGTAATCGTCATCAACAGTTCGTTCCTCCGGAGGCGCGGTGTCTGGAGGCGGGGCGGAGGGATGTCGTATCGGAGGCGGGAAGGCTAACTTGGGCGGATAAATGGCCGTTGTCACGCCAGAGTGTTGCCGCATAATTAGTATTGAAAATCAGCACGGTTATTTCCCAGCGAATATGAGGTTCGCACTTGAGGTGGTGAGATTTTGAATAGCCATATTACATTGGATGTGTCGATATTTTTATATATTTGACATTCGACAAGTGTATGTTCAATTTATTTCACTTCCCTGAGATAAGGGACTTTGCTCTACCTTAGTGTTGACGTTTAATGTTGTATTGTTTTTCACTCGACTCTAAGTCGCCCGTAATATCAAATTTTGGCAGCGTACGATCATATTGGCTCGATTGCTTAGTATGTAAATGAACCCACTCGGAAACTGCAATGATCCGGGTTTGATTCGAGTTCATGTTCAGAATTTATTTCCCACTCGTCACTTCTGCATTTAGATATTATAATTGTTACGCCCAAGAAATGTTTCGTCAACTGCACCCTAAAGCTATGTAATTCGGACCGTATGAAATGGTCAGATGGCCAATTCTGCAGAACTTCCAGATTATGATCCGTGCAGCCGTCCAACTCTCCATACCTGATGGTAATAAAACCTCACAGATATACAGAACAAAGTTGCATTTTTAGAGTTAGGAACGAGTTTCAAAATGAGGCTTCCAGACACTGATAATTAAAAGGATGGGGTGTGTTTCTTCGTCGCGAATATCTCCAACCTTTCCTTGAAATTCGAAAAGAGAACATTTTCTTCAACAATCATTGCTTTTAATGTATTATCGTTTACAAAAACTGGGTGGAGATCAAATTTTGAAAATGTGCGTTGGAGATTCTGTGTTAGTTTCGGTGAGTATAGGAGTTTCATTTATTTTTCCATTGTGTTTTCTTTTTGGCTCGTAACACCGTGTCTCGCAATACACTTTTATTGTAATCATTGCTTAGCAAATATAGACATTGAAGCCCAAGTTACGACAGTCCTCTGGCATTTTGTTAGGGTTTTTTAATTTCATGAGTATATCAAATTTTTATAATATTGTAATTCCTTCCGATAATCATTATGATTTTTAAGATTCAAAACAATATTTTTACGTTGTAAAATACGTTTCAATGAGGTTGAGTATTGACCAAAATTCATATTTGGTCTCATTTTGGCGTAGGCTTTATTGGTTCCTTGATTTCACAAGGCGACGCTTCTATTACCTTTCCTGTATTGAAGTGCGATTGTTATTTTCAATAGTATTTTAATGTTTTTAATGGTTTTAGTCTGCAGAGATAATTTGATATTGATGTATTTCAAATTTTTTGTTGAGGATTTGGATTATTGCTTAATGCTGCTGTCCGAAGACAGGTTTCAACTGAATCGCTGCCTCCATCTCTCTCTCTCTCTCTCTCTCCCTAGAAGCCTCTTTTATATCTCTATAAGTACTATATTCCTGCTTTGTATTCTCCAATATTCCTATTCTTTTTCTCCCTCTTCCTCTTCTTCCGCTAATTTTGCCCTCTAAGATCGTCCTTTGTAAACAATGTCTTCTCAATATGTGCCCTATCCAATTTGATTTTCTTTTCCTGATTGTTTTTATTAGCATTCTTTCTTCTTTCAACATTTCTAATACTTCTTCGTTTCTCTTCCTCTCTGTCCATTTTACTTTCATCATCCTGCTCCATACCCACATCTCAAAACTTGCTAAATATTTTTCCTCCTTTTTCCTTACCGTCCACGTCTCTGCACCATAAAGAGCTATGCTCCATATGTAGTAGCATTTTTCTAATTTCTTCCATGTTTCTAAATTTATTTTCTTGCCTGTGAGAAGCTTCTTCTTCTCGTTAAATGCTGCTTTTGCCATTGCAATTCTACTTCTGATGTCCTGTGTACTACTTTCATCCTGCTCTAAAATACTGCCAAGATATTTGAAACTGCTTACTTTTTCCAATTTTTTGACATTTACCATTATATTTAATTCTTTATGTTTCTTTGAAACCAACATGACTTTCGTTTTTTCGGCATTGATCTTCTTCCATACTGATGGCCAAACTCTACTAGCCTGTCTGTCATCCTCTGAAGTTCTTTCTCGTCTTCTACTATTAATTCTTGATCATCTGCATATTTAATGGTGGTAATACCTTCACCTCACATCTTGAATCCTTTTTCTTCCATCAACGCTTCTTCTGTCATTGTTTCTGCATAAATATTAAATATCGCTGGTAAAGTAAGACATCTCTGCCTCACTCCCCTCCCTATTGAAGTACTTTCTGTTTCTTCTTCTTCAACCCTGACTCTAATCTTTTGATCAAAGTAAAGGTTATTAAGCAGTCTTTTATCTTTCCAATCTATTCCTATTTTATTTAAAATACCCAACATTTTACCCCATTTTACTCGGTCAAAAGCTTTCTCCCAATCTACAAAACAAAGAACACATCTTTACTGACATCTAGCGCTCTTTCTATCATCATATTCATACATCCTATAGCATCTCTTGTCCCTCTTCCTCTTCTGAAACCAAACTGATTATCTTGCAGTTCCTTTTCTGTTTTACCTTCAATTTTTTTTGTTATTATTCTGGCTAGAACTTTAGCTGTATGAGAAATTAAACTAATAGTTCTGTAATCCTTACAACATTTTGCATTGTTCTTTTTCTCCAATGGTACCATAACAACATCTAAAAAATCTTCAGGCCATATGCCAGTATTATATACTTAGTTAAAGAATTTTGTGAGTTGCTTAACTGCTTTTGACCCCAAAACCTTAAGAACGTCCACTGGTATGTCATCAATTGCTCTTTTACTTCAGACTCGAGAATACTTGGTCCTAGCTGATTTTTTCCTCATCCTCTTTTTCATTTAATTCAATATTTCTTGGCTTTCCTTCTTTGTCATACAGCACCTCGATGTATTCTTTCTATACATTCTTTACATTGTCTAGCTCCGAGACTATTTTACCACTTTTGTTCATGATTCCTTTACGTCCTATCTTTCTTGCCTTTTTCTTTAATAGTTCCCTTGCTTTGCTATGCATGAGGTCTGTTCTACAAATTCTTTCACACTCGACAATCTCCTCGCATTTCTCATTTATCCACTGTTCTCTGGGTTTATCTGTTTCCCTTCTTAAAGCATTATTTAACTCCTTGTACTTTCTTTGGCCTTCTTCAATGTTTATGTTCTTCCACTTTCTCCGCTCTTCCATTTTTTGCAGCATGGCTACTGTGATCCAGGGTTTTCTGTTTCTTTCACTCGTTATCTTTCCTACCTTCTTTCCCATTACATCTTTAATGTTGCTATGGATGTATCTCTACTCCTCATCTACATTCTTCCTATTTTCTTCAGCTCTCTCCTCCAACCTTTCCTCCAGCTCAGTCATGATTGCCTCCTTGTTCTTAAGGAGTTACTTTAAGTTCCATTTCTTGTTAACTCTTATGTTTCTCTTAACGCTCTTCAGTCTATATTGTGTATTTGCCACCAAAAGGTTGTGGACGGAATCGATATCTGCCCCTGGTAGTGTTTTCACATTTTTAATGCTCTTTCTAAATCTTTCATTGACTAGTATGTAATCTATCTGATATAGTCTCTGGTCTCCTGGGCTTCTCCATGTGTAAAGTCTCCATTGGTTGTGCTTAAACCATGTATTAGTTACATTCAATCTATTTCTATGGCAGAATTACACAAGTTTCTCCCCTCTTTCATTTCTCTTCCCTAGTCCATATTTCCCCACTATGTTATCTTCCTGTCCCTCTCCGACTACACTGTTCCAGTCTCCCATTACTGTGGTGGTGATCCTTCCTTTTCCCTCCTCCTCCAATATCTCCATAATCTGTTCATACATTTCATCTACTTCTTCGTCACCAGCATTAGTTGTTGACATATACACATTAATTATAAGCATTTCCACTGGCTCCATCCGAAGTTTTACGGCTATTAATCTATCATTAACTGTCACTACCTTGCTAATTCTTTCGGCTATCTCTTTTCTCATTATAATCCCCACTCCCCTTTCCTTTTTCTCTCCTCCTGAGTAAATAATCTTTAATTCGTCTGAATTTATCTCGCCTTCTCCTTCCCATCGAACTTCACTAAGACCTACTATTCCTACATTATTCTTTCTCATTTCCCTTTTTAAGTTCTTTAGTTTCCCCCCTGAATTCATAGTCCTAACATTCCATGTGCCTATTCTTAAATTCTCACTACTTGCTTTCTTCTTATTAATGTTACATTTCCTCTGTGCATCCCCTAAGGTAGTCCCCACCCGAAGATCCGACTGAGGGACTATTTTACCTCCGGAATATTTTACCCCAGAGAGATCCATAGAGGTATTTGCAGCTTTTCAGCCTACCATGGGAAATATAATGAGGTAGTTTCCCCTTGCTTTCCTCATCGCAGTTTCACAAGAGTGATTACCCATCTGTAGCTGCTCAGATGCACATGATCACCACCTACAGAGGTACTGTGCAAGCTGCTTTCCTTGCACAGGGGGATGTAAATCCCCCAAGACTGCTTCTTAGTCTGACTCTTCCCCTCAGACCTTTCCGGCTGGGATGGTCCTACCAGGAGAATTATCTCCCACCGGCATATCTCTTTGGTTCATAAGAGTACAGAAACCCTTCCGCCTCTGTAAGGTTATGCAGTCCTTACGGAGTCACCAACCAAAATAATTGATTCCCCTCCTTATCGACGTTAAATACTAATACTAAATACTACCACCTCTCCCCCTCTCTAACTACTGTTTTCCTGCAATCAACTTTCTCCCTCCACGCACCTAGGGTGTTTTAAACGTCCCCTCCTTGGCCTCTGCAAAAATAATTTCTCGTAGCCTTTCAATTTTTCCATCTCCTCATTCTCCCTTCGATCCCTCCACTGTCTTTGTAGTAATAATACCCCGCTGGGTGGGATTCTCTTTTAGGTATTCATTACGACCTCTTTATTCACGCCGCCATTTTCCCTCCTTCGACGTCTTTCCTACGTCTCCCTCCGTTACCTAACTCTTCCTACTCACAGCTCTCTGTTACTTCTCACCTTCTTCTCCCCAATTATACCCTCTTCACTTCTCCAGTCACCTATATCCCTCTCTTCCTTCCTCTCTTCCTCATATCTCCCCTTTTTTCTCTCTCTCTAATCTCTCCCTCTTTCTCCCCCTACCCTCTCTCTCCCTACTCTCTATCTCTCTCTCTGCCCTCTCCATCTCTCTCTCTGCCCTCTCTCTCTCTCTCTGCCCTCTCCATCTCTCTCTCTGCCCTCTCTCTCTCTCTGCCCTCTCTCTCTTTGCCCTCTCTCTCCCTACCCTCTCTCTCTCCCTACCCTCTCTCTCTCCCTACCCTCTCTCTCTCCCTACCCTCTCTCTCTCTCTCCCTACCCTCTCTCTCTCCCTACCCTCTCTCCCTACCCTCTCTCTCTCCCTACCCTCTCTCTCTCTCCCTACCCTCTCTCTCTCTCTCCCTACCCTCTCTCTCTCTCCCTACCCTCTCTATCTCCCTACTAACTCGCTCCCTACCCTCTCCCCCCTCTCTCTACCCTATCTCTCTCTCCCTACCCTCTCTCTCTCCCTACCCTCTCTCCCTACCCTCTCTCCCTACCCTCTCTCTCTCTCCCTACCCTCTCTCTCTCTCCCTACCCTCTCTCTCTCTCTCCCTACCCTCTCTCTCTCTCCCTACCCTCTCTCTCTCTCCCTACCCTCTCTATCTCCCTACTAACTCGCTCCCTACCCTCTCCCCCCTCTCTCTACCCTCTCTCTCTCCCTACCCTCTCTCTCTCCCTACCCTCTCTCTCCCTACCCTCTCTCTCTCCCCCTACCCTCTCTCTCTCCCCCTACCCTCTCTCTCTCCCTACCCTCTCTCTCTCCTTACCCTCTCTCTCTCCCTACCCTCTCTCTCTCCCTACCCTCTCTCTCTCCCTACCCTCTCTCTCTCCCTACCCTCTCTCTCTCCCTACCCTCTCTCTCTCCTTACCCTCTCTCTCTCCCTACCCTCTCTCTCTCTCCCTACCCTCTCTCTCTACCCTCTCTCTCTCCCTACCCTCTCTCTCTCCCTACCCTCTCTCTCTACCCTCTCTCCCTACCCTCTCTCTCTCCATACCCTCTCTCTCTCTCCCTACCCTCTCTCTTCCTACTCACTCCCTCACTCTACCTCTCTCGTCTCCTCTCTCATCTCCTCTCTCCCTCCTCTATCTCCATCCCTCCTCTCTCCCTCCCTCCCTCTCTCCCCCTCCCTTCTCTTTCCCTCCTCTCCCTCCATTCACCCCATCTCTTTCTTAAGCCTCCATCCTCTCTCACTTATCCCTTCTGTCGTCGCTTCCGAGACCCTCGCTATATTCTCCACCACTCTTCCAAACTTGGCAATTTGTCAGCAGTCCAAGTTGCCTTCCTAGCGGTCTATAGCGAAGTATTCTCCGCCTCCATCCCTCTGCCCTCGAGAACATTTTTTCTAATCGAACCATTCCATCACCCTTCCTTTCAATCGCTTCAAACTTTATTTTCCTGTACTATTCCTTATCCTTCCGCTCAAGGGCAATTTACTCTCCCGGAAATTGTCATTTTTCTCATCGATTAAAGATTTTTGGCGCCTCGATCGAGAAAAATAGACCTTTTTAAACCACTTTTATATAAGCTGGTCTTGAGGGCTGTTTGAAAACATTCAATCCCTAGGAATTTTTCATTACATCCAGATGCAAAACAGGTAAGAAGATGATAACTTAGATTTTATATGAGAAATTTTAGAAGAAATTAGCTGAAGGCGATGTTCGTAATGGAAAATATCTTTTGTTTAACATTTAATTACTGAAAAATTGCTTTATCGGTCATGATTGATTTCATTTAAAAAAATATATTTTCTCTTTCACGATCACTTAGGCCAATAAAAGTATCAAGACCTATATTTGGAAATAGAGATTGCTATTTTGTAATTTAATTTTCTGAGAAGTTGAAAGTTGTTTTTATTTTCTAATTAAACAAAAATCTATAAATTTATACTCTTATTTATTGCTAAATATTTTCTCCTGATTGTAGTCTTTCAAAAGACCGGTTTGATTGCATCAATTTAATACGTGACTCATAATAAACTACTTCTTCAACGCAGAATCTAATATATATATATATATATATATATATATATATATATATATATATATATATATATATATATAATATATATATAATTCCATTGAAAAATTTAATCATCGTACAATAAATTGCTGCGAGTGTGTGTATATATATATATATGCTAAAAATAAAGTTCCTTTTGAACCCAAAGACACTTAGCTGAAAGTGAATATCAATATCCATAATTAGCGCTTACGTATCGTAATCAAGAAATTTTATATGACTATAATTAGTTATCACGTAGCATAAAGAAGCTTCTCGGAATATGAAGTATTTGTTCCTAGTCCACAATTTGAGAACAAATAGACTCTATTCTTTTCTGTAATTACTTCAGACTCGGTATATATTCAATCTATCTATAACGAAAGTAATAAAAAAATTCAAATTTTTGTAAAACTATCTATAGGTATAGTCGCGATATTTTTGTAATTCGGTTAAAAAATTATATTACTTACATAGTTTAATTACAATTTTGAGAAAGAGAGCATTTGAAAAAGGAGCTACGAATGCCATGAATCTATGAAACGAATATATTACTCGGTAATTTTATTTTGTTTATGGAGTAAGTCATGCCTTCCTATGCATAGTATGCGTATATAGTCGCTCCATCTTTTAGGATTCATAGAAACATCAAAATCACGCCGATTGATGAACGTTGTATATTACTCGTACTTGATTAAACTTGCACACATTTTAAAATAAGTAATTATATTATTTTATATCTTTCTCCGTTGTTTGTAGAAACATACATACCCATTTAACATTTTTTGCGAGTTCGGACAACCCTCTGCTCCAGCAGTTCGGAATATCAAAGTGTTATTATTTCCGTGATTTTCCGACGAGGATAGGCACCACGAAGTCCCTGATGAATAAAAACTAACCCGCGAAAATTTTGGGGAAAAATGTTCCTATCGCCGCCGTTAACATCAGCATTCCGCGTTTTCCTTCATATTTATTTAAAGCGTCTACACCCCTTCGTTTTTTCGCCCGCGCTCCCTTCCATGCTCCTTGGAAGTTTTTCTGCATATTTACACATTATTCATGCGCCAACTTCTCGTCTCGTCGATTTTTATCCTATTTAAATTCATTTTTTCCTCGGGATTCTTCTGTCTCTATCTCTCTCTCGCTCCGCGAGATGGCTCCCCCGGTTCGTTGAATCGAGCGGGAGTTTTCTGGGGTGATCCTTTTCCTCCCCTCCACTCAACTCCCTCTACCGGCCAATTTATCCTGTCTCTTCCTACCTCTCCTCTTCCAGTCGAAACCCGAAGCGTCCAAAATCCGCTCGACTCCACCCACATACGCCGCACCTCTGCGTTCGTCCGCAGACACTTCGTGACGCATAGCCCCCGTGAAACCCTAATCGCCACCTATTTTGTCCCTAACCCAACCCATCTCTCCCTCCCATTCACATCGTATTCCTCCTTCGTCTCCTTTCCGCGCTCTCTATTCTTTATCTCTAGTTTTTTTAGGTATTTTTATCACTATCAGCAACTTTCCATTCCTCTCTCTCTCTCTCTCTTTATCCTTACTACTTAATTTTGTATAAAACCATCTTCATCCAGCACTTTAGGGTATCTAGGAAGAGAGGGAGAAAATATGAAGAGAGAATGGAAATAACGCTTTTGCTTCGTAGAGGAGAAAGTGTCCTACAATGCGTGTATGTATGTATGTATATATATATATATATATATATATATATATATATATATATATATACATATATATACACTAGTAGCTGATGCTTGCATTCTGCAAGCATATTATCTCACCTTGAAAAAACATTCATTTTTCATACAGATATGTCATCATTAAAAATATTTTTTTATTCTAAAGATTTCACCGCGGCGATTTTCGTTTCTCCCTTATGTAAAAAAATAGATTAAAACAATCCCCAAACTTTGCAATTTTAAGAATTTTATACTTTCTCCATTATGGGGTACCAATTCTACACATTTCTGCCAAATTTTAAAGTTGTAACACTTCTAAAAGTGAAATAATATTTTTCTAATTGTTTAAATTTTAAACATTTTTAAAGGCCCTCGCAATATATTTATGGAGAGATTCAAATGTTTATTTGTGCAAATGCACTACTCTGTAAATAACTTGAAAACTTCAGCTTCCTAGTTCATTCCGTAGTACCTAAACAGTTATTTATTTGTTTAAACTTTAAGAATTTTTAACGGCAGCACAAATTAAAATATCAAAATTTTTATAATCTCTGTCGTTTTTTTACAAATCCTACCTCTAAAATAAATTTCAGCTCCGTAGCACATTTGGAAATACATAAACCTTGAAATTTTGTTTAAACAATTGCGAATTTTCAGCGGCCGCATTGTTGCAATTTTTCAAGATTTTCGTTTTTTCTAGTCCGTTTTGCACAAAATCCTACCTAAGAAAAAAATTTCGAATCTCCAGCTCATCTGGAAGTACCTAAACATTAGTATCCTCCTATATGTTATATATATGTTAAACTAGTAGAAGGTGCTTGCATTCTGCAAGCATTTCATCTCACCTTGAAAAAATATTAATTTTTTGGAAAGATATTTCATCATGGGAAATATTTCTTTAATTCAAAAGATTTCTCCTCGGGACCGATTTTCGTTTTTCCTTATGGAACAAAAATGGAGTGAAACAATTGTTTTTTTTGCAATTTTAGGAATATTATACTTTTCCACATTTCGTTAATAATGCCACACACTTCTGCCAAATTTTAAGTTTGTAGCACATTTAGAAGTGAAATAACATTTATCTAATTGTTTAAATTTAAATAATTTTTAACGGCCGCAATAAAAATTGCATTGATAAATTGAAATGTTTATTCCTTTATATTGACTAAATTCTAAATACTTAAAAATATCAGCTCTCTAACTTGCCCCGTAGTATCTAAACATTTACCTATTTGTTTAACATTTAAGAATTTTTAACTGCCACACAAATTAAAATATCAAAATCTGTATATTCCCTATTTCGTTTCTTTACAAATCCTACCCCTAAAAAAATTTCAGCTCCGTAGCACATTCGGTAATACATAAACCTTGAAATTTTTTTAAAACAATTGCGAATTTTTATCGGCCTCATTGTTGCATTTTTTCAAGATTTTCGTTTTTCTAGTCGAGTTTTGCACAAAATCCAACCTAAAAAAATTTCGAATCTCCAGCTCATCTGGAAGTGCCTAAACATTTAGTATCCTCCTATATGTTATATGTCATATCCTCCTCCTCTGTAAGAAACCTCTATATATAATGATGTTATATACTCCTCTGTAAGGAACGTCTATATATAATGATATATATATGATACCCACACACACACACTCGAATTGAAACTCCTCATAGTTCCCTTCTCTCGCAGAAATCTACTGCTGTGGTCGAAAAACAACGACGTTGGTTTTTTACGAGCAGTGAGCGGACTTTATTATCAGAGAGGGATTTATCTTTCGCTTTCTCGTTTGTCCCAAGGATTCATAAAAACGTCGTAATGGAAATGTTTGTCGCCGCCGTTTGAACGGTTTGTTTCTGCTTTTTGTGATAGCGTTGGAAACATTTGGTCTCTTATCGCGCTTGCGTTATCCTTTAACGTTTGAGCGGATTTTTCTCTGCTGGGCTTTTCTTCGTTCTGACATCCTGCCATCGTTACGATTTCAATTCGTGAAAGTTTATTGCATTAGTGATATGAGCGACTTTGGCGAGCAAACATAACTCAAGCGTAATACAGTCGACTTCAATTCGACAAATTCGTAGCGGTACTAAAATAGTAAATGGAGTCGTGTTCGGATTTTCTCGGCTCATATTAGACAGTCGCGGCCACCGAAGCGGTCACGTGGTCCACCATGTCCCCGCCTTACATCACCATAATAAGCCTCCCCCTGTTTCTCCCACACTCGGTAATTCGCTCACACACACACATGTGTATTTGACATGTGTCACAATTTTTACTGCAAATAATACAAAATAAAATTTGAGTTCAACTACAATGCTCGCCACTGAATATTGATTCTAAGAACTTAATAAAGGGTACCATATGAAAGGCAGAAGCTCGTGCAATCGAAAAATTTTTCACGGATTTTACAGTTCATCTCCCCATATAGTCAAACAACCCCATGACAATAGTTTAATACTAGAGATAGGTGTTAATTGTAATGATGGAAATATCCGTAATGTAGATACAATGCTCTGGGTCTGATTTGTTTTTGAAACGTCGTCTTAGATAACGATAGTATCAGATACACCGAGCTAATTTTCCTAATTATCTTAGTCACTTCAAGTTGAGCAACCTTTTTTGACAGTCACGCCAAGAAAAATCCGATTAAAAGCATAAGAGAATGAAATAAGCCAAAAATGTTAAGAAATGGGTGTGAAAGGAATGAGTAGCTCGGAATGAGGCATTCATCGTTGAATGTTCCAGTTGTGTTAATTGCATTAATTCTCGAGCATCTTGTCAGAGGTTTACCTAAATAGACGGTTGATGGAGCGGCAAAAATTATATTTCAGTCCTTGGTTCATCAGCGCATTTTTCAGACCGTTGAGAGCCTAATAAGAAAGCAATTAGGGGTGTAAATGGGTTTCCCGTGGTACAGAAATGCTTTTCGTGAAATTCGCCGTAGTATTTGCATTGAAATCAGAAAATTATTTTTCCTTATATTGTGGTAGTCCTGCTTTTTAGATCCGATCTAAACACGTTCATTTCGTTTTGCCATTCTATACTCGCCCTGAAAACGAAATTTCTTTGAAATAGATTCAGCTAATACCTTACAAATTAATAGTTACAGAAAAATTCTAGCCTTGATACTATGGTAGTCCTGCTTAGTCGACCCGGTTTAAATGTGCTATTTTGGTTATTTATTTATATGAATATTATATGTATCGTATTTGGTTCAAATCCATGCAGTCAGTTCTCTAGAAGTACCTGTAAAATAAATATTATTTTACTTTTACTGTGGTAGCCCTGCTCTTTAGCTCCGCTTTAAACATCTTGATGTCTTTATGATGTATTGTGTAAATCATATTTCAAAATTTACTTGAAATCCGTTCAGCCAATTACTTCCAAATCCTTAATTACTGAAAGAGTTAATTTGTAAATGTGGTACTCCTGTTTGGCTGATTCACTTTAAATATCCTATTATGGTTTTGTATATGTGTTTATTATAGGGTAGAGTGCGGCTATTTGGATCGTTTCCAGTTTAATCAGGAATTACAAGTGGACAAATATTTTTTTTTTAATTCACTTATTATTTTTCATTGCATTATGGTGTTTTGAATTAAAAATTATAATGCTAAGTTTTTAACATCATGTTTATTTTAAAATACACCACAAAATTCACAGTAATGAAAAACATTAGTCTTACAAATTTTGTGGGGTAATTTGTCTAGCATATTTACTTGTAAAAAGGCACTGAAAATTAGTCTTATAAATGTTAGAATCTATTTATAAACAACGCATTACATTTTCTGACCATAGTCATTCGTATTAATACGGATACGGATTAAACACATTTTCCGCACTTAAATTGTTTATGTCCGGCAGCTCCTACGCACAGCTCGTGGTATCAAGTTTTGCATGATTCGCAGCTTATCCAGTCACCTATTGTGAGAGATTTCAGATCAAAATACTTGATTCTGCAGAAACCGCACGGTACATCATCTTCCGATGATTTGTATAAAGATTCTTCACTTGAACTGCTTGAGTCCATTAGTTTTCTTTTCACGCGTTTTCTTATAGCTTTCATATATCTTCCTCCTTCCGCTTATATTTTCTCACCATAAGAAAAATGAAACGCAAATTGGAAGGTACTTAAAATTTAATTTTTAGAGTTTCTATATTTTTGCAACATTTTACTTTATTTTTACTAAAACATTATCCCGTAATCATTCTCAAATTTACAAACATCTAGACCTATTGGAAACTACTGCAAGTGCAATGGGTTGACCGATCCAAATAGGTCCACTAAAATTGATTCAAATAGCCCCACTTGTGTCGACTTCAGATAAAAGGAAGTAGTCCTGTAGTTACGAATATAATGTGCTAATTATATCATAGAACAGCGCAGAAGGTAATAACGCTGTGAGACAGAAATAAAGAACAAAGCGAGAATAATTTTGACACTAGACCCTAAATTCTAAGGCTGTAATGTTACATACCGTTAAAATCGGAACTAGTAACCACTGGCATCGATCCCTTTAATTGAAGAACTAAATATATTTACTTTAAGAGCATAAACAACCGTATTCTACAATCGTTCACTATCAAATGACTGCCGGGATGCGCAAGATATTATGCGCAGTAGGTCATATGCTTATTTTGATCCAAATTGCCCCATGATCGAAATAGCTCCACCCTACCATAAGTGTTAAATTTGGTTAAAATTGATTGATGATTGATTCAAATCAACAATGGATACAAAATCTTTATTTTGTTATTGTATGTTGCATGCCTTTTTCAAACAATTTTTTTTAAATCGGTTCAGCCAATTCATTCCAAATTCATAATTATCGAAAAGTTTTATTTTGCAATTGAGGCACCCCTGCTGAGTGGATTCGGACTAAATATGTCATTTGGTCATGTAATTATGTGAATAGTCTATGTATGTAGTGACTAATACATGGTTCAAAAACTATAAACGAAGAATATACACATGGGAAAGCCCAGAAGATAGAATGAGATGCCAAATAGATTACATCCTAGTAAAACAAAGATTCAGGAACAGCATAAATACCGCCAAGGCATTACCAGGAGAGACATTGATTAAGATCACAGTCTTCTAATAGTTTATGTAAGTATAAAGCTCAAACAAATAAAAAAATAAGAAGAGAAAGACTGACTTGGGTCCTAGAAAAACTGAAAGAAAGGAAGGATGTAGTCAGCATGAAGTTGGAAGATCGCCTAAGAAATTTGGAAAACAAACCAAAGACCATAGATATAGAATGGGAAGAAATTAAAACCAGTATCAAGGATACCTTGGATAAAGAGATTGGAAAACAAGATAAGAAAATCAGAAAACCATGAATCACTAAGGAAATGCTAGAGAAAATGGATGAGAGACGAAAATGGAAAAACGTTAACAGTGAATAAGGTAGAGCCATCTATAGACGTATAAACAATGAGTTGAGAATGGTAACAGATAAAGCTAGAGAAAATTGGATAAAAGAAAAATGTGATGAAATACAACAAATGGAGAAGTTAGGATGGTACGATATGATGTGCGTTAGGGCACTGGAATTCGAAGATAAGAAGTGTAATGGAATTTGTGGTAAAGGAATTATGAATACGGATGGGAAGATAGTCTCAGAAACAAAGGATGTAGCACAGGTATGGGAATAATACGTTAAGAAACTATAAATCAAGCAGGAAAGATCGGCAAAAATAGAACTGGAAGATGAGAAAAACATTGAAGAAGACAACTTAGGATCAAGTATTATGGAGAGCGAAGTAGAAAAAGCGATAGTGGAATTAAAGTAAGGGAAAGCCACGCACTGATGGAATACCGGCTGAGGCACTTAAAGTCATGGGATCAGAAGGACTAAAAGGGATCACGAAATTAATTAATAAGATTTAGGACACGGAAGAGTGGCCTTGAGATTTCCTAGAAGTAACAATGATCCCTCTAAAGAAGAAGCCAAAGGCAATGCAGTGTAAAGATTACAGAACGATAAGCCTTCTGTCACACACTTCGAAGATCATCACAAGGATTCTTAATAAAAGGCTGGAGAAAAAGGCAGAAATGCTAGGAGAAGATCAATTAGGTTTCAGAAAAGGACGAGAAACTAGAGATGCTATAGGGGTAGTTAGAATCTTATCAGAAAGGGCAATAGAGTACAGTTAAGACATCTGTGCATGTTTCGTAGACTAGCAGAATGCCTTTGATAGAGTAATTGGGTAAAGTTGATGAAGATATTAAAGGATGTAGGTGCAGACTGGAAAGACAGGAGACTGATTAGGAATCTATATGAGAATCAAATTGTAAAGGTCAGGTTTGAGAATGTTGACACCTGCGGAATAAATATCGGTAGAGGAGTAAGACAGGGCTGCTGCCTATCGCCGACCCTATTCGATATATATGGAGAAAGTCTATTGCAAGAATCGTTAGAAGACACAGGAGGTTTCAAAATTGGAGGAAGGATTATAAGAACAGGAAAATACGCGGATGATCAAATTCTTGTATCAAGAAGGGAAGAGGAACTCCAGAAAATGATAAATAGACTAGTAATAACAGGTAGAAAATACGGTATTGAAATAAATACAGAAAAATCCAAGGTCATTCGAATATCGGGCGAAGAAGAGAATCTGAACATAAGTATTGAAGGTAAGCCTTTAGAACAAGTATCAGACTATAAATACCTTGGAAGCATCATAACAAGAAACGCAAAATGTACGGATGAGATCAGGACTAGAATAAAAAAAGCAAAGGCAGCTTTTAGAAGAAAGAAACATCTACTTACGGGTAATATAAGGGAAGATATCCGCAAGAAGTTCATAAATATATGGAGTATAGCTTTGTATGGTGCAGAAACATGGTCGCTAAGGAAAAATGACATCAAATACTTGGAAAGCATTGAAATGTGGACTTGGAGGAGAATGCTCTAGATCAAATGGACAAATAGGAAGAAAAAAGTTCTACGAGGAGTAGGAGAGAAGCAAATGATTATACAGACTATTAGAAAGAGGAAGGCAAACTGGGTTGGACATTACCTGAGGAGAGAGAGTATGGTTAAAGACGTGTTAGAAGGAAAACTAGATGGAAAAGGAAAAAGGCACGAAAATGTTTCAGCTGATAGACGATTTGAAAGGGAAAGAGAGTTATCAAGATATGAAGAGGACAGCGGAAAATAGGAGTATATGGAGAACCAGGTTTAACCATGAATAATCACGGACCTGTCTACGGACAGACTACCCATTATGATGATTATATGTACCAAATTTGGTTGAAATTGGTTTAGCCAATTCTTCCCTGATATATGCGTACGGATGGACAGACGGACATCACGACGATAGTAGAGCTTTTCAGCAATGACGAAAAGCAAAAAAGCAGATGCTTCGATCATTTATTGAATGAGTTCGAGAATCGTTTTTTGAAGGTATTTTTGATTGTCGATACACGGATAGGTTAAGCACACTCAGTCTTGCAGCCCATAACTAATACTTTATTTATGATACGACCTATCCTCTGTTCATGTTTCCATTATATCCAAATTCATTCGAATGCTGAGTAAATTCAAACGCTTAATAATATTAGCATCGTCATAGATTTTTGGGTCAAACTTCAACTGAGTGAGCATGATAATTTTTAAAAACTTTGCATTGGGATAAATCAAACGGTCAGCACTTGCTACTCTATTATACTCGTTTCGGTTTCAACTTGAAACAATTAAAGGAAACGATGAAAATTGAACGAGTATTATTTGACGTCCCTTGTCAACTTACATATTTAATGTAGTTCTAAGGGCCAAAAGAGAATAGGTTCATAATTTTAATAGTAATACTGCACAATCTAGAGCAGTTTCCCCACCTCGGCTCGCGACCTAAATAAGGGTCCCGGAGGGTCCTCCGCAGCATCGCGAAGAGAGAAAGCTTCTCCGACAGTCAATTTATATTAAATTTCCCTCCGCAAACCCTCTAAAATGGGTTTCACACTATAATTCAACCCTTTTCTCAAAAATTGTCATGAAAGAGGCCGACCAAATTTGCGGCGCAATAGCGATACAATAGCAGTGTCCGCTGGAATGGGCACATTGCTGCTTTCACTCCCGCCAATCTATATTTTATTTTCGCTTAATTAGAAGTACGGGTCACGAGGGTCCGGGCACGCTTCGCGAGGTCCTATTGGTGGCCAGTTTAGGGTCACAGCAAATAATGTTGGGAACCACTGATCTAAAGGATAGTGGGAATTTACCGAAATAAAATTTTAAAAACTTCTAGCGTCCTAGTAGAGCGGGTTTCAAAAGTGGGGCCCGCGAACTTGATCCATGTAGCCCGCGACCAATTCTATGGTGTATATTTTGCATATGCACGGCTTAGTGGTGGCCGTTGGCAGCATCCGGCCCATCGAGTCACCTCATCCGGCCCTCCACGACTTGAACAATTAAAGGAAACAATACAACATTAAATGAAAATTTAAAATTATAAAAAGTATACATTTTATAGGTGTAATGAAAAACTATGTCACTTCCACACAATTATTGTGTGACCAAGTTTTTCATTATACCTATAACGAGCAAATTCCACAAGGTCGGGCCTGACTTTATTAATGATATAAGTATACATTTTGTCTTTATCTTTCCGTTCTCATAATGGATAACTACATATAAAAACGATTAGATACTTTTAACCTCTCAAATAAACCCTCAAGTTTCTTTGAATTATTCTTCAACTTGATTGTCGACTAGGCGTGGCCCGCTAATAGGGTGGAAGAGTGCTATGTGACGCACGATGAGTACAGAAATAGATTGTGACCCCGGAGTTTAGACGCTACTGTTGTAGAAGGATTTCATTCTTTAAAGTAAACTTCGTTAAACGTCATTATTTATGTATCATTGTTTTTTTTACAAAATACAGTGAATAAATCAAAAAATGTAAGGTCTGGATTAAGAAAACCGAGGGCATGTAACCATCCTATAGCAATAAATTTGCGCAAAACGTACAATTTTTCGGGGAAATTGGAAACTTAAATGGCGCACTGATCGAAATTCGAACCCGGCTAAAAACGAGGTTCGCGTCGTGATTCATTGCCGTTAACAAGTGACCGATAATGATACCTTCCAGGGGATTAGGGGCGGATGATGGAAGTGTAGCACGGGTTCAAGCGGGTCATTACGGTAGCGATGGAGGCGAACAAAAGAGAAACGGATAGGGCGGAAAAAAGACTCGTTCGACACGGGTGAACGGCGAGATTTGAAGGAGGCTATTTTCTCGTGAACGCAAAGCTAATGGCGTCCGAGGTGACAAAAAGATTGAAATTAATGTTAGAAGGAATTTTACAGCGTTTTCTCTCTTAAAATCTGATTTTTATGATACGTATTAGCGCAGCTAAATCTGTTAACGGGACACATATTAAGTAGATATCTATTATCGGTGTCATAAAATTTACGCTAATTTCCATACAAATGACAATCTGTGGAGTGGGAATCATTAAAATCTGATTAGATATTTTAGCCAAAATTTAGCACTTTATTGCCATTAGGATGGGGGAAGAAAACTATAGCCTCTTGCGGTTAAACGTCAAATTTTTCGGTGAAGGCTCGATTATAAGTGACATACGTGTAAAACGATGCTAATTACTGTTGCCGCTTGTCATGCTCGTTTTAAAGATGTTTTGTACACAAAGAACCACCATTCGTATAGGTTTTTCATTCAAATTTCTGTGCACGGAAAGCAGAAGCGGATTTAGGGAATGCAAGGCCCCACGCGATAGTGTTTTGCGAGACCCACAGCTCGCGAGTTCTGCAACCGTGTTTAAAGTTTATGTAGTAAAACAGGCCATCAAATACTTAATAATTTATATTTTATATATTACAATAGAATTTGATGCCAATCGCTACACATTCTTTCATTAAGAAACGATTATTTCTTAAGTGATATCCGTCAGTTGAGACGTCTTCGCCCATTATTGTTTATTTATTTATTTATTGATTGTAGTCATCAGTTCGCATATATGACTGTTTCTTTTTGTTCGGACTTTCACTTAATGTATACATTTCTTTCTCCAATAACCTCCTTACTCTGTTAACACTAGCTCTGTAGCGGTTCTAGGCGCGAGGCTACATCAGAAGATCCACGACACCCTTATGAAAGCCAACAGATAATTTTACTTTTTTGTAAAAATATTTGCCGGAAAACCTGAGCAGTGAAGTTGTAACGATAAAATATAATTATTTTCACTGATAAGGATCCTTCTCTTTCTCTCAAGTTACTTCCGATGTGAGCCTTAATGCGGTCCAACAAGCACTTGCATCTTTTGTTGCGGCTCGTCTGAGCACCCGCAGCTGCTAATGCGGCCTGCCTCGTGGAAAGTCTGCCTACCTCTGTTCTAGGTGGTTGCTTAGATTACCTGGCATTGCATCCGCCTCAGAGTGAAACAATCAACATGTATCGCTTGCAATATCATATGGATCGCGAAACAAAACAAGTTCAACAATTACATAAATGAAAACTGTGATTAACCAAGGTTATTCTCAGCAAACAGGATAAACAAGAGATCCAAGGAAAAATAATATATTATCCAGGCAGTCTTTCATTAAAATGGGAGCTTAAGAGGGTTAATTCACGATAAGGCTATGGAAGTGTACGTAATTCGACACGAAATTAAATTTGTCAATACCAAACGAAGATTCGCCTTTTCTTTACAACGTAAACTATTGAAAAAGTAATGCTAAAATAACTAGAGGAAGTCGGAAAGCACTAATATTTTATGCAAGTTCATCACCGCAGGCGGATCGCTTTGTGGGAGAGGTCACCATAAGGGTGTAGATGGGATGGAGTGCACACCGCCAGATTGCATGCATTTTTAAATCTAATATCCCGCCATGACTCGAGAGATAGGTATTATCGATCGGCTTATCCTGGCCATTTTGGTTCGAGAGAGAATTCGTTTAACCCATCATCAAAATGCTATTAAATATACGCAGAAAAAATCGACGCTCGCATTAATGAGCCATATAAGTCCGAATATAGGGAAACCTCGGACAGAGGCGGGAGAAGGTATTTCGGAGCCCCCCTTCGTAAATTTTTTAAAGATATTTTTAAAGGAACTTGTTAATTTATTCATTGCTCTGTAAATAATTGATAATGAAAATTAAAAAGAATTTTATCTAAATTCCCAACTGTTCCGCGATACAAATTGGTATCCAACATGTATTCTTTTGCAAGTAATGCATAGATAGATGATCGGGCTAGCGCCTCCAAATACTTAGGCGCCCCGGGCAACTGCCCGGATCGCCCGCACCTCGGGCCAGCCCTGACCTCGAATACTGGACTGTCTCTGCGGTTCCCCAAAGGGAAAAATGTTTGTACGGAGTAAAATTACTCTTTCTTATATTAAAATGCCTAAAAGGATAGTTGTCGTCCCTGACGTTGATAAAAGCACCTGAAACATTGCAACTTTCAACATATCAATTGCTAATTTGTGTCATTTTGTCAGCATTAGGAGAAAGATCCTCGGCCGCGATTATAGGGCGTGTTGGTATTTCGGCTTGCAATAAAAAAGATCGCTTCTTGATCACGGAAGAAATATTTGGATATTTCTACAAGCTCTTTTAATATTATTTTATTATAGCATCATTCATGGTATTTTTGTCATCATTTTTGCTATCTTTTTAACCACTTGACCCTCATAGCAGAGGTTAAATGCATTTGTTACTCAATAAAACTCAGGTTCTCATCCTCTCCTTATGCATGTATTTCTAATGGGAAAAAAATGGATGCTCTATTCCAGCGTTTCTCAGCCTTTTTGATAATATGCCTCAGTTAAACTGCAAGAAACTTTTAGCTGCCGACTAATATATAAATTAGGCTTGCCAACTGTCCCGTATTGGCCGGGATTCCCATTTTTTCATTACTTGTCCCGCGTTCCATACGAACTCTATAGGGCACGCTATTTTGCAGTATTTTAAATTTTACTGTTATTTTTTAATTAGAGCGTTATATTGCAAAAAAAACCGATATCCATTCTGGATTAACGCGGGTGAAACAATCCAGTGGAGTCAATTTTACAGTGCTTGGTAAACATGAACATGTCGTCTAGCGAGTTTCAACATTATACGCTTCAAAAGAAAAAGTAGCAGAGAGACAAAAAGGGCTCAGAGAAGTATAACTTTTTAAACGAACAATAATTGTTTAGTTTTTTTGTTTTCTTTCAAATGTTAAATGTTATTAATTCTCCAAATGAAATTCAACAATTATTGTTTATCATTCTTCCCTCCCCCCAAATAGCGTGTTTTGTGTTTTTGAATTTAAGTTAGAATACGTAACATTCATTTTACAGTATGTATATACATAAAACATTCTCTTGAGTTTATTTCTGTTTATTAATTCTTAAAATAAAAAATGTACACTTGTTACATAGTCGCGTTTAGACATTTTTCGGAACTTTTACGTGTCCCGTATCTGTCCTGTATTTTAAGTAAGACTTTCTTAACGTGTCCCGTATTCTCATAACTTAAATCTTGCAACCCTAATATAAATACGTGTAGAGAAAATTGTATATTGTTGACTTAAAATAGACGGTTATTTAAAAATTCAAAGGATAATTAATTAAAATTTTCATTCGTAATTCTTTACATTCGCGTTTTACAAAATGTTAAGTTTTCCCGGTACTTCTATTGTTAACCGATCTTGAATTAAAAAAAAGTATTTTGCGGCCCACCGGTTGAAAATCACTGCTCTATTCCACGTACGTGCATCAAGTTCTGAAAATCTTTTCTGTCGGTTTCGTTTAAAAATATCGGTTAAAGCAAAATGGAAAAGAGTCGGGCATTTTGTATTGAGGACTATCAATTTCCTAATCTAGAGAAAATTAAACATTTATGCACACAAATACTATCAGTGCGTCAGACCATTCCATCCAATGCCGTGTACTTGTAGTTAGTTAAGTCTGCCGCGTAATACACCACGCGATTCATTTATCTCTGAAGAAGACAAATGAAGAGGTTTCGGCGAGCGAAAAGGGGGTGAATTAATACGTGCAACTCGGAAGCGAAATTTCCGATTCGAGTCGACAGTTGGAAGAAGGATCGTCGCGTGATCGCTCTCAGTAGACGTGTCTCTTTCGAGCAGTCCTCGCCGTTCATTACCCGGGCGATATGAAAAGATAGGACGACCCGCGAAAAAAAAAAGACGGTAACGAGATTTGCGGAGATTAAAAAAAATTGAAGAAAAAATAGGAGGAAAAGGAAGTCGTCGAGGCTTCGGAAGGGAAAGAGATAGAGAGAGAGAGACTTTCGGGTCTTTTCCTAATAGAGGTCACCACGGTCGACAAGAAGTAACGGGAGAGGAGAAAAATAGAGAGATTGAGTTAGGTTGAAAGAAAGAAAGAGAGGAAGGAATGGTGTTTCTGGTCACGTGATCAGGAAGGAAGCCGCTGATGGACGGAAATGGGCAAAAGGTCAGTTTTAAGGAGGAGAAGTCAGCTCTGTGGGATTTCGCCTGTAATTAATCACTCGGCGCTCTCTCCAAAAAGCCTAGCTCTTGTCGGAAATGCGGTTACGCTCCAAGAAATGGTAATGTGTGTGACAACTCTCTTGTCGTTCCTCCCTTTGCCTTCCACCTCCCTTCCCTCGGAAATGTCTACTCTCTTCTTATCTTGTCTTCCTCTTCGGCGTCTCTAACATTTTCTTTACCTTCTCTCTTAAGTTATTTTCTTCTCATACTTTCTCTTCCAGTTATCTGCCCCATTCACTTCTTTCGATATGCTTTCCCTCAAGAATATTAGGAATACATTTTTAGTTCTTGACATTATTCAGTTTTCTTCAAGTTTATTTTTAGCCTACTTTTCAGAATTTAAATAGTTTTATCGTTATGTCTGTCTGTCCGCCTGTCTGTCCGTTCTCCCATATTAACTTTTGAACCAATAGACGGATTTTAATGAAACTTGGTGGAAATCTCTTGCTACATGGGCCGAGCTCCCGAGGATAGTTTTTGTTGCCAAGATTGAAGTCCCGGGTTCGATTTCAGGAACTATCCCTCCCATTTGATTTGTATGGGAAATCTGAAATCCATCGCGCAGGGTAATTTTCTCCTGTACATTAAAATATCTTAGAATTGTAATATCGGTGCGGGATTTGTACTATTCTCTGAGGAAAGGAATGGAGTTTCTAATTTCTATCGTAGAATATCGATCGTATTCCTTCGAATTTTGGGTAAATACTAGCGTTTTTGCGATTTCTATCGCTCATTACAAGAGTGTTTCCATAGAAACAACTATTGTTGGACTCGGATTCGGTGTATTCTAATACGTACACGAATTATTTTTCCACACAAATACGCGTGATCAATTTAATATTCCGTTATATTTTATAATAGTTTCTTGGCAAACCTTTCCGCATGACAATTTTGTCTAATCTCTTTATCTTTTTCACTTAATGCAATTTTAAAAACTTGAGCAGTTTTTAAATTAAAAACTGTTCCTCGCGTTAGTTTGAATTAATTGCTTTCCTCCAGTAAGACATCACTTTAACTTAATTAGAATTGTACGCAGAAGTTAAAAATCCTCTACGTTTTCATTGTTAAACTCGAGAGTATTAGGTTCCTTTCGAAGAGAATTCTGTCCGTTTCTGCGAATTCATTCAGTTTAATTCAAATTTAACTCTAATAAAATAAATAATGGCAAATTCTAAATTAATTCACATATAAAATTATTCGTTATGTATAATATTTAAAATTGGTTTCTGGGAAATTAAAATTCAGAAATAAAGTAACTTGGTAAAATTTCTACAATACTTTTATTAGAGGGACTCAATCTAGACTAGATCCCTCTAATAAAAGTATTATAGAAATTTTACTAAGTTAGTTTATTTCTGAATTATGAATTTCCACAGAGTAACGGCCGAAACAGTTGACTAAATAAAAATTCCTTTAATATATTATTATAAAGCAATATTTTTAAATTCAATGACAAATTCAATATTCTCTCTTCATCTGAGTAAAAATTACACAATTTGTCTCGTTAAACTTTTCACCATTTCGCCTTCAATCCAAAATTATGCTTTAAAATTAAGCGATCGGAAATTCATTAAACTACCTTTTTAGAACAAAAATTTAATGTTAAATTGCCATTTTTTCTCTTTGATTACTGTCTTAGATTTTTGAACTTTATTATTTCGTTTTACTTAAAAAATATTTGCTCAGCGTAAATAATTATTGAAAATTTAAGATACATTTTCCTCGCTTCATAAATATAACAATATTCATTTGACAACCTTCTCAATGCATCATTTTCAAAAACCAAGTAATAAAGAATTAAATAAACAGCATAAATGCATAATTTTTATAATGTATTTATTGTTTTACAAATATTTAAAAGTTAAATAAAAATTCAGTAATGAATCGATAAATTGGAAAAATTTTATTGCTATTCCTATTCTTAACCTATTGTGGTGCAGAATGCTTTGTCATTTTCATGTAATTTATTGAAAGGGTTTACCGGTTGCAAAACAAAGCAATATATTTTCCATTTAGATAAATATCAGTAAACGAAACTTTCCTATTAATTTCATTTTATTATTTTCAAAGTAACCCGGACACTGCAGTGTAAAAAACAGAACTTTCGGCCCAAATCGGACCTCCTTAAGGTGTGCATTAAGCGAGTTTAATTTTTTTGTTTATACTATACACGAGAATGTGCTCGCAAACACTCCGGACAGATGCGTGACGAAGTTGAAAAAGACGAATAGCTACCTGACCTCTGCTCGCGAAACACCATAAATCAAATAGCTCATTCTATTATTTGTACCAAAGCTATGGGCGAGCCCTTCCAACCCAACCCAACCTACTCCAGCTTCTAAACTTTTGATATTCCCAGATGTTTATATTGCTGCCTTTTATGACACCTTGACCGCGTCCAACGCTCGCCTTAATCGCCAAAGGATAGCCGTTTTTTTAGTTTTTCTCGCTGCATGTTTTAACAATCCTGGTGTGAACTGTGAACCATAGAACGAGTACCTTAGGCGTAACTAGGGAATGGAAGTATTATATAAATGGGGTGAATCTCAGGAGTTCTGATAAAAGGCGGAAAAGGTATTTTCTCTTAGAGATGAAAATATATGGCGCGCATTTGGCAATCGTGACCCGCTCTGAGAGGTCGTAAAGTTAAGATTTCCGTAAAATAAAAATTTTGGATAATATTTTATCCGTACTTGAGTGATCGATGATGTATCAAAAAATGTTCTGTCTAGGTGTTATTGAAAAATTAAAGCCATTTTTTTGTTTATGATCGTTGGCAAATAAAAATTATCTCTCCGCTTTAAATATTAAACTTACTGTGTATCATTTCGTTGAATATTTTAATCCAATTCTCCCATCGTGACTAAGGATTGTTGCTGAAAACAGAAAATGGACAAAATAATATTCACGAGTTGGTGAAACTTCGAAACGGCTGTTACTTCCTGCCCGTTATTTCGAAGGCCGCCGTAACCGAGGAAATGGCTGGCCCTTTTGCATTTTTTTGCTCGCATTGCTATCTCCCGCCTCTGTATATCATTCTGCTGTGCGATATAAACCCATGAGTCACTTCCATTCGACCTTTGCATTTCCCCCAATGCCTTTGCTTATCTCCTCCCTCTATACTACACCCCATCTCCTCAATCCTCCCTCTTTCGCAGTCATTCGCGCTCTCCCTCACTATCTCTCCCCTCTCTCCCTGCCCCTCCCCTCTCTTACTCTCCATCGCACAAAAGTCTTTCTCCGTGCGTGAAACGTGACGTGGCATTTAAATACCCACAAATCCAAAGCTAACAAATCTTCGCTCAAAACTAGTTAGTCGCACAGTTTCCGGAATTATGTATCAGATTAAGAGAAATCGGTTGGAATGTCAAAAGAAAAACATAGCAGAACTGTGCGTTCCTGTGCTTCACATCGTGAGGAAACAATCTCTGTCAAAAGTCCTTTTAAAACATTATAAACAATTAGAGGTTCAAAATATTATACCGAGTTATTAAGTCACTTTGTGAATACATTTATCAAATTATTTGAAAATGCTCTAAATTATTCTTCTTGCTCGATTTTGTCAACATTATCCTGTAGTCACGGTAGTGTTATGTTGTTTTATTGCAATATACACAACATGTTGTCATTGTCTTGCATCTATTTAACTTTTCTTAGAGGAATAAAAATAGCAAAATGGTTAACATGCAGTTAAATTCAACATACAAGCACAAAAAGGAAGGTAATACACATGAAAATAATGTTAATGATTGGTAGAACAAGTAGACTCCACAATCAAACGCTTAAATCTTACTCTGCAAAACACACTGACGGAGAATAACATTTATTTCTGGATAAGTTAAATTGAATTTTCGAAGGAATAAATGCATTGCGAATTATAGGAGTCTTATAGAGAGAGAGAGAGGTGAATGAAAATATGCAGCTCGCTGCACTACCTTCAAATCATAATTGTGGTGAACACGAATGTGTGATATTGCCAACACAAGACAATAGTAATTATTTATTTTACAAAATAAATGGTGTAATGGAATTAAAGTCAAGGATAATTAGATAGGCTACATTTTATTTTGGATATAAAAGTTGTATTAGAGAGATGAGGTGAGAAATTTTTAGATAACTTTTGGGTAAACTAAACTAACGAAAAGGATGTTTTACGAAAAAATAATATTTTATTAATTTGTTAAAGGACATTGTATATTTTATATTTATATGATACGTTTTAGGGAAAGAAAAAAAATTATTGCGAAGAATTAAAAATGAACTGTTATATTAGCTCATAAATAATGAAAAACGAATGTGAAAACCGTGGTACAGAAGTGCTTTTCGTGGAAATCGCCCTAGTATAATCGTATACTAATGTATTTGGTTTTAAATCAGAAAATTATTTTTCCTTATATTGTGGTAGTCCTGCTTTTTAGATCCGATCTAAACATGTTCATTTCGTTTTGCCATTCTATACTCGCCCTAAAAACGAAATTTCTTTAAAATAGATTCAGCCAATACCTTCCAAATTAATAGTTACAGAAAAATTCTAACCTTGATACTATGGTAGTCCTGTTTAGTCAACCCGGTTTAAAAGTGCTATTTTGGTTATTTATTTATATGAATATTATATGTATCGTATTTGGTTCAAATCCATGCAGTCAGTTCTCTAGAAATACGTGTAAAATAAATATTATTTTATTTTTATTGTGGTAGCCCTGATCTTTAGCTCCGCTTTAAACATCTTGATGTCTTTATGATGTATTGTGTAAATCATATTTCAAAATTTACTTGAAATCCGTTCAGCCAATTCCTTCCAAATCCATAACTACTGAAAGAATTTAATTAGTAATTGCGGCTATCCTGTTCGGCTGATTCGGTCCAAATATGCTATTATAGTTTTGGATATATTCTTACATTATAAATATTAAATTCGGTTGAAATTATGTCAGTTCACCACAAATACTTGTAAAAAGAATTTTTGTATCCCTTGTATTGTGGCAGCCCTTCCTTCTATATCTGTATTAAACATCTTCATTTTGATTTTCTATATTGCACACCTTCTTTGTATAAAGTTTCGTTGAAATCGGTTCTGCCAATTTCTTCCAAATTCATAATTACCGAAAGGTTTTATTTTTCAATTGAGGCACCTCAGCTGAGTGGATCCGGTCTAAATATGTCATTTTGATCATGTATTTATGTGAATATTCTATGTATGTACCAAATTTGGTTGATATCGGTTTAGCCAATTCTTCCCTGATATATGCGTACGGACAGACAGACAGACATCACGAAGATAATAGTTATATTCATCGATGACGAAAAGAACTAAAAATATATAAGCCAAAGTTAGGTGGTAATCATCATCATAGGTAGTCTGTCCGTAGACAGGTCCGTGATTATTCATGGTTAAACCTGGTTCTCCATATACTCCTATTTTCCGCTGTCCTCTTCATATCTTGATAACTCTCTTTCCCTTTCAAATCGTCTATCAGCTGAAACCTTTTCCTGCCTCTTTCCCTTTTCCCATCTAGTTTTCCTTCTAACACGTCTTTAATCATACTCTCTCTCCTCAGGTAATGTCCAACCCAGTTAGCCTTCCTCTTTCTAATAGTCTGTATAATCATTCGCTTCTCTCCTATTCTTCGTAGCACTTCATCGTTTTTCATCCTATCTGTCCATTTTATCTTCAGCATTCTCCTCCAAGTCCACATTTCAAAGCTTTCCAAGTATTTGATGTCATTTTTCCTTAGCGTCCATGTTTCTGCCCCATACAATGCTATACTCCATACGTAGCATTTTATCAACTTCTTGCGGATATCTTCCCTTATATTCCCTGTAAGTAGTTGTTTCTTTCTCCTGAAAGCCGCTTTTGCTTTTCCTATTCTAGTTTTGATCTCATCCGTACATTTTGCCTCTCGTGTTATGATACTTCCAAGGTATTTATATTCTGAAACTTGTTCTAATGGCTTTCCCCCAATAGTTATGTTCAGATTTTCTTCTTTACCCGATGTTCGAATGACCTTGGATTTTTCTGTATTTATTTCCATACCGTATTTTCTACCTGTTATCACTAGTCTATTTATCATTTTTTGTAGCTCCTCTTCCTTTCTTGCTAGAAGTACTTGATCATCTGCGTATTTTACTGTTCTTAAAATCCTTCCTCCAATTTTGAAATCCCCTGTGCCTTCTAAAGCTTCTTGCATTAGACTTTCTCCATATATATTGAATAGGGTTGGCGATAGGCAGCAGCCTTGTCTTACTCCTCTACCGATATTTATTCCGCAGGTGTCCACATTCTCAAACCTGACCTTTACAACTTGATTCTCATATAGATTCCTAATCAGTCTCCTGTCTTTCCAGTCTACACCTATATCCTTTAATATCTTCATCAACTTGACCCAATTTACTCTATCGAAGGCCTTCTGCCAGTCTACGAAACATGCGCAGATATCTTGACTGTATTCTATTGCCCTTTCTGATATGATTCTAACTACTCCTATAGCATCTCTAGTTCCTCGTCCTTTTCTGAAACCGAATTGATCTTCCCCTATTATTTCTTCTGCCTTTTTCTCCAGCCTTTTATTAAGAATCCTCGTGATGATCTTCGATGTGTGTGACAGAAGGCTTATAGTTCTGTAATCTTTACACTGCATTGCTTTTGGCTTCTTCTTTAGAGGGATCATTGTTACTTCTAGGAAATCCTGAGGCCACTCTCCCGTGTCGTAAATCTTATTAATTAATTTCGTGATCGCTTTTAGTCCTTCTGATCCTATGACTTTAAGTATCTCAGCCGGTATTCCATCGCTGCCAGTGGCTTTCCCCTTCTTTAGTTCCACTATCGCCTTTTCTACTTCGCTCTCCATAATACTTGGTCCCAAGTTGTCTTCTTCAATGTTTTCCTCATTTTCCAGTTCTATTTTTGCCGCTCCTGCCTGTTTGCTGTATAATTCCTTAATGTATTCTTCCCATACCTGTGCTACATCCTTTGTTTCTGAGACTATCTTCCCATCTGTATTCATAATTCCTTTACCACGAATTCCATTAGATTAGGTGGTAATATGATGAAGTAAAGTTTTAAAAAATATACGAGAACTCTAATTTCACCAATATCAATAAGCGTTAAACGTCGTATATATAAATCACTTTCGTATAATAGCAAAATTCAGATGAAGGAAAACGTTTTAAAAAGACATTCTGAGAAACTCGAAGAAGAAAAAGAAGTAGCCCACTTTTCACTTAAATTATCTAAATTTAAATAGTCTATATTCTTCATATGGATTGGAAAGGAAGCTTGTATATCTTTTATTGCATTTCTTTGAAACTATTCCTGGATTAATACAGGTAAATGCAAATTTTAAGTATAAATGTAATTGAATGATAACATGTTGTCTAGTGTAAATGAAAGTCATCTAAACTTCTATTGAATCAAACTAAAAGCCTGTGTTCATTTTTATGCACGTCTTTTACGAAAAACTTTAATTTCGTTATGATGATACGAAGGAAATTCATGCTTCCCTCGACCTCACCATACGCTACACTCCGCCAGCCTCCCATCCCCTCTACGACATATGATCCCACGGCTTCCCCACACTCCTTCCATTTCTCAAAGGACCCATTCACAAACCCCGCGTCGACACTCTCAGGGCATAGAGTTGAATTTTGTATCGACTAATCAAACTCAGTCTCGCGTCTCGGCACTATGTTGCGACCCCATTGTTTGTTCCGTGCTCTCCTTTAATCCCCAAAGCTCCCTTCCATGCCGCATCTACTAACCCTAACTTCTCTCAAACTTCCTCCACTTCCTTGATCATCGCTGTTTCCATCTCTTTGAACTCCTTCTCCAATCTCCAACCAAAATTTGAGGTAGAAAATCTTTCCATTTTCGATGATTTTTCATTGGTGGCGGAATGGTTAGAGCGTTGGCCTTACACGCAGCTGTCTCAGGTTCAAATCCGGCGGAGGTCGAATTTTTCTACCTGGGATCCTCCCATCCTCTACTTGTGTGATTTGATGAAACCACGCAAGTCAGCGCTTCGTCCTTGGGAAGGGACGTTAAGCAGTTGATCCCCTTGGTGCTCTTCGTAAAGAGTAGGCTAATGCCGGCACCGGGTTTCCCTCCTCCCTTGTGTATGTGTTCGGTGTAGAAGGAGTAATGGCTATAATAACCCAAGAGGTTGATTTGCCAGAAATTCCAAACAAACAAATTCATTTTAGTCGAGGTTTTTTTGTTAATATGTGAACCGAAAATTCAACCACCAAAATTATCTGCTCCTATTGGGCAGGGGTGATAACGCACACTGTAAAAACGGAATATTCTAGACATTCACCTAAATTAAAGTGTTGTGTTTATATTTAGTTGCTCAACATTCCAAAGGAGATATGACCGCTATCCGTGATTTGGCGGACAACTTTACGGTTTATATTTCCACATCCATGCTAAATGTTTTGAACAGAATTGAAACACACGTTTAGCGCTGCTTCTAAAGTTCTTCGTCAGTGTCCCGTCGTCTTTAAAAAATAAAATTTTGACACATTTCACCAAGGAATCGCATTGAATCGGATAGTGTCTGTCAAGCATTTGAGAGCCTCTAAGCGATTTGAAAGCATTTCTGATGAATGGACTACTAAAAATGACATAAAGTTTTCATCAATCTCGTTTGAATTTGAAATATATTTGTGCTCACAAGCTCGCCTGTGGTCCACATCTTACTTGGCCATATTTTTTTACAGAATACCGCTTTTATTGGTATTATTGGTTACGTACATTACAAAGAGCAATGAAAAGCTTGGAATTTCTTCAGTTTTACATTTGACGGTTATTTACTTGCCATTAATATCGATTTCGTTCATTAAAAAACCAGAAAGAGAGGCATAAGAGTCTCATAGATTTGTGAGTTAATATAACCTCGATCATTTTAAAACTTATTAAATTTGATTTTTTAAACAAAATCTCTTTTTAATTTTGATTTTATTATTTTCCTGCATGTTTAAGGTACATCTTCCTGGCTATATACACCGCGGAGATGACTATCAAATCCGTGGCGAAAGGCTTCATATTGAACAAGTACACCTATCTTCGGAATCCTTGGAACTGGCTGGACTTCGTGGTAATAACGTCTGGTTATGTAACCATAGGGATGGAAGTGGGTAACCTGGCCGGTCTGAGGACCTTTCGAGTGCTCAGAGCTTTGAAGACGGTCTCCATTATGCCAGGTGAGTGATGGAAGAAACACTTTCTTCTCCTTGTTTGCCAAAGTAATGTGAGGAGAAAAAGAGAGACATTTAAAAGTTGTTTTGTTAACACCGTCCACTAGACTTTTTGAAAGAAATCCTTTGATATAACTTAATCCACGTCTTTCAGGATTGTTACTTAATTTCAAATACACTTGGTTTTGTTTTTGAAAAACGTTTTATTTCTGTTGAATAATTCATAAAACGCCCAAACACTATTTCGAGTAAACTTTGTTTTCAGCCAATACTTTAATCTATTGTTAAATACTGTAAACTATCAGAATTAGTTTCTTAAAAACATTTTCGTGTTTTGCACAAAGGCCACTTGATATATTCCTTAAATAATTTTTACCAGAATACGGTAAATTTGACAGCTATCGCGTGTGCGATTTCAAGTATCAGCAGCACACTAACAATTTATAATACCTCACTGGCCTATTCATTCGCAGTCGGAGTAATTGCTTCCGAATCAAACAGTGCGAACACGACATTTCAAAAATTTCCGATTAGTTCGGAGTTGGCTCGTCATTTTCGCACGCCCCGCTCTTTTCCCAATTAACTTCAACGCAGGAAGCGATGTCTTCATCCATGTCCTTTTCAACCGAACCAACTCTCTGAAAAATGCTCTTCCTCCTTCTCCACTACTCCTTCAGTAGATATATATATTTATATATATATATATATATATATATATATATATATATATATATATATATATATATAACTCCCAGCAAGAGCAAATTCAACCTCTTCCTAGTTCTCGCCGGTAATCATTACGAATGCAAATGGTATGAAACTGATTACCCAGACGCAGACGCCAAATGTCACCTTTCCTTCCGGACATTTGTGCTTTGCTGCTGTTTCCCCCGCATTGCGGAATTTTCAACTCTCTCAGCCCAAACCCCTCTCCCCTGGTTCACCCACCCCCCTTTTCCCCCACGCAATTCAGGAACCGACAGGCGCCGGCCTCACGAAATCAACTCCTACGCCTTTCCCCTTACTCAGAAGCCGCCGCCGTCTCCTCCTCTCCACCTGCCCCGCTCCCACCAACTTCATATTCCAATCCCACACCACCCCGTGCCCTACTCTTCGAGGTCCTACATTTCAACATTCGTCGCATATTATCACTTCTTCGCTGACTAGGAGTGCTCCGTCAAAAAAAACATCCGAGGATATCGAAGGAAATAAATTCTTCAGACTTGCCCGAGTTGTATCGCGATCCAGGACTTCTTAAAGACGTAAATGTATAAGTCCGTCGGCGTAACGGTAGGAAACGCGAGGAGGAATTCACTCGGATTCGATAAAGTTCAGCGGAACTTTCTGTAGGTACATTAAGGATCTATGGAAAGTCCCTAAATAAATACATATATATTTCCGTAGCTAAGAGAAGTATGAAGGAGCTTTTCGAGTTCCTTTCAGAGTGTTACTGAAGGCGTCGGCTCGACGTCGTAAGCAAGTTCGAACGGAGGATTCGTTGTGATATTAAGTGTCTCTTGCAACGTGTTGATTTTCGGCATTTTGTTGAGCAAGTGGATCCTCGCTGGAATCTGGCCAAAGACCGATCCGAAACGGCGACGCCGAAGACAAATTTAACTTGGTAGTAAGTGGGCGAAGGAGTCGTCGAATTCATGGCGTTGACTTCAGATTATGGCTTGAGAATCATTTCCTCGAGGTACATTTATCATGACTGATTGTGTGACTTCAGAGGCGTTTCATTTTTCCAGTGATATTCTTACTTCAACAAGATTCATGATTCATTCTAAATTTTTAAAGTCATTCCTGTCGATATTTATTATTAAAGAACTAATTTGGACGCTTGTTTTATCGATAAAAATTGAACTTTATTTGAGCAGTGGATTTCCACTTATATTAATTAAAAATAGTTATTTTTATAATCATCAACCTTCAAGTAGTTGTTTATGTTGGCAAACTACACTACCTTTTTAAATCTAGTTGCCTTGGTAGAAACGATGGGAGCGTATACCGCCTTCCTTAAATAATCTTATGCAGTCAGTTTATCAAGTGTGCGTTGCGGGATGCCTAACTTCACGGCGACCTCTCGTTCTCAAGCTCTTCCTGGTAATGTAATGTGTTATATAATTATTCTTACTTATAATTTCACCATAGACTTAAAAACACATTCCTAAATTCTAATTTTGGTGGCTTTTTAAATTTATTTTTCACTTCTAATTTCAAAACCATTCTAGAATAAATGTAAAGTCGCTACTCAACATAAAATTTATAACTTGTCGTAATGTTGATAACAGTCGTCTGAAGTTGCTTTTTATTATGATTTGAAAGTCGAGTATTCATAAAGAGATCATTAATAGATCACTACGTCTTAAGGCATCACTTAACCTTAAAGTTGTCACATCGGCGCGTGTAAATACGTTCCCCTTTCCCTCACGGCCCTCAAGAGCCTCTGGCACTCCGCAAGCCAATTCCCATGGGACAGCGTGTTCACCCCGACACTGCTACCTGTCAGGGAGGAATTATTTGCCCAAGACGCCCACTCACTCATATGTCATCTACACCAAGAGGAATATATAAATCACTCCGATTTGCAAGAAAGTATGATCCAGAATTCCATATGAACTGTTTATCCGTAGAAATTTCATATAATAAATTAAATATTCTTCTAAAAATATTCACGCGGTAAATTAAAAGATAAATTCAACATAGTCTACCCGCGTAGTCATATATAATATTGTGTAAGGTAATGAAGTGTTCTACAATGTATATTACTTAGTTTCTTATCCTTTATATAAAATATTGCTTTCAAGGAGGACACCGTAATTTTTTATCTCTCGGTGCCAAATCTATTCTAAAACTATAGATTTACATTGAAAGCACCTAGAGTAAAATTTTTCTAAGTGCATTAGCAACAGAAAGATAGTTTTAAAAATGTTTTTAAATCTAAATTAATCGCTGAATTTTGGCTTGTAGATTTAAATTGGTATAAAAAATTTCCATAGAAAGTTTTATAATAGGATGGCAAAAATGATTAAATCTATTAAATACTAGTTACACCTATTTTTTGTCACGTGTTTTATTTGTTCGTTATAATTTTTGCATAAAACATTTTACTGCAAACCTTCGATAATTATTCGGGTTCGAACGGAAGGGCATTTTTCTAATTTATAAGCAAGAAAATATATTTTAAGTCATGATTATTTCTAATCCGCTATCCCTTTAACCTCCGACCTAATTTCTAATGAATTATATTGTTAACGCTCTTAAAATATTTTTTTTTTCAGTTTATAAACAAATTTTTGGTCTCGATCTGATTGGATTTTACTTCTAACGTCGATTAAAATAATCGTTCTTCTTTTGGCCGCGTTTATTTTCGGATTAATTGTCCTGTGTGATTTAAAAATGCACGAAATTGGCCTTCCACAACTGGTGAATACGTTACGAGAAAGTTATCACAAAGCAGCGTATAAAAAATGAGTGACCTTGGGTGGAGATTTGAACAGTAGCGGAGTATTATTATCGCCCTTCGATCCAACCGCGCAGGTAAATCTCGGTGACAGGAAAAGAAAAATATCAGTCGTTTCCATCGAGACGATTTATTTTTCAAGAGATAAAGCAGACGCCGCTGCTGGACGGACGAGAAGTATCCTCTGGAGGTACTTCTCGTGATGCTTCGATTTCCCTTCCAGACTCATCGAACCGTCCTTTCTCTTATCTTCCTCTCTCGAATACTTCCACTCGACACACTGGACCATTTCTCCTCCGTTTCGCGTCTTAAATGGCGTCTACGCGATCAAATGGCGGTCGGTCGGGAAGAGGGGACAGGAATAACGGGGCGCGGAAATGTAAAGACGCCGTGACGTCAACTTTCCGCCTTCCTCCCGTATCTCTCTCTTCCGTTTCCTCCGCCTTATATATCGCTGCAGTTTCCCGCAATGCGGAGAGAGAGAGAGAACACCCCTTTTTACCTTTTACCAAACATTTTCCCAATCCTCCGAAAACACTCGTCTCCTCGAAGGAAAAAACTCTCCGCCGCCGCTCGAAATTTCCCCGCTCCCGTCAATACGCTCGCGCTTCGTTTTTGTTTTCCTAAGCGGATATCTCGAAGCAACGGACCCGAAAGCGTCCGACGTCGTCTTCCTTATTGTTTCCGACGTCTCACCTAACCTCTGAGGCAATCAATCACTCTGTGACGGTATTTCCCATTCATTAAGAATGTCCTTGCGCAGGTTCTTTTTTAAGAGAGACTTCTTTGTGCGACGCGTTTTTTTTTGCGGCGCGGATGAATTTTTAAGCTTTTAAGAAATACCTGTTTTTTTCATTATTCCTTTCAATGAAACTTTTTCTTGAGAATTGTTAACGTGGGTATAAGTAATGACGTAGATGTAGTCATTCAATGACAATTTAAACTTGGTTCCAGCGGGGAAAATCGAAGGACTCGCCCCGTCTAAGTATTCATCGAAAATGGCGTACAAAATGTGCGATTATTATTTTTTGGCTTTGTAGGAATAATACTCAATCATCTAAGCTCAATTTTTTGACTCGTTGGGGAAATTTAAATTAGACAGTACTTACATGTATGCGTTTAATCTGCTAAGCAATCATCAAAGACTAATTCTAAAGCTTTCTTATAATAATCTCAACATTATATAGTTTTATTTAATTATGTGACGTCGAGATAATCTTTGAATTTCCTTATTTGCCCATTTATCAAACTCTCCATGAATTTAGCATTGATAATTTATCGACCAAAAACTTTAGCACATATATGCTTAAATTATGTAGTTCCTCCAATTTGAATTTAACGCGCTCGCTGACAGATATCGCCCTTCCACACCATCGCTGCCCAATTCCGAAATTGGGTTATCACGCGAAACAATCGACGATAAAACTTCGTGTAGTGGCTCCAGCGATTCCTAGAGAATTATAGCTTCATGCACTCAGACTCATCTGTTTCGTATATGTTGGCAACTTTCGAGGTGATAATTTGCCCGTAATGGTGAAAATTTGTTTTTTTTAGAAAGTCATTCGTTTATTCGCTTTATGTGCAGGAGAAATATACAATTTTATCAATGTAAACGTTTCATTTTTTATATTAAATTCGCCTAGCCTCTATCACGTATGTACGGTATGTGTGGTATATTCTCCTTTCTTTCTACTAATTAAATATACATTTAAAAAGTTGAATAGGAAAATACTTTTTATGAAGCTTTGGCATTTTTCAAGTCATCTGTAATAAGTTATATGCTAGTATAAATAAAAAATAATAAATGCTTAATAAATGTAATAGATTTAAAATCACTAACACATGTATTTTATTTTCCTGTAGTAACTTTTAACGCATTTATTTGAGTCTTTTTACGGAGTACTTTGTATACTTAAATTTCAGCCTGTAACTAAATTAATACCTTCGTAGTATTTTAGTTAAACATTTTATGGAAGGTATTACTGGCAAATATTAATAAAAGAATGAAAACATAACAGTCAAATGTGCCAAAGTACTGTAGTTGTAACTGAAAGGAAGTGATTTATAGAGCAAAGCTCCATCTATAAACGTTTAATAGACTGCAAGAAGAAAATGCCTTTGAGATAGGAAGAATTATTTGGAACTTTTCCAGCTCCATCTCTGTATGCTCTCGCATTTTTCAGTTCACTTTTCTAATCCAGTTTGGTTCAGAATGTGAATAAATAAAGACGAAGTTCATTTATCCCCATTCATTTTCATAGCGCTCTGGTAAAGCGTATCCAATCAATTAACCAAATGAAACATTCTTTGATGCTGGATTTTTTCGATTAGAAGTACTTCATATCTCTTGTGAAATTTATCGAGCAAGGTGGGAGTTTTATCGTTTATTACAGAATCTAAACACGATCCTTACTTGATGAACGCAAAATTCAACATCGAGTGGCCATTCTTTCAAATTTCCGCTCCTTTTCTGTTGAGGAACTGAATTTCTGCTGCTACAATGTAAGCAAAGACCTTCAGTAAAGTTTAACTTTTTTCTTACATTGTATTGAAGGCTATATTAAACACTCGGTTAGAGTAAGTTTTATTTCCATAGAAAATACAGGTTCTATCATAATTACGCGATTTATTATTATATTGAAAAATATAGATTTAGCACGGGCTACTTTGCTTGATTAATAAAATACACCAAGTAGCCGTCTAAAAATGTTTAAATCATAAAATTTTACGCTGAAGACCCATAAAGAATTAAAATTTATTCCGTTGAAATATTATTCAGCGCAATAGTTTACTAGCATCGACAACAGAATTTATCATACTGGGCGCTCGTTTTGTACTTAAAATATTACATGAGGTTCGTTAACTTTTCGTTCAGCACCTTATCGCCGCATTCGAATATTTGCGTTGAATAACAAGGTCTTCAAACGTCGGCCGCGTCAAGCCGTATTTCAGCTCCCATTCATCCGGTTCCGCGTTCGTGACGATTTAAACGGTTAAACATTCCGGAATCCGTGCAACGAACAGAGCGAACGGAACAAACAAGAGCGGGAGGAGACGGAAGTTGGAATCACCCCTCCCTGCGCGAAAGGACATTAATACGCGCAAACACACAACCTTGAGAGTAACTCGGTCGTCTGAGAGGTGGAAAGCTGGTGGAAAATTTCCCTCCGCGTCCCTTCCTTTTCTCTCTCACTCTCAAGAGGAAATGAGACGCCGCAATGACCGCAGAAACTTCCCTCACGAACTGGAAAAAGAAAAGTTCGCCGCCGTCTCTATACCAGCACCACCGTTGCCATTTTTTCTACCCCCGCCCCCTCTACCCAACATCCCGACCGCTTCCACAACCGCGCCTCCTATTCACTATCCACTCACTCCATAACACGCCCACTCACTCTTTCCCCGTTCCGCCCCCCCTTCCCTCCCCATCCCCCTTCCCTCCACCATCCCCCCTTCCCTCCACCATCCCCCCTTCCCTCCACCATCCCCCCTTCCATCCCCCTTCCCTCCTCCTTTCCCCCTTCTTCTCCCCCATTCCCCTACTCGCTCTTCTTCCACTTGATCTTTTCTGCTAATTCCTTTATACTGCATTAACGTTTGCTGTTCTTAGTGTTTCTGATTTCTCGACATCTTTCATTTCTCGAGAAAAGACACCTCAATTTGGATTTCTCGAGAATTCTAGAGAAATTTAAAGATTAAAATAAAACATTATATTGTTTAAACTTTGATCAACTATTTATTTATATATATATTAATTTTACAGGAACATATATGTTTTATATAATTAACACATTTGACTTAATGGTTAAAAAAGAAAAGATTTTTTTCTCTCAAACAATCAATTATTTACAGCTCATAAGTAAAAAAAAAATATTTCTGTCTATAGAAAATTATACTAATGCCCTGCAAAATTAAATTATGCAATATTGTTTCTTTAATAATTAAGAAATTATTTTTTCATTTAAAATAACTTGTTAAGAAACACAAAGCCTCTAACGTCGAGTCTTCCAATCGAGTTCGTTTTTTGTAACAAAATCATTAGCAACAGAAAAATGTCGCTCATTTTCCGTGGAAGTTGGTGTAATTGTTGACAGCGCATCCAGATGTTGTTGCAAATTTGGTGTGTTCTTGCCAGTAGTTTCGAATATATTAAATTCTTCGGTCAAATTCCGATATTTGTCATCATCATATTTAGGTTTAACCTCAAATTCTGTGAGGCTTTCTGAGATTGCCAGTTTCAATTGTCCTTGCAGAGATAATTCTTCATCTTGAAGAGCTGGAAGTTCTTCAATATTGTCATCTTTTACAGAATCATGGTCACTCTTATGTTCTGCTTCAAACAGTCTACTGAACATCTTTTTTGCCATTTCATATATTTTCATTTTTGATGATAAGTTGAAAAAATTGTCTCTTTCTTGATAAATTAGAGAGCCAGGATTATGAAGATATTTTATAAGAGATACAATAATCTTGTCTCTTCTTTTATATATTTCTTCTTTAACAATAGCAAGAAGCACAGAACTTAATTCTGAATGTATCTTTTCTAAATTTTTAAATAAGAATTTAAGTGCTCCTTCTGCAGTTAATAATGTCGAGTCTTCTGTGCTGATATATTCGATAGTAATTCTTACTGGCTGCAATGTCGCCAATAATATTTCAGCGATTGTAATGTATTTGTCATTCCACATGCTATCTAAATTTAGGTCATTCCAGAGCCTTTTTGATTGATCTGTTTATTTTTAAGAATCATTCAATCATGGCTTCCATGGTACTATACCATCGGATATTACAATCCAAAATCAGCTTTAACTCCTTTTTTCATCTTCTTCTTCTTCCTCTTTTTGTAAGATACTATTTTTAACTGGCGACTTTTTAAATACTTTTACAATTTTTCGTATTGTTGTTATTGTATTTTCAATTGTTGGCCGCATCCGAACATCTCTGATCTCTATAGATTCAACATCAGAATTGAAATCGATATTAATATTTTCATTTTATGATAAATCGTCGTCAGTATCGTATTCTGATGGCGACTCTTCAGTTCCATTGTTCTTTTGAACGTAAAGGACTTTCGAAACTACTAAATGCAGTCCATGATTATAGCAAAGTTTATGATATGACAAATCTTTGCATCACAGCAGCACCATCGCTCATGACAGATACTATGTCTTGTTTAAATGAAAGACTAACAGAACTTAATTTCCCATCAACTAACTCTAAAGCCCTTTCAGCTGAGCAGCTTCCATTTATCGGTACCAATCCGAGGTTGTCTGAATCTTTGAAATTATTATATATGTGAACATCCATATATCTTTTATTATTCGTACTAGTCCATTCGTCAATGGATACGCTGAACTTTTTCTCTTTAAATTTTAGTTGATTTATTTTTTGTATTAGCTCTTCTTTTTTATGTGAATTAAATTCCATCATTAGTTTCTTTACGTCCGTAGGATTACGTGGAAGACTAAAACGTTTAGCACCCGTAATTTCTCTAATAAATTCACTTTTGGTAATTCTGATAAAAGAAAAGCCATCAGTTTGGATACTAGTCCAGCCATAGTCGGTCGTGTTACAAATGTTGTAATTGTTTGATTAGCATCAAAGCATCGATATCGTTTGATTTGTCTATAACTGTTTCCGTAGCTCCTGGTACTTGGCTGATTATTGCTTTCCTCTCCTTTGAAGCCGTGCACACCTTCAAGATGCCTGCGAAGACCAATAGTCGCCGAACCTTTACATAAAAGAATTTTAGCACAAAGATTGCAGGTTACCGATTCATTGTTGATATTCTTCTTAAAATATTGCCAACAGTCTTGATAAGTTTTGCCCATGTTGATGGATTGTATCTAAAAATTAAAAAGAAAGTTCAATTAATAAAACTGAAAATACAAAAAAAAACAACCATTAATCACTTCCACTGCAATAAATTGTGCACCAAAGTCTTAAGGACTGACTTTAAATATATATGTGTTGTTTAAAGCAGTGGTTCTTAACCTTTTGCCTCTTGAGTCCCACCTATCACCTCCTCAAGATATCCAAGTCCCACCCATAAAGAAAACCTAACTTTTTCTTATAGATGTATTTCTACTTTTATAAGCATATAAGTGGTATATTAATTATTGGTAGACATTTTTAAGGATTTAAAAATGTAGTCATAATTTAAAATGACTTTATTTCACAAATATGAAAGCATAAATTATGGATATACAAACAAAATTATGATTTTGACAGAAATATGACAAATGTTTTATTAATAAGAAACCTGGGATTGTTCGTCATTGACAAGCATGTCAATTCTTGGCGTTATACAGTAAACGGCAAGTCGAAGTGCTGGTTCAAGTTGAAGACGATTTCTTTCCTTTGTTTTTACAGTTGCCATGGCAGAGAAACCCGTTTCACAAAGATATGTGGAAGGAAATAGAATAAGTTTCTTAACTGCTTTTTCACTTAGTTGTTCGTATTCTTTTTTAACTTTAAGCCAAAAGGTTTCCAAAGGCACACTCATAAATAACGCTTTCAATATAGGATCACTTGCTAATTCAATCAGGCTATCCTGCTCTGAGACTGAAAGATATATCTTATTTGTCTCAGACTCATAATGAATGAATGGATCTAGTACCCACAAATAACCAATTCTTGCATCGTCTTCAGAAGGAAAATATTTATTGAACTCGATCTCCAGTTTATCTAAATGTTCGGAAACAAGCTTGGAAATATTATTAATGCCACATCCTCTGTTATCTACAACTTCAGAAAAACAATGAAACATATCAAATATTCCTACATCTACTCTATTCTTTCAAACAATTGATTTCTTTTTGAACGCTTCTATCGTAGTTGCGAGGTGGAAGTTGGAAGACTTTGGGCCTTGTAATCGCAAATTTAGTTCATTTAGTATTGAAAATATGTCTGCCAAATATGCCAATTTCGAACCCCAATTAGTGTTATCAAACAGCTCTGCTATTTTTGATTTCTTTAGACTCAAGAAACTCATAATTTCCTCTCTGAGTTCAAAGACATAAGATAACACCTTTCCACGTAATAACCATCTAACTTCCGTATGTAACAAAAGAATCACATGTTCTGCACCCATCTCATCACAAAAAACTTGAAATAATCGGCTGTTTAGTACATTGACTTGATAAAATTCACCACTTTAATACAATCAGACAACACATCAGAGAGTTCCGGAACCATTACTTTACCAGCTAGTTGTTCGCGATGGATCATACAATGTGTGGCTTGAAAATCATTATTTGCAACTTCGCGAATTTTTGCTGCGACTCCGGAGTGCGAACCTGTCATTGCAGCAGCGCCATCTAAACAAAGGACAATTAAACATTTCCAATCTAGGCCCTTATTTAAAAAGTAATCATTAATAACGAAGAATATTTCTGAACTTGTTTTTGTCTGCAAACTACAAACCATTAAAATATCCTCAAGTAATTCGTCTTCATAGATATATCTAACATATCCCGTTAAAATGGCACTGCTCAAAATATCCAAAGATTCATCTAACTGAAGAGAAAAAAGCTGTGATTTATTCAAACGGGTAATGAGTTGAACGTCGATATCACAAGACATGCTTTCAATGCGACGCTTAACTGTATCGTTTGAAAGTGGGATAGTAGTTATCTTATTTACTGTTCCATAGCCAAGAACCTCTCTGCAAGCATCTACGTATCATCGCTGGTTTTATTAATGTTTCATCTATTGTGTATGACTTTTTACATTTCGCAATTCGCAAAGAGACTAAAAATGATGCACAAAGGGCGGCAGAGCCAACATTTGAAAAAACAAGCATATCTTTTTGTTGAGCTTTCATTGCTGAATTAATTCGTTGGAAATAATCAATAGGCTCATCTTTTAAGTGTGGATGTTTTCCCTCCAAATGTCTCTTCAAATTTTGAGACTTCATTCCTTCATTCGTTAATGTTTCTCCACATACAACACATACTGGAACAGGTGCATTATCAGTTCCTCTCTTTGAAAATCCATACTGTATGTAGCTTTCGTTGTACTTTCTTCTAACGCTCTTTTTCTGTCTCTTCTCCGCTGGTATCCCTTCTTCAGAGTTCGTTGTTTCCAATGAGATGAATCCAAATCTTTTAAGTCCTTTGTTACTTATTTTGATTCTGAGGGTAAAAAATGGAAATATAAAGCAATAAGTGAAAATACAATTGGATTTAAAGAATGAATTGAAATTATTACTACCATTACACTAAAAATTAAGTCGTATATCATCCAAAGAAAATATTCTTAGCTAATATAAAAAATTAAATAATTATATAAAAATAATAAATAAAATATGGAAATACAAACAGGATAAAACATTATCTCATTACCCATGGCCTTAAAAAACTCAGTGATTGTTTAGCGAGAGTAAGGGTAAGAAATGGCTCTAGATATTCTGTCGTAACAGCGATGCACTAAATGTGTATTGATTTTAATATTTTAATAGAATTTAATTACAATGCAGTCTCAATTAGATGAGATTATTAGAAGATTAGAGATGTTCCGTTTAACTCGAGGCGCATGAGAAAAAATTTGGTAAAGAATTGATTTGAAAATCTGTAAATGAAAAGTGAAATGTTCGATATAATCGCATCAAAGTTGACTCGTATGTATGGCATCTTTCCCGGCATATATGTTTACCATACATGCCGGGAAAATAGGTGATGGAGTTCTTAAATGATATTTTACATGAAAATCGGAACGTATTTTCTGATTTGAGACGTTTCTTATCATCTGATTTTGATTGTCGGTAATCCCTTCAGCATCGATTAATCAAGACTCGGGGGTAATATAATGTTTCATGTTTGTGGACAAATAAACCGTTCAATGACTTTTATCTGGGGGAATTGTCAAACATTACAAAAAGCAATATACGCAATAAGTCAGTTACAAAACTAAAGTAGAATGGCGTTTCTATCTGTGCGAATAGGTAGTACTGATTTCATTAAACTTATTACATCAATATAAAAATAACTCGCTTTTCTGGAACAAAATGGCTTTCCAGGTTGATATTTCGCTGGTTTAGTGGCAGAAATGGTGAAAGGTATAGCTTCTCTTCCTCCTTGAAATCACACAATACGAACATACTTCTTCCACTCAAGGCAAAACGACAATGTTCACATTACTAAATGAGAATGCAGCAGAGGGCTAGTAGGAAAAGGCCACAATACGCAAAAGATATTTCACGTGATGCTTAAGCATTTTGATCTTTTCCCAGAAAAAGAAATAGGAAGGTAGTAAAAAAGATAAAGCACCAAGAAACGCATTTTTCATTGTTCCTTTGGTCATGATGACGGTGAGCGGGGTAATTAGGGAGGTTTAGGCTACCGAATTTCCTGCAGTACAGTGTACATGCCTATTCGAGTCTGGAGGGTTCGTGAGCCAGCGGGAGACATTCGCAGAAGGACCGAAAATGAAATCTCTGAAATAGGTTTTATGATCTGATTTACCTCATATCATCGGTCCCTGTCATTTGTTTTCAAATTGCTTCTCTGAAACATTTTCTTCGATCCTTTTTAGAGATAACAATATACTCCCAGGTTACCCATAGCCGATTGGGCTACGAAAATATCTTCAAACCGCTCGAGTCCCACCTATAAGGCTTTCGAGTCCCATCAGTGGGACGCGTCCCACCGGTTGAGAAACACTGGTTTAAAGCACTCACCTTGCTGCGAGTAGAGGTCAAGCAAATTTATTTTTGAAACACAAGATTGCCGGTTGATGTGGAATGGATATTGTTATGTATTGGTGCTATTGATATTTATCATTGTGATATATTGATGTTATCGATAATTATGATAATAGAAATATGTTCGATACTATCGAATCGATAGAGAGGTATTGATTGCCAGGCAGTTGAACATTGGACATGTAAACGAACTCGTGCATGTTACGTTCTTATATCCACGACTAGTTATAATAAAATCCATCGATAAAACATCCATCAGCATATTTATTGAATAGAGAACACCAGACATTATATAAAAAATGGTCTACTTCTCTAAGAAGAAAACATGTAGTAAATAATAAGAGAGACGCCCGTTTCCCATGGTGACGCCCATTTCATGTATTTTCTTGAGACTTGTAACTAAATAGGTCCATTGTTTATATTTCTTGTCCCTTAGCCCATCTTTTCTGAATCTCTAACGTTTCAGAGAAAATATGGACTAGCACTCTCGTATTCCGCCGGATCTATCTGTTCTTGCAGAGAATTCTTCATCTTGAAGAGTTGGAAGTTCTTCAATAGGTGCGCTTTTTAAAGAATTCCAAAATAAAGAATTCCGAAAATAAGAAATGGAAATCGCTGATGAGTAAATTTTATTATCGTTTTCTCAGAAATAAATTTCTCGAGAAATAATATAATTTCTCGAGAAAAGGGAAATTTAAAACTTGGCTTTTTCTCGAGAAAGAATTCTCGAGAAGAAACACTAGCTGTTCTCTTCTACTCCAGTACGCTGTCTACCATTTCCCTCTTCATTCTCCTACCCAATCCACGGGGCTTAATGTTGCCTTTTTACTCTCATTACTCTCCTTTTACTTTCTATTTTGGCCACTCTTTCCTGCTCACTATCATTTTCCATGGCATCGCTTCCTTTGCTCCCTATAGCACTAATACTCCCTCCCACTCACTTCTCCCACACTTCACTCGGGCACTCAAAATATTTTTCAAAATCCTTCTTCATTCCACTTTTCCTCTCTTTCGCGCACAAATACAAACATCAACCCACTGTGCATTTCCCTTTCTTTGCGCCATGCTATAACTCTCGCCCCCATCCCATTCCCATCCAAACCCTCACTCCTCTCTCCTGCGACTGCTTTTCACATCTTTTTCCCTCTTTACGTATACCGTCGCATCGGCAGCTGCGGGAAATTTTCGTCGTTGCTTCGGGGTCAAGTGGAATGGGTTGGTGAGAGTAGAATAATTGGCGCTTTCGGCCTCGTGTGCGAGTGTGTGTGTGTAGATGGCCGCCGTCCCACGTGATGCAGAGGGAGAGTGAATGGGAGGTCCAAGTGATGGAAATTCCTTTCGTTCCTCCGCTTCTTTCCCACTCCCGTGTTCTTCCTTTTCCTCCTAGCGTTAAGACTAAACGTTAAGACGAACTCTTAAACCTCCGTTCTTCTCCTTCTAATCCAGTGCTGAGCAACCATTTCTACTAGGCGGGCCTCATTGGCGGTTGTGGATACCTCGGCGAGTCGTCAATGTTTCGGCTTGCCAGATTAGAGTCTGAGGTGTCATATGTGAAAATCGCGCCAATATAAGGTTTTTAGGGTTAACATTTCAATATCAACTGTTTCACTGTCGTAATTTGAATGTATATGATATGAGTTTGTGTTAAATCTCTCTTTAGTCATAGCTTCGTGGGCCGCATAAAACGGTCTGGAGGGCCGTAGGTTTCTCACCACTGTTCAAACCCATCCTCATTCCCTATTCCGCATTCTCTTTTATTTTGCTCGAATGCGTGCTTTGTGAAAATTGTTCGTTCTCGCTTCTCTTTCTTCCTGGAAGGCCAATGTATTTCATGCAGATTTTAGCTTTTTCCTGTTTTTCTTCTAATTCTCACGCTCTCTCGAGGGCATACGTGTACGCCATCTTCAACTCTTCCGTGTTCGATCAGTCCCGTTAACATTCTTTTAGTGAATCGAATCAATTACCAGTCGGCTGTTATGCGTTCTCAACCTCATTTCTCTCCCGTTTCCCTGCTTGTGTAGCAACATGAATGGCGCCTTAAGGTTTTTCTTATAAAATTTCGCTAAGCCTTCGGTGTGGAGGATAAATAAACCCAATATAACCTAGAGTTTTTTTCAGTTGTCAATTCTTCTGATTCTCAGACGTTTTATTCGAAACGTGTCACGGCTACCTTTTTTTAGCCTGATATGCATCCTAGTAAAAATCTGATGTGACCACTATCTCCATATCTGTAATATTTCTAAAAGTTCCAAATCGGTTAAATGATAATAAATATTTTAAGGTACTGCGAGAAAAATTCAAAGACTTCAAAAAACAGAAATAAAGTCATACCGTAGCCTTCTGATACTAGATATAGCTACCAACCTCAAACAATTAAGAAAATAAAAAGGAGCGTTACTAATACAACTAAGTGTTAAGTGTTTACAATAGTTGCCTTCAGGTGGTGTGGTGGTGGTGGATAAAAAAATATAGTTTTTAAAATATCTCTTAAGCGATGCATTCTAGGAAAAAAAGCTTCAAACAAAAGTTGTAGAGAATAACATTTTCTATTACTTTAAATTTAATTTTACTATTAACTATGAAATTTTAATGGAGAAAATTGATAAAAATTAAAGACCAAGAGTCAAGTGTCACTTTTGTTTGACCGATTTTACACTAAAACTTCTGAACTCTTGTCCCTTTAATAAAAATGACAAATATAAAATTTCCCGTTGATCTGATAAATAGTTTTCGAGTTAGAGCGCCCACAAAATTCCTATCACGCAGGCGGCATCGAGAAAATGGTCAAAGCGTGTTCATGGGAGCTCAAAACGTGTATTTCCGTTGAAATCTCGAATTCGATTTTTTTTCCCTGAAATAATAATACGTATGGAGAAAGTCGGCGCATCACCACAGGTGAAGGCTACTTTTCCATCATATTTGTATGTACTTATTAGGAAGAAAAGTTTTTTCGATTCAGACCTAAAAACCTTTTGTGGCCACTAGAGAAAAAGCGAGACACTCGTCTATTTATTATGCAACGGTTTTTTCTGCCCTATTTTACTCTACTGCGTATCTTGCTTCTCTGCTCACCTTTTCGTATCTTCTCTCTCTCTCTTTCTCTCTTGGTCGAGCATATATTCCTTTATAACCTTTCTATCCCTTTCTTTTATTTTCTCTACCTACCCGCAACTTTTTTCTCCGCACTTCTCATCCCTACGCTTTCCTTCATTCCCGTCTCTCTCTTTATCCACTTCCATTTCACCGCTTTCCCTCTCCAAGAATTCCCACCATGCCTCTCTCGTAACATTGTTTGTTTTCTGTGTGGCCAAATGAGCTGCGGTCGGTTGAAAAAAGAATGCCGAAATATTCGCCTTTATCAGGTGCGCGAGCGTGTTTTATTCTGGCTAAAAAACGATGCCTGGGGTTTATCGTCTCCCCGTCGCTCTCTCTCTCCTTGTTTGTTTTCAGTGAGGGAGGGACAAAGGAGTGCGAGGGAGAGATTGTTTTATTATTTGCAAATGGGAGATATTATTTAAAATATGTAAAGCACTCTCTCCCGCGTTTGTTTTCTCTCTCGAGTGTCATGCATCGTGATGGGCTTCGCGGAAAAAATCCTGAAATACTTTGTTGTTTTTTTATAGTGGCTGTGTTGACTTGTGATATTATCAGGATTTAAGGAGATTTCTATCCTCTCGTTTTTCTAACCGTGAAAATACATTCTGGACCGAATGATTTTTAATTCTGTTAAGACCAGTGCATCTCTCTCCGGAATTATTCATTATGCTGAGTCTACCTAACTCAGTTTAGCATTGAAATAATACTATATTGAATTGTATCATTGTGTCTGATCGCTGCTATGTCATAAAAATATTATATTGCTTGAAATAAATATTAACGACTATTCTCATTTTACAAAATACTTCCATTTTATCTCAGAGTTTCTGTTTATTCATATTTTAAAACTTGTAAAATCCAGCTCGTCGAAAGTTAACAATCGCTAATCTAAAATGTTTTCCTTCAACAATATCTAAAAGCATTACTTTTTATAATATAAAAATCTTGAAGTTTTTATTCCCATAACTGATTTTTTAAGCATACATATTCAAAAACAGATTTTACATGATTTTGTACAGCCAAAGATTTTTTCCTTTAAAAATAAATTCATCTTAAAAGATGTCTTGTTCCATATCTATTCTTTTGGTTTCCGTTTTGAATTCCCCTTAGAATATATAGTTGTTAACATTTTTATGGATCCATTTACGAAGAACATATTTAGCTATCAGCTGCTTGTTTTGTGATGGCTCATTGCGATAATATTTTTTAAATAATTTCAATTCAGTTATTTGTTCCGATAAATGGACATTGCATATTAAAATGATCATTTATTCATGCGCACATTTTGGGTAAATATTGACGCGATATAGGAAATATAAAATTTTTACTAGATTCATTTTGAAATTCAAATGTGTTTTACAATGATCACAATGTACACAACAGATACAAGTTTTCCATTACAACTTAACAATTTGTCGACGAAATAGAGCGATTCTGGTCAATGCACTGGTTCCCGAAGTCTCGCTCTCTACTTTTTCTCCTTCCACTCCATAGGCCTCAAGACCATCATAAACGCCCTCCTTCACTCCTTCAAACAACTCGCCGAGGTAATGACCCTAACAATCTTCTGCCTCATGGTGTTCGCTCTCTTCGCCCTTCAAGTCTACATGGGCGAGCTGAGGAACAAATGCGTCAGGAGGCCGCCGCCGCACGCAACCTCGACACTCGGAGCGACGGGGGGCGGCGCCGGTGCGGCGGGAGGCGGAAGAGGAGCGGACGGGGACGTCGAACACCACCACCATCACCACCACCCCCCTCCGATGCCCCACCACGGCGCCCACCCATCTCCCCACCATCATCCCTTCTACCTCCTGCAGCCACCGCACGGGGCGGACGGAAACGACCCCCTCGCCATGTCCGGGTCGAGGGCGGAGCACCATCCCGGCTCGCACCTCGCCGACGACTCCTTCCAGCCCGTAGAATCCTTCCTCGATCACAACAACAACAAGACCTACACGACACCACACGAACAGTGGCTACAGTGAGTTCAACGCCCGAAAGAGGCGAAAGAGAGAAGATCTGAGAGAGAAAGCTAGTTTGAAGCAAATCGGCTGCTCTAAAAAGACCTCGCGTCTAGCTTTCTCTAACGTTATATATCCTAGTTTGATGAAATACATTTTTATGTTCTTTCTCGAATGCAGAGTTATTCTATATTTCCAGGAAAAGTAGGTTTTTTGTCGAGAATTGCGTACTTTAACCCGCGATGTTGCCGTCTTTGATATATATATATATATATATATATATATATATATATATATATATATATATATATATATATATAAAGTCATCTATGACCTTAAATAAAATCTTTCATATTAGATACTAAAATATTTATCTGTAACTTTACTAATTTTCTTTCATTTTTGATTATTCTCGGGATTCGCGGATGTAGTTTTTATAACCCGAAGCAACCATTTCATTCTCAATAATTAATTCAGACGATACTAAATCGCATTTAAATAAGCATAATTGTATTCAAAGCTCTGTAAGAATGCGAAACGTTTTTACAGAAAAATTGACTAATTTTAATATAAACAATCTATGAATATGATATGCCTTCATTGATAAATTAGTTGAATCACTATACAAATTCGGTAATATCAATATAATGTTGTACATTTTATTTGGAGAATTTTTTTTCATTAATACATCAATACAATTTTCTTGACAGATGGATAACAAACGAAGATAATTGGTTGAGAAATGATAAAGGAGAACCGATTATTTGCGGGAACACTACAGGAGCAAGGTAACGTTAAAAAAATATAGTTTTAATGGTTTAAACGATCTTAATTTAATGAAGTGTTTGTTTTATATTTACTTTTTATGAAAAAAAGTAACTTGAATATTTTCTGAAAACTTTTGTATGTCATTTCGGCTTCATTTGTGTGATTTTAGATCTATAATATTTTATTTGTGCGTAATATTCTTTTATTAAATAATAATATATACAAATGAGTAACTTTCTACCAGTATGCTATATGTTATTACAACGAAATCTGTATATATATAACGCTAAGGCAATACGTGACACACAATAACATTGTATTGCTAATCAACAGGACATATAAACAGCTGTCACTGAAACATATCAGATCGTTGTATCATAATGTTAGTATTGTATTGTAAAATCTGTATTAAAAATTATTAATATTAAGTAGAGATTACTTTTTTAAATTAATTTTCGTACAATCTTATATGGTAGATTATATATCATTACGAGCTATAAGCCCGTAAAAAATTACGGAACTTAAATGATTAAGCGTTTTCATCTCTTTAATAACCCGAATCCCTCTTGGTTGGTCAGAGACATTTTTGTTAAATGCGAATTTATAACACATAAATAAATTATATCATTTTGCATTTAAAGAATTTTTCTTAACATTGTAAAGTACATAATGAATAAGCGGCATTGAACGCTATCATTACTTTTCATGTACAAAACAAATTAACTACATCAATTTAAATAATCACAATGACCACACTATACTTACCATTTCGGCAGAGGTACATCACAATGCATCACATTTAGCCAAATCTTACGCGTTAAATTATTATTAACAGTAAATATTTATTTTTAAATGCATACCATTCGATATAGATACATAACAACCAATTAGAACTACATCAATTTAAATAAAAACAAAATGTTTACCACTTTAAATTAATGCAGGATATTACTTTTCCGTATTAATAACAATGTCTAATGTTTATTTACTCAATGTCTCTAGAAACGTGATAACCAGCTTCTGTATATCACATTGAAATACAGTATAAAATTAAAACCATATAGATAATGTTTATATGCAACTATCTATTAATTTAATTAATATTTAAATTGTTTGCTCAGAATAAAAGTAATGGCTTAAAGAGCAACACGTTACGCTGATTATAATGCAAGAAGAAGAGCGGAACGAGTCAATCAATCTGTTGAAGAAGCAAATCGAAGAAGAACTGAAAGAAATCAAGCCAACAGAGATCGAAGAGCCAATGAAGATGAACAACAACGAGAACAGCGTATTCAAAAACAAAGAATAATACGGGCTGATATGAGTTTGGAATCGAGAGAAAATCGACTACGCAAGATAAGCCAAGTTAAACGACGTAGATTAAATGAACGTGCATCTGATGCGAATAATTCTCAACTTGAAGTTGCCATTGAAGAAAATAACTGTGGAAATATGACTCAGACTTGCAATTACTGTGGTGCGCTTTACTGGCTGAATGAACTCAACACTTTTAAAAAATACACCAAATGCTGTCACGAGGGAAAAGTTTCACTCGAAGATTAATCTGAAAAGCCTGATTTACTAAAAGAATTATTAACAAAAAACTCAACTGAAGCTAAAAATTATCGAGAACATATCAGAGAATACAACGCTGCTTTAGCGTACGGTTCAATGGGTGTCAAATCAAAGCACCTCCGGGAATAGAATCCTACGGTTATCGTATTCACGGACAAATTTACCATAAGGTTTCTCCACTGTTCACGAACGAACAGAACAAACCAGGGTATGGACAACTGTATAAATATGATTAGAAGAGAGCTACAAACAATCTTATGGATAATAACCAAAGCTGTTTACGAATTGTAATGGAGAGATTAGATACGATGTTACGACAAATAAATCCGTTTGCTGAGTCTTACAATCAAATGCATAGGATAACACAATCTAATCCAACAGTAAAAGTTAGAATGGTTTTTATGGAGTATCCGAACTTAGACTTAAGAAGATATAATATAATAATATATAATATAAATATAACTTAAAAAACAGAGGTTGCAGCAATATTCGTTGGTGATGACGGTGAACCACCGGCCAACCGAGATATTTGCATTTACCCGATAGGAGATACTTGCAAGAACATTTCACCAATGAATTGATGTAGTGATCCGATCGTCTACCCTTTACTTTTCCCGAGAGGTGAGTGTGGTTGGCATATCGGAATGGAACATGTAGAAGAAAAACGATCAGCTAAGCAAGTTCGAGTCACACAGTTACAGTATTTCGCTTATCGACTCTTTGTGCGTAGCAGTTTGTCTCTTGTATAGCAGTGGAAAATGATTCCAGCAATAGGTCGTCGACGCTTACGTGAAAACAGAAGGAGCCCGATAGAACTATCTGCGGATGAATCAGAAAGATTTACGAGTTGAACTGTACAAAGGACTGTTAGATGCGATAGAGTCTCGAGCAAAAAATGAGCACATGCGAACAGGTAAGATGATAATATTACCTTCAACATTCCAAGGAAGTCCACGACATATGCAGCAAAATTATCAAGTGGCAATGGCTATAAACATAAAGTTTGGATGACAGGATCTGTTTCTTACCTTCACTTGCAACCCGACCTGGCCTGAGATTTTGAATGCAATACAAGACAATCAACTACCTGAAAACAGATCAGACGTAATAGTCCGAGTTTTTAAAATGAGGTTAGCAGAGCTTTTGGATGATATTTTAAAACGCAATCTATTCGGAATTATCATTGCGAACATCTACGTAATTGAATTTCAAAAGCGAGGCTTGCCTCACGCTTACATTTTACTGACGTTAGATTCAGGTTCAAAAATACGAAAAAAAAAAGGTGATATTGACAAGTATGTAAATCCAGAGATACCGATAAGAATGTCAACCCAAGGCTATACGAGATTGTAAAGAAGTGTATGATGCACGGTCCCTGTGGTACACGTAATCGGTGTTCGCCTTGCATGAAGGAAGGTGCATTTTGTAAAAACATCCCGAAGGAGTTCAGAGAGACAACTGAAGAAAACGTTATCTACAGAAGAAAATCCAGAACTTCTGTTAAAATTGGTCAGTATGACGTTGATGATCGATGAGTCGGTCCATATAAAACCCTTCTCTTAAAGAAATTCAACGCACATTTCAACGTAGAAATAAATATGTGCCTCTGTTAAAAGCGTTAAGTACCTCTACAAAATACGTCTACAAATGGCATGACACCCCATCATTAGCCTGGAAAAGGAAAATAGTACTGTAGTGGTCGATCACGATGAAATATTGACATTTCTTGATGGAAGATATGTTAGTGCTCCAGAAGCAATGTGGCGAATGAATGAGTTCACCATGTCAGAAAAGTCTCACTCTATACTCAGATTGGCAGTATATTTGCCTGAACAAATGTAATTTATCATGAAGGACAAGAAGATCAGGCAGTTGCAAGGGCATCTACAAAACAAACAATGTTAACTGCATGGTTCAAACTTAATCAAACTGACGAACAAGCACGTAACTACACTTACACAGATATCCCAAAGTACTATATTTTCGATAAGAACGGGACAAAATTGAAAAAACGCCAACGAGGAGGAGAAGGGGTGATCGGGAGAATGCCGGTAGTTAGTATACAAGATAACGAAAGATACTATCTGCGTATGCTACTCACCCAAAATAAGGGTGCGATCGGTTTTGAGAGTCGAATGACTATCAATGGGGTACTATGATAGACTTTTCAAGAAGAGTGTAGAGAACTTGGACTTATTGAAGGTGATAGAATTTGTCATGATACGCTAACTGAAGCTGTTTAGACGCGAATGCCGAGTTACCTGCGAATGTTATTTGCAATAATCTGTGGATTTGGAGAACCAGAAAATGTTCCTGAACTTTGGGCTCGGCATAAAGATGCAATGTGTGAAGATTTTGTACGTAGATATTCTGAAGAGACTGGACCACAATACATGCTTGCAGAAATCGATGAATTACTCGAGGCTAATGGTTTGAGTCTGAACGAACTTAAACTGCCAGTTGTAAATCTATCTCTCTCTCTCTTCGTTGGCTTGGTAAGTATCAACTATTTTGAATTTATACTCCTTTAACATTTTAGAAGAGCAAGCCAAAGCCAGTACAAATACAGAAAAACTTAACGATGAGCAACAGATGGCCATTGACACAGTACTTGATGCAATATATTGTAATCAAAGAGAGAGACGTTTTAGTAGTGTGAACTCCTTTAGCCAAAAAACGAAAGGATTGTAAAACCCAATGCATTTCGCCCACAAAGTGGGCATCTTCAGTGGCGACCTGTGATTGACTGTGGGGATGTGAGAGGATTTTGTTTTGAAGAGGAACGAACTACAACTGAAGTACGAAAAAAATGTTGGCGTGTGTTTGTTCTAATCAGTGAGTTTGTATAAGGTTTTGTTGAAATCAGTGTCTGTGTTCATGATAGTTTCACGGTTTTTATAGATGTGTAGATTTTCTAAGGAGTTGAGTGAATTGTTAGATGAAATTAATAATTTTATGTCATTTAAGTTTATGCCATGAAAACTTAGACGAATCGGGGATTTATAAGATACAATGTTCACACTGTGACAAACAATATATAGGTCAAACAAAAAGGAAATTAGTCACACTGTTTAAAGAACACCTAGCACACTATAAATATAACCGGTTTGAAAAATCAAGTGTAGCTAATCACATTTTCACCTATGCAATTTATTTTCACCAATTTTCACATATAAACGAAAACGTGTCTTAAAGAAAAACTTTTTCAATATCGAAAAATTGAACTATTATCTTTTATAAAGTTCCACAACACTTTTCGTTTTTCATTCTCGGACATAATTAACGTTGTCGGAAATCGATTAAAGTATTTGTTTCAGAAAAAATAACAAACGGCGATGAAATGCTAATGCGGCTAAGGGTTGGTCTAATATTACAAATGATGTTGCTCCGTATAGTTTAATTGCATGCACTTTTTATTTTTAAGATTATTATAAAAACATTCCAGCGAATTTCAACAGATTTATTTTGTTAGAGCGGCGTGCCTTTTCTCAAACTTCGCCTCCTCCCAATCACGGATAAAATAAGCAGAGTCCTTATTCGTGCGATTTATCTGAAGGTTTAAAATTTCTTTGTCGTCCATTAAACCGTCGGAAAAGAAGGAAGAGCGCTTCTTCGAGTCGAGAGACGGGAAAAATGAGGATCGGAAGATCCCGCTCGAAGGAGAAGAAAAGGAACGGCAATACGCTGCCTAAAACGTGTTCCTCGTCGCGCAGTAGCGTGGTCCTTTCTCCGCGGAATGCATCGCGTCATCATAACAGAATCGATTTCCGATCTGATTTTGAGTTATATTTTTCTGATTCCTCCCTCCCCTCCCCCGTCCTCCCCTCCCCCGTCCTCCCCTCCCCCGTCCTCCTCCCCCGTCCTCCCCTCCCCCGTCCTCCTCCCCCGTCCTCCTCCCCCGTCCTCCTCCCCCATCGTGACACCACCACTCTCGTGCCTCCTTCCGCCCAACGAGTAGCCTCGATCCATTTATCTCCGTCTAAAAATGGTCCACGTAGCCGGTTTTCGGTCAATATCACGTGTTTAGTTGCTATGGCTTTGTCCATTCTTGAATGCGCGACGACAAAATTTCTACGAAAATATTATTGCATCTAGAACAAAATTTCTAAGCCTGTTTTTTCCCAAGAGTGGAGAAAATTCCTTCGGCTCGAAGTGATTTTTCGGAAGGGATTAGCGAATGCAATTTTTTGATACATTAATTTATAAAACCTGCCTCCTCTAGGAACGAAGGGAAAGAGCATTTTATTCTGAACATCATGGCAGTTAAAGTGGCATACTTACCATCGCATGGATTGACACAAAATCCAAAAATCTGATGTGGTCACCACATGTCTTTCTCCACACCTGTAATATTTCTAAAAGTTTCAAATAGGTTAATTGATAATAAATATTTTTAGGAACTACAAGAAACATTTAAAGACTTTACAAAGAGCAGAAATAAACTCAAACCGTAGCCTTCTGTTATTAGATTTAGCCCTGAAGCTCCAAAAATTTAAGAAAATAAAAAGCGTCAAGTGTTTACAATAATCGCCGGTAGGCGGTGTAGTTGTGGCATCTAATATATTTATTTTTTAAATGTGGGAAAATGTTTCGAACAAATATTGTAGACAATTAAATTTCCTACAACTTTTATTCGAATACTTTTTTGCATTCATCAAATATTAAAGCAAATATTTTTTAAACGGATGTGGCAATAGTCAACACCCATTTCCAGTTGACCGATTTTTACCAAAAACTAATCAGTTCTTTTCCCTTTAACAAAATTGTCAAATATAAAATTTCGCGTTAATCTGATTAATAGTTTTTTTAATTAGAGCACCCACAAAATTCCGGTCACAGACACACACAAACACACCCACAGACATCATCAAGAAATTAGTCAAAACGTGTTCAGGAGGCCTTAAAACATATTTCCGTTGAAATGTCGAATTCGATTTTTTTCATGAAAACTACTTTATACTTCGTGGGTATATGGAGAAAGTAAAAAATCCGATGTGGCCACCACATGACTTTCTCCATACCGGTAATATTTCTAAAAATCTGATGTGGCCACCACATGACTTCCTCCATATCTGTAATATTTCTAAAATTCCAAATAGGTTACATAATAATAAATATTTTAAGAAACTGCGAGAAAATTTTAGACTTTACAAGGAACAGAAATTAACTCAAACCATAGCCTTCCGATATTGGATATAGCCACAAAGCTCCAACAATTAAGAAAAGAAAAAGGAGCGTTACTAAGACGTAACTAAGTGTCAATTGTTAACAATAGTCGTCGGTGAGTGGCATGGTGGCAGCTAAAAATATAAGATATTTCTTAAACAATGTATTATATGGAAAAATATTTCGAACAAATGTAGAAAATTAAATTTCCTACAACTTTTATTCCAATACATTTTTACATTTATCAAATACTAGCAGATGTACCCGGCTTCGCTAGGGAGCAACTTCTCTTTTTCATCACTTAGCCAACATATAGCTCGCCTTCTTTCATTATTGTTTTGTATCCTCCTTGCCTTCATCTCTGCTGCCATTTCAGAGTATCTTCTGCTTTCTGATTCCCTCTTCTTTTGCATCTTAGATCGTGCATCGCTCTTCCCTTGGATATCAGAAAGTGTCTCTTCTGTGTGTTTTTCTTTTTGTATATTATCACATCTTAAGCCCATTCCTGCCATTAAGTCCTTTTTTGGGAGTAGGACGTCATAGTGTCCATCTTTACACTGCTCTACCACAGATGCACTTTCATAGCAAACTGTTCAGGACCTATTTAATTTGTGGTGTTATTTTTTAAATGAACACATACTTTCAGATTGTACAATTTACTTATGGCAACAATTTTAACATGGCCACCATAAACTCCACAACAGCTCATGTATTGTACATATTCATTACGTGTTTTTCCATCCACAAAGCTACCAAACCTGTCCCAGTTATTAGCAACAGAGTGCACTGCTTCTTTTCTTATTATTTTATCATCGTGTATATTATTTATTAACAAATATGCAAAAGAATTAAAAAAACTATTTCCAAACCCAAACTTGAAAAAAAATCCAAAATTTTCTGCCTGCAATACACACGGGTGAACCATACAATCAAACTTATCTGCAATTAATTGATTTGCAATCTGTTACGTTTGACGTTGCTACAAGAATAATTCATAAAAAGCGCGAAGCGAATATCGTAGTTCTTTCGTCAATATGAAGGTTTAATGGACGCTAATTCAATCGGAGGCAAAAATGCGGGTCGCCTTGGCAACACCATGAAAGAGTACGAAAAAACGATAAAATTTCGAAAGGAAATGTGTATTTCTGACAAGTTCCTCCGTATAACATCTAAACATTACAAAAATAAGATATTTTATAGTTTTAACCGTCGAATTAAGCAAAAGTGGAGAAACATTAGTCGATGTTTACGTATTTGGATGAACAAAACAAAAAATCTTGCACCTTGAAAAATCGAAAATCCCGTGTAAACATATGGGAAAATATAATTGTCTCCCGGAGTCGAATCCGGGACTTGTTTCGGGATGTTTGATTTTTTTAGGGTCCATCTCATCAGGGTTTAACGATTGTGAAAATTTCAGCTCGTTAGGCTTAGTAGATCCGAAGATATTAAGCGAGAAATGTTTGAAGGAAACGGCTGACTCCCAGCCAGCCGTGTTGAGTTTTATATAGGTCGAGATTAAAGCAAATATTTCAAAATAACGGATGTGACAAGAGTAAACTCCCACTTCCGGTTGACCGATTTTTACCAAAAACTAATTAGTTCTTCTGACTTTTATAAAAATGTTAAATATAAAATTTCGCGTTGACCTGATTAATAGCTTTTGAGTTAGAGCACCCACTAGAAAGCTATCGCACTCACACACACAGACACCATCGAGAAAATGGTCATAACGTGTTCAGGGCACCTCAAAACGTGTATTTCCGTTGAAATCTCGAAGTCGATTTTTTAAAATGAAAACGGACTACTGACAAGAATAAATTACCCTCTTCCGGTTGACGGATTTAACCAAAAACTAATCTTCCTTTAACAAAAATGTCAAATATAAAATTTCACGCTAATCTGATTACTAGTTTTTGAGTTAGAGCACCCATAAAAACCTGGTCACAGACACACACAGACATTATCGAGAAAATAGTCCAAACGTTCAGGAGACCTTAAAACATATATTTCCGCTGAAATCTCGAATTCGAATTTTTTTGTGAAAACAATACTTTCTCTATGCTTCGTATATGGAGAAAGTAAAGAGAGACAACGGAGTTTTTTCATATATGATAGTTAATGGTTGTAATGTTCCTTAAATACATGAGTCTGAGAAAGGAACTGATAATGTTACCGAACTTGGTCCGTTTTATCCTTGTAAGAGTTACTTCGATCATTCCTTTGTTTAAAGCTGAACTGGCAGTCACGATTTTGGAGAAAATGTACGTACGTATTTGAGATAACGGTAGCGAGTTGGCGGTTTCCTAAACAATCAGTGCTTTTGGGTAAAATATTATAATTGCACAAATGTTCGCTGCTACAATATATATTGAGTGCATTTTTCGATACTAAAAAATCATCGTATATCTCGTGAGGAAAAGTTGTTTTGTTATTTCGTTTTCACGACAAGTTATTGTACGTTAGCATTAAAATGTGTATGTTAGCTAAATATAGTCTTTCGCCTCGTTATGGACCAAATTCGGCCGAGGATAATCTCCGAAGTACGACTATTAATTTTTTTTCAATTTCAACTTTATTAAGCGATAATTTTTTTCTTTTAAAGATTTAAAGATGCCGAAAAACGCTATACACAGAAAAACTAATATCTCATTTAGATCAAGTATCTTGATCAAAAAGCAGTGCAAATTGACGGCTACCAAATTTTGTGGCACTCTCTACTTTGCACTGTGGTAAAAAGACTGAGCGCAGGTATTTCTCACTTTTTTATACTTCTGTCAAAGCGTGCTTTTGACGTGCTCTGAAAATAAAACGGCGTCCTTTTGGAAAACCATTCGCATTCGACGAAGTGGGACAGATTTTGGTAAATGCTCCATTCTAATTTCATTGTATGGCGTGCACTTTACGCAAAAAAAACAACTTTTTTTAACTTCCGTCAATATTGGTCCATTCATGGTATTAAGGGCTACATCTAGCGCGTCGGGAAAGGTCCTCTTTTTTCCTTTGTCACGTTTGCAATTACCAAACGTTTCGTTCGTTTGGTGGATGCGAATGAATTTTCCCGACAGTTAATTTTTCCTCTGAACCACTAGAGTCTTTCCAACCGAATTGCAGAAGAGCGTCAGAAAGAACTAATTACGGCAAATTTGGGAAAGAAATTCTCTCGATTTATGATCAAGGAGCTTTCAAGCATTCAACCCCAGAAATCTCTCTATTTTTATGCGTCTATTCCATCTCTGTTTCAGTTTTGATTCAGTAATTGACAAGAACTATGAGAATAATACGCGACTTTTCTATTTTCTTACAATAACAATTTTCATTGTTTATCTTTTTGCTGTTTTTTGAATTCGATAATGTGATCGTTTTATCTGTCAGTCCATCACACTTCCATGTGCAGTGAACTATTTCTACACCATTCAAGTTGGAGCAACCAAATTTTGTTGGTTTGTTAATTGCCATAAGTTCTTCCCACTGTTGATGTTTGAAGACTAGTGGCTCCCTAAGGGGTGCAGTAGTGGCCATTAAAAAAAAACCCTTAATATCCGATTCACCTGTTCTTTCCTTACTTGTTCTTAGTGGTTTTGAATGCTTGATATGTAAAATACATATACAAATTTTTAGCTACATAAAAATCATGATGTATTTGTATGCTCAGAAGCAATATAAAAAGTTTTTTGCTTAAATGATCGACCATATGATATCACTTCATTTTTTATTATTTTCCTTCTGTGTCATGTTGCTTTATCGTTAATGTTTTTGTTTGACTTAACTATGTCTGTCCCTTCTCTTCCAGGCATTGCACAAATGATACCATATGCCTATGTGTTGGTGAGAATCCAAATCATGGCTACACCAGTTTTGACAACTTCCTTTGGTCCATGCTCACCACATTTCAACTCATTACTTTGGATTATTGGGAAAACGTCTATAATATGGTAACTTTGGCTTTAACATCTGAATTAAAGTCTGGTTTAAACAGAATAAAAATTCTTTATTTTGCTTAACCTCTTGACTGGAGGAAGCAACAGACCAAGAATTGCACTCCAGTTTGGGGGAAATAAATGAAATGTATCTTTTTTATATAACCTCTTCATATATAAAGAAATTTTTTTATATTTTCAATAATATATTAAAATTCGTCAAGTAACTAATTGTTTTAACAAATAATTTGTTAATAAAAATTTATTATTAACAAATTTGTATTAACAATTAAAAATAAATGTTAAAATACTTTGAATCAAAACTTATCATAAATTTTCTAGCAGAATAAATTAAAATCACTAATGAATTTGTTTTTACGATAAGCAATATTTAACAATCAAACAATACAGCTGTAAATGTTGGATTTAGCATAAAATTTGTACTTTTACTGATTATAATTATTCGCTTGTATATAGACGGTCTAGGTTTGCCCCAAAGAATTTAATCAATTTACAATAACGTATTAAAAGTTCGTCAATTAACATTTTGTTATTAACAATTAATTTGTTAAACAATTTAATTTTTAATGCTTTTTGAACCAAAGTTTTTTATGTTTTCAGACGAATCTATTACTAAGAAGTAGTCCATATGCTATATGATATTGAGGAAAAATAGAGAAAACAATTCTTTAGAATTAATGATATGAAATAATAAAACTGTGGAATTAGTTAAAAACAAAAGTCCTAAATATTATGCATTCGCTTACATGCAGTCTAGCTACCTCACAAATAATTCAATCAATTTACAGTAACATATTATAATGCATAAAATAACAATTATTTTTATCACTTTCTTCTAAAATTTCGGGAATATCTTCATCTGAAATCCTCGGCTGTTTACTTGCAGAAGCCATTTCATGATATTCACACTTAGAAGAACTAAAATCTATCAAAGATTTTTCAGGAAAACAAATATAAAAGTTACACTTAAATTTCCCAATGCTAACGTGTTAACTTTTGATGCTTGTACTACTAAGTTCACGGGAAAACTAACTTCTCTATGAAAAAAGCACATCACAAAAATGTTTCTGCAAGGGGTAGTGGGAAATATTTATTAACCCTGGTAAATCAGATGTGCCAAATAAGCAAAATCTGTAAAAACACCAGATGAGTCAAAGGAGAAAAATGGGTAAAAATTCCTGGTGTCCAAGTTCGCATGTTCATGCGAAATAGATTTTATTGCACATTTATGAATTGCAGACTGGGCGGTGCATATATGCAACCCCACAAAACACATTCAGGGTTCCATGATGGTCCAAATCTAAAATTTGGCTTGAATGCCATCTGTTGGCATGAATGTTAACCTAAAGAACCAAGGAATACGAGAGGAAGCTCATGACGAAAGAACTTGTCACACCCATAGAGAAGATGAAAAAACGTTGATGATGAAAATAACCATCACACCTATACTAAAATTAACGAGAGTTGGGATCTGGGTGTTTTCCACTCCGGGTGGAGGGGATGCGCTGACAGCGAATCAGGTAGTCTCCCTCTGGCAGGTCCTATGTTGTCAAACCTCATCTGGTCTCACTGCTTGGAGCTGTGTGCTGTTAACCTTCACCTCTTAACATTAACGTGTTCCTTTTCTCGCCTTTTGAGTTTTCATGAAAGTGTACCTTAAAACTTTTTCTTTTCGATCTAGATTAATAATGACAAAATAATTTGGAAATTCTCAAAATTCACTTATAAATGATTATGAATAAAACAAAACAAAGAAGTGATTGAATAATAGTGATGTGTTTTTATAACAAAAAAATTGTGGGGTTTCAGGAGCATCCCACACGATTACTGGCGGTTGAAAAATTATCGTGAGTACCGCAGGGTGAAATTTTAACGTTGTTTCTGAATGTGTGGTGACAATTCCCTGAAAATATAAGATTTCTTGCATTGCCGGTTTCCGAAACAATTTGCGAATAGAGGAATACGATTCGTTCGGACTGTCCGAGAACGGCTGAGCGCTGCGCAGTAGGCAAAATGCAGTGGAGTGGAAATGCGGTGGAGGGGGAATTGGCAGACGCCTAGGCAGCTATGCATCCTAAGCTCCGCCTCCACAAATCCCAACTCTCGTTAATTGAAGTATAAATCGTGGCTACTGTGCTCATGACGAGTATGATCGTCATGTCCAGTCAAGTGGTTAAATGCTTAAATTTGTATATTTGGATAAAATTGGTTAACATAATTATAAATGTATACTATTTATAATCTCTAATAAAGGGATATGATTTCTTATAAATTCATTTTGAAATGTTTTGTGTGTTACATTCTCAATTATTTATATTCCATGAACTGGAATTCCTAGCTCTTAATAACCATCTTGCAAGTCTGACAACTTGTCCATGTTTCCTGCTGACCAATGTGAAAATTTTGTAACTTAACCATTTATGATTATGTCAATTTATATTATATAGATACTGCAGATGGTTCTATAATCCGCCATTTTCATGCATCTTTCACTTGTTGAAAAAAGGTTTATATTTGATGCAGTAATTTTTTATTTTTGGTTAGCTGTGTTTTCTTTCATTATTGTTACATGTTATATCTCTAATAAAATGTATTTTTCATTGGTCCTCGTCTTTGTTATAAGTGCATCTCTTAACATCAGTATCTTACAAAGCTTGTACTAAGATAGGCACTTTAATGGAGGCTTTTTTCCTTACTTTACAGGTGCTAGCTACGAGTGGACCGATCAGCGTAGTTTTCTTTACAGTCGTTGTTTTCTTCGGTTCTTTTTATCTCATAAACCTGATGCTGGCCGTCGTGGCACTTAGCTATGAAGAGGAAGCAGAGATCACGCAGGAGGTAAGAAAATTTGGTCTAATTAATTGCATTTATTCCCGATAAAAACTTTTGAAAGTTCATAACATACAAGATGATATCATGCCAAAATAAGGAATTATACTCTGAAATTTTTCATGTTTTAATTAAATGATATTTATGTTAAATTCCCACAACATATGCTAGTAACTGAATTGTAAAAGTTATTCTAATTACTGTGTCTAAATTTCTTCTCCACCACTTCTTCAACTTGATTAAAAGTTAAACTCTATTTATTTAAAGTTGGAATTTCAGTGTTTCTGGATTGAGTTGATGTGCTATGAACACAGATTGGATCATAAAAATCTGTCATTCCAAGTAATATCTCATAAATACTCATGTATAAAAAGGAATCAAAATATGTCAACATTCATTTTTTCCTTAAACTACGAACATTTAATTTTTCTTACACGTACCATTTTTTCAGGTTGGTTCAGAATTTTCTGATTTAGTTACGATGTTCTGGCAAAATTTAGCCAGGTTAACAATGGACCCAGTGTTTATGCTTTTAAAGCATAGAGTGTAAACATCAATATGTTTACTTCAATAGATGTTGTACATGATGGACTGTAGGACGATATTGTGATTTTTCCCAGCAACAGAATTTTTCTTGAACAAAAAGTACCTATCTTACAAAAAAACTAGCTATGGTAATATGATTGCCTTGTCCCCTTTTTGTCTTCTGGGTTTTGAGAATTTCCTATTTTTATGTTATTGAAATATGGTCATCCTAATTATATGTCAAATGTAGATTTGGTAGAATTTTTGCAACAGTTTTCACCCTAATCAATTTTGGAGACATTTTCATAAGACACCCATCCTACTCATGCAGGAACGTCGCAAAGATCTGACCGACCATCGGGACGACTCGACCTTCAGCTTTGATCCAAGCAGGATTAACATTAAGACGCTCGAGAAGAACAACCGGAAGAAGATAGACTCTCGGAAAGGCATATTGCTCTCTTCGTACTCGAAGAAGAAAACGAGAAAGCGGAAAAGAGGACAGCCAGCCTCGGGAATAGGTGCCGCTTCCGGTATAGCGGGTGCCGGAGGTGGGACGAATGGGAATGGGGGTGGGGGAGTGGAGGGAGGTCTCAAACCCGGGACACAAGAAAAGAGGCCCTCCATTTCTGGCCAAGGAGGGCGAACCCGCTCCCCCACCCCCAGCCTGAGGCACAGCATGGCAGAGCGCCCGAGGGTCCTCGTTCTACCATCCATGCCTGATTTAGGGTCCCTTCGCCGAACATCCCCCGGAGTGATAGCGGTCATTCCTGCGGACAGACCAGCAGTGGTGGCTGATATCCCCGAAAGGATAGGAAGTAGTCCAAGGAAAGTCCCTACTGTTGCAGCCCCAGCAGCCATCGTAGTAGCTGGAGTAGGAGGTGGAGGCAATGGAGGGAATGGGGAGGAGGCTGTGGAAGGACTGCACCCAAATGCCCTAGGTGAGGGGAAAGTTTTTGCTAGTAAATGATCAAGGGAAGCCAATTCCATGATGTTATATAGGAAAATAATTTTCAAAAGTCCAAAATTCTGAAATTGTTTTAAACTAGTCACCCTTTGTTCAGCATCACCAAGACACATTCACCATTTAACTGAAATGAAATGCTTTTTAATTACAATTTTTGGTTTAGTCACTAAAATATATAATACATTCTTCACATACAAAGCGATTACTCAGAATATTAGGATGATTTGAAAAACCACATCAAAGACTGTGTAAGTTGTTTATGCAAACATCTGACAGATGTTTACAGAAAATGCATAATTTCAAGTGATGAAAATCATTATCAATGGCATCAGAAGTAACCAAAGATTCTGTATTTAAAGATAACTTATAACATATAACATGGATATACCATATTAGTCCGAATATAGTCCCTCACTTTTTGGCCAAAATATTAGTAAGAAAAGTAAGGGGGGTCAAAAAATCGCCTCAAAAAAATAGCAAATGATAATATCACTGTCGGCAGGAAGTATAGGTAACACTTAATGCCCTCACTTGATTTGATTGTTTTACAGAGAATTTCATGATAAATATGCATCAATAACTTAATTCTTTTTGTTCACTCTTTGGAATCCTTGCCTTAACGTTCGTATTTTCATAATAGTGGAAATTGCAGAAGTTCTTGCTTTGAAAGCATTGATTGGCCAACTTCATCCATTCCCTAAGTCACAAATATGCAAATATTGAAATGTAGTGGTGCCACCTATCATTATTTTAGAGAAAATGTCACTACGAGGAAAGAAATTATCTTCGCTCTGATATTACAATTCTAAGATATTTTAATGTGCAAGAGAAAATTACCCTGCACGATGGATTTCAGATTTCCATTCAAATCAAGTGGGAAGGTTAGTTTCTGGAATCGAACCCAGGACTTCAATCTTGGCAACAAAAACTATCTTTGGGAGCTCGGCCCATGTATCAAGAGATTTCCACCAAGTTTCATGAAAATCGGTCTATTGGTTCAAAAGTTAATAAGGGGGGATGGTAAGACAGATCGACACAACGAAAAAACTATAAGCCTATTTCTATTCTGGAAAGTAGGCTAAAAAGTGAGGTCTGTAATGTTTAAAACTTTTTCCAAAACTGAGGCTTTAGAAATGGGGGGGTACTATATTCAGGGAGGGACTAGAGTCGGACTAATATGGTATATAATTAATATGCATTGCCAACCTATTAGAGTTAATCTTTTTTCTTCAGAATATATATTGACAGCCAGTCCTCGAGTCATATGTGACTCAATTGACGATATTTTCTTATTCCTTAAAAAACATATCATGCCTATCCAACTTTGCACAGTTTCACTTTTTTAGGAACAAATCTACAGTGCAACAAAAAAGATTGGTGTACTTATTGTTTTCCTATTGAACAAATCATTGTAATGTCCAACTGCTTTTTAAATAAGAAAAGAAGAGAATCATCGGTTTTATTTTTCTTTTTCTAATAATGCAAAGGAAAAAATTTTCTTTACTTTGACTGCACTAGCTTCAACCTCCTGGCCTACTTTTTAGACTCGAAGGGTCATGCAGGTCTGGTAGTTTATATATTTTTAATCTATTAGAAAAACCACTAAAACTACTTTGCATAAGGATTAACCACAGCAATTTGAACAATTAACTCTTCATGATTCAGCATCTGCTGTAACTGCTAAGACTTTTTAAAAAGATAGTAATGGCCTAATTTTCTGCATTGAGTTGGCTATGTGACGTCATTTTATGCCTATGCAAAAAGGTCTCATTATATAGCAATTTAAACATTTTATGTAAATAATTAGTTTTTGGAAATTGTGTCACTGATGGAAATCCAAGAACACTTTTAAGTGCACCATGTCCATCTGTCATTGCAACCAAACCTCTGTTATCATTTTCATTAATAATTCAACATTAATTTTAAATATTTCAAATAACTCACTTTAATTTCTTAAGGTATGAGTTCAATATAAATGTTTCCCATATGATTAATGCGCTCATTTTTAAATTACTTGATCCAACTGATGATCAATTAGTTATGCTTGTAAAGAGCTTCTTGGAATTCATGATATTCTGAATCTGTTATGGTGTAAAATAATTAAGTTTGAGGAAATAATATTACTCCATTTCCTCCTGTTTGAACAAGTCCACAATATGCAACCAGGAATTATAGAGCTTGTCTTATGGCTAAAAAAATTCAAGAACAAGCACTTAAAAAATGCTTGTCTCAGAACCTTGTTGTAGCTAGTGCAGATTGGAGATACTGTATTTATTCGAAACCAAGATTTTTTTTCAAATTTCAGCTTCCGAAAATCAGGGTGGTCTTAAATTCAGGTATAAAGTAGGGTTATCCATTTATCGACGTTTTTTTGCATGCGAAACATAAGATAAAACAATTATATCTACTGAAAATTTTCATTGAAAACTTAACAATCCAGATTTAAATTAATACAGTATTATTTTTTTAAATACATTTTTTTTAATGATTGTTTTTCGAACAAAAATTTGTAACAAACCTTTTCAATGAATAAACAAACTATACCTATACTGAATACATGTATTAGAAATAAACACCAAATACGTACAAATGACGTTATTTAATGAAGTAGAGATCTATTGAATTTTATTTTTGAACAATGATGTTCAGTGAATGCACGAATGATTCCCAAAACTGAACTAAACATTTCTTGTCTATTGGCAAATATTATTTTGCAGATGTTAAAACAAATGATAGCATGATTCACCGGAATTTATCCATTCAACAGTTTTATGCCATAAATTCCCTAATTGTGGTTTTGTCTTATATTCCTTTTAAATAACAAACCTTTTCTATGAATGAACAAACTATACCTACCTATACTAAATGCATGTGTTCAGTATATATACCGAATACGTACAAATGATGTATTATTTAACAACTAGAGAACTATTGAATTTTAGTTGTGAACGATGACGTTAAGTGAACAATTATTGTGTGAACAATTTCCTAAAATGAACTAAACTTTCCTTGTCTATTGGCAAATATTGGAAGTGAAAGGGGTGGGCTCTACTTTCTTATTAGATCAACAGTCACAGTAGTGCCATTAGTGACAACATTATGAATTACCACAAAACTAACATAAATTGTGCTTTCCTCGTATTCATTGTCATACAAATTGCAACTTTCGTAATTTGCTCTTTTTCCCTCTGGGTTGGGTTGGTTGTTTGGTTTTGTTTCTATAAAAAAATACTAGAATATAGAAATAAAATAATGCATATTTATAAACAATTTTTACATAATCGATTTCTTGATGAATTAACTCTAATGAATTTGTTGGTCACTACGTAATTCTTAATCTTGTCACCAATGGTGCTTCTGTCACTGTTGGTTCAATTGTAAAGTAGCTTCAGATAATGTTTTGTGGGAGTTTGTGGAAAAAGTTTGGAGTGATAAAGATAGTGAGAGTGAGGACAATGATGATGACAGCATAGAGGCTGCTGATGACTGATGTAATATAAAGACCTATGATAGATATTCAAGAAAATTATGGAATCCAATAAAAATTTTGGCTAGTTTTGTGGAATTTTTAATTTTTGCAGGAATCATATATAATCGCTTCTATATAAAAAGCTTAATCTCTCTCTGTTTGTCATGCTGCAACTTCATCAATATCACATTTTAAGGTGTTTTTAACGAAATTCCAATTAGGTGGAAGGTTGAAACTTCGCAGAAATGTTTGAATCAGATATAAAAATTAAATGACGAAAAACAAATAGGAAGAAAGTCCCAGGTTCGACTACAAGAGACAGATTTCCATTCCCCATAAGATAACACATAAAAAGCGACTTTTAAAGTGTAGGCTTTTATTCTTTTGGAAATTAAAATTAGAAAGAATTGCTGTACGAACTTCAAATTTAAATTTTTTTTAGGAAAATCAATGAAGTTTCTTATTCTATTAATTTTTTTCTGCTTACTGTTCGAAATCTTTCATATTAAACATTAAAATCACATACTTAGGGAAAATATCAGCTTTTAAACAGGATGTTGCCTTGCCAGCCATGTCCTTGTTAAACTTTGAGAATCAATTGTTGTCTCAACCCGCATAAGTTGCATAGGTTGCCTTAAATTATCGTAGGATTTTTCGCAAAATTATGTAATCCTAATGGGACTGGGATTTATTGTGGATTCTTTTGCATATCTAAATGATTATATAGATGTAGAGTAAGAGAGTGGAATGTGGGGAGGGATATAGGGAGGAAGGGATATAGAATGGAAGGTACATAGAGAGTATGGGAAGTATAGAATTAGAAAAGGACGGGAGGAAAGAGATAAAGAGGGAGATGGAGAAAAAGAGGGAGAGTTATGGATTGGGACAGGAGGGAATGAGAGAAAAGAGAGGCAGAGAGAGGGAAGGAAAGAGAGAAGAAGGAAGAAGACAGAGGGAGGGAGAGAGGGATGGGGAGAGGGAGGAATATTATTATTTAATTATTATTATTACTTCATTTTTGAGGGGCTCATCATTGGAGAAAACAAAAATGAGAAAAAAATTCTCCTGAATCTCTATTTTGGCAAATTTTATACCTGCTCTTACTCAATAATTGCTGTTATTATCCATTTCTAAGTTCCCCAATGGGCAATTACACTGTAAAATTAAAGTAATTTTGTGATTATCCATAATAATGAGTTACGATTACTTAAGATGTATGGTTTCAGTAGGATTACCAATCTTACAATGGGTTTTTCAACCATATAGTAACTGACACCCGTCATATGATGGGCAATACACTAGTTGTAATAATAAAATCTTTTTTCTACTTGGACAGTCCAGAAAAAGGGGGGTCATCTTAGATTTTAGGTCGTCTTGGATTCTGGTGAATATGGTACTTGTGACAAGTATTTTTTAAGAGATTGTTTTTGAAAGTCAGCAAGAAATAAACTATCACAAATTAAATTATGAGAAGAGTAATATCATTTCACAGGTAGTGTGTGTTACTAAAAATAAATATTTGCTGTTTTGATTTCATGCAGCTAACTATGGTGCAGTGCTGAGAGAATTGAAGCGTGTGCTACCTCCAAGGCCGGCTGGTAATGAATTGACAGGTACAAAACTTAGAACTACAGACATTGGAACATATTAGAACTACTCAATATTCCATATTATTTGTAATCTCATCCATAATTGTCTTGAAGAAATAGTACCAAAACCATTATTCATGTATATAAGTTAACATAAAATTCTCAGTTAAGGAATATGATTTTAGAATTCATTCTTTTTATCACATTTAGTGTGCATGACAGAATTGTGCATCCTTCTGACCCAAGTACATGCACATGTGTATCTATGATTCTTGATTATTCTTTTACTTTTAAATGGATTATTTTGTCCTGTAGAAAGTAGGACAATATTTGGGTGCACATGAAACCTACAAGAGAAGTCTTGGTTTTTAGTTCCCATCAAGTTCTACCTTTGTGAAAAATTGTACCAATTTGCATCCTCTTTTCCTCTTACAAGGGAAGCCCCCAAGGTGGGACACTCGCATCGGATTGAGACTTTGCAGAATGAAAGTATAGGTAAAATAATGGACTCCTATTTCTACCTAGGTGCCAACTTGATGTCGTTTATGAGAAAATGCCCTTTGAAAATCGCCCTTGTGGGGTAAGCCATGCCATATGTCTGCCAGATACCAACCCATCACCACATGCTTCCTCCACACACTTCTATCCTTTCACACTTCTTTTGCTTCACTTACACTCATACACTGAGGCACACATTTCCTTTTATTCCTCATACTTTTCACGTCCCTTTTTCTCCGAGTCTCACCAACCACATCCAACCAAGTCTTGCATGGTCTGCCTCTCCCTCTATCGCCATTCACTCTTCCTTCATATATTCTACATGTCCGAACCACCTCAGCAGACCTCTCTCATACAGATCTGTCACACTAGCTTTCATACCACATTCGTTCATCACCCAATTATTCCTTACTTTGTCCCTCCTAGATTTTCCACAATCTCTTCTCATGTATCCCATCCCAACTGCATTCAAACTACTTTTATGCTTCTCCTGACACACCCATGTTTCACTGCCATACAGCAAGGTAGGCATTAAAACACTCTTGTATACAGACATTTTTGCTTCTTTTGACAACCATTCATTCATTCTTTGCAATCGACCACACACTCCCTGCCACCTTTCTACCAGCATTCACTCTCCTTTTGATTTCCCCATCTACTCTACCATTTTTACTGAACATTCTACCAAGATATACAAATTCATCCACTACCTCAATCGTTCCACCATTTATGCTAAATTTACAGTCGTTCACCTCATTCTCCCGATCGAACACAACTACCTTGGTTTTGGCCACATTTATCCTTAAGTCCATTCTCACAGTCGTATCATGCAGGCTATCTAACATTCTCTGCAATTCTCATGGGTTCTCAGCCATTAACACAGCATCATCAGCATACAAAAGTACACGAACATTCTCTCCACCAACCTTAACACCCACCATATCCATACATGCCTGTCTCACACATTTATCCATGAACACATTAAATAACCGAGGGGACATGACACATTCTTGTCGTACACCTTGCTCAACTCTAAACCAATCACTCATCATGCCATTCACCCTTACACATGCCCTACTTCCAGTATACACTACCTTTATAGCATTCAGCAACCAACCATTCACTCCATATTCACTCAGAACATTCCACAATTCATTACGATTCACCCTGTCATATGCTTTCTCTAGATCAACAAATGCACAGTACACTTTCTTTCTTACATCCATGCACTTCTCAACCACTTGCTGTAGGGCAAATATTTGGTCAGTGCAATCCCTTCCAGGCATGAAGTCACATTGCACTCCCCACATTTGATCCATAGTTACCTTTTGTACTCTTTCAATCAAAACTTTGCCATACACCTTTCCAGGTATACTCAGCAAACTAATCGCTCTATAATTCTTACATTCAGTCCTATCTCCCGTACCCTTGTAGAACGGTACAATTACACCATCCTTCCATTCAGCAGGCACTCTCGAACTCCTTGCACACAGATTGCACAGATCACACATCCAACACATAAGCAAATCACCTCCATACTTCAACATCTCTCCCGTTATGCCATCCACACCTGCAGCTTTTCCATTTTTCAACATATTCACTGCTTTGACTACCTCGTTCTTACTAATCCCCTCATATTCATTAATATTCACTCCAACAAATTCACTCGGATTTTTAGACCCATTCACAACATTTCCATCCAACTCTTCAAAATACTTTTTCCAACACTCCCTTACATCACTCTCATCCCACACCATATCACCATTCTTTCCTTGAATTCCGCTCACACCCTTACTCATTCCTTGCCTTGCTCTCTTCACCCATTTCCAGAACAACTTCTTATTCCCCTCAAAATCATTCTGCATTTTCTCAGCTTCATTCATCCGCAATTGTTCTTTACTCTCTTTCACAATATTTTTTGCAGCTCTCCTTTTCTCTTTATATATTTCATACAGTTCCTTTCACTCATTTTCATTCTTAGCAGCAATCATTCTCACATATGCCTCCTTTTTCTCATTCACGGCCACTTTAACTCTCTCATTCCACCATGCATCACCTCTCATTCTTCCAACAACTATAGTTCCACATACCTTAGTAGCACACTGCAAGATGATACCTTTCAATCTGTTCCAAGCCTTCTCCACATTCTCTTCTCTCATTTCCTCCCTCCATTCACTCTCTTTGGCCATTAGCCTTTCTTTTAGCACACTTTCATATTCCCACCTATTCATTTGCTCTTTCAGTCTTTCCACTTTTACTCTAGTTACCTTTCCCCTTTCCTCTCTCTCACAATCCATTTTCTCCCTAAATCTACTTTAGAGATCACTAAATAGTGTTCTGATCCACATTCCGCACCGCTCACAACTCTCATATCATTCACAAGCTCCCTCAACCGTTCATCATACACAACAAAATCTATCACACTCTTTGCTTCCCCTCTTGTCCATGTATACAAGTAGATTGACTTGTGCTTGAACCATGTGTTTGAGACAAACAAACCCATTTCCATACATACATTCACCAAGCTTTCACCATTATCATTCATTCTTGGGTCACCAAATGGTCCAAGAACCCTTTCCATGCCTTCTCTTTTTACTCCCACCCATCCATTCATATCTCCGAGCATAATTACTCTTTCTCCTGGTTCACACTCACTCAAAATATCTCTCAATTCTTCCCAAAATTTATTCTTATCATATTCATTCTCACCGTCAACCGGAGCATAACATGCAACAAGCATAATCCTGCGCACACCCACTTTCATCCGCACCCACAACAGCCTTGGTGACACTAATTCATGCTTTCTCACATGCATCTTAGCCCTTTCATTCAGTATCAATCCCTCACCTTGACTACCGTGCACACATTCATCTACTCCAGACCAAAAGACCAAACTACCGTTATTCATTTCTATCACATCCCTCCCTTTACGCTTAGTTTCCCTCACACACAAAACATCTATCCTCCTTTTATCCATTTCATTCATCAATTCACTCCCTTTCCCATACACACCTCTTACATTCCATGTTGCAATCTTCCATACCGGGTCATCATCAGATGGGCCAACCTGCTTCGACCTACGCCACCCATCATGGTTTCGGTCGTCCGAGGCATTCTTATAGCACATTGTAGTAGCATTAAAAATAGGGTAAGCAAGGTTACCTGCCTATACTGTACCTGTGCCACATGCAGCATTCCCTACTGATGGTAAGGGCACAATACCGGGCAGTTTTGGCACAATTTGGCCGTCATGCCACAAGCGAAACCAACACCCAGTATTACCCCAGGTATGCTTACGCTATTCTACACAAGCTAGGATTCCTACTCTAGAGACTACCTTGTGAGCCAACATTCCGCTGCCCATGTCCTACCAACTATAATAGTATAATAAGTAGTATAATAGTAGTTATAATGCATTGAATAAATTTTTTTAAATGTTTACAAGTTTTATTGACGATATGCTGGAAATTGCAAAAAAAAAATTTTAAATCAGAAAAAAAATTTGGTCCCTTCGGGAATCGAACCCCGGCAAAAATGTTTCAAACCCAGAGCGTTTCCCCTAGACCCTAGACCAACACTCCTAGATAATTAGGAAAGGACTTTTAACGTTCTTATTACATTGACTCTTGGATCGCGATTTTCAAAGGGCATTTTCTCGTAAACGACGTCGAGTTGGCACCTAGGTAGAAATAGGAGTCCGTTATTTTACATATACTTTCATTCTGCAAAGTCTCAATCTGATGCGAGTGTCACACCTTGGGGGCTTCCCTTGTTAGGCAAAAATATATGTTATCCACTTTATACAAATTTAAGCTGTTTCAGTGTGTCAAAATATTTCGTAAATAATTCATTTTGAGCAGAGAGAGCATATAACCCTCTTCATAATTTAATGCTTCATTTCATAATGAACAGAATATCTCCACCGTGGCCGGCTACATCCACCTCCTAGCAGACAGCCAAGTAGCACCAACAGTGAAAGCTACAACAGGGAATCCTCATTGGAAGATTCTGGAGTTGTTGATGACCATGAGGGTGGCGATGTGACATCAGAGGAGGTTGCCATGGTGATGGTTCCAGTGCCAATGCATCCACCAGTACCACCAGTAGGGATACAGGGCCTTCCATCTACCGGTCAGATTCAAACAACACAGCAGCATGCAAGAATTCCACCTCCCGTTCCCCCACGAAATCTACCCAATTCTCCAGCTAGGCAAGCTCAGGAATCACAACATGTAAGTTTTTAAAAATGCATTTAGAAAAATAAAGTCCATACAATAAAATAGAAAGTCGTTTAAGTTACTATAATCAAGTGATAATGAAAGACTTGCAAGGCTTTTTACCAATGAATTGCAGATTTTAAAATACTTGAGGCAAATAGTATTCAAAATTCTTTTCTTGTTATATCTATGTTGATTATTAAATTTTAGTCTCCTTATTTGGCTTCTGAAAAGCCAAATTATTTTTAGTCCCTTGATTCATATTTATAGTTTTTAATGATATTCTGCTTTAATTAACAACATGTGCCATAATAGAGAATACTAGTGTTACAAAAATTCCATACTTTCTAGCGAGAAGAGATAGTCCGTGTAGGTACAAAACAAGTTGCGCAAACAACCACAACAGCAATAGGAGGAAGAACAGCACAGCTTATAAAATGCAATGGAGTGAGTCCAGGAAGAACAATGGATGCAGCGGAAGTGCAGCAGTTGTATGCTGCTGCTGCAGCTGCTGCCGCATCCTCAAATGTTCCTCAAGATTACCTGTCTCATATTGTGGTGCTGGGTGAGTAACTTTCTTCCAGAGGTACTTTTCTGAGATAGTAGAGGAATTTCTGTATTTCCAGTCATTTCAGGTAGTATAGCAAATAATGGAAGTTTTAATGAAATGATTGACCTACAATTTTAAGTGAGAATTATTATCAGTGGAATTGAATTTGAAAATGACAGTAACTGAAGAACCTATTTGTTTTGAGGTATTTGAGTAAAATAATTCAACTAACACTAGAAAGTTGGCTGCAATTTGACATAAGTTGGGTGGTTATAGAAATTACTTAGATCTCCTATTCAACCATCATTCATATTACTTGAATGCTACATTAAGCACCTAAGTGCAATAAATGTTATTTGGGATGCTTTTTATGGATAAAAAATTTATCTTGATTTACAATTTATGTTTCTATCAGTTTTTACATAAATTTAAAATGAATAGTTTTGTTTGTTAGATAAATTGTACATGGCTCTGTCATTCTCAGATGACCTGACTGACCGAAATTGTGAGAAATGTGCTCAGTGTTGTGTGGACTATGAAGGATGGGTGCGCTTCCAGAACTGCCTCTATCGTGTGGTTAAAGACCCTCTTTTTGACCTCCTCATAACACTTTGTATAGTCCTAAACACAGCTTTTTTGGCAATGGAGCATCATGGTATGAGTGAATCAGTGCGACAAGCTCTTGACATCGGGAACAAGGTGATAAAAGATTTTGTTACTTTACTATGAAGTGCGTTGTAAATATTTGTTTGTTATGTAATACATAAAACTTAATCTCTTGTAGCTGAATGCTAAAGGAGAAAATTATATGTTGGCAAAAAGTGATTCGGAGATAAATATATAAAACAAATTTTCGGTCAGAATTTCCACCTTTGCTTATAAAAATTTTGCAAAGGAGAAATCCATTTTGGTGATTCAATTATCGTTTTGTATTATTTTATTATGAACATTATTATTACTATTATTACTCATTATTCATAACTTCAATGATTTTTTTAATGCAGGTTTTCACATCTATTTTCACTTTGGAGTGTTTTTTAAAGATCCTGGCAATGAGTAAAGATTTTTTCGACTCTGGATGGAATATATTTGACCTAATTATTGTATCTGCCAGCTTGTTGGATCTTTCGTTTGAGCTGATTGATAGTCTATCTGTCTTAAGAGGATTGCGACTGGTAAGAAAAAAGTTTTTTGCAATTTCTATGTAAAGATGAGTTATACCAGCTTTGTGATTTTGTAAAATAGTTCAATTATGGGTTCAATTTATAGATATAATTAGAAAATGTTTCCATTATTTTTGTACTAACATAAATTCATCCAAATTAACAATATTTCATAACCTCCAACTATAACATCCATATTTATAATGACCAAATGATTTTGTGGATATAGGATATGTAAAAATAGTAGCAATAATACCACAGTGCTTTAAATTATTTGACAATTTTAATTTATTTTCTCAACATTTTATTTTCATTGAAGCTGAGAGTTTTGAAGTTAGCTCAATCTTGGACCACAATGAAAGTTCTTCTCAGCATTATCATATCCACATTAGGAGCCTTGGGTAACCTCACATTTGTCTTAGTTATTGTTATCTACATATTTGCTGTCATCGGTATGCAGTTATTTTCTAAGGACTACACTCCTGAAAAATTTTCGCCAGACCCAGTACCGAGGCAAGTTTTTTTTACGATTCCACAAAATTATTCCCATACCTCACCTTAAACATATGTTCTGATGAGAATTCCAAACTTACCATGCACAACTTTTTAAAAAATAGATCAATAAATATTAACGTAGTTCTTTCACTATAGATGATGCATAGAAAATCATTTAATTGAATTTAAAAATGGATGATATCAATGAATATTAGTTTAGTTCTTTCACTATAGTTGATCCATAGAATATCATTTAATTTCCATTCTTGGTTCCAGATGGAATTTTACTGATTTTTTTCACTCATTTATGATGATATTTCGCATCTTATGTGGAGAGTGGATTGAGCCCTTGTGGGACTGCATGAGAGCTGAAGCTAGTGAGGTAAGTGATAATAAATATTTCAGGAAATTTTATGAATGAATAACGATATATTTTTACCCATTGTATTTCATTGCCATCATCCAGGGCATCGAGTCGATATTTTTTTGCTCCGGTTTTCATTCCGGTTCACACAAAACAAAAAATTTTGGTTCAGTTTTGCTCCAGCAACCACCATTGAACTGGTTCAAACCGCTTTTTTTCGCTCTGACATTGAATTTTTTGGAGAAAATTTCAAGAGAATTCCTAAATAATCTTTATTATTCCATGTTACTTTTTATTTAAAGCAAGTACATCTTAACTATCGCAAGTCAAGAAAACAGAAATAGATATCCGCACATAACATCGCACAAGCGTCCCCTCCCACCGTGTAGCAAACAGTAAAACATTGTATGAATTCCCTTCTTACATTATTTTATTCAATTTTATACTACTCCACCTAATACTGTTCTATAGGAATTTAATATTTATTTTTTTCCTTCTTAGTGCGTATAAAAGTGATTTAAAATGTTATTTATTTTTTAGTCTTTAATTTGATGTAAAGCCATTGTTATTCTTTTAAAAGTCAACATTTATTTGATTTTACAATTCCAATATTCCACATTCCAATATTCCACATTCCAATATCAGCAGATATTCTCATTATCATAATGAATTTATGCCAACAGTACTCATGCACGTACTTGAACAGGTACAATAATATTAATTCACATTTGTACGTAGAATGTAATTCATAGAGAGTTGTTCAATGAATAGCTACTTAACTATTTTTTCAATACAATAATTTAGATGTTAATATTACAAATACCATACCATATATAATTACATACATTTAAGACAACAAATATGTACACATAGTAACATTTAACAGAAGTAAGAATGCCTCACAAGCACGACTGCGGAGCGATCCTTCCTGTATAAGTTTTAGAGAAAGACTACCAGAATGTTAGCGTTCAATGCATATAGAGAAGGGATGAAAGTTTATGGGGACAATAACCTCCAACTTTAAGCAAAATCCAAATTAAGAATCGTGAAACATTTTTACTCGGAACACTCCACAAGGTAGGCTCAGGGGGAGGGTGCCAAGATGATTAGCAGCTGTCTTCAAAGAATCACTAAGTTCCTTTCCACTAGCCTCATTTAACCCTGTGGTACTCGCATTAATTTTACAATGGCCAGTACTCATGTAAGGTGCTCCTGACAACCCAAAGATTTTTGTTATAAAAACATTATTACTATTTTTCAAGTAATTCTTTATTTTGTTCTATTTATAATCATTTATAAGTGAATTGTGAGAAGTTCCACATGATTTTTCACTATTTATCTATTTCGAAAAGAAAAAGTCTTATGGTACAGTTTCATGGATATTTTCGGATGTCAATCTATGAGTCAGTTCACAGTTTTTAGGAATATACTTATAATATCGTCAGTTCAATTAAAGAAATCGGTAATCTCACAATAGAACACAAATAATAATTATACACAAGAGGAAAAACCATTTTCCACATCAATATCTTGAAAACTGTATTTGATTTACTTTTTCAGTGCAATTCACTATAACTTTTATAATAGTTCTGTCAAATATCAGTCGGAAACAGTATACAGGTAGCTTCAAAACAGAGACCCAACATTGAAATAATAAAATCTACAAACCTTGTAGTCACTGAAGAAAATGTTGAGATGTGATCTCCAATTATGGGAATTAACACATTATATGATGACAATCAGTGAAGAAACAAAACTATTGACAGACAATCTCAAATTACATGAAATAATAAAAGTTCTGTAGATAGTAACCAAAATTTCAGAATAAAATACGAACAGCGTCTGCACAAAAGAAAAAGTGCTGATTTCCATAATGTACAATGAGAACTCTCTTAGAAAAAACGTTCAAACTCAAAGGAATACCACAGAGAACTGAAAATTTTTAGCAGAAAATGTTCAAACACATGTCATTCCAGTTACTGAAGGGTCAGAGTCATAAAAGGCCAAAAGAAAGGAACCCTGTCATAAAACATATGCTTGGGGTGTCCACAGCACCCCATGCGAATGCCACAGGGTTAACAGGGTTCTGAGAAACCTCAGCAGGATGTATCCTTGACCCTTTCTCTATGTATTGAGATGCCCATGGAAAATCCCACCATTGAACCAACAGATATTATCACAAAGATGCATCTCTTCAAAGGCTTAGGAGCATGTATTCTCAAGTAAACCATTTGCCTTATTCGGTGTTGAAAAGTGAGGCTTTCAAAAAAGACTCATATTAAAGCATAAAGAAAAACCCTTCTTTTGCTCCCACTGTTTATGTGAACCGAAAAAATGGAACAAAATAAATAACAGTTTCGGTTCGGGTTCAGAAAAATATTATTTTTTGGTTCGGGTTCGGTTTCACTCCAGCTAAAATAATGGTTTTTTTTCTGTTTCGGGTTTCGGTTTAGTTCTGGTTTGATGCCCTGCCATCATCATCATTAGCAATCTACCCACAGATAGGCCCATGATCATGTGTTAAACTGTTCTCCACAACGAAACTAAACTAAACTCAAAATCAAACCTGCTTTCTACTCCCCAGTTACTTTTTCCAAATTATTCCTTAATGCTAAAGACCCGATAAAGTTGTCCTCAAGAAGTGGTGTATACAAATTGGCGTGTGATGGTTTACATCGGCCAAACAGGGAGGAATTTTGACAAGAGGATTAAGGAACATAAACGATACTTCCGTTTAAATAACTTGAATTCCCAATTTGTGAAACATCTGTTAAACCTCAACCATCTTAGTTCCTTCAACCCTATATTCCTCCATTTTGAAAGTAAAGGTCGTAAATTGGATGCCCTCGAGCAGTTAGAAATAATTATTTGTAAAGACTCGCCCCTCTTAAACGAATACCTTTTCGACAATCATTCTCCTCTATTCAACTTACAAAAAATTTTGCAATTACTTTGTATCTACATGGTTGCCTTGGCCCGTTTGCCAAGTTTTTGTAATTTTGTAACAGTTTGCTTCCCCCCCTTCTTTTCCCAACCAATCATCTAATTACCTCCCATTTGTTTTCTTTGTAACCCCTACTGTCTCCCTCTCCCCCCTCATTTTACCCTATATATATGGAACAATTTATATATTTTCACCTGATGATGCTACCATCGTAGTGAAACCAGTCGTGTTATATTAAAATTGTGGAAACCACAAAGTATTCGTTGAGTTGAGCCTGACCTCATTAATTATGTTTGTTCTCCACAACCTTTTTTATTCTTTTTATTCTTTCATATCAGCTGAAACCTTTTCTGCCCTTTTTTTTCCTTCAAGTTTTCCTTTTAGAATTAAAATAATCCTATATTATTACCAGTTGTCTCTTATATATGCAAATTTTTCTTGACATTCAGGGATATGGAACCTGCTTTGCAATTTTTCTCCCTGCACTTGTAATGGGGAATTTCATGGTGCTCAATTTGTTCTTGGCTTTGTTACTCAACAGTTTTAATTCTGAGGAAATAAAAATGAAAAAGGAGGTACGTTTGTTATGGATATATATATATATATTTACATAGACATTATTAGCGCAGATTTTTTAAATACAACATGATTTCTCTTGCAGGAAGTAGGTGAAGAATCTAAATTAGCTCTCAGTTTTGAGAGGTTGAAAGCAATTATACGGAAACGTAGGGCTGGTCGTCGTGGTGCACAAAATGGTAACAATGGAGAAGCAAATGATGATGATGACGATGATGATGCAGATGAAGCAGAAGAGGTTCAAGAAAGATCAGAAAATGAAGAAAATGCACGTCTGGAGAAAATAGTCAGAGAGGCGATAACTCGACACAAAGAGAAACAAGGGCAGTCAGAGGAAAGACATGGTCATGGTAGATATGCCTTAGCAACCCAACAATCTGATTCAAGAGGTGAGTTTATTGTATAAAATAATTTATAAATCCATAATCTGTAATTGAGTTATATTTAACAATTTTCAGTACTAGAATATATTAAAATTTTAATCTAAACCAAAAATAAATAAGATGATAAGGTGGTGGGTGGTCATTAACCATAAAACTACCAAGTGATTTTCACTACCATGGATTACCATGGGGTGGGGGTGGGGGGGAGGCTCAGAGGCTCACCATCTAAAATACAATAAAAAGTCATAGTAATATTTTCAACCTATCATTATATATTTAAAGCTGACATAGGAATGTAACTATACAATTTTAATAATTTCTTTGAAATGGTATGTACATTATACACTATAAAGACAAAAATATTTACATTAAAAGAAGTTTTTACATTTTTCATCATGTTTTCAAGATCAGGTTAATATTGCAGTAAGATTGTTTTTGCAAAAATAATAACAAATTTATTAGAAAAATGATATAATCTGATTCATCAGACAAACGTTTAAACAAATAGCGCACTTCACACTGTGCTTTCCACACACATGGTGCTCTATAAGTTAGGCCATCTGCATGTCAAGGCATGCAGCCAATTACAAAATAATTTGCAGAAAATACTCGTACATTGATGAGAAACTATGGGTAATTATTTTACCTCTCTGCACAATGTGATAAAATATACAGACTTTTCCTTTGTTTTTAAAAGAGAGACATATAAAAAAATAAGTTGTTGGCCTCAAAGGCTTCTCCCCCCCCTTGGTAATTCTAGGATTAATGAGTTTTTACCACAAGTATGTAATATTATATGTTGAAAGAACATAATTATATATTCTTTAATACTTTTCAAGTTAAAGAAAACCGACTGTTATTACCAAACTTATTAAATAAGTATATCATCCATGTATCATAAATCTTATATTTGCAAATTTTAACATTAAGTTTAAATATTTAGCTATTAAAGGGAGAATTAGCAGGTTATCAGATATGCCACGTGACTCTTAAGTTAGATAAAATTATTCATTAACGTCGGATATTCCGTATTTCAATAAATGTTGATGATGGATCACCCTAACATTTTACCATGAATCTTATAAGTAATATGATTTCTTCATTGATGTATAGATGAATCTAACACTGAAGAAACCATCGAGATGGATGTGCTTGGTTCAAGGGATGATGACTTGGAAGGTGTGGGTCGTTCTCGAAGCAGAAGATCAGAGAGGAATACAAGCAGTGAAGCAGCTGATGCAGCACCAGAGGAACTTGAGAGCATGGTTCCTAAAGAAGGGCCAGCCCATGGTAGTGAGCCACAGGTAGGCATGCATTGATATATATTTAATCATCACACTAACAGATTTGTTTTGAAGATATTTCTTTTAAAGATATGCTAGTTCAACAATCTCACACTCACTAGTGAGCGCTAATTTACCTCTCAATCTATGACGCTGTTCATGTACTTCCATTATTCAAAATTCCTTATCATTTCACATGGTCATCCAACCAATCCAATACATGCAACCAAGAGAATACTATGTTTTGGCCAAGCATCAATCATAGCAACGAGATTAAACAAACTATTGTAATTTTTGGTGGTATAAGAGAACTTTATTTTAATGTGGATTTGTATTGATACTAGCATTCCTACATTTTTTGAAGGTTTATTTCTGCCAATAATTGTAGGTTTTTATTTATTGTAATTATTATTGATAGTAAGTTTTTATTTATCTTAAAAACTTTTTATCTTTATTCATTTAAGATTATTCTAAAAACTGTTTCCCCTATGAGTTTCATTATGAAATACGTCTGGAAAATCAAGGTACATGTAAGCTTTCGATGAATTTTATTAATGTTATTAAATTCTTATTGCTCCTCTTATAATATTGCCTTATACATGCATTTCATTATTATTACATTATAATCACATTTGTATTGCAATACTATTAATAATCATTAATGCGATCTTCTCAGAATAGTTCACATTGAAAATTCATTTGAACACTACTTTAGATGACTATATTTGTTTATGTAGTTTGTGCCATGAACATAATTTCATTCTTTGGAACTGCTCACTTGGCTTATTTTTTACTTTGGATGAAATCTTTTCTAATTATAGTCCTTTAAGACCAGCTCTTGCATTTTTCTAAAAGCCCTCACATTTAAGCATCATATTCCTTTTTCCAGTATTTAAGATAGGTAATACTGTTGTAAAGGATGTAAATTTGAACAAATTTAAATAAAACATTTTAAAGTGTTGTGTTGTAGCTTAGCACTTCTTCAGCTAACTATGTACTTATACAATTTATTATTTTTGTCATTTAAGTTAGGTGACTAAAATATGAAATGTTGAAGTTTCACTCCTACTAGCATCTAGAGCTGAATTACTCTGAACTAGCAATATATTTTCGTTAATTTTAAGCAATATGAATAGATAAGTCAGTATTTTTATTAATGAAACAAAAGATAAAACTTCTTACTGCAGTAAACCCTCGATAATCCAGCACCCGTTGATCTGGCATTCTCATTACTACGGCACTTTTTTGTAACGACATCGCGAAGTTCTGCATTTCGCCACAAGATGGAAATACTGTCACATTGAATGAGAACTGAGGGCATTGAACCATGTTTGAAGTACACAGGCCATGTAAATTTCTTTTACGTAATGGAAAAATTAAACTAATACTTGAAAATTTGTATTTATGTTTAACTAATAGTTAAGAACCACAGCGTAGAAAACTATAGTAGGGAACAGGAATGAAGGCGGGTGTCAACTGTATGCGCAGGTCAGGAATGTCACGTGGTTTCTCCCACTCCTTCACTTGGCCAATCAGCATCAGTCAGTTACAGCGGCTTTTAGGGTGCAGTTCGTACATTTGCGGTGTGATTTTCGTGTTTATTTGTGTTTATTGATTGAGATTTAAATAGCACTGTCTTGAGGTGTTCTAAAATGGAGGGCAAAGGAAGTAAATGCAAGGTTTTGCACAAACAAGCAAGAGAAATCTTAAATATAAGTAAGTGTAAGTTTATCAGTACTCACGAAGAGGGGTATTAGATTTATTACGATAAGGAGCATCCACAAAAAGTGGAATGTTTAAATAGTATTATCCACACAATTTTGTTCTTATTTCTTATTTTGTATTTTTATTTTATATATTTTTGTATTTTATTTTATTTCTTGTTTGTATTTCCTGTAATGTGTGTTTTGTGTTACGACGACATCCATGACATTTGTGCTAAGTTGTTATTTGCAATTTGTGTTTAAAGCTGTATGTGGGGTTTCCTATCGAACTCATAGAAAACCACTGTTTTCTTCCTTAGGTATACTTAAATTTCCATCAATGTACTTTTTTAATTATGCTATGTTTGTTAAGCAGAACCCTGCCCTGTTCCAATCAAACCAGGAATTTTATGCTTACAACACACGTTGTAAAGGTGACATCCACATTAAAACTATCGGTTGGCTACTTGCCAGAGAGGCACTCATAACGCTGCCTCAATTATTTATAATAAGCTGCCATGCAGTGTTAAATCTGCAACAACTGTTTCTTTGTTCATGAAACGTTTGAAGTGTTTCCTTCTTAGCAAAAACTTTTATAGTATACAGGAATTTTTTGAACCCTTAAATTAGCATGTTTTCTTTAATAATAATAATTAATTAATTAATAATAATTGAATACCTTTTTTTTCTTTCCATTTTTGTTTTTAGATTTCATACTACTTATAAGATTCTCCTTTGTATGTGAGTAAATATTATTTAAGTGTTCTATGTTGTGTTTATTTTGTCTCTCACTTTAGTTTTATTGTCGTTGTGAATTTATGACTTGCTCTATGTCTGTACATGACCAACAGAGTTAATAAAATAATAATAATAATGTTTAAGTAAACAAATTCTGTTAAATGATGACGATACAGTGGTATTGTAAACAAAGATGGGTAACTACATTTATTTCGATGGAAATGGTAATGTAAATTAAAGAAAGAGATTTCTTTTACCGGGAAGGTTGAATTACATGTTGGTTTTTGTGAAACTTTGGAGCCGTGAACTTTAAATAATAGGAGCTGACCAATATTTACATTAACTTTGTTAATTATTTCTAATTCACGAAGAATGACAGCTGTCTCCAATAACCTCTTTCAAATGAAAACCACAGAGCCTGGTTGTTTTCGACAATGCACTATCAAAACTGCTTGTTCCCTCACAAAACAAATGAGTTAATGCGGATGCGTATTCCTGCGTAGAATTAACATTAATTCTATGACTGTGAGTTAAGCTACTGCAAGGAGATAGCTAATTCTGTCTGAAGGAAGATCAAGAGAGATAAAACACAGACGAACTCAAAAGCATACAAAATATTTGAATGAACGAATTTAATGTTATTCGAAAATTACTATGGAAGAGTAACAAATCATGTATCTCACATTATTATAGCATTATTTCTCCATAAATCTTCAGTCGCCACATTTTCTATTTCTACAGAAGCCTCACAGAGATGATTTTATAATTATTTAATTCCTCTCTGGTTCGAAAATTCAGATTAAAATGTTCATGGTCATTTTTTGTTATTTATAAATAATTTCCATAGAATTTGAGGGCAAATGAAATGTATTCCTCATTTCTGACCATTTTGGTTAATACGCATGTGTTATCTCCTTGAACATATACTATAAATTTTTCCTCTCGCTGATCCGGCAATCTCATTATTCTGGTACTACTCTGTTCCCGAGGGGTGCCAGATTATTGTGAGTTTACTGTACTTATATACCAAACAATGTTACATTTGTTACTGAGTTCTCTACTTCTGTCTACCATTCTCACAAATGTAAAAATATTAAAGTTTAAATAGAGAGGCCCCACATCACTCAAGAGCTGGTAGACACTTTTGCAATTTTTTACGCCCATGCAAGCAAAAAGGTTATCATAATTATATTATAGAGTTTATTCATATTAGAGTATTAACTTTATAAAAATTCATTTTTATATCTTCACTTGTTATCTATTCAGCCAGATATTTAGTTTTTCAGGTTAAGCTAATCCAGCCTATGCCTCTAATACAAGGTTTCCCAAACTTATATGACCATGGAACACCTTTTTAATTATAATGTATTGATGGAACACCATCAGGAGCTCATGAGATATAATGCACACTTGAATTAAAGTAGACAGCAAAAAATGGTTTCACAGACGAATTTATTGCTGCAAGAAATGTTCAAAATTTGATTCATATGCATTTTATTTACTTTATAACAAAACAAAAAGAAGAAAATATAACAAGTTAATGTAAAATTTTTCATTTTACATTTTTTGTTATAAAATATGACAAAAATAAATATTTTTAATGAGAACAGTATTTTTGTGTCTTTGTATCACATATCCGCTTAATATTAAGAAAAATGTTGCAGTCAGATCCTCATATCATGTGCAACGTCAATTCTATTCCTGTATTTTGTTTTCATTGCAGCATAATATGAAAACCCTGTTTCACACAGGTATGTTGTAGAAAAGGGAAGAAGAACACGAACTGCATGTTTTCCAATATTCGGGTACTCTTGAATTAGGCTGCTCCAAAAATCATTTAGCGAAAGTTCGTTAAAGTTTTGTTTCAGTTGAGAGTCGGGTATCATGTCAATCAGGCTCTCATAATCCTGCACTACTAATGCATCTGGTTTCATTGTAATTGTAAATGGATTTCTAACCCAAGCATTATCGTCATTTGTTGGAGGAAAATATTTTAACAGATTAGAGTTTAAGTTCCTTAGGTACTTTACAATGGCATTGCAAATATCTTTGTTGACAGTAGAATTAACTTCAATCAAAAAGTCACTAAGTGTAGGAAAACAACTGAAGTTGTTTTTTTATGGACAAGGCCCAAAATTCCTGTTTCCTTAACAGTAATGAAATTTTATCAAATGCTGTAAAATTGGTCACATTCTTTCCTTGCATCGACAGATTCACCCCATTTAGTTTCATAAAAATATCTGCAAGGTACACAATTCTTGGCAGCCAAGAGGTATTTGTCAAACAATCAGACAGTTGAAATATGGAATCCATGAAAACAAATAGTCTTACAAGAACTTTACCTCACGAAAGCCACCTCACCTCTGTAAGTAGAAGAAGCACTGTGTGCTCAGCACCCATTTCTTCGCACAAAATTTTAAATAGTCTGAATTGAAATGGTCGAGCTTTAATATAATTGATTATTTGTACTGCCTGGTCTAAAACATTTTTCAGAGATGTAGGCATATTTTTAACTGCTAGTGTATGTTTATGTAACATGCAATGAGTACTGGTGCTTTCTGGTGCCACACTTTTGATCCGCATTACAGCCCCTGCAATTTTTCCCACCATTGCCCTGGCACCATCGCTACATACATCAACACATTTTTCCCATTGAATCACATGCTTTTGCATAAAATTGATGATATAGTTGAATATTTCTTCACCAGTAGCATTACTTTGCAAAGATTCACATAAGAGCAGGTCCTCTTCAATAGTTATTTCAAACCTATAATGGACAAATGCAAGCAATACCGAAAGCCCTGATACGTCATGGACTCATCTAGCTGCCATGAATACCCATCACAGATTTGCAGTCGGGAAACCAGCTCTTCTTCAATGTCAACAGCAAGATCCTTAATTCTACGTGCAATATTATTGTTTGAGAGCTGTACTGCATCTATTTTTTTACTACATTGCTCATCAAACATGCACATTACTATATCTTTTGCACAAGGCTTGATAAGCAATTCTCCAATTGTGGGCGCTTCTCCGGCTAGTGCTATACAGTAACTTACTTTGTATGATGCCTCTGCTGCACTTTCATTTTCTGGCCTGGCAATTTTATACATCGAGAGTTTAATATTTTCAGGTGAGTCTAGGAGTTGCTTAAAAACTTACATCTTTGTCTTTATATGCAGCATGGTTAATTTCAAAATACCTTCAAAGCTAAGCAGGGGCTAAAGAACAGATGTTTTGTTGCACAACACACACTGAGCATCAGGAGCATCTTTATTTCCAATGGAAGTAAATCCAAAAGACAAATAACTTTCATCGTGCTTTCTCTTTGGTTTCTTACTACCTGATGCTAATTTGTTGGAATTGGACATTAATTGTTTCATCTTGGACAGCTCACCTCCCGATTTTCCATAAACCGAAGGTTCGTCTTCACTTTGAAGTACTCCGACTTTTTGCTTGTTTGATTCAGACAGTTTGAGAACCGGAAGACTCTGCTTTTCATTTCAAACTTCCTTCTTTCAGCAACAGATCCATTGGGAACAAGTTTGTGTAGTATAATTGTTTAACCAGTTCCAGGCCAAATTTTTTCCGTAGGAATAAAAATTATTTTTACACATTTTATGTAATAATACTGTCTAAAAATTTATAATAATCTAGTTTTAAATTATTTTGTTCAATTATAAACAAATGTAGCCATATGAAAACATTCATATTTACTCACCTTGTAAGTAATGTAATTGTATAAATGCTTTAAATCAGACAATAACTTTAAAAAATATCATATATTCCACGGAGAAATATTTTAAAATGAGATCTAGATGAGATATGGAGCAATCATCGAATAAACGACATAAATCAATTAGTTGGTAAATGTTGCCTATGCATCAGTGTGCAGATCGAACATCATGTGTTCATGCATCGGGTGATCTCTCATGTGACTTCCTGGCATTCTCGGGCATGGCAAACCATTTCTTAAATAAATAATAAATAAATGTGTTTAGTATTTTTCTTACATATACGTATATTTAAAAAAAAAATTTTAGAAGAAGAAATATCGCTAGCATTGATTTTTTTTGCGGAACACCTATTAACATCTCACGGAACACTAGTGTTCCATGGAACACAGTTTGGGAAATGCTGCTCTAATACATAGATCTTTGTGATAATAATGGACACGCTTTGAAATTCAATGTGAAAAGACTCCCTGTTAAGGGTTTATCATAATATTTATTCTAATACGTTTCCAATTATGAATAAAAGACTTACAAGATTTATCTTTGCTGGAAGGTTTTATTGTGGCAGGTGGAGTAATCCACCAATGGTTCTTAATGCTTATTCATATGATCTTAGAAATGATGCTGTTTTTCCCAAAACATTGTTTTATTTAGATAAACAAAAAACATGGCAATGCCATAATATATATGTTTTTCTAACACTTCATTAATTTTCTCTGATCTAAAATCTGATTCAATGAATACCAAGATAATTTCTCTCCATTAATTTTTCTGATTTTTAAGCATAGATTGCAAAACACTTCATGTAATTATCTAGAGGTGCTGGTGGTATAGTGATTAGGATGCTGGCTGCTACTCACCTGCTGCTTGAAGGGACAACGGGCATGAATCCTGCGAAAGTAGGGTTTTTCTGAGGTCGCCCGGCCCCCTGTTTGTGTGGTTTGAAGAGACCACGCAAAGTCAGTGCCCTGTCCTTCGGAAGGGACGTTAAGCAGTTGGCCCCCTTGGTGCCTTTTGTAAAGAGTAGGCTAATGCCAGCACTGGGTTTCCCTCCTTTCTGTGTGTGTGTCCAGTTGATGACAGTGCAAAATCACCATAACAGTCAACGCACTTAAAAATCAATTTCTACAACATGTAATTATCTTGGTCTCCCATCAATCCAGTCAACAGTTTCATCTAGGAAACTAAAAGGATAACTATAATCTTTACATTAAGATGTTGCAATTATAAATAAATTGAATAAGCATTTATTTATGAAGGTTTTTCTTAGGTAAATTCATTTTTCTTTATTATAAGATTTCTCATAGAATGATATTGTTATAACTTTGTCATCATAATCACCTTGTAAATTATAATTGATAAGTACTAAATGGAATTTAAGGAAACTCAGTCTAAAAGAATAAAACCAAAATTCAAAACTTAAATGCAAAATATCATTCTTCAATATACTGTTCTCACAGGGAACACCATGTGGATTGGGTGGTGCTGGAGTTGCAGCCAAATATCCCTGGCATGCTCTAGTTTCCTATGTTGATGAATTGACTGTAGGTGGCAGGCGGGATTCTCAGGGAAGATTTATGGATAACATAAGCTCTTTTCCTGGGTTTGGTCGACGAAAGCCAGATAAACTTCCTCAGAATTGTTTTCCTGATCACTGCTATGAAAAGTAAGTAATAACAGTAGCTAAATATCTTAGCTTGCTTTCTAAATTAATTCCTTTATTTATATTTTATGAAAACAATGCATAATGCAGACATCAAACATTGAAAGTTGAATTAATTTTGTATTAATATAATAAACTGTTCCTTAATACTGTTTAATCAGTATACATTAAATAATGAATTTTTATGTCATTAATAAAGTTAAATAATGTATAATGATTGCTGGGAAATTTTAATCATACTGTAGAATAAATGGTTCCTCATTTTGACTGACTTTATCATTTAGTTAGGATAGAGTTTTCAATTATGATCTGGTCTAATCTCTGAAGAATAGTACACTTTTTATGAATGCTAAAAACAAGTTTAGGAATTCAGTAGATTAATTTCAATATTCAACTCGAGTCATGTGTATTTCTGAATCTTCCTCCTATGTTTTAGTCAATCTCTTAGAAACATGCAAACTTTACTAAATGATTCTCTATAAAAACTAACATCACAAAAAATAAATATCTACATATAAATAAAATGAAAGGGATCTATTCCTTACACATTCAATTAAAATAATTATTTTTATAACTGATTGTGGCATTACTTCAAATATAATTTAGTAAATACTTACCATAGATTTTAAACACAAATCAAAAATTGTCCACTTAACATGTTAAGCAAATTTTCTTGTCAGATGTTAAAATTATCCATTCACAAAACTTTTTATAAATCTTTATGGAAAAATCTATTCTTATGTTAAATCAATTTCTAATTTTCAAGATGCACTTGCTGCCATCGCTGGATGCTCACAACTGCAGGTTCACGTTGGAAAACAGTACGAACTAAAGTTCTGAGAGTGGTGGATACTCCAGCCTTTGAGTGGCTTGTGCTGGCACTCATCTTTGCCTCTAGCATTACACTTTGTTTTGAGGATGTACATCTTGAACATAACCCTGTTTTGCGTTCAGCTCTCTATTGGACAAATCTAGCTTTCTGTACTCTTTTCTCTATTGAGATGTTACTCAAGTGGTTAGCCCTTGGTTTTTGGAAGTACTTCACATCCTTTTGGACAATTTTGGATTTCATCATTGTATTTGTAAGTCCTATATCACTTTAACAATTCTAATTTAAATATTTAAACAGTTAAAATGTTTTAAAATTTTTTCATGTATGAATTCAACAAAACTTTTTGTTAAAAATTAAAGATTCCATTATAACTTGATCAAGATTATCTAATGTGCTTGTTTTTAAAGAATATTTTTGTTAAAATCGTTTTTTAATGCATAAATCAGTTAATTTCTGCATTGTAAAATTACAAATTTGAATTTTTTTAATGCTGTCCATGATAATTTATATATTTTTAAAGTAATACATTTTATTTTTAGGTTTCGGTGTTTAGTTTGCTGATTGAAGAAAATGAAAACTTGAGGGTTTTGAGATCTTTGAGAACCCTAAGAGCTTTGAGACCATTGCGTGCTATATCCAGATGGCAAGGAATGAGAGTAGGTTGACAATTGAAATTATTTCAGTCTTTCATCATGAAATTTTTATTGCAATAATTAAGAGTAAAGATAATAACGTGTGTAACTATCAATTTCCAGCATCTTTCTCTGCAACAATTAATTCTTTTATACTAAGCTTTCTGTAATTAGATATATTCATTTTTCCATTTCCAGATTGTAGTGAATGCTCTTATGTATGCAATTCCTTCCATCTTCAATGTGTTATTGGTCTGCCTTGTTTTCTGGCTTATTTTTTCAATCATGGGAGTACAATTTTTTGGAGGAAAATTCTTCAAATGTGTTGATGATGAGGGAGAGATACTACCTATTTCTGTAAGTAATTTTTGTATCTCCAGTTTAATAAACTTGGAAACTGTAAAAGTCATTTGTCATTCACTTTTGATGTTTTCCTTTTTGAGATATAATATATGCAATATGAATAACATTTTTCACTGTTGAGAACTGACTAAAATTTGAATTATTTGTTAGAAACAAAATATTATTCTTTCATGCTAATGAGTGGTTAATTATTAAATTTTGTTCATGATGCTAATCAGAATTTCTTTTGCTTTTTAGCAAGTTAATGATCGATATGAATGCCATTATTTGAACTACACATGGATGAACTCCAAAATCACTTTTGACAATGTAGGAAATGCATATTTGGCACTTTTTCAAGTAGTAAGTACAATTTCTTATATTGCTGGAAGAAAAAATTAAAATTTAGTTCACAGTAAAATTCCTTTTATCCAGCATGTCCAGGACCATAGAGGTGCCGGAATACAGGATGTGCCAGTTGCAGGCCTGTGCCTTTAACATAGGCTACATAAGTTCTTTATGAATTACGTTGCAGAATGACATCTAATTAGCACATTCTTTAATATTTTATGCTTATTAAATAATATTTTTTAGTTTTTTAATACAATAAAACTTCACCAAATATCAATTGCAAAACAAAACTATAATGTGTCTAAATTCAATTTATTATTTATTGACATGCTTGGAAACTCAAAAAATACTGTGTTTACTTGCACTGTAGAAGAATCAATGTTAGATTCCAACAATATAACATTGCAACTAACACCACAAGCTAACCTATTACAATATTGTTTTTTTGTGAAAATATTAATAAAACTCACTTTCTCTTCATTTCTCAGCTAGTTGAAGGAATATTATTTGATGCTATTATAATATAATGAAAACATTTTACACAATACTGAATTGTAAAAATGTCAAAAATACTTGCACATGTTAACGGTATACAGTTTGTCCACAGTCCAGCATTTATGGATACTATGTTTAAGGTTAACAATGTATCTTGCAGATATATATCACCACATTTCCTGGTAAAAATTCAGTCATGGTATTTGCAGTGCTGCTTCAATCATTAATACTTGTGTTTCCACATTAATCTTCACTTAAGCTAAAAAGCACAAACAGTCAATAAATACTCAATTAAATGCATAACTCACACCAAAAAACAAATGTATGATACACTGCCATTACTGGAAGTAACCATGAGGTAAATGAAGGCCTGATATGTAAAATATAAATAATTTCTTTAACTGTAAATTTTCAATTTTTCACCGTAGTCTCCTTTCTTTCATATACAATCTTTACATTTAAAATTCATAGGTGAACATGTATTTGTTAGGCTTACAGGCTTATAAGCCAATGTGAACACTATATAAAACTACCAATAAGTACCTCTGTTACAATGTGACCATCTTCTTCCTTTACCATGAGAATGGTTATTTTGTTACTGAAATACATGTGAGTTTTATAAAACAATTCTGGCATTGGCTTAGGGATTCTTTTTTCTCTTTCTCTCAATATTCAAGGAATTATACGTGTATCAGCATTTTCAGTATATCATATTATTTTCATAAGACTGAGGCCCCATTGGCCTATGAGAAGCAGGTCAATTTTAGAAGACATTTTTCAGGAAAAAAGTTCATCTTATAGACCTGAAAATATGGTAACTAAATTACAAGCCACCTGGAGACAATGTATGGCAGATCGTTTGAAGTGCCATATCACACAATGCCAGATAAATGGAATTTTACTGTGTTGAGAATATTTTTAAAATTCCTGATATTATATTTCTGAAATTCAAGGGGAAAATGTTTTTAATAGGCAATAGTAAAATATTATTCACCAGTCATATTTTCTTCCATTTTATTTCATATATTATATTCTTACAATTTGTCTTACTTTTACAATTAATCATAATTATTATTTAAGGAACCATTCCCCATTTATAATAAAATTGCCATAATGTTGAAAGAAATCCAAAGATCACTGCAATAATGTATCACTGGTATATCAGTTTTTAAGTAGGCATAATTAGCCTTATGTAACCTTTTATTCTAAAGTAAAATATGAACCCTATTAGAGGATTAAAATTCGGTTGCAATTAGTTTTAAAATAATTATTTATTATCAGCTGAAACACTGATGCAAAAAATTCAAGCTACTCTGCAGCAATCCCTGTTTTATCACAATTCTCATTTCTTCATAGGCAACATTTGAAGGATGGATGGAGGTGATGGCTGATGCAGTGGATGCAAGAGGCATTGATCTTCAACCAGAAAGAGAAGCTAACCTTTATGCCTATTTGTATTTTGTCATCTTTATAGTGTGTGGCTCCTTCTTCACCCTCAACCTATTTATAGGAGTTATAATCGACAACTTTAACATGCTCAAAAAAAGGGTTGGTTTATAAATATTTTATATTTATTATGTATTATTATTTATGGTTTTAGTTTTATATTTTATCAAGTTTAAGCATCATTTTACGTATACATAAATCAGATGTCAAAATCAAAATTTTCAAATTTCTACGCATTTCAAAGCAGTTTTTTTCTTATTGATAATATTAATTCAAAATAAAAATTACTCTATGTGCATTGTTTTGGAACCAAAATACACATCTTTTTATAGCAACTGGAGTCATCTTAATTTTAAATTTACAAAACTCATAATGGAAGTTTTCATTCACTCAAATTTAATAAAAGATAAATTATAAATATAACATTTCAGTATGGAGATAATTGGTATTGATTGAAAAAATTAAATCAACCTTATCTGAATAATTTACTTGGTTAAGTAGTTACTTTTAGCTTTTATGTGAGTTCATCATATAATAATATTATTTCATTAATTAACAGTATGAAGGTGGAGTGCTAGAAATGTTCCTTACTGAGAGTCAAAAGCATTATTATACCGCCATGAAAAAACTGGGGAGAAAGAAACCACAGAAAGTAATAAAAAGACCAAGAAACCAATTCTTGGCCATGTTCTATGATCTCTCTAATTCAAGAAGGTAAAAAAGTGCAATGATTCATAAATGTTGTTCAGAATGTTAAGAAATTTTTAATCATGAATTTATAATAATGCCAAACAATGAACATCGTTCCTCTTTCTTTTTAAACAGATTTGAAATTGCCATATTTGTGTTGATCTTCCTGAATATGCTCACAATGGGAATTGAACATTATAATCAGTCTCATGCCATATTTTTTGTTCTCGAAGTAAGCAATGCCTTCTATACCACTGTATTCAGTTTGGGTAAGTAAATCTAATCAAATTAGTAATTATTATTTGTTTTCTATTGAGCAACAAATCTTAACACATAAATTTTCTTTTCAGAGGCTATAGTGAAAATTATGGGCCTTCGTTATCATTATTTTACTGTGCCATGGAATTTATTTGATTTTCTCCTTGTGTTGGCTTCCATTTTGGGAATTGTGATGGAGGATATCATGATTGACTTACCAGTCTCCCCCACTTTGCTGCGTGTTGTGCGAGTCTTCCGCATTGGCCGAATCCTGAGGCTCATCAAGGTGAGTGAAGTTATATTATTTGCAGAATTCGGTTATATGCCATGTTTTTGGGAAGAATTGAGTAAGCATCATTTATAGTTTTGAATTTAAACATAATAATTTAATTTAACAATAAATTTCAGTTAGTGTCTATGATTGATTTAGTTTGATTGGATGTTTGAACAAAAATTTAGAACTATTAATAAATGTAAATTTTGGATTACAAAATCATTGTTGCTGATTTGATTTTATTTTTTTAGGCTGCCAAGGGCATCAGAAAGCTGTTGTTTGCTCTGGTAGTTTCGTTACCAGCTCTTTTCAACATTGGTGCTCTGCTGGCTCTTATAACATTTATATATGCCATAATAGGAATGTCTTTGTTTGGACATGTTCGCGAGCAGGGAGCACTTGATGATATGGTCAACTTCCAAACCTTTGGTCGTTCAATGCAACTACTCTTCCGGTTTGTGATACATAAAACCCTTAAATCATTTGACCTTTTGTATGTACATAATATGTCTTCAATATGTTCAATGCCATCACAAAGTCCTGGTTAGCATTTCAGTACTTATTCTGGAAATGGGAAGAACTTCTTAGCACCAAAACTGAATAGCTTTTACAACTGTAATCTGAAGACTATTTGATCAAAATAGTCAAAACTTTGAGTAAACAAGATAGGCATTCTATTGTCTTCAAATTAACTGTGTATGTAAATGAAGAAAGTATGACCATGAAGGATACTCTTAGGAGTTCCTTAAAGTAATATCCATAACACAAAAAGGCCATCCTGAGGGTGGGCCTTCTGAGGGACTTAAAGGCATGTGAAAATCCAGCATGATAGACACGCTGTTAAGCTCTCACACCAGCAACTTTGAGTATGCTAGACATGATGCTGGCATTGAACATGTTGAATTGAGTAAATTCATTTTCAAAACCAATAATTGTAACTTGAGAATTTACATTAAAATATTTTGTTTTTAAGGTTGATGACCTCAGCAGGGTGGAATGATGTTCTAGAATCATTGATGATCCAGCCACCTGAGTGTGAACCTGATGATATAGAGGATCCTAGATTTCCCAATGGTGACTGTGGTCATCCACTTCTAGCCATCACATACTTTGTCTCATTTATCATCATAAATTATATGATTGTAATTAACATGTATATAGCCATCATTCTTGAAAACTTTAACCAAGCTCATCAGGAAGAGGAAATAGGCATTGTGGAAGATGACCTTGAAATGTTTTATATACGCTGGTCTAAGTAAGTAGTAAAAGTGCATTTCATCAGATTTATTTTTGAAATATCTTGAATATTTAAATCAGAGGGTTGCAGCCTGTTTATATGGCAGATTTTATTCATTGTGTTAAGTATTTTGGCTGACAACATAACATTGCCAGTGTTTCAGCACACTACATAAGAGTTTATATTGGATGCTTTTAAGTGAGATTCTGTGGTAGATACAAAAATCGAGTATAAACTTTTTTAGCATTGAAACTTCTTCAGAGAAGGTTTTATGATCATCATTAATTGACAAACGTACTACTTGTTTTGCTTCAAACATGGCTTTTTTATCTGCCCAAATGGAATAAAAAGCTCTTGTTGGCTCTATGTAGCCAGTAGACCATAGCTGATTTAAAGACTTATTATAATATTTTGGACTATATAAATAATGGAATCAAATTTCATTAGCTTAAAATAGAAATTTTATGCTGCATTTGTTCTTGCGAGGCAAGAAAAATGTTCACATAATTTTTTACTTAATTCTTACAGCATGCTGATTAATATCAACTTTATTTTTGTCAGGTATGATCCTCATGCAACTCAGTTCATTGGATTCACCCAGTTGTCTGACTTTATTGCTAGTCTGGATCCACCATTGGGAATTGCAAAACCTAACACAGTGGCACTCGTATCTTTCAATCTGCCTATAGCTAGAGGAAATAAAATCCACTGCCTTGATATCCTTCATTCGCTTGTTAAGCATGTTTTGGGACATGTTGAAGAAACTGAGGAGTTTCGAAAAGTAAGACATAACTAAATGGTGATAAATAATTTCCAATTTCTTCCTCTGGGAACTTGAATCAATTTAGAGCAATAGATTGTTTAAAATTATAAACGATAGTTTTAATGCAACATTGATGTAAGATTTTGTATCAACAGTGTAAATATTTTATTTTGTAATGTATTTATAACTTCTTTTTCTTTGCTTTTACTTCATAAAGCTGCAAGAGCAAATGGATGTTAAGTTCAAGAAACAATTCCCAACTCGAAAAGAGCTTGAAATTGTTTCTTCAACTAGAATTTGGAAACGCCAAGATAAGGCTGCTAGACTCATTCAAAATGCTTTCAGAGATTATGTCAGGTAAGGAAATTTTTACAATTCTTCTGTCTATGTAAAGAGACACTACCCTTATTTCATATTTCTTGTATAATATAGTATTTATGCAATCAAGTATTTAAATTTTAATAAATTCAGCAAAACAACTTTTCAAATATACTTCAGGACTCATTTACATTAGATTTTTCTTGGTCCAATAGACAATTATACTATTGTATAGGACAAGTCAAAAGAATATAAAATATAAATTAGTACAAGCACAATATAAGAAAATATGGAACACTAAAGTTTAGAAGACTAGCTCAATAGTTTACATAATACGTCCATTACTAGCTGAAGTACATGGTATTGCCCAGATAAATCAATATTCTTTACATATGGCAAACTCTTACATGATCTGTAAAGCACTGATTAGAAAATTTATTCAGAGAGAGTGCAACATTTGTAATAAAAAAGTCAGTGAGAGCACATAATAACAACGTATGGTTTTGGAGATAGACATTTTTTTAAATGCCATTATGTATTTTTCTACAGCAGTGCACAGTAATATTTTTGTTGAGCACTATTAAAAAAAATATTTTTCTCTCTCTGAGCCTTATATAATCTGTGAGGTAGCAATTAAAGAATTTATTCAGAGATGAAAATTTGAGAAGTTCCCTAAATTGCTTCACACACAAATCACATATAGAGAGGAAAAATTCCACCTGAACTCAAACCCTGTTACTTTGGAGAAAAAGTAATGCCTCATTGCCCTTCAGTTTGAAAGGAATCAAAAAATAACGCGAAATTTTGGCAAATTTAGTGGCCATCATGAGTGCCAAATAGCATAAGGGAATTAAGGGGCATTAAACTCACCTACAGATGGCACATACCCCTATATTAAATGAAGAGAAACAAAAAATTCGAATAACTTTTTTATGGGAAACTTGGTGAAAATTTTGATCTCTTCATGTTACTTCTGGGAGCCATAGGAGTCTCCATCACAAGTTTGGTGGTGATTTGGCAAATGGTGTGGAAGTAGTTGGTGGGCAGACAGCCTGGCCTGACCTCACCTCTCTTGGCTGCATGAAATGATCACATGATAAACCCATTAGTAGCTATCCCAGTTGGATGGTTGCTATCCCTTGTGAATGTGTTGTGGCTTTGTTAGTGTTAGTTGGTGTCAATACCATGTACCTAGAAGGTGTATGACAAGTGAAAGGAGGAATGAAATCTCTTGTAAAATTGGTAAAATCAGAAAACCATGGATGTGATGATACATAATAAAAACTTCTTTTGTGTTTTGGACCACATAAATAGAAATATGAACAGAAAATAAAATGTATGAGAAAGAAAATAGTGTCCTGCTTGTAAACAAAAGGGGGAAGGGAAGGGTGAGAAAGGTTTTTTGGCAGGACTGAACTCCTGCCCATTGGTTATCAGCTGACCCACCTTGGGTTGAGTCCGCTGGGTACAAAGGGGAAGGCTGGTAAATTCCCAGCTGGATCTGATGAGTAGATATACAAACATATGGTTTTTGCTTTGATGTATATATAATGATATATATACACACACACACTGTATATACTCGTGTGTAATGTGCAGTTTGAAGACCAAATTTTTAGGTCATAAAGTAGGGGTACACATTATACACAGGTAACACTTTTGTGCACTTAAATTAAAAATTGAAGTGTACATATTTTGCACCAGAATCTTGCTTTATGGGTGAAATGAGGGGAAAACCATGCTAATTGTCTATAATTCAGCTTATACATATATGAATTAAACATATCAAACTCCTAATTACTTTCTTACAATCATATTTCCATCCTCTCCAGCTAATCAGCTGATTGCTGTAGTCTCACACAAAATCATCAGGTAGGCTTCCCACAAAACACGTATCAAAAACAAAAAACATAGTATATAGCAGTGTTGGCCAAGCCTGCTTACCCTCAGAGCCACATATGATAACCTTCCTAAGTTTGAGAGCCACATGACACGCATTCTGCGCACAAATATGTAGGATCAGTATGCATAACTTTTATTTGATGCAATACAGAGAGCCTGCATGCCCATTAAGCATCCCCAAAAGGTCTTACTCACACAGCATTATCGCATTCTGACATGATAAACCTTGATATGCCCTTGACTGTAAATGAATAAGAGCCGCACGTTAAGTTAAAATAGCCACATGCAGCTCGCGAGCCGCAGTTTGGTCGCCACTGGTATATAGGTATGCAAATTGAAATAATTTTTTTAGTTAATGAATACCGTATATACTCGTGTATAGTTCGAGTTTTTAAGACCAAATTTTTGTGCAAAAAATTAGGGGTCGAACTATACACGAGTAATACTTTTGAGGGTTTAAAATCTCGAATCTAAAAAATTATCTTTTTAAAAATATCATAATAAAAATCAAGGTATTTTTTGGTTGCCCACCTTGCTGACTTAATTTCTATGATATAGCTCCAAAACTTCCTATTTACCTTTAATTTTATCGATTTTCATTAGAACTATGTTGTGTTTTCCATCTTTTTCTTTTTCGAAGACTTATATACCTGTCCTGTATTATCTCAAAATTCTTTTATTATCTTTATTTATATTATCTTTTATTAAAGGTTATACGAGTAATACGCGTCTATTAATTTTCATTATATAAGCTTAATTTTCGTCTATTTGCTAGAAATTCTGCCACCATTTGTATGTCACATCTCGTAGTTAAAAAGTAATAAATATTTTTCTTCTCAAGATCGTGCAATAGGTTTACGATGTTTACAGTTTATTACTAGTATAGTATTATTATGATACTAAAAGCTGTTGAAAACCAAGATCGTTCTATATATCTCGTTTGTGAGCTTCGAGATATCAAAACGAAAAATGTCGATCCTGACGGAAATCTAGGGTAAAAGAGTAAGTGGAAAGCTAGGGTCGAATTATACACGAGATATATAAAAAAATCTAATTTTTTCGCCGAGAAATCGGAGGTCGAACTGTACACGAGTATATACAGTATATTATATATAATAATTTAATTATAATTATATTTAAGTATAATTTAATACCCATAGAATTCATCTTCCTCATCATCTTCACCACCAAATAACTATGCTAAGAAGATGACCACGATACACAATGAAATTTAAGATTTCGTATTAAATACAGTCATTAAATATCTCTAGCCATTCAGTAGTCCATAAATAACTGTTACATGTGCTTTGACCAATTTAAAATAAATTGACGTGTTTAAACTTCATTCAACATTTGACCTTTAAGCCTTAAGCTTTTTGCCTCGTAAGCAAATTTCCGCAACTCGGAATTTTCAGAGGTTTTTGCATGTCGAATTCGTGTAAATCGAGTCTTGTGTTACCAAGGATGGGTCTATATTTATTTATTTATGGTACCTAACATGACAATATAATTGTAAAATTTAGTTCTTATACCCCTCAAAATCTAGGATGTGCGTTATACACAGGGTATACAAAAAGTCAGGATTTTTTTTGGCAAAAAGTATGGTTGTGCATTATACACAACAACATGTTATACACGAGTATATATGGTGTGTGTGTGTATATATATATATATATATATATATATATATATATATATATATATATATATATATATATAATGCATTACCTGTTCATTACCATATAATTTATTCTATTTTAATATGAATTGAACAGTATATAAGTTATACTTGTGTTCTTTCATATTGTGATTTATAATGCATAATATTTAAAGGCAAATACGGGAGCGTGAAGCTGCAGAGCTTGAAGATGGCCAAACACAAACTTCAAGTCCTGGAGGATCTTCAACCCAACCTCACCATGGTCACCAACCATGGCATCGACTTTCTCAATTCCTCCATGTAAGACGCGGAAGTACTAGCACTGGTAGACGTTCCCTTAATGGTGGGTCTGGAGCTCGTGACAGTGGAGGAAATGGTAGGAGTACATTTTCAAATTACTATTCTATAGCTTCGTTGATCAGAACTTTTCAATTGCAATAATGTGTATATTTGTTATATTTGATGACAACTTTCTTAAAATGAGAAATTTTTTCAAAAATTCAATCTACAAGATGGCGATGTTCTAAAATTTTGACATGTAAAACAAAATATATTCAGATTCAATTTATGCACAATATTGTATAGTAATCTCTTGATTAAGCAGCTGTGGATTGTTTGTATTTGAAAAAGTACTGCATCGCATTTCTGTCATTTTCATGAAAAACATTTTCTAAGTATTTTTAACTATCATGTCATCATCATCTTTGAATTAAGGTAGCAGGTCCCAAAATGGGAGTTGCAAAAGGTTTTCAGGGGATTGAAAAAATGGAAGAGTGTATATGAAATAGTTTCGATATTTTAATTTATTAGTTTAAATTTAATTGCCTAATTTTATTTCATTAGTAATGTTTATAAATTTCCAGATTGTTTTATAAATATTCCATCCAAATTTTATATTTATTGGTAGATGAATGGGGTTAAGGGGATGGCGATGATGTCAGCTGCCATAAGAAGGGGTCGCAGATGTATAATGTTTGGGAACCGCTGAGCTAAGGCATATAATCTAGTTAAGCAGCATGTGCACTCCCAAAGTCTGTAGATATGCACAATATATAAACATTCAAAAACAGACTCCAGTAAAATTTTAACTTAAAATTTTAAGCAAGATTAATCACCATGTAAAAGGCATCTAATATAGTTAAGCAGCACATGCACTCCCAAAATCTGTAGATATGCACAATTTATAAACATTTAATGACAAAGACTTCAGTCAAATTTCTGCTTAAAATTTAGAGAAAAAAGTTTTGCCCGTTGGTCACTTTTCTGAAGAGAGATAAAGACAAGATTAAATAAAAATGAAAATAATATGATGGAGAAAAACTTTGGAGGGAGGTCAATAATGCAACCTTTTGAGACAGAGAGTCAACCGTGAAAGAGATGAGATATTCAAAGACAATTGCCAGCATTGCATGTTAATAATGGCAATATAGTCATTATTTTGATAAATATAGTAGTTAATCATCTGTAGTTGGAGAGATGTTAGAAGGATGCTAAGACAAAAATTGGCAATATTTTTTTTTAATCAGTTACATTTGAAGCTGCAAGTTCTTCAGAGAACTATATAGGCTATTTAAAATTACGTAAATACAGTAAGTTCCTATCATTCATTACCCATTGTTCATCGTTCCCCTAATCCGTCATTTAAAAATAAATTGCCTGTAAAATTGTTTCAAATATTTGCTTAAAAAAGCAAACCAAATAAAACAACAATATGCTAAAGAACACCTGACTCTTATTCATGAAGGAAACTCAACAGGAGATTGGAAAAAGTATTTTTTGAGATTTGTTTGGTTTGAGATCTTTGCCTGTCCATTAAGCAGTATTCTGACAGTCATAAACTTCCAAAGTAAGCACTGCTTCTCCCCTGGTAACCCAATCAACCTCAAATCCTTAACCACAGAAATTAAAAATCAAGTCTTGTTTCTTCCTCTCCAGTATTGGATATAGCGCTGGGAATACATTATTGTTTTTGTAAGATGTTATTGTAAAAAATAAGTAAAACTATGTGAAATGGTTGATTGTCAGAACATATCCTCCTTGTAGTATACGTAAGTCATTGGGTTAGTCAGTCCCATTGTTCATTGTTTCGGTGTCTTTAGTGACCCTTGGAAATACATCCATGATGAATAGTGAGAACATACTGTATATGACATTTAGATTTTAAAATTGATCATAAATTTTCTTTAGTATAAGGGACAACTGTAAAATAATTAGGGCTAAAAATAAATGGTCACATTTCTTAGCAGTTTCAAGGATTAAGAAAATATTCTAGCAGATTATATGCCATGTGCCCAACAAGCAGAAAGTTATGGAATATTTTAACCAAAAGCCAAACGAGCAGAAAATGATTGTTCCCACAACTTAAGGGCATAGTGAAATCATTCTCTGTGATTTTTTTATTATCTCTGCTCTTTATTCCCTATAACAGCACAGCAAATCATGAATTTACTACATTTGAATTTACTTTTTTTGACAAAATATTTACAGTAATGCAGTTTGTGATATAAATATTGCATAATGTATATGAATGTAAAAATTAAACTTTATCACTCCTGTAATTTCTAATTCCTGCAGCCTTCCAATCATTGCATATACACACCTTATCCCTGTAGTTATTATTTTGCAAATTATTACATTGAAAATTGGGTCTATTTTTACCAGTGCCTTTTGTTAAGAAGGTGCAAGGCAATATAATTTCATAATAAACTGCTAAATCATTTATTCTACCTCAGCCTGTTACAGTAAATAAATATTGTTATTAATGGATCCACCCTTAAATAGGTTTAACCTGATCAAACTATTTGGCTCCCATTTGATAATATGATTACATGATAAAAATATAATCAGTTTAATGATATTCCTTTTAAGTAGCTTCTGAAGGTGTCAATATTTGTCTTTCTTAGGAGAAGGAGGCTCTCGTGCAGGTTCCCGAGCTGGGTCTCGAAAATCATCAGAAGTGTCAGGCTGTTCATCTGGTGGTAGAGGATCTTGTTCCTCAGTCGGAGATTTATCAGAACTGATCTCTGCAGCTGCCGCAGCATGGTTAGGGATGCCAACCGTAGCAGCAACCACAGTTCCACTCGCTGCAGCGGTTGTTCCACCTGTATCTCCTTCCCCTTCCCCTAATCAGTCCCCTTTACCTTCACACCACACACCACGGGCGCCTGCATCTACACCCACGGCACCTGCCTCACTCCTCCTCGGTACTCAGAGGTTGGTGGAAGCTACCACTGCCACTACTCCTCTCGGAATTCTGCCCCTCGTCCCCGAAGGTTTTGATGCCATGTCCACATATTCTAATCCCGCCGAAGAGACCACTGTCACATCACCGCCCGAGGGCGACGATCATGGAGTGTCCTCTCACCACAGGCACCGGCTGCACCATCGCCGCCTGCTCAGACATCAGCGCCTTCAGCACTCTCCCCTCCACCAGCCTTACCAAAGGGGCGAGGAGGACGTGGCAGGACAAGAGAGGCCCGAGCCCTCCGTGGAGGTGGTCGCTACCTATCCCAGTGAATGTGGAAGCGGAGTAAGGATCTTGGTTAGTGAGCCTTCTCCCGAGAGTCCAGATGAGGCGATGATGCTGTCTGAGCGACATCCTCATTTGGACTACCCTTTGGATGAGGAGGATGACTCAACAGTGGTGTCTGCAGGAGGAGGAGGGAATAGGGACTCGGGGGAATACTCACAGGTGGTGGGGTGGACTGGGGGCGAGAGGTTGAGGGGACATGGTTGCCACGGTTTAGTTCGTGTCGAAGTTCATCGGAGCAGCGAAGATGCCGATGAGGAAGACTTGAGCGAGGAAGAAGATGATGAGTGCTACCCGATTCGGGAGGGGCATTATGAGACAGGCTCCGATAAGGTTAGCTGATGGACGAGGTTTTAAGGGGATCTTTTCTTTCTCCGTTAAAATATTTTTGAAAGTCAAAAAATGCATTTCTCACTCCTTGGAGTAGGAAGCACCTGCTTTTTTTAGGTAGTTTTGTGGTTCTCTCAAAAGGCCTCTATTGTCTCTTGCCCACCATAAGTGGTTTGAGGAAAGAAATTGTAAATTCGAGCTCTTATCATAATTAAAATTTAGAAGTAATTTTTATGCCATGAGCATGGGACAAAATATGCATTTTGGTATTCTGAGGCATGAATACACCGCATTTCTTAAAAAGAGTTTCTACATGTAATTGATCGCATTTCCTCATTAACCTGTGAATCCCATTATGTCTAATATAGGATATAATATAACAAAATAAAGAAGGCCTACAGCATGAACATTGTTTTTGAATGAATAATGCTCAGTTGTGGTGTTTGAATTAATTGTAATTCAGTTTAAAATGATGGAAATATTTGATTGCTCTTGCAGCAGGCTAAGACATCAATCTTAACAGTTTTGCAATATTCAATAGCAGAAAAGGGATAGAGAAGTGTCCTGAATGCACGTGGATACCTATCTGTTGGTATCCATTGCCTTTTGGTGCTGTATCTGATCAAGTTTATTGAGGAGGAATAAGAGTGGTCATTTTTAGTGCTAACTGTGATGCCTTGTCAATTATAGAAAAGAACTTTTTTGTTTGTCGGGGAACAGAACATGCATAAAGGCAAAAAAAAAGAAAAATGTTTGAAATAGCACAAAAACAAAAATAATATTGATGGCTAAAAATGTTAAACCATCAAATTTTGCAGGAAAATATACAAGGCCTAACACTTCAGACTACAGTGAATGAATGCAAGGATTTTATTTGGTGCTTTTGGCTGAAAAACTAAAAAAATTCGAAAAAATAATATATTATGCATAGGCTAGATTACCTAAGGTTCGTTTTTTGTTTTATTTACAAATATATTCATAAAAGTACACTAATTCCTAGGGTCAGTACAAAAAATATTATGCAATGACCCATTTCTCTTCCACTGTTTTGGAAATAACAAGCTCATGAATGATATCTAACCATTTTATTATTTAATAACATATTACCCTATTTCATTTAACTTGTTGCATTAAAGTAGTGGTTTTCACTGCTAACTAAGGATAAAAGCAAAGAATAAATTGACTTTATCTAATCAACTCAGGTTGAAAACTCAATCGTTAAAAACAATCATAAGGAATAGGCGTAGCTCATATTAACTATCCGCTATGAAATTACTATTAAACAAACTTATAAACTTTAAAGATTACTTCACTTTAGACATGAAAAATCATTGTAAACATAATGAGTACACTGTTTTTGATTACTTCTTGATAAAGAGTTAAATTTTTATGACATTTAAATATTTTAACAAGTATATTTGTTTTAATTGTAACACAATGCAGCAATAAGATTACACTAGTAAATCAGCCTTGGATACTGTTACATCAGAACATTGTGTGTTTATAAATAAGTATTTGTTTCCAAAGTGTGTTGATATATCTGTTATTACAATAAAATATTAGTTATCACTGTTACTAACTGGCATTTTGCCCATCACCTTATTAATACACTTTCATGATTAAAAAGGGAAAGATTTATTGACCAGTTAGATTAGATAATCAGAAAATGCCATATTCTTGCAAGAGCAAATGCCAAGTAGAGGACAATATCAAAATAACTTGCTTATGGTACAGTATTTATATTTTTTCATTTTAGCGGGTTAGAGAATTTGTACACAATTTAAATTTAACATTAATTTACTTTAAGCTTATCAAAATCTTCTTTCAAGAAATCAAAGCATCATTAATCCCTTGGCTTAATATTTATTGCATGGTAAAATTAAAATTTCCATTCAGACAATCCCAGTGCTGTTATAAACGCATGTATTTTAGGTTATGATGTACATTTTTGTCATAGATTTTGTTATTCCTACTTTGATGTTATAAAAGAGAACATTGTGATACATTAATCATATAGGTACTATTTATAGTTAGGAATATGGTGGGTTATTTGAATTTAGGTGATGAATTGTTTGTGTAAATATAATGAGGTATGTCATATCCTCTCTTTTTTATATATCTGCCCCACCCTCTCTCCCCCACTCCCTCTCTCTCTCTCCTGCTTGACAGTCATCATATCCCCAGGTGTCTGTAGTGATGACATTTTTACCTGAATCCTCTCATGGCCCCGTAAAAAGTCTATTTAATATTTATTGATTTTGAAGGCTCACTTTAATGTGGAAAAATACTAGTTATTTAAAATTTATCATTTGTATAAGAGAGTGTGTATGATTATTGATTATTATATTTGTTATAGAATGGTCTGTGTGCTTATTGTAGCTGTTTAGACCCTTTAAATAATTCCTTTTTTATTTCATCAGAGATATTTTGCAGCTTGTTAAATACAATTATGTGCACAATATGAAGACCACAAGTTTAAACGAGTAAATTAAATCCTTTTCTTAGTTGCTATAAAATATATCTCTGCCACCATTATGAATTTAAAAAGATTTCTATCAACAAATGCAGTTTACATAGTTTACCTTTTTAAATTGAGTTGATGACAGATTTGCACCTGATGGATTTTATAAATTATGCCAAGTTCTTAAATTTTACACTTCTGTTATAAAACAAATAGAACACAACTAACTTATAAGATAGAAACTCTTAACACTACTTACTTAGATACTGATAAATGTAGCATCCACATTAATATGATTATTTCAAATTCCTGGTATTCCAAGACCCATACAATGGGAGATTCTAGCCCTCTTCAAACAAAAACTGAAAAAAAATGAGTGGAGTTTTCTTTAAATAAAGGCAAAATTATACAATTGACACATTATATTATGAATTTGTCATTTACTCCACTGATTAGGATATAAAATAAAAGTTATTGCACAATAAAAATGGCATAGTTTTTGCTTGACAAACTTTTGAAAGACTGGGTATTCCCTTTACAAAATTCTGTCCATACCACAGCTGCCATCACATCAAGTATAAAAACATTTAAAGGGTTATGATACAAAGATCTGCTAGTTGCATTGTAATCTGTTATAAATATTCAAGAAAGAATTTTTAAAAATGGTTTCCCATATCTTTTGGCAATGGACAGAATTATTTGTATGTCATCCTAATTGTTGCATATCAATTGTTTATATTTCAATAATATCTGATTTAACATGAAAAATAGTGTAGTTGTTAATTTATGACAACAGTTTTTAAGGCAGTGATTTCATATTTTTACTTTTGGATATTCCAGAAGTTAGGAATCAAATAATTGGGCTAACAAGCCAAAGAAAGAGTTCGTATGTCTTCATTTGTTTACAAAATAAAATTATGTTGTCCTTCAACCTAAGCAAGTGTATGAATTTTTCATTAGTCTCCATAAAATAAGGTAATATCCTTAAACTAAGTTTTTTCTACCAAGTTACCAGGTATTTTTTTAGAAAGTTTAATGGTCAAAAATGAACGATTAAACCGATACATATAAAATATCTATTGAATAATACCTCTTACGCACCTTCTAGTTATATGACACCTAGCAAAAAAGTTCCAGTACAGTTGAGTGGCAGACTTCGCATTTTCACCATCGGTCATTCTTGATATGCACGCCATTTATTCCCTTGGCTTTGTTTTCGTCACTATAGGTTTCCACGAAATTAGTTGATTTTTATTATAGTAGAATATTTTTTATGGCAGTCTCTTTGTTATCTTCGCCCTCCTTTTAAATTTTTAAATTTAATTATCAAAGCTTATTTGTAGAAACGAAATTCTTTTATTAACACGATGTCATGCCAAATAAAATCGAATAAAATAATTTCGTACAAGGAAGGCTTAATATAAGGTTAAAGGAGTAGAGTGGATTTGCGAATTGCACTCGGAACTAGTTTCAATTGACTTTCTTATAACGATAAATGTTGCGAAAACCGCGGTGAATCAATCTACCGCGTTTTAAAAACATTTCTGCAATCTTTTAAAAGAAAGATTTTAAGTTTTCAATCGTTTTCCTTGATATTACTGCTCTCTCCGTACCATAAATGTCATTGATTAAGACCTTCAGATTTTATACAATCCGTTTTGTCTAAATCGATGATTATCAGACGCTTTTATTCGCGGCAACTTCCAAAAACGTATGGAGCCATATTTAATATTTTGGAAAAGCAGGTCGCGCAATTACTATTACTTGTCTGCTTTTAAGAAGGTATTTGGTGTGTGGCATAGATGGTAACAAATATTGCGTCCCATTAATGGATAATGTAATTAAATGCCACCCCGAGCCCTTTCATGCAAATTACCGTACGTGCCCGACGATAAGACTAGTTCTTTTTTCAGGCCAAGTTTTGGGGTCGTATCTGCGAACAGAGAACTAAATACCTATATAAAAAAGATTGACAGTGATTGTGACGAGTCAGTCGTAGTTTAAGTCATATTTATCTTTGATCTGCGCATTGCGATGACAATTTTTAGAGACTAAAATAAAAAACTGAATAATCTTGTCTACTTTATTTCTCATAATTATAATTTTTTTCTCAAAATTAGCTTCTTTAATGGAGGGTCGTCTTACACTCGAGGTCGTTTTTTCGTCGGGTAAATACGGTATTATGCATATTTTTTAATCAAATGAGTGCCACAATTGTGTAGACAAATAAGCAAATCTTGATAAGCCATTTTCAAATTCATCCATATCTATTTGAAAGCTGTGTATGTATGTTAAAGATGTGTCCTCCCTCCTACCTCAAGAGATGAGAGTCCATGAAAAAATCTGGTAATTCCCATGCCATATAAAAGCTGTGTGTTGGGGTGTAATTGGCACGGATATTTTGTGAACTGAATGTAGTCCTAATTGATACCTTTTTTGACTTCGAGCGTCTGATTCTAGATTCCTGGATTTTCAAAATAATTTTTGGCTGGTATTTCAATAATGCTTATACTATATATATATTACTTTGGAATAGCTTCGCTCACTCTTTTTAAAAATGCGCCCGCTTATGCTACCGACCTCTTCTGGGGTGAAGAGAGAGATGCAGCCGTTGGAATTCCCGGAAAAACTAATTTGAAAAAGGTTTAATGCGAGCGCATTTGGTGCTGTTTTTACGAATCCCAAATTCTTGTTTTAAAACTACATCGAGAAAAAACATCTTACTTTTTGGAGCATCGATTTCCAGTTTCGAGAAACTTGATACTTCTGAAAAGACTGCCGAAGTGTCGCATTCCAGCTGTAATGAATTCAAAAGTTCGAAGATGCAATTCTTATGGGATCCGCTGCTGCATTCTCCTTCATCCCGAAACAACAATCCGGTCGGTGTCGCCTATGGCACATTTTATTGGAATGCATATTTTTTCATCATTTCGGCCGAGATGCTTCCGCCAAACGCACTGATCGCTCGCACTCGCTCGCATTCTAGGGTAAAAAAAGATGGTTAAAATAACCACAAAAGCACGCCATCTGCTCTAAAAAACACGGCCAGCTTATTGGATTCGGAGTATTTGCCCATAAATCAAATGCAAAAAAATATATATATATAAATCGTTGACGAGAATCTCTCCAATCTGTTTTATATCTTTTCCTTCTATGCTTTCTGTTCGGACCGAGAAGTTGAAGAGACGGTGGTATTCCTTCTCCTGCCTCGGGAAGGATAAAGCCAAGAGAGAGAAAGTGTGAAAGGGTTTACTCGGATGCTTTTAGCAACCCAGAGCGGCGCTGGAATGGCCTCTCTGATTAAAGTGATAAATTAATATAATCCCACTCAGTGGCGAGACGGCACGTGACTCGGGAAGGAATATACTGAACGAAAGTGGTAGATATTTGTAAATAGCAATGCAATAACATTCATTTTCCAAATTATAATGTGTATTTTATTTTAACCAAGTCTTCACACCCAAGCTGATTGTATAGGCATAAATCCCTCCGCCCTTTGTATTAATCTTGATTTTAAAATACTATGATTCGAAAATAGGATCCGTAATCTCAGAAAAATGGATTTCGCGGGCAAGTAGTGCTGAACTGTTCCGACGCCTTGTTGGAAACAATTCTCTTACGATTTTTCGGGGAATGCACGTGTTTATATTATTCGCCGAAGTTTTGCAGAGGCGCAACATACTTATCGACTTGAAATGACGCAGTGCCACAAAATAAAATGGTTCTACGTGCATCACACGAAACTGTCTTAAATATCCGTACGTTCCTAATCCATACAACAATGTTACTGGTTACATTTATACGTATTTACGTGTGGAAAATATTTTCCCGCAGTTTTTCTTTTAGCAACGGTGCTGCAGGAGTGGGTAGACCTTGGCGGTAGCTGAGCGTAAAACTCGAATTATGACGTCACTGGACGCTATACAGCTATTTTTTAGTAGCGTGGCTTAATGTTACATTGTTGATGATAACAAGATATATAAATTGATGAATTTTAATCGAAAGCCTTTTGATTAAATCGACATTTTGTGAAAACAAAAATGAACGTCCTTCAATTGTCACTCGACATGGGTCATTTCAACAAAGTTTATATTCCAGGTAACCCTATACAAATACTGTTTAGCACAACGATAGTTGACAGATAAACACTTTCGGAATCGGGTGTACCTAAAACGATCATACTAATCAAAATCTCGAAGTCGATTTTTTACAATATCATAAGGATGTCTCTAAACACATCGTATATGAAAAAGTAAAAGACTTTGACGGGTCTAAAATGTAAGCGAATTATTTATGATTGAAATTATACGAGCAATAAGGAACGTTGTCGAGACTAACTCAGCTACGACACTGGAAAGAATTTAATGGAAATATCCGATCGAATCAAGTTTTCGGTAACTCTATGGGGGCAAATAGAGAGTGCAGCCTTTTTACTCACGGCATCATGAAATTTCAACTTATTTTATGTTTAAAAGTAGTTAATTGAGGTGCTAATCAGGTTCGAGTGAAATTTCGATTGTATTCTCAGGTGGCAATCATCAATATTAACCATTCTTTTATCATAAAATTCAATTTTTGCCAACAAAATAATTTTAAAATTTAAATCGAGTGTGTTCTTTGTTTTAACTATCGTTTACGCATTCGTTCCTTTTGAAAGTTAATAACTTGATATTCAAACCCTCCCCGCAGTATCCAACCCTATCCGGACGAAAATCCTTTCGCGCATTAAATCTCGCTTAACTTCTCCGTCTCGTTAATTATAATCTGCGTTATGGCAGATTGAAGAAATAATCTTCTACATGTAGCTTGCATCAAACTTTTTTGATGAATTAGCAATAATCAACATTTTAAACGCCTAAATAGCATAATTAATCTCTGTCAAAATTAAAGTTTCGTAGGAGAATAAATAGTTAATTTATCGCACAAAGTACGAATTTCAGCTTTTACAATAGATAGTGAAAATGTGGCATCTTGAATTAAAATCAACGTATGATTGATTTTTGCTTTTAATCGCTCATAAAATTTCTCTTTTAATGCAAGCATTGGTTGGTAATCTTCTGGTACATCAAGGAAAGTGTTGATGTTAAATTATATGTGTGTGTGTGTGGGCATATGATGGACTTCATAGAACTCCTTCTAGTTAATTGTTTTGTTTCAAAATTCTATTGAATATTACATTTAAATTTGTATTTTAATTTTGTGCCATTATGTTAAATTTTACTTTTAAAAATTTTATTCAGTGTTTCACTTCTATGAACAAGATGATCCAAACGGAACTCATGATGCCTACTTTCCATTTAATCATTTATTTAATACTTATATTGGCTTTAATAGCTTTAAAATCACCCCGGATATGTAGCTCTTTGTGTTCCCAAATTTCATAATTTAGCATTATAAAATATTGCAAATACATTCCATCCCAAACTGTCCCAAGCCGAATCTGCAGGCGCCGAACTGTCCCGTGCCGAATCGTTCGCGCCGAACCATCCCATTCTAATTCTGAACTAGTTTGCCTCGGTAGCTCAGTGGTAGAATATCCGCTCGGCGAGCCGAAGACCCGGGTTCGATTTCCATAATTCATGCTTACCTTCTGGTTAGTGACAGTGACCCTTTACCAGCGATTAAGGCATTGAACTTAGACTAGGGTCCCAGTGCATTCAGCTCACTTTCTTCTTTTATGATTACGTTTGAGAGAACTGCTGTATTGGAAATACGTTTAACTATATTTCTGCTTATGGCGAGACTCCTACGTTGCATTGAGGCATGAGCAATGAATGAATACGAAATTATTCGATCAGTTGCTTTTTTCTATAATTCATATTTCATTACTATGGGAGGCAAAAAAACATTTATATGCCGTTTAATTTGAATGTTTTGATCGTACAAAATATGAAATCAAATGGAGAAACCGTTTCGCGGCGAGTTTTCTCTTTATTAGAAAGATTGCAATCGCACGGTCTTTGAGTTCAAACGTTACCTCGATTCTAGAGTGTCTCCGGAGCATTCGATTATGCTGCCTCGTGGAGACGGTGCGAACTATCCGTTCCCCATTCATCTGCTCCATTTCCCTCTCTCCCTCCTCCATTTCCCTCTCTCCCTCCTCCCTTCCCCTACATCTACTCCCATGCCGCCATTAAGAGGCTCTCTAGCTCCTCTTGCGCGTCCAACACTTTCTGTTATTTTCATCTACCCACTTACAAACATGCAAGTTTACATCGTTCCCAGAAACCGCGATGACCGCGCTTCAATTTGAAAAATAATTTCCGTCTTTATCTTTTTAAATGGGATATCCATCGCATCCTCTAAAGAAAAGGTTATCCTTTCCATCCGACAGATTAAAACTAGAGAATATTAGAAAGAAATAATTCATTCGCCGTCCTGATTCACACCCATGGTACGTATAAAAAATAAAATCAGAAAATCCCTTCTTCTTGCCATAGCAACATAAATATAGTATCTGTAGATTTTTACTCATTGCTAAAATTGAATTTGATAGACTGGAAGTCGCGCCTGTCTTCTAAGAGACAGCAAGCCAAACAATTTGCAGAATAAGTTCAAACGAATTGCCTCTTAACTCCATACTTTGAAAAACAGGTGTTTTGACGCATGAGCAGGGTCGAAGTTAGGAGGCCCAATTCTCTGCTGAGACATCTAAACTGTGGAATTTAGTTAATAAATTAGAGTAAAAGACAGTAGAACACCGTTATAACATGGGCGTCGAGAGACAGCAAAACTGCCTTATAGGCAATTCACGTTATTTCAGGGATACGGAAGTAGAGGCCGGGGAAATATTTTGGTAGTCTGTCTATCTTTTAGCTATTTGAGAATCCACGCCCGACAAAATGAATTGCTGCTTGAAACTAAACCCTTTTGCATTTTTTGTGTGTTTTAACGTGTCTTTAGATGAACTTCTTTCCGAATCTCCTTTATTTATCCACTGATTTCGATAAAATTTTAAATGTTATCCCCTTATTATGCGAGACACTAAGCTGTAGCTTACGTAGTTTATAGCTTAATTCGGTCCTGCCCTTGAGCAAGTTCGTATGTCCATGTATGTCAGCTCGTGTGGCGAATAGGCCCCATGGATTTGGCGAATTAATGTTCTTTTTTCGTCAAATGTATTTTTTTACTAGCAACAATCTCCGAAGAAGGGCGTTTTCTTCAGGTGGGAAAAAAGCAAACTGACTCGACGTAATAGCATATGCTGGATAGCAGATTCATTTATTTGATTAATTCCCTTGGTCCCGACCGTAAAAAATCCCTAGTGGGTCATTGGCTCGAGAGATCTAATCGTTGGACATGTCCTTTACAGGTATATGAAAGGCAACCACATAACCACATATTAGGTATCTAAAGCGAGAAAATAATAAGGGAAAACGTCTATTCGGGCTCAGCTCTGGGTTTCTACGTAGTGTAGATGCAGCTACCTAACACCACTTCCGAGTTTAACAGTGGAGGTGTATTATTTCTCTCAAGAATGCATATATTTCATAGCGTGCGGCGAATAAGGTGGCCTGTTCATCACAAACATGGCAATCATCGAGAATCAATGGGACAATGCTGCCGTAGAACAGATTTGACTGTTTTTGGGAATCAAATAAATGAGTGAGCCTATAACAGCCTATACCGGCAGTACAAATTATTTCACCAAGGAACATGAACTCGCTATCGCCTGTTGCCGTACAAGTGAATGTTTCGCCTAAGACTGCATAAGTTCAACCAAAGGGAGTCCTAAACTTAAATACAGATGCCCAAACGCCAGAAAATTTATGATAGGCGTTATGAGTGAGAGTCGAGACATAGCATAGAACGATATGCACTCTCAGATACAGTGGTTCAGGTTATTCTCCGCTTGAATACTGAAACAAAAATGAACTCCAGCGGTCATCCAGTTTTAATCTTGCTTATAATACACAGCTATAGCGATTTTCCACGTTAACCCACGTTACGTCTTTCTAATAAATAAATAATAATAAATAATCTTCAAGCCTCGTAAGCGCGGGGCCCTGAGCGATTGCTCTCCCAGCCCCTCTAAAGACGTACCTGGATCTCGGTTTCCCCCTAGGTTACTATCAGTTTGCTTTGCGGAACCACACTGAGTAATAGGCTGGAAGTGACGGGAAGATTAAGGCAATGCGGGGTAGGTATATAGAGTGTGCGTGTATGGTAGAGGTGGAGAGATGAATCGAGTGACTGTGGAGGGAGATTTTGGTTTTAGCATACTTCTCGTGTCGTTAACGATAGACGGTCGCGACAATACGCAGCATTCATCTATTCTCCAGAGTCTCCCGGAATTAACACACCTTAGATACATCTCTCCCGGAATCTGGTAGAACTTATCCGGGAGCGCAGAATCTTCGTAATGATATAATTTTCAACTTAACTAATCTTTTTACCTTATATTAAGTAGATATTTTGGAAGAATCATTTCCTTTGATTCCATTGAAGCGATGCTTAATGTATAAAAATGCTCTTTATACAGGACCAGGACGCGCCATTAAAGGGTTGGCCGATTTTTATTACAATTTAAACCGATCAAGAAACATTCAACATTGTTTTCGATTTCTGTTCAAAAGTAAATGGAGTTGGCGGAGAATTAAAGAAAATTGTTACGTTCGTGCTTTCAGTTCCAGTATCCAACGCAGCCTGCGACCGTGTGTTCAATGTCATTAATGAATTGTTGCGTAAAGGTCGAAACAAATTAACTGTGAATCATGTCAAGGCATACATTTAAGCTGCATCAATTTTAATTACTCATTTAAAGATTTCCACGCCTTTTTACTATAAAAACCAGATCTTTTGGAGACTGCTCGAATTAGTTCAAAAAACAAATTCAAATTAAATAAATGAAGAATGGATTTTGAAATAATGCTATTTTTAAGAGTTTGTTATTATAATTTATAGAATAATGTTTAAAAAAATTAAGGTTTAATATTCATATGTTTTCTAAATAATTAATGAAGCATGTTTTCTTGTCCTCGTTAGCTGTTTATTTTAACCGACAGACAATCTCGCAATTAACTACTCATATGGTGGATATCTCCCGGAATCAGCAATATACAAGGTGGCAACTCTAACTTTCGCAATTCAATAAAAATTAAATATAATTATATGTTTCCTAATAAGTAATTAAAACAAGTTTTATTGCTCACTTAAGTTGTTTTTTGAACTAGAGAAAATTCTCCCGGAATTTGCTACTCATGAGGTGAGAATCTCCCGAAATCAACTACTCATAAGGTGGCAACCCTAGCGTTCCGCTACTATCGCTTCGCTGGTAAAGAACACCTAATTAATGGTGCGATGTACGATGTGAAGAAATATGTCTTCCATTAAAAACAGATATGTCCGCACGTGAAACTTAGTCAGTAAACAAGGTCGGATCTGTGAAATTTTCTCGGACCATTGCTCAGGCGTCGAGGAAGCCAACTAATTGTGCTATATAGTGCCAACTGCAGCCTAATATCTAGATATTATTTAGAGTGGTTTCGAACTTAACAGTTTCAATTTGAAGAAATTGGGGCATGCACATCCATTCGCGTGAATATACTAGAAAGGATGTTTCTGTGAAAGTACCTCGGTAATAGGCTAACCAACACCCATTTATTCACGAAATCTTTAGAAATGAATCAGTTTTGGGTGCAAGCAACGCTCTGAATCCCTCTTTCCGGAGTTGTAAACGAAAATGGGCTTAAAGAGATGACATTTCCCATCTTTCGTGAGAGTATTATAACAGGCTCTCTACTGGTCACCGTTACATTCCATCTCCCTGACACATCGAGGTGGTTCAGATCTGGGAAGGGAGGTTTTTATTTAATTGCTCATATTCCATCAAAAGCTCAATTACCGAATCCCTAAAGGCAATTTAAAAAGCTACTGTTCATAACTAGAAATAAACTTCGATTTTTTTCAAGCTTCTGCAAGATATTTATTTCAGTTTAGAAAAATATCTCACCCGAGTTTTATCTTGAAGTTTTTATGAATTTCATTTCATCCTGGGATCCCTATTATTATTATTATTATTATTATTATTTCAATATACAATGCAAGTGGGCGCCTGGCCCGGTGGCAAGGTTACAAAATTAACATATAAAAAAAACATATTTAAAACATTTAAAAACATATTCAGAAGATTCAGTTTACAATTTTTCACATACCACATACAATATTCTATCCATATATTTTTCCTGTTAGGAGCTTCGAGTTCGAGCTCCTTCGTTAATTAATTCATCTTACAATATTATTTAACAATAAATTAACTAAAAGTAATGAAAATCGTTCCCAGTGATATTTTTACTCTTGATTTAAAGGTTTTAACATTTCTAGGGAAGGGTACACAAATGGAACGTTCACAGTCAGAAGATTTGATGTCATAACGGATGATTCATTCCAAGCACGGGATTTATCTTCTTCGTATCTTTTTTGTTTGCATTTTGTTAGGTGTCGGAGCTATTGGTCTCTGCAAACGATACGATTGGATTCGATCTATGGTATCCATATTTCAGCGTAGAATTGTTTCATCGATTAAATTTACGTAACTCGCGGCCAGAGTAAGACTCGGAGATTTTTACGCAGTTTTTAAAGTTAGTAGTTATTGTTACTGCATATCTGTGCATAATATATTAGGCAGGTATTTATCTCTAGCAACAGAAATTCAGACCAATCAAGTGCGAGAGAGTTTTTGCTGAATGCAACCGGAATGGACAACGCTAAAGCGGTAATCACCACATAAATACATAATCCCTTATATACTTTCCATTCCAAAATTGTTGACATATTTAATTGAAAAACAAACTCGAAAATAAAAAATAAATCCGTTTCAAGAAACTAGAGAAAATTGTTAATGTCAAAATCCGGAAATCTCAGAGCCGAAACCTCTCTGGAATATATAATTCTTCGAATTCCGAACATTTTATCTACCGACACTCATAACGAATAGCAGAATGTAATATTTAAGCGTAGTAAAATATCGTAAAAAATATTAAATGGTTAAAAGTGATGATGCATAAAAATGTTATTCTCAAAAGTTTAGTTAGGATAGGGGTTAAGCCATTATGGTATATATCAGATCTCTCCAAACTATGGCCCGCGACCTCATTTAATATGGGCCTCGAGCCTGCAGTAAGTACGAAAAATCTTAATTGACCCAATTCACTAAATCACCTTTTAATGCAAAAATAGCCTACATTTGTATATCGTGCGCATATATTTTCAAAAAGTTTTTCATGTTGATACTCTGGCCCGCGAGCATAAAATGTATTGACCAAGTGGCCCACTGGTAAAAAAGTTTGGAGACCCCTGGTATATAGCGTTGATGCATAACATAAATTCTAAGGATGGTAAATGCAACTATTTTGTGATTGAGGCACCGCAGTATATACAGAAACGTAAGAATCGGGTGGGTCATTGGAGGCGCCTAGAATCAAAACCCGCTAAATCCATTTTTTATACAAATTGAGTTAGACACGTTTTCTTATGGTTCTTATAACGAGGAATTCGATAAAAGTGGTATTTTGTTTCAAAACCTGTCACATCAATGCATAAATGAGGTCAAAGTAGAGACTTAGGTTCAATACCCGCCACATCCACACGAGTTGAGCGTCGTCTTATTCCATAAGAAAACGTGTCTAACTAAATTTTTATAAAAAATGGATTTGGCGGGTTTTGATTCTAGGCGCCTCATTGTAACTATTTCAAACTATAAAATCCCTTTTTAAATTGTAGTCATAACTACTGTTAAATGAGGTTCCTTTTTTTTAAACCGTACACAAAGAGTATTAATGAAGGGCATTGGGGAAAAAACATAAGTGACAACCGCTGAAAATTCCGTGTTTCGTTGTTCCGGTTTATGGACGACCCACTTGACTACAGCTGATTTAGTCACAGTTACAGTTATAGCTAGTGGAAAGTCTTCGACAAAGAAAAATTTGCAAAATTTACGAAGTTTTACTGGCTCGGTTTGGGCCAACAGAAGTTTCTATCTATTCCTCTGGAAGTAAAAATTAATTGCGAAGGTAATTTCATAGAGCAATTTCTTCCGGTACTTGAACATACTTGGAAAGAAAAAACAATACTGACTCACACCCTGTTTTCGATTGTGACCCCATCGAATGTATGCCACATTAATGAAACGATTCATTCTGATATTTTCTTGGATGGTTGAGCGCGATTCTCCGTCTCCTAGCGTTAAATGTGGATACATTCACTGTTCACCGCGATCACGTACTCGCCTCGGAAACACTCCTTAGCTCGCAAAGCGCTTCAGCTATTCGAAACGAGAAACTCTCCCCTTTGGAAAATAAAAATGTCACCTCTAATGGTCGCGTATTAATTTCAAATCCACCTTGCGCGATAGTTTCTGTCCACGCGTTACGCTTGGAAGATGGCGATTTGCTGCGAAGGAAGCGCAAGCTATAACCATGAGAAGAAACGGCCACGCGACTTTACATGAATTCTCGCGAATGGCGTGAGAAATTACCGTAGTAATCGTCCAACGACGGTTAATTTCCCTTCCGTGTTTAACATTCATCAAACGTGTTGCAAAATGACGGCGTGTAATTATCATTTTTACTTTCTTCATATACGAAGAATAGGGGAAAGTACCTATTGTATTCATGAAAAATCGACTTCGAGATTTCAACTGAAATACACGATTTGACGTCCCCTGAACACGTTTTGACCATTTTCTCGATGATTTCTGTGAGTGTGTGTGCGTGCGTGCATGTGATAGCTTTTTGTGGGTGCTCCAACTCAAAAAATATTCAACAGATCAACGCGAAATGTTATGATTAACATTTTTATAAAAGTCAAAAGCACTGATTAGTTTTTGGTAAAAAACGGTCAACCGTAAGTGGGTGTTAACTCTTGTCACTTATCCGTTATTTTAAAATATTTGCTTTCATATTTGATAAAAGTAGAAATGTATTGGCATAAAAGTTGTAGAAAATTTTATTTTCTACAACCTTTGTTTGAAACATTTCCCCATATAATGCATTGTTTAAGAGATATCTTATATTCTTAGCTACCACCACCACGCCACCTACCGACGACTATTGTTAACAATTGACGCTTAGTTACGTCTTAGTAACGCTCCATTTTCTTTTGTTAATTGTTGGAGCTTTGTGGCTATATCCAATATCAGAAGGCTATGGTTTGAGTTTATTTCTGTTCTTTGTAAAAAAATTTCTCGCAGTTTCTTAAAATATTTATTATTATGTAACCTATTTGGAATTTTTAAAAATATTACAGATATGGAAAAAGTCATGTGGTGGCCACATCAGATTTTTAGTTATAAACTCTTACACGGACGGCAGCCTAATTTTCCCGTGTTGAAAATTGCACCTTCGAATTTCCAAGCGTTCAAAATGTCGTCAGTGCGAATTTTTTCGGATGCGTCCCCCACTATGTTTCTCGCTCTGTTCATTTTCCACAGTCACTCGAGTGATGTCACGGTTCGAATTTACTCGACTCGGGTGCAGCATTGTTCCATTGTCCTTTGGCTCTTTTTATTCTCTTCGAAAACCGAATCAAATGTCAGTTCCCCCTCTGTGGAAATGAATCGCTTCCTTCCTGTGACCTTTTGGGCGAGCATACGAATGTCACCCCGAAAATCCGGATCTTGCCGAGAGGAGGTAACCTTAACTCGATTAGAAATCCTTTGTCTTGGCAAAACGCCATGTCTTCGTATCAATTTGTCAAATCGATAAATTAATTGCATCGGCATGGGCTGAAAATGGCAGTGATTATTACATTTCAGTTGATTCGAGTGCTTGACAAATTTTTCGCAGTAGAAAGCGAATTTTAATCTTTTGATTTCAAACATTCAAATGTGCGAAAGTCTTACAAATTTTTTATTACAACTGTCATAACATTATAACAAAAGAAAAAATGTATCTATGAAAGGAAAGATGTTCTTACAAGTAAGAGTAAAACCAATGAATGTTAATGTGAATGAAACCTTAGAAAAATCAACATGACCTTAGTTAGGTTTAAGCAATGGTTTTTGTCAATTCAGTCGGGTCCAAGGGGGAAGGAAGACGATGTGTATGTCCCTATTACCCTCAACTGGATGCATACTTAAACCCATTCCGCGTAAAATTCCTTGATTATGCGCCCCAGACTAGGTCCGTAGGCTAAGGGATAGGTAGATTCTGACAAGGGCAGTGATGGGGAAGAGGAGATTGGGGCTACCGCCCCCTCCTTGGGAAGTCTCTGAATCCGTCCCTGCTCAGAGATAAAGAAGTGAAAGGTACATAGTTAACTATCTTGGTGAAAAAAATTCTTCCGCTTTTTTCATTCTTCAGACGAAATTAATTGGAGGAGATTTCCAATTCCGTTGAATCTGTTTTTCGATTAAATTAAAGTAAACCCGAATTAGAAATTTTTACAATCGCGCTCTTGCTTGTACATTTTTGTTATCCAATTTCTAACCAACAATTAGTTCGAAAGACGTCTTTGGTCGTAAAAGTTTCTAGGATAAGGTCTAAAATGAGAAAAATGTATGCTGGGAATAAGCTATTTGTATTGTTTCTCGAAACGACAGTGAGAGTTGTAGGCGTTGCTCTTAGATTTGACAACTACTTAGAAGTATGTTTGAATAAAAGGTAGATATAAAATTTAAAAGAACGGCAAGCATATATCATCGTATTTTTAATGCAATAATTTGCGTTTAAATTATCATTTTGCTTTTTACCTCCTTATTTTTTACAATTACTATTATTTATAAATAATTCCCATTAAATAATAGTTTTAAAAGTTACCTAAACATCGAAGTTACATTAGCGTTCCAGCATCATGAAAAAAACTATCACATCAAAGAAGAAATCTATGTCTTACATGAAAACTTTTCTGTCAGCACAGTTATATACATTACCAAATTTAGAGAGAAAAATGCTATGGCGAAGTATGTTAATTCGATCGCTAATAAAAAGTAATCTTCTATTCAAATAGATGCTTCGTGATTGCCTAGAATTAAGCCGATAACTTGGCATACCCTGCATGGAATGATATCAAGGGCCACTGAGAATGTTATGATTTAACATGAGAAATGAGCGGTAAAATCAATCAACGCATAATCGCGCAATTTAAACCAGGGCATCGAACCGGAACCGAACCGAAACCGAAAAAACCGTTATATTAGCCGGAGTGAAACCGAACCCAAACCGAAAAAATATTTTTCTGAACCCGAACCGAATCCGAAAACCATTATTTATATCGTTCCATTTTTTCGGTTCGCATAAACAGTAGGGGCGGAAGAAGGGGTTTTCCTTTTGCTTTAATATGAGTCCTTTTTGAAAGCCTCACTTTTCAACATCGAATAAGGCAAAGGCTAATGATTTTATTGAGAATACACACTCCTAAGCCTTTGGAGAGATGCATCTTTGTGATAATATCTATCGGTTCAATGGTGGGATTTTCCATGGACATAGTTATGTCCTATATCTGGTTGATTCCCGTTGAATTTCAGCGGACATCTTCTCTATTAAGTACATAATATCGCAAGTGCTCGTCCAAAATGACGGCAACAGGAATCAATTTTAATAACTTTATCTATATAGGTGCATTTCATTCCATATATAAATATGCATATACCGTATCAAATCATCCCTTCTCACTCAATGCTTCCTTAATCCCTCGTCTCCTTATCTCTTTCGCTTCACCCCCCTTTCCTCTTAAGTCTCTCCCTACCGCTCTTCTTTACTATCTCTTTCCAGTCGCTATTCCTACCAGTCACTTACATCCAATCCTTCCTATAAATCAATACTCAATTGGAGGACATTTTAATAATTAGATCAAATTTTTGTTGCTTGGAGTAAATGTTACTTTGTACATATTTGTCATCTTAAGAAAATATATGTAATTATATATTTTTGGTATTTGTGATATTAACGTCTAAATTATTGTATTAAAATAGTTAAGTAGCTATTCTTTGAACAACTCTATGAATTTCATTCTACATTCAAAAGTGAATTAACATTGTTGTACCTGTTCAAGTACATACATGAGCAGTGGCGGATTTAAGGGAGGTCGCACTTGGCGCGCGCCAGGAAACCCTTGAAATAAGGGACCCCGAAAACATGTTCGTGTATATAATGTCAGAAATATAAAATGTCTCGATTTAAAATTTATTAATTAAAATTTATGATTCCATATAAAAACGATCTATAAGAGGTATCACAAAAGAGGGTAGCCGTTAGGAGAGGTTTCACTATATATTTAGATTGCAGGGCTCCCGACTACGGAATGAGACAGTTCGGCGCGACCGATTCGGCGACGGGACATTTCGACGCCGGGACAATTCGGCGCATGGAGGGAAAAGCACCAACTTTTAGTTGGGTTGAGTGGTTGGGGGTTGGATTCAACCTACTTCCTTCCCCGGGTTGGGTTGAGAGTTCTGAGGTTGGATTCGTTCCGTTTCCTCCCCCGGGTTTGGTTGGGGGTTGGATTCTTTCTATTTCCTCCTGCCGGGTTGAGTTGAGCGGTTGGGGGTTGGATTATTTCAATTTCCTCTCCCTGGGTTGAGTTGTGAGGTTGGTGGTTGGATACGTTCTATTCCCTCTCCCGGGTTGTGGGTTAGATTCTTTCAATTTCCTCCCCTCGGATTGGGTTGAGAGGTTGGTGGTTGGATTAATCTTGCTGGCGCCGAACTTTCGTCGTCGAATTGTCCTATCGCCGAATCGTCCCATCGCCCAATCGGTCGCGTCGAATCGGTCGCGCCGAACTGCCCGTCATCAGATCGGTCGCGCCGAACTGTCCTATACTCTCCCCGACTACTTAGCGCCAGGGGCCCCCAATTGTTTTGCACCAGGGGTCTCCAAATGTTTAACGCCAGGGGCTCCAGAAGGCGTATATCTGCCAATGTGCATGAGTACTGTTGTAGTAAATTGATTATGATAATGAGAGTATCTGCTTATATTGGAATCTGGAATATTGGAATTGTAAAATCTAATAAATTTTGACTGAAAAAATAACAACGGTTTTACATCAAATTGAAGACTAAAAAATAAATAACATTTTTAATAGATTTTATCAGCGCTAAAAAGGAAAAAAATTTAAAAGAGCCGTTAACAAATTGAATAACGAAAAATGTAAGAAGGGAATTCATGCAATGTTTACTGCTCATTACATGGTGAGAGGGGGCGCTTGCACGATCTTACGTTATATCTATTTTTGTCTTTTTGATTTGTGAAGATGAATTTGGTTTAAATAAAAAATTGCATTAATTAATAAAGATTATTTTGGATTTCTATTGAAATCTTCCCAAACAATTCAGTCGGAGCAAAAAAAACCGGTTCGAACCATATTGAAGAGATCCTCCTCATCCAGGGACAGGAAAACTACTAGGAACGCAGCAAATGAACAAGAGTTCCAATTATCATTCCCAGAAAGTGGTAAAGGTGAACAAAATGAATTCCCAGAAACGCGTCTTTTGTCCTCGTTCTTAAATCGGATTACGTCCAATGGCCGCTCGATTGCTTAATTGGTTTTGGCGTGCCAAGAGAAAAAAAAGCCTCGTGCGTGCATCTTCCTCAAATGCCGCTTTGCGGTGCCACAGTTTGGTTTAACTTTATTATACCTCCACTCGATTAATGGTCAAATCTACTCATGGACTCTTAAAGAAACGACTGGTTGTTCCCACATTCACGAATGTAATTATGCAAGACTCGAAAGTATGGAGATTAGCGGAAAACCTTCAACTGCCTCCGGATGCGAAAAACGCGACGAGTGCAATAGTATGATGCTAGATTTCACCGTCATCCCCTTTCTGAACTGTGATTTTAAAAATATATATTGAACTCTTGACTACGCTCCAAATGAATGATATGGTAAACCCCCTCTATATGCGCATTTAAAGAAATCATTTTGTTTATTTATTAGTGCCTGTTTTACTCTCTTGGATTTTCTCTACGAGTTTTACTTTTCCTAGAGGATTCCAAGACCGTTTAGGACAATTATAAAACGAAATTAGCGGAAAAAGAGCTTCCGTTCAATCTTTGTCTCTAGCTACGGTTTTAAAAAAATTCGGGGCTTTATCTCGAACTTTCCATTTTTCCTTCTATTTTTGGAAATTTTTGAACACTGTAGTACATAATTAAAGACGTAATTCATTCTCCAGATTATTCTTAATTATTAAAAATCGTGGTGTGCCCAACACCTATGGTTATAGTTAATTCTCACAAATACGAACATTGTTATGTTTTTGACCAATTATTGTGGGTACACCGAAAATATGCAAATAATCAAAGACTGCCGTTCGGCGAAGTTCTCTGAGTGTTGATAGATAAGCTCTGGATACATTGGTCATCGTTAAAGAAAGCAGTTATTTATATAAGGACCAGAAGATTAAAACATCGTTGTTTTTCAATGCCGTGCCCACGGTGAAAACGGTTACTCCCTTACCGAAGACCCACAAGGTCTTAGCCACTTATTTGGATTGCGTGTCGAGTATCAATTTTTTTCCAGGTGTCTGAAACAAATTTACTAGGAAAACTTTCGAATTTCTTAGTTAGGATCTTTTGCTGGTGCATGCTTTCGTCTCAACAACTTCATTGCTGTCATTCATGCACGAGTCATTGTAGTTTTATGTTATTAAATAAAATATTAGTGGGTGAAGCAGATATTTTTGCCGAAGTTGATTGAGAAAGGAATACGAGATGAATGTTTTTAGCTTTTTGGGACTTTAAATTTAAGCTGTTAGAAAGAGGAAATCATAAATTAGAGAATAGTTTCAATTAATCCTATTTTCCTACGCATTTTTTATTATTTTACAATGAATCATTTAGTTCATAATCAAATTATATTTCGACAAAAGGTTAGGCATCTTTTCGAATTAAATATATAGAAAAGATAAAATAGTTGTAGTATTATAATAAAGTTGTTTTTCGTACAAAAACTATATTGACGTTATACATTACAGTTGAATGGCACGTAAATTAAGGTGGTATCTTCAGCCGAATGCGTAATTAAACAATTTAAGAGAGGTTAAATTTTGAAATATAAAAGTTTTCGAACGAGCCTGCATCTTAATTTCTAGAAATTCACTTGCTGATATTTTAATTTTTAAAACATTCTGAATGCTTCAGTGAAAATCATACCATATTTTTAAGCAATTAAAGCGAAATAAAAGCGAAAGATGAGGTATCAAGTTGAAAAATGAGCTCTTCGAGGCACTTGAGTTTTTCTTTTAAGTGCATGGCGAGATATTCTGGAGTTAAAAACTCCCACTTGGGTTTTCCCGACGTTACCTAATCGTTCTGAATTTTTGTATTTCGCCTTGAAAAAAATTATCCAATGCACGCGTGCATGATTTTTCCTTAATATAAAGACGTGTATGTACTATATTTCAACATGGCAACAAAGACGCAGTGGAGAATTATTTCACGGTGCAATGGGCGTGCATAAGGCGAGAAACGAGCGGACTGGATGCAGAGCTTGTATAAGGATTCATACCTTTCACGGGTATAAGCAAAGCCTTGAATTCAGTACGTTTGTATTTGTTTGGCTTTAATCTGCGCCACTGCATATTGAAGTAATTACAGTAAGAGAATAGACTAGTTTCGTTGTCACATCCTATATTCTGTGAGGTGGCCGAGTAGTTAAAGCATTGGCCTTCCACGCAGTGGTCCCAGGTTCGAGTCCGAGGTCGTCCCGTCTCCTATTTGTGTGCAAGTCAGCGCTCCGTCCTTCGGAAGGGGCGTTATGCAGTTTGCCCCCTTGGTGTTCTTCGTAATGAGTAGGCCAATGCCGGTATCGGGTTTCCCTCCTTCCTTTTGAGTGTGTCCGGTGGGTAAGGAGTTGTGGTTATAATCATCCAAGAGGTTGATTAGCCCGAAATACACACACAGACACATCCCATATTCTGTAAACGCGCGTAAATTTATTCCGAAGAAATATTTGCCGAGTAAACATTCTCTTGGAAAAATATTAATTATGAATGAGGGAGCTCAAGAGTTGAAGAAAGTTACAGCAGTTTTTCCATCAGTCTATCTCCGTCGTCCTTTCATTGGAGTCTCTTCATGTTTTTCTCCCAGCTCCCAATTTTCCTCATATTATTATCTATCATCACTCCCTAATGAATACTTGAGATATCACCCAAATTCTCTTAATATATAATTTAATATATTTCTATTTTAATTGCAAACGCGTTTTTTCGTCGCAAACCCCGTTCTCACGCCGTGAAAATCTTATCGTTTTGCACATCTTTTAAGCCCCAATTAACATACTGACGTAAACGATGGCTTGGCAGCACTTCTATGCCCAAAAAACTTCTCAAGCACGTGTCCCGAAGATACGCAATCTTTAATACATCCCCACACATGACTCCGCCGTCCGCAACTAATGTTTTTCGTTGCAGTGAGGGATTTTTATGGCAAAACACGTCCAGAGAAGAAAAAAATCCCCGGGCAATAGGGCAGTAGGCGTCCTTTCGTGCGTGCCTCGAAAAGAGGGCTAGGGTCATTCCTTTTCGAATAAAACCGTTTCCGGGTGAGTAGGAACCCGGGCCACCGGGGTGGAAAGCCGTAAGTACCCCCCGTCGCCTCGCAAGCACGCCCATGGAATAAGGATAGGCACGGATTAGCGGGCGAGGATTGAATGGGCTGGGAAAGGGAGGGAGAAAAGGAGATATGGGAGGAGAGGAAGAAAAGGAGGGAAGGGAGGAAGGAAAGGAGGGAAGGGAGGGAGAAAAGGAGAAAGGGAGGGGAGGGAGAAAAGAAGGGAGAAAAGGGAGGGGAGAGAGAAAACGAGAAAGGGTGGGGAGGGGGAAAAGGATGGAGGGAAAAAAGGAGGAGAGGAACAGTATGGAAGACGGAAGAAAAAGGAAGTTTCAAACGAAAGCAAAGCCTTTTTTAAAAACTCCCTATTCTCACCCTCCCTCCCGTCCCCCTCCCTCCCACAATTCTGCTCCCCCCTCTCCCTACCCGTTACGCTTTCCGAAGGGCTCGATGCTCGCACCCTTGCGTAACACAATCGCCAGAGGCCTAGTCGTTCTGCTGCTATCATCTCTCTCTCTCCCAGTGCTGACCGATGCTCCTTAGCCGGGAGACGTGGGCATGAGCTTGTGTTTTGTGTGCGCGCGTACGTGAGGGCAGGTGCTTTTTTCCCCTCGGCTTCATCCTCCCTCTGTCCCTCCGATTTCCGCCATCAGACGTGTGACTCACCCACGTGTTGAGACATCCCCCCTCTCCCCTCACAAACTCCACCCTCGACGCTCTTCTCCTTCCGCTCCCGACCCTCCCCGCTAGAGCCGCCATCCAACCTCCCCCGCCTTCCCCTTTCCGGCTACCTCTCCCGTAAAGAAAAGTTTTTTTGTTCCCCACGAGGGGAAGGAGATCCTGAGACGCCGTGCGTCATTTCGTTCCGTGACCACCTTTTGAAGAAGACGAAGAATGTGGTGGCTTTCGATGGAGAGAGTGTGTGACTTCTCCGAGATGTTTTTTTAAGCGTCAAGTTTTACTGCCTTCTTGGAAGCTTCGTTAGTGAAAGCGGTCGCATCGCCGGGTCGCTTTTTTTGCTTTATCACCGACGAGTTTCGGGAGTTTTTCCTGAAGATCAGACGGGAGGAAAACACGATTCTACTAGAAGAGAAAAATTCCGCTTCTCGTCGCGATTTAAAACGCGCTGCTCTTTCATATATACATCTCGTCCGTTTCAGCGATGTACGCGTGATCGTGCGTTCTTTGTTTATTCATCTACATTTTATCTAGACGTTACTGTGATTGTGCGATGACTGAAGAATCGCGGACACTATTTGGTATGCTAACGAGCAAAAAGTTGAGGGAGTAAAAAAAACAAAACGAAAAACCCCGTATCCATTGAAGGCGTTGGGGAAAAGGAATACATTTCGCAGCAAGTCGTCGCCGGCGTAAACTTGGCACGAGGGTTCCTCCCCATCCGCGGCGACCGCGTTCGAAAACTGCAGCGGCGGAGCATCATCGCATCCTCTTCCCCCGCTGGATTATCTATCCGCGGGCGAGCGGCAGATAAGAGAGGATTTTTGTTTGAATGCGCGCGATACGCCAATGTCAACGGATCGATGAGATTGTAGGGAGTCGGCCGTCGCATCCGCGGCCCCGTCGCGTCTGGAATATTCCTGCAACATTCGAGTAGCCCCGTCATTCGTCAGCGGGAACTGCCGACTTATCCACCCATCCCCCTTGAGCCTCAGATGACCTCTCGGACCAGAGATGGCCAGCCAGGAGATAGAGAGCGGAGGGAGCAGCGGTAGTAGCAGCGGCTTCTGCGGCAGCCACGGCGCCGACAGCCTCGATGAGTCCTCGAGCTTATCCAACGAGCCGTCGAGCGCCCAGCAGGTGAGCTAACGAATAACCTTTCCCCCCCAGGTGTAAGTGAACCGTTATTGCAACCGAGGTCGTCCCCACGGCAGGGACTATATTGGCGATCGTTCCGATCTTTTGCCACCACTATAACCATGGTCTGATTAAGGTATAAGCTCGCTAAGCCTCAGCAATATATTCGGGACCACTAAGAAAAAGAAACATCCCATTTCAAATTTTATCAAAATCGGTTGTTAAATAATGGAGATGTGGGAAAAAGAGTGTAGTGTAGTCACTTTTATTCAAATACGACAAAAAAGAAAAAACGCCGCTACTTGCTACAAAATGTATAGCCGATGTAACGTGATAAGGAGCAAGACTCCTCGATCATGTGACGAAATTCCATGCCATAACCATTTACAGCGGATTACTTTTTCTTTTGACGGACTGGATCATTTATTTGTATTGTATTTGTCTATCGCAAGGCTGCAACTAACGTTTGGTAAGCTGTTCGGGCGTGCATGCTATTATTTTTAGCTTTACATGATTTGCCATTGCGTTTTTCAAAATAATTTTTCAAATATTTTAAGTAAGTAAATACCGCCAGAAATATTTTATTACGGTACGGGGCCTCGCACTCTTGACATCGCTTAGGGCCTAAGAATGTCTTAATCCGGCCATGATGATAAGTTTAATTAATTAAATTTTCTGTTTAATATAAATTAGGATCCGCACGGGTTCCGTACTGGCCCTGATTACAACTTTCATTTTAACGACTGTTTTATGAATCGTCGGCCAAATAAATCTAACTAGCCAATTTATAAACTTAAAAACTTTCGTCTCTAATCTTTCAGTGACATATCTTTACCTCTTTTCTACGAATTTTGATCGACAACAAAAAATAAATAAATACGGACGAGTTGGATAGATAGTGAAAATGGCTCGAACTTCGATTTTTTTCCCGCGGCGATCCCAGTCGGAAATGAATCGCAAAAAAGGGGCGGTAGAAGTCTTACGACTCCAATCGATAGCGTAACTTTTAGTTTTTCTTTCTTCACTCGCTTCACGTTTTCTCAACGTGTTGAATACGCGAATGAGTGGAATTTGTCAATCCAGAACCAAGTCCGCAAATGCTCCATAAAATTTGATCTGCTTCCAATTTCTCGTGGAGAAGTGTGTCGTCCAAAAATCGCTTGAAGAAGAGCTAGAATGTGTTTTATGCAGCATCGGTCAATCTTTCTCCCAGATGCGGGATGAGGATTACGTAATCAGATCGCAATATTTTCTGTTTTCCCTCCATTTTTAAAACATTTTTGTTTCTCGATATCTGTTGGTTTTCTCTCACAAATCGTCGTTAACTCTGATAAACCGGCGTCTCAGATGATAGAGAATGAAATTCCGTCCCTATTGAGACTGATTTTTTCCGTAGTCTTCAGAATTAGGATGTAAGGCCCCACATACTAACAGAATACATTCCATGTAGCCATCGTAATTATTCCCGTAACTCTTTCGCTTCGGCAGCCAATGCATCCTCCGTTGTAGCCGTAATTTCTCACGGTGTTTCACTACTGGCTAAATGCGATTTGATGCGAGAGGTGATGTTTGGAGATTATGACAAGTCAATATTTTCTGTCACTCGAATGTTGCCTATTCGAATCAACATTCCCAGATTATTTGGTCGGCGTCTTTTCATACCGTCATTGATGTTTTGACGAGCGCTTGATCTATATTGTCGCGCTCAAACGGTTAAATTGCGTTGAACTTACAGATTTCGTCACAAATATTTATCTCGCTCGATTATTAAAAATGTTTGTTGTGCATATTGCTTAACCCATTGTAAGCTCATCACTTTCTCTGTTGGCGTGCTTCAAAATTCTCAGTTATTCGTTTTTAGTGTTTTTTCTTCCAAAAATTTATTTGAATAATTTTCGCTTCCATAAATTTTATTTTATGTCCGACTTTTTTACTGCGAGCAGTCAATTCTTGAATTATAGTAGATGAAACGTAATTTTTATGTGACTAATATTCGATATCAATAAAGTTTTGCGCCAAGAACTTATGCACTCGTAAAGAGAACTTGGAATTACGCTATTGAACTTTAAAAAACAAGCTAATTTTTGGAACCGAGTTTTCCGTTACACGAATTTAGCTTATGGAAGAATTTCCGGAATAATTAAGTATAAGCATCTTGTAGCGATGAACAAGTAACTGAACGCAAATGAGAATAATCGTTTTATGGTTCGACGAGTCATCTCCATGTCCCTTGACCATGAAGACGAGCATGAAAATCGAGTTTATGCATAAAAATTAATGTAATTGGTCCATTAATAGTTTCCTCGCTAGTGAACTGTTTGTGAAGACGAGGTGGTGGATTTACATAAAAAAACAGCCATGCTTATTTTTCAGCAATTCACTTACATGAAGTAAAAGAAAATTACTCGCGCGAAGCAATTAATATTCATTTCTAACATTAATATTACATCATTTAATTAATTTGTTACAATTGCGTCATGCATTGCGGTAGTCTTGCAGCGAACGGAAGGTTTACTTTTTGTTGACAGTTGGAGCTTAAAGTTTTGATTTACTGTTATTCAGTTATAAGATACATAATTTTAGCGATTTGAAATACAGGTTTCCCTCTCTTTATGCGGTTTCGCTTTATGCGAATTCGCTATTATGCGACAAAATTAATTTTACCGAAATTTCTTTTTATGCGTCTTTGGTTCGCTCTTATGTGGTTACGCGGCCAGTGCAGTGCAATACAAATGATAGAAAGTTCTCCACTACAGCACAAGGCGACCATTCAGCCTCTCATTGTCTCTTATGCTGTGTGCATTAGTACTACAGTAAAAGAGATGAGAGTGGAGTGGATATTGTAGAGTGGAGATGAGATGGAGATTTTGTGTGATACTGTTTCAGCACACTTGAGAAGTTTTGTCTTCTTGCCCGCGGAACATGCGTTGGGCCAACCCAACCCTCCAGCACTTTAAACCTCCACTATTATGTCACTCACGACAGCCACCACCTGTGCTCGTCTGCCTCCTTCTATTGGCGAGTATAATTTAGTGTTAATTGTTTTAATTTTATATTTAGCGCATAAGAAGTCGTTATGGAGCGAAAGAAGACCGTCTTGGAGGGGAGTTAGGATTGCTTGTGGAACGTATCCCTATTTTTTACATGTAAATATGGGTTCTGTTTATGCGAATTTGCTTTATGCGTCACTTTCCTGGAACGCAACCCCCGCATAAAGAGAGTAGTTGCATTTTATCTACCAGGGGCATGCGAACTCAAAAACATATTTTTCCGAGATCGCCAACTTACTCCCTGTTATTATTCGAGACATACGTAAAAAAAATGATGAGTTTTTAATGGCACCCGTAAATAAAAAATCCTTGAACGTGAAGCGTTCGAACGCCGGAAACATCGCCCTTGAGTCAGACAAATGTGGTCGCCGCGAGGAGGTAACATGGCGTTCATTTTTTTGTCGCTCGTAACGAATTCGCATTCTATAACACGAGGGCTTCCGGTTCGAGGCTCGCTTCCGACAATGCCCGTTTGCCACGGCTTGTAATTTCGTCCGTCAGCGTTCGTTTTCATCGTTTCGCCCGTCCCATTCAGGATGAACGGCCATCAAAACGTGTGCTCTGGGCACGGACAAAAACAAAAAGGTCGTGATGCGTGACGAAGTGGCGGCAAAGGGAAACAATAAAAAAAACCAACTCAGCGGAATTCGGCGTAACGACACCTTTTTGCTGAGCGAAGTTCTTCGTGGAAGGGTGCTGGACGTAAGGGACGCAGCCGCAATTCACTAGCTAGGAAAATACGCTTGGGGATCCATAAACCTTGTAAAACTCATGAAACCGACTTTAATGTGGCAACTTGCCAGCGAAATTTATCGAAAGATCGAGCTTATATTTCTGCCACGAATGATTGACGCCGATTGGAATGCTGGGTCTTTTTTCTTGGCGGCAGTTTCGAATCTTTTATGCAGTAAACGGTTCACGTGATGAAAAACGAATAAATTTTAAATGGGTATTTAAATGAAGCTATTATCTCCGTAACATGGAATCAGACGTGTGTTTAGCACCTTCGAAAGACGTTATTAGAAGAGCTTCGGAAAATTATAACTGTTTCTTTTCTGGTTCCATAATTATGAATATTCATTTAACTCATATTCCACTGAATTAACAAGCCGTTTGAAGCTTGATAAGGAAGTTCCGTGACTTTGACAGAGTAGGTGTGACGTCTATCAGATATAAGGAGTAAAAAATGATCATTAAAAAAGGAATAATGGTCAAGTACGTTAAGATCGACAGTGGGGCGGCGTTATCGGGGTTTATCTTGCTCCTGAGACAATCAATAACAGAAGAGTTAACATAATTCTTCTGCTGCATTTTGATTAACATAGCATAACATTATGTAAAATAAGGTTATGTTCATTCGTAAAGCGGTAACCGCCTATATTTTATAGCATGAAAGCAGACGCAAAACATTAATAGAGAGCAAGTGTACGGTTATACCACACGAAGGCTTTTAACCCTGATTGGAGGATATTCTCATGACGTAATAATATGATCGAGTAATGACAGCAAGTGCGTACCACCCAAATTTTCTTTTTTCAAAAATATCTTTAGTTACATAACTATTTGATTAAAAAATTGTATCGATGTTTAAAAATCTGGGGTTTCCTCATTACGTAATAGGTCTTTTCAGTACTTACCTTCCATTAATAAATTACACTATTTTAAAAACTGTTCGTTTTTAAGTATTTTCTTATAAAAACAGGTAGTTTAAAATTAAAATTGATTAACTCATAACTTTTATATTTTACACTCTCACACTGAACAATTCTTTTTACGTTAACAAATTAGATCACTTACGGACATTCACATTAATCTGAAACGAGACCTGACGATAAAAAAGCTCGCCCCTTAAAACTTTAATTTGTTTTGTGAAGTAAGGGGGGTAATGGGAAGAACATTCGGTGCATATCACAATCACCGTTTCCATTCTTTACTTTCGGATATCTTTTAATTATTTTGATCACTACTCAAAATGTGTGGAGAAAATTAATCTGCCTAAAAATAAAAAATCGAAGGATAATTTCTCCTTGCGTCTCACTTTTTCGACATTTTCTTTACGGTTTAGCGTGTCGTCTAAACAAAACGTCAGGGATACGCAGTATATTCGTTCCGGGATGGGATTTCACATGCCGCTGGTCTATCTTTCATTTATTTGTCCAACCCCGACCCACTTTCTAGGTGCATCTTGATCAAAAGATTTTAATTTCTCTAGGGAGGAACGACCCCTCCTCCTCCGACCCTCCCCCTTCACCCCCTCCCCTTCTACCTTCACTCCCTCCCCTTCCTCCTACACCCCCTCCCATTCCTTCCCCTCACCCCCCTCCCCTCCGGAGATAAGGATATTTCCGATTTGCATCGATCTCACCTCTGTCTCATTGTCAGATCCAAATCCAGATCCACCTCCCAATCCTCTTTCAATTCTTTGCCAGGTAAAGTTTTCTCTAAAAGATCCGCATGGGATTGACTTCGTTATTTAAATGAGAATTTATTTAAATGCAAAGAGCTACGGTGCCAACAAAAAACAATGCGGCCTGACTGAATCGGAACCGTTAACAAGTTTTAGACATGCTAGTCGTGTCACTGAATTAACTTGTTATCTGAAATAGGCCTCTTGTTGCGATGCTTTGGAGCAATCAGGATCTCGTACTGTTTTTAAAGGGCATCCAGTTTCGTTTACTCGATATAGTGTGATAACGAACTGGAGTTTATTCTGTTATTGAGTTTTGTTTTGAACTTTGGAACAGCAACGTTGTTCAACATTTCATTCGATAATTTTTAATGTTCTCCAATTATATCCTATTCCTAAGTATCTCTTGGTTTATTCGTTATTGTTTTCAAACTAAGGGCTCTCAAGGGGCAAGCTAAGTGCATACAAAGTAACGGCATCCTCGCATAAGTTTCCATGAAAAAATGGATTCTACATTTGACATTTCCAAATCTTTCAATATAACAGATGTCTATATATGATTAATGTTAACGGAGAGAATATTGCATTCTCTCGTATTTATTATTTTTATAAATCTGTTGTTTTGGCGGTCTAAGTTCGGCGTTAATAAAATTATGAATTGAGTATTTCACCGATTCATCTGGTGTTCAACTTAAACAATATTATTTTTCAGTCGCATGACTATTTTTCAGACAAGTACGTATGTTGAAGAGAATGGAATTCCTTTAATGCACAGCTATAAGAAATGTCTGTCCTCACTGATATCTTCTATTCAATATCATAACCCGATTTCAGGGAGTAATAATGTCCAAAAAAAACTGTACGCGAATTAATTCTGTTGGTATTTTGGAAAAACCGATGATTGAAAAGATGTTCTCGCGAAGCAGCTGCGTCGACTTAGGCCAGTATTTTTTATCTAAACCGCCGCTTCCTTATCGTTTTGCTAAGTTTTGGCTTTTTGATGCGCGTACGAGATGCAATTGATATAAATTTTTCATTAAACTTGACTGCGTGACCCTTTTACTAAAGGCCGAATTGATAACTCCGTTCTAATAGCGCGACTAATTAAAAAATTTTAATTAGTGTTTGGAGAGAAAGGCGAATTGAATCATGTGACGCATTAATTGGAGCGAGGCTGAAAATGTTTGAGTAAATTAATATTATTATTGCTATTATTACCAACTGTACATTACAGGTTGACCTTCTGGCCGTTTAGCAACGGCCATCAGTTACAGTGAATTATGCTTTTTTCCAATCACTGGTCAATAGATACATCTGCTTTACCGAACCGTAACCGCGGTGCCAAGAACATATGTATATTTAATCTCAAGAAAAAAACAATCCGTACTGAAATCACTAATTACGTTTTATTTACTATGAAATCCTACAGTGGAACGAAATTACTCGGTTTTGGCTTCTATCTGATGATTCATTATCGTAAGTTTTCTACCTCTCGGTAGGTTTTAGGTCGATTCAAGCCTCCCCCATCTTCAATCCGTCTCTGTCGGCTACCCAATATTTTGAAAATCCCTAAATCTATCAGACTCTTTCTTTGCCTTGCCATACAAACTTAATCTTCGGTGTAGAAACAAGGAATTTTGCGCGGAACGAATTTAAGAGTGTACCCAGTGGAAGGCAATGGGATCGTTCAATTGGGGAGGAGGAGGGGGGGGCGATCGCCCTCCTCCCCCACCTTGAATCCACCACTGCTTCCTACCTCTTTGTCTGTTTCCTAGCATCCTTCCTTCTATGACGTCATTTAACAGACTCTTGTCTCTTAAAATCTGACCCGCCCATTTCTTCCTATCCGAGGGCTCTTATGCCTTTTTGCAGATCATTTTTTAATGGCCGCGTACACCTTAGCACGTTTTAAAGCAAGGCCGGGCAACCCAAGCCAAGAGAAGAGCTACTTGAAGAAAGTATTTTTTTTTAATAGCTAAAGAAAAAATATTTAAAAAGGTTTATATAGATCTGCTAATGAGAAATTTTGTTTTCGATACTTCTGCTGAGATATAGCAGGCTGTCAACAATTTTGAATTTCGCGATTCTTAATCGATTTTCCAGATTTGTTTCATTTATCAAAGCTCTATTTTTATTTTTTGCAAATTTTAATATTGAAAAAAGCTTCATTTCGATATGTACTTCTGAAAATAATAATAAATTTTAAAGGATATTTTCCTAAAGCTGGATATTTTTTTGCTGTGCCGAATTTGCTATAAAATCCAATTTAATCTTCCGCAACTTATTATTGCATCGTAAATCCATTAATTCTAATTGATATTCTTCACAAACAGAACTCGCATCAATGTAAAATGGGCTTGTGAAAATTTTGAAAAGTTTATCATATGGAGAAATTTCTCCATTTCGTTGGAATGCGGGTAAACGAAGTGGAGGAGATTATGCACATGTTTAAGAAGCATTTGAAGGTGTTTTTAGCTGTTGTTAATCTCTTCTTTGCGTTTATTTTTTTGTCACTGTTAGTATTGTTTTTTGTTCTTCATTTTGGCTACTTTTGAAATGTATGATTTTGGATTTTGTTTTTTAAAATTTGACTGAAAATGGCCGCATTATATGGCCAAATAGAAAGAACACGAGAGCCACATGTGACTCGCGAGCCACGGGTTGTCGAGGTCTGTTTCAAAGTGTTAATGAAATGCTTAGCCCTTGTCATTTTTATAACATTGAAATTCACAGTTATATTTTTGTTTAATAACGTTATTCTTAGTCGTCAAATCGCAACTTTTGATTTCGAAGTTATACATGAAGAACGAAGTGAGAAGAAAAAATATAATCTTGAACACTTTCGCCTACTTCTTCAAAACCCTTGAATTACTCCCAAGAGTACGCGTACGTCGGCTGAAAACCCCCGGTGGGGTGGGGTAGTTTCCCCTAAGCCCGGAGTGTGTTATATTGCGTGACTCTTTCGGTCCCTGGCGTGGAGTAATTTCCCCTAAACCGGCGTGTATTTGAGTACTTCCTTTTTATTATTCTGATGATTATAAGGAGGTTTCTCCATTTTTCGTTAGTTATCCTGCATATTTCACCAAGCAAAGGTTCAAAACCCGCTTTTGGATAAAATACGTGTCCCACAACATCCTAGTGGCGAACAATGTAAGTGCAGCTTAAGAGAAAACCGCCAACGGAGAAACGCGGGCAGGAAAAATAATCAGTAATCAAATCGAATCTTAAGTAAATACAATCCGGACGTTATCGCTAAAACAATAAGTCAGATCAGTGAGAAGTGATCCTATCACGTACGGCCCACCTTTAAGACGTTTCTTATTTTATTTTTGTTTGGAAAACGTGAGGTCGCCCTCTTTCGAAGGATGAAAGAATAGCCGCCCTAACAATTCCCAATTAACTTTCTAGTGGGCATCGCGTGGCCTCCCTTCAACTGTCATGGAGATAGAGATACTATTTCTGGGTCTTCCGGCCGCACGGAATCTGGTCAGTTAAGCATTAGGTGCGAAAGATAGGATACTGTGAGACGTAAATGTGTTAATTACAGGTAATTGGATCAATCCGCGGAGACGTTCCCGGATACCACGTGGAAATTTACGGAGAAAACAAGAAGAGAATAAATCACTGCATGCGGACTGGATCCTGACCGCGAGAACATTTTATACCGGTATGAGAAAGCGATATTCGAAATTTAATGCTGGAAATTTCTTAACTTTAACCTAAGCTTTGTGATAAATTATTTACCATTCAGTTTTTAGTGCTAAATATTTGTTTTGAGATGGCATTTGTTGTGTCATTTACCGCATATTCCCAAACAACTTCAGATGTGGATTATTCTACGACCCACCGAAAGACTCACAAACGCTAACACCGTTGATGTTTCTCCTCCCGCGGTAGAGATTCACTTTACTTTTGCGTTTTTCTTAAACGACTAGATCGAGGCTTCCTATTATTTATCCGCACCTCATTTCAATATGGGAACATGAAATTCAAAATTGATTTTGATGAAGAAGAAATTTCACTACACTTCATTAAGTGTCTGCATTAAGGCTTCCGAGAAAATAATTTGCTCGTGATCTTATTATCGCTGATTTAAAATAATCCCAATTCTAATACCGATCTCTGGACTAATTCAAATGGGCTTGCATATTACTAATAAGTGAGCGCGATTTGGCTATATGTAGGATGCGCGATTCTGTATAAAGTATTCCTTTCTTACAGAAATTCAAATGTTTTTTATTACGTAATAAATATTTGTCTCTCATGATCTAGCCTTGAAACATACTTTATCCTTATTGACACATGTCAATATTATGTATTTTAACGGCTTTTCGTGTCGGGTCATTTCAAAATTCCAAATAAGAAATATCAAATTCATCTTTATGCTGAATTCCAATTGAAGATTAAGATAACTCCGATAGCTATAACACAGTTGGAGAAATCAGATTCTCATTTCGGCTTCAAAACTATAATCAACTCTTGGTATATCATATCCGAGAGAGGCTTCCTTGTGGCGGAAATGCACATCTATCTGGTTTTTCTAGCTGCTTTGTCACTATCAGAGTTATCTTCATCACCAATAGTTGCATTTAATTCTTGAATAATTTATGGGAAAATAATAAAAAATTATAGACTTAAATCGCATGTTTATATTCCTTGAAATAAGTAAAAACATTAGTTGTTTTAGCGCTCCGTTTGCTAGTTAAGCTTATCCAACAACAGAAATATAATTTTCCACTTCATGAATTTCACGTTAAAGGAATCGACTCCCAGTCTTCAGGCCAACATAGCCTTCATGATTTTAATCAAGGTTAAATAAAAATCGGATGCAGGTGTATTACATAAAAGAAGTTGAATGAGGGTTAATGGTATAGATTCACGAAAAAAGGACCAACAGGGCTGCGGCTGTACCACCCCAATTCTGGAAAAAGACCTTTTTGAAGCACTTCCTCGTTCTTCTCTTGTAATTTTATTGGCAATGGCCATGTTTAAAAAACTAAGATTATTATTGAGTCTTCCTTCCGGTATATACAAGTTTTCATCGAATAGTCGAAACTGTTAATCGCGCGTCTGTCCAGTCGACATTAGAGTCATTGTTCGCCTCCTTACAAAGGAGTAAACACGGTCATAGGGATTGGCCTATTCTCGCGCTATTTGTGACTAAAGAGCTCGAGCCTTGTAATGGTGTCCCGTCGATAATTTGCGACAGTCCCTCAGACAGCAAGGCAACTGTGAGGGTGCGGAGAAGAATTCCACGCCAGCATCGAAGCAAAGAAAACTCAGAATCCACTTATACAGTCGGCGACGGCTGTGCATAAAAAGTTACGAAACAACTTTAGCTATGACTGACAAAACGCTTTCGTTTCGTTTTGAAACGTACACAAAGTGATGATTGCGGTAGTTTATTTTTTTACTACTCATACGCGTTTTGATTGGCATAATTTCTTTGTATTCAATTGAAAATGCATGTTCTTGAAAGTGCTTAAATAGATTTCCATCTGATAAAGGATGAAAGATTCAATCGTAGAAGAATTAAATTTTTTATTAGTTTAAAGCAGAATATTCCAGTATTAATTTAGTTTACAAAATTACTGTACTACTTGAATCTGCTACTCGTTTAAATAGTCGAAATTTAATCTTGTTTCGTTAGGAGTTAGATTTAATCTCCTACAAGGTAAATGATTTACGTAACCATACACATCGGTTCAAGGGATATACACACTCAGATAATCATTGAACCACAAACTATAGAATTTATGGTAACTTCAATCTACGCCATTGACCCAATAACATAATAGGTTTACGGGAATTATTCTTTGTCGGTGACCTCTTCATGCTCAAATTCCTTAAGACCTAGATACGTATTCCGGTATCCATGATATCGTCTTCAGTAGAATTTCGACAAAAGTTGGTAGTTGGAGTGACTTTTAGTGAAGAATTGAAGTCGGAGAGATTGGTTGGAAGGGATGCTACATTTTAAGGAGATTATTTTTATAATAAGATGTTAGTATCTTTTCGCTCAAGTTTTGATACACGCAAGTTTTGGGTAGAAAAATTCTCCGCCAGGTAGGACTTGAACAAAATCCCCACCACTGCCTTAGTAGTAAAAATTTAACCCGACTCAACCTCCATAAAAAACTTTCCAAATGTGATACCTTATGCTGTCGCAATATGTATGCACAAATTTTATTACTCAGGTCAAGAGATATATCCTTCTATGCAAGAGGAAATGTAAATGTATTTTCAAAATAAACTTTATTTTCTCGTTTTATATTATTAAACCATTTCCGTCAGCAACGTACATGCGGAATCTGGTGGCAGTCGAGTGTAATAGAGAGAATAAAATCAGATATGGGGACAGAAGTTGCGATATGAAACCATGAGTAATAAGGTAACTACATTCTTTTGTTCGAACCCTTTCATACTTTCTTCGAAAGATTTTCTCCGTTAAGTCCGATAATTTTCTTCCTTCCACAAAATTTCTAAACGAAACTGTCAATGAGACTAACTCACATTTTAAAAACAAACGTAATCAGAAAACTTTATAAATCTTATCCTACCAACGCATTGGATTTTTTTCAAATATAACAACACCTTAAATTTTATATCGCAGCCTTCGGCGAAGTCCAATTTGCTTATCAAACCTTGCGTTTCACAGAATTGCGATTTTATTAATTATTCGTCATTGTAATATAATATATTTTTCAAAATGGAAAGGAAATTTTCCATAACATTTTAACAAATCGGAGTGGCTTAAATAAAAACCAATTCCTACTAATTTTCCTCCATAATGTCCACGGCTAGAAATCCATAAGCGAAAATAAATACGCGCTCCTTTATATTATTACTATTCAGTTGATACCGTTGTACGGTTCTACCAGAAAAAATTATCTTAAAGTTATAAGAAAAACAGTCAAAGGGACCGACTTTAGTGACTTATCGACCAACCTCTGCTACATTTTAGCCTGTCCTCGGAATCAGAGAACCACGGATATTCCACCTCCATCAACAGTTTTCTCTTTTCGAGAGTCGGATTAATTACATCAGAAAATGCGGTACGAGGGAAAGAGGGAAGGAAGAGGGTGGTGTGGTGAAGGAATGGGGTGGGGAGGGAAGGGATGGGGTGGGGAGGGGTGAGGAGGAGCGAGGAGGGGTGGGGAGGGTAGGGGTGGGTGGAGAGGGAAGGGATAGGTGGGGAGGGAAGGGGTGGGTGGAGAGGGAAGGGGTGGGTGGGGAGGGAAGGGGTGGGTGGGGAGGGAAGGCGGTGCGGAACGAAATTGCGAGATAGTGGCACATGAGAGGTTTCCGAGCGACTGAAATCACGCAGTAGAATGCGTGACCCGAGCGGCGTCGTAGCTCCGAGACCCTTCCGAAACACGAAATTCGGTCACGGCGCGAACGAAATACTTTGACCGAGCAACTAGAATTCGAGGAGGGAAAATGTCCATCCTGTGATTTATCTGGATCGAAGAAATTTCTGCCATATCTACAGAATTGGGGGTCAAAGCAGATGAACCGATCGGGATAACGATAACTGTGTTTTTTTCGCCATTTCGGGTTTAGGTTCCAAATCCTACTTTTCTATCTTTCCCCCCTCTTCCAAGGTTGGGCCAATCGAAAGACCTGCGAGCGATGATCTTTCGAGATGAATCAAAAGAAAAACATAGCAAAAGTGACAAAATATCCTTTTCCAAAATAGCCGCCCGACAGTTTCTCTTTAGGTTACCTGAGTGATTAGACGTTTAAGGTTAGTTTTGTTCTTAGGTCGCTGCTGTTGTAGATTTATATTTGATAGGATGTCTAGTCTGCGAGATTACAAGAATCTTCTTCATTGCGACTATTGTATGTATGTATCAGGAGTGTATATTATCCATTATTCATCGATTCGCCCTTTTCTAAAGTAGGATTTCCACATATCGTCAGCGTATCAAGTAAGAACTAGTATGGATGGCACTTTTTGTCCATTCGTCCCTTTAGTTAAGTATTTCATTTATTATACTATATATTACCTTATTACTATATTGGACTTGGACTTGGAGGAGAATGCTGAAGATACAATGGACAGATAGGATGAAAAACGATGAAGTGCTACGAATAGCAGGAGAGAAGCGAATGATTATGCAGACTTTTAGAAAGAGGAAGGCAAACTGGGTTGGACATTACCTGAGGAGAGAGAGTATGATTAAAGACGTGTTGGAAGTAAAACTATACGGAAAAGGGGAAAGAGGTAGAAAAAGGTTTCAGCTGATAGACGATTTGAAAGGGAAAGAGAGTTATCAAGATATGAAGAGGAAAGCGGAAAATAGGAGTATATGGAGTACCAGGTTTTACCATGAATAATCACGGACCAGTCTACGGACAGACTACCTATGAAGATGACTATATATTAGGAAAAATTGTTATAAACTGCTCTTTTCAGTATCATCCTGCCCGGTAAGGAAAGTACCTAGCCTGATGGTCGCGAAAACTGGGCAATGTATATGGAACAGTAGGCGTGAATTTAGGGGGTGAGAGGCCCCTAGGCGATAGTGGTTTGCGAGGACCCTAGGCCAGTGATGGCGAACCTTTTCTAGCACGCGTGCCAAAATTACCTTAATAAGAGAAAATTTTCCTGTTGGCGTGCCAGTACCTATCATAAAAATTTGTGTATATTCGTATAATATAGTGCATAGAATCCCTTTTTACACACAGGAAGACATATATACCAAATGATATATCGACAACAAAGTAAGAAATATATTTCTTTCAATTTCATCGAATTCTTTGTACGAATCCCGCATCTTCAATACTTGGCAAATAATATTAAACGCTAAGGAAAATAGGTTGCATTAGTGGATAACGTTAACGGAGTTATCTTTGATGGAGGCGGCACTCTCTTAAAAGAAACAAATTATCTCTAGAAAAGTCATTGTACGTGAAAATGATTTAATAAATGGACAACTAAGTAATGAAGAAGATGAATGATATGAACGGAGTGATCCAAGGCATCAACTTCCGTTTGACAAATTCGAGTTAAAAAATTATCAGATGTTACCGATATACTAATTAAAATGTCAAATACTAAATGTTGTGCTGATGCCAGGGGCAGATTGGGCCGCCGGCTAATAATTATAATATAACCGATGGTACCTCTCGTACACGACGCCTCTCTTTCGCATTGTCTTAATACCTACATTTATTATATTTCTGGAGTCGTTTTTGTCATGTTGCTGTATTACCGAGTGGTACATTTTATTTCGTATTCCATTTTGTGGTGTGCCAACCAAAATAGTCCCGCGTGCCATAGGTTCGCCATCACTGCCCTAGGCCCTAGCAGTGGTTCTCAAATTTTGTGTCGTGGCACACTGGCGTGCCGCAGTAGATTTTTAGGGGTGCCGCGAAAAACTTTGTTTATTAAATAAATCAGCGCTTTGCTTGTGTTGCTGGGTAATTAGAGCAATAATTTTTCTTCTATTAAATTGATTATGTAGCAGCATCAACAAATGGATGCGTCCAAAGTTTGTAATACCCATATCTAAAAATATATATAGCTTATTATAAGGCTGGGGTGCCGCGAAATCCTGTTCATTTTTTAGTGTGCCGCGGCTCAAAAAGTTTGGGAACCACTGGCCTAGGTGATAGCAGTTTGCGGGACCCACTGCTCGCAAATTCTGAAAACCTGATTAAATTTTATGGAGGAAAACAGTCTACCAAATTCTTAATTTATTTGTGCATGTATCTACTTCTGAGGTCGATGTCGATCGCAGCTCAAAGTCTTCGAGAACTTAGAAATAATTATTTTTTCAGTGATACCCGTCAGTCGTAACTGGTCTTCGCCCATTTTGTTTGAAGTCATTATTTAGGATATATAGATGACCGCTTCTTTGTGTTGGGAATTTTACACAATCTGTGTTTATAGACTAATAAATATTAAAATTTACAAGAAAATTCCTAAAGAAATTGCAATCGAGCATCATGTAAAGTAGAACATTTTTTGAGATACAGGAAATGGGTCGACGCATATGGAAACATTATATTTTTCGAGTTATTTAAAATTTCAATTATAAAGGTCGGAGAGTGCATTGTTAATCGTGATAGGCAAATATTTTCCTTAAAACAGCTTTTCATGTTTATTTTTTAGGTGAGCGTTTTCGCTCGCAAGTATTAAACTTGCATATTGTTATGTGAGCGACACCATGCTGGTAACCAATCAAATGAGTCATGTTAACTTAAATGCGCTTCTTTTTCACATCGCCAACCCTAAAATAAGCGGTGCAAGCGAGGGAAACGCGATGAGTATCTCTGTTGCGATTTTCAACGGAATTTCGAATATTTTCCCATAAAAGCGCAACATATCGTTCAACGCCATGAATAATCTCGACTAAGCAACCAAAAAAAACCCAACGCTTTAATTGACGTTTATTCCTCTTGTTTTTTCCGTCACAGAAGGTGTGCTTTATACAAACGAGGAAATTAAATCTCGGAAATTAATGATAAACCGAAAATTTGTATTTCCTGGAAAACCGTTCCTCGTTTAAGACCATATTTAGAACACCTGAAGGAGACAACATTCCGTAGTTTCAAATAAACAATCATGCGTATTTCATTTCTAGATCAATTGTACTTTAAATTTGTTTATAATTCCCGTCTAAGTGTTTACTTAAACAAACTAAAACAGCGGTTTCTACAGAAGCGGGTTTTATTCAATCATAAAATTTTGTTGTTCATTTTTTCTTCTTATGCTCGAATTATCGAAAAATAGAAATATAAATCGAAATTCTACAATAAAAGTGATGCAATTCTTAGAGATCTTGGCAAAGGCACAATTAAATTCTGAAGTTTGAAAAATGAAGTTTTAAGCTGCATTTTATCAATTTCCAACTTTAATGGAACGAAAAACTAGCTAATAAGTGACAAAAATGTTTTTAATGTATAGCTAGTTGGCTGAAGTTTTCTTGATTATCCTGAGCAGTGTTTCTCAACCTTTTCAAAGTCATGGCACTCTTAAGTAACTTTTAAGAATTTGACGGCAGCCTTCCATTCACCCATCAGTAGTAATCGTGGTTTTTAAAAATTATTATAGTGTAGGTAAGAAATCAAGTATTAATAATTACTGGGGACCCTGATCCTTGCTTCGCTCGCTCCAAGGATCTCGGCGCTAAGCGCCTCGCATTTAGTCTCGCTAAGCTGAGGATAATTCTTCGGAACTGCTCTTATCAAGACGTATATTTTTTGTCTAAAAAGTTTTTTTACTCCGACGTACAGTTTCCGAAATATCATTTTTTAATACTACAAACAACCTCCATTTTGTTTTAAGTTGGCGGATGAAAATGAAAACAGTTTTCTTGGGATCCCCTAGCTGGTGGAAACAAAAGGCGATTACCTCTCTGCAACACACAGTTCTTGAGATACAGAGGGAGACAGACGGGCGGAGAGACACTTGAGAAATTATATATAGGATTTATTCTACTAGTCCTTAACATCTATTGGTTAATTACAGGAGCTTACACAATGCATACCATACAACTGCTTTGATGTTTAATTCATTAATTAATCTTGACAGAAAGAAGGTGAAATTGGGCGTACAGAAGAATTTCCGCGGCACCCCGGTTGTGAAACACTGACCAAGAGGGGCAAGTTCACCTTCAATGAACGCATATTTTTTCCTCTCGAGTTAAGTCGTAATTTTTGACCTCCAAGCAACAATCGAACCGTTATGGTCGAAACGCCCATCTTCATGGTCGAATTTAGAATATGCTGCAGATAAGAAAATGTCCGTTCGATCTATTTACCGGGTGCTTTTAAATACTTCATCCCGCGTCGAGTAAAGGCATGAAACGTTTTCTCTAACTAGCTGAAAAGCGAGGATTCGTCTTAACAACGCACTAAAAAGAATAAATCCCGCTCCCACATACCCTATGTTCCCCGCAACCCTTATACAAATATTTCATTTCCCTCCCTTGCGTATATCGCACCCTACCACTCATCTCCTCCCTTTTTTCTCTTCCCCTAACAAATTAATTTCCTACTTCCCGCAAGCCCTATGCTATCTCCCCCATTTTCGTTTATCCCCCCATTTCGTTCCGTAATATCCATTAGTGCTGCCCTTCGGGGAGTGGAAGAAAGGATTCCCTTCCTCCATTACTCCCCGAGCCTTCGTCCCTATTCTACGTAGTTCCCCGCTTCCTGCGGACCATCGATTTTTTTATATATTTACCGAAAAAGCAGCTTTCTCGCTGCAAGTTTCCCTCTAGATTAGGTCGAGCAAATTCTGGGGAAAAAAACTGAACATAGCGCGCTATGGGGAATTAAAAACCGGGATACAACTAGAAGCGATATATGATTTTTTAGCTTTTTTTATCGTTCTTATGCTAATGAAACAAATTTTGCGTAGCTTCATTATGATTTTGTTCACAGGATAACCGATGAGTTTACATATTCAAACAGTACATCCACAGAAATATTACACGTTTGATCTGGAAACTAATAGGAACAAATAATAAGTCTTACCGGGACATAGCACTTGAAAACCGGGAGTATTCCTGAAAAACCTCGGCGTCTGGTCACTCTACACTGGACGCAGTGGCGGATTTACGCCTCCTAGGGCCCCTGGCGCTAAACATTTTGGGGCCCCTGGCGCTAAGCAGTCCGGGGCCCTGCAATCTAAATATACAGTAACTCCTCGTATAACGCGCGCCCACATAGCGCGTTTTCGCAATAACAATAATAATAATAACAATATAACAATAATAAAAATTTATATTTTATGAACAATTTTTAACATAAAGCGCTCATCCCCGCAATAGCGCGCAAACATTCGGGTAGCGGACTATTTCGCGGAGTGGTGTAAGTTGGTGTAAATTTTAAAGGGCGATTCCCGCTCTACTGTGCACACTTATATATATATACACTCACGCACACATGCACTTATTCACGCACAGTGGGAGTATTTTAACTTCAAGCCTCAGAATCTGATAGAGAGTTGCGTTGAATCATCCTCCTGCTGAACGCACTATAAGATTCGCGCGTAAAATAATGAATCACGGAAGCTACAAATGCGCACGCTAGCAACACACGTAGCCATTTTGTGCGGATAGTGATTTTTGTTCTATTGTAAACATTATTATCCCTTATGGTGAGTGGAAAGCGTGTGCAAAGTGATATCAATACAAACAAAAAATTGCTAATACTGAATACTACACAATACATACATACAAGCATGCTAACACATACTGTACATGAAAATAACAATAATAAAATCAAATAAAGGAGTGAAATGTCAGCCGAAAACGCAACCGATCCATTTTCCATTATTTTTAATGGGAAAATTGTCCCCACTTTAAGCGTTTTTGCTTGGCGTGCAAGTTTTCCCAAACGTAACTATCGCGTTATTCGAGAAATTACTGTATAGTGAAACCGCTTCTAACGGCTATCTTCTTTTGTGACATCTCTTAACGAACGTTTATCTATGGAAACACAGAGAGGTTCCGCTGATTTTTAAATAGAGGCAATTAATATTTCTGAGATTATATACACGAACTTTTTCCGGGGCCCCTGGCGCGCGCCATGTGCGACCCCCCCTAAATCCGCCACTGACTGGACGCGTGAGTAGTTCCGAGAGAATCGAGGGCATCTCGAATAAGCGTATCTCGGGAAGCATTCTCACATAAGACACCATGTTTTCGATATTAATATATTCCTGGCAGGAGCACGCCGTGCCTCATGGCCGCCCGTGTGCAACTCTCTCATTGGCCGCCCTTTTAGGCGTTCTTTACAAAAATATTTTTTTAAACACCTTATGGTTTGTTAAATACATTTTTATCGCAGGATTCGCCGTTTTTTAATTAATTCTAAAAAATAACTTAATACTTATACTTAATACTTAGAAAGCTTCTTGCATAATTTCCGTCCCCGAATCAATATCCGTGGCAACCGATTTAAATAAGTATTTCCATAATTAAGTAATTCATGTGATTTCTTTTCGCACGCTTTTAGTAAGTGAAACTAAATGGCTGTTTGTTTATGATACTCGTCCTTTCATAGCTTTCACTTGGAGATTTGCAATAAAGTGTTTCGAAGCGAAATCCATCCATAATAAATTTCCGTAGCCAAATAAATATGAAAGAATTTACGGCATATTATAATACATTCCGCATTACTATTAAAAATACTGTGCGTGTCTGACGATAAATCGGCCGCCCCAGTTGTTTGGCCGCCCGTGTGCCCCTGATTCCTGGCCTCACAATTTTTGCCAATACACTTCTTAACTATAAAATTTACATTTCTTAAGTTTGAATTGTCCTGAAAACGATTTGTTTTCTAAAATAGGTACTCGTCCCATACGAAGGCGTGGAGGAGGCATAGCAATAGGGAGAAGAGGAATAGATGAACTAGAGAGAAATCGTCGAAATATCGATAAAGCTCGGGGATGATTTAACATATTTATATTTTCCAAGGGTATCTTCCAATGTTTAGTGTAATTATTGCTAAGAAATCTTGCTCCAAATTGCTATGGAGAAACAGAAATGACGGCAGGACGCAAATACAGCGACGGAAAAAACCTCGGCCCGAATGCACTTTACGAACAAAGGTGTTATTGAGAAATTGAGTAATTATAACTAGCGAAATAAAATAAGATGAAATATGGTGAAATTTCACTTATTTTTTATTAATTATGGAATATAGATCATCATATAGATAAAATATAGGAAACATTATTATTCATAAATAAAAATTTTTTAAAGAAATGCTTGAAATTTTTTGGATGTATTTTTCTGCGCATTGTTCTAATGCTTGACACATTCTGAATAATTTCGACAATTTTGGTGGTTTTTTTTGGGCATTGTGGTAGCGAGAGGTCGTCTTGTATAACGGCCTGTGTCCAAGATGTCGGAGCGTGATGAGCATAATGTTGATTTGGGATGCAACTTTAAATCATTATTCGTGATTTAAAAGCTTTGAACGACTTTAAGAGCGCAATTCGAAACTTTGCAATTAAAACTTTTGTATTTGAGGGAGTGGTTTTACTACGGCCAAAATTGCACTGGCGCACACTGAGCTGGGATGAGGAGGAAGGCCTCCAGACTCCATGAATCCACTGGAGTTTTATATAGAGTAAAATTTTAAATAAATTTATATAAATCTCTATAAATTTAAATGCTTATAAAGTTTATAGCGGTATATAACCATGTGCAATACATATTTTGGGGAAAATATGTTGATTTTTACATATTATATGTGAATGCTTTTCTGAAACTGTAGCTGGAATGCAGGAGCGACCCGAGACATTTTGGCAACCCGGGCGAGAATCCTTTCTAGCACCCCCTTTAGTACTTTTATGAAGACATTTAAACGTAAATGTAAAAATTTATTCATTGTTCCACAAAAGTTTTTGATAATAAAAAATTAAAAAATGCCATCGAGATTCCAGTCTGTTCTGATATTCCAGTTACTTTCTAACATTTATTCACTAGCAAATAAAGCATAGAGAGATAATCGGGAAGCGCTACTGGGCATCCACTCGGCTCGGATGTACCTCGGCCCTCCTGGTGAGCCCGCATACAAAACTCCAGAGTGCCCCGCCGAACGCCTGCAAGGGGCCTTGGAATCTATTTTGACATATCGATTTATTTAAACGTATGCATATTAATTACTCTTTGGATGTCATTCTTTTTTGAAGCCTCGATGAGGCTCATCCGTCTGGTGAAGCATTTTTACCTAAAACAAGGAATATAAGAACCAATAGGTGAGAAAGGAACCCATTGGATAATACGAGTGTTTTTATTTAAAATCCGAATTTAAGAAGTTAGCCCAATAAAAATTAAAGATTCAAGATCTGTTTTTAAATCAACCATACGAAAAATCAAGGTATTTTTTGGCTAATTGCTTTTCGTCGGCAGCGGACCAAAGCAAGGAAATTTTTTTTTAAACCTATCGATTCATTGTTCTTTCTGCGTCCTCACTGCAATGAATTCTTTAGCCTTGGTCCCATTTTTTATCAATGATCAAATCTCGCCTGATTTGGAAAACAGCAATCGAAGATGTACCAATTTTAAACGATTTCTGTTCTTATAAAAACTTTGCAAGTTTATAATACCAAGTGGCAAGCGAAAAATTTCTTTATTTCTCACATTTAAAGTTCATAAAAGATTTTAATGACTGCATATTTGACTTAATCAAAAAAGCTGTAAAATTCAGCTTGGTTGCTTTAGTATAGTTTTGTCTTCAATTTTAAGTGTACTATTTGAACCTCGTTATAATCACTTTATGGAAATCCGAATTCTTAGTGGGATAGTTATTACGACAGTTTTTTATTGTTTATGTCTTACGAAAATAATACTTGAAATTAAATAATAAATGCCCTTTTAAATGCAAAAAGGTTGGTTTTCCTTCTCATATGTGCTTATTTAGTCAGGTAATCCTAACTTCACGCTTCAAACTAAAATACGCAGGTTGTTTAATTTGATATTTCGAAAAAAATTCCCAACTCCTTCGCATACAATGGCAGTAATTGTAAACGCTTCAAAAACGCATCTTTTTTTCAGTGTTATTCGGTCAGCGTCAGTGTTGAGGAGCCTGAAACGATCACCGAACCAGTTTCAGATCCCGTCAGACATCACCTTGAGGTGGAATTGGATCGAATATCAACGAAGATAAGGGGCTATTCGTTGGAGCGGGTCCTCGTCGAATCCGCTTTGAGCCACCCCGAGAACGCGGAAGGAAGCGGAGAGGGCGCTGAGAGGTGAGATAAGACATTATTCTGCCCATCCAGATATCGAAATAATATCTTTTGAGAACCGTTACCCCATAATCAATTGCCGTTAAACACATTCCTTATCGGAAGTAAATAATATTGGCAATTAACACATACCCCGGCCTGGTTTAAACTGTGACTTTAATTCGGTAATCATCTACGGCTACGAGGCATGTCCTCGGAACATACTATAAAGAAAAATAATGATTGGATCAAGTCTAAAAAGACGGATTGTAATAAACAATAGTGCGCATGCGATTTAAAGAGCGTATTTTGAAACATGACGTAACTAGTATTTAAACAATTGCTATTAATCTTAATGGCAGCATTACACAATTTTCTAGAGCTTTTTGAAATGTTTCGCAGAATGGCCAAAATTAAATTGTTACTTTTAAACAACTCATAATGCTCGTCTTTTTCAATGCTCTTGAAAAATAAAGTTTATTGTTTCATATTTCGATATATTTTTTATTTTCTCCTTCAACTACTTGAAATGTATGAGCTTAAAGGCTTGGGATGTAGTGTATCAATATGCTTTTTGGTGTATTGACTGGGATTTAGAAATTGAATTAAAACAATATATCGTAAGGGTAAGTCAGTTATCTACAAAACCGTTGAGTGCGCTCAATTCAGCTAATCAATAATTTTTTCGATGGTTAACTTAGCTTATTTAGAAAGAAATTCTATATCAATACGATTAAAACGCTGTATTCGAATGTCAAATCTCTTTCCTATACCGCTCTCTTGCTTGGACGCAACAATTTCAATCTTTTGTTAAATTCGACATACTCTGATTTACGTAAAACTCAGATTTTCCGCGTGTCTTGATTATGAAGATAGCTCAGCAAAAGTTACTTGTTTTGGATCTGTTTAGCATCTTCGGCCTTGTAAGATTTACGTCTGATTCTAGACCCAAGCTGGATTCCTAAACACCAGTGAAAAACATTCATTGTATTTTTTTAGTCCCCGTTGATTTCGGTTCAACAATTGGTTCAGTTACTCCCGGCAAACCAACAAGAGACGGGAATTTTGAACCACTTGGCTATATTTCCTCTCAAAAAGGATGCCAATGGCTAAGTTCAGCTTCGCCGTTATTCATTAAGAAATTTTCAATTAAGCTAAGGTACATTTCATATCCGTCAATTACTCTTCGCTCGATTTCTTCACGTATTTATTTTCTTGATTGCGTGCGTATAGTCGATATGTGGTAACGGTCGTCCCAGGAGTTCGACGATGTGGTAAGTGGAGCGAGCTCCGAGCCAATGGTAACCTTCCTGGATGAGCAACGTCACGATCGCAACGCCCCAGCGATGCCACTTAGTGCGCGATGGGATGCGGGCTTCAGTATGAGAGGAACACTTCCTCCGCTCCATCCGGTTCTGGCAACACCGTTGTATCCTATCCCATCAAAAAGCCATTCTGTCGCTGACCACGCTATAGACGGATTGATTTTCAACCCCCATCCATCCGTCTTCACTTTTTCAGCGAAGACATCTCCATTGTTTTGGCCAACCGTCTTCAGAACCTTGAGGACCGGCTGACAGGGCTGAGGGCGCACGCGCGGGTCATCCATTATCTTCTCCGGCTCCGATCCGAGAACGCCGGAAGAAGGTCTCCCTATTCCCTCCACGGTGAGTGCTAATTGTAAGTCATAGAAGAGCCTAAATTCTTCTATCAATCCGTCTAATCGTCTCCTCTCTACAGGAAGCCGCTCTATTAAGAGTTTCGCTATCCTTTTGTCACATTCTTACCTTTCTCTTCTGGAAGCCGAAATGAGGGTTTCGCTGGCGATTTCATTGCTACGATTATACCGTGTAATTTACATTTCAAATCTGCGGATGTGACAGAGCACGGCGAAGGAAATCGATGGAATATCGTTATCACGAAAGATTCTTTGCAGCTCGAACTCGGAGGTACTGACGCATGTTTAACCACAGGCCTACCAAAATCTACTTATAGACATTTTTAGGGAATAGATTAAATCAAGTTAATATGGTGATATTTTCTGGACAATGACAATAATCTAGCTTTGGGAATAATAGTCGAAACATGCGAAACCCAAATATTAAGGCAAATCATAGAGCGCATATATAACATCTATTTCGATGTTCGATTATAAAAATAGCTGCATTTATTTTGGAAACGTAAAATATCTTATGAGTGCTCAAGACTGTACTCTAAAATTAGCGCGCTAAGGAGATTACTATCAAAGCTCAGATTTTAATCTATATCCATTATCTGCGGTTATTATAAAATATTTCAAATAATTATGGATATGTGCATTCGCCGCAAACAAATGTGCGTGCATCCATTTGTAACAGAGACACATTGTTTTGGAGTTCAACTATTTGCAAATGATACCGAGGAGATTTCATCATTTTCTTGGAAAATTATTTGTGATAAAAAAATGTTCGATTACATAAACGTATCGATATGTTATAACGCCGCTAAATAAACGAGGAGTATTAATCAATTGAATTCGAAATTTTTTTAATAGCTACGCGAGCTTCGTGTGCTACAATAAACCTGCAAATAAATTTCTAATTGCCTTTTCTTACAAATCGATTAAATTTTTCTCGAAAATCTTAATTTAATAAGTTGATTCTGTAGCAATTCAAAAATCCCTTTCCTATTGTTACTTATGAGTGGCTAATGTCTTTAGAATATTTTTCTTGCAATCACTGCGATTACTCTAGAAAAAGCAATAATAATTTTTTAACAGAGCTCAATATCTTTTATATTTAGCTCTCTGAATAAATTGTGATAGCAAAGTATAAAGACAATCTAACTATTATAAACAATCTCGAATTAGTACACTTATTCGTGCGTTAACTTCCAAATAATGCAATTTCAAGTTAATATTTTATATTGCCTTAAGTATTATTTCGAAATATATCAGAATGGATGGAAAATGTTTTGCGCATCACCAGTGAGTGCTTAGGTGAGCCTCATTACCAACTAAGGTCCTATTTGAGTTCACATAGGAAGTTGCTGGAGAGAATGTAGAGAATCATATTAATGATAATGAATGAAAAATTAGCGTTATAACTTCACCAGACAAGGTGTTCCAGGCATAATTTTTAGTAACAATTATGAAATTATCCGCATTAAATTTCACGGTTCGCTTTCGAAGTGCCTTCGGGAGTTGCATGAAAATGCTTTCGCGGGCCTCATGCGTTCCAAGGGCCCTAATTTTCCCGACCATGGAATATATGTAATTGCAGTTTAATCTCTCACTGGAAGTATATAAAAATCTTAGAAAAGTCAAACCCAACGATTTTAAAATAACTAATCTTAATTTTTATTTTGCGAAGGAGTACTCCGTATTGTTAATAGATTTATATTTTCACCTTTATCATATGTTAGAGCGTCTTAATAAGTGTAGATGCTGATGTAATAGTTATGCCAATATCTCTCCAAAACTCGCCTACAAATGCTTAAGATACAGATTGTATTAACTTAAATTACCTATCCAGACGGTTTATGGACCAATAAAAATATTTGGAAGGTGAATTGTTGGTTAATTCAGAAGCGTGTCTTCAAAATGGTCAATAATTTCCATTTGTGATCGAATGATGGTTTCAAAAATTTTGCGGCCGATCCTACTAAAGGCTAGAGATCGGGGAGGAGAGACTATTACGTTAAAAACAAAGGTGTGAGAGAAGAATAGGAATAGAATAACTAAATTTAGTATAGAATTCCGTGATTACAATAAAAATTGCTTCTGCAAATTTTTAGATTTGTCAGAAAAATATATCAATATATAAATAAAATATCATTCGGCATATTTGCCGCAGACAATGCTCTTCCTTTCCACCAGCATTAATCTAATAGCAATTTTCTACAGTTTTCCCTCTCAATTGAAACCTTAGAATTGCATTTTATGGTCGAAAGGCGAATTCTCCTTGTTATTCTCACAGCTTTTGCGCTTAAAATTCAGTTTTCAACAGGAAGTGACGGCCTCAAAATATTGTAACATAAATGGCCTAGTTCGTAGGTAGTGTTATTTCCAATATTCTATGATGGCCGGTGAGGCTTGAAAATTAATTATAGACTACTTCAAGGGTTTTCAAACTTTTTTCCGCGGAAGCTTCGAGTTCCGCGAAAGCTTGATGGGGTTCCGTGAGAGAGTGAGAGGGGTAGGTCCATTATGTGCTGCCCTGTTGGTTGGGGTTCCAGGAAAAATTATATTAAATACAGTCAGGTATCCGAGGTTTGATAAATTTGAAGACCTCTGGTCTAATGTGAACGTTTTTCACAATCATATTTAGAATAAAGGTGTTTTTTTCAGACAACGCGTCTTTTTTCAGTGAATAAATTTAACTAAACAACCCGAGATAATTTATTTGCATCTTTCAGTATTATTTAATGAAATTACCTGCTGCAGTTTTTCCCACAAAGAATTAGGAGAGCGTTTATGTCTACGGTAGACGGTCTACCGCCCCTTGACCCTGCAGGAATGATAGAAGTGCTTGTTTCTGCCGCCAGAGTCCGTTTTTGAGTACATATTCCAGGTGCAATGTTCTCGTTTCGGTCATGGAAGCGGCAAAGCGAAGTATCCGAGATAGATCGCTGTAATGGTCCATAAACCTTAGTCTCAGGTTAAAGTTAGGTTTGAGCGGTAGCTTCCAGGACGGCCTTCCTTAAAGTACCCAGTTAAAAGGTAAGCCGAACTCGAACACTACTTTTCAAACTATAATTGTAGAAAAAATAGTTAACTATAAAAACATTCTTCCCATAACATTTAAATTAGATTAAACGCTATCCCTTTAAATATAAGATTAATGTCATTTAAGTCAATAAATAAATAAATAAATAAATAAAGGCAAGAAAACTAAATGTCTGTGTCCATAAAACGGCTGTTATATAATAGTATCTGCTTCGTTGCTAGGAATCTTAAAGGCAACGTAACTTCTCGTAATATTTTATATTAATAATACAATTTTATAGACGTTTTTGGTTGTGCTTTTTATGTTAACCTTTTCTTACCTAACTAGCGTAATTGCCCGTCAAATATGACGGGTATGTGCAGATTATGTATTAAAATTTAGGTCCCTTTCTCTGTCTCCCTCCCATTTTCTTCCCTCCTTCTCCCCCTAGCCATTTAATTCATACCGTAACAGAAACTAAACTTGCTCTGCAAGATAATCCTTGCGCTCCACCAAGTTACGTATCGTTCCACTAAGTCACGCCCGGAGAAACAAACGTAATGTTTATCGCATATCACATATCGAACGATATTTTTTATTGGAGCCACAGTATTAAGAAAAGACATTTTTATGCTCCAAATGCCCGTGCCTTACGCCTTCTGTATTTCCGTACCACTTTCAGCATCCCGTCCTTTTTCCGCCCCTCTTCCTTCCGGCCATCTTAATTAGAGATCGGACTTCGCACCTCCATTTTTCCTGGCCTATTAAAGCAGCGATGGGATCCGAAAAGTTCCTTAGAAGAAATTGCTTAGAATCCTACTTCGATGAGGAACTTTTACGGTTTAGTTCCTCTGGGCATAAACGGATGCATCGCAAAGGTAGGAGGGGGCACTGTACGAATGTGGAAAGTAATATTTGTTGTAAATTCTACGACATAAGCTTAACTTTTCAGGAGTAAAGGTTGTAATTAGGAAAAAAAAACTATTGCGGCATGCCTTATTGGAAGGTGAATTTTTTTACGCAAGCAATATGTTTTCAAATTACAAACGGCCACAAAATATTCTCAATTAACCTAATTAAAGAAACGTTTCTAAAAGTGTTCCGCATTATTTATGCCAAAACCGATGCCAGTTCAATTGGAATCGTATAATTGAATTTTAATTTTTTCCATGGCTCTTTATTCGCACAAAATTTCATTTTTAATACGGTTAAACCTTTCGCCCCCCCCCCCCTCCACCACCCATATCTGTATTCCGCTTCTGGTTTGACTTTGCAGTGTCTTCGCATTCGGCCTTGTCCAGCCTCATTTTCTCTGCAAGATTTCATTTCTTTGTGGCCTTCAACAAGCAACTTTAGACGCTTCATTAGTTTTAAATTAATGATGTACATTCATTACATCAATACATCGCAATTATTTTACATTAACTTTACTTTTATAAGGTGAAATATTGGTGGGCGGAAAAAACCTTACTATTTATTAGCCTCGGAGGATTAAGTTGTAAAATCCATTACATAGTTTTCCTTTTCAGTATATTTAAATTGAAATCTTTTTTGTTTCTATTGCCATGTTTATCGGTTCATGAAATAAAATGTGTTGATATTTTTATGTGGCTCATCCGTCGGTCTTATTTTTTAAAGCAATTTTGCTAGAAATTTGCAATACAGCGAGAAAATTTTTCGAAATTAAAGCTCGGAACCAATATATACTCATATTGTCGAATAATTTTGCAAAGATAAATGATAAATGACAAAGTTGGACGTTCTGGGCAACCAAATACCTCCTAAAAGTAGTGACGTGTGGGAGAGGTATGGGGGTTAGGGGGTTCGCCCTCGTCCCCTCCCCCCCCTTGATCCAAAGTTTGTTTTACTCTGTTTAAATTTCCGTTCTAAAATTAAATTTCTTCATTTATTTTAAACAGCGATCAAGAATTAGATATTTTTAATGTAAAATTGCGTGTTTATTACTTGAACCATGCGTGCGTCAATGTTTTCTGAACAGGCTACGTAGGTTTCCATGTACGCGGGTGGCGAGAACGACTTCGTCAAAAATTGCCGTTCCCATCAAATCGACGAACAGAAAAGAACTAGTAATTTACCGTAGTAATGCGCACCACTTATATCTCCTTTCACTTTTCATTTCTTTTCAGTCTCTAAGGACGTCATTCATAATTAACTTTTTCGAAATTGAATTATTAATTTTAAACCCCCTCCCTTACTAATTTCTACCTAGGTAGACATGTCACTGCTTGAAAGTACACTTTTCTTTTATAAAATACGATTTGGCCAGTTGTTTGTATAAGGAATTTTTCTCCTTTCGAGTATAAATCTAAAAATTACGTGCAACTAGCAAGACAATAGAATCAATTTAGCCAATTCGCTACAGAGACAGCTATTTGTTAATGACTACATTTTTTCAAAGGAGAAAACGTTGACCGTGTGTGCCAAACGTGCTCTGGTTTCAGTATTTAAGTTTTAAGGCGACGTTTGATGTAATAGTAAGGTTCATAAATTTCAAAAATGCTGGATACACCATTTGGTTTCCAAGGTCATTGATACGGTCGACCGCTTCTTTTAATTTGCTTTACACCTCCATTTCATCGTAAATGTGAGAGTTAGACATAAGGGGTCGTTTTTATAAATCAATAACATAAGCATTTTAAATGCTTCCGTTATTATTTGTATAGAACATCAGTTATACTACAATAAATATCTAAGACATTTCCCTTGTCTGAATAATTTTAAAAATCATTACTTCCAAACGATCGAACTTGTTAATAAATTTCTGTGTTAAATTGGTATTTTATTGATATAATGTCGCCTTGTAGTTTGTAATGGTTTTCACAGCCAGCGTAAGTGGTTAGTGCATAATTTGTCTCTGTACCTATCCTAAATCATATATTTTGATAAATTTTGAATGACCAGGTATGAAAATTTTATAAGTAAATTTCCATTGTTGAAACAACTTTATTATTTCAAACCGGGTTATCCGAAATCGATCAAAAATTCGTAGTTTATAGTCTCCAGAGAACTGGCAGAATTGCTAAATTTTTCTTCGCACATTATTGAGTGATTATTTTATTATTCTTCTGATAGGTAATTTTTCTAGATTTTCAGATATAAGATAAAAATATACGAACAACATTATGTATTTCTCAGTATTTAGCATTATTTAGTATTACAATATTCTTTTTGTAATGAATATTGTTGCTATGAAGTAGATATTTTTATTTTCTCTACATCGATCGATCACTCATGCACTTTCCCTTTTTACGTCGTAAAGTTTCATATACACAAATATCGCAGAACTAGTACGAAGACGTGCTTCAGAGTTAATTTTTGGACAAACGGAAAGGAATGTGAATTTTATGGTAGGTATATATATTATAAATAGTTTGAACTTGAGTAAACATCAAAGCTTATATATACTAATATAATTTAAGACTCCAAACTCCACTTTCCTTCAAATTGTTGACGTGACTGATGCAGTTTGTTCCACACAATCAGCAAACATAGTACAGAGTCTCGCCGCTTGATACGCTACCGTACACCTTTCGCAGAGGAAGATGAGCTTTCACCATACTCCCGTTTATTTCCGCCGGAACAGGGGCGGTTCGTTCGAGCGCGACGAAGCGTTCTCGACTCCGCCTTGCACTCGTAAACGGAGTGCATGTACCGTATAGCCCCGTCTGTGAACTAAATTTCAAATCGAGAGAGATCTCGAGCCGTGCAGGTGTTTCTTTAGGATATTCTTTCGAGAATGTTACTGCTGTAGGAAATGGACTTCGTAATAAAGTTTGCTCGTCTCATACAGATGGTAAGATTGTAATATCTTTAAAAGTCAGCGTGTGTATCGCTGTGAACTTAAAATGTAGTCAGATTTTTATCGTAATACTATAATCTCGTTCCTCCGTGTATCGAGATAGTATAGATCGGAAAATATCCGTGCATTTCCAATTATTATTTTTTATTGTAGCATATCTTAAATTATGTTAGAGGTGTCATTCTTTGTATTATTTTTATCATTCTCGTAATTATTTCGTAAATTTTGTTTTATGTCAATCATGGAATTATTGAGTGCTATGGGTTTGACTTCTAAATTAAGAAATAAACGGAATTTGAAAATAAAATGCATCGCATATATTAATTATATTTCTACCATCAAAATATTCTGTTAACATTTTTATCTGTAAATTCGATTTAATAAATAATGGTATGCCTTTCAGACTCCTTGGAAGAACTGCCTGTTGATGAGACTGATTCTCTTGACATGACAATTGATGACTTCAAAACTTTGGTGGTTTCAAATTCTCATTCCCCTGAGAGAAAAGAAAGCAGTGAAAGCTCAGGTTTTCCTATCCTCCCAGAGATGAGGCCAATAATCAAAGAAAACACACAAAGGTGATTATTTTAATACTCATAAAGTTGTTTGCATGATTTATAGTGCTCTATTTTGATGCTATATTACGTTGTCTGAGAAATGTAATTTTTTCTATAACACCTTAAATGTTACATTAAATTTTAAAGTGATATTTTTAACACTGAAGAAGAACATCATTATGTTGCGGCTTGGTGACCTCATATTTATCATTTGATATCACTAAACATTATTTAATTTATGATTTACCTTTTCAATTTTTGGCACCTGTTAGTCTGAAATTTGCTTACATATAAAGAGAACTCTTCCTACATGTTTTCTTCAAACTTCTTAATTGGAAAAAACAGCAAAAATGACTAAGGTTTAATTACATAGCATATTACTTAAATCAGTGTTTCTCAAACTAGGGGCCATGCCACCCCCAAATTATTTTGCATGCAAGGTGAAATGCCAAAAAATAAATGTTTAACGAATAATACAATTTTATTAGAGAATTTTTGGAAACAAGATGTGATAAAATTATTGATAGATATGTATAATGAAGAAATTTGCAATAAAATTATTATTATTTTTACTAATTTCAATTCAAAGGGTATGGTATTCAAGGGGGCCGTGACAATTAAAAGTTTAAGAACCACTGACTTAACCCTTTGACCGCATAAAGGGATTTTAGTCACTGGCACCTTTTTTCACCATTCACTGCATAAAGCGACTTTGCTTCATGGCCAAACATACCCAATGCTAGGCTGTGGAATCAAGGATGGGAAAGTATGACGCTTCGTGCGGTAAACATTTTTTGATGGCCGTGGGGCAAAGTTGCTTTACGTGGTGAACCACAATAAAGGTTTTGGCAACTATAGTCACTTAATGCAGTGAAAGGACTAAATAACATGAGGTATTAGATAAACTAGCTTTGAATATCACAATATCGTCATCAGGTGTGCAACATTGCACTGCATTGTTACATTGTGGTGCAGAGTCTGAGGAAAACTTTATTATAATGAAATTGATTCCGTAATTTTTTATAATTTACACATTGCATTATATAGTTTGACACAAAATTCAGTTGACAAATGAAAACAACAATTTTGCCTTAGACCTCGTATATATCATACATACCAAATAATAACAAACCCCTTTACATAAAATCTTTATTTTTGAGCTGTATTCCATGAACTGCAATACAGTGCTCCAAATTATTCTTTCTGACACTGCTAGTGTGATTTGCTGAAGAACAGTGATGTGGTCTTTAAGGTCTTCAAAGGATGCAAGTTCTGTCTTAAACACATGCTCCTTAACATAACCCTAGAGAGCGAAAACCGGGTGAGTGAGGTCAGGCGAACAAGGTGCCCATGACACAAGTCCACCTCGTCCAATCCATCGACCACCAAACATGTTATTTAGTTTTGATGGACCATGAGAACAAAGTGGGGAAAGGTGCCACCCAGTTAAAACTACATTTTGTGCCTTTGTGCCATGAATTCAGTGGCACATATATTTTAGACAAAGTTATTTTTGTTTCTTGTTTGCCAACTCACCTTTATGGCGCTCTGCACCCAAATTAAGTTTAAGTCAGAAAGCTCTACATATTACCTAAATTACCACTGCCATATAATGAAAAAAATATGAAACTCAGCCTTTACAGTGTGATCCATAAAAGTGAGTTTTGCTGTGTTGTTATTAGATTCTATGAGAAAATTCTTTTACAGGAAGAAGGGCTGCCAGCTAGGAGAAAATGGTTGTGAAAAAGAAAGGACATTCATATCATCAAGGCAATTGTGTTCTCAATCATGTGCTTCTTGTTGTCCTATTGTACAAGGATTTACAGTGGAAGAAGGCCCAAAAGAGGTTGTGTCACTGCCTTTAAACAGTGCAAATCAGAAACTTTCAAAACAAAGAAAAGCTCCAAATTTAGTTCCATTAATGGTTCCCGAAATTCATGCTGACCACAACACATCCGTGGTTGCAGTTGTTAATTCTACCAATCATCAAATATCTCTGAACGATGATGACAAGAAGATTCTTGATAGCCAAAGTCGGCAGATACCATTTAAAAACAGACTCAGGCGTAAGTCCACTTACAAGGTAAATTATGCAAAAGTTAAAAAATAATTGTAATTATGGTAATTTTACAGTACTACTCCATCAGATATTTTTCTGATTCAATGGATGTTTCTGATAGAAAGTTTTAAAAATATCAGTGTATTTATTTTTAAATTTTGACTTTGTGATATTGATGTTAAACAAATTCCAGTAGTAGAATATGTATGCTTGTGTGTGTATATACACTTTGTTTGTTGCATAGGAATGTCCTACAGTTATCATCTATTAAACTTGAAAGAATGTAGATAGCACTGATTCCTTAAAAAATGTATGGAATTAAAATAATGGCTGCTTCAACGGGGATGGCCTACTCTCTAAACACCTACCTTCACCTTTCTTCTGCTAATCTCCTTAAATTAAAAAAATTGACATTTTCCTGTTTCTTTTGGAACCAGGAAGTAGGTTCTGTGCTGGGCTCTGTGATCTCATGGTTTCTCTATATGCTGTCATTTCTCAGGATGACTATTTTCCCTCCAATATTTTTTAAATTTAACTATTTCTAATTATAGTATAAAGTACATAAAAAGAATTAGTTAATTAATCAATAGTTGTGGGTGCTATTTTACCAAGCCATTATGCTTATAAAATGAATTTTATTGTAAATAAAAATGATTGTTTTAGGAACAAATACAAATCTTGCATTGGTATTAGCATTCACTGACAAATAATATGTACCTACAAAGATCCATTATTTTTCTCAAATTTGTGCTTATAAGTCCTTTAATTTTCTCTTATAAATTGCCATGCAATTATAGGTTACTCATCAGCACCGCCAAGAAAAACAGAATCTATTGAATGAAGCACTTGTAAAATTGCAAATCAAATTAGATGAAGCTGAGGTGAAAATTATAAAGTTGGAAGAAGAACTTAGAGCGGCATGCAAAAACAAGGCAGTCACAATTACTGATGCAGCCAATGAAATTGAAAATGAGAAAACTAGAGAGAAATTAGAGAAAGATTGCAAAATGTTGGAAGAAACTTTAAAGGATTATTCTATTAAACTGGAGAAGGCAAATTCGAAATTGGCAGAAATCAACAAAGAAAAGTTGGAGCTAAAACAGAAGCTGAATGACAAAGCAAGAGAAAAGTTACAGAAGGACTACAAAACTCTGGAAAAAACTTTAAAAGAGTATTCTGTTAAACTGGAGCATGCAAACACAAGACTGTCTGAAATCAACAAAGAAAAGCTGGAACTAATACACAAATTAGAATTGATGGACGCAATTTCGTCAAAACACAGAGCCACCGCTGATGCTGAATTACAAAATATATCAGCTGAAAAAACCGAACTGAGAAATAAAATATCAGAAATGGAAGCAATATTTACTGCTCTAAAGGGGCGTGTCACTGAGGCAGAGAAGCAAGCAGCAGAGGAACGAGGCCTGAGACTTGGAATCCAAAGCAAAGTAAGTTAATTCCCATTTCTGATGAGAAAATTTGTCCACTATAATTTACTTCATTAATTTATTCTCTAATGGATATCAATTGCATTAATTTGTACTACAGTTGGAAGAAATGAAAGGCCGTGTTCGAGTATACTGTAGGATACGGCCTTTGGAGAGGATTGATAATGGTCAGTATGAGACCCTGGCTGTTGAAGTTGGTCCAAATCGTTACACAGCATATGTTCACTTGGATGTTGGTACTTCTGTGGGTGGAAGAAAGGAAGAAAATTCATTGAAAGAGTTTCACTTTGATAGAGTGTTTCCTCCAGATGCCTCTCAAGAAGAAGTCTTTCAAGAAGCAAGGGTATGTAATTACTTTTACCCATTAAAATTGTCTTAATTATAAGAACTTGTTCTCTGGAAAACACATTGCAACCATTTTTTTGTTATCCAAAATTCCTGTGAGTGTTTTAAACCAAATCAGCTAATGTTTTTGTGTTATACTATGATAAATGAATTATGATGCTATGATAACTGTTTTGGAAATGCAATTTTTATGTCTTTGCAAAACTGTTCCTCCTAATTCTAGGGAAATTCACTTGAATCCCAAAGATGAATCTAAAAATATTTATATTTCCAATAGGTAGGTTCTTTTGGGCAAAATCTGGCCTTACTTTATCAGTTACTTTTTAGAGTAATGTTACATGATCATTGAAACAACATCTGTCAATGCAACGTCCATTAAGAGTTACATGGGATTGTATTGTGCCTGTCACACGGCAATATCCATTTTGAGTTTATACAACATCAACTCAATGCATGTTATTCTACAATGTCCATCACAAATTGTCAACCTATGTTCAAGAAATAGATAGGAAGTAGTGAGGTTTGTCAGATGAGCATTGTTTAGGCACCCAAAACTGTCTTCAACTCTTCATATTTCATTTGTGTTGTTGAAGGCAACTGCTTGTATTACAGCTCAATTTTTGATCAGCTTAGAATGTAAATTTTAATAGACAATTTCTATTAATTTATTATAATTAAGTTATTTAGTTTCATAAATGTGGTCTGAACCTTCTGTAGAGCTAGAGTCAACATTTATTCAGGAGGAATTGATAATCTCATAATTGTGTCATGCTGTATTATGTTGTTCTCTATTTTGGTAAGAAGTTCATCATAAGACAAAACAGGCATAAGAAAGTAATTAAAGAAACTTCATCCTATCTTCTTTAACCACAAATATAAGGTATAGAAAGCTACACATGCATGCCTTTCACCATTTACTGGATGTACCCACCACTCTCGATTACATTAGTTTCATTTTTCTTTGAGCGAAGATGTACAAGATACATAAACCTAACTCTTTTCCTGATGCCAACCATCATCCTATGAATCAATCAATATGGAAGAAAATATGATGAGAGATCAACATGCTTCAAACAAATGCCTGTGTGACAAGAACACAACCCATTGTAAGATCAATGCACACTTAACGGACGTTGCATCAACTGATGTTGTTTCAACACTCACGTGATACTAGCCTTAATTTTCTTTAACCATTTGGTAAAGTACAGAAATAACTTTCAACTAGCATTGAGAGCTGAGTATAACATATCTCTCCCATTATGAAGACTAATCTTGATAATGGCATTGTTTTTTTTGTTGCCTTTTGTAAGATGCTCAGTTTTATTTACCGTAGCTCTATAATGGGCTACCATTCCATTAATAAAACTTTATCATTATTTTATATGCACCTATAAAATTGAGCCTATCTTGAAAAACTGGTATTGAAAGACATTCCACATTAAATGCATTCTTGTGCTGATTTTTGTACTCCTTGCCAAAAAGTTCTTACCTATTATTAAATTAAATTCTGAAGTAAACTACCAAAATTGAACTTAAATTTACTAAATACTGAGCTTTAAAGAATAATTCATCTTTATTGATTCTCAGCATCCAATAAGACTTCACCAATCAACATGCTTTTGTCAATCACTGTATTACCAGTCATAGCATATATTTCATATTTTATATTGCATGCAATACAATGTCTTTTTAATATTTTTCATTATGTCATGCATCTACCACCAGGAATAAACACAATGCATCCTTAACACTTAAGTTCATCTTACATTTTTAAAGATTATAGTATATATACCGTATTAGCCCGAATATAATGCAACCCCAAATATAGTGCGACCCCAAGTATTTTGAAAGGAATTTTAGAAAAAGACTAAAAACATTTAATTTTCTCTATTTTGCACATTTAAATTACCTGTAAACTCATGAATTATGTACTAAAGGGGGGTAATGTGACGCCACGTTTAGACGGTCCTCGTTTTCTAACGTTGTGTCGCGACCCAGCGTGAAGTTGTGCCGGTGCTGTGGTTGCTGCAATTTGACCTTGATCTATTTTCAAGTCTCCTCAGGTCCTTACCGAGTATATTTGTACAATGTAGCATCGTAACATGAACGTCCAATTCACTTACAATGTAGCAATTATAAAAATGTGCGCTGAAACACGCGTCATGAAACGCACCGATACGCAGTTATTTTTTAAAGATACAAGTATTCGAATATAGTACGAATGATCTCCTCAGACCCCTACCGAGTATATTTGTACAATGTAGCATCGTAACATGAATGTCCAATTCACTTACAATGTAGCAATTATAAAAATGTGCGCTGAAACACGCGTCATGAAACGCACCGATACACAGTTATTTTTTAAAGATACAAGTATTCGAATATAGTACGAATGCAACAAATACTCGAATATAGTGTGAATGCGACTTTCAAAGGTACATATTGAGGAAAAAAACATCGCACTATATTCGGGTCAGTATGGTATATAGTATAGTAGTACATCAATTTAATTTTAAATATCAATCCAGAAATCTATGGCATCAAGTACACTAGCACTTAGACTGAAGAAAATTTAGAATACTGTTTAAGTATATAGTATTATATCCATGTATAAATCATCCAAATTCTGATGCTTGATTTTTCTTTTGGCTTAAAAAAATTTGTTGCTTTTTCAGAAGAATGCTATTCATTTATCTTTTAACTCCCCTTGGCAGGATCTTATTGAATGTGCCTTAGATGGCTACAATGTCTGCATCTGTGCATATGGCCAGACTGGAAGTGGAAAGACATACACAATACTAGGAGGTGGCACTGAAGAAAGCAGTGGACTTGCATCAAGAACATTTTCACTTCTTTTTGATTTATCAAGTGGTAATTCGGCAAGTCCTGGTAACAATGGCTCCCGGCCAGCTGTCACTCGTGATCTTACAGTTTCAGTATCTATACTGGAACTCTACAACGAAAGACTCATTGACCTACTAAGAACTGAGGCACAAGGAGAGGTATTAGCTGTTTGCTCAAACCAATATAATAAATTCTAAGACTGAAAATGAAAATACTATTATTAAAAAATCATCTATTTGTGTTTCTGATAATTCATTCCAGTTACTTGACCAATAAATTGAGTCAACTTTTGTCCCAAATTTTGCAAATAAAAACGTTGACTAGCAAAATTAATTTTCTGAATAAATTAAAATGCTCAATTTACTTATTTGTAATCAGAAGTTGTGTTTCAATTGAGTATTCATTGGATGGAATGTAAAATCAGGCTATTATTGGTCATACAATGTGTTTAGATAATTGTTATTTTGAAAATTATAAGATCAATAGTAGTAACTTTCTCAATTTCTTCCAAACAAGAAGGCAGAGCAACTGGAGATATGTCGCAGTGGAGGAGAGGTAGGAGGAGAGGTTTGGGTGCGGGGAGCAAAATGTGTTACCGTAGCTGATGCTAACAGCCTAAGTTCCTTGGTGCAGCGTGCTGTTGCTCATAGACGAGTGGCATCAACTGGTATGAATTTAGTGTCATCCCGTTCGCATTTGCTGATTGCACTCCGTGTTCAGGCAACTTGCTCAGTCACTGGAACTGTTTCAAGGGGGAAGGTGAGCTTATCAGTAAATTATACTTACTTTTTTCTTCAAAGAAATTGGTATTTTTGCAACTATTTTGGCACAACTACTTATAGTAATATTTCAGTAATTCAAGCACCCTCTCCTTATTATAAATTAAGATCCTTTTTTTTAAATTACATAAAGAGTATCAGTTAAATCTTACACTGAAATGACTTCAAGTTCAAACATTAATGCTTCTGTTATGTTGTTGCTACTAAGTTTGGTAGTCACATACCAACAAGGTCTGGCACTTCTTACAGCTATCCATATCCCAAAAGAAAATTCAAAACCTTTACAACTTTAAAGTAAAGGAATATTGTCATTCTGTTAGAGATTGGTAAAATGAGCAAATACTAGGATTCTAGTAAAAGACACTTAACCTTTTCGCTGCTATGGACGCGATATCTCGTCCGGCGGGTTGCGGTCGCTCAGTGCTATGGACGTGATAACTCGTCCGGGATATGCCGACCCCTCAGTGCTAAGGACGTCATATCTCGTTCGCCGGTTTTTCGCGTCGCTGCTCAAGACGTGTTTTCTCGTTTTTGCTTCTAGCGATATCTAGCGGTCTCTTCCTTATTTAGGAATGTTTTTCAATGCCGGTAGATGTCATTCAATGCGTTTTAGTGAATGTTTGGGAGAGTTAGGTTCCCGACTTGGCAACGTGTTTCAGGCGCCTTCAAGAGACCCTTGACTTTATCTCAGCCCCTATGCCCTTATAGTACCGTTATTTTTTTCTTCTCGATATGCTTTCGTCGCATTTCGGAGCTCAGTTTCTCCTTGTCTTTCTCGAGAGTTACGCGCTATGTTCCCTCTCACCGATTTTCTATTTTTCGATCTTTGCATTTCTTTTGGACATTCTTTTTGGCTTTGTGGATTTATTCTTTTGCTTCGCTCAACTTTTATTTCTGGAACTTGGCTTTCATATTGGACATTGTTTTTGGATACACTTGGATTACTGTTTGCCTACTTTTACTGTGATTATATTATTCGACCTTTCCGTGCTGAATGCGCACATCCTTTAGCAAGTGATGACGGGAAATAATATTCCAATAGCAAAATTTTATTTGGCGCTAATCCGAGGAATTCTCGAAAAATTCAGTAAAGAAAGAAAGCGATCAGGAGGAGGAAAAAGATCGAGTGAGGATTCACATCTGCAACTGATGGAAAGGCATTTTCCGGCTAGCATTGCATCAGAGGCAGCAAAAAGTAAATTCCCAATGAGAAACTGCGTAGTTTGTCGGAAAAACAATAAGAGACGGGAGACAAGGTACAATTGCAAGAAATGCCAAGTTGCTCTATGCATCGTTCCATGTCTCGAGGTGTACCATACATAAAGAAATTATTAAATTGCAAAGCAAATAAAAATTTAAAAAATCATTAAATATAAAAAAACGTAAAAATTTAAAATAAAAATAAATATATTTTTAACTTCGCCAGTGCCGGTCCAAAGCCTGGATCAAAAAAAGAACGATGGGAAATATTTGAAACAACTATATTATGAAAGCAAACCATATAAAACAACAAACGAGTAATCAAGCGCTGCGCGCCAAAAGTATTCAGCACAGGGCGGTAGAGCACGCTGCGGAGTATCTAGCGCTGCGCGGAATGAGCGATCGCCGAGCGCTTAGCAGTGAAAAGGTTAAATTTGACGGAAATGTTAAAACCTTCTGGCATCGATTTTTGCATGATGTAATTGATTAAGAATCTTATATTTATTTTCTTTCACATCCAAGAAGTTAAATTCAGCCCAACATGTAAAAGTTACAATGTTTAGCAGGGGTTTACACCCTAGTACTCGCAAACACTGGTGTGCTCTTTGGAAGCCTGATTGTGCTCTTTGACAGTCTGTGTTCTTTTATGGCACTTAAAATCCTGTTTCTTAGAATTGATAATTAAATTTGCTCAGTTGCTTTCTTCCTAAGCGCTTTCAAGAACATTAACTTTGAAGTTGGTTTGATTTTATTCATGACCATTCTTATTTTTACTTAAGTATAGTGGTGCTTGATTGATATTCAAAGATTCTACTTGGTGCTTGCCTAATAGAAAAGGTTGGGAACCCCTGATGTTTAGTCTCACTAGAAACCAGTAGGTTATTTCAAATAAATTCTGAATTTCATCTTATCTTATCCTAAACTGATTGGTGAATTTTTTACTACTTAGCTGACACCATATAAAATCACATGCATGAAATGAAAAGATCTTAACACAGTCTCCATCAAAGCAGTCCCCTTGCAGAGTCAAACATTTCTCCTAATGGTGTCTCCACCAGTGACAAATTAATGATTCTGCCTCCCCTAGGCCTTGAAATAATTGCCACCCCATATGAACTTATTTTACTATTTACAAATTAGTATGAACTGAAAAAGAAACTAAAAATGGAATAGTTATAAGTTTTATTATATATGCTAATATAAATATTTTATACATATCTAGAACAAATAACGTTACGTATATTGAGATTGCAAGATATGCCTATAAGCATCAGGTGATTCAGTGGGCAAAAACGCAGGGAAACCAAGCATCAGCATATCATTTGGGTCCTCCTACAGAAAAAAATAATCCGTGAATGAAGAAAATGAGGAAAAACTGAAGCGGACAAAAAAAAAGAAGCATTCTTCATAAGTTTTGTCTTAAATGGCCACAACTAGAGAAGGAAATGATGGATAGTAGAATAGAGGAAGTTTGGTATTGCTGTATCGATCAAAATCATTATGTACGAGACAAAAGGAGTTGCATAAGAAAAAGTAGTTGAGCGTATGTATCGTTATTACGTACGCATTCCATACTTAAGTCTAAGGAAGTACTATCAGTAAATGGTATCTATACGTGCAATGTGTGTGGCGCACTCCGAAAGCTTAATTGTCTCTTCTCCGGAGGACACACCTCTCTCATTCTGGAAAAGCGGCTGGTCCATTCCGCTAACTAACTCTCTCTATTTCATGTGATATTTTCCGTATTTACTCCTGCATTGCATGTAGCACGTGTGGGAGTCATGGAAGCAGAGGCGGGAGGCACTTGGGAAGCAAGGGCCTGCACCTCCAAGGTATTCTGGAGGCCATTTATCATCTCAGCAAAGCCCAAGAACTTCTCAATGGATACTGCCATGGTTGTTATAGCCTACATTTATTTTGGCCCTCATGGAATCTTCCATAGGCACCAGAATAGCGGGGCACAAGGTGGCACAAAAGCAGGGGTAGAAAGGAGGAGGTTGGTGAGCTAGGCCAGAGAAGAGGGACACAGGAAAATTTCACGACTCCTGTGTCAAAAACGTTATAGCCGAGGAAAATTAATGTTAGGGAATGCCACAGAAATCCATTATAACCGATGATCTATTATATGAAGACTACCAAGGTAGTTACAGTGATATAGCATAGTAAAATGGTCGGAGAATGAAAAAAATCGTTATATCCAAAGATCCGTTATAACCGAGGCCGGTATAACCAAAGTTGACTGTATATCAATATTAACATATTAATCATACATAACACAGTTTTGGCCTCATACAATATTGAGAACTAAAAAGTCACTGAGACTTACTTCTCTTGTTGAAAGGGAACATGATAAAATTTTGAGTTAATTGGAAGAAATGGCATCAAATTATTAACTAGATCATTTTAGATTGCTTTCAATTAAGTTGTAATATCATGAAAATATGCATAATATTAATTATTTCTAAAACAGATAAGCCTGCTTGATCTAGCTGGAAGCGAGCGTGCATCAAGAACTGGGGCAACCGATGATCGGCTGAGAGAGGCTGGTGCTATAAATAAATCTCTCTCTGCTTTGGGGGATGTTATCTATGCCCTAGCTACTGGACAGAGTTTTGTGCCTTACAGGTAATGTATACATGTTTGCACTTGAATCTAATGAAATTATACTTATTTTAAAAAACATTCAATATTTATAAAAATCTCATTGAAGTATCTCTAAATATAAGTGTAGAGCTATCAGTAGATAAACAGAAAATAATGACTAGAAATTTGAGAAAAGTTTAATTTCTGAGAACCTCATTGAGCATGATTAATAGTCACAGTAATATAAAAATACTTCCATTCATGAGATTGTGGAACAATTATAGTTTAATAAGAATCCCAATTACAAGGTTTTAATTACCACAATACCTAGGCTTCAATACAGTAAGTCCAGGACTGCACCTAGGATGTCTGGCACCCGGGTGCAAGATATATCTGTGGTGCCTTCCTGCTAGCGAAGTTTTGTGGTATGAACAAATACGACTTTTTTCATCGATAGAGAGTGGAGACAAGCTGATGGATTTCTGTCGATGTATCCCTGAACAAACTGATTGAAATGATTCATTGCATAAAATAAAGATAAACATATAATATAATATCTCCTTGAACAAAACTTATAAAACTCACTGAACATTTTATTAAAAGTCAAAGTTCTGTCCCATTATCTTAACCCCTCAACGCCGTCAGGCGTACTATTATGTCCTACAAAAACTGTCTAATCAGCCGTCAGGCGTACTATTACGTCCTGCGGCAGCCCTAATTTATTTTATCTTTTGACGCTAGAGACTTCTTTAAATCTAAATAACCTATATATATTTTGAAAGAGGAAGCTTTGTACTTCCTATCTATGTTTGTCCTGTATTTTTTTTCTCTTATAAAAAATATATAATCAATGTTGAATTTTGCGATAGAATTTTCAATTTTGCTATGATATGATGGTGTTTCTCCATATAAAAGTCGCTTTTCAATGTAGCAAGGAACCTTTCCTTGGTGTTTGAAATGCAATGTAGGAACTGTGTATCATTTCAAAGGAGAGCACGTTTTTCTCGTCTTTTTTCCTGGTAGAGATATTTGGCTTATGTCATGCGACAAAGGTCTTCGTCGGTATGTAAAGAAAGAAAGGAAAACATCTTATGTCTGTCTATGCACAGCTTATTACAAATGTTTACAATGCAATTGATGAAGAATGGAATTAGGTTGAGTAAAAACATTTCTGTAAACATTCCCTTCCATTACTGCGCGATCCTTCGTTCATCGCTTCATAGGAGAGCGTCAACATCAAAACAGCTGATTTCAAAATCCAAGGCCGACATTCTTCCGATAATTTAGTGCCATGCCTCAAAGAGAGTCATTTTGTGAGAAGGATAATATGTCATATAATTTTCAAGACCTTTAGAATTTTATTTTAATCTCGACGAAAATTGCAGGGAATTGAGTATATCTATTTGTAAGTATTTGTTTACATATAATATACATTTAGTTTTGTGATAGAATTTTAGTTTTTACCACAGACCTATGGATTTTCGATTTCTAAAGTTGACCCATAAATACCTGAGGAAAGGGAACCCACAAAATTGGGTTCCTTTTCTTTGACACTTGAAAGAAGATGAGGTCTGTTTTCCTCTTCAGATAAGAGCTTCGCTGTTGTGCTAGCCAAAGCCAAAGCAGCGATGAAGCGAGTAGGCAAGAAGAGGACACGCCAGCAAAGATCACGAAAAGCTCTTCCATATATTTACACAATAGATTACTAGAAGTGTTTACTAAGCTATAAGGCATTTCTTGCTGAATCCAATTACGCATGTGTAAATTATCTGAAAATATTAGGGAAGGACCTATAAGCTAAAGTTTTCTGTGTTTTATACAACGTCATATCTTCCTTTCCAATGAACGAAATGCAACCATTTCTTCTATGTGACTTCTGTAATGACTAAGAATGATGACTGTATAACTAAAACGTTTATATTATAAATAAATCATCTTTTAATAAAGCATTAATACTACATTTACTTAAAAATTTCCAGTCAAGACATGAAAAAGTTGAGATGCGTAAAACTTTTCACCTAATTGGTTTAGATGGGTAGACTTACAGAATGAAATAGTTACTAATTTAAGCTATTTTTTTATTAAGATTGCACATCAATATCTTCTATAGATTTTCCGGTGCTGAATATTATATATAAAGCACGAATGCACGCCGAAAAATTAGCGATTGGTTTACATTCTCTTCTACTCCAACAATCTTTGTATGCAAAATATTTTAGGCAAAATAGATATTTACAAATTTCATGTCTTTCATAAATCCACAAAAAAATTCAGAAAAATCAAGAGAAAACTTCTAAAGTTATGATTATTTTAATATTTTCGAACGTTTTTGCAACGCAATCGTGACAATTTAAAAACCTCATCTGGCCGTATGGGTGGGATTTAATAAATCTCCTCCAGGCTTGAGAAGTTAATGATCACTCAAAAGTTCCAATATTTTTGGGTTATTTTGTCAATTTACAATCCTAATTAGATGCAATATTTATTTTGACTATAAGAAAACCAAACTTCAATTATTTATGCATTCCTACATTAAAGTCCCGACTTTGTATTTTCATTTTAAGATATTTTAAAATCCAATGAATAATTAGATGTCAATAATTCTCTTATTATTTGTAGAAATTTATATAGGATTTGAAATAGTTACATCTAAAAATCATTGAAATATGGCATAAGGCAAAATTCACACAATATCATGCTATATTAATTTTGTGTTTCTATAGGATGTACAAATAAGTGTGAAACCAAATGTAACCCTATATACACACACTTATTTGGAAAGTTATTGATAAGAATAATTTCCACTAGTAAAACTATTCTACATTATCTTCTATAAGGATATAATTAACAAAGAAAATATCATGCAAAGACAAAAACACTGGCATCGGACTTACGACAAAAGGATCGCCCTGCCATTCTGCTGATCCTCGTTCTTCTAAATAAAGGAATCCTTTCGTATCCAAAAGTTACCTTGTGTCAATAAATCAATGAATTTACATGGACTTGATTTCTGTAAACTCGCTCTTCAAAAATGAGTGAACATTCAATAGGGTTAATAGTTAAAATTGTTAAGATGTTATAATTATGACAGATTTAGCTGCACATTCACGCTATCTTTTATAGCTACTTACCTACAATTTTATCAAAAACTCAAAACAATTTAGGACTTATGAGCAGAAAGCAATAAAAAATTTCGAGAAGAAACTGAAACACGTCATATGAAATACCTCCTTGATTAAATTTAAAAAATAAACACCAAATATGTGCAGTTTTCTTCTGCATGAATGATGATCTCTTCAGCTTCAAAAAGAAATTCTTTTTCGCTGAATGAAGTATACGATTTTTTTATCTTCAAGTATCACACTCTTCTGTTGTATGATGTTCTCTGGAGAAGCTGCATAGAGAGCATGGTTTACTCGACGTTTTGCCCACGTTGCAGTGGGCTTCTTCAGGAGTGAAGTGAATTTTCAAGTGTTGTCGCCGTCCTTATATACCGGTGAACCTTTCACTTTTTGGCCATTGGGATCGTTCAGCCAATCACCTTTGGTCGCTGAGTCCATTGAGTTGGGCCAATCACCTTTGGCCATTGAGTCAGATACTTCATTGTTGGTGTCAATTCTCTGGAAATTGAACCCACCTAAGCCCAACATTTCTACAACTGAACACCAGGCCATCAAAGACCTTAAGTTCAACAACGATATCCTTATCCTCCCAGCTGATAAGAGAACTGTAGTGATCAGCAAAAGAGACTATGAAAGAAAAATGGCACCACTACTGGACGACCAGACATACAAAACTCAAACAGGATCCGACGTGTAAAATCGAATGGGAAGTCAAGGATAAAATCAAGAGATCCTCCATCCCTGTGGAAGAACAGAAGAGGTTACTTCCATCTGCCTCCAGGACTCCTTGAATGTATGGCTTGCCCAAGATTCACAAAGAGGAGATTCCGCTAAGACCAATAGTGAGCACCATTGGATCTCCCACCTACAAGCTGGCCCAGTTCCTCACTCGCAGAATTCAACCTTTCGTCGGCCAAACGGATTCCTACATAAAAAATTTGGTGCACTTCATTGAGACACTGAAGAACTTGACCATCAGGGACAATGACATCTTAGTCAGTTTTGATGTTGTCTCCCTCTTCACGAAAGTTCCGGTCAATATTCTCTGAAAACTGACAAAAGAAGGACTACTGGCAGACTATCCTGATCTCGTTGAATTCTGTCTCAAGAATAATTACATTTTGTGGAATGGCAAACTATATGGACAACCGATGGGGCAGCTATGGGCTCTCTCTCACCCATCATCACCAACATCTATATGGAGGACTTTGAAGAAGAAGCCCTTGCATCTTGCCACCTATGCCCTTCATGCTGGCTTCAATACATGGACGATATGTTTATCATATGGCCACACAAGAAGGATAAACTAGAAGATTTCCACTGAGAGCTCAACCACGTGCATCTCACCATTCAATTCACCAAGGAGATTGAAAAAGACAATTGCCTCCTGTTCCTGGATGTGCTGGTGAGGAAGACACCAAATGGGACCCTCAGTCATTCAGTGTATCATAAGAAAACCCACACTGACATATCTCCATGCGGCCTTGCACCACCATCTACAACAGAAGGCCTCCATGATCAGAATACTCAGCCATCGTGCTAAAACTGTGTGTGACACCGAGTCCCTAAGAGAAGAAGAGGGACATCTGCTCCATATCTTAAAAAACAATGGATATAAATCTTCAAATATCAAAGGACAATGAAGACAAACAAAAAAGATTGCATTCAGCCTAAACCTACGGCATTTGTCATGCTACCCTATGGAACAATTTTTGAAACGAGAAAAAAGTCTGCTATGACCGGGAATTCCCGGTTTTTTCTCGTTTCAAAAATTGTTCCAACTTTCACAGCTTATGCCTGTCTGCATAGGATCTTCGGATCATATCATTCCATCAATTTCATGCTACCCTATATCTCAGGAATGAAAGGCCAAATTGCCAGATTAATGCAGAAGACTAACATCCTTACTCGCTTTGGGACAGTGAGGAAATTAAAAGAACATTTACCATCCACCAAAGACCTGCTTCCTACACTGTTGATGGAAGGAGTCTACGAGGTACCTTGCAGTTGCAGGAAGAGCTATGTGGGACAGATGGGAAGATCAATCCAATGCAAGGTAAAGGATCATAAGAGGGCATTGCAGAACAAACAATGAAAAACATCAGCCATTGCAGAGCATTCCACATCAGGACCTGACCACAAGAATGACCTTGATAATATTCGAGTGTTAGCCAGAATGAATTTCTATTTCCTATGTTTAATCCGTAAAGCCAGAGAAATCATGAAACGACCCCTAAATTACAATCGTGACAACGGCTACCATCTTAGCCACACATTGAAGAGATTCCTCTCTCCCAACAACAGAGTATCCAACTCAGCGGCCAAAGGTGATTGGCCCAGCTCAACAGACTCCGCAGCCAAAGGTGATTGGCTGAACGACCCCAACAGCAAAAAGTGAAAGGTCCACCAGTATATAAGAATGGCAATAACACTTGAAAATTCACTTCACTCCTGAAGAAGCCTCCTGTAATGTGGACGAAACAATGAGTAAACCATGCTCTCTATGCAGTTTCTCCCGAGAACACCATACAACAATGCTGCCCACTGCAGAAACCTCCAATTGAATATCACACTCTTCTGTTCACACACCATTGAGGAAAAGCGATCCTTCTTCAATGGAAGTTCAAAGAGATTAAAGAGCTTTGTACTATTTTGAAATGAATATGAACATTAATATAGGAGGGGGATTGTGAAGGAGTAAGGACAGCTAGTTTTCAGAAAAGCTATTCAAAACCAATTAAAAACATTTGGGATTTCCAAGACTCAGTAAGAGGGAGAATTCAAAAAATGATATACATCTGGTATTCTTCCTGCACCCCCATCTGAAAATTTTTGTAAGATATTTTTAGAAGAACTTGCTCATTTATCCATTGCTCTGTAAAATATTGATAATGAAATCAAATAGGAATTTCATGTAGATTTTCGCCTATCCCATGATGTAAATTTGTTTCCAAAATGTATTCACTTGCAAGGAAAATATACATAAATGATCGCGTTAGTGCCCCCAATACTTGGGTGCCCCAGGCAGCCACCCAGCTCATCCCTACCTTGTGCCAGCCCTGACGGTACTTTATGAAAAGATTGCTGCCTAAGCTGGAGCTCCTCACTAGGGTCGGGATAGCAATTAACAGAGTAGTGCCCCCACCTCCTGGCAACTCCTATGGTGAACCCATTTTTGGTTGCCACTGATACATGTTCTAGTGGCCTTTAGTCATGAGACCGTGTATCGCAAGGGATCAGAAAAATTTTGCATGGAAAATTTCATGTCATTTTAGTATCTCCAACTTTCCCTTTTCACTCTGACCAAGGAGGAAATATTCCCAAACAAAATGTACAACTCAAATGGCAACAATACATAAATACAAATACCTTAATAGGAAGGCACCCCGGCAAGTTGGTTCCCGGGTGCATTGCACCCACTGCACCCCGAGTAGGCCTGCCCCTGAGTAGGTCCTTGCTTAATGGTAGATGCATTCCCAGAATGTACTGTGGTAAGTGAAATCATGCTAAACGAAAATGTATTTCCTATAAAAAATAAGGTAAAATGGGGAGGCAGCATTTGTAAGGGGGTAAAAGAACTTATTTTTTGGGAAACTTTGGAACCGTGAACTTTAAATAATAGGGGCTGACCAATATTTACATTAAATTTGTTAATTATTTCTAGTTCACGAAGAATGATAGCTGTCTCCAATAACCTCTTTCAAATGAAAACCACAGAGCCTGGTTGTTTTTGACAATGCACTATCAAAACTGCTTCTGTTCCTTCACAATACAAATCAGTTATTGGGGATGCCTATTCCCACGTAAAATTAACGTTAATTCTATGGCCGTGAGTTAAGCTATGTCGCTGGTAGATCTTATCCCAAACAGAGGTCTCAAAGTAGGACTCTTCAACTGGCAGTAGGATGGTTGGCAACCCTAATGTAGTGGGAAAAGTGTTCCGTAATTGGTTGTGTTGTGTGAAAACCTGTTAAATGAGGAATTACTGTATTTGAAAAAAACTTCATTCTTTAAGCTATATATTTATCCAAACTCAAAGTTGATATCTTAATTCTAATTCATTTTAAAATATTAACACAATCCTGTTTTGATTCCCATGCTTTTCTTATGGAAATTACAGTATTTATTGGCTGATAAGAAATATGCACCTAGATTTTTAAAAAGTTTTTTCAGATAATAATTTTCAATGCTAGAATTTACACTTAAGTTATTTACAGTGAAAATACAGTTATGTATCATACTAAAATAACCTAAGGAAATAAAATGAATAGGTATACTATAGAATCTGATATAATTAATAAACTTTAATTAAACAACATCTTACTGTTTTATCTATGACACATAAATCAACGAGGACTATACTGATGTGATATTTCACCTCCCATAGGGGACATGACTCAATGGATAATGGTGCATCTTGTTTACAAATAGACTATTTTCTTCATTTAACATGAAGGTGGTTGTTTTGTAACTGAATTATGTATCTGTTTTGTAAACAATTTTGAAATTGGCTTTGAGAGTTCTTTCTTCTATTACCCTCCTAATAATGGCATACTACAAAATGTTAACTTGTGTCATATCCTGTTATTTCTATATGCATTATACAAAATTCGTTTGGAACATTTGTTTTTTGGTTGCACATCCTACCAAGAGTAAAAGTCAGTTTCTCCTTCTAGCAGTGACACTCGTCAGTCCTAACCTGTTTTTTACCAAGACTGACCAATCAGGGCACCTGTTTACCTTTGACAGATAAGACACAAATCAATTTTTGACAACCATTATTTTAGGAAAATATTTTATTATCTGCCAGAATATACAGTGTATACATGTGTCTTTGGCAGAAGCTTTAAAAAAGATTAAAATAAGCTCTAAATTAAAAAAAGAGCTGAATTTGTGCAACAATTACCCTTCTAGTCACTTTAATAAGTGTTTTTAATGTAAATTTATCCACACTTCAATGATAAGAAACCATCCATCTTTATTTGAGTAAATAGTTATATCATTTCATAATAAGTAACAAATGAAGAACATCCCATTTAAAATAGATTACACAAATATGTCATCAGTTTACTGGCTCAATTTATTGGATTTATGTTTAAAATATATGCATACATTTTAAATTTAAGAAATGCTATTTTTTTCTTTTTGCAGAAATAGCAAACTGACCATGCTGATGCAAGACTGCCTAGGTGGAAATGCTAAAACATTGATGTTTGTAAATGTATCTCCATCTGCTAGCAGAGTTGATGAAACATTAACTTCACTTGTGTGAGTAGATAACCACAGACATCATGCGACAAACATTTACCATTACACAGCACCCCAATTATAACACTGTTGGTTATACCACAGATTCGGATATTCTGTGGGTCTTACTTTCTCCATGTTTCTTGGAAAGAAAGTCTGGTTGTAAATATGATTGTGTCCTCAGTTATATCATGATTGTCTTATAATGTGGGTTGCAGCTCCTTCCCTGAAACCTCCATTATAACCAGGGATTGGTGTATCTTTCTGAGATAAAAAACAATCTAAAATAATAGCAATTCCTAACAATTATTTGAAAACTTAAAATTGAATTTTTTTAAATCTATGAAAAATATTGGCATAAAATTCACTACAACTTGAATCATTGTTGGGGCAAACACTATAACTCCATATTCTTAATGCTCCTCTGTTAAGAGTTCTCCAAGTATCTCAGTGAATAAAAGAAGCCTCTGGAAAGGTTATAACCATATCAGACTTTTCCTTGGCTCATTCCTTATTTAATGCAATGCCTGAAATATTATGCTATTATAAATGTATGGCAACAGCTGTTATGCATACAGTTAGAAGAACATTTCCAAATCCATGATGATCGAGAATGTTAAGGTTCCTTTTAGCTTTATTTTTCCAGGATATCATCAATCTAAATACATGTTCATTTGGTTTATTTTTCAGATATGCCTCACGAGTGAAACATATAACAAATACAGCTCGAAGAGCAGCAGATACAAAGGAAATTGCAAGACTTAAGAAGGTGAAGATTAATGAATTTATTTCTCATTTAATTCTTACCATCTAAAGCAAAATCGTTATATCAATTATACTCTCATTAAATTTATTTCAAATTCACATAGCATTTGATTTTATACATATTGATGGTATATTTTGCCTTTCAGGTTATTAAAAAACTACAAGAACGAAACTGTCGTTCTGATGTTGATAGTGATTTGGACATTCCATAAACCCAGAGGGATAATTTTACAATTTATCCATTAATATTATTTGTTAATTTTATTATATATTTATAAATCCTATAATAAATATTTTATAATAAACATTTTATTGAAAATTATTCATTTTAATTCTGTTATTTTATTTTCTTGTTCAAAGGTACCCTCAGTTAGCTTTACAAGAATGTGCAGAAAAGTGGCATATCCAGGGGTTTTTGGGGGTTATCCCCCCCCCCCCCCCCTAGAGCATCTTATACTTAAGGTGATACGAGCAACACGCCATGTTCTCACACGAGTTGAAAAGTGGATTAATGTTGACGGTGAAATTTTCGAAAATTTATTATAAACTGTAACAAATTTTTCACTTGAACAATAAATATTAGCAACATTACATAATATCTCTTTCTTATCAATAATTTTGTAACTGTACATTCAAATAGGTCTATCTCGGAAACTGTTTGGAATAGGACACTAGTCCATACGAACTTTTTTTCTTAGAATGGCCGATACTATCACCTACCAGAATATTGACCTTTCCTCCTGAGACACCCTGTACACCGCTCGGGCAGCTTACGCGCCCCTAGCAATCCCCAAGACCGAGTATTCCACACCATGTATGCAGCGATTGTGTGTAAATGTTGAGGAAGTAATATATCGCATGCGACAATGCGCTGTGTAACCCGGCGGATAGCCTTGGCGGGAAAACAAAATCGCAATTTGCTAGCTAACTCGGTGAACGGTACGATCTAATCACCTAACTAGCCTGCGTCGTACCCGACCCCCTGTGGACGTCATGGCGCCCGTCATGGTTCGCTGTCGGGGAAGAATCCATTTTACCGCTTACTTCAAAACGATTTTATGAAGAAATTTTCAACGTAGGTATATATGATAACAATTTAAACAATAATTGCGATGAAATTAAAGAAATTAGGAGGTTCAGACATGGCTGTTTACCTTTATTCACCTATTAGAAATAAAAATGGAAGTAGTGCCGAGAAAGGGTGCCAAAGGTCTTAATGCCCGTGCAGGCAGCCCTGCTCATCGATATTTCGGGTAAAGAATTCCAACTCTCATCAAAGTTGCTATTAGTCGAAATCAACCATAAGAAATTATAAAACGCTTCAAAATCTCTTCAAGATGTATAAAAAGTACAGATCATTAACAGTTTTTTTAACAGCAAAAATTGGCCGGCACAAAATTCTCGATATAATCCACTGAAAAAACAGCGCCACATCTTAAGCCAGCATTAAACTCCAACAGTCATCCACAGTATTAAATAAAAATACAGCCCGGTTATTATTGCGACACTGAACTATTTTTAAGAAACCCATTTTCATTAAACAGAAATGTGTCGAAGGTCACTTTCATCTTCTCACGAGACAGGGCGGAGTTATTTCATAATTTTGAAAATAAATATGTTTGAACCTACCTTAACATCGTTGTTTACTTCTTCGCAACGCGGAAGTCCTTTTCATTTATCGTAGTCCTGAAAATCAGAACATAGAACATGTTAATTTCTTAACATTGAAACTTTTATCGTTGTTCTCGGAAAAATAATAGAAAGGACTGGCCTCAATTCCTCGCTAGTAATTACGAACACGATGCACTAAGTGGATATGTTCCAAGCGTAGGTACACAACACAAAATACGGGAATAACTACTTTTCAGGCTAAACTAGCAACGAATGCATGCCGCAGGTATTCCACGTGAACCTCTCAGCTGCCGATGACCACCGACCCACCGATGACTAAATGAACCTTCTCAACGATTCGTTGGCCGTTATTATCATTTTTCTTTTGTTTCACTTTGAAAATTAACAGCTAAATTCTTTTTAAATTTAATACGAAATAATTAAATATAAAGAATATAATATAGAGAACGTTGAATAAATATAATAAGGAAAAGGAACTTATTACACTTATTAAAATAAAATTTTCTACATGCCATCATTATTTGGTCAAGTTGCTTTATGATGTATTCGATGTCATTCTAGGACATAATATAATATGAAATTAATTATACTTAAACTTCTGGCTAAGGGCAAATTTGTTCTTCCTCTTCTAAATCTACCGATGACCTTATCTTTGCTAACTTCGTGTTGAAATTCATTCAACTCGACTTAAGATACGATCAGGGCCGGATTTAAGTTGTTGGCGCCCATAGGCACTGTTTTCCGGTGTGCCTTTTTCCCTTTAACAATATAATAAAAATATAAAAATAATACACGATATTGAAAACAGTAGTCAAATTCTGGCATCCCTTAGATATTTCGCACCCTTTATGATTAGACGCATTTCATAATTAGATACATTTCATAATTTGGTGTTAGTGTTAGGCGCCCTAGTCAGTTGCCTATGCGTAAATCCGGCACTGGATACGATTACTACTTACAATTAGATGCATATCACATTCATAGTGAATTTGTTTTGAACTTATTAATTTACAACGATACTGCGCTTTAAAAGTTTTAACTAGCGGTAACCTAACGGTTTAACGTATTTATTTACGGTATTCTTGTGTAATACTTAACCCGACATTAAAATTCTAAAATTTCGTTCTAGTATTCCTCAAAAATCTATAAACACAGGGTATACGAAAAAGTTTTGATTTTTTTTGTAAAATGAAGGTTATACATGAGAACGCGCTATACGAGTATATACGGTAAATAAAATGTTACCTGACACCGCCGCCTCACTAACTCACATCACGTGACGACCGCGGCTAGAATATTTTTTGCAGAAAAAGTGAGTGAGGACAAAATCGGATTTGCATAGGGGCCCCAAATGTTATCACGCCGATCCTGTAAGATCCTACCTACGAAAAGCGAGCTGTGAAGTTTTACAAAGACGATTGCAGATATTTCATAATTTATCTCTGACGTTCTATCACAAGAGAATTGCTTCAACATGGATTTCACCTTTAGAATACAATTCGGGAAGTCTCAAACTGTGGTGCGTTAAGTCTATAAATCTCTCGCGTCAGTTAAAAGTTTTCCAAGGCGGCTTTATATCGTGCGAGAGGTTTATGTCTTATACGGTTTATAGGCCGCAGAAGCATTTTATACGGCCTGCAAGGCTTTGATTAAAAATCGATCTGAGACAACAAATAATTTTACATTTTCTAACTTAGTGGGCGAAATGCATCGGGCTAATACCACTTGTTTTTGGCTGGAGTTTTAACTTTCATTCAGTTTACGCCAAAAAGTTTTTTGAGCCATCTTTGAATATTTTCTAACTTATTGCCATAAAACATTACTGTCCTCCGAGGACTAGCAACTTCTAATATGTCCCGACAAAGCATTCGTAACTACGAATGTGGCTCGCAACGCAAGTTTCACATCCTGTGCTTACAGCTTCGGAAAATATATTTTCGAATGTTGGCACTCACATATATCGATATATGGAAATTACGCGATAACTCGAGTATAAGTCTCTAGCTCTCTCAACATTTAGCAATATTAAATGATTACAGTACATCAAACTATTTATACAAAATGATATATTTTTCTTTATTTTTCAAGATGTTTTTGTGATATAACACGTGAGTGGCACTGAAGGCACATAAACATGTTAATTTTATTAAAATTGCAGGCGTCAAAATAAACTACACATGCATCTACATATTTCAGTACAAAAATTGAGTAGACTGGTGACTCGTCAATAAATATTTCCATAAAAATAGCAATACAATTCTAAAATATTATACCAATACATAAACAGTATAAAAAAATAATTTCATTACATATATAAACGTACATTAGTATTTAAAAATACAAAAAGTACGAAATTGTGTTTAATGTAATATTGATATTTAAATTTAAAAACATAAAAAGTAATTTTCAATAATTAATTAATAATTCAATGGGTTTACAAAACAACAAATTGCGGGACATAAAGGCTGTTACAACTTCTTGGTCCTCCTCAGTCAGAAATAGTAGGCGGGAGGAAGTAGTGCTGACCCGTTTGAGGATAGGGCGCTGTGCCTTTACTCACTGTTATCTGTTCACACAGAAGGAAGTACCGCACTGTGACTCCCATCTCACTATGAATAGTCTTTTGATGCAAGGCCAGCTTAACGATGTTCTGGGCGATGACACAGTTAAGATAGACATGGTACTCAAGTTCCTCAGGGAAGCTAAATTGCTTCCATACATTTAACTAATTTTTAATATTATATTTTTCTATACACATTACCTGTGTACAATTTCAGCAATGTAATATACATATTTTATTCAGTTTTTATCTCTATTAGTAAGGAAATATATATAATAACTTTTATGGTATTACTAGTTTGAGTATGGTGTGAAATGACCTTGCTGTCAACACACCTTATAAAATCAACTCTACTACTACTTCTTTAAAAATTGTACCTATTTAAGTAAAATATAGCCAATGCATGTTTATGCGAATAATTCCAATATTACAATTACTTAATTCTTTAATTAAAAGGTCTACATTTTCCTATTTTGAACTTAATGTCTTGGATGTTTCTATGCATGAGCCACAGATTTTTGGACTTTACATTAAATGATTTCACTCTTAACAAATTAGCACTTTGTTGATAATATTTTCAAAAGCCTAATTTCCTAACAATTGATATTTACAGTTGGGCAGCCCAAGTTCTGAAAATTTCATATATGTTATTAAAAAAATGCACAAAATACACAATTATATTAATAATCAATCAGCCATTTATTTTGGTTTAAAAAAATTAACATATCAACATTTTTTGGTTTAATCCTTGAGCGTCTGTCGGATATAATTTGTCCAGTCTTGCTGAATACTCTTTCGGAAGGCACCGAAGTTGCTGGAATGCCCAAAAACGTTTTGGCACAATGTTGAAGTGGGTTGACTTCTAGTCCATTCACCTGAAAGAAAGAGGCCATTAATTATATCAAATTGTCTGCAGTAATGATTACACCTACTAAAAGAAAACATATGAAACACATACCTTCCAAAATAGCAAGGGGTCTGAATCAGCACTCGTATTTACCCTTTCCAGGTATTGTCGTATGACAATGATGGCATCCACAGTCCCTGATCGACTTTTATCAGCTATTCGCTGTACCATGAAATTAAACAGAGGTGAAGATTTCTCTTCTTGTTGTTGACCTCCAGAGGTTGCAGGTTGTAATTCACTTGCTTCTTCTGGAGGCCTTCGTACATGGAGTGTCATTTCAGTTTGCAGTAGAGATACAGCAGCTTTGGCATTGTAAGCAGATCGGAAGGCTTCCTTTTTTAGTCTCGGGTCAAGAAGTGTTGCTATTCTAGGAATGGAGCGTTCTTCGTATGGGAATAATCTGGTAACAACACCATCAGTAAGGCATTGTAGTAATCATTTTCCTTCTGATGTTTTCACATCCCTTCCTACTTCAACCAGATGGTTATAAATCCCAAATGTAATTGGTATTATAAGAGAATTTGTTACATTATCTCCTGAAATTTTGTTGGTAGCTTCATCAAAAGTACTTAGCAATTTTATTAAATCACTTAAAACCACAGTGTCTTCTAACGAAAGAGCCCATGGAGCTTTCGGGATCCTTGATAGAGTGACTGTTAGAGCATCATTCACTTCTAACAACCTCTTCACCATGCTTAAGGCACTATTCCACCTTGTGGGAACTTCCTTAACTTAACTTAACTTAAAAAACCTTACCAACTCCTTACATTTTGAGAGGACATGCTGAAGGATTTCTTCCTTCAATGCATCTTGCACAACTAAATTTAAAGTATGAGCAAAGCATGGATGATGACGAATTTTCAATATCTGGCATGCTTTAATCATTGATGGAGCATTGTCGGTAACAATGCACACAATTTTATTCTCCAGATTCCATTTTTGCATAATTTTGATAATGATATATGCAATATTTTGTGCCGTGTGACTCCCCAACATCTGATCAGTGGATAGAACTGCACAACGAATTGCAAAAGCACTATCAATAAAATGACAAGTGACAGTGATAAAGCTATCATTTGCTCGAGATGACCACAAATCGCATGTTACACTTACAAAATCAACTCCCTCTAAAATTCCTAACAATTTCAATGTCCCTTCCTGGTAGTAATCTTTAAGATGCTTATCCCTCAGGGTAGTTTTACTAGGGAGTTCATACCTTGGATCCAATGTTTTGACGAATCCTCTGAATCCTTGATCTTCTACTATGCTAAACGGTTGAAAATCTGTTGCCACCATCACCATTAGGGCTTTATCAATCTCCTTTTTCCTTTGGCTGTCGCGTTCATAGCTAATTTGCCGCTTAAAATAGGGGCTTATTGACCTCTTACTACTAGAGCTTGCAACAGAGGAGCTCTCATCACCAGAATGTCCACCTGAATGTTGGCCACCGGTTCCAGAAGTTTCAAATTCCGGATGAAACCTCTTCAGATGATCTAGTAGATTACTAGTATTTCCACTAGTCTTGTATTCTTTGCCACATTTGTCGCACTTCGCCAATTTCTTATTTTGGTCTCTTGTGAAAAATCCCCAAACATTTGAAATTTTCCTTTTAGGCATTTCTAACTCAAATCAAAGCACAAAACAAGATACTACACAAGTAGACAACACTTATAACGCGACTATATTCGATTAAGTTAGAGCAAGGTTTGGTTGACACGTTTTACGGTTAAAATCAAGAGCACGAGGTTGAATTCAAACTGACGCAAGGGATTCATGGGTAGCGTCAATGTCACCAACCTAATGAATGCTAATGAATAGAAATTAAGCTATTATATCAGCATCAGTAACAGCCAACAATTTAATGATTGAAATTGGAAGTTTGTGATCTAGCAATATAATGAACCTTTATTACTAAAACAAAATATCATATTATGCTAAATCTTAGGTATATAAAGTCTTAATTTTCCAATATTATTTTTTCTCCTGAAAAATTAAACTATCGTAAACCATCGATAGTTTAAAAAAAACTATCGATTGTTTTCGATAGTCAAAACTATCGATAGTTATCGATAGTTCTCCACCATAACCCCACTACTCTCTAGTTCAAAGTAATCATACCATGCATTATGAATGCAAAGCAGAAACAGGAACTCAGCTTTTGGCTCGCCTCGGCAGTCGTCCGAACATTAAAGGTCTCGATCAAGGTTTATTTTTCGGCGATGACTCGTGTTCTCCCAATGGCGGAGATATTTTAGAAATCAGCGGCGATCATTCAACTGGGAAAACACTTTATATCACTCAGATTCTCGCCCATTGCTTGTTACCCTCCAAAGTGAAAGTAGGATTAGGAATCGATGAAATAAATGTAGGAGGCCTACAGGCAGGAGCGATTCTCATTATTACAGACCATCACTTTCAAATCGCAAAGCTTGTTCAAATCATGGAACATCGTTTGAGTAGTTGCTTTTGTACTCACGGTTTACAGCCTGGTGATTCTAAAATTTCTGAAGCAATTGAGAATGTAATGAAAAATTCGTTAAAAAATCTCGTGACTTTAAGTTGTTATGATAGTGCACAACTCTTTGCAACGTTCTATTCTTTGGAAAAGTACCTGTCCACTAATCAATCAATAAGTTTAGTGGCCTTAGATAGCGTCTCTGCATTTTACTGGCAAGATATGTCCAATGGCAATTGCATGAATAAAAGAATGGATACTTATCTGAGATCTCTAGTGGCAACATTGGAGAAATGTGTCCGGGAATTCAAAATACTTATAATCTTCACTCGGCCAAGGTACTTCCAATCTAAGGTGAGCTTTATTTTTGAGCATGTATTGCCATTTTATAACAACATTAACACTAACCATATATATATTATGCCCAAGAAGTTGTACTTCTTACCTGAGAAATAACTCCAAATAACATTTTTGATAAACATCAAAACAAATTTATACCGTCCTTCACCAATGTTGCTTTAAAGATAAATATCTATCAATGGATTACATTGTTTACTTTATGTTTTGAAGTATTTTTATTATTTACGAAAAATATGTTTATCACCATACATTTATCATTGTATATATCAGGGGTGGGCAAACTTTTTACGTGGCGGGCCGCATTAACAGATGAAAATGCTTCGGCGGGCCACTTTAGATTCACATCGAAAGTTATCTGAGATAATGCGAGGGATCCTGTTAGTGAAAATAATTTGCTATCCCCATAACATCACTGAAAAAGGTTTTACGGCCATAATGTTAAGCTACAAATATAACATTATCTGTATTTTATATTACGGATCAATTTCATAATGGCATCGTGGGCCATAGTATGCCCACCCCTGCTATATATATATATATATCATAAGAAGTTACTCAAAGTTGAATAAATTACTCTTCTCAATTTTAAAATATCATTGACAGAATCCTGTGCCTTCAAAAAATCCTGGCGGAGGTTCAACTGGACTGATAACACTTAAAGTCGAGCTCTTTCATGCTGAAGATGAAAAACCAGCAAGTGAGAGTGTTTCTAGGGCCTTTCGAGCCCATGTGCATACTCCTTCTTCTACATATATGTGCAACTATTTTATTACTCCACAGGGTACTATGAGTCAACAGAAAAGTTGATTATTTAAGACCTGATAGTACATATTCATATATATATAACAAATTCCTGATAGAATTTTAGTATTTCAAATTTTAAAAAGTTCCATGATCATGTACATACTCTTTGTTATCAAAAACCTAAATCCATTAAGAGGTTTTAGTATGACCGAATTTTGAACAACATAAGAAGTCATTAATAAAATATACAAAATTAAATTATTTATACAAAATGTAATTTTAGATAATAATATAATCCAAATTGTCAACTTTTAAAATATTTCACATTGTCTCACAAAATAAATTCAAGTATTCCTTAAAATGTACTGTTTTTGCTATATTTTATATTGAAGAATAATTTATGTAGTCTTTTGTATTAGCTGAAACAATTCCACTTGGTCAAATTTTATAATAAATTTTTTTGATGATACAAATCAGTCTATAAATTATAATTTACTCAGAAATAAGCTGGTAATAGTGTATTGAATACAATTTAAAATGTTTTATTCTTCACTTACTGCTTTCAAATAAATTCATTTACAACAGTATTTCCCTGAAGTTCAGATATTGTGTACTACAGACATCTTTTCCTATTCCAATGTGCATACTATATTATTTATCAAATTTACGTAAAAACTTCATTTTGTTCCCAACTATAAATTACCAGATTTAATATTAAGCTATTAAAATAGCATTCGTCATTTCATGTAAATTTTGTGGATTTATTAAAAACATTCAAATTTTCCTCCAAGTACATTTGTCATAACATGCACTCATAATATTTTAAACATTATCTTTGGCATTTATAACAATAACTGAATTTTGCTTTAATGAAACCCCCATAAATATCTAATTTTTCAATCAATCTTTTCTATGATTTACATACCAGCAGTTACTGGGAATAAATACAGCATTAAAATGCAACTTGTTATAATTTTCTAAGAGAAGTTGCTTCTCAGGATTATTCTGGTAAAAACCTTTTAAGATAAAATAAAATTCAAATATTGAAAATTTTTATTGTAATGTTTCATAATTGCCAGTAACGATAACATGATCAACAAATTCTTTCAATTTTTGAGTTTTTCATCAGTACAGTAGGCCTTTAAAATTGTGCATTGGCTTTGGTTGTCCATTCATGTGTGCAAAGATAATTGTTACATTGACCAAATAGTAAAAAGTTTTTCTAGTATATTAATGCAACTTATATCCGTGATAATTTTTTAAACATTAAAGACCCATATAAGACACTAAGAGAAATTAAATAATTTCTGTCAAGCATTAATTATCCAAACAAGCTATTTAGTTCAAAATCTGTATATGGTCAGATTATGGACCAATAATAGAATCAAATAATAAATGGCTTAGGTGTACATAAATAGTTGTGCTGAATTCTTGTGTACATGCACAGCATAACACAGTGAATATGTAACGAAAAACACTACTCAAGTGTAATTCAATATAGTCAATTACTAATAAAAATAAAATTGTTTTTATTTTACTATAGTAATTGTACATGCATTGATAAAAATGCCAAATAAATGTATGTAGATCTAGTTGATTTGTCATTCAAGTCCATTATTAATCATTATCTCAAAAATCAATTATCTTAACTACGTCTGTTATAAAATATTTTGGATAATATATGCTCTACTGTAATGAAATACTGGCTTTAGATGTTAGTTGATTTTGCTGTTCTACCACATTTGTTTTTTCATTGGCATGAAAAAATGCTCCCTTGTCAAATGGTATGAGAAGAGATTTTATCCATTTATCTTTACCCTGGCAATGATGTGTTTTGCAGTCATCACCAGTGCTCCCCTTTTACATGACAACGTTGACTATTGACATTATTCAAGAGCCTGATTTTTATAAAGAAAGGAAGCAACTCCTATGCCAGATTGTTTTTCTAGTGAATCTGACTCTACTGAATGACTGTAGGAAAAACTTGAATATGATATCTCAAATGGCTGATTTACAATGGAATTATCACTAAAACCTTACATTTAAGTTGCAAAGAATTAAAATACCCTGCCAGAGAAAGGGTTAACATGCTTAAAATATTTCCTCAATCTGCTGTCAATTTAGCTAAGAAATATTTCATTATCCTAGGATGACCTGATCAAGTAAATGCTGTAAAATAACAAAGCAGTCATATCTGGATTAACATATTGCTGTTTAAATTGAAGTACAAATTAGGCATTCATGTTGCCTAGTATCCTATAGACATTTTCTATCCATCCTCAAGGGAATATTTTCTATTGTAGCTGAATTTAAGTAAATGTTTGAGACAACATCATTAATACATACCTTTCCCCATATAGGTGCAACCTGCTATCTTGCATTTTGTCATATTTTGCATGAAATATTGCAGTGACGAAGCATAAATATAAGAATCTAGGCTTTGACACACAACAGTATAATTAATCGAATCAGGCATGACTTCATGGAAGTAGGCAATATTATTCATTAAATAATACACTTGATACTTTTTCACAGATTTTAACTTTCTCCATACATAGTATAGGGGAAAGTATTGTTTTCATGAAAAAAATCAATTTCGAGATTCAATGGAAATACATGTTTTGAGGTCCCATGAACACGTTTTGATCATTTTCTCGATGTCTGTATGTGTGATAGAAATTTTGTGGGTGCTCTAACTCAAAAACTATTAATCAGACCAATGCAAAATTTTCTATTTGACATTTTTCTTAAAGGGACAAGAACTGATTAGTTTTTGGTAAAAATCAGTCAACCGGAAATGGGTTTACTAGTGTCACATCTGCTTTTTTGAAATATTTGTTTTAATATTTGATGAATATAAAAAAGTATTGGAATAAAAGTTGTAGGAAATTAAATTTTCTACAACCTTTGTTCATAGTATAGCATGCATTGTTTAAGAGATATTTTTAAAATTAGATTTTTTAGCTGCCACCACCACACCACCTACCAGTGGCTATTGTAAACACTATACACATAGTTACATCTTAGTAACGCTCCTTTTTATTTTCTTAATTATTGGAGCTTCATGGCTATATCCAATATCAGAAGGCTACGGTATGAGTCTATTTCTGTTCTTTGTAAAGCCTTTAAATTTTTCTTGCAGTTCCTTAAAATATTATCATTTAACCTATTTCGAATTTTTAGAAATATTACAGGTATGGAGAAAGTCATGTGGTGGCCACATCAGATTTTTATTCTTGCAATCAGTTTCACGTGATATGGCATCATCTGGCCAAATGCTGTATCATATGCGAAATTGGTCACAAGAATAAAAATCTGTGGAAAAATATGAAGTGTACTCAGGGACAGATATAGAGCCAGGCGGTCTAGGCAACTGCATAGGGCCTTACGTATCTTCAGCATCCAGAGCCGAAAGAGAATTAGTGTTAACAGAGTCAGCAGCTTATTGCTAAAAGGGAAAGATGTATAGATCAAGTATGAAAAGTTCCAAAAACAAAGCAGCAATTTACCCTAAATTATGATAAAGATAACATAAACAATATTTGGCAAAGAACAGTCTTACCAGACATGTATCATTAAAAAAAAAACAATTACTTCTAAGGTTCCTCAGAAGCCCACCCACTATCTTTTAAATATATATGCATTGAAATTATTAAGAATTTGATAGCCTGTTTTCCTCCATGAAATTTAACCACATTTTCAGAATTCTCAAGTCGCAGGCCCCACAAACTACTATCGCCAAGGAAACTCGCAAACCATTATTGCCTAAGGGCCTTGCGCACCTTAAGTCTGCATCTGGGTGTATTATTTAATATGAATTACATAACGATATAATTTCATCAATGATAAAATGACCTAATTAAATCTATTAGCTCATTTTGATGTACACATGTCAAGCAATATGATATCACAGAAGCTTCATATTGAGTTGATTTCAAAAGATTTTTTATAATTCAACAATAAAAAGCAATGGGTCAAAGAAAAAAATATTTGCATTATAATAACAATTATGAAAGTTAAACAGTAATTTTTTGTAATCTCCCAGCTTACCTTATCAAATTAATTTTGATTTTCAACAGTAAAAATATAGACGTGAAATTCTGTTCAATTAGGATAAATTATCATCATAAACCTATGTTGTTTTTCAACAGCAAGCAGAGCAAAAACTTTCCCAACCCATTCCCTGTCCATCTAATAACCACAGTTAATTTCAGACAATATTTTTATAAAATATCTTCATGAGCTAAGTGGCTAAGTGTGAATTTTCTTTGACATGAAGAATGACAACAAATTTTGATCAAAAGCTGATTTTGAACAAACTGGCTTCTCTGGTGAATGTTATGTAAAGCAGCTTTCCGTGAGAAGGTACTGTATATACTCATGTTTATATATACTCTCATATATAATGCACACCCAGGCTTTTTGCCAAAACATCCTGAATTATACCTACCCTGTGTATAATATAAATACAGACTCTTTCTGGGTTATGCAAGACGTTATGTGTTTTGTAAAACTCTCAAAAAATTAATTTTTAAAATCCGAATTTGCTTACAAGGCAAAACATTTCAGGCTTCAAGTCAAATTTGAATGAAGTTTAAGCACATAAGTTTATTTTAAATTTATCAAACTATATGTAACACTTATTTACAGAATATTAAATGGCTGGAGATATTTAATGACAACATTTAATACAAAATCTTAATTTCGTTGCATATTGCAGTCACCTTCTTCACATAGTTATTTGCTGAAGATGATGAGGAAGATGGATTCTATGGGTTTTAACTTACATTATTAATTATATATAATATATTCATTAACTAAAAAATTATTTCAATTGGCATATACTATGTTTTTTGTTTTTGATACGTGTTTTGCAGGAAGTGTACCTGGTGATTTTACTGGAGATTACAGCAATCAGCTAGTGAAATGTTGAATATTTGGAGAGGATGGAAATACAATTGTAAGGAAGTAATTATGCATTTGATATGTTTCATTAATAAATGTGTAAGTTGGATTATCAATAAATAGCATGATTTTCCTCTCAATTCACCCAAAAAGCGAGAATCGGGTGTGAGGTAGGTACACTCCTATTTTTTATTTTGAATGCACAGAAGTGTTACCTATGTATAACGCACACCCCTACTTTATGACCTAAAGATTTGGTCTCCAAACTGCGTGTTATACTTGAGTATATACGGTAATCAGATGCAATAATTTAAATGCAAATAGAAACATCACGCACCAATATGTTATAGCTGTCTTATAATAGAAAACTTATTAGCCAAATAGATAATACATACATATTAAAAAATGCATGTAGAAAATCTAGCCTTTATGGCCTGATTCAAATTTGTGTATTTGATTCAGAGATTTAATCATTACATTATTAGCTATGTTTGCTAAAATTACTAGTTTCAATGACTGCCTGCAATTTATTATTTATAGAGAAAACTTTTTTAAGACTCATATTACAGATAACTGTGATCCAAGCTTTCATACTTTACCTTACAATCTTCATATAATGAATGTATTAATTCCCATTTCTAAGAATTAAATTTGATTAATTTCTCTTAAATAAATTTGTGATATAAAACCATTACAATAAGAATAATTTAACCTTTCAATGAGTCTATATGATAAATACAATCAAAAGTAATCAACTTTGTCAAATATTGTTTCAAATACTAATACTACAGAGGACTGGAACCTTTTCCGAATAATTACAGCTGCTATGACTTACCTTCTTATATGGAACACTAAAAGAAAAAAAAATAGATGTATCAATTATGGCTTTTGATGCAACATAGCAAACATAAATTATTCAATGTAAAATAATAAACAATTTTTGTGCTCTATTAACAAAAATTAAAATAAACAAACCTAATTAAAACCTTTCAACAGGTTTTCCCCCAAAGCATAATAATCTCCAGGATTCTATTTATTATGAATGTTACTTGTTCATTTTTAATGAAAAAATTATTTGTGCATGTAATAACAGCGTAAAAGCTGATTCTTGATGGAACCTGATGAGGAACTTCAAGTATTATATTTTTGTTAGTAGGATAATACTAGGACAGATAAAATTAGGACAGCAGAGCAAAACTGTGGCCATTAGCAGCATGCTGCAGAACTTTAGTCCATGATGGAATTGTTTCTTTTAGTTGACAATTAAGATTCCGTTTAAAAATATACTGGACTTTCCCAACTTAACAGTAAATTTTTCTTTTGTAATTCAACCAATGTATAAAAAAATGTTTAATAAAAATGAATAATTTCCCTACAAGAATTTATTTATAAATACAATATGTAATTCTTCGAATCAAATACATCTCATAAATAATTTATGCTGAATTATTTGCAAAATCTTCATTTGAGAACCATTTTTTCTATGAAAATTGAAAAGTTAAAAGGAATATTTTGTTTGGGAGTTATCAACTGCAGCTATACTCTTTGAAAAGACTACCTGTGATTAGGATAGGTTGATCTTGTATACTTGAGCCAAAAATCAAATAAATAAATAAAAATATAAGAAAGTATGATAACAAGAGAGTTCACTTTTAAGTTGCATTAACATACTTTGTTTTCCAAAATGCCGATCTAAGGAAGCAACCACTCATTTAACCAGAGCCTTCTTAAAACCATTTCTGCACTAATTTCAGCCACGCCTTTCGAATTATCTTAGAGATTTTGAGAATAAAAAATTTTCCTGCAGTAACCAAGAATTTTATTCTTGGATAGCACCTGCACACCCAACGTTCTCAGTCAGCCAATCCAAACAGCTCTCAAAGGAAGGCAGAACGCGGTGCTACTTGACAATGTCATCGGTGCGTTTGTAGACAAAAAAACAATTCTTTCAGCCAATATTTAGATTGATCAAAATCAAGGACGAACCACTTCAAACAAAGAGTGGAGAACATCATCTGGGGTGAGAATTCGTGTTCCTCCAATGAGCACTGTCTTTGGAGCCGCAGCTAATGCAGCCTTGTCTTTAACAGACCAGAGAGCTTCCCTTATCAATCTAACCTCCTCACCAGTTATACCACCAATAACAAACACTAGCACCATTTTTGCTTCCCCAGGAGGTGTAGGTCGAGCAGCACTCATCAAATGCCTGTAAATCATATATTAAGGTAAGCATATTGAACTACTTCTGAACCAATTTCTTGGATTTTTTCATCATATTTTGAGGAGTATAAATGCATAGACCTGAATACAGGTAAAAATTGTAATGAATGATTATACAGTAAAACCTCATTATTTCAATTCATGAACAGAGCCAAAGTGACCACTTAATTCATGATTCACAAACAACATTGTGTGAAAGTAGGATCGAGTGAACATCCCAATTTTCCCAGTGTGTATTTCAAGTTACTCTTTTATGCCACGTTTCAAAAGAAAAGACTTTCAACTGTGCGTACTCAGCCAAAAGATTACAAAAATGCATGCTAAAAAGATTGAGAAAATGCTTGTGTGAAATATTGTATAGGTAATAGATAGGAACCAACACATAGTAATTCTCTCCAACTTCATTCAAACTTTTCATGCCATCAGTATGGTCAAAAATAATTAATTAATTCTTTATTAGCTCTAGGCAATTTCATACATTATTGTAATTTTATTTCCATCCATATTACACAGCTGTAATATAATATACGTGCTCTCAAAATAACGAGGTCGTATTTGTTATGACATGATGATTTTACAATTATGTACTTCAAATTCTTTTCTGCAATAGGTACTCAATGCATTCTCCCTTTGCGACTGCTGGTGAGGGTATTTAAATCTATGAATTGCATCATGCAGACAGGAGGGAGGAGTAGTGGTCAAGCTTAGCGTAGCAAGCCAAGTGGAAGGGAAAACTAAAAAGGCATACATAAGCATGATGTATTTCACTAATTTCTCAATTTTTTTGAAGCAATAAATTTTCTTAAATCTGAAAAACTGATATATTTCAAAACAGTAACCTTGGACCTTCCTATTGTGCTTAATTCTTCAATTTTTACTGGTTCCTTATTACCTATATTATACATCAAGTTTTGTGATTGAATTTTCACGTGGTTATGAGAATTGTGGGTTCTAAAAACCCCTATTCAAAGCTGACAATGAGACTAACTGAATCTCTGCACGAAAGGTATTGCGTGGTGGAAGGGGATGCAGGCACTGTTTATCTGCTTTGTCATGTCTCTCACTCTTGAAATGAATATTTTTTCTTATGCATCAACACTTGAGAGCTATATGGAAAGAGAGGAGGAATGGTCTTCGGATCTGGGCTAGTGCTTGGTTCAGCAGTTCTTGAGAACAATATAATGAGAGTGAGAGATAGAAACAGTTATCTGACATCAGTGCACAAACAAGCCCATTCAAAGATATTTACGATGCTCTTGAAAATGTGATCCGAGCGCATGGGAAGCGCCTGGGTCCCACAAAAAATATTCTCTTGCCGCTCTGAGGGAAACATTTACATTGTACGGAGGCAGCTATTGTTCATTATTTTTCCATTTTTTACTTTTGTTTAATTTCTAAGAGATTAAAAGAGTTGAACTTATCATGGCGTCAACCAATAGAAAAATGCAAGCAATACCTGGAGATGAAAAATAGATGGAAATCTTACTTGAAAGTAATTCAGAAGAAAGTGTTAGTTAAGAGAGTGATAGCGAAAATAACATTGAAGATGGTGCTCAAATTACTAAGGTAAAAACCTATATATTTTTGGCATTTTTTTGTTAAGTGGGCAAATATGAAACCTCATCTCTCCTGTCCCTACGCGCTTCTAGCAAATTTGTTTATCCTTATTTGAAGTTTTTTCCGAAAAACTTACAGGGAAGAGGTAGAGATCTATGATAAAGCAGTATATATGAAGTAATCCGAGGACCTGGAATAAAGGTCTAGTGATGCAAAGATAAGATGATTCCTTTATTTGTATCATCTATGATTTTATTTCACGTTAACTATTAAATAAGTAAAAAGAAAATACCTGTTTGGGGGGCAATGTATATTTTGTTTGCGAGAAATGGAGAACAGAAATGCAATGCCTTTGTCATGTGCGCACATGAACTTTCCACTTAAACACACAGTAAAGGTTTCAAATTAAACGAAATACCTACTTGCGAGTGACCGGACCAGATCTTGACTTCAAATTTCATTGTAGACATATTTAGAATAATTCACACTAAAAAGGATGAAAAATCCTATGATGTTGGCCGGGGATTAGCTTCGAATTAAATGCTATTTCGAATTATCCGGGATCGAAATAATGAGGTTTTAATGTATTAGTTAATGAATCAAAAATTATTAATGAAATTCTATTAAAAAAAACAATGCTAAACAACTAAATAGATAAATATAGTAAACTATGGCTCTTACCCTAAACTTGAGCGTAAAAGGCCTTTAATTCCAGCAGATTGTCCAAAACCACTTGTCACGCATACGAGGTCAGGGATTGGTGGGAATGATGGATTAAAAATATCAGCAGCCAACTGTGCTAATAAAGGACGAAGAGTTACAGTTCTCTGTGAATATTCCTGACTATACAGTGTCCTGCAAAAGGTTTATGGACATACATACAATTAGTTGTTCTTAATCTAGAAGTTTAATATCACATAATGATCTAAATACTTAAAGTAAATTTCTTGTTAATAACTAAAATATAACCAAAGACTTACCTGTACTTTTTAAGGCCTTCCCTTGCTTTAGCAATGTTCTCAAGAATTTTAAATACCTGATTTTCATTGACAGAAGAATGATAGCCATCTGTAATTAATAAATACAGGAACTATCTTAAGAAATATAACTACCAAAAACTTAGAATAAAGCAAAATATTGGACGAAAAAGGGCTTTTGAATTTTAATATATATGTTTGACTGCTTCTTAATAAATTAAAAATCTTGTAGCAATAATAGTAAATAATATTCTAAAACAAATTCTCTTCTTAATTTATTGTATGAAACTCAGCAACATATTTGGCTAAATATACATAACATTTCCACTTAAAAAGCTCTGCAGTTTTATAACTAATGTTCAATAGAGAAATGGAGCAACATATTAAGAAATTCTAATTCCTGCTTGTACAATCCGGTCAGTGACAATCAAACTCAACAAGTATCTTTGTTTGAATAAAATCTCAAAAAACTGGCAGAGTACTGTGATAATCTCTATCCCTTGAAACTCAAAGTTGTAGTCAAGAGGCAATTTGTCTGAGAAAACAAGCAAAGAACTCACCCAACATAAAATTTCTTTTAGTTGCATCATCTTCATTCTCCTCAAAATTATCCAGTAGAGTCTCTCTCACAGCATCCTTCAAGGGATCATAATCTACCGGAGCCAAAGGCAGGGCAAAGAGGTGTACCAAGAGGGCCAGGATTGCATTTATTGTGAAACCACGATCACGGCGACTACGTATCATCATTTCCACCTATGAAATTGAATACATTTACCTTTTCTGATATTAAGTATATATAATGCTGTTCCTTTGTGACTCTGTAGTGTAAAACGCAATTGTACCTGAGATAACATTTCTTTTGCCTTATCACTGGCAACTGGTGCTTTTCCATCTTCTAACGAGAGGCTCTGCAAAAGCACCTTCTCTGCACCAGACATGTAGTCGAACATCTGGGATATGGGATGTGCAAGTGCTTGTGATACACAAAGGCCATGCTACAAATGAAAAAACAGACAATGATAAAAACCTAAAAATTTTCAATCTTCTAAAGATGAAAGATTAATCTGCAATAATATACTTGTGGAACTACATAAAAATTATTGAAAATTAAATTGTGTATCATAAAATGATCAATTTTTCAGCAAAACTGAATAAATTTTACGTCCAAACTTTGGGTTGTATATTAAATCGATTAATATGGATCAAAACAAAATTTGTAGATGAATTTTATAGAGCCTTGAAACTAAATTTCATTAAGATCCAGCGCAACACTTTTAAAAGTTTACAGGCAGAGATCAAGAGAAAACAATATGTTACATTACACTTTTCCAAAAAGTTCAAAAGCTATGTTAAATTACAGAGTTTCAGTCACTATGTTCTGATTTTTAATTCACTTGCATTGTAACCTTTATCGGCCATGCATACACTTAAATGTACACAAAATATAGGTGCTGTTCACAGGTGGGCATTTAAATTCGTATGATAAAGGTTAATGACAATTTAAAAATAAAAAATACAGAGGAAAATTAACAATCAGGACGAGATATCTTGGTTATGCAGAAATTAAATTCCCCACGAGATGTACAACCTTATCCTTGACAATATTTATTTATTTAAACATCAATGTTGCAAGTTAGCTAAAGCCAGGTGGTGACGACTGCTACACTATTGGACCCACAAATCACTTGACTTATACATTAATTGAAATTTAAAAAAATACAATATAACACCACAACTGAGGTTACTACATTAAATATATTATTATAATTATTATATTTTTAATAGCACAGTTAAAAAATTAAAAGCAATATCAATTATTGCCAATTAAACTCCAGTAATTAAGCAAAAAACCTTAAGAACAAATTGAATGTTTCATTTTCTAGTGCAGTGGTTGCCAAACATTTTTGAGCTGTGGCACACTTTCAAAGAGAAATAGAATTTTGCGGTACCCCAGTCTTCTAAAAGTTTTATGTATTTTTAAATATATGTATTACAATCTTTGGACATATCCACTTGTAGATGCTACTACATAATCAATTTACTAGAAGAAAAGTTATTGCCCTAATTACCATATTTACTCATATAATACCCACATGCGTGTAATGCAGGCACCTCCATCTTTAAGAGCTAAAAATCTGGAAAAACTGGAATTCATGTAATGTCTGCACTTCCAAAATTTTGATGTTAATATTTTATGGCAACATTAGTTGAATAATCTATTTGAAGTCGAATTTGATAATACAATTACAGCAAAAAGCAAATATTTAAGAAGTAATGCCTAAAAATGATTTTTAGTACTTTTTTAACGTACGTAATCATGAAAAATTGTCATCCATTGCCGTAATATTACATGGAGACAATTCGAAAAACTATTTTGGAGTCAAGCTCCTTAATCTCGTAGAAAGGTTCATTGCAAATTCTCAAGTTATTTAATTTAAAACGAGTAATTTTGCAAAATAACGCTAACTCAGCCATTTTCACCTACAAACCGAGCGATTTTAACAAAAATAAATGTAAACTGTTCATGCACAAAATAAATCTCCCAGACATCACCCAATACCAAAAATAAACCTGTCACTAAATGTAATATGACTTGGTTACATAGAAGCATTTCTCACATTTCTGCGGATAAAAAGTATCATTTACAGCTTTCAGAAAGCAAAAATGAACAACTCCAACAGCTATTTAGTGCCACATTTCCATCACAAGATTGTGTTCTTTGCTTTTATACAGAGTAATAAAAGTAAATACCGTATTAGTCTGGATATAGTCCCCCCTTTTTGGCCAAAATATTAGTAAGAAAAGGGGGGGGACTATATTCGCGCCCAAAAAAATTAGCAAATGAAAATATCACCAGTAAGTATAGGTAACAATTAATGCTCTAACTTGATTTGATTGTTTTACGGAGAATTTCTTGATACATATGCCTCAGTAACTCAATTCTTTTTGTTCACTCTTTGGAATCCTTGCCTTAACATTCATATTTTCATAATAAGCGGGAATTGCAGAAGTTTTCGCTTTGAAAGCATTGATTGGCCAACTTCATCCCTTTCCTGAGTCACAAATATTGATATGTAGTGGTACCACCTATTGTTATTTTAGAGAAAATGTCACTACGATGAAATAAATTATCTTCGTTACCCATCAATCCGTAGGGCCGCAGGCAATTCTGTCAGCTGATCGGACTGTCCAGTATGCGCAGCTGTTGATTATATAATGCAATCGCATTATAAAAGTATTACTTACGTAAATCAAACCGAGGTGTTGAAGGTGTTTCAACTATCTACAGAATGTATTCCTTGATGTGATATTCTGAGGCATAAATATCAGAAGTAACAAAAATACGAGTAAAATAAATTATGAAAAGAATATGTTAACTGGAAATCTGGTGATAATTACTTTTTACACAGGCATGATTCAAGTAACCATTGTCAACAGCATCTGAATGATACGAATGGAATTTGAATAACATTTATAAATCAAAATTTTCAAATTTAGTCCAGTAACACTTGATACATATTTAAATTACGCCTGCAACTATAACACGCAGTGTGTGATGTTACCATTTCATTGTAAATTGATAGCTATAACTAAATGGCTCGTACATATTAAAACTCGTTCTTTAGAATATTACAAGATGATCCAAACAACTTATGATGCCTACTTTCTATATAATCATTTATTTAATACTTATATTGGCTTAAATAGCTTTAAAGTCATCGTGGATATGTAACTCTTTGTGTTCCCAAATTTCATAATTTTGCATTATAAAATACTACAAATACATTTGAACGGAATATTAAATTGATCATGCGTATTTGTGCAGCTAAAATAATACATGTATGTATTAGAATATACCGAATCTGAGTCCAACAATAGTTGTTGGCCTGGCAACACTCTCGTAATGAGTGATAAAAACTGTAAAATCGCCTGTATTTACACAAAATTCTATGAAATACAATCGATAAGGAAAATTCTACAATAAAAATTAGAATCTTCATTCCTTTCCTCAGAGAATAGTACAAAACTCGCTTCGATATTACAATTCTAAGATATTTTAATTTGCAAGAGAAAATTATCCTGCACGATGGATTTCAGATTTCCCATGTAAATCAAATGGGAAGGATAATTCCTGGACTTCAATCTTCACAACAAAAACTATCCTCAGGAGCTTGGCCCATGTAGCAAGAGATTTCCACCAAGTTTCATGAAAATCGGTCTATTGATTCAAGAACTAATAGGGGGGATGGACAGACACAATGGCAAAACTCTAAGCCTATTTCCATTCTGGAAAGTAGGTTAAAAAGTGACGTCTGTAATGGGGTTCAAACTTTTTTCCAAAAAAATGGGGCTTCAGAAATAGGAGGGGGGACCTATATTCAGGGAGGGACTATATTCGGACTAATACGGTATATTCTTTTAGGATTGCGTAATTTAAAAGGAACAAAAAAAATGCAGTTACGGTAAAATATGATTTGAGCATGTCACAAATTACAAGACAATCTAACAGAATGCATTTGTATTTAATGAAAAATATATGCAGTTCAGTTATTTATTTCTCCTACATCACCTTTTCTATGAGAATGAACTCTGTCTGACATGTCAATTTACATAGAATATTTACGTTTACTACTGACAGCTGGCAAAGAATTTTAAAAATATCTGATGAATATCATGCTTATTATATTATTCCATGCATTTTTAAAAAAATACCTTGGTTAAAAATCAGGAAAATAAAATGCTTGGCATATTGCGGCCACTGAGAAAAACGCCTTCTCACTCAATATTGAGTAGGTGTTTTGTGGATGGCCTAACCTCAACAGATGTATAGACAAATCTCGTGTAATGTCCTCACCCCCCCTTTTTTGATGGGAACTTTTGGGAAAAAAGTGCAGGTATTACATGAGTAAATATGTTACTCACCAACATATCCAAATCATTGATTTGTTTACTAAACAATGATTTTTACGGGAACCCTAAAAATCTACTGCAGCATTCCAGTGTACCACGGCATACTGTTTGGAAACCACTGCACTTGTGAAATAGTCATCATTTAACCATCAATAAAAAAGTAGTTCTACAAATTAATAGAATTTTACACAAATACCTCGAAGGAATAATGTTAATTGCCTTTCTATAAAACAATGGAAACATTGAATTTATCAAGGCTTTTTCTTTGAAAGATTTTGAAACATTTTGCATACCTGAAGTAAAGTGCACATTGATCGGACTGCTTCAGGATGATCTCCAAATTCTGCCACTAGGTTTTCTATGACTTTGGGTGTGATCCTATCTGCTTTAGGAGCTGCAGAACGGACCTTGCAGCTTATAGCAGCCGACATGATTTGTCGATGAAGTCCCAAAATAACTTCTTTTTGTCTACGACCACCAGCTAACAAGTCTAGCAGTTCTCCCTGACTGCCACTCTTTTCTCCTGGAACAGCACCATGAGCCAAGCACCCAGAAGGAAACCCTACCACTTTGATACCTGACCTGAAAAAAGAATTAACCTTCACATTATTAAGTACATTTTTGTGTAACAGATGGCAGATTACCCTTTTTTCTTGTAGTAAATTAATGTGTATAAATAGTACCAAGAAAAAAGGATTAAAATATATTCATTTTAAAATGTAATCGCAGAACAAAAAGTTACACAAAAACAACTAATGAAATCCAAAATCAACAAAAACAAAAATCAAGAGCAGAACAGTCCCGCTTGCATGACAGCCAGAGTGAGCTGCCGACTGACTGCACATATTAGCGGTTATTAATACTGCATAGTAACCAACACCTCTCTATGGCATAAACTTCTGCATAGCCAGAAATACAGGCAGAGAGTATGTGTGAAATGATTCACTTGCCTTCTCTAGCTATCCCCTAGCACAAATATCGCACTAATGTGCAATGGAAGATAGCAGTAGATGTGGTACATTTTCAGCTAACTGCATCGCACAGCAACCAAAACCCATTGCATTTTCATTATTTTGGTTAAAATAATTATAACAATAAAAATATTTTGTGATATTCAGTGGATTTTCAGCGCACATGTAGAATGCCATGCATATATGCCCCTGGTGCTCTTCTCTGATTTAGAGTTCTAAAGCTGCTTGAATATTAATTAGGAAAATCAGACAAGCAACTACAATGTATTCAATGAATAAAAAATGGTATGCATAAAGCGAAACTTAGAAGGGATAGAAACTACAGTGTTTAAGTTTATAGGCATGGGGGTATATACCACATAAGAAAACCCAAAAGATAAACGGAGAAAAATTCTGCTCTTGAGGATATTCTGATCTTGAGAGAGAAAAATTGGTATGCTTAGGAAGCTAGAGCAAGTGCCCGGTAAGGAAAATTACGACGTGGCTCTTTTCAAATGTCACTGTGTAATTTGTTTTTTCCAGTAAAAATAAAATTCTAATTGAATTTTGAGAGGATCTTGAAATACATTGACAAATTATTTTCGAGGACATAAGACAAAATACACACAATGGACCAGAGTCCAAAACTTGACTCACTTCTTTGGATGGCAGAGAGGAGTCATGTCCACTGCAACATCAGTTGTATGCCCTGGAAGGTGGGGCAGGGTAGCCATAATGCGATCCAGAAGTGCAAAGGAACCATGGGAGCAGGGTGTAGCAAGGTCAAGCGTCCGATCAACAAGGACCAGAGATGCATCCAGGCCAACATCTCCACCATGTGCTCCTACGTTTGACCACGACTCAGCCTTATGGGTAAATTTTCACAAACAAAAATATTATTTCTTGCCTCTTGATACTCATTTTCACTTATAAGATTTTTATATTACACAACTGTACATCAATATTCCTGATGGTTGAATAAGGACATACAATATGACATAATGGCAAATAATTTTCCATTCAAAAAGACAATTTATAGTAAATCAGTGAATTAATTTATTATTCTTGCACAGCATATATTATGGTTCAACACAAAATTGTTTTCATTACTTACCCTTCGCCTAGATACCTCTCCAGCAACAAGGTTACTTAGATGACCCATAGCATAAACTTCTGCCCTCCCTCCCATTTTATAAAGAAGGCGATGAAGTGAATCTGCCAGATGTGCTATGGATAATTGTATACTCTTATTGAGACTGGAATCATCCGCTATAGTTTGAGACTGCGTCATATTAACACCCTTGAAAGAAAATATGAAATACAAACTTTTATCAGACTGCAAAGATAATAAAAAATATACAATGAAATTTATGTCCAGATGATGAAACTTAAGTCTTTCAACTTCCAATCTATTCTTTATGATATATTACATTTACATTTAAAATATTGAATCACAGTAGTCAAAGTAACATTAAAAACAAACAAAATTGTCTTAACAATGCATACATGTAATAAAATAAAAATTGCTTTCAGCTAGCAAAAATTGGACAAGAATTTGGACCTAAAATTGAAAAATACTATTATTAGTATTGATATATACAACCTTGATATATTGAGCAGGACCGGCTTGATAACGGTGCCAACAGTGCAACTGCACAGGGCTCCATGCTTACAAAGGCCCTGCACTCTCTAAAATAATGTTTGTACTTCTAAAGTAGATACATCTTTTTAAATCCAACAAAACATCGAACACTGTTGTAGTGAGAGAGATTGCTATATTTATTAAAATTTACTTTATTTTGCTCTGGGCCCCACAATTTTCCTGGCCAGCTTTGATATTGAAAAGGTAGGAACCAAACATTTTAGCATTTTGATATAAAGAGGTTTACAACAAATTAGCACCTTATAATTGCAAAACTATGCCATTAACTGACAATGAAAAATAATTTCTTTGCATCATCATATTAAACTGTATGTATTCATAATATAAAGTATGAAAAAAAATCATTGATCGTGTCAAAATTATGTCTTTGTGCAAGTATATCATCACAAAATGGTACTGTATTAGCCTGAATATAAGGCAACCTCGATTATAATGCAAATCCAAGATATTGGAAGGATTTTCAAGAAAAAACTGCAAAAGCACAAAAAATCAGAAACTTGCACTATATTGTGGCAATGTACAGTTACAAAATAGTACATCAATGTCAGGGAGACTACCTGGAAAGAAGCCTTAAATATGAATGTTCAAAACCAACTCCTTCCTATTTGGACAGAGGTTCTACTTTGCTTATGAGAGAATTTTATTTGGAAGATCCAGCTGAGTACAGATTGTGCTTGAGAATATCACGAAAAAGTTTTGATACCCTACTAAATTTAATTACTCCTGAAATTCAATACCCAGACACTGTAATAAGAGAAGCCATACCAGCAAGAATTAAATTGGAAGGGACATTGTCATACTTAATTACTGGAAACATTTACAGAAGTCTACAACATTTTTTCGAGTTTCAAAATCTGCAATTTCGAGATTCGTACTTTTTGTTGCCATGGTGGATAAAATTTGCCATTGTTTTAAATTTTAAAAATTCCCATTTTTTAGAGTTAAAATAAAATATTTCAGCAAATTTGGCATGGGTTCATATTCACTTTTCAAGAAATATAATTGTCATTCTTTTTTCCGTATTATAATTTAAGTTCTGAGTTTGTACCTTAATTTTTAAATAATTTTAAAATGCAATTAAAAATGGCTTGCATCACAGTCAATGCTTTTCTTATGGTGTATTGAAATGGAAGTTTTGTGTCCAAAAAGTACCCTTAAAATGGAAAATGTTGGGATTTTCGATTTTTCTAATAGTCCGGGTGAGGTTCGCAACATACCAGTGAAAACCGCATGTTTATATGTTTCAAATAACTTTTAAAATTATAACATTAGAAAAACAGGGCAGATGCATGAAAACATGCACAGACTCCACTGTCTTCAGCAATTGACTGGCCTTTGTTGACACGTCCCAACGAGGAAATTAAAGGGGCCAGTGATATGCCAGCACAAAATTTAGTGGTGTGGAGAGGCAAGTCGCCAGAAAAATAGAACTGCTTCCTATTCACTTGCCTGTCTTCCTGACTATTCCCACTACTGACTTTGCTCCTGGATTAAAGGAAAGTTGTTGTCCACAAGGGGGATAGTAGCAAGGACTAAGTGACTTGCCTATTTGACTGTCATCTCTACTATCCCTGTGTGCACGAGCTCTTATGGGTCAATGTTTATTTTTTTCTCCTCAAACTCACCCAATGGAGTCCCGCTTGCACTTGGACCCCTTTTGAGAAGTTTTCGAGGGAATAGCTGTTGCCTCTTCTTCAATAAGTTCCCTCCCAAGAGAAAGACAAAACTGCCGATGCATCATTTGCCTTCCTCTTGACCTACGTAATAGTACGTCTGACTGCATTTACGGGTTGTCTTAATTATTGTAACAAATAAGCACAGTTTGACATAAAACACAGTAGAGAAAATAGATGTACAAATGTGTTTTTAGGCAGTGTTTCCTCTAACCCCTACCATTTCCCTAATTCCTTATGGGAAAATTGTTTGTTTTACGCGCCCATTCTCAGGAATGCAACTACCGCATAAATCGAGAGGTTGCTGTATTGTGATGCATGAATTTTTTTATTCCTATATAAACAGGATATTTTTTATTTTTAAAGCACATAGGCATTTTGAATTGGCCAATTATGAGGGATTCCAATTTATCACTGCTATTTGAACTAGTACATGAAAGGTAAACCATTCTATACTTTTCTTTCCTCCATGGCAAGGTTCACCTTTCACTGAATGTTCTATTTGGCAACAGATTGAAAACAAAATCTCAAGCCTAATTTGCATTGAATACATCTGTTGGTTTGTACCCACTTACAAATGTCTGCAAAATAACTATCCTCTCTTCTTCTTCCAAAAAGCAGCAAATTTTCGCAATTTATAAATTCCAACATAGTTTAACAAATTTATAAAATAAAATCAGGCAAAAATTCTATTAACTCTACAACTGTCCATTTTGTCAGAAAGCCAGGCGTGGAAATATAATAAAGCCTTATTAAAAAATTCATTCATAATGAAATTATCACAAAAACCATTTAAGTGATAGCAATCCTCTTTTAATTATACCTACATTTCTTAGTATTCATGAAATTACATTAAAAACAAAAGTGGAGAAATAGTTTTATTTCATAAGACTATTCAGATCTAAGGGATATTTAATATTAATCAATTAATAATCATGCATATGGTGAATATTTGATATAGTTTTTCTTCAGTGGCGCAACTAGGAGCAGAATGGGCCTGCGGCAGTGTTCCCTCTAAGCTGTGTGGGTCTGCAGCCGTGCACGGTTATTTTCTCTCCGAGCACAGTCACTTTTTTGCCATGCACAAGTCAAAAAATATCACATGAAAAATCGCAGAGAACATTACACAAGGTGTTCCTTTTCTAAAAAGAAAAATATTTATAGCTCCCATGACATCATTCATTGACAAAATTCCCATGGAATCCTTGACTTTTGGGTTCACAATTTTTATGCATACCATCTTACAACTGTGGCTCACAAGTTTGGCTGGCCACGCAGGACTTGAAAAAATTAGAAGGAATACTGGCCTGCGGCATAATATTACATATATATGTATACTAGCTGGAGCTCGGAAAAGTTTTCTTTTAAGTAGCAAATGGTTTTTATTTCTTGGGGCCCCGCGCTGTCGGTGCCCCCAAACTTCTCAAATGTGTTATTCAGAGAAGAGGTTCACATGGAATTTTAACTACCACCTAAAGGAACCATTGAAAATTTTTTGTCAGACCTGTGCTTGTGGGTGTATCTCAATGCGAATCCATCATATAATCAAGGCAGACTGCTTTTCCAAGAATATTTGACGTAATCAAGCAATTTCATTAAAATAGAAATTACTCCAAGTGCACCATAAGCCCTGAATTTTCGTTCCCCATTCCTTAATTACGCAAGTGATGTTTACATTAACATTTACTATATTATGTATTGTACTGTAAAGTTATACCATTAATATAATTATGCATTAACATCATAATTAATATTCAAATGGATAGATGCACCGAAGCCTTTAAAGCTGCAATAAAATTATGTTGATTATGTCGATACTATTAGCCAAAACGTAAACAATAAACAACATCTTGGTTACCAAACAAATGTAAGTAGATGTATCAATTTATGTTGCGATAAGTCTTTGAATGTTAATGGTAAAGGATAACAATGTTCTAATATTCCTTAAAAATCATTTAACCCACTTTGAAAATATTCATAAACTATATTAAGGCATGAATCCATTTGTACCCTTATCTTGGCGTTGGCTATTCTTCCTCAACGGCATGCCACGGCATGGATTTTCCTTGCATTAATCTTTAGGTGGCTATCTTCCCCTTGAAGAGGACAACAATTGAGAAATTTAGCTTTGCTGCTGCCTGGAAAATGGTAATTTAACCGATGAATTTTTCGCTTAAAGGAAAATATCAAGCGATTTAGCATGTAATACGACAAAACATGAACAGAATTAAAATATTCAGTCTTTCTTGGGTAAAATAAGCCATTTCTCACGATTGTAAGTTAACATTTAGGTAGGGTTACCATCTTCTGTACACAGAAAAGGAGGACATTTCCATGTTTTTGGGTGAAAAAAGAGGACAAAAGGGTCATCCTGAATTTAAAAAAGAGGACAAATTTATTAATGCAAGATAAAAAAAAGTACAATGTAAACAATATTTACTAATGTTTTGGATTAGCCCATTCATATTTGTCTTGTGAAATAATTTCTTTCATTATCTCTGGATTGCCTCTCAAGTATCTATAAAAATCAGTGCACGACATATGTTTGAAATTGTACTGCAAAAACAGAATACCTACTTAACATTAAACATATTCCTTTCTTTTGTCCACTGACTTTGCATTAGTGAAAATGCTCTTTCTACATTTGCATTGTGAGGTGGAATTGTGAAGAAAACTGGGCAATTTTTAACAATTCTGAATGGTATTCAATATTCTTTGAATTACTAAAATATTTGGCCCACTTTTGATGTGCAAGCAAGTCTTTAAAGTCTTCATTATTAATTTGACCTTCAACAAATTTCTTGAGATTGTTCAATTGGTCAAAACACTTAATGTCATCAATTGGTACCCCTTTGTCGATCAAGTAGTGAACAGAATATTCCACATCATTCCAATTTGGTACTCCACTAAGTGTCATCCACATAAAACACAAAATGGATTCCAAAGGTTTAAGCCACTTATCCAAATATTCTATGCAATTACCATAGAGATTTTTTGTATCACTACAAAATTTTTCATAGTCATGATCAAGTCCTTCATAACATATTTTGGATAAGAGTTCCTTCACTTTCAAAGGCATGAAGTTGTAATCCATTCGTTCAGAGATAATTTCTTTCACTGAGACTAGGATATTTAATACTTCTGCAAATGAGTTACTTTCCCTTTCAATTTGTTGTATGTGTGTATGGAACACACTCATAAGTGATTGCATGAGCCAAAGGTAAATTTCACTAAATTCATTTTCAAAGAGCCTTTTGATCACAATGGGAGGTTTTTCTTGGAACAGAAAGTGTCTTTAATGCTGGAAACATATGCATAAGTCTAGTAAGGTCTGGAAATAATGACAGCCACCTCGTCTTGCTGTGGGAAAGAAGCTGTCTCTATTCAATCTCAACAAACTCACAGTATTCCTTAAGCTCCTCAGTCCGGACTGTATAAATGTGAAAATACTGGTAAATTTCAAAAATAATGTTCTCTATATCAACATCCAAAAGTTTTGCGGCACTGTGAAGACAATTGTTCAAAATATGTGCAGGGAAGCCCACTCTAATTAAGGTCTTATTCTGCAACAATTTGTTTAATTTTGCAAAGATAGTATTTCCTTCAACATTTCGTCTGAGTCCTCCAAACATTGTATTACAATTGTCCTCAGTGAATGCAATGCATTTTTCATACAAACCATTTTTTTCAAGAGTTTCTTTGACATAAGTAGAAATGGTATCTGCTGTCTCATTAGGCATTTTCTGTAATTCAATTAATTTGGTTTGTAACCCTCCTGCCTTCACATCAAAATACTGAATAATTACTGGAAATATCTTTTCAGAACCATGATTGCTTCCATCAGTTGAAACCCCACAGCATGCAATATTATTTTCTTTAAAAGTTGTTAAAGCAATATTAAGGGAATGGTTTGCAAGTACAGAGTTTACAATGGCTTCTGTCTTGGTTCTAGCACAGGAAATTTTTTTTTCCAATATTAGCAGGGATGGCAAATAATTATTCTTCACGCAACTTGATGTCGAACACATGACTCACTTTGGTCATAGGTCATCAAAATAAATGAAATTTTTTTTTCATAACGTAAATTTCATAAAACAGGGTAGAGTAAACCAAGGTCGATCTGTATAGTCATAATAAAGGAATCAAGTTTAAAATGTGTCAATCAGGTTAGGATGCTGGAATGCATTCCCCTATTTACATTATTTCTTATGAGAAACTCATGTCCGACTACCATGATTTCACCTTACATGAAATTTTTTAAGACCGCATCTATCATGTTAGTTGGGGACTGGGTGTATCAGGAATAGACTGAAAAGGTTATACTTAAATCACTGAGTCCAAAAATAATGATTCACTGGAAAATCATTCCGATATTAGGATAAAAAATAGCAATTGCTAAAAAATCTCAATTTCTTCTATATTTGAAAAAATTTGAGGGCCCCTGAGCCTCCGTCATTTAGCCACCCATGCCACCCTATTTTTACGCCACTGATTTTCTTCTGTAAAAATATCCTTTTTTCAATGAAAAATTACAAACATTTTAAAAATAAAGTTGTTTAGTTAGTAGTGCTTTACATCCACTTTAAGCCAACATAGAAAGAATCAAATGAAATACTGCATGCTGCATACCCCCTGGAGAGTTTCAACCCAAATTCTGATAGTCATCTCAGTGCAATCTACTGTATTGATGAAGAAGACCTTTTTCTTAGCATAATGAGGATGAAGATCTGCACAAAAATCCATAAATCAAAATAAGCACCTTAAATGGTTGAACAATTCGTTTTGCATTTAGCTTATTAAATTGAGCTTAAATAAAAAAAATAAATTTCATGTTCTCACACACTTAAACATTTAAACAAAAATGTTTGCATTAATTATATTGTATTAAGTTACTATGTCATGAGCAAAAAATATTGTTGTCTGATGCACACAAACAGACCACCACACCAATTTATTTTTACAATACGTAACAACGTGAAGGATCAATTTTGTTATACAGTGACAATAATAAGTGCATTTTCATGATTCAAAAAAGAAACTTATTACTGAAAAATTAAAGATTGCCAATGCAGAACAAAACAGCACAACATGCCTTACAAATAGAAATGACCCATTAATAGTAACTCACAAATACTTTCAAATCAAATATGACAAGTTAATGCCATTATCTATGAATGTATAGGTTTCTAGGATATCCATAAAAGATAGGTTCGAGGATTATATAGCTGGGGTGGCAGTTCTTTTAACTTATGTGGCTCTTTCAAATTTCCATTCAGAAGCTTGTCAACATTTTCACTACAGAACACAATGAAGTAGTGTGACTGACACGTGTTGAGAATACCTAAGGAACATGCATTATATCTGAACTTCTTCAGATACAGGTTACGATTTACTGTTTGTAGATTTTTTAATACAGAATATTTTTCATGCGGCTCTCGAACCTCTGAAGATTATCATATGCAGCTCAAAGAGTAAATTAGTTTGGCCATCCCTGTTATATAATCTCATTTATGAAGCCACACTGTTGCTATAAAATACTATCAATATCTGCATATAGTTTTTTCTAAAAATGTTAGCTCTCACACATACAATGAATATGAGGGAAAATTGTTCCTCTGGTGTTTTTTTCAAAAAAACTTTCAGTTCAAATAGTTCATGGCTGCATAGGTTTCTTGACTCAAGAGTCTTACACGTGCCATTGGTCTCTCAAATTAACACAAAATGTCTCACCCAGAGGTGCAAACTATCCATTTTTAAGGAGCAAGCATTTTTTAATGTAATCCTGCCCAGAGAAGATTAGGTCCCTGATAAGGCAAAACATCTTCTAACCTTCAGGTTGTGTGAAGTGGTACCTGGAGTGATGCAACTAACTGCTAGCCTGAAAGTCTGTACGTGTGTATTTTTAGTGTATTGAATTTTGTCTTGTCTCCTTTCTAACCCCTGTATGGCACAAAGGTGGAAACCTAAGTATTTTTGTAAAATGTAAGTACTTCAGTTTTGTTCAGGAAAATGGCAGGAATTTATACCGATGTGCATGAAAATATCTTACATTATATGTAAAACTGAGAACTTAATTAATACATTTCTAATACACTTTATAACCACTGGCAAAAGAAATTAAAATATACAAATTCTTTCAGGCTCAAAGTTTTAATCATACGAGTACATCATCTTATAGATGTTCTGTTATAGTGACACAGATTTTCATTACCAGGGTGCAAAATTCAGTAATAGGTTAATTTTTATAAATTAAAATGTAACACATTAACACTATTATCAAGTCAAAATAATACATCCAATTCATCCTGTGTAACCGCATCAAAATATCCTTCTTCACTGCTAATCATCTAGGTATTACAGAACCACAATGAAAACTATTCTTCTCTCTAATTAGGGGCTCCGTCCCTGATATCGTTGGTGTTCAGCCGTGCCATACTTTGCACAGCAAATCCACCATATGAGCTCGCCTGGTCACTTCAGCCCCAGACCCTCCTCCCTCTCGGCAATTATTTTACCAAGTCAATTACCATATCTGCCCGAATAGAAACCGACCCCAAATTTAAGCCGACCCCCCCAAAAATGTCCACCATTTTTTGACAAAAAAGTAAATTTTGTAGATTTTATGCTGAAGTGTGCCGGGCATGCATGCATAGCCTAGAATACATTATTGGAGATCAAAGAATAGAGTGGGAAGTGGTTTAGTTGTTGACATTTGAAATATTACTCCAATTAATAATTTTGCATTGTTGAATAATGTTCCACATTCAGTTATGATAATTACATTCATCTTCATTTTCACAAAAAGTCAAATAAAGCAATAGCGACCTTGCAAAGACAATTTTTAATCCTAGTCTATTTCCGATGAAATTAGAATTTACATTGCCTTAAGAAATTGCATTTTTATAATTATACATGTTCTATGTAAATTTTTACTATAATTCATACAGTTGAGCATCGAAAGCTCTCATCGCATTTTGCATAATCATCTGCGTAGTCAATGCATGCAATTTTAATAGATTCCATGAATGAGGTTTTAACATGCATACAAACATTACAATGGCTATAGCAATAAATACAATAGACAAGTAAAACTAATAGGAACTTCTTTTAATGGCTAATAAAAAATAATACTAATTGCTAACTATTCTCAATGATACATATGCATAGCCCTGAGAAATGAAAGAAAATATCCAATAGCATTTAGAAATGAAAGAATAGGTAACAACGGCAACAAAACACGGTACTGCTAAATTCAATATTCTAGCTTTACTATTTATTCATTGTAGGTCAAATATTTACTTTATGAAAAATATAGTATGTACTATCATTTGAATGTGATGGCAATGTGAGATGTGCTGCCATTTATGGGTGACTACAAGACTTAATCCTAACCCCAAATTTTTTCTTGAACTCACATGTAAGCCGAGAGGTGAATTTTTCATGATAGATTTTGACAAAAAACATCAGCTTATATTTTGGCAGATACAGTATATCAACTCCCACTGCATGAAAATGGCAGCAATTAAAGTTTCTCTGTAAGAGCTTCACTACTCTGGCAAAACTGACTATTCCTCCTCACCTTCTGCTATAAGTGCACACATCCACCACCCCTCCATCCCCTCTCCATTCTTCCTATCATGATATGCATGCATTTACAAGGATATATTATCTTAACGACAAAGCAGATAAGTTTGTGTGTGCATTCAACACCTCTACTAACTGACACAATTATCACCATCACTCTCTTTCTACCAGGATGCACACACATCTACCTCACCTCCATCCTTGAGCATTAGGAAGGGAAGAGTTTTGTAGTTGATAAAGAAAAATGTGAGGCCAACACCTTACTATAAGAACTAAACAGATACACAACACCACTGATGAGGGATGTGTTCCTGGAAAGGCCCATGAACTGCTATACCATAAATGGCAAGTAATTAAAGTCATGGGAAAAACTGGATTCAATCCCCACCTATACAACAATGGACCATATTACGAGAATTACTTCACCATATTACCACATAAAATAGAAACAAATAGACATAGAGGGCATCATAAAGAAAGACAAAAAAGGAAGCATAAGAGAGAGAGAATTAAGAAAAAGATAATCTTATTTAACTTGCCATACATGATTTAGCAAGGAAGTTTTAAAAATTTTGGGTATGGTGACGCTTGAAAAGCATGTTAGTTGGATGAGGAAGAAGAGAATGGCTTCAAAAATACTGCAACCTGAGGTTCGATTCCTTTTGTTTTTGGAGTTGATCATTTATATATAATTACTCAATGTCTGTCCATCACCCTTTTATCTCTTGATGTTTGTCATAGAAAAATGCTGCAAACGCCATTTTGTTTCTTCCAATTAGGAGACCTTGAGAAAACTATTTTCGTTTACATAAGTGTCCCAGAAGACAATTATACAGTAAACCCTCAATTTAACGGGCCCCAATTTAATGGACTTCGGATTAACGGACTCATGGCCGACAGCCGTCCGGTCGCTGAGAATCCACTCCCTATCGTCGCTTTGTCCACGATTTCAGACCACTCACCGTCCCTCGATGCCGAGGGCAGTCCATTCGCAAAGATCATTATTGCCTGACATTTGGTTCCTGTCTGATTGTTTTCTATACTTTTCAGTTTTTGCCATAACATTTTTGCCACTTTTGAACATCCTGTCCTGACCGTTGACGAAACTTCTAGGGGAAAGTATGTTTGGCAAGGGTGTCGAGCACCAGGTGATGAAATTAAAAGGAGGCAGAGTGAGGCAGTGAAAATACGAATTCATTTGTTATGCTGCACTTAGGGATACATTGGATCAATTCTTGGTACCACAGGATTTCCCGCAGGACTTTGTACTTACCACAGCGATGTTTTTCGTGCCTGTGCATTAGTATAACTTACGAGACGGAAACATTGTGGAGTGATATGTCGAATGAAACAAAAGACCTGCTAATTTAAATTTCAACTACAATCACTAGTTGAATGCAGTGATTGCTCCGAGAAAGGAGAAACTAAAAAAAAAAATTCCGGGCAATTTTGGATTGTCATATTTATGTTCCAAATCTTCAGACTGTCAACTGTTCCAATCTATTAGTTTTTTTGCACTTTTAGGTTGATAAAAAACGTAGTGATGTTTATACAATATTTACATACATAAAAAAAACTACCTTGGTCGGAAGTGACGCGGCGAGATTGGGAGACCGTGGATGACATGTGCACGGAAATTTCAATGTCGTAATTATACATTTTCTTCAAATTCGAATTAACAGTTTTACCGCATTAGATAAACATATTATTCTTGTTTAACAGTGTTCCTAATGTAATGCATTTGCCATTATAAGATGTGGCCATTTAGGTGCATTTTGCTTTGTCATATTATGAACTTTCGGATTTAACGAACTTTCAGCAATAACAGACACCCTATCCCCACAATTAGTCCATTAAATCGAGGATAAATTGTATTTTCCCATATGTTTACACAGGAGTTTCGATTTTTCAAGGTGCAAGATTTTTTCCTTCATTCATTAAATTACGTAAATATGGACCAAATTTCTGTTTTTGCTTTATTTGATGGATAAAACTATAAAATATATTATTCTTACAATGTTTAGATATTACACGGAAGAATTTGACAGAAATACTCATTGCTTTTTGAAAATTTATGGTTTTTTCATACTCTTTCCGGGTGTTGACAAGGCGACCTGCGCTGTTGCCTCCAATTCAATTAGCATCTATTAAGGCGCCAACACATGGTCAGTTTCGCCTGAACAGTCCAGGACTGGTTCGGTTTATCGTACATGTGTGGGAAGCCGGATGGACTGTTCAGTTCAAAATATTGGCCTGACGGACTGTGGGATCGGCAAACGATCGACTGACAGATCGGCCTGAACTGAGCTGTTATGAGACATGTGTGGATTGAACTGAAGGCCGCCCGACAGTTCGCTTTGATCTTTCGCATTGAACCGTACCCATGTACAGTTCTCCAACATTTGTTTGTTGCAAAAATAAGAGAAGTTGAACCAACCGCAACCAAAAAAACTGTCAGCAAAAAGATTAATAATCTGCGAAGTATGCTTAGTTGCCATTATGAACCATTCACACTGATAAATCGATGTAACAGAGAAAATGCCTTGAGGCTGACCTGAAGGCAAAAGTGAACCGTGAACCAAAATTGGCCTTCAGGCCGAATTGTTCAGTCCTGGACTGTCAGTCGGCCTGAAGGCAAAACTGACCATAGATGAAAGAATTGCGTTATTCACTTCGCACTTTTTATGAAGCATCAAAATTATAGTTGTAGCAACATCAAACATAATAGACTGCGATGTTAATAATGGCAGATTATTATTATTCAGTAAACTGTGTGGACTGTGGGCATTTTTAACGACTGACCAAAAGAAAAAAATGTTATTTCTTAATTTCAATACTGGAATGTTACCTTTTTCGTAAGGGAGAAGCAATTAAAATTGTACATATAAATTATAAAAACAAACATCACATTCAAAATGTCAGTTATCTAATTTTATAAGGAGAATATGGGATACTATTAATAAATGAAAAATAACACACAGTGAAGTACAAAAAAAATTGTTGGTAATAATTCATGAGTAAAAATGAAATAGTGGTTGAATTAATTGTATATGAAAAAATGCATGTGTGTCAATAAAAAGAAACAATTTTAAAGCATTAATAACATAAACTTTGAAAATCAGTACATTCCACTCTAAGATGACTTCTAAACATGAAGATTTGTAACTGATTTCGCAAAAGTTTTTGCGGGTACCACTATAGTACATACAAATAAATGAGATTTCAAATCACTTTCTTATTAACGTAATAGTTTTTCTCTGATTTCCAATTACATAAAGATTTCTTTATGTATATTTAAGCTATTCAAAATTTTATAACATTTAACTTTTCCACTGCTTTTGAAAGTTTGTTTTAACAGAATGAATGAATTTATTACGTTTATTTATTTAAATTCATGTTTATACAGTCATTAATCATGTCTCAACAATTGTAATAATGTAATGCATACTTTTCTTATATTTTTCTAGTTAAAATATCTTTTCTCTCATTTAACTTGTCAAAGCCAGAAATATAATTTTGTCCCATGAGGTTCTTTCACAGGTTTTATTACAAAAACAAGCTAAAAGTAGCACATGTATCTCATTCTTATTTACCAATTACATGGAAAGAAAGTTATAATAAAAAGTAAGCTTTAAATGGGTTACATAAGGAGGAAAGGCAACGTTGAAATTCTGAATTCATATTTTAAATATATATCATTTATCATTTCTATACATGTATAGCTACAAAATATATATTAGTCGAAACTGATGTCATTAGTTAGTACACCCAGACCCCGACTAACACGATAAAAATTTCGTCTAAGGTGAAATCATGTTAGTCGGACACGAATTTCTCATAAGAAATAAAGTAAATAGGCTGGATGCATTCCATCATCCTTACCTGATTGACATTTTCAATGTTATTCATTCATTATGACTATAATTTGGTTAATGCTTTGTTTTTTGTTTATGTATATTTCACACTAACTCATTTTTATATAAAAGAAATGATAACTCGGATAGTTCGTAGCATTGCTTCGTATGACCTGTATGACAAACGATATCATGTGTTTGTTCATTGTTCTCATAGCACTTAAGTATATCTAGTTTTTGTTCTAGTGATAAAACTTTTCTAGGTTTCTTACTTCCATCACCAATAAAATGTGAACCATAAACTCCAACGTATTTCGATGTAGCTGACTGCAATTTTGAATCAGCTGTTCAACTGTTCACCATTGATTTAGCAGACATTATTTAAAAGATTTGTAAAATGATAATTTTAAACAACAAATAACTAAGAATTAATCATTTTTGTTTTAATATGAAATAATTTTTCAAAATATAACAACATACGATCTATAGAAAAATGGTCAAAGGAAATTTTAAAAACATGCAAGAATGATCTTTTTCTACATTTCAGTTTAAAAACCCTCACCTTACGTATCAGACTCATAGAAATTGTCAAATTCATCCTCTAGATCAGATGTTACGATAATGGACTCATTGTCAACCACAATTAATGAATAGCAGTTTGTTTCGGTTACCACTTTCTAGACATTTTTCACAATCATAGAGAAGCCATGAAGAAATCGTGTTAAACCGAATGACCAATCATGTTAGCTGAAAATCGTGTTAAACCGAAACTGTTTTGGTAGAATTTGTGTTAGTCGGGGATTGGGTGTATTCAGTTTCCATCTTATGTGCATAAAAATATGCACACACAATGGATTACATACATACTTAATGTCTAACCTTCTTTCCAGGGTATGACATGGCTGGCTTGTGCACTCTAAGAGCCTCAGGTGCAAGAGTTGGAAATAAAATAGCAAATGGTGGAGTTAAAAGGATATGATTCTTCTCTCCTCCAAAATTTATTGCAAATAGCGGAACTGTTATAACCTCTGCCTCCATCACCTGATTAAAAGAGGAAAATAATGCAAAAATGAACAAATAATTCACCTTACAGTAAAAAATATTACATATCACATGAAAAATTACAATATAAAGTAATGTAAGTTTGAATTGGTGTGATCGATTGAGAAGCATTTTGCTTGAAAATAAAATGTAAAATTTGGAATTAATGAGAAATAAGTTACATATTAATGCCTATTTTAAACATAAAATTCATCCTCCCTTAAAACTGGATTTGTTCTCCAATTCAGTTTTTAAAATCTGGTCACCCTTAACATGACTAATTATAATTTATAAAACCGATCCTTCCGATACCTTCTTTGGATCACTGATTCTCTGCCTCATCCATTTCTTCATCTCTGCTTCCAAGATAATGAAAGGGTCATCCAACATTGCCCCTTGATTGACTTCATCAATTAATGAGTTAGCCATTGTGTGAACCTTTTTTCCTGCTCCAGTCACAGCAGTGCATGATGTAAAATTGCTTGCTTTTATTATAGTTTCCATGGCGACATGTAGGTCACCCACAATGGGTGAACAAGTGAGAAATACAGCCTTTTCCTGGCCAGGCAATCCTGACTTCAAACAAAAGTTTGATTAAAAATACTGAACATTACCAAAAGTATTATATATTAATCAAAATTAAATCAGCAAAGTTATAATCTTCGTACAAGTATGAATGTATTTAGTGTGAGTGATAACATATATAACAACAACATATGTCTAAATAAAATTAGTAAATCTGATATTAAGGAAGTCGTTAAGAAACTTAAATCAAAGAAATCAACTGGGCCAGATCATGTCCCTGCATATATTGTCAAAGGATGTTCTGATATTCTTATTGGTGCTCTATATATATATATATATATATATATATATATATATATATATATATATATATATATAATTTGTCACTATGTTCTGGTATTTATCCAAATGAATGGAAGTGAGCTAAAGGCTGTCTGATCTATAAAAAGGGAGATAAGAATGACATTAAGAGTTACCGACTTGTCTCAACTGTATCAGTATTCACCAAGATACTTGAATTCATACTGTTAAAATACATTTATTTTGACATTAAAAATATTCTATGTGACAACCAATATGGATTCAGGACTGGTAGATCGACAATTTCTAACCTTGTATACTTTAACGATTATGTAATTAGTAGAATGGATAAGAGAGTTCAAGTAGATACAATATATACAGATTTCCAGAAAGCTTTCGACACTGTCAATCAATACATACTAGTGAATACTGATACAGTTGAGACAAGTCGGTAACTCTTAATGTCATTCTTATCTCCTTTTTATAGATCAGACAGCCTTTAGCTCACTTCCATTCATTTGGATAAATACCAGAACATAGTGACAAATTATATATATATATATATATATATATATATATATAATTTGTCATTATGTTCTGTCAATCAATACATACTAGTCAAGAAAATGTGCTCAATCGGTATTTCTGGTAACTTATTGTCACTGCTAAAAAGCTATTTATTTAAGAAAAAGCAGTATGTGGTATATAAAACAAGTCAATCTGAAGGGTTTTTTGTAACATCAGGTTTTCCACAATGTACTAATCTGGGACCATTATTATTTTTAGTATTAATAAATGATTTACCTATGTATGTACAAAATTCAGAATGCCTAATATATGCAGATAATGTGAAACTTTTCCATGAAGTAAAATGTGATGGTGATTGTTTCAAGTTGCAACAGGATATTGATAACATATACAAATGGTCCATTGAAAATAACTTGCATTTTAATGTGAATAAGTGTTGTATTATGTCATATTGTAGAAAACTATTTTGATTACTCATATAGTATGGGAAGTGCCCTATTGAAAAGAGCAACTGGAGTTAAAGATCTTGGCATTTATATTTATGAAAAATGTGCATTACAACACATATAATTAATACTGTGGCTGCGTGCAATAAAATGCTGGGCTTCATATCTAGGAGTACTAGTAATTTTCCGCCTGTGAAAGCTCTATGTATTTTGTACTACTCTTTAGTTAGAAGCAAAATTGAATAAGGCTCTGTTATATGGTCACCATATTTACATAAATATATAGAATTAATAGAACGTGTTCAAAAGCATTTTTTAAGGTTACTATATTATAGTGTATATCATGTATATCCTCTTATGAACAACTATGTAGGTAGGTATCTACCTTATAATTTGTTATTACATCAATTTTGGAATTTGGAAACGAGAAGAACAATTACTGACCTTATGTTTTTGCATGAAATTGTAAATTTTGGAGAAGATTACAAATTAACTGAGAAAATTATTTTTCGTCTCAGTTAAAGGTGTGCAACCTAATCGACACTTTGATGTAAATTATACTAGCACAAATTATTGTGTAAATTCACCACTTAAGAGAATATGTAAAACATATAATGCACTCTGCCATAAATTAGACATTTTCCTCAAAAAGACTAACTTTAGAAAAATCCTTTACGATATATGTATTCGGTTAACAAACTAAAAAGAAGGTATTTGTATGTATGAAATTTGTCCAATGGTGATATTTCCTCAAGGACTTAAAATCATAAGTATATATTTAAAAACAATGTTTAAGATTATATTATAGAGTAATTCATGTATTTATATTATTTTATAACTATCTACTTCACAAATTGTTACTATATTAATGTCACATTGCTATTATATCAATGTTACTATATCATTATTATATTATTTTAGTTATTATTTAATTAACTGTCATCTTGATGTAACTATTATTAAACCTTCTATATAACCATAATAGATTGTAACAGTTTGGCCTGTAATTACAATGTTGGGCAAACTATAAAAACACTAAATAAACATAAAAAGAGGATTGAAAATCAGTGAATTACACATATATTATCAATCAAGTTATATAAAGGTGACAGTTTCATGACGTTTAAAATTTATTAATTAAATCATCAGTTTAATGGCTGTATTTGAATCAAGTGTCCGAAAATGCAACAGCAGGTTTCACATTAACAACGTTAAAATTTGTTTTTAATGAACACAAGACTAACAGATAATTACGATTTCGCTGTAATAAAAGAAATTCAAGGAATAATTCATAAAAATTTAATTAGATAGAAATTTCTTGAATTTACAAAAGTTATTATTTATTGGCTATAGGTTATTTCATTTGATGAATATCTATTAAAATAACGCATGAATCAAAAGTTGTTTTTCGTTAAATGACTTATTCAGGAAAAGCAACACTTATGATAAAAATTAAAAAATCCTTTACTTACATAATCCCTCAATTTATAATTGTTTTGAAGAAACCAATTAAAACAAAGTTGAGTAAGATTTAATGAGCATGAGAAACATGACAGATGTTTGAACAATCATATAGAATATTTACCTCATATCGTGAAAATTCTTTTACAGCAACTGCTCCGGCATTTAAGAGTTTCATTACTCCTCCATTCCAATGCAAACATTCCGCCGCATGATTGTCTAAAAACACCGCTGAATGTTTCACTTTTGAGCATATCACATCCCACACATCATCGTTAAACTTTTGTACATCTATCGACATGTTATTAGGAATAACACTGTAGTCTATTCTAGCAATATGTTACTCAATAAATGAACAATTCACATATTTTTTACAAAAGATATCTTTGAAATCTCTTGCAATGCTGGCAATGTTTTGATCAGTTTGATTTGCCTCGTTAGTTCCTAAAATTTACGCTAAAGGGAGCATTATCCAAGATTCCAATGCCATCTGTTGACCCCAAGAGCAATTTCGTAAACACCTTCAACTAGGGTTGCCACCTTATCAATAATTGATTCCGGGAGATTTCCATCTCATGGGTAACAAATTCCGGGAGAATTTTCTATAGGTCGAAAAACAACTTAAGTAAGCAGTAAAACTTGTTTTATTTACTTATTAGGAAACATAATGATTATTTAATCTTTATTTTATAGTTCAAGTTAGCGTTGCCACCTCATAAATTGCTGATTTCGGGAGATATCCACCGTATGAGTAGATAGTTAATTGCGAAATTGTCTGTGTTAAAAAACAGCCAATGAGAACAATAAAACTTGTTTTATTTATTATTTAGAAATCATGAATATTTAGCCTTAATTTTGTTTTGACATTATTCTATAAATTATAATAAAAACTCTTTAAAGTAGCATTACTTCAAAAGCCCTACTTTAATTTATGTCATTTGAGTTTGTATTTTGATCTACATATCTCGAGCAGTCCCCAAAATATCTGGTTTTGATAGTAAAAAGGCATGGAAATCTTTAAGAGAGTAATTAAAATTAGTGCATACTTGAATTTCTGCCTTGACATGACCCACACTTACTTTGTTTCGACCTTTACACAACTATTAATTAATAACATTGAACATACGTTTGTAGGCTGTGTTGGATACTAGAACTGAAAATGCAAATGTTACAATATTCTTTCATTCTCTGCTAACTCCATTCACTTTTGAAAAAAAAAACAATGTTTCTTGATTGGTGTAAATTGTAATAAAAATCAGGTGACCCTTTAGTGGTGCGTCTGAGGTAGTAACCAACATGATCCTATATAAAGAGTATATTTAGATATTAAGGGAGTCGGGTACTCTGTTAAATTCATCGTTCTTATCAGTGTAGTCATCGAAGAGCTTTCAAATAAATAACACAATAATTTGTAACTCTTATACAACATTGTGAACCAATTATTTTGTACTTTGGTTCCTTTTTTTACTTTTGAGTAATATTTATATAGTGTTATTTTTTAGCGCCTGCTGACTCCATACCTCCGCTGGCTCCTTTGAAGTTTGCTTAGCAATCGTGTGGCTCATCTCGCTTCCCTTTGCATAAGTGTCAAAATTTTGTCATGCATTCCATGTCAAGTACTCTACCAACAAAATTCACTTGGGAAGGCTCAACTTTGTGGAAAGATTCCATAATGTAAATTAAAAAAGAAAATTGTAAATTTCCACTAATAAATTTCTTCTGACCGGTTTCGCCTGTTACAGCATCATCAGGTGATGAAAGCTTGGCTGAGAGTTCTATATATACAGAGAAGGAAGGAGGTAGGGTATGAGGATTAAATGAATAATAATAGGCAGGAGGGATAACAAATAATCAGTAATGAGATAATTATAAAAAATATAAATTACAAAGTGAATGACATTAATTACATAGGACAGACTGGAAGTTACAAGAAGAGGATTGAGGAACATAAACGTTGTTACTAGTTGCGAAGCACGTCATCACCCTTTGCTAAGCACCTGTTTGAGAATGGCCATTCCAGTTTGTTCATTCCCCACTTTGAATCAAAGGGCAACAGACTAGACCACTTAGAACAATTGAAAATTTTAATCCATGATGTTACAGACAATGTTGAACTTACTCATGAATGTTTTTTCCAATCACTCTTCATTGTTCTCTTTACTGCTTTCCACTACTAATTAAATTAATGCATTTTTTTACTTTGTAATTATGCTTTTTTAACTTTTTAATTGCTTCCATTTTCTAATTACAAACTTGGCTGTTATATATAACCATTTGAATTAATGTCAGTTGCATTGTAATTTCTATTTTTTTATTATTATCTCAGTACTGATTGTTTGTTCTCCCTCCTGCCTATTATTATTCATTTAACCCTCCTACCCTACCTCCTCCTTCCTTCTCCATGTATATAGAACCCTCGGCCATGCTTTCGTCACTTGATGAGACTGTAACAGGTGAAGCCGGTCGGAATAAATTTGTTAGTGGAAATTTACAATTTTCTTTTACATCACTCTACCAGTGTCTACACTTGTAGCAGTCATCACAACATGAAGAGACATCTAGCCTTGCATTTGTCATATTCCATCAAATGCTGAAGTTATTTCACTGGAGCCATTATTTTCAGCTATAGCTTTGGTAACTGTTTCTGTCATTGAAGTATCAGCTACTTTTTCAACTGCTTGAGCAATACCATGCTGCAGTTTAGATCACTTAGTGGGTGGGGCTGGAAGGTCCATATTGGAACAATTTACTAGCAGCAGCACCTTTTCCTATTGAGCGCAATGCATAGAGGAACCTTATGTTCAAATCATGGTGTTTCGATGGCAACTTCCTTGAGTTGCTGAAAAATGTATTGTATCCACAACTATCATACTGTCTTCTTCAAACAAGATCAGTGACCCTTAAAGACAATGCCTGCCGAGAGCTGTAGCACATACAGCCTCAGCCAGAAGTTTGAGATCCATTAAAACATGTCCACAAACACCATGCAGCCCAACATCAACAGGTTCATCTTCCTTAGAATATAATAACACTTCCAGATTCATGGCTAGAACGTGAAGAATGAATACTTTGTGTGTCTAAGTTGAGGAAGAAGCCTCAGTGGGGCATCTTCTTGTTCCAGAATAACTTCCTCTTGCCAAATCTCTTTACTCTCGGCATTGCAACCACAAATCAAAATATAGAATATTCCACTCTATATAATTAACTATTCAAGTAATAACTAAGAATGCCTCACAATAAAATCACAGCGAATGCCACAAATATAAATTGAACTCCGCAAGTCAACCGCTCAGGAAACAAATTCAAAACAGCAATCAGATGTATCTAAATGCTGATTGTCAGAGAAACCTCACCATCAAATTGAAATTAGCATGCATGAAATAAAATGTAAACACCAAGTAAATTCGTGCAACATATAAATTTAAAAACTCACTCTGAGTTGAACCTAATTCCAATGTAGGACCATGAATAATTTACTTTTTTGCTCACAAAAAAGTGGGATGAATGCATAAAACTTATTCTTGTTCAGGAACAGTGGCGGCTCGTAGCTAAAATTAGTGGGGGTGCTGCTCCAGAAAATTTTTAGCCTTTGTTTTAAAATTGTGTAAAAGGAAAAAAACGTATAAAAAGAAAATTTATTCAGGAACTTGATAAAATCTTAACAAAAAAACCAAACATTTTTTACTTACTTTAACTTAAATTGTTACAGTTCAAGCTTGATCTATTCATTTAAAAATGAAATCCATAAAAGAACCAAAAAAAAATGAATCAAATAGAATAGCTGGAAGCAGAATAATAATCTAATTCTACACTCTTCTACACTTTATCACATTCAAGAATATGGTACACGGTTTTTTAGCACAACACACGCCGAGTAAAAAAAACTTCCTTCCACCATCACACCAGAGCCGGCACAACGAGAGCAACAGTGCTCTTTCTACCTGGCAGTCCCGCCTTCCTCCCCACCCCCCTCCTATGTGCGCATGCGCACAACAGTCAAACACCACGTCGCTGACACTGTGAAGCGCACAGTTCCATACAAAGATTTTTGTATCTTTTTCATAAACTGGGGGATGGCTACTGAAGTACTGACATTAAGCTTAAGGAATATATATTGTACTACAAAAATAAAGAAATAATTAAAGAAAAAAGGACTCATTATATTAAATGTTATCGATAATATCAAGTGGAAATAGGGGGTGCTGCAGTTCCGCAGTGCCTATACACGAGCCGCCACTGTTCAGGAAGAAATGGAGATTTTTTGAGCTAATAAAAAATTTCACATTTTTAAAATTCCTGGGTACCTCATTCAGTATCGCTTCATTGGAATCAAAGGAAGTGATTCTACCAAAATATAAACTTAATATAATGTAAAAAGACTAGTAAATCTGAAAATTACAAGCTTATAAAGATTTTGGGCTCCCAGACAAGTTCTACCAGATTCCAGGAGAGATGTGTCTAAGATAGGTTAATTCCGGGAGTGGTGGAAACCCTACCTTCAACCCTTCAATTTTGCCAGAAGTATTTTGTGAATTCTTCATGCAAAATACATTTATAACATACCAAGACATTGAAATTTCTAAGTGGAATGAACGAAAAAACTTTCACTGGACCTTTAGTGTACTTGTACCAATTCTTATTTAAGTTGATAATATTAAAATCAACATCAAATGATTATCCTAAAAACAAGGTTTAATATTATGCCAATTACAGTAATGTATAAGTAATATTTTATATTCCGTTGTGTTTTCGGCACAAGCTACCTTATTCGACTTGGAATGTGAAAACTACACAAAACTACTTCCTAGCTTTTAGCCTAAAATAATTCCAAACTAAATTTCATCCCCACATTGGTTGCTTATTGTTGCAGAATAAGTTGGATAGCTTTTTCCTCCACATCCTTGAAATAGAAGTGAAACTATATGACTGACAGTAATAAATCTATTACCTTCACTGAACACTTGGGATATGAGATTTAACACAACAATATTAAAAATGTTTTATTTTCATGAATTTTCAAGATGGTTACAGTAGTAAGGAAAGAATATTTTGCTAGGTATATATTGGTAAGAGCTGGTTACACAATCTATAGATATTACATGGATCCAAAACATAAAATTTTATAATGCAAAAGGAATTTTTACATAGTATAATCAAAGCAAATATAATTACTCTTAGATTTTTCATACAGTATAGACTCTTAGCATAAGAGAATTTGCCACACATTTCTCGATCATCATTCTACTGTTTAAATCATTACCAATTAGTAATCAAAGACATCAGATAACAAACACAAGAAATCGTTTTATTTCTAAAAATTAAAACAAATAAAAAGGCCTTTGTATTTAGATGAAAATGTCATCCATTCAAAGCTGAATAGAATTGAGAATGACTACTAGGCATTCCTGCAATCCCCTTGCTTTTCTGTTTGTTTCTTACAATTAAAGGAGTTTATGAGAAAGGCCAACCCCACATAAACTTTAGTCCAACAGCACTCTTCTAATAAAAGGTGTCCATTACTGATGAGACCCACTCTTCTCCAGATTCATTCAATACACATGTATCAACAATTGGAGAGTTTAGTTCTGGATCGGGAACCTTTAAAAAAAATCTATCATTAACAAAAGCATACAATTTTGTTATAAATTCCTCATATTCCATTTGCATATTTTATTTGAGAAATTCTCATTAAAAGATAACCGAGTTGGAAATATTCACTCTGCATAATTACATAAAAAAGAATTCATTCATAACACTAATTTTTAATTTGCATAGCCTTCAATCCCAATCCTTGCTACTTCAAAAAAGCATAATCAAGATGGCTGGAATCTAATTGACAATTTGGATAGCTCTGATAGCCTCATAACAGCTTTGCAAAAAGTTTTAAAAGTGGAAATTGCATTTTCCAGTAAGAAGCACACTAACTCCATGGAAGATATTGTAGTCAATTAATTGACCATGTTATTGCCTGTTGTGTAACATGGAGAGAATAGATACCATCAGAAGTTGTGGAACATGTGCTGTCTACCATATACAAATGAAATGAGTTCTACAGTAAAACTCTCAAATCAGTACCCATGGTTTGCTGGTTTTGGAATAACTCACATACCAGTTATCTAAATCTACTGCATCAAAAGGCATAGAACCATTTCTCAGGTAGAAAAATGTCAACATTAAAGTTGGACAATACTGAATAAGGAAATATAAAATACTTAAGGGAGTTAGCAAAGGAGAAAAAAATAGCTCAGGAGAATTACCTAAGTTTAATCTTAGAGAAAAATAATACCAATGAATTTTACAAATATCTTAGGCGGCGGAGAGGAGCTAAGGAAAATATAATATCCAACAAGAAAAAGGAGGGTAATCTGTTAGTAACAGAAGAGGAAGTTGCAGAGGAATTTAATAAATGGTATACTAGTATATTTTCTAGAAATAGTGAGGAATCAATTAGAGATTTACAGGAAAGTCAAGAGACGATGCACATTGAGGAAGCTAACATGGGTTATCTTAATATCCTAGATCGCGAAATACTTGGGAAAATTAAAAAAATGCGGAAAAACAAGTTTAGTGGTCCTGATAATAATATTTCAAGTGACTCGTTAAAATTGGGTCATTGCGCTGTTGTACCATATCTAAGAGTAATATTCATGGCAATATTAAACAATAATAGCATTCCAAAGGATTGGAAGGAAGCGACAGTGGTTCCTATTTTTAAATCAGGCAATAAAAATATGGTAGAAAATTATAGACCTGTAAGTTTAACTTTGGTAGCATGTAAAATTATAGAAAAAATCATTGCAGACTATCTTAGGAAATACTGGGAGGAAAACGATTGGTTGATAGATAAACAAAATGGATTTAGGAAGGGTTACTCATGTGATATGCAACTACTGGGGCTTTTTCAGGATTTAGATGAGTCATTAGACAGTAGAGAGGAGACAGATGCTATTGTCTTCGATTTTTCAAAGACATTTGATACAGTATCTCACAATCTGTTAATTAAGATATTAGGTAAATTAAACATTGATATGAGGGTAATACGATGGCTCGAGGAATTTCTTACAAATCGAAGCCAGAGGGTCACAGTAGGTGATTATCGATCGAAAAAAGCCATGGTAGTTTCTGGCGTCCTGCAGGGCAGTGTCCTTGGGCCTTGATTGTTTCTTGTTTATGTGAATAAGATTCCAAGACTAGTTAGTTCCAAGATTAGGCTTTTTGCGGACGACTGCATTTTATATAGGCAAATTAGAAATTCCAAGGATCACGAGGTACTTCAGGAAGATTTGCTACTCTTGGCCGACTGGATCAAGTTAAATAAGATGAAAATTAACGCTTCAAAAAATAAACAACTTTTCCAGTAAACGATATAATATAAGCTATAAGTACCAGAATAACGAAGAGGACATACCAACAGTAGATCATTGTAAATACTTAGGAGTTTATTTTACGAAAACTTTAAAATTTGATGTGCATATAGAGAAGATGATGTCTAAAGCGTTTAAGAATTTACACTTCATAATGAGAAACCTCCAAGGTAGTACAGTGAAACTTCGATTTTACGATCTCTAATTCTATGTTTTCCTCAATGTTATGCTTTTTTCTTTTGGTACCGATGTATTTTCTATATGAACAATGCTAAAATTAAACGGATTTTACGTTTCCGCGATTTTCCATTTTCTTCGAATTTACGACTCAAATTTGAGGTCCGAGAGATACATTTTCCATCCGATTTCACGTCCTTATTTGTCTCTTCAAATTTCCCTTAACCCCACTCCTAGATCCACCGTCTCCCGTTCTTGTCTCTTTCTTTCTGAAATTGATCTGCAGCTGCACCTTTGCATAATGGGAGCCACACCCTTCCCTTCCTTTCCTTTTGAATTACTGCATTAAAGACAACTCCTTATCTGAAACCATCTGCATTAATATTTTCTCAGAAAATGCAAAACGTATTTTCCAAAGTTTGCTTCTGGTAAATCTCGTAGTTGGTGATATTCTACTTTAAGATGTCATTCTCAGAATTTTTAATTGGTTTTTCCATGCCACTTTCACTGCATCCATAGTCTCACTAATAATAAAGAACTATCTTAGAGCCAGTTGGATTGTTTGAGGCTTTGGATCAACCTCGTGTGAAGAAAAGGAGAAAGTAATTTTCCAGTACTTTTTCTTTTTAAGAGATTCATCCCCTTATACCATTTTTTTAAATTTATGGTTTTCTTTCCTCTATTACATTCCCTCAGATTGACTATTAGAAAATAAAGCATAACTGTCCTACAATTGTTGTATTGCCGATTGGATTCGTGAAATCGTCAACGGAACATACTGGCTAGTGTGAAGAAATCCAACTGATTCAGCAGTAGATTTTTCTATTAGTGCAGGGCATCTGTGTAAAGTGAATTCATCCAGAAACGAAGAGGTAATTATTTTTATTCTTTTTTCTGTATTCTCTTAAATAAATCTGACAATTGTAGTTGCATACTTCATCTAATCCTGGATTTCTATTTTATCAATTTTCTATTATTTTATTAAATGTAAATATTTGTAACTTCATTTTCATTCATTTCTTTTGAAATTTATATGAAGATTAATTATTTACTTTTCTTCTGCTTTTATGACAGGTGTGAGGCATTATCATTCTGTATAGATAAAACTGGACCCCTACTCTAGCATCCACACCCATAACATCATTAGGTCATCGCAGATGTCTTAATCATAAGGTTATTTTTTCATCTGCAGTGTATTTTCATGAAATTGCAAAAATTATTCACATAAAACGTGTAGTTTTCAAAGTTTGTTAATAATTCTTAATATGAATAACAACATGAAAAAATGCAGAGCATTCACTACATGCGAAAAGATTGATATTTTAACGGAGGTTGACGCGAATATAGGAACACGCGTTCAATTAGCTTCTCAGTTAGGATTCACCGTGTCAATGCTGAACAAGATCGTGCAGAATCGCGAGAGTATAGAAAAGAGTTATTCACAGTGCGGAAAGTTTTCTGACAAAATAAAATCTTTAAAATTTTCGCCTCTAGAAGAGCTGGAGAGGGTCCTTTCTGTTTGGTTTAAGCAGGTATGTGCAAATAGCACAGCCGTTAGTGGTCCTATTTTGAAAGAGGACTGCGAATGCGAAGCTTGGTATAGACGATTTCACTGCGTCCAACGGCTGGATTGACAAATTTAAGAGGCGCCATAATTTAGTCTACAAAACTATATCTGGTGAGGGAAAGAGTGTTAATATAGAAACAGTTGAAGCGTGGAAAAAGGGGAAGTTATTGGAAGAGATAAAGGGTTATGCGCTCTGTGATATTTACAATGCAGATGAGACAGGATTGCTTTACAATTTGCAACCGAACAGAACTATTCTTTTCTTTGGAATTAAGAATTTTATTTTTCTAGATTTTACATTTTCCCCAATTTTACGTCTTTTCAAATCGGTCCCTTCAAAAACATAAAATCGAAGTTTCACTGTAGTAAGAAAACTAAAGAGTTAGCATTTATAATGATAGTAAGGCCCATGGTTGAGTATGCAACAAGTGTGTGGGATCCCTTCGAGGTTTGATCAAAAGAATAGAAAAGTTACAAAGAAAGGTAGCCCAGTACGTATTGGGAAGACACCGGAGGGAGGAAAGTGTAACACAAATGCTTAAAACTTTAGGATGGGAATCGTTGGAAAAAAGAAGACAGATCAACAGGCTTGGAGGGATTTATCAAAGTAGGAGTAGCCATCCTGCATGGAAAGATCTGCACGAGAGATTATGTGAACTGGAATATATAGGTAGGCAAGACCATTTGTTTAAAATAAAAGAAAGAATGGCACTAACAGACGTAGGTAAATTTGCATTCATTAACCGAGGTGTTAGGGAATGGAACAAGTTGCCTGAGGAGCTACTCAAACACTACCCCAAAACTGTTAAATCATTTAAATGTAGGCTAAAATATCTAGGTAAATGGTAAATAATTAAATAAATGGACAGGTTCATCATCTGTCATTTTTCCTTATACAATTGAATGTGTTTGGATCTTATTTTTGTTTGACTTTATTGCATTTTTTTGTAATTTTATTTTTAATTATTGCTATATTATACATGCCACCTGGTTATTACCAAATTGCATTGTATTTTTAAATAAATATAAAAAAAATCAAGGGGATACCCATCAGTAGATGCAGTTACATAAATTTTTAATCCATAAGGATTTGGCTTGCCCCTAACTACCCGTCTTGTTTGGCAGTGTCCCCAAAAAGGCACCATTTGTTTGTCAATTGACAAAATGGATGACCTTGTATTAGAAAGACATCCATTCCTAACACTTTCAATTAGGGCAGCTATTTTCCAGTATTTGGTTTTTGTCTTCTCCTCCAAAAGTACAGCATTATCATCAATTATCTTTAAATTTGACCCCAAGACAAAAAACCTATTCCAGCTAATTCTATCAGCTATTTGGAAAACCCAAGTTTTATTTACCCAATACATTCTTATTCTTGGAAATCCAAGGCAAAAAATGGTAATATTTGCCCCAGCAAAAGCCCTTATTTCTTTTGGAGTGGTTTCTAGAATATTCCTGTTGTTTTTCAAGTTTCTCATGTTTGTGAATGAGCTGAGGGAATGACAAATGTCATCACATATGTATTTCTCTAAATATTTTAGAGGAAGCTGTCATTTTCCCTCCCACTGAGCCTCTTTATACATACAATTGGCAAATTTATCAATTTTATCCAGTGGCACACACAGACTTTTTTCTAGGGTGGGGTCCGATCTATTTGGTAGGCATAAAAAAAGTTTAAATTTGCCCTTTATTATTTATTTTATTTACACAACTTGCGTTTAAAAATTAATTCCCTTTCTAAATCATACATTATTACTGTAAAACACACAATTAGAATAAATATATTACAGTGTAATATTTCAAATTTTCCGAGCAAAATATTACAGTGAAATATAGACTAAAGGTCCAGGGTTATCAGCAGAAGTAGACATATTTCAACGCCATATTTTAACTTCGAAAATATAAGCAAAAATAACATAAATAACAAACCAAATATACAATTTGATTTTATTTCAAAGTCCTATTTTGTTTCCCAAATAGCGAAATCCAATCATCTAGGTCATGCGCTTAACTTTTTTAAATACCAGTATTTTCAGAGGAATACACAAAATATGATTCTTAGGAACGGTTTACATCGTTTTTCCGTTGTCATTTAAATTTACTGAAAATCGGGAACATAAGAAGAAAATATATTCAAAACATTCGATTTCTAATAATCTAATTTTTAATTGTTTTATATTAAATCTACATTACCCTTTGAAATGAAAAATACTCTCGCAATTATTAACTGGGTTCACTGTGTTTGATAATATTCAAAATTACAAATGAAAGAAAACAAAAAAGTCATTTAATAGGACACAGTGGTCAGGTTAACTACTAGAATCTGCTGGTCTGGGAAGACGGTGATCAGATTAGAGGGGACAGGTCAGAGTATTCATCTCAGAGAAAATACTTGCACTCTTGAAAATGTTCCACTAAATAGGAGTCACTTTGAGAGGTGGTTCGCCTTTGGAGGCCTTACTGCACTTGATTAAAAATAACATTTCTTACCTCAAATGGTAAAATCCAATCGTATCGGTTTCTTGCTTAATTCATCCAAAACATCCTCTAAAGACACCTGTAAACTGTTGATATTTAATAATGCAAGACCATTAAGTCTATCACTTTTCATGGTGTTTCTTAGATAAGTTTTTAGCCTCCTCAAAGTAGAGAATGATCTTTCGCCGGTACAGGTGCTAATGGGAAGTGTACATAGTATTTGTAGGAGCAGTTTGATACGAGGATACAACTCTCTGTCACAATAAATGAACCCTTCAATAGCAGAAAATAATTCCTTGTTCCGTATAAAATTTTTCCATAGTTTAAGTTCACCAAGCATGGTTTCCTTATTGTCGCAAAAAAGATCATCACTGTTCGAATAAAATTCTGCTAACGTGAGAAAATCACTTTCCGTTTCATCATCGTAATTTTGAGTCAGTAAGCATCCAAATTTAGCTAAAATGTTATTATGTTTTTCAAGTCTTTGTTTTATTTGACTTATTAGATTGTTTAGAAAGGGTAAGAATATAGCCCGTCAGTAGTACTCCTCAGGGGATTTAGCTGGAATATTGTTGCGGTACACTGATAGCTTCGTGGGACATCTTGGAATTTTAATTTCTTCCTCACCTCTTACAAATTCCAGAATCTTTATGGCCATTTCAAAAATCTCTTTGAAAACTGATTCAGAATTAAAGTTTAAACTTTCAAGTCCTTCAATGACCGAGTCAGCATAACTCATTGCCTTCTTCAAATTAATATTAACTGTTTGTAAATATTCACTCAACCTTTTAGTAAGAGCAAATACCTTATTTATTGTCAGCAAAGAAATGATGAAATCAGCTTTAGAAATCGATACATTTAAAAGAGAAGCTTGAACGGAAACATCGTTATCATTCCACTCTATCATTTCATTCAGTGATGCTTGTATAGCATTAAATAATTCAACCATAACTAGTATCAAATCATGTCTTTCAATCCATCTCGTGCCACACATTTGAACTAATTTTCGTTTTCTAGAATGAGGACAGTGTTTTTCAATATTTCTTATTAAAATATTTCGCCTAAATGGAGTGTGAAAAAAATTATAGATTTTACCCACTATTCCCACACAGTTTCTGATATTGGGTAAATTAGAAGAATCTGAAATCACTAGGTTTAAACTGTGTGAGCTACAATGCACATATAATGCAGAGGGGAAGTGTTTTTTAATATGAGTTTGAACTCCTTGGAACTGTCCACTCATTGCACTAGCCCCATCATATCCTTGACCTCTGAGAAATTTTAAATTAATTTTGAAATATTGCAAAGAATCTATCAAATGTGTGGCAAGACTTTGTCCTGTTCTACTGACAGCCGGTATAAATTGTATAAACTGTTCTTGGACAGTATCATTTTCAATGAATCGAGCAGCAAGAGCAAACTGTTCTATCCCAGCAACATCAGTAGTTTCATCTGCTATTATACTGAAACACTTACTCTTATTGATGCGATTTGCAATATCCCTTAAAATTATATCATTTATGGAAGAAATGATTTCATTTTGTGTTCTCCAGCTAACGTAGGAATTTCTTCCGCAACTTTTAAAATGATTCCTTAAAATTTCGTCTCCTGCTTCCACACGCATTCTAAGTAATGCTCTAAAATTTCCCTCATTTTTTTCAGGGGTTTCTTCAACATTTAAGGGGCCATAATCTAAATGTCCTTGTAAGGGAATCCCCTGCTTCCCGCAAAATAGGACAGTTTTTATTATTGAGCCAAGTATTTCCCTGTTTTTGGCTACTTCTGCTGCTTTGTTTTTATCTAAAATCAAATCAATCGGGAGCACTTTTTTCTCATCAATTTTCTTTAAATTGTAAAATATTTCCAAGCTTCGTGTATGATATGACAATTTGCCATGCTTCTCAAAATATTATAAGGCATGGTTCCATTTGTTGAAAGCTTCTGAAATAGCACACAATATTTGCAGAAGAGACCATCCATTAATTCCAAATAACATACCCAATGCCATTTTTCAAGCCAATGTGCTTGGCACCTTAAATTTTTGCCTTTAATATTCTTGACAGGAAATTTATATTTAGCATCTGGTGACCATAAACTATTAAAAACTTCCAGCAGTTTCTTACCAGAACAATATTCTTTCGATTTAAAAAAGTTTGCTATATCATTAGGATTACCTTTATTGTCCGCATCTGTCTCCGGAGTACATCCAGTAACCAGTGCGAACGACGAACACGGCTCTTTTTCTTGCAATGATGCACTATCGATGAGGTCACTATGTTCGCTGAAATTAATTTTCTCACCATCTTTTTGTTCACTATGCACATTTCCCCGCGACTTCTTCACAAATGATAATATTGATATTAGTTTTATTTTACTACTCATATTTATCTATGCAAGGGGTAAACTAAAGAGTTTTAAAAGGACAGTTTCTCACTTTTTCATTTGCACTAGAATGCAAATAGCCTATCTTACGTCTATAAGCAGTGCTTTACTTGGATAATAATAAGTGCTGGTACTCTCCGTAACAGCAGCAAACTATCTAATTAGAAATGAAATAATGTAGTATAACATATTTAAAGACCACTACTATACGGCTATTTACTACGTATCACTAATGTAATTTCACAGACAACACTTATCAAAGCAGCCTACTTTGTTTTATATATTTGAATTTCACCGACTACAAGGCCAATGATATAAATAAATGCTCGCGTGATTCGAGGAAAACAGCTTATCTGCATGGAATCCGCACTCACAATTTCTCCATTAAATACTTTTCCAATTTCAATGGTGAGTTTAGACTTCCCAGTGGAAACTCCACAGGGTTGCCGAAATTCAGGATGTGCAAAATATGTGAAAAAAAGGCCGCGGAGAGCTTTCTGGAATAGTACCCGATTTTTTGATGTTCGAGATCTGTAGCCTCAATATTGCTCGGATGCTTCCATTCTTCCAAAAAATGCACTTTTCCACAGTAAGAGATACACTCATCACTACACTTCCTCACTCATCGAGACTTCTTTTTCAACTAACCAACTTCTCCAAATTGGAGACTCCAATTGTATTCTTTTGGGAGACTCCAATTGTATTCTTTTGAGAGTCTCAGCTGCAGTTTTTTGTCCCCCTTTTAGTGGAAATAGGATATTTTACACAAACGGCCATTCTCCTGGTCGCCTGAACCTCCTACCACACAGCAGGGATCCAGGAAGTCTCCAAAAGACCAAACGGAGAACGTAAGACCCAGAAAGGGATGAACGTTTCTCAACTGAAACCCCTTCTCATGGAAATAGGATATTTTCAGCAAAAAGATTTTGTCTTGACCAACGGTCACTTTAAACACTTGCCACCGATATTTTCTTGGAAACGGAACCTTTCCTTCTCCCTTCTTTCCCTCTTTCCGTCTTCCCCATATTCACGCACTTATTCCTGGAGCAAAAGCATTCCTGAGAACACTTTAAACGTCTTGCCTTCACCCTCATCTCAGGATAAAATATGCCCCTATGGGGGGGGGGTCCAGACCCGGTGGACCCCCCCTGTGTGTGCGCCCCTGATTTTATCTATTGAACATAAACATATGCTTATTTTTGTCAACCCAAATGCAATATTATTAATAGCACAATTGACATTTCAGGGCTAGGCACAGGCCAATTTTGAAACTATTGCTCACTTTTTTACGCTCAGTAAATTTGGTCACTTTTTTGTAATCTGTTCTAAACACAGCAGTTCCCAAACTTGATGCATCTGCAACCTTATCTTGACCCTCTTAATTTCAATAAGTGTAAAAATGTCAAAATATTATAAAAATCTATTTTATTTACCTAAAAATTAATTTCATTCTAAATATATCCATGCATGATATGAAAAACATAAATAACACAAAAAATTTCATTTGGGGCATTAAACATCCAGTTTGGGAACCAATGTCTTAATGAATCTATTTTATAAGATGGGGGCATGCAGATATGTTCAGTGGAGGAACTAGGCCGGGGCCGTGCCCTGGATCCTCTGAGGGGCCCGGTCAGCTATAATTAGTCAAGTCAATAACATGGACAAACCTATGATAATGACTTTAATATACGGGGGCATAGAAATAGTTTGCAAAAATGAGTCCTCATTACAAAGTCCTAAATAGGTAAAGGTGGAGACTACCGCGAAATTGATGTTAAATGAGAAATCTATCTCCTTATCCATCAAGTACTTTAAGGTTAAGGACGTAGATTTCTCATTTAACATTACAAAGTTGTCAAAATCAGTATTGTAATGAACAGATTGGTATGGTTTGTCACCTTAGTGGAGAGGGTCCATCAATTTTTCTTGTCCCAGAGTCCGTTGCCTATTGTTCCGCCACTGCTAATGTTCACTCAAAATGGGGCTGTCAACAATAAAAGAAAGAAATACTGACTCATCAGAACAAAACAGTGACATATTTCATTACACTACAAAATTTAAATTTCACTGAACCTAATCTAAATCCACAACATGTAATCAAGTATATCTAAATACTAACTCTGTCTAAGGAGCCTTCCTTCCCTTCTTTCAAGATGGATTTATTGTGGTATTGTCGTGGTCCTATTGATTCCACTAACCAACGTGGATTTTTATCCAAATACTTTAATCTTTTCCTACACTTACTGGTTTGGTTTCTCCCATTCAAGTCTTGAGAGGCAGAGTGTATAGCATCAGTATTTATCTTGGAAGAGCTTGCTTTTGGTAAGCACTTTTTTCGAGCATATGAATTGCCTTTGCTCTTCAGTTTACTCACTTTCTGTGTTGGCATTTTCTTCTTTATTTCATAAAAATCTGGTTTGCTTTGATCCTTTGTACTCCTCCCAAGGATCTGCTGGATCATATTCTAATAAGACAAAAAAAAACAATAGTGGTTATGAAGGAACTTGAGAGTCGGATATTGAACAGATTTTTCATACTGAGATTTTAGTGATCCTGAGCAATACCTCTTAACACTCTAACTGCTGGCTATTTAAATGGCAGCCCTTCCGCCAATGCTGGCCATTTTCGGCATTTTTCAAAAATTTATGGTGGAAAAACTATATTACCTACAAAAATGTTACTTACATGAAATGAAAGCTTCAATCTTCTACTCTTTGATGATAAATAGGTTTTTAATATTAAGCAAATATTAAGAGCTATAAAATTTACCTAATAAATGGCTTTTTTTGAAAAAGAAAAAATAATTGAGTGTGGTGATTTTTATGTTAAAATAAATTAAATGCAAATCATGTGAGAAAAAAATATTTATAATTAGGAACACTTACATAATAAAAAACTCAAACACTAACTTTTGTAATTTTTTTTTAATGAAACAATTTGAAACATGGTTGTACGCACAGAGGGATTTTACATAAACTGCATTGATAAGATGTGTCCTTCCTTGCAGCCTTTCCTGTCTCTTTTTTTCCTTTGTCAGAGCAAACTTTGCATTTTCTCTATAGTCTTGTCTTTCCAGGGGGAGGAGGAATCTTTTCCATAAAGTGCTTATTCCCTGTGAGCCTGGTTAGTTGAGTTCTGCTTGTGCTGGGTTGAGGTGAAGCTTCCTCAAATACAACAAGTTCATTGCATATGTCCTTCATAAATTGGGTGATAGTAGTTTTCTTCTTCATAACTTGGGTGTATAAAATGCAGGCATTGGCAACACACATTAGTATGATGTGAAAAGATAACTTTCGCCACCACTTGACGCTGCGATGCTCAAAGGCACCATACGACATTCTTTGGTCCGAAAGGTCAACTCCAAATTTTTTCTTGTTATAATTTATAACACATGCTGGTTTGGTTCTCTCTCTTCCTCTTCTATCTGCGTAGGTAATCATTTCTGCCCTATGTCGTGTACTTATCATATAAACATCACGTTTATCTCGCCAACATAGTGCTAAAATATTACCATTTCTCCGAAATATTTGTTTTCCTCGTTGCAATCTGGGATTTTTCAGAGCAATGGGCATACCTTTTCTATTATTTCTTGTAGTGCCGACTAAACCTGTTTTTTCTTTCTCTAGATCAGTGGCAAGAGAAGGGCTAGTGTAATACCTGTCGGTGTACAATGTGTGCCCTTTTCCAGCTAAGTTACTGAGGAGATTTTTTACAACATTCACAATAACATTTTCTTGGCCACAGTAAACATCAAAATTCCAGATGTACCCAGAATCAGATTCTGACAGCATGTATACTTTTATGCCATATTTGCTGGGCTTTTTAGGCATATATTGCTTGAATGTCAATCTGCCTCGAAATTTACACATTCCCTCATCAATTGTAATATCTTCCGCAGGTTGATAGGCATTTTGAAAACGTGAACGAACTGATTCAATAAAAGGTCGAATTTTATGCAAAGGGTCATGGTCTGGCTCCCCTTTTTTATATACGAGGTATTATCATTTAGATGAAAATTCACCATTATGGCTAAAAACCTATCACGGCTCATTATATTTGGACAGAAGTTACAAGAGACAACAGGATTTTTCGACCAGTGATCGTTGATCTGTGGCTTTTCGCTAATGCTCATATGCAGAATGATGGCTATAAATTTTTTTATATCTGCTAATGTCACTGGTTTCCATAAGTTTATTCTACTTTTAGGGGAAATTTGATTCAAACTTCTAAGTTTCAGAATCTTCTGTCTTGCGTACAAATTTGTTTGCTCCTTCATGTGCCGAAAAAGATCATCGTCAATAAAATATACGAAGAAATCTAGCAATGAGTTATTATTGTCAAGCTCTGTAACATCTGAAATACCTGACTGTCCAGTGTAAACATCAATATTTGGAACTTGATCAACTGAAGTCCATCCAAGTTGTGAGTCACTTCTACGGTTTCTAGCTCCAGTACCTTGTCCTCTTGGTCTCCCTCTAGGGGGAATTTGAAGTTGAACTTGAGCAGGTTCTTCTTGTTCTGAGTCAGAGTTTTCACTTACATTATCACTTCCGTCATCTAAAATAAAATAAAAACAAGTTGAATCGGAAAATAATAAACAAAATTGAACAATAAATACCTAATTCTGAAAAACAAACAGCTGAAATCCAAAATACCAACAAGAAAAGTGAAGTTCAGTAATAAAATGAAAAGGTTCACTTACTTGAATCAGCGTCAATCTCTTCTTGAACATAATCTGGATCGTCTTCCGAGTCAACATTTTCATTATCACTATCACTTTCGTCCCAGTCACAACGTAATTCATCCAAAATATCGCCGTCTGTCAATCGATGTGAAGCCATGGTCGTTTGTTTACAAACTGTCAGAGCGACACAAAATGCGTTTCACTATCATTCGCCAAATAATGCACGCATACCCCACATAGAGGATTTTTTGTGAACTTAATAGATCGACGAACACCACGGAACAATGCTGGAGCCGTCAAAAGACGTCTTCCCGCATAAGATAGAATGTAAACTAAGAGGACGTCAAATGACGTCCTCCGCAATCTTCGAAAGTTTTGAAAAGACGTCAATTGACGTCCGCCGCAGCTAAAGTGTTAAATATGATACATTCATAAAAATTTTAATCTAATATATAAAATTGAATGTCTGTCTGTTCCCTATACATTCCCACACCCTTTGACCTATCAGGACCAAACTTTGCAAAGTGACTTCCTATGACCCTACAGGTAACATAGTGTACCCAGAAACCCCGACAACTACCCCACACAGACAGACAAATATACAGCGGGTCCTCATATATTGATTTGTTTTCTCTATGATGGTGTAGCCCTCGCACAGACACAGACAGATATACAGCAGGTCCTCATATATCGATTTATTTTCTTTAACTTATGTGAATTAAAAGAAGAAACAATATGAATTAATGATAATACCATAGTTTGATTTTTAAATTTTCAGAAATCACAATGCTCTAAGTTTCAATAAACTGTTATTAGAAGCCCAAGCAATGCCAGGTACTTAAAGCTAGTTCAAAATAAAAAGTTCTTTTCCTAAAACTCATTACAGCTGAAAAATTAGTCATTTTATTTAAAGTGTTCCAAAAGTTTGTGGCCAACTTAGATTTCACTGGACTATGTGTTAGCTTATCTTTATGGACGCTGTAAGTATCTTTCTAACATATAGCCCTCCATATGATCTTGTATTGTAAATTTTACATTTGACATCCCTGTATACCAGGGTCATAGCAGATTTCTCTGCCTCAGAATTTTCAGCTGCACTATCATTCTGAAAAATTTTATGAATTACTACAAGATTAGTGGAGAATTTCTTAAATGAAGGATTCAAAATCAATAATTTTTTGGCCGAGTCACAATAACATCCTCTATAAACAAGGTTTTCACATATTAGAAGAAAAGAACAAATACATATATAACTTCCACACAAATTTATTTCATGACCAGTTTTGCTAAATAACTAGCATCCTCAGATGAGGTGGCAAGTTTCAACTTTTGTTCAATATTTCCTTCTTATCATTTTGTCCCTTTAATTTGCTTTTCTTCTAATGCAGCTTGATAATTACTTGGTTAATTCCACTATGGCTGACATTGCCATGGCCGTGGAATCCTCAAAAGTACTGTATATACATGAATATAAGACGAGGTTTTGTTCCAATTTTTATGGCTGAAAAATCACTAGCCATCTTATAATCATGCGGTGTGTAATAGTGTGACTGAAAGAGTAGCCAAAGGCAGAGATAGGCACCTGGCGTATTGTTTTTTACAATCACGACTTATGTATAGATGCCTACTGAGTGAATTATCTTCTTTGTATCAACAAAGTTGCAACTCCTGCATATGTATGAAACTTATCAGCTGACTTCATACATAGTAAGGTTGAATGGATGAAAGATTTTACACCAACATATGTAATTTGATCCTGTCACGATATCATAGTGTGTTGACCGAAGACAAAGTGAACCATCTTTGACTGTAGTAAATTCCATATGAATTAAAGTCTTCATGATTGTTAACTATCCAGTTTTACATAAAAATATGGGTGACCACGTTGAGAAGAGAGGTTCTACACCTTCACAAATATTGAAATCATTGCATAATAGTTATAATGCAAACTTTAAACTTTTAATGGCGAAATATGATGATGAAACCAACAATTGTGCAGCAGCAAGAAGGTTTGGTGTCACCAAGGCGAATGTGCGGCGGTGGAAAAAATCACAGGAAATGCTCAAGTGTGCAAGTTCAAATCGGAAAGCATTTCATGGGCCTAAGGAAGGACATCATAAAAATTTAGAGGATGAGTTAATAACATTTGTGCAAGAAAAACTCAACAGTGGAACTGCCAGTCTCACAGGAAAGTATACAAATGAAGGCATTAGAATTGGTGTTGACGTTCAAGATTTCACAGCAGCAATTCAAGGCAAGTGTGGGATGGATCACCCAGTTTATGTGGCGGAAAGGCTTATCTGTGGCGAAGAACATCATTAACGCAAAGACTTCCTGCGTATTTTGCTGTGAAAATCATTGAATATCAGTGTTATATTATTCATTTACGTTGTGAACATTCTTGTAGGCCAAATGGGGAATGCAAATGAAACAGCTGTGTTTTTTGATATGCCAACTAACACTACAGTTGATAACAAAGGGGAAAAGTCAGTGATGGTTAACCCTTCGACGCTCAAGGTGCCGATATATCGGCTTCCCCTGGTCGTCTTAAAACACTCAAGGTGCCGATATATCGGCTCTAGCTTTAACCCCGTTTAAAAATCTTTATAGATCGCACTTTGAGTTATAATTACTACCAAACTGAAGATGATATAATTGTTTATATTTACTTTTGAAATGGTATTCCTCTTTACGATTTTAGTATTTTACATAAACAAAAGTAATCGTCTTTTCCCTCATCCGCCTGACGCAGCTAATTCGCAGTGAGTCATCATCCAAAATATTTTTTGCCCTTCACGGCGTAGATTACGCATGCTGTCTTTCTCCGTTCTTTCATAAGCGTGCCTGCCATTGCATTTTCATCACAATGTTATAATCCAAAAGCTGATATATCATATGAGACGAAATGCTTACCAAAATTTTCAGAGGATTTTTTTCTTTTATTTTTTCTCTTGATTATCAATCTCGCTCTCTGGTAACGTAACCTATGGCTCAACTTTGTCGGAGGTCTCTTGAGTCTCGCTCACTGGTAATATGACACGTAGCAACTTTGTAGAGTATTTTTCATTGTATATTCATTTGATATATAGAAAAAATTACGCTGAAACCGGAAATAATTTGCAGTTACAATAAATTTATGGGGGGGGATTGACACTTCTGATATGATGCTGTATACTTACATGGATGAAAGAAAAAGTGTAAAATATTGGAAAAAAGTTGCGTTCAATATAATTTCAAGGATGGTTTTTTATAGCTATATTCTATATAAAGAAAATTTCAAAGGACCTGGGAAACTGCAATCAAGGCTAACATATGTAGTAAATACAATTGAGCATTTAGGTAATGAGTGGGTTTCAATCAGGGAAAATAAAGCTAAAGTGGGTGTTCAAAATCTTGATGGAAAAAAGAGGCTAATTATTGTGTTGGCAGCGCTAAGAATAGAAGAAAAAGATCCCGAACTGTTTGCATTAGATGTAAAAAGGCTTACAAGGGGAGTGTTTGGCCAAACACAAATGCTGACGTGGTGAAATGTACTTTTTCACATTATGTTTTATATCCCATGAATAAAAAGGGAATATTGAGTCAAATTTGGATATGTTAGAGTGCATAATGCAAAATTTCATAATATATGTGCAAATCTATGATAAATGTTGAGGTTATGAAGTTATATAATTTTAAAAATTATTTTCTTTTTCATAAAAACGTTTTTTGTTCAAACTTTTTTTTTATAAAAATAAATATTGCTTTGTCTCATATAAAACTTTTTCGCTTTAAACTGCAATTTGTTTTCAAAACCCATTAAAAATTTCGATATCCTAGACCAAAAATTAGGCTTGCAAAAAATATTTAAAAAACACTTGAAATTTTCAAAAATTAGGTGCGAGCTTTCTGGGATTAAAATAGGCAAATGCCATGAGAGCGAAAGGGTTAAAACCACTGTAAATGAAAAACTAAGGGTAACAGTAATGTTATCAGTATTAGCTGATGGGACAAAATGGCAACCCTTCGTAATATTCAAGAGGATGAATCTACCAAAAGAAAAACTACCCCCTGGTATCATTTACAGATGCAATGAAAAAGGCTGGATGACTAGTGATTTGATGATTCAGTGGCTGAGTGGAGTTTGGGATAAATGGCCTGGTTCTCTTTTAAAGATGAGATCAATGCTAGTTCTTGATGGTTTCTCAGGACAACTTAGGGATGATGTGAAATCCAAAATATCACACCTCAATACTGATCTAGCGGTCATACCAGGAGGCTTGACCTCCCAACTACAAGTGCTCGATGTGGCCGTCAATAAGCTCTTTAAAGATCACCTGCAGCACCTTTATGGGGAATGTTTGCTGTCAGGGAATTGCCCTCTGACTTCAGCAGGTAAAATGAAAAAACCAACAAAGGCTCTACTTGGAAAATGGATTAAGACTGCATGGGACAGTATTTCACTAGCATCGATAGTCCATGGATTTAAGAAGTGTGGTGTTTCTAACAGTTTGGATGGATCAAAAGATGACATTCTGCGGGCGGAGGAAGATGATGCAGCTATTGGAGATTCCTACAGTAGTGAAAGTGAAAATAACAATTTAAAAATGTGATAATAACAAATACCTAACTTGCATGAGAAATTCTGTTCCAAAATTTTCAATTGAAAATTCCAATCAAAATTGCTTATTTCAATTGGTTCAATGTACATTACTCAATGGTATAATAAACCTCGGCCATTGTGCGCATAATAAATTGTTTCCTTTAATTAGGAGTTAAAAATGGGGGGTTGTCTTATAATCAGAGTCATCTTATACTCAGCTATATGCAGTATTCTGTATATACTAAGTAAATGGAGGGGAGCAAACCAAAGGAGAGGGGGATGAGAAACGGGGGTTATCAGCGAATGGTGGGAGGTGGTAACCGTTAAGGACAAAGTAAGTAATGGATAATCCAATGACGGTGAAGGAATTGGGTGAGAGGTGGGAGAGGCAGGGGGAAGAAAAGGGAGGTGGAAAATTACAATGTGTTTACAATTGAATTAATTTGGGTGTACACAATAAGGGGAAGATTTTGATAGAGAAACTTGTTGATCAGCAAACATTTGGAATCAAAAATCACAAGTTTTCTCAAGTTGAAAAAATGATCATCTTTTCAAATTTAATTTTAATTACACTACTTTCTAATGGATATCTAGAGATGAAAGTCAACTGGATGTTAAAACTGCAGTTCATACATTTGCTTGATTGACATCAAAACAAACCTTTAGAGTGGCCAACTTTAAGGCATCCTGAAGGTGTTTCTTCAGAGAACTGTTCTCACTTTCTAGCATCGCACATTTCTCTTCCAACACAACTATCCTGGTGATAGTTTTGTGATCATTTTGTGTACTTTTAATTTGCTTTTCTTCTAATGCATCTTGATAATCAGTTGGTTTTCTCCACCATGGCTGAGAATGCCATGGCTGTGGAGCCCAATCAAGCTGAAAATGATAATAAAAAGCAAAGTAAAACAAATTATGTTTAAAGGATAATAAACCAACACATGATTTTTTGGCTGGTTTCCAAAGGAAACATAGCCCTATGAAATGGTCCTGTTTGTGTGTGTGTCCCCAACTAACAACTTTTGCACCACTGGACCGATTTTCATTAAACTTGATATGAGGTTCATGCTGCCAGGGCCTACCTATGGGCTATATTTTATTTCATGAAGATTGAAGTCCTGGGTTGGATTCCCTATTTGTTTTACATAGGAAATCTCAAATCTATCATGCAGAGATGTTTTCTTTAATACATTAAAATATCTAAAATTGTCATATCGGAGCGAGGTTTGTACTGTTCTAAGGGGAAAAGAATGTAGATTATAATTCATATCACAGAATTTTGATAATTGATCGTATTTTCTTGAATTTCTACTAAAACATAGCGTTTTAAATTGCATTTTATCATGTTGTTACCATGGAGACGATTATTACCGAATTTGGCTTGAGTATAGACAAGTGAACAAATTGATTATTTTCTTTTCTGCTCCACTACTCCTCAGCAATGAACAGTTGGCCAATAAATATTAGCTTAAAACAGTAACATTTATTAAATTTGTATATTAAAAAAATTACATGCCAAGTATGTCAGAAAGAGATTTTGACAATTTTTTAGTAGGTACTTTAAACCTGATAATGTTCTATTAATTTGTTTTCTAATTTGTATCTATCATTGATAAACTATGAACTACAAGCGGTATTTATGGTATGAGAATTCCTTGGAATGACTAACATACTGAGACATATCCTGTCAATATAAGCAATCAATTCGGGATGTCAACTTTGGGAAACCAGCCTGCATTAGTCCTGGTTTAGACTTCTTGTTTTTAGACAGTTTTCCACTGTTTATGCAACAAATTTTGTTCTCATTATGGCTATTGATAAGTTGCAGAAATCATTAGCAAAGGATGTGAAATCAGCTCAAAACTTAAGTCTGAATTTTGAAGTGATTGTGATCAGCACTAACCTTTAAAGGACTAGCATACATTTAAATGTATATTGAGTGTAGGTGCTATTGGCCTAGCATACATTTAAATGTTTGCTGAGCTAGGAGGCCATTTTTGTTTGTCTAGAGGTCTCTCAAGTCTTGGAATCAGCTGCTGGATGCCCCAGTTGCCCAGCAGATTGACATAACATACCTTTGGTGTGAAAATATTGGTGTATCTAAAAGGATGACCTAAGCATTACAAAGACCAAAGGGGAATTGGGGTTCTTTCTTGAAGTGCCTGTCTAGGGAAGGAGGTACAGTTATGCAGAAAATGAGCCTTCTCTCTCTCCCCTCTGCAATTTTTACATACTAATTGTGGTTGTTCAAATATGTCTGCTGTTTGGGAGGGCTGATTGACACTGTTCAGCTGCTTGAGGATCTGAGATAAAGAGAACTAGACAATGCATGCGGATTTTTATAAACAAGAGGGTGATAGTGGGATGTAAAATAATATTGAAAAATTGCGAGCATCATAACTGAATAAATCCTAGGTTGGGTTCAGAATTTTTACATTTCGGAACTCTGAATGAAACAGAGCCCACGTGTACTCTGACACATTGAATGGCCTTTCCGTTCAGGGAGGCAATAAAAATGAATGTTTAGTTGGGTTTATTGCAGATTATTTCCAAAGACCCTCTCCTTCCCTAACAAGGGAAGCCCCCAAGGTGTGACACTCGCATCGGATTGAGACTTTGCAGGATGAAAGTATATGTAAAATAACGGACTCCTATTTCTACCTAGGTGCCAACTCGATGTCGTTTACGAGAAAATGCCCTTTGAAAATCGCAATCCGAGAGTCAACGTAATAAGAACGTTAAAAGTCCTTGCCTAATTATCTAGGATCATTGGTCTAGGGGAAACGAACTGGATTTCATAGATTTTTTCCGGGGTTCGATTCCCGATGGGGCCAATTTTTTTTCTGATTTTTTACATTTTTTTCCCCAATTTCCAGCATATCGTCAATAAAACTTGTACAACATTAAAAAAAAATGATTCCATGCATTATAACTACTATTTTTTTCATCGTAATTCTTCACTGTAATTCTTCACCATAATTCTTCACGAACATAATTTTATGGATCACTACCCATTCGCTTTACCATCATGATCAATACATGACGAGATTTGAAAGAAGGAATGCAGAACAATGCACCGAAATAACCAAACAATATTGTGACATAATGCCAATTATAATTATAATGACAATAATTGACACCAATAAGCGATTTATCATAATGAACAATACATGACGAGATTTAAAAGGAGGAATAAAGGACAATGCATCGAAATAACCCAAAAGTATTGTGACATAATTTCATTTATAATTATAATGACAATAATTGACACCTGCAAATGATAACGAATCCCTTTAACAACAACACCGTAACTTTAATAACAACATTATAAGATGACTAGACACAGTTTTTCGTGGCCTTATTAGCAGACGTCCTTGTCTCTCTACCACAGTCAACGTCAGGATATTGCCGAGCGATTTATTGTTAGAGGGCACATTTTGGAGTGGCAATTGGAATTGTTTGTCTTTGCTCGTGTTTTACGAGTGATCTTCAGTTTTTAGGGCAATAAAAACTACATTACGATGAAGAAAATAGTAGTTATAATGCATGGAATAAATTTTTTTTTAATGTTGTACAAGTTTTATTGACGATATGCTGGAAATTGGGGAAAAAAATGTAAAAAATCAGAAAAAAAATTGGCCCCATCGGGAATCGAACCCCGGAAAAAATCTATGAAATCCAGCTCGTTTTCCCTAGAGTCTAGGGAAAACGAGCTGGGCCTAGGGCCTAGACCAATGCTCCTAGATAATTAGGCAAGGACTTTTAACGTTCTTATTACGTTGACTCTCGGATCGCGATTTTCAAAGGGCATTTTCTCGTAAACGACATCGAGTTGGCACCTAGGTAGAAATAGGAGTCCGTTATTTTACATATACTTTCATCCTGCAAAGTCTCAATCCGATGCGAGTGTCACACCTTGGGGGCTTCCCTTGTAAGATGAGAAATTCTTGAACTCCTCGAATATGGTTGGAGAAAGTAGTTGTAAATATTTTTGAGTTGTGCGTATTCCTTTGCTAATGGTCTTTCGAGCCTTGGTAGGCATTTCCAAGTCCACAGAAATGCATTATGTGACACAGCTTATGTTAGTCATCCTCAAACCACTGAATCATATGGCTGCAGTGACAACTGGACTAAAAAGCTATTCTTTCATCTCAAACACCTGACGATTCTGAACAGCCGGATCCTCCTAAACTCCTGCAGGGGAAAACTCTCTCACTGAGATTTTCAACTTGCCCTCATGAGACACATGAAGAAGGAGGGTTCAAGTGCTCTTCCCACTAGTGATTGTGCTCGAAAATTCTTGAGAAATTCCCTTTCTTTCAAATTCTCATTTCTCAAGAAATTTTTTCTCCAAAATTCGAGAATCTTGAGTCTCGAAAAATTTTTCTTGAGATTCTCATGAAATTTTTTCATTTTAAACCATTAAGCATTTTACATTTATTCAGCCTATTTACCATAGCATGTATGTTTGTGTGACCTCATTTGTGATAAGTTTATAATGCATGTGGCCTATAGATCTCTTAATACAGCCCTAATTTTGATTATTTTTTCATAAACCAACCTTTCTCACGACAGCATCCACTTTATCAGAGATCCGTCCCATAGCAATCCTAAGTTCAGCATTTTCAAATAAATGTGAATCTTGGAGGGAAGATTGATTTGGCACACCAGATGGTCTAGAAAAATTCACAGAATGAGATGGATAGGAATACACCTGAAATCAAAATCAATGTAAAAAAAGGAAACATTGCATAATAATTTATTCAACATGAAAGTAAATGAGAATAATTTTCATTGAATTACTATATGATACATGATTATTCAAAATAGTGTAAGCAACTTTAAAAATTCTTGCCCAAAAATAATACCTTCAATTTGATAGACTTAGTGAATTATCAATAGCAATACTAAAATATTTTTTAGTGCATTGTGGTTTATAAATATCACTGCATGTGGTGCTCACTTCACATTAATAGCACAATGGTGACACAAGGATATGTGGATTCAATTGCAAGTCCACCTGATCTCACACCCTGTGCCATTAAAGATTGTGTATACTTGCTCACATTAACTACTAAATTAAAGGAACGAATTATTGAATCACAGCTGCTTTCTAACTGGCTGACCATGAAAGCCTACAAGAACTGTGAGAGGAGTTTGGCTAACAATTGGATGGGTGTTGAATCCGATATCGGACGCACATTTATCAAGTTGTAAAATAACTTGTTATTATGTGAGTATTTCAAATATTATTCACAATTGTTGTACTTTTTGTTTTTGAGGTTTTCTAAATCTTCATTATCTCTACATCCCTGAGTAGCCATTTTCTATTTATGTGATATGAGGACCACTAATAATGTAAGCTACAGATAAAATAATGCATTAAAATGTTTTGGGTATTGTCATTATTTTGTGCATTATGGCAGCAAAAGAATGTCTAGGATGGTATGATTTTTAGAGCTGTCTAAATAATTTTATATATCCCTGTGCTTTACAATAGAATTTGGAGGATGGTAATGACTATGACTTAATCAGAAGGTAATGCAAAGAACTATAAAATTGTGAAAAGTTGTAAGCAGCAATATTATAATTTCCTACAAATCTACATCATCACCAATTATCCCCACAAGGTTATTTTCCACTAGATAATAGGAAAAACAATATAGTTTTCTCACAAACTATAACTTTCATGAATTATATTTTTCTTTAAATTAATTTAATCTGTAATGCTCGGTTGAGTATTGATTTAATACTTTTGAGAAACTACTAACACTTTGTACTGAGGAGTTGCCATGCTGAGGTGGAGGTTGCCAGAAAATAGATGACTGCTGAGATAAGTTCTCTCGAGGAATTCCTGTTGGCCGCGGTTGAAGTTGGGGAAGTCGAGGTAGATTCCCAGGATCAGCTGTTATTTGTTCAACCTGCTATAAGTATTTGACCAAATATTCTTTTAAGACAAGGGTTGCAGATGTTATAGTGGGCCTTATTTTGACAAAAATTCAGAGATCTAAAAATCAATACCAAAAAATATCTAATTCTAGTAGAAAATAAATTATACATTCATAACAAATGACTCTTGGCATATGGTATTTTATTAGGACTATGACATTCTTTTTGGTATTATTTATTGTTTAAAATAAACATTTAACACCCTAAATATTCTGCTGCATATTTATGGTGCCTGCAGCAAATTACTCCATAGTAAAATCGCCTTGGATAAAATGTGAGGAAACCCACCAATAGCCAATTCTCAAACCTACGTTAGAATAACATCCACTTCCTACTACACCAGTATTAATTATATTAATTTTCTACATAATCCTTCATTATCAACAATGCTCTTAAATGTAACCTCAAAATTAAGCAAGATCTATTATTTGGAATTAATTATAATTAATAGAAGAGAGGTAAAATGCCCATGCCATCTAAAACAGAAGGTAAATGATATAATTATATGTTTCCAAATTTTCATCAATCTTTAATTCTCACAGAAAACACTGATTAATAAATTTATAGTTAACTTTACACTTACCTTAAAGTAATTTATTATTGATATGCGATATTTCATGAATTAATATTTCTAGCTATTTTAGAATACTTTTGAAAAAGAAATAAGCACATCAAAAACAAATAACCTTACCTCCATTGGAATAATGCAGCCTCCTTCTTCCTCCATCGAAAGTAAAAGTTGTAGTAGCAGAAAAGTTGAAGAACCTTGAAGAAATGAGAAGCAACAGAATTGATATCACAGATTTCAATGAAGTAAGACGGAGAAGTAGTGAAACTCAACTAAGAAGAATTCACATTAATTTACTCCAAAGAATATCGAGGTGTTAGATGGCAACCACGGATCTAAACAGAAAAACGATGAAAACTTTTGCTAAGATAATATCTACAAATGATAAATTAATGACAACAAAGCTAACAGCTGTTCCTGTTGATATATTAATAATGCAACTACATATGCCAAGGTCAAGTCAGGAGAAAGTAGAAATAAAGGATAATAATAATACTTTATTGGTCCAAAAGATCTTAGCAAAGATGTTGAACAAGTCAAATGCAATACATACGATGAAAACTTTAGAGAAGTATGTAACACAGGTACACAGTATGATGTATAGGCATAATTATAATAATAGTAAAGTACAAAAAATTAAATTTTAGGGAAATCATCCTTCATAAAATTCTCAAGGCAATAGCATGTTTTCTAAATAATAACTTTTTTATCTTGGTTTTGAATAAATTTGAAGGTAGCCACTTAATGCTGGTTGGGAGTCTGTTACAGATTTTTGAAGCAGATTTATGAGGTCCTCATTGGCAGAAAGTTAGTGTGCAGCCATTTATATGAATATCCTTGTCTACGTGTGAGATGGATGTGAATTGTTGCATTTGTAGGAGAAAGTGAGGGATTATTTTTGACAAATAAAGCACAATTTAGAATATAGATGGGAGGGTGAGGATCTTGAGGGAAGTAAAGATAGGCTTGCCAGAAGTTCTAGATCAGTGGTTCACAATCTTTTTTTTATTTGGTCACACCTCTGATATCATGGATAAAGTCTGGTCACCCTTCTCCAAGAAACCAACCCAATATTATTTCACTCCACATTTGTACAATACTTGGAATGATTGAAAAACGACTTTTATTTTTATAAATGAGCATAAAAATTTTTTTATATCCAAAACATTGAACATTTGCAACAGAAAAAATAATTATAAATATAAACATTAACACTAAAAATACACAAATCTATCAATTCTCAAGAGCATCAAATTTGGGTTGAACAGTTATTCATGCAGCCAATCGTACACTTGCTTGAAGATAGCTAGGGGTTAGTCTTGAACGATTTTTATTTTTTGTTTACTAAATCAGAGAAGGCTGGCTCAGAAAGTTAGGTGCTGTGAGAGCTCACAAGAACTCTGATTGCCAATGAGGCCAAGCTATGATAATACTCGTTTGTAAACTGTCACCCAAAAGTCTGAACGTGAGTTGATTTGGAATAAAGAATTTAAGTTTGAACCACAATGAAGTTTATTGTGATTCTGTAAAAGAAAATGCTGGAAAGTCTTAATTCTTTATACTAATTACTTTTAAAATTGCTTAATATTTACAGACCATGCAATTTCAAGGGAATAAAAAGATAACAATTTTATTTGTATTTTCTTATCTTCAGTAAAATATTGTAATAATGAAGGAAACACTTAGATATTTTCTTTGTTGCTAGCATCCGTACTTATAGAAAAGCCTTTTAAAATAAGGTTTTTTTGACACAGGACTAAGTACTTTTGTAACTATTTTTGTAGCTTTTATTCTACCACATTTGTCTGCAACAACTGAATCTGGAACAAAAACTACAGAATAATGATCCTACATATTTGATTGATAAGTAGCTATGGAAGTGCATTGTTGTATAACTAAACACTATTTCTGCTACAAGAATTGGGTCTTTTTCTTGTTATTTTTTGTTAAGAAAAAAGTTATTTTTGTAGATGTCGATGAGGAACTGATATTTGCCATGAGACTACTGGATTTCATGTCGTTTCACTTACAACCAATCATATCTATTTCCCATTCAGCATTGAACTTAACTAATCTTTTCCTTTTTACGGAGATGGAGTTTTAATTCTGACCTTTTCCAACTGAATTATCCATTTCATCTAAAAAATAAAAAATAAATGAACTCGATTATGTGGTGGTGCTTACACATTAACACATGCAATGGTAAAGTCTCTAGCAGAAATACATCAGATATATCCTAGCAAATATTTGTCACCTTATTTAAGAGAACTGGAACATGCCCCTGATGGCTAGCATGTGTATTCTGTATTCTTTGCCACCGACACACAAATATCTCCATAGGGCTCTACTTTGCCAACCATGGTTTCATGAATCTGTTTACTCCTGTTTGCTCTTGAGGATGTGGGCTGTAAAGCATGTCTGAATAACATATGTAAAACTAAGTAAATGATAAAGTCGGGACCGCCGCTACCACTATAGGTGTCTCGATGCAAAGCATCTTTCATTAATATTAGCATTCAAGAGAATTGGTCTTTATTCTTGTAATCTTTTTTTGAGGCCTTCATTTTTTATATGATTTAATTTGTGAAGATTATAAATACATTCAAAATAATTACCGTGGTTATTTAGTTGTTCTAATTGTTCTTCTTTCAAAAAATTAACAACCCTGTACAAAATGTTATTTTAAAGAATTAATCTAAATATATCTCTTGGATTCTGTGAGATTCATTTTTAAGTACATAATTAAAAAGCATAGTTTCCTTTTCAGGGTGTATTTCAAGCGTATTTTAAATTCTAATATATTTACTAATTCTTTAGAAGCTAGTATATTTACTAATTCTTTAGAAGCTGTTAGCAATTCTTCAAAGCTCTGATCTGTGCGATATTCTATAATAATATTTTCATTTTTATCTTAGCTCAAAGCTGTTAACCTGATTTAAAAGATCTTTCCCAGTGTCAGATTAACTGGGCGCAGTGGCACAGTTGCGACCGAGCCCCATGATAAAAGGCACCTCACAGAGGCCACAGACACTGTGTGTGAGGTGGAAGGAGAGACCTGCAAAACATTATGCGCCAGGCCCCCTGAGCTCCTTAATCCGGCCTTGGTCTTGTCAAAGCACCAACGAAGACAAAAACTGAAAATCTTCAATTTTGGAACAAAATATAAGCCTCATGTTTTGCTAAATTGTCAATCTGATCATACAAATACCTTGAATAAGGCATCGCAGATTTACCCAATTTGATAAATTAATATCTACATCAATTCGGAACTCATAGCGGTTGGGTACATTCTGTCCTGAAGAACGATATTGTGCCTCATTATTACAAGTTAATGGAATGCTTCACTTTACTGTTTCTCTTGTATTTACATATATAATATATTTATATATTGTATTTATTTAACTTCTTTGTAAGTTGCCCAGAAAATTACTTCTAATAACGACTAAAAGGGCAAGCAAAGATGCTAGAATCACACAGTAAGTGAATAATAAGACAAAAAATGACAAAAAATAATGGCTTTGCCATAATAATTCTGCTTTTTGTGATGATTCTCAAAGTGATCTAAGTTGCCTCCGCACTGGGTCAAGATATCCTTCAGACTAAAATCTCTGGAGCGATCCATGCATATTTCCCATGCACTCCGAATGCATTTTATTTCGACAAGCCACATCATAAATATCTTTGAAGGCACTTGGATATGTGCAGACAATGGCCCTTTTCTTTCTCTTTGTTTATCTGAATTAATGGTGACGAAAAAGAAAACAGAGCTCTGAGTGCCTAAGATTCTATCTCCTTCCCAAGAAGTGTTGAGCAATTGAAAAATGCATTTCGTCTAGAGAGAGAGCCATCCATGGACAAATGAACATCTCCTCTGGTCTTCGAACCAAAACACAGCTCATCTATACTCTACAGAGATTTTAAGAAGCCGTAATTCCACAGTCTATGCTCTTTGTGCTTGTAGGTTTTGATCATTTTCTCAGCTGAACGCGTCTATCTATACATATATATGGGCACACAATTGAAATCGGTCACACCAAATTTTTTGGTCACCCTTTCTGGTCACACCATATTTTCTGGTCACCCTCAGGCTCCTGGTTGAGAATCACTGTTCTAGATGACACATTGACTATAGCTTTAACCACTTTCATTTGCATAGAGAAAGCTTTTGAAGCTGCACTAGAATTAAACCAAAATATTATTCCATAATATAAATGAGAATAGATATATGCATAATAGACCATTTTTAGAACATCTATGGAAACACTTTGATATAGCTTTCTGATCATATAGATAGATGCCAGAGGCCACTATTTTTACTTTCATGAAAAAAATCGACTTTGAGATTTCAATGGAAATATGTACACATTTTGAGGTCCCCTGAACACTTTTTGACCATTTTCTCGATGATGTCTGTCTGTGTGTGTGATAACTTTTTTGTGGGTGCTTTAACTCAAAAACTATTAATCAGGTCAATGCGAAATTTTATATTTAACATTTTTATGAAAGTTACAAGAACTGATCAGTTTTTGGTAAAAATCGGTCAAACGGAAGTGAGTGTTTACTCTTGTCACTTATCCGATATTTTGAAATATTTGATAAATGTAAAAATGTACTGGAATAAAAGTTGTAGGAAATTTAATTTTCTACAACCTTTGTTTGAAACATTTGCCCATATAATGCATTGTTTAAGAGATATCTTATATTTTTAGATGCCACCATGCCACCTACTGATGACTATTGTTAACAATTGACGCTTAGTTACGTCTTAGTAATGCTCCATTTTCTTTTCTTAATTGTTGGAGCTTTGTGGCTATATCCAATATCAGAAGGCTATGGTTATTAAAGAAAGGATGTTTATCCACAAGTTCATATAGAAGTTCTCTTTGTATTGCAATATTAGCTAATCTTTGTTGTGAAATAGTGTTCCTTAAGTAATTTTTTATTCTTTTTAAACAGGAGAAAAAGGAGTCTCGAACAAATTACATACTAAATCATTTTCTGAATTCATTTTTCACAAAATACAAAAGAGAAATTATTAATGCAATTAATGTAAAACACCAATGTCAACGATATATTAAAAAATAAAACTATTAACTAAATACAGCAGCGCATCATGTAACGAATAACCATAATCAAAGATAAACCAAGACAGGGAGATGGGAGAGTGAAGTTTGGCCAATAACCTCTTCACAAGGCAGCAATTGGTGTCACCCATTGCCATAGCAATCACCCTCCCCCACCTACCCTAGCATAGCACATCCACTCCAGGAAGAAGTACTTGCAGTCAGAGCTCTTAGCTCTTCACTTTGTTTGCCTGCATTTTTAATGTTATTTTAAACAGAGTGCTCACACTTTTGGCTTTTACATCTACCTAATTATTAAGAGTTTGAATGAAAACAAATCAATTTAATTGTACAATAAATTATTTGTTTTATTTAAAAGTTTTAGGTGAAGTACCACTTCCCACACTCCACCTGGCAAGCCACCACTGTTTAGTTGTAAGTTGTCATTATGATACCATTCAGACATGGTATTAATGGCATTGTTGGTTGACTTGATTAAATTAGACATATTGTCTTTAGATGTCAAAATGGTAGTATTGTTAGCATACCTATAGTATTATATTGCTATTGTGCAATTCCTTAGGAAGGTCGTTGATGAAGATAATGAATAAAAGTGAGCCTAGGATGGAGCCCTGAGGGAACCTGGATTTTATTTTATGAGGTTTAGACTTGACTATATTGATACTACTTACAGTTGTGTGTATTGGATAATTTGCTGCCAATTAGAGAGATAGGACTTAATCCAGGAAAGTGCAATGCTAGTTATGCCAATGTTAATTAGCTTATCATAGAGTACATATATAGTGGCTTATTCTATCAAAAGCTTTTCTTAAGTCAAAGAAGGTACCAGTGATTTTTGAGGGCAAAGAAAATTTCATTTATAAGCTGAAATGTTGCTGATGCAGTGGGCCTGGCATTTCTGAAGCCATTTTATGATTGATGTAGTATATCAAAGTGTTTCAAATATTGCAAGATGCGATTATAAAATGGTTTTTTTAATATCTTTGGAAAAGAAAGAAAGAAGGGAAATTGGTCTATAGATTTCCGAGTTCATAAGGGAGCCTTTTTTAGGGATAGGTATAACAGAGGCAGTTTTAAGATTTGCGGGAAATTAGCCATTACAGAGGGATAAGTTGAAAATGCCTGGTAGAGGTGATGTAATCCATATTGCAGCATTTTTTACAATAGGCATAGCAATGCCATCTAGGCCAGCAGACCATTTGTTATCAAAAGACTTTATAATTTTAATTATTTCAGGCGGATCAGATGGAAAGAGGAAAACTGAATTTGGAAGAAGATTATTTTTAGTATTATTTGGGCTTGCTTGTGGACTTAAATGACAAAATTGCTTATTAAAATAAATAACAATATTAAGTGGGTTGGTGATTTCAATATTATTGAAGTAAATAACACTGGGACTTAAGGTACAACTATTGGTTTTAGTGTATTGCTTGATTATATTCCAAGATAATTTGATGACATTCTTAGAGTTGGTACAGTAGTTTTCATTAACAGCTTTCCTTTCATTTAGTAGTGGATTTGAAATCTTTATAGGCTTGCATATATTGTGTACGAAGACTGGGATTCAGAGATTTACTTCTAAAATAGAGATCTCGAACATGCTGAGCATTGTCAATAATCAGCTGTGAATATACTATCCTATTGTGGTCATACATGTGTTTGACCCTTTTTATAAAGAAAGCTGCATTGAAATAGTCAATGAAAGTATTCATGAATTAATTAAATTTAATGTACACACTAGATGCATTAAAAACATTTTCCCATATCTCTTGGTTCAGAAAAAAAATGAAATTTTTCAATAGCTTTGCCAACAATATACATGAGCAAATTAACAAAATATATGCAGTGGAAGTGAATAGGTTAGTTATATAATAATTCAAGATTGGAACAGCATATATGAAGAAAGGCAAGAAGAAAATCTTGTAGGTAAAAAGGTACATTCTAGTTTTTTTTAAAACAAGTGCCTTCAATATTTCTTATTATTAATAATAATAATAATAATGTTTATTTGTTCAAAAAGACATTACAAAATAATGCATAGAACACGTCAAAAACATTGAAAAGGGGACAAAAACACAAACTATCTCAAGCACCAAACATAAAATCGCTAATATTGTAAAGACAATTAGTCACAAGGAGCTCATGAACATGCTTCTTGAATGACTGGAATGAGCTTACTTCTTTGATTGCAGCAGGCAGAGCATTATAAAATTTAATGCATCTTGCTTTTGGTCCTTGAGAGCAAACTTTTAAGTTTTGTTGTATAACATGGAGATCATCGTTTCTTCTCGTGTTGTAATTATGGAAATTACTGTTTTTCTCATATTCAGACATGTTTTGCCTCACATACAATACAGCATTATAAATATAAATAGAGGGAACAGTCAAGAGTCCTAATCTTCTGAATAGGGGCCTGCAATGTGCTCTGAATTGTGTATTGCACATTGACCTGATAATCTTTTTCTGGATCTTAAAAACATCTATTAATTGGGTAGAGGAGCCCCAGAGGACAATGCCATAGGCAACACGTGAATATAAATAAGCAAAATATACTTTTTTAATACCTTGATACTAAGTGAGTGCTTCAAGACAGATAGTATATAATACACAGAGTTTAGCTTTTTACATAACTTGTGAGTATGATGAGACCATTTCAGTAGAGGGTCAATATAGACACCAAGAAATTTGAACTCCTCAGTAGAACTCATCATATTTTGGTCAAGGCAGGAGTATAAATTTCGGCACCGTTTATGCGAGGAAGAGAAAAACATAGCCAGTGTTTTACTTTCATTTAAGGAGAGTCTATTGCCCTTACACCACTCAGACATTGCCTGCAAAACCACCCTACTACTGTCTACTAGTGTTTTGTCAATAGGATTGGTAACTAAAACATTCATGTCATCGGCATACATAATAACATTATTACACACTTTATTCATAAGGTTCTCTGGTAAGTCATTAATAAAAATTAGGAAGAGGACAGGGCCTAAAATGGACCCCTGTGGCACACCAGAGAGTACTAGACTAGGGTCAGAGAAATATTTTTTGCCTTCCTTGAAAATGGAGACAGTTTGCTGACGATTTTTTAAGTAAGATTTTAGCCAGTTGTAGGCCACACCTCTGTCACCTAGCTTATCACACTTAGCCAATGGGAGATCACGATCAACTGAATCAAAGGCTTTACTGAGATCAAAGAAAACTCCCAGAGTACTATTTCTCATATTCAGTTGTTCTATGATGCAGTTAATAGCAGAAAATAGAGCCTGCTCTGTGGATTTCCCTTTCCTAAATCCAAATTGGCAGCTTGACAGGATGTTACATTTTTCAAGAAATTCCAGTAGTCTAGCACAGAAAACATATCCAAATATTTTGGAAAATTGTGGTACAAGGGATATAGGTCTGTAGTTATGTATTTGGGTTTTATCACCCTTGTTTTTATAGATGTGAATTACCTTAGAGATTTTTAAAATTTCTGGGAAAATTCCTTGATTTAATGACTGGTTAATTAGGAACAAAAGTGGAGATATAATTGTTTTTTGACATGCTTTAAGTAGTTTACCTGGGATATCATCTAATCCAGCAGAGTTCTTGAGGCCCACTTTGGAGAGGTAAGTGGATAATTCCAGTTCATTACAGGGTCGGAGGTACATAGACTCAGTATTTGAGAAGTTGGTTCTTACGACTGGATTATGTTGAGTTGTGCCATCAGGAGTAGGTGTGAGAGGTAAATCAAGGAAGAATCTGTTGATAATATTTGCTAAGAGTGAAGGGTCTGTAATTTCATCCGAATCAATGCCTTTTATCACTGGCAAGGACATCAATTTTGTGGAACCAGTAACTTCATTTATAATTTTCCAAGCTGCCTTGGTATGATTGGGTGCATTCATAATTTTTGAGTCATTAAAGGTGTGATAATCCCTCTAAAGAAAAAAACCCAACTATAATATGTTTAAAAGATTACAGTATGACGAGTCCACTGTCACATAATTCAAAGGCCATTATAAGAATTATCACCAAGACACTAGAAAAAAGGGCTGATGATAAATTTGCTTTCAGAAATGGCTAAAGAGCATGAAATGCCATTGCAGTACTGAGAATCACATCAGAAAGGAGAATGGAACATAATATATATTTCTGCAAGTGTACATTGACTGGCTGTGTGGATTTGATGAACTGGACAATGCTGATAAGAATATCAACTAGTATTGAAAATATAAATGATTAATGAGGAATTTATGCATGAATCAGGTAGTAAAAAGTACGTTAAAACAAGATAATATGAGTCAAGTAATTGTGGGAAGAGGGACAAGAAAAGGCTGCTATTTATCACCAATCATATTCAGTATAAAAGGAATTTAAGTATCATAGAGACCTTAAATCTTGATTCTCAGTCAACAGATTATTAAGTTTCTGACCATCTTTATTATTTATGGGCAACCTTTTTGCTAGAAATTCTTCTATCATGACAAATGCTAAACCTGTTCAATCATTCAGTAGAATATTCATAGTTTATTTATTTATTCACAGTCAAATGTCTATTACAAAATATTATCAACACTTTTTATTTACCACTATATTATTAAACATAAATAAGCATATTATATATAAAAAGCAACATTAGTGAATTCTCAAAGAATTCAGACAATCACAATGAGATTCATGTTGATCACGTTTGGACAAAACTTGCATCCAGGCCCAACGAGAGGGCAAGAGAGGTGGTACCCAGGCCTGCAATTCTTCAAGGGGGCCGGCCAAATATACCGGTATGTTGTATACTTGTATTGTTGACAAAGTGGATGTGCGGGGAATGACGTTAACAAAAATTAGAGTGGCCGAAAATAGGTATCTCAGTGGTTTCCTAGTATTCCTGGTGTTAACATCCATTTACCACGGTCATTTATACGGTATAAATATGTACTATGTATGTATTCAATATTTTAGTGCAACCAGCATACATTTTATGGACTTATATTTTCAAGAGGTTTAATTGGGATTAACAATAAAGGTAAATAATCACTAGCTATTTATTTATATCTTTAGTTATATTTATTTAAGCAACGATATTTCTGTTGATAATTATTCATAAGTTAAATACTGTATTTACTCGTGTACTCCTTATATTTGTTTCATTTTTATCTTATATTCATTAAATTGTTACATATTTTGATGACCCAATTTAATTATACTATTTATTTGTGTTAGCAATTATGACGAATTCTATATCTGTAAACAGATGATTGGAGAATAAATATTATTGTTATATTCAAATGATAATGCTTTGCCTTCTTACTAACATTAGACTAAATATTACAACACCCTCATTTCCTTGTTGCTGAAATCACTCATAAACAAAATTATCTATATCACTAAATATAGACCCTTATTTTCTCGTTTCAAAAATTGTTCCAATAGACCCTTATTGTTTTCTTTAGTAACAGCCTGGTGGCATAAAATTCCAAATTTTGTTTTATTCTTGTCCTCTTATGTAATATATAAAAGGGATCATATTTTTCTTTGATAAATATGAATAAGAATGTTCAACAGTGAATGCAAAAAGGACTGCCAAATAAATTGGCAATAACATTCATTGCTAATACATGGAGTGATCACTGTAGTTTAGTAGGTGGGCGAAAAAGCAAATAATGACTCCCCCTACTCCAGCCCTCACCCCCAATGAATCAGATGCCAAAATTAATGACTCAAAAAGTTAATTCATTCTAGCAAGAGCTATTTTAATAATTGTATGTTTTCCTCGAGTATTTATGCACTGCCAATGGTACACTCAAGGTGTTTAAATTGGATGGTTAATCTTAGAATATATATAATTTACGTTTTATAGGTATTTAGGAGCAACTAAGGCGTTTTCGAAGGATTTTTTTATACTACTTCAGTCAACATGTTTGTAGGGAATATCTAGTTTATTGTTATTAACAAGGAGATATTGAAGGCTTTTATTTTTTTAAATATAAAACAAACATATGTATATAGGTAGGTCTCGGTTTACACCAGGGTTAGGTTCCTGAGATTTCCTGCGTAAAATGAAGTGGCGTACATTGAAGCAAAAATATAATGGGAACATATGTACTAAATACATTACGTTTTGTTCCAAGATGTTCAGTAATCAGCACAAAATACTTGAAAATGTTTTATTTTATGAAATTTACATATTGAAAATTGTATAATGTTTAAGATAATAATGTTTAAGAAAAAGAAAGAAAATTTACTGCTTTAAAAACGATAGAATTGGTCTTGCAAATCTGGAATGCAGTCGGGCCAAAGCTTATGCCAGACGCCATTCATACATGATTTATTTAAATTTTAGGCCGTAGTTTAATCATTTAGTATTATAGTTCTATTACAATGTAAGTTTTATTACAATGTCGGGACCATCTGTGTCTAGGAAGTAGGGCAGAGTCATGACTCATCACCCCCTCCAATCGTGATCTATGAGAGGTGCAAAAGTGAAGCGGGCATAAATTGAAGTGGCGTAAACCGAGTCCCACCTGTATATATAATAATAATAATAATAAATAAATAAAAAATAAATAAATTTTTTTAAAAAAATAACATAAAAGAATTAGCAGTAGCTAGTTAGTATCTTCTTGACTTAACTACTTTACTAATGTGCATAGTTTTTTTTAATATTAGTTTTTTTTGCATTTGTATTGTATTTATATTTATAAGTAGTTATATTTTCTTTTTAGTACATAAGCAAATCATAATAACCGTTAGGTGTTTAAAATCATGTAAATGTAAGAAATAAAACCCCATTGTAATCGAGCACTTTCTGACCGGCTGGGAACGTGGGTGTTACCACGAGGGACGGCCTATATATGTGGTAAAACTATTTACCAAACCTAATACGAGAGAAGAGAGAGGATGGCGAAGGTAATATAAAAAAGGAATCAACTCCTATGCCGTAATTTAATAAATAAGAGTGTCGCACAAAGGTAGAAAGAGAGGAAAAATAAAAGGTTAATAAAAACAAATGAAAGAAATTAACACTCGAATTTTTCAGGAAGCCTAGGAGCTCACTTTCGACATACACTCTTAACACAAAAGGCCAAGCGCCTCCTGATCGCAACACAACTTATAGACACAATAGCACAAACACGCGATTGACATAAAAACGATGGAAAATAAAAACCATTGGAAAAAGATAATAAGAAAAAATTGAATAATAAAAAACAAGATCCACTCTACACACACTTTTTCAATGCCTAAACCTGCGTTTCATCAGTAGGTTTAGTTACGGCATAGAAGATAATTTTGGTAACTGGTATCTGGGCGATGGCACTCCGACTATACATATGTACCTACATCACTTGGAAAAACGAAACACTAAACCGCAAGCTTAAGGAAACGGTAGTAGATACAAAGCACAGGAATCGCTTATAGGAATATGAAAATTGGCATTAACGCATTAAAATAGAAAATGAAACATGGAACTCACGTGAGCTGCTAGAAGACGAGCCACCTCACCTCAAACTCCAAGCAAGCTAAAATACATCATACGAACTCACACCGTATGAATTTGTAAGAGCAGAGAGTGACAATGAAATTTAATACCGAGGAACATTTCTTGCCCAATACAAAATTGTGTTACATTGGGATCGTATTCAGGTTAATACCCAGCTCTTAGGAATCACGTAGATGAGGTTACCACGGTTCCTACGGGGCAATGATTACATTGTAACTGAAATATCTATCGGGTGTTTCACAACTTTGTATAGTCCAACGAATATCTACAGTATCATGGCCAACAGCTGCTCTCTTTACACGTTTGCATATCCATGGAGTAGGGGTGGACGAGAGGATTGCCAGATTTCCAAAAAATAAAAGCGAGACATTGCGACACCCCAAGGGTATTGATAAACGAAGAGTTAACTTAGTTGCTGTTTAAACATTCTCGGAGTCAGTGCCGACCAGTGACGTAGCCAGAAATTCGGTATAAATCGTATATAAAATGTAGAGACGGAGCATGCAGACGATTTAACACGTACAGCTGGTTACAATGTTGCCAGCTGCCAAGAGCGAACGGAGAACGCTTGTGGCATAGCGGCAGAGGACTTCGTGCGTCATGCGTTGTTTTCCGAGCGAAAACTTATGCAGGCTGGTGGAGTGGCAGCAATGTAACGTGTATTTCTCTCTCTGCGCAGTAATCATGACTCACCCGCCTTCGTTCGTGCTCCCAACTTTTTTTATAAAATATAACTGCCGTAATTTTCCGATTATAATACGCACCCATGTTATTACGAATGAAATGTGAAAATTGTCTCATCACCATACATAATACGCACCTAATTTTTTGTGTAAAGATCAGTGTAACTTTTCACTAGATTATTAGCAGTATCGATAGTTCTCGCTTTGCCGCCAAGTGATATACGTGCGAGAGAGTTGACGAGGATATCACGTTACGTTCTGACTTACTTATTAAAGATCGACACAATCTATTAAAATGTCTCAACGACGACGCATTATAAATCTGGCCGGTACAATTTATTTAGAAAGTTAGGTCCGAAAATAAAATTATTTCCTTACTAGAAAAAGTTATATGAGTTTGTTACCATGTATAATACTCACCATAAGTTTTTGCCAATATTTTGAGGAAAAAAATGCGTATTATAATCGGAAAATTACGATATATATAGTCTATTTCAATTAACATTGCGACTGAGGATGAGGTATTTTGAAACGAGAAAAAAGTCTGCTATGACAGGGAATCGAACGCAGGTCTTTCACTTGCCGGGCGGATATTCTACTACTGAACTATCGTAGCAGATCAATTTTCTCGTTTTTGAACGCGGATGTTTTCTTGGTTGGGACGGAACTAGCCAAGCTAGTATCAAACTTCCCCAACGGATGTCCTCGAAGAGATACATCAAAGAAAACTCCTCCCTCTCAAATGGTGAGATTGCCAAGCAAGAAATTGATGGAATAAAGCGATCCGAAGATCCTATGCAGACAGGTATAAGCTGTAAAGTTGGGAATAATTTTGAAACGAGAAAAAAGCCTGCTATGACCGGGAATCGAACCCGGGTCTTCTACTTCCACTGAACTATCGTAGGAAGGGGTATAAGAGAAAGTGGACGGGGGCGAGACAATGAGTGAACCAATAGGAAAGGAGGGGGAGCCTAAGCGTTCGAAAGCTCACTCTCCATCAAGCGGGCATTTAAAAGAAATTCACGAATGTGGCAGCACCGCACACTCAGACACGTTTTTGCCACTAGGCAGTGGCAAAAACGTGTCTGAGTGTGCGGTGCTTCCACATTCGTGAATTTCTTTTAAATGCCCGCTAAACATTACATGTGTTTCGGTGTAGAGTTGGCAACATCTAGCTTGAGCTTTCTGCTAGGGCTAGGAGACACTACCCGACCTCTTTGCAGCGGAGACGTACGAGCGGTCCCGAGTACGGCCGAAATCTGACTCGCCAAGTCATTTGAAATAGACTATAACAGACTTTCGCTACGTCTCAGACACGTACGTACAACATACCTACATGCAGGGCCGGCTTCATGGGTGTGCGATCGGTGCGGTCGCACAGGGCCCCGCGCTTGGAGAGGCCCCCCGCTTGGAAAGGATCTGCATCTCAAAATTAGGTTAAAAATCGTAATTCTCACGTAACAGCTAAAAACGGGCTAAAGGGTGGCCTCGTCCAAAGGAAGACCTTAATGAAGATTGTGCTGGAGAATTTTCAAGAAATTACTCTTCTTTCAAATTCTTGTAATTTTTCATGCAACCAGTACAGTAAAAGGCTCGCTCGCCTTGTGAGGCCCCATGGGGTCCGACCCCAACCAGGGAGTGTCCTTTTTCTGTTAACCTTTTGTTTACGGTTCTCATCTCAACTCAAAAACTTGAGTTGGGTACGGAAGCACCATTTTGCGACCCGACCAACCCCAATAACTCTTGTGGGCCAAGAGTTATTTTCAGCGCCAATATATATTTCTCTTTTGTAAGTAGAGGCTGCACCGAGGGCAGGCCCTCATAGAGTCAGAGAGAGGCCCGGACCGCTTCCATATTTGTAGGCTCCTCACCCCTCTACTTCCCCCTTCCAATATGGTTGACCTATGCTAGGAGACGGACGATAAGCTGTTTGAAGAGACGATTGACGATGGCCAATTTTTGAACACCCCGAACTTTGGGCCCGGGCCAAATGGCGCACAAAGGTTTTTAGCGGGAAGAAGCAGGTAGGAAGGCGTTGATTATCGTAGGGAAATAATAAGTGCAGTTACAATTAGGTACGCCAAATAAAAAGTCGGCTCTTTACAATAAAGCAATCTCATTAATGTTGTATGTATAGAATTTACATGAATACAAGATTATGTAAAGAAAAAACGTTTCAAATGATGAAAACTACAAATAGTTTTATAATTCGTGCTTGTTAAAAGACTTTAACGCAGCAGACGGTGTGAGGAAAATGAATTATGCATTATTAAGTGAAAGTAGCTGTACCAGTGCGAATAATTCGCACGTAGAAAAAATAAAATTTTTAGTAAACAAATATTTATTTACATTTTCTGACATTTTCAATTATTTCTTGCGATCATAATGTTTATAGCATCTTAATAAGCAATAAAAATTTTACTTTTAATAAAAAGAAGAGATGTATATCAATGCCGGTTCATATGCATTCGAAAGCTGCCTTTTTATAAGAAGATCCAGTCGGTATGCGGAAAACGAATTATACATGTTGCCTTATTTAGTGAAATACTAAAGCTGTAAGTTACATAAAGCAGGTAAATGCAATCTATTAATTTAGATTTTAAAAATCAAGAAAAATCATCCAGAAAAATTGTATAAAGCAATCAAACATTGGACTGGATGCACATAAATTTAACCTCAATGATATCCTTGAAATCCTTCTTTAAACATAAGACTTGTTATCTTTTATTTATGGAAATTAAATCGGGTGGTTCAAGCTTGCTTTCTATTTGGCCGTAGTCTGTTACTCATTTATCCTCTGATTCTCGCCAATTAAATGTCTCGATCCCAATTTCTCTCCGCAAAACGAATTTCTAACCCTTTTCTCATCATCTACGGAGGATACTTAAAACTTTTTAGTTAGAAATGTTGTCAAAACCCTATACTTCGGCAAACGCTGGCTGGCCACCGTGTTTGCCAGCGTATTTTCCGCAGAAATGATCCGACAATGTTGATTTTTCGCCATCATATTTCTTTGATACATTTCAACGGCCATTATCACCGGCGAATGATTTGATTCCTCCTGGGAGGGCATTGTTCGTGCGTCTGATGTGGTCCGATGACAAGTGAGACAGTGTCAGCTGGCGGTACGCCTTCCGACTCGAGACGGGACGACGAAAAACTTGACTGTTTATATGCAATATCTTTGGGAGTGGTCAAATTTAAATACATCTGCACCACGTGTTTTAAATGAGTGTGACACCAGTGTCTCGACCTTTTCTTCTCCAGTCTGCTAGAAGATTTTAGTTGAAAAGGACGTTTACGTCGAACGCAGATAGTTTCCTTTAAGTACAGTGGAAAGTGGAAATCAAGTAAGTTTCGCTTTTATATTTAAATATGCTTCACGTTAATTTCAACTGAACATTCTGTATCTAAGCCGATTTTACACTAAATTTTCGAATCAACATACAGTGTACAAAGTTTTTATTTTTGAATAATGTAAATTGTTATTTTTACTATGTAATTTTTAACCCAAGATATCTCGAGCTCTAGGCATTATTTCTCGTCTCGCGGAGGTGGATACGACGAAAAAGAAAACTTTTCGATTATCAAACCATTGATTTACCAATTGAAGACGCAGAGGAAAATTTTAGAATTAATTATTTTCTCATAATTATAGACACTGCAATACAATCCATTAACAGGCGTTTTGAATTATATTAGCAGCACAAAGAAATGTTTGATTTTTTGTATGATCTCCACAAATTACAAGAGATGTCAAAAGATGAACTTAAAAACCATTCCAGAAATTTACATTTAAAATTAGACTCAGATTTAGAAATAAAAGAAATTAACTCACTAGAAATACATTACATTATTTTTTAATGCTTCAAGGAAATTAGTCACATGATAAAAAACACGTAACTGCGATAATATGTAAAATGTAACAAAATTGCAGTTAAAATTGCGTAAGGCTGAAAGATTTGGTTTAAAATGTAATGAACGCAAAGATGAATCAAGGACAGCGCGTGAAGGTTTTAAAGTTGCGTCTTTTTAAACAGTGTTTGGAACTATGTTCGCGTGGAACTGGCGGCACATGTGTGTCTGAATCACAGACGTTCTCTTGACGAGTAAAGCTATCTATGGGATTTTTTATGTGTAGATCACTCACAGAACATTTTGGACGAGTGAAGTTAAGAGGCACTGGAACTCTTCGGAATTTTCAGCATTTCTTTTTCGAAACTTCTGATTGAAGATTTCAGGTAAGTAATTCAATCTGTTTTATATATTGCATTAAAGCAAATTTTCCTGAATACCGTCTTCTTTTTTTGTTTATTTCCGATTCTTTTTTCGTGGTTCTGGTCGTCTTATGTTTTCATTTTTTGAATTTTCTTATTATTTGTTTTCTTTTTAATTTAATCTTATTTTTTCTTTATTTTGATAATTTTTCATCAAGGACATATTACACAAAAAAATTCCTGTCAATAAACAATTTAACTAATTTACTTTTCAGATACCATCCCTCAAAAATCAGAAAAATGGAATCGAGTCTAAATCAAGGATCCTTCACAATTTTTATTGGAAACGTTGATTAATTGATTGTTCCACGGGGGAATAATATTGGGCTTCCTGTGATCCTGCCACTTCCTCAATACTATATACTGATGTCCTTTTAAATATTTTACCTGATTCGTGAAAATTTATTGACAAATTTAGTGCGGAAATGTTTTCAAATTGCGACTTGCTTTGTTTTCTGCATGTTACTCTAAAAATCTCAGCTTGCTTTATAGGGCACAAATTAAAAAAATCTGATGTGGCCACCACATGACTTTCTCCATACCTGTAATATTTCTAAAAATTCCAAATAGGTTAAATGATAATAAATATTTTAAAGAACTGCGAGAAAAATTCAAATGACCGTACAAAGAGCAGAAATAAACTCAAACTGTAGCCTTCTGATATAGAATATAGCCCGAAGCTCCAACAATTAAGAAAAGAAGGAGCGTTACGAAGACGTAACTAAGCGTCAATTCTTAACAATAGTCGTCGGTAGGTGGCGTGGTGGTGGCAGCTAAAAATATAAGATATCTATTAAACAATGCATTAAATGGAGAAAAGTTTCAAACAAAGATTGTAGAAAATTAAATTTTCTACAACTTTTATTCCAGTACATTTTGATATTTATCAAATATTAAAGCAAATATATCAAAATAACGGATGTGACAAGAGTAAACACCCACTTCCGTTTGACCGATGTTTACCAAATTAAAAATAATCAATTCGTGTGACTTTTATAAAATTGTTAAATGTAAAATTTTGCGATGGCCTGATTAATAGTTTTTGAGTTAGAGCACCCACAGTAAAGCTATCACATACACACAGACATCATCGAGAAAAGGGTCAAAACGTGTTCAGGGGACCTCAAAACGTGTATTTCCGTTGAAATCTCGAAGTCGATTGTTGCATGAAAAAATACATTCCCCTTTACTACTGATGGAGAAAGTAAAAACGGAGAAGTGACAAAAGTAAACGCCCACCTTCGGTTGACCGATGTTTACCAAAAACTAATCAGCACTTCTTCCTTTAACAAAAATGTAAAATTTTGTGTTGATCTGATTAATAGTTGTTGTGTTAGAGCACCCACAAAATCCCGGTCACAGACACACCCACAGACATAATCGAGAAAATAGTCAAAACGTGTTCAGGGGACCCTAAAACATGTATTTCCGTTAAAATCTCGAATTCGATTATTTCATGAATACAATACTTTCTCTATACTACGTATATGGAGAAAGTAGAAATATACCATTAAAATATTTTAATTTAGCAGATATTTGTTTGATGAGCTTATATGATACTAGTGTTACCTACAAAAACTTTTGCGAAGTTAGTCAGAAATCTGCACGTTTAAAGTAATAATAGCCCATTTCTCCTTATAAAATTAGACCCCTGACATTTTGAATTTCATATTTGTTTTTATAATTTATATGTGCAATTTTAATTACTTCTCCCTTACGAAAAAGGTAAGATTCCAGTATTTAAATAAAGAAAGAAGATTTTTTCTTTTGGTCAATCGTTAAAAATGCCCACAGTCCACACGCAGTTTACTGAATAACAATAATCTGCCATTATTAACATTGCAATCTACAGGAATCTATTACGTTTGATGTTGCTACAACTATAATTTCGATGTTTCATAAAAAGTGCGAAGCGAATAACGCAATTCTTTCGTCTATTTGAAGGCTTAATAGACGCTAATTGAATCGGAGGCAACAGCGCAGGTCGCCTTGGCAACACCCAGCGGGGATGGAGCACATGCAAGAAGGTAGAGAAAATATTTGGTTCAAATAATCATGAAGATGTGTCGAGATAATCGGAAAAAGTATGGACATGCAATATAGTGGTATTGTAGTATCATGTAGATTGGTTTCACCTTTAACCTAATGTGCGAGTTAATATTCAACATAAATTTATATGTATTGGAAGAATGGTTGTTTTATCAAACATGAAATTAATTGAAAGTTGTTTGGAAAGTGCCAGCAAAGAACGTAATGATTTAAATAAATTTATTATCAAAAGCAATATGAGTAAAAGTCTTTACCGTCAGCGATCTTGACATTGGCCGTCCATGAGGAAATCACCACAAGGGCACACAAGCCCAACATGATGCTAGTCAGGTACAGGTGACCCTTGCCGAGCGCGGGAGTTACGTTCCAGCCAATGGCCGCGCATGGCGATTCCGCGTTCGGCAGGGTACTGTTGGTATGGTAAAAATGTGGTTAGGTTACGAAACCTTTTATGGTAGACATTAAAACCAAAATCTCTGATATAAACTGTAGTAAAATGTAAGCGAAGGAAATTCTCCAAAGCCAGTCAAACTGATAAAACCCGGTTAAAAGGCCGGATAAAAACAGATGAACCCGGATAAAAACCGGATAAAAACCCAATACGTATTTCGGCTACAAAGGGGTTAAAAAACGGGGGGAAGGGGGACTTGAGAGAGGGCAACTGAAACCAAGACCAGTGGCACGCTCTCAAGTGGATGTCCAGGGCTGTGTCTGTGTATTTATACCTGGTTGGTGGGCAGGGAGGAGAAGAAAAAGGGGGGGACCTAGATGACCTAGGTGATGGGAGAAAAAGGGGGGGAGGTCAGTTTAAAAAGAACGCTGTTTATTACCCCTAACTCGTTATTCATCAGGGTGTGTCTGTATTTATGAATGTGTAAGCTTTCTGTTGCGTCGAGTTTGGTATTTGGGACTTGTTTAAGCAGTTTGAGGTTATTTGGGTCTAATGGGTGGTTATATTCCAAAATGTGTTTCGCGACGGCCGATTTTTCAAAGCGTCCATGTCTGTAGTGCGCTAAATGTTCTTTGAATCTGATGGAGATATTTCTTTTCGTTTGGCCAATGTAAGACAAAATTGCATGTGGGGCACAACACTTGATATATGCCGGATTTTTCTAATGTGGGTATTTTGTCTTTAGGGTTCCCTAATAAATTTTTAATGTTATTTGTGTTGTAAAACGTTAGTGTATAATTTGCGTTATGAAAAATTTTTGTTAGCCCTTTGTTTAGGGTTGGATGGAAGGGGAGTGAAATAATTTTTTTCTTCCTATCGTCACTTAGAGCAAGCGTAGTACTTGTCTTCTTGTCTAATGTTTTGGATTGCTTGTTAATAATGTTGTCTATCAATTCGTGTGTGTACCCGTTTTCTAGGGCCGCGTTTTTAATATATTTTACTTCTTTGTCAAAACGTTTTTTATTTAGCGGTGTCGTCAACCATATGGTTGAAAGCCGCGATCTTTTGTTTGTAAGGGTGATTGGAGTCTTTCTTAATATAATTGTTGGTATGGGTCGATTTCCTGTACACGTCAAATTCTAATCGTCCATTATTATTAATGATCAAAACGTCAAGAAAAGGTAAAGACTTATTTGTTTCGATTTCAAAGGTAAAGTTTATAGAGTTGTGAAATGAGTTGAGTTCTTGGACGAAGGTGTTAATGTTATAGAGTTTTGTGTCAAAAATGGCAAAAATGTCATCAACGTACCTGCACCATGTGTTGGGGAAATAGTTTAACGTATTTTTACAGCGTTGCTCAAAAGAATAAAGAAAAATATTTGCTATAAGTGGTGAGAGAGGATTGCCCATTGATGTTCCATTAATTTGTTTATAGAACTTATTGTTAAAAACGAAGTAATTTTGTTCCATGCATAAGTTTGTCAGTGTGAGAATTTCTAGATTTTTGTTTTCCTCAACTTGTTTACTTAGTAGCCAGTCCTGGAGGTTTTCGAGCGCGACGTCAATGGGAACACTGGGGAAGAGTTGTTCTACGTCAAATGACACCAGTATTTCATCTTTGTGTATTTTTTGTTTCTAATATGTTCCAAGAAATTTTGGGTGTTTTTAACGCCGTATGTTTCTTCAATGCCTATACATTTTAATTCCTTAGTGAGCCATTTGGCGATTTTATAAGAGGGTGAGTTGATGGCCGAAACTATAGGTCTCATTTTGTTTCCTGGTTTATGTATTTTGGGAAGGCAGTAAAGTCTTGGAATGGTGGGATTCGCTATTTTCAGAGCGAACGCTAGTTTTTTGTCAAATGTGTGTTTGCAACGGTTAACAGTTTCTTTGACTTGTGTCGCGAGTTTTTTAATGGGATTTTTGGAGATCTGGATGTAGGGGCCTGTTTCAATAGTATTTAATGTTCTTTCAAGGTAGTCCGCTTTGTTTAGAATGACTGTGGTGTTGCCCTTATCAGATTTGGTGTAGACGCAGTCTTTCTTCTTTAAGTTTTGAATAATTTTATAGTCTGTCTTATTTATCTGAAGGTTCTTATTTGGCAAATTGTTCATGTTCCGCTCAATGGCGATTTTACTAGCGGTTCTTATATACTGTTTGGTCGTGTCGTTACTATCCTTTATACCACATTCTATATCAATAATCAGGTCGTCAATTGGTGGTTTTTTGTATGGAAGACAATGTTTAAGGCCTTTGTTGAGCAATCTGATCTCGTCATGGGTGAAGTGAACGTTGGAAATATTTTTAACGAAATTAATCCTATCTGGAGACCCGGTAGGACTAAGCTTCTGAAGAGATTTAATTTTCGAATTTATGCCTCTGAGTTTGGTTTGAACCGGGTTTTATCAGTTTGACTGGCTTTGGAGAATTTCCTTCGCTTACATTTTATATATTTGCCAGTGTAGCTCGCTCTCTTTTACTTAAATAAACTGTAGTGTTTATTTTTACGAAAAGATTAACAATTTCATGCCATATTTTAAAACATATTCAAACCAAAATACTGCATAAAATACACGGAAGCAATTTTTGTTTCTCTGATAATTTTTGCTAAAATGGGTTATTTTAAAAAATGAATGGCAAAGCTAACTTCGCAAGAAAATCTCATCTAGGAAGCATTCACGCGTTCCATTAAGATCCATCGAAGTGACGGTGAGTTCGCGCCCCAAGATGTAAAGGGGTTACCACCCCTATATTAAAACACGCAAAGAAACAAAATAGAAAACCTAAAATATCGAAATGCGATTATCGAAAAAATCGAAATTTATTTAGGAACGCGTGTCGATTAAGGAATCGAAATGCGTTCCTACCTAAATTTAAAATGAAACTGCATGCTAAGAAAAACAGAATAATGAAGCAAGAATTTTAAATGACAAGGACTTACCAAAACATTTATGAAGACATGGTGGCGAGACCCTTCCAACTTACTTCTAGGCAGAGTCATTTTCAAGGCTGTCTTGTCAGCATTTCTTTTCGTAAACAAACTGGATTTCTTTTCATAAATAAGCTGGCCGGGCCTAACCAAAGGGAATCCAATAAACTAGTCGAAGAGAAATGAGAGCTTGCTAAAAGGACCGAATAAACTTCTTTTGAAGAAAAAATTTCATCAACGTGCTAAGATAACACTACTGAGTCAGATATACCCTGCTACTGCGAACCTTGGGCCGCGTACGGCGCGATCCATGCCCCACGTACTTCAACCGCGTTAGGGCGTATCCGCGCACAGTGATGCCGCGTTAGTGCGGGGGTCACCTGCACTTCATCTTGTATCTAAAATGAAAAAATAAAACCATTTCAAAATGTTAATGTATATATTCTTTTAATGTTATTTTCAATGTATTTCAGTAATTGTTTGACTGCAATTTATTGATGAATTTAGAATTAGGAATTCATTTAGACACGATTTTACTCGCATTAAAAATATTATTTTTAAAAACCTTTGAAATTGCCCCTTAAAATTAACTAGAGATTGCCCTGCTGACAATCAACGGGCGTGCCACATGAGTTTCAATTCACCCAGAAAGTGAAGCGCTTGAAATGTATTACATTCAAAGACCAATACTAATACTACTGAGAATTAAATAAAGTCATTGTAATTGAAGTACAACAGATAGCGACCCATTCATAAGGGAGGTGACAAAGAAAACCCCGAAAATTATAGGCCGATTTCTCTAACATCATTATCATGTAAGATTTTGGAGCACATTATTGTTAGCAACACAATGTGTTATCTCGAGAGTAGATCGCTGTTAGTCAGCTGTCAACATGGCTTCAGAAAAGGTAGATCCTGTGACACCCAACTCGGTCTGTTTGTGAATGATGTTTTATCATGCGGCGAAAACAATAAACAGGTCGATGCAGTATTCCTTGATTTTAGAAAAGCTTTTTATAAGGTTCCCCACCGTAAGTTGTTATTAAAATTGGGAAATCTTGGCGTTAATGTTAAAGTCATTAACTGGGTTCGCGCTTTCCTTTGGAATAGAAAACAAAAAGTAGTCATCGATGATAAGTCCTCGAGTGTGGCAGATGTAGTCTCCGGGGTGCCGCAGGGTAGTGTGATCGGACCTATGCTTTTCTTGCTCTATATAAACGACATCAGCTCAGTTGTGAAAAGTAATATCAGGCTTTTTGCGGATGACACCGTAGTCTATAGAGAAATTAGTGGTCCTAGCGACCATCGTTAGCTTCAGGATGACCTGGATGCGTTATCTGTTTGGTACAAGGAATGGCAGCTAGAAATCAATCAGAAAAAGAGTAACGTTCTAAACTTTTGGAAATCTAGAAGTCCATCGTCCGTGTTTACCTACTCGATAGATGGTGAGAGCATTCCTGTTTCGGAATCCGTGAAATACCTCGGGGTAACCTTGAATCGTGACCTGTCTTGGGACACCCACATAAGACGGGTGATAGGTGCGGTAAATAAGAAGTTGGCTTTTGTGCGTAGAATAGTCAGGAAAAGCACGGAAAAGGTGAGAGAATCCTGTTATTTATCCTTGGTTAGACCTCAAATGGAATACGTAGCAGCGGTTTGGGATCCATATCAGAGGGGACTCATAAAGGATTTAGAAAAAATACAGCGGCGAGCAGCTAGATTCGTGAAAAAGAATTACGATAAAAACAGAGCGTTACGTTACTCATTAAAGAGTTGAGTTGGCCATCGTTGAAAGATCGTAGATTACAGGTGAGACTTAAACTTCTAGATAAATATAGGTCGGAGATATTCGTAAATGAAATGAAGGATATTATTCGACAACCGACGTATATCGGACGAAGAGATAATGAGGACAAGATTCGCGAAATAGATAGTAGGATGGAGAGGTATAAGGAGTCATTTTTCCGTAGGACAATACGTGACCACAATAGATAAGTGAATAATAATTAGTTAGGAACTTGGTGCGCGGCACCCCCTGCCATCCACCGTCAAGGTGACTTGCAGGGTAATATGTAGATGTAGATCTCGCGTATCTTTCCCACTTCCGCGCAGGGATTTCCCCTCCTTACCATCCCTTCAACCTCTCATTCACGCAACACACTCCTCTCTTCCGAGCAGCTATATTCCCTCCTTTACGCCCCTACCACCTTTCGCCGGTGTAGGAGTCGGAAGCGACTCCCCCGTCAGGAACGACTTCAGGGTCGCCCATGCCTAGGTGGCAGTTACTCCACCCCAAGGAAGAATGACCCCAACAAATTGTAAATTCTCGAAGTGAGAAAACTTTCACCAAGGGCGAATATACGAAGGATAAACTCTAAAAAGTATCCAAAAATTCCTTCAAGGAAGGTTATCCTGGTTTTCTATATTTTTATCACATTACATCTACATTATACCCTGCAAGTCACCTTTTTGGTGGATGGCAGGGGGTGTAGTGCACCAAAGGTCCATTGTTTTCCTAAGTTATCTTTTCCTATTATGGTCTCTTATCGTCCTAGGGAAAAACGATCCTCTATATCGCTCCGTTCTACAGTCAATCTCGCGAATCTTGTCCTCACTGTCATGCCTTCCGAGATACGTCGGGCTTCTGACAAGTCCTACTACCTCATTCGCTAGTCCCTCCGACATAAATTTTTCCAGTACATAGTTAAAATCTAGCCTGCAGCCTACGTTCCTCTAACGATGTCCATTTCAGATTTTCTATTAATGTTGTTACGCTTTGTTTACTGCTTGCATTGCATAATAGCAACTCCATTCACGATCCCAAACACCACTTGGTATCGAAGCTGTTTTCGGTTAATTATAATTCGGTTAAAGATTTTAATAGTCTCTATACTGCTTTTTCTTCAATTAAAGTTGTATAAACAACTCAAGCTTGCGTGAATACGGGAAGGGGGAGGACATAAGTAACCTTAACGAAACATTTGCAACATGGGTTTCCATCGATAACAGACAACAGGTGGATAAGTTATAAATAATAAATAAACAACTTAATCTTACGGGAGTGGGGGGAGGGAGAGGAAGGGGGGGCATAAGTAACCTAAACGAAATATTTGCAACATGGGTGTCAATCGACAACAGATAACACGCGGATAAGTTATAAACAATAAATAAACAACTGAAGCTCCCGCCTGACTGGACACTCTCTCATTGCTTAAAATTGTGTCTTTTGATCTATACAAAAACATCGTTTTTATTTCTTGATTGTTTATCGTATTCCATTAATCCGTTATATTTGTTTCCGTTGTCTGTTTTCACTGCCACCTGGAGTCGCCCCTGACTGGGGTCGCACTCTCCTGGAGTCGTTCCTGACTGGGATCCCTCTCGCCTGCCACACCGGGACATCGTACCGGAATCTTTCCCCTTCGGCAAATTATATACTATAGATTCTGCCACAAGCGTTTGCACCATGATCTCACTCAACGATGATACATTTTTCATTGAATTCGTGTTTCGAAAATTGTTAATCGCTTCCTTATGTGTGTCTCCTATGAATCTTCCCTTACTACACAACTACGAAGGGGGCTCATGGCTACATACGGCACTGTTAATTAGGGACGGAACTATTTCTCTGAGGTCGCATCTAGAATTAAAAATGGAAAACTTATGATGAAATTCCAGGTATTTCCGGGACTATTTATTTCAACATCATCGCAAGCTATATTTATCGCAAACTACTTCCCACTGGTTCCTGAAGATTTGGGTGGAAATGATGATCCAAGCACCTTATTCGCCGGATTTTCGGTGATGCAATTGTTACCTTTTCCCTGAATTAAAAACGCTTTGATGACACCATTTTATGTAGGACAATAAGATTAACAAGACAGTGATGGATGTTATCAGCGCTATGTAAACAAGAAGTCCAAACCAGGACAAATGCAGGCTGGTTTGCCAAAGTTACTTCCCGAATTGATTACTTATACTGACATGAAATGTTTCAGTATGCGTTAGCCATTCCAAGGCATTCTCATACCCTAAATACCACATGTAGTTCATAGTTTATCATTGATAGAGAAAAAAATGGAAAACAAATTAATAGAGCATTATCAGGTTTGAAATATTAAAAGCAATGTCAAAATCTCTTTCTGACATTATATTTTACATGTATTTTTTAAATAAACGAAATTAATAAATGTTACTGTTTATACGCTAATATGTCTGGATCAACTGTCCATCTATGAAGAGTACTCGAGTAATGATATAATAAAGGATTTCCGTTAAAAATACGCAGTGTTGTACTTCAGATTATCCAACCACAGATTACCAAGTATGAGCATCCAAAATTCTCTAAAGCTCTTAAATTAATAAATGATCTATAAAAATTTCAACTCACCTGCTCAGTTGTGGAACTTCTGCAGTATGGAGTCTCAGAAATGATCTGGTGGTGACGAAGTGGTGTGTGTGTGTATTTTTTGGCTAATCAACCTCTTGGATTGTTATAACCATAACTCCTTCCACACCGAACACAACAAGGGAGGAGGGAAACCCGGTGCCGGCATTAGCCTACTCTTTATGAAGAGCACCAAGGGGGCCAACGGCTTAACGTCCCTTCCGAAGGACGGAACGCTGACTTTGCGTGGTCTCCTAAAACCAGACAAAACAGGGGGCCGGGCGACCTTGGAAAAAATCCTACTTGCGCAGGATTCGTGCCCGCTGCCCTTTCAAGTAGCAGGCGAGTAGCAGTCAGCGTCCTAACCTCTACAACACCGGTAGTACCTTCGACAAGGTGGTGATCTGGTCCCTCCTATTATACCTTGTTTATTGGTCCAGCGTCAATCTCAGCACCTTCCCCCGGAACGTAAATCTCCGAGCTCCTAAGTACTTATCGATTTTTTCTCTTATCAAAAATAAAACTGGCATTTTAGGTATTTTTTCTGGTAAGGAAAAACGTTAAACAGATAGGGACTCGATAAAAAATTAACACCTTCACTTCACTAACAATCTCGAAAGATTATTTTTGACTCTTTAATTTTTAAGCGGATGTGGTCTCGCGGACTATCTTGTAGTAAATGTTGTTCTCTATCCAAATAATTTTTTTTTATCTATACCTCACAAATCATAAAAGAGAATGGGAGAGAAATATATGGATTTTTTAATTGTTGTTGGCCGAGAGAACCGTCTTAGAGATCGATGTAAACACAATATGCGATGTTTTGTTCGGGATTTTCTCGATTTTTTATCACCGAAACTATAACTCGTAAGTATGTGATCTCGCGGACTTTCTTGTAGCAAATTTTGTTCTCTATCCGAATAAAATTTTTAATCTATACCTTACAGATTATATAAGAACTAGGGAGAGAAAAATTTGGTATTTCATTGTTGCTTGACGGATGCCATTTAATGAGATGCGAGTATAGGTTTATTAAAGTAATTATGTAAAGTGGAAGTTCTAATTGACGGATGCAGTGCAAAATCACAATTGGGCGATACCTTTTAATTACAATCACAAGTCCTCAATTTAATTAAAATCCGTCCAGCGGTTTAGGAGAGTGATTCCCAAACTGTGGGCCGCGAGGTTATTTCTAGAAATCGGCGAATTCACATAACTCCGCAGCAAGTCTTCCTTCTCCAATCGAAGCTTGGTTTCCTGTTATTTGCTGAGAATCAGGCATCTTCGAATTTGGCGCTCTAAGCAAGGGCTTGTTTCTCACCGCAATTCACTAGATTACCGTAGAGCAGAGGTTCTCAAAGTGGGGGGCGCGACGGGATGCCAGGGGAGACGCGAGATTTGTCTAGAACAGTGTTTCTTAACCTATTGTCCGCGAGCATTAGTCGGGTGGTTCGCTTCAATTGTTTAGAGATAATATACTAAAACTGAAAATAATTCCCGAGTATTCTGAGAAAGTTTTTTTAGTAATGTACCCAATTATATTTATTATTTTAATGACATTATAAGGTTCTACAGATTTTTGGTTGTCCGCGGAAAACCTGTTACAGTGAAAGTGGTCAGTGGCATCGGAAAGGTTAAGACCACTGGTCTTGAATCTAAATATCTTTTTAAATGCTTTTTATTTACTTATTTTATTTTGGAAATAATTATAATTTTTATCATATGAAATTATCATGAATATTTTTCAATTTCTTCAGTTGTTTTTCATTTCAACACAATTTGACCCAAATTTGCTCTTATAGGATCGAGTCTTATCGGAAAATCTCGATTGACCGTTATTTTCACGCAAAAATTTTAAAATTCCAACCTTCGATATTAGTTTGTAAAACCACCGAAACAATAACTTCTATCATTACTAAAGCTGTTTGCATGCGGCATTTGGCTGCTTTGCTCCACTCTAAACATGTGAAAGTAGATTTTCTGCGCTTGTTGCGCTGAAATCAAAGTACAGAAACAAGCTGGATGTGGAACCAGATTTAAGGTTGAAACTATCACCGCTTCAACCAGACATTAAAACTCTGACATCTGCGAAATTCTGTAATAACTGCTGTGATTAAAAGATAAATCTAGGAGATCCCAGGAAAATTAATACAGTATTTCATTTTCACCGGCAAGCCGTTTAAAATATTTAAAAATTTAGATTTTGGAGACGGTACATCGGAGAATAAAAAATATGCTTCTTAATAGGAGCTATCCCGGAGAATTATTTTCAGCTTAGCGAGGCGCGTGGCACCTCCCAGGAGCGAGCGGAGGTCGGAATTGATGCGCGTATAGGCAACGCCCATAGTAATCATCAATCTAATATATTATACCCGCTGTGTCCCTGCAACACTGCGTCTGAAGACTAGAGTGACGTCACCTTCCGGCATGACTGCAAATAAACCGATTACGGTCGGTTCGATTTCGACGAATCTTTCGCCTGAATACTCGGCCCGAACTCTTATACGCAGAAGTCAGCAACGCGGCGACCGCGGGCGCCATGGAGCCCGCAAGACATTTGTGTGTCGCCCGCCAGCCAAAAAGAGAACTCAAGTTAAACAATTACGGAAAACTCTCAGAAGACCAATAAGTTGCGGAACAAGATGAAGAATAGAACTTTCTAACCAACATCTTAATCTTACATCACACCGAGCCGAATCGTATGTCTGTTACAAAAAAACATCGTCAAGGTCAGGACTTATAAGCGAACAGAATGGGGATATACATTGTCGGATAAAGACATTGTTGTCATTAACAGAGTTCTTTTCATAATGACTCCTCCGTTACCCCTCTCTTGTTTATCCACGTCCCTTTCCTTTCTCCCTACCCTGCCCTAGTATAAATACATCCTACACAGAGTTTTTCGGAGATTACTCACCGAGAGTAGGAGAAGCCGCTATCGTGTTTGTGTGATCGGCGTTCTTGTGCTGACAATTCATATAAACGTTCTTGTATGAACTGTACGAAAAGATAGGGAGTTCCCCGCCCCTAGTTTATGCTAGGTGAAGGTGTCCTGTCGCCTTCAATTGCTATTACGGGTGCAAGGCTAACTGAGATCTTTGTTCTCAACCCGTCGTGTACTATAGCTCCGTTAGCCGGTTCAGGCTATTTGGAGGTAGGCGCTCGATATGGGAAAACTATTTCCCTATGTCGCGTGTAACTCCCAAGTTCTTGTCAAAAGTGCCGTGAGATAGCATACTACTGAATCTTAAGATAACAAAGTACTCTCACTGCTACTCTGAGCTTAGGTGACGCTGGCTCAGGATTTGAAGCGTTTCTCTCCAGGCCTCCTTCCTGGAGTGACACCTAGGAACCTTTTTCCTATGGGAAAGATTACCGCCGGACACGAGGTGACGCCGAGTTCGTCCAAGCAGACCAGCTGTCTCCCCAATGGACCAGCCAACACTTCCATCAAAACACCGAAGAATTCGACCTCCAATTCCTTGGATGCCAACTCTTCGACAACTAAAAACGGCCCTTTTCAGGGCAAAATTGATTCTGCCGCGACCGAGGCCTCCGGCACTTCTCAGTGCCCTCAGCCTCCGCAACCGACTTCTTCCGAGCCTTCTAACGCTCCACTCTCTACATCTGAGACCACCTTTCGTCAGGTGGACCCGAGGAGGCGTTCGGCCCCCTTTCTTACAGCTGAAGAAGCACTTCTGAAGCGCCAGCGGACCGCTGCCCTGGAATCTTCTGTAAACATTCCCACCAGCAACCGCTACGCGCCGCTGATGCAGGACGACCAGCAGTCTTCGAGTATCGGCGAGTCGAGTCCTCCTGCAGCTGACTCAGCGGAGGCGATGGAAACAACGGCCGCACCTGCCCGTACACCAGCTAGACGACCATCCCTGATGGTTTACGATATCTACTCTCTGCGCTCCCTTCGAGATCTCCTCCGCGCCAATGTGAAGGACCAGGGATTTCAGCTTTCCCAGACCAGGGAGAAAGGAGCCATCCGGATTACCCTCCGGGACATCGCGGTCTACAGGGAGGCAAAAGACCTACTACTTAAACACAAGGCCCAGATTTCCTCCAGGAATGTGGAGGACGAGCGAACTACAAGCTTCATTCTTCACGGTCTCGACGCGGAGGATGATCCGCAAGAAATATTTGCCGACCTGGACAGCATGGGTATTCTGGTGAAGACTGTCCGTAATCTCCACGGGTCCTCCATGCCCCCTACAGCGGGTCAACGGACAACCAGGCGCCCTCCTTCTAACCTCTTTGTCGCTTCGGTGGTTCTTACCCCGGAGTGGCCCATCAAACGATTCACCAGCATTCGCTACATTGGGAACGTCAGGGCGAGAGTTCGGCTCTACAAACACCAAAGGCCACAGGTCTGCTACAACTGCAGCCGAGTCGGCCACTCTTCCCTCCGCTGCACCGCTGCCTCCAGGTGCTATAAATGTGCGGAATTGCACCAGAGACTATTCTGCACCAAGCCGCTTGATTTGCCATGCAAATTCTGCAACTGCGGAGGTGACCAAAATGCTTTCGACACTTCCTGTCCGTTGATGCAGAAGGAGCTGGCTCTTAAACAGGGGAGACAACAAGCGACCACCACCAGCGAGACTTCCCAACCGCGTCCTGCTGCCCCACTCCATCCCTTGGAATACAGAATGCGTGGGGAAGAGTCAATGCCGCGAGAGGACAACAGAGGCAGAGACGTACGCAGACACAGAGGCTCTCCGTTCCACCGGCCCCCGCATTAGACGTGGGATCCTTTCCAGTACAACAGCCGTCCCGTCAGGAGACCCCAGAGGAACTGCGAGTTCCTCTCCTTAAACTTCGCCAGCGCCGGCAGGAGCTCCGTGCTTCTTCGGCGGCTCCACTGCATGCCAACTCTGGACAGGTTACAACAGCAGGACTACTTGAGGCAATCCAGTCTCTTACTACAGCAACCATGGCAATGCAGCAGCAATTGCAACAACAGTCGGCGCTGCTACAGGGCCTCCTAACTCACCTCACGGCATTCCTTCACGTTCAACCGTGAGGCGAGGAAACAGACCACAGCATTCGCCTCCTGAAACGCAGGAGGGGACGTCCGCGGGAAATCTCCCTAGCTACTGGGATTTCTGAAGAAGCATGGCATTGCTGATGCCCTGCTCCAAGAAACCCACCTTCTCTCCACTATGAAATGGACCATCCCAGGCTGCAAGATATTTCGACAGGATCGACCAGTCCCGCCGCGCGCCAGAGCATCTGGTGGCACTGCAATTGTTGTTCGCGACTACCTGGATGCATCGGAAATTCCACTCCCGCCGCTTCAGTCTGCTGAGGCTACGGCTGTCCTGCTGCGAACCGAAAAAGGACTCCTGACGCTGGTATCCTGTTACTTCTCACCATCCCGTACGTTTTATCCAGAATACCTTTATGCTCTTGCCAAACTGGGACATCCCATTCTGCTGGCAGGAGACTTCAACGCCAAGCATCCCTCCTGGAACTCCAGGAATGAGGACAGCCGCGGCCGACGAATTCGCACCTGGGCAGATGACTCTGGCTTCAGCATCGTGGGGCCACTGCAGCCAACCCACTACGCTCCGGGCGACGGATCGGAGAACGTGTTGGATTTTTACATTACCAGCGGACTTCGGACTTCCATCCACGTCTCCTCCCTGACGGCTCTCCGCAGCGACCACAATCCTGTGGTTGCCTACCTGGGCGTACGACCGCTTATCCTGCCAGAAGGGACCTTTCAGGACTTCAGGAGTGCCAGATGGGATGACTTCCGCCGTATTCTAACCGACAGCCTGCCGGAGCAGCCCCCGAACATTACCACCGGGGAGGAAGCTGATAATTGCGCACGGATGCTCACGGCCAAGATTACTACTGTTGCCGCGGAGACCATCCCTCGTCGAACTCGCAAGACTCCTTCATACATGGAACTTCCAGCGGACATCAGGCATCTGATAACCACCAAAAACCGGGTCCGTCGCCGCTATCAGTCGACCGGAGCCCCGGAATACCACTACCAACCGCATGGAGAGAGAGATTCAGCGAGCCATCCGCGACTATCGACGCGAGGCCTGGGACACCAAACTTGCTTCACTCACCACTGAAGATGGCTCCATCTGGCGCATGGCAAAGGCACTCAGGATGGATCAACCGTACGACCCTCCACTTCAGCTGGGCAATGTCACTGCCATTACACCTGATGGCAAAGCAGAGCTTATGGCGACCTACCAGGAGACGGTGTTCCAGAATGCGGCATCGGACATGGATTTTCCACCAACCGCCATGGCCACTGACGACGTTTCGTCCCCGTTCATCACCTCTGCAGATGTTGGGGCAGCACTTCCATCGCTCTGGCTGAAAAAGGCTCCGGGCCCGGACACCGTAAAGGACGAGGTCCTAAGACAGATACCGCAAGTCTTTGGCACCTGGCTTGCCTTACTTTTACCATTAGAGCATACCATACTAAGGAGAGCTAATGCGTTCTACACCAAGTGCAGTACACATGCGGCGCCTATTGTCCGCCAGATTTCTCCCACTAGGGTCTTGCCGTAGGACAGGTTTAAACGCCCCATTGCGGCTATGGGCCCCTCTTTCTATCCTCCGCCCAAGAGGCAAAGGCGGCTTTAACATCTAGGCTGCCAATAGAAACCTGTCCCCACACCCTGTAATATTATGTTTCCAAGCCAGTCCAGGTTCATAGCTCTGCTGGCAACCTGGCAGGGGTACTCCAACCCCAACTCCCACTATTCAGGTTTTTCGGGGATTACTCGCCTAGAGTAGGAGAAGACGCTATCGAGTTTGCGGGATTGCCGTGCCAGTGATGACAATTCATACAAACGTTCTCGCACAAACTGTACGATAAGATAGGGAGTTCTCCGCCCCTATTTTATGCTAGGTGAAGGTGTCCTGTCGCCTTCAATCGCTATTACGGGTGCAAGGCTAACTGAGATTCTTGTTCTCAACCCGTCGTGTACTACAGCTCCGTTAGCCGGTTCAGGCTATTTGGAGGTAGGCGCTCGATACGGGAAAACTATTTCCCTATGTAGCGTGAAACTCCCAAGTTCTTGTCAAAAGTCGTTGGTTTCGGAGTTCAGTCCTCCGCCTTGTAGCATAACTTGCCTCAAGTTACTGTTGAAAGTTGTTGTTGTTGAAAGTTCTGCCGGCTACTACCACCTCACCACAGCAGAGCGTGCATGTTTGCGCGCCATTACCAGGAGAAGACGAAATCTGAAGGAATGGCTGTCCCTCCCGACTTTACGGGAAACCATGAAGATACAGGCCGTACAGTTCTGGAGCAAAACAGCAGGCAAGCAAGCAGAGCACCTACGAGAGATTTCGGAAGCGATCCCGCAGCCCTGGGATCGCCATAAGAGACCGCGCTCTTCAACGGGCGCAGACGAGGCCTCCCCCCGAACAAGAGAAGGAGATAGGGCCAAGGATGGCCCAAACGCTCACTCGTGAGCAACTGACTAACACAATACAACCATCGCTTAGGTGTCACCATCGGCGATCAGTTGTGCGACCAGCTACCTCGGCATCCACAAGCTGAGATACGCAACTCACCACTCTGTCTTGTCAAAAGTCGTTGGTTTCGGAGTTCTGTCCTCCGTCTTGTAGCATAACTTTCCTCAAGTTATTGTTGAAAGTCGTCGGTTTCGGAGTTCTGTCCTCCGTCTTGTAGCATAACTTGGTTCGAGTTATTGTTGTGATGAGTCGTTGGTTTCGGAGTTCCGTTCATCGCTAAGTATACAAAGTACAGTGTTTGGAAGATTTTTCTTCGTCTCTTACAATATCAGCCAGCGATAACTCATTTCCCTCTTCATTGGTTAAACATAAATCAATTTAAATTGACCAACAGTTCACAATATTTCTGATATATTCCCCATATTCAGTGTGTTGAGTTTATCAATTCATTTGTAAAAAATTTCATCCCCATTATGAGTAATAAGAGGCAAAGGACATAATACTTCAATGTTGATTAAGAAAAACGATTCTCTTTTATTGATTTGAAAGGAAAGTGTGTTTGTTTATTGTGCAATGCATCTGTCGCACTTTCAAAGAAAAGTAATGTTGAAAGACATTTTAATACGGTCCACGGAAATTTTAATACTAGTTATCCGTTAAACTCTGAGATCAGGAAAAAGAGAATTTCTGATATGAAATCAATTTTAACTAAACAGCAGAGCAGCGATTGCATCACTTAAAATTTCGCATTTGTTGGCCAATAGGAAAAAGCCTTTTGAAGATTGCTGACTCACTTTTCGAAGATTTTAAAAATAAAAATGAAATTACCTCAGCAATCAACACGATTCAGTTATCAGCAAGAACAGTTACAAGAAGAATTGAAGTTATTGCAACCAATATGGTGAAAGAGTTGGCAAATGATTTACAAAAATGTATTTTCTTCTCGTTGCAACTGGATGAGTCAACAGACATATCAGACATTTCTCAATTGGCTATGGTTGTGAAAATGGTGTTTAATGATTTTTCAGGAAAGGAAGATTTTCTTAAAATTCTTCCATTAAAGGGACGAACAAGAGGTGAAGACAATTATTCAGCTTTTAAAAAATTTGTCCAAGAAAGTAATATACCATTAATGAACTTGACCGCAATTACTACAGATGGTGCACCTTCGATGACAGGATGTAAAAATGGATTTATTGCGCTATGTAAAGAATACCCTCTCTTTCCAAAATTTATTTCATATCACTGCATTATACACCAAGAAATGTTATGCGCAAAAGTTCTTCATTTTCAACACGTCATGAAAACAGTAACAAAAATAATAAATTCCATAAGAGACGCACCAATGCAACACCGATTGTTTAAACTGCTTTTACAAGGTGAAGATGCCGAATTCGATGATCTCCTTTTACATACCGAAGTTAGATGGCTCAGCAGAGGCAAAATACTTGTGAGGTCTATAAATCTCATCAAGGATGTAAAGAAATTTCTCACGTCAAGAAATGAATATTATGCACAGTTGGATGACAAAGCTTGGTTGACGGGTTTCGGATTTCTTGTTGATATAACTATAAAATCGAACAAACTGAATATGGAGATGCAAGGGAAAAATCAACACATTGCAAAAATGATAAGTGCAGTAGATGCATTCAAATGTAAATTGGCATTGTGGGAGTCTCACCTAGAGAGAAATTCATTATCACATTCCCCGAATTTAAAATATATTATTGAGTCTGACTGATGAAAATGTAACCACTGAACCATTTTCACAACACATTGAAACTCTCCTGAAGGAATTTAATTTTAAGCTTCGTCGGTTTTCTGAAGTGGAACCCATAATAACATTCTTTGCTAATCCGTTCAATTTTATGGACAATGATGTCTGTTAATATTGGAACTCACTTTAATATCGTTAACACCGAGGACTTAGAAATGAAAATAATAAATATGCAGAATGATATTATTTTAAGGTCACATAAAAATGATGAAAACTTTTGGAATTTAGTTGACGAAAATCGCTGTACATTATTAAGAAAAGGTGCCCTAAAAATATATTCTTACTGTGCTTCAACATACACTTGCGAGTCCATTTTTTTCAAGCATGAAACACTTGAAATCCATGTAAGTACCGATCGAGACTCACCGATTACAATTTATACAACTGCCTAAGATCAGCTATCTCGAGTTATGTGCCAAATTATAGCAAGTTGGCTGAAGATATGCAGTCCCAAGTTTCACTTTGATTTATTTTTCATGTTTTTATAATAAATTCTGTGATAGTTTTTCTCTTATGCATACAAAAATATCATTTTAATAAATATTGGTACACGTCTACTATTGTTACTTCACTTCACGCCCCCAATAATTAAAGTTGCGCCCTCATAGATAAAGAGGTTGCCGACCACGGATACAGAGAGATATCAACTGATCTTGCTTATGCGCCCTTCACGTCCTCAGTAATATAATTTGCGCCCTCGTAGGTGAAAAGGATGCCGACCCCTGACTTACAGGTTTTAAGTGGATAGTCGTCCCCCGAAAAGCCATGGATAGTTTTCGTTTTTATATTTCATTAACATCAAATCGGCTAGAATACGATGTGTAGACCTTCAGTCTTTAACAGTTTAAAATTCCTTACGAACTAGACTTTGACTCGTGATTTGCACTAATTCACGTAGAAAGAAATAAAGATTCTCATTCTTACTTTAGATTCTGTTGTTTAAATCGTATTTGCTCATATTTTAAGTTTATATTCGATTTGCTCCGATTTTTCAACATTTCAATTGTTTATCTCGGATTTTTTCATTGTTACACTCGGGCTTTCAAGTGCATTTCCACTAAGCTTACAATGAAACAAACACCTCAAGGACAACAACAGATTGAAAATTTATGTGAAAAGTTTCGTGTAAATATAAAACAAATGAAGCACGAAGAAAAGAAACGTTGTAATAATGGACAACTTAACATTTCAAATAGGAAGATATTTCACGCATACATTTAAAATATCGTTTCGTTTGCAAGTTTTATTAGACTGTTTTAAGCAAATTATTATATTGATAATGTTTGTGATTAATTTCTTTCGATATTGACGCGTGGCCGGTGCATTGATTACTTAATATTAAACAAACCACAAAACATATGATATCCTGTACCATCAGAAACAGTGAACAAAAAAATACTGTGTTCCGGTAGTCTAAATAATGTAGGCATGTGTTTTCGGTTATGAAAATGGTGTGAGCTATATGATTATTTTAAGAGGGGCAATAAAAGTGGTTCAACTAATAACACTTTTTGAAAATTTTTTGTCGTAGGCATTGGACCACTTCACGCAAGGTGTCATTAGATGTTTGCAGGAAATGCTGCAACAGGCCTCTAGTTTATATTACAATCGGCGTGATCTTGTCAATGCAACTCAGAGCGTTTTTATTGTTAGATGGGCAGCCAATCAGAGAGTTGTTGGCTTTAACTGTACACCTTAGTTAATTGGTAATTCCAATTTTTTTAGGACATACACAGAAAGTAAGCGGCAAATTTTTGAAAGGGTCGGAGTTGATTTCATTAATGACGTTTTTACTCATGGACAAGTCTATGCGAATGCTTTTAATTGTCTTTAAATTTTAACGAATAAAGAGGAATTTAAAAATGTTATCTTTGAAAAAGTATTGTAGACATAAAAATTTGTAAAAACTATTCAATAAAGGTTTCAGAATTCACTGTTAAATTTTTAAAAATTACGAGTAACATTTCAAATTTGAAATGCCATCTTCTCTAGTAATTATATAAAACTTTTTCCTGGGGTTATAACGTATTGAAGTCATTCAAGCTGAAAATCGCTAGAAATTTAAGATGCAAATTTTTAAAATTGATAAATCAAATTTGAAATCGAGTTTTAACCTATTTGACTTTATTGCTTTATGTAATAAATTTCGCTAAAAAATTATTTGAATTGAGATTTTGGCCATTTGTTTATAATTTAAATATTTGTGAAATATTTCAGCTTGGGTCGAGTTGGGTTTATCGTTCTTCAATCAATAGTGATCTCTAATCACCAAACTCTTGACTTCTGACTTTCCTTCCTCCTGCCGTGGCTCACTTACAATTAGTGGTTGATGAATATGAACTGCCCTTCGGATAACATCCATTTGACGCAGGCGCCTATAAAACGATTTTTAACTGTCGATGGTTACTTCACTAATCCGCGAAACTTTGCTGATAAATTTAACGCAGAAATGTCTTTTCCAATTGCGACTCAATTTGTTATTTATTTATATTTTACTCTAAAAAGAGACAGCTTTCTAGGTTACAATTAAAAAATTGTCTTTAATATTTTAATTTAGGAGATATTTATTTAACGAATTCCAAAAAATTATATGACATAACAAATTATTTGTTCAAAGGATAACATTCTTTCAAAAGATTTTCCAAATTTCATGTAAATTATTTTTTCAGGTACAAGCAACTTCAAGTTTTTTATGTTACGCATATACAGGTCATTTTCATGAAATTTCCACAATATCCCCCTTTTCTGCCAATAACACGGCAGTGGTCGTCGCACTCTCCTTGATTAAAGGGGCAGCCAAAACCTCGTGGTGATGGAGCACCTGTAAGAATGGAGATAAAGATTTGGTTCAAATAATCATGAAGTTTTATCGAGATAATCTGAAAAATGTATGGACATTCAATATAATGGTATTGTAGTATCACGTAGATCGGTTCCTTCTTTAAACTAATATGCGAGTTTATATTCAACATTCTCAGAAAATTATCATATTTTCGAGGAATTTTAAATTGATAGTATGAAATCATTTTTGTGTTTTCTTAATTTTCACATAAATTTGATATTTCGAATTATTTGGAAATCTATGATGTTGTGTAAAAGATTTTCAAAATAATAACTCATAAGTATGCTCGTAATTAATTCTCTGGACCATATTTATTTGGAGAATAATTGTCTTATTGAAGTCAGGGTCGGCGTGATGACATTATTAATATGTAATATTTACTAGCCGATTTGCTGTTCATATATGACGGGGGTAAGTAATAATTTTTATAGTGCGAATTTTATCCGAATCGACCGTGCACCCCGGGGGTTCCGAAAAAGGTCAACCCCGGGTAGTGCTGCACAATTCGAAATCTGACCGCGTATGACCGCCTCGCAATTCGACCATAAGGAACAGGGTATAAACTGCAATTGGACAACACCATGGTTACAATTCAGTCAAGTTTACGTACCTACGTACCAACTTACATTCGAAATTTTTATATTAGGACTATTCACAGTGTCTACGAAAAGTTCGAATATTTTATATACCACCTCTTCGTTGATCAATAAAGTGTAATAAGGATAAAATATTTTTATAATTATTCTACTTCTCGCCTACCGGTTTCTCTATTTCGTTTGCAGATGTTTATTAGAATCATTTTAACATTTATTATCCGACTAGCTAATTATCCGGGTTTTGCTTCGGGTTTACAGTTTCGAATTTTTCATGCTCATTTCACTCACTAATATGTATTTTCATTCAAACTCAGGTTACTCTCTAGATAAGTGACCAATATTCCCCCTTAATTGGTATGAACAAATTATATATAGATTAAAATTTTATATTTCGCTAAGAATATTCGAAATAAGTTCTGTAGTTTTACAAATAATTAACACGGGCCTCTAGAAAGAGTATGACTTTTATGGCGTCCTCCTCCACAATTAATCAAAATTCTGGTCCAGAGATGCAGATCCCCAACGTCTCTTTAGTAAGTGGGTATCCAGACTCGACGCCGACAGACACCACGTCGACCAGAGATATTTCAGTAACTTCAAGTCACATAATATTAACACTTAAAACAAGGACAGTAGGGCAAGAATCTACCACCTGAGACATTTATAGAAAATTCCACCTCGCAGAAATAAACATATCAGCAAATCCATACGGAGTCCCTATTCTACATAAAGTGCTGCTAGTCGCCGCCGCCTCACTAGCCTAGGTCACGTTGTAATACCTTGTACAAAAAGTAGGTGCGGGGGAAGGGGAAGTTGTACCTGCATAGATGCCCCAAAGGTATAACGCCGGCCATGATAAGGTATTAATTAAATGAAAGTTGTTTGAAAAATATCAGACAAGAATGTAATGACTTCATTTAATGTAAATAAGTTTATTATCAAAAACCAATATGAATAACTCTTTACCGTCAGCGGCCTCAACATTGACCGTCAATGTGGAAATCACCACTAGGGCACACAGGGCCAGCATGATGCTAGTCAGGTACTTCATGTTGTATCTAAAATGGAGAAATTAAACGATTTCAAATTATTATTATTGAATATGTTCTGTTAATGTTACCTTTGATATATTGCAGTAATTTTCTGTTTAACTCTGCTATTTAGTGACGAATTTCGAATTGGAAATTTATTTAGACATGATTTTCCACGAAATAAAAAAATTATTTTAAAAACATTTGAAATAGTCTCTTAAAACGGATTCATATACTAACATGTGTTTACACCACGACCTCACACAATGATTACCACATTTTCCGTTCATCGAAGAGTGGAAATCTTATATTTGATTTGAATACGAGTATCGATATTGCATCGTCTATTTGTATAGTTTTCATTGAATTCGTCTTTCGCAAATTGTTAACCGCTTCCTTATGTGTCACCTTTGAAGTTTCCCTTAATTTTCAAATACGAAGGTTGCGTATGGCAACATACGGCGCACTCGGAAATAATGTATTGAAGTATTTACGTTTAAAAATGCGCAGGACCGTTCTTTCGACTATTCAACCACAGATTTCAAAATATGTGCATCCATAAATCAGTTAAGGCTTAACATTCATGGTGAATTTTAATAATTTCAACTCACCTTCTCTGTTGAGGGACCTCTGCGCTATGGAGTCTCTCTTCAGGAAAGATCTGGTGGTGACACGGTGATGATCTGCTCACTCCTTATATACTTTGCGTATTGGTCCAAAGTCAATCTTCGTATCTTGTCTCGGATCGAATAATTGCAGAACTGCTAGGTACATCATAATTGTTTTTCTGTCATCAAAATGATATCTGTACTTCAAGTAATTATTTTTATTCTAGGTCAAACTCTGTACAGGAGATAATGATAAACAGATAGGGATTTTAAAAACACATATATCAGCACTTTCAGTATCGTTGATGAGAGACATTCACAAGGGATAATTTTTTCCTCTTGGATTTTCATCATTTTTATATTGTTTTATTTTATACCGTCGCTACTTTAAACTAAACTTTGGCAAGAGTTTTCGTCAACACTGGTTGCATGAAATCTATCATATGACAATTGTCATGGAATCCTTATTCCAAAAAAATGAGATGTAATAAAAGACTTTCGATAGAAACATACTAATATGAATTGTTGAATCTTTAACATATTCTTGAAAGATTTCTTAAATCAAAATCCAAACTTATAATTCCCAACTCCTAACACATCGCTTTATGTCTATGTATATCATGTTTACATAGTGACCATTTGTTGTTGACTCAATTGTTCTTTTCTTTTAGTCCTTCACGTGGAATTTTACAAAACAACTTCTCCCTTGGCATAAGAGTATTATAGCTTATCACTGTATTAAGTTGAATCATTATCGTCGATAAATATTTTTTCTGCTAGTAGCGAAACTTGTTAGAACTAGCGTGTTCTTAGATATAATAACGTGCCTCTTTCTAGCTACGTCAGCCTTGAGTTGCTTGGTTTCCAGAGATGAAAAGCGGGACATTGCGATATTTATAAGTATTTAAAGCGCGACATTGGGTTTCGGAGGAATAAAAATGTCATTATTCTTTTAAATCGAGCTAAAAGGGTTGCTCATGCTGCATTTTAGTTATCCCAATAAGACATAGGTAGTTATAATAGTTGATCCATTAAAATTATTAATGATATACTTGTGTCACATTTTACAAAGTAGATAGATATTTCTAACAAAATACGAAAAAAATTTCGTATATTTTGAAATTTTGATTCTGAACTTAAATTCTTGATCGACTCCTTTACAATGCTATACTTATAATTAAAGATAGAAAATAAAAACAACTACGCCTATAACGAAATCATCACATTAATGGAACTTATGTCTTTTTCTAGCAGATGGTGTATCATAATATTTTTACTTTCTCCAAATACGAAGTATAAAGTATTGTATTAAAAAAATCAAATTCGAGATTTCCAAGGTAATACATATTTTAAGATCTCCTGAGCACGTTTTTAATATTTTCTCGATGTCTGTGTGTGTGTCTGTCTGAGGGCAGAATTTTGTGGGCGCTCTAAATCCAAAACTAATAATCCGTTCAACAAATTACATTGTTATTATTTGCATTAGAAAGCCAAGAACTGATTAGATTTTAGCTCAAATCGGTCTAATGAAAGTGGATGTTTATTCTTGTAATTTTTCCGTTTATGTCAAATATCTCCTGTAATCCATCAGTAACGTAAACGTATTTATCTAAGTTATAGATAACTTTATTCTCTACAACTTTGTATTTAACATTTTTTGTAGAGCAATTGTTAAGGAGATATATCAGTTTAACATTGAGAGCGATTCCAGCGCCGCCATCTCGTAAATTACCAACTGCATCTGGAGAATGTCATGTGTCGGCCACATCAGGTTTTTTAAAATAATGTTTTCGGTAAATATTTTTTTAAATTTATTTATCTGTAAAATCCTAATACCTATAAATATCAAAAGTATGTAAAAATCCATTTATTTCTATACAAAAATCTGTAGTGGCCACCACATGACTTTCTCCATACCTGTAATATATCTATAAATTCCAAATAGGTTATTACAGATAAGATTTTTTCTTCTAAATATTTATGTAGGTATTTGATTGTGCACTATATTGACGTCACGTTAATTGAATGGTCACAATTTCTCGAACAATAGGCGTGATTTAACTAATAAAATTTATTTCTGTTTTACTCTGAAAAATTAGCTGTTCCAGGCTGGTGGGCCAAGCCAACTACAACAATCACTAAAGTATATGAGCAACAAAAAATCCTGTATGCGATAAGTTTTATTTTAATGTATCAAGTTTCATTGGAAGAATCCAATTTGTATAATTTTTATTGATAAAAATCGATAAAATGTATTAAAATAAACGTAGATATTCGTCGTTCATTTTTAGAAAAATAAACCTTGATTTTAATTGTCGAATTTTGAGAAAAATTAACGTCGAAAACTACCAAGCCTAGTCATGTGTTATATGCCATGCGGAAATATTGAATTCAATTGTTGCCTGCCACTTTTCGCAACAAAAGGATCGCGTTACCTAGGATACAAATTTAGTCTTTTAAAGTTCGCTGAGAAGATACGGGAGTATATAAAATGGATCCGATATTTTATTCGCCTTTAATCAAAGTCTTAATCATGGCAGTGGTGGCTTTCGTTCAGTCTTTAGTGGAGCCGGCGGAGACACATTCTGAGAGGTTTGTACCTTTTGTGTTTTGGATTACAAGCCATATTCTTATGCCAATAATACCCCTTGGACGAACTATTATAGCTGATATTATCCAATTGATCCAAATATAATGTGGTAACTGACAAATTTCGTCAAATAACTCTTCCATGAAGATGAAATAATGGGAGATTCTGCCGTGCGAATTCCCTTCTAAGACTTAAGATCCACGCCGCCCACGTTCACATGAGCCCAATTTATGGGCCAAAGCCTATCAAATCCTTATAAAATCTCGTGTGTCTATCTGTCACAATTTTAAGACACTTCCAGATGGAATTAAGAGCTTATACTTTCAATACGCTCAAAACTCCATCAATTGTGGCCGAGAAAAATGAAATAACCCTGAAAAGGTCCCAGGTTTTACTCAAGTAGACGATTATATTTTCCCATAAGTTTACACGGGATTTTCGATTTTTCAAGGTGCAGGATTTTTTCCTTCTTTGATGAATTAATTATCCTGTTTGCATAATTTGACGCCTAAAACTATAAAATGTCTTATTCTTGCAATGTTTAGAATGCGTAAGAAATTCAAAATTTTATGACTTTTTCGTACTCTTTCCGGGTGTTGCCAAGGCATTGTTGCCTCCGATTCAATTAGCATCTATTAAGCCTTCAAATAGACGAAAGAATTATGTTAATTGCTTCGCGCTTATTATGAAACAGCAAAATTATTGCTGTAGCAACGTCAAACTCAATAGATTGCATTGTTAATAAATGCAGATAATTATTATGCAGTAAATTGCTCGTGGACTGTAAGTATTTTTACTATTGACCAAAAGAAAACAATCTTCTTTATTTCAATACCGAAATTTTACCTTTATCGTAAGTAAAATCATCATATTCTACATGTTTAATGTTTATTAACGCAAATAGGCCTACGCGTCAGTTTGCAATTTGATGACAAGGAGAATATGGGTTATAATTAATAAATGAAAAATAACACGTTGTGAAATACAAAAAACTTTGTGTCGGCAAAAACTCATGAGGAAAAATGAAATAAATGGTTGAATTAAAAAAATGCATCTATTTCAATAAAAAACAGTTATAAAGCAATAATATAAAACGTTGAATACATTTCTGAGTATCATTATAATACTCTCTAAGATGTCTTTTAAACATATAGATTTCTGAATGATGTCTATGCAAGACAAACAACCCGGGCTCGAGTGAGGTGGAAGAAGCCATTGATTCAATCCTATCGACCCCCATCGCCCTCAAGAACGAGAAGTGGAAAACTCTACGGGCGGAATTTACCATCGATTCTTAAATGAATATTTATATTATGATAGTGAATAAAGTTGATACTCTAGAATTAGTGTATTCATTGTTATGTCCCTTCCCCTCATAATAAAATGCATTTCCGAAACCAACCATCCAGTTTCCATTTCAGCGAAATATAATTAAAAATCGTCTCTAGATGGCGATTTGCCTCATTTCCTAAATTTTGGCTGCATTTCGTGGGGTACGACGTATCGAGTGTAGCCATATAGTTAGGGAAGCGTAATTTTATGACTATGAAAATTGCCGAGGGTATAGTTATCATTCCGTTGGCTACGGATTGCGATATTAAAATAAACGTTAAGAAATAGTGTGATTTATGAGGCTTAGGCTGTGGTTACATTGGATGCAAAGTCATGCAAATTTTTGGTCGTACGAATTCGCAGGAATACGTAGGAATATATCAAACAAGTGTAAATAAATGTAGCTGATTACATCGGAATTATTCGTACGATTTCATACAAATTCATACGACGTTTTGTATGAATGAAATGACTTTGATATTTCATCATAATTCGTACGAGCCTTATAGGTAGGCTGACCATACGTCCCGTTTTCTCCGGGGCAGTCCCGTTTTCTGGCCGTTTCCAGACCGTCCCGTCGTTTTCGGAAAAAAGTCAGTTTGTCCCGTTTCAAAGCTTTTCGAGATTAAAATTCAGACTTTCCTATTTTCTCAAAACATGGATCATATTAGATTTTAACTGAGAATATTTCTCTGTTTAGGAAAGTGAGAATAAGGCTAAGTTGTCACTTTATAGAACAGGTACACAGATTTATTTGTCTGCCCGTTTCCGTGAGTTCCGGATCTTTCAATGTTTAAGCTGAATAGCTAGTTGCATCTTTGTTGCGGGGTTAATCGAGGTATTCAAACATATCAAGGCCGACGCATCAACATTGTCACCGAATTAATGGTTCGTTCTAATTCGCTTAAAAAAAGAATGTCTGTGTAAGGCTTTGATTCGGCTGTAACATTCTTCTTAGCTTTTTCCCCGATCGTATAATCTTCGAAGTTCAGTGTTAGATGACGTTAAGCAAGCAGAGGTAGTTGTATACATTGTGATAGTGGGGTAAACTCAAAAGAAATTCCTGTGAAAGGTTAGACTACTAATTCGCTTATTTAGTGGCCATTTATACTTATGAAATTTCATTGGAATTATTAGCACATCTTACTTTTTTATAAGAATGTACATACACGTAATAAATGAGAACCAGAAAATTTAATTACTATTAAAAACCACTTTTTGAATAGAATTGATTAGTTTGATTACATTATTGTCTTAGTGATCATTTTTTATCTTGCTCGATATTAAGCAAATATTATTTACTTTCATTTCGTAAATTACTTTCTTATAAGTTGACTGAAATTTACAAGATTTTAAATTAATTTTTATATGCATATTTTAGTAACCCATAATAATAAGAAAATGGCGAAGAGAATTTGTTCATTTAACGATGACCTGCAAAAGGAGTTTAAATTTATTAAACAGGACAGTACTTTTGTAAATGACAATTCTAATCTGCGGTGTTCACTTTTCTGTTGCTCATGGAAGTAAGAGTGACATAAATCATCACCTGCGAAGCCGAAGACGTAAAGATGCAGAAAATGTAGCAGGGGCTTGTAAAAATATCAGCTCATTTTTTTCACCCGAGGATTCGACATGTGAAAAAATTGCAGCCAGTGAAGCTCTTTTTGAATTTCAAAGTGCGTCTCGGTCAGAGTTTTCGCACAAATGACTGTTTGTCTAGTTTGATCAAAAAGATTTACCAACCCAAGTTTTCATCTGCCCGTACCAAATCGGAAGCAATTATTTGCAATGTTTTGTCACCTTATGTATTAGAGCAAGTTTCCGTTGATTTAATTAAATGCAGTAGAGTAACTATTAGTTTAGATGCTTCAAACAAAAAAGAGAACAAACTTTTTCCTGTTGTTGTTCGGTATTTCTTACTAAAATTCAAACTAAAATCTTAGAGTTTGTTTCTTTACCTGGTGAAACATCCGATTTACAATGCAACCTGGTAATTGACGTTGTAAATAAGTATTGTTTGCAAAACAAGATTGTAGGATTTGGTGACGATAATGCAAACACCAATTTTGGCGGTTGTAACAGAAATTGTCAAAATCATATATGGCGTAAACTTGAAAAATGACTTGCAAGGAATGTTATTGGAATTGGTTGCGGTGCACACATCATAAACAAATGCCTTCAATGTGCTATTGGCTGTTTGCCATTTGGTGTTGAATGCTTTGCGGTTAAAGTTTACAATTACTTTCACATATATGCAGCTAGAGTTCAGGTGCTCAAAGACTTTTGTAAATTTGCAGGAGAAGATTATTCTAAGTGCAGGGGTCAGCAACCATTTCACCTACGAAGGCGCAAATTATATTACTGAGGACGTGAAGGGCGCATAAGCAAGATCAGTTGATATCTCTCTGTATCCGTGGTCGGCAACCTCTTTATCTATGAGGGCGCAACTTTAATTATTGGGGGCGTGAAGTGAAGTAACAATAGTAGACGTGTACCAATATTTATTAAAATGATATTTTTGTATGTATAAGAGAAAAACTATCACAGAATTTATTATAAAAACATGAAAAATAAATCAAAGTGAAACTTGGGACTGCATATCTTTAGCCAACTTGCTATAATTTGGCAGATAACTCGAGATAGCTGATCTTAGGCAGTTGTATAAATTGTAATCGGTGAGTCTCGATCGGTACTTACATGGATTTCAAGTGTTTCATGCTTGAAAAAAATGGACTCGCAAGTGTATGTTGAAGCACAGTAAGAATATATTTTTAGGGCACCTTTTCTTAATAATGTATAGCGATTTTCGTCAACTAAATTCCAAAAGTTTTCATCATTTCTATGTGACCTTAAAATAATATCATTCTGCATATTTATTATTTTCATTTCTAAGTCCTCGGTGTTAACGATATTAAAGTGAGTTCCAATATTAACAGACATATCATTGTCCATAAAATTGAACGGATTAGCAAAGAATGTTATTATGGGTTCCACTTCAGAAAACCGACGAAGCTTAAAATTAAATTCCTTCAGGAGAGTTTCAATGTGTTGTGAAAATGGTTCAGTGGTTACATTTTCATCAGTCAGACTCAATAATATATTTTAAATTCGGGGAATGTGATAATGAATTTCTCTCTAGGTGAGACTTCCACAATGCCAATTTACATTTGAATGCATCTACTGCACTTATCATTTTTGCAATGTGTTGATTTTTCCCTCGCATCTCCATATTCAGTTTGTTCGATTTTATAGTTATATCAACAAGAAATCCGAAACCCGTCAACCAAGCTTTGTCATCCAACTGTGCATAATATTCATTTCTTGACGTGAGAAATTTCTTTACCTCCTTTATGAGATTTATAGACCTCACAAGTATTTTGCCTCTGCTGAGCCATCTAACTTCGGTATGTAAAAGGAGATCATCGAATTCGGCATCTTCACCTTGTAAAAGCAGTTTAAACAATCGGTGTTGCATTGGTGCGTCTCTTATGGAATTTATTATTTTTGTTACTGTTTTCATGACGTGTTGAAAATGAAGAACTTTTGCGCATAACATTTCTTGGTGTATAATGCAGTGATATGAAATAAATTTTGGAAAGAGAGGGTCTTCTTTACATAGCGCAATAAATCCATTTTTACATCCTGTCATCGAAGGTGCACCATCTGTAGTAATTGCGGTCAAGTTCATTAATGGTATATTACTTTCTTGGACAAATTTTTTAAAAGCTGAATAATTGTCTTCACCTCTTGTTCGTCCCTTTAATGGAAGAATTTTAAGAAAATCTTCCTTTCCTGAAAAATCATTAAACACCATTTTCACAACCATAGCCAATTGAGAAATGTCTGATATGTCTGTTGACTCATCCAGTTGCAACGAGAAGAAAATACATTTTTGTAAATCATTTGCCAACTCTTTCACCATATTGGTTGCAATAACTTCAATTCTTCTTGTAACTGTTCTTGCTGATAACTGAATCGTGTTGATTGCTGAGGTAATTTCATTTTTATTTTTAAAATCTTCGAAAAGTGAGTCAGCAATCTTCAAAAGGCTTTTTCCTATTGGCCAACAAATGCGAAATTTTAAGTGATGCAATCGCTGCTCTGCTGTTTAGTTAAAATTGATTTCATATCAGAAATTCTCCTTTTCCTGATCTCAGAGTTTAACGGATAACTAGTATTAAAATTTCAAATGGGGTTAAAACAACCCCTAAAATTTACAATTTTAAAATTTTCGATTTTTATAGTTGGTTATGAGAAAAGTTCTATAACCTTGCAAAATTTCAGCTTCCTAAACTTATTAGATTGGTCTACACACTGGATTGCGTTTTCCCATGCTAACTTATGGGAGATATTCTGGTGTCTCTGGAGTCGAACCCAAGACACTGTAAGCAAAAGTGACAATAATTCCTAATAGATATTGCGGCCATCTAGCGACACTGAAAACTTCATTTTCCTGGCTTACCGGCAAGTGCCCATAATTAATTTACAAAAATGGCGCAATGCTTTTCTTACGGAAAAAACGCAACTTTAGGAATTCCTGGAGTCGAACTCATGTCACTTAGGTAAGAAGTCTCATTTTATCTAAAGATTTCTCTATCATAGCTACAAAAACTAAAACTTTCAGCTCTCTAGCTCTTGTAGTTTAGGCTAGACATTAGTATCCTCCTATATGTTATATATATATATATATATATATATATATATATATATATATGTATATACTAGTAGTTGGTGCTTGCATACTGCAAGCATTTCATCTCACATTAAAAAACATTCATTTTTCAGACAGAAATTTCAACATTACAAATAGTCTTTTAATTCTAAAGATTTCATTTCTGCAGCGATTTTCGTTTTTCCCACATGTAAGAATAATAGTTTAAAACAATCTCCAAATGTCCCAATTTTAAAGATTTTACACTTTCTTCATTATAAGGTTCTAATGCTACAAATTTTAGCCAAATTTTAAAGTTGTAGCCCTTCTAGAAATAAAATTATATTTTTCTAATTGTTTAAATTTAATTAATTTTTAACGGCCGCCGCAATACATATATGGTAAAATTGAAATGTTTATTAGTGCAAATTTACTATGCTGTAAATAATTTGAAAATTTCAGCTTCCTAGCTCATTCCATAGTACCTAAACAGCTATCTATTTGTTTAAACTTTAAGAATTTTTAACTGCCAAACAAATTAAAATATCAAAATTTGTATAATCCCAATTTCGTTTTTTTAAGAATTCTACTTAAAAAAAAATTTCAACTCCGTGGCACATTCGGAAATACATAAACCTTGAAAATTTGTTTAAACAATTGCGAATTTTTATCGGCCGCATTGTTGCACTTTTTCAAGATTTTCGTTTTTTCTAGTCGGTTTTGCACAAAATTCTACCTAAGAAAAAAATTTCGAATCTCCAGCTCATCTGGAAGTGCCTAAACATTAGTATCCTCCTATCTTATGTTATATCCTCCTCTGTAAGAGTCGTCGATATATAATGATAGGAGGATACTAATGTTTAGGCACATCCAGATGAGATGGAGATTCGAAAATTTTTTCTTAGGTAGAATTTTGTACAAAACCGACTAGAAAAAACGAAAATCTTGAAAAGTGCAACAATGCGGCCGCTAAAAAATTCGCGATTGTTTAAACAAATTTTCATGGTTTATGTATTTCCGCATGTGCTACGGAGTTGAAATTTATTTTGTAAGTAGAATTCTTAAAAAACCGAAATAGGGATTATATAAATTTTGATATTTTATTTTTTTGGCAGTTAAAAATTCTTAAAGTTTAAAAAAATGGATAACTGTTTAGGTACTACGGGATAAGCTAGGAAGCTGTAATTTTCAAATTATTTACAGAGTAGTGAATTTGCACAAATAAACATTTCAATTTTACCATATATGCATTGTGGCGGCCGTTATAAATTATTTAAATTTAAACAATTAGAAAAATATTATTTTACTTCTAGAAGTGCTACAACTTTAAAATTTGGCTAAAATGTGTAGCATTAGTACCCCATAATGGAGAAAGTGTAAAAAATTTTAAATTTCAACATTTGGGGATTGTTTAAAAATATTATTTTTACATTTGGGGAAAACGGAAATCGCTGTGGAGGTGAAATCTTTAGAATTAAAAGAACATTTGTAATGATGAAATGTCTGTCTGAAAAATGAATGTCTTTTCAAGGTCATATGAAATGCTTGCAGTATGCAAGCACCAAGTACTAGTATGTTATATCCTCCTCCTCCTCTGTAAGGAACGTCTATATAGAATGATAACATATAACATATAGGAGGATACTAATGTTTAGGCACTTCCAGATGAGCTGGAGATTCGAAATTTTTTTCAAAGGTAGGATTTTGTGCATAACCGACTAGAAAAAACGAAAATCTTGAAAAAGTGCAACAATGCGGCCGCTAAAAATTCGCAATTGTTTAAACAAATTTTCGAGGTTTTTGTATTTTCGCATGTGCTACGGAGTTTAAATTTTTTTTATAAGTAGAATTCGTAAAAAAACGAAATAGGAATTATACAAATTTTGATATTTTAATTTGTTTGGCATTTAAAAATTCTTAAATTTTAAATAAATAGATAACTGTTTAGACAATACGGGATGAGCTATGGAGCTGAAAATTTCAAGTTATGTACAAAGTAGTAAACTAGCACAAAAAAACATTTCAATTTTACCAAACATGAATTTCGGCGGCCGTTAAAAATTACTTAAATTTAAACAATTAGAATATATTATTTAACTTCTAGAAGTGCTACAACTTTAAAATTTTTCTAAATTGTGTAGCATTAGTACCCCATAATGGAGAAAGTGTAAAAATTTTTAAATTGCAACATTTGGGGATTGTTTAAAACTATTATTTTTACATTTGGGAAAAACGGAAATCGCTGCGGAGATGAAATCTTTAGAATTAAAAGAACATGTAATGCAGTATGCAAGCATTTCATCTCACCTTCAAAAAACATTAATTTTTCAGACAGATATTTTATCATTACAAATATTTTTTTAATTCTAAATATTTAATATACACTCACACACACCTCAGAAGTTATATTTTAATCACACTACGAAGTCCCGTTGATGTTCAACGGGTAATTCCGATCGTGTTTATATAAAGGTAAAGATAATTGATGGCCCACATTTGTTGTAAAATTAGTTACCAAACCATTCAAGAGAGAGAGAGTTTGTAATCGTTTGCGGGAGGTGTGCTGCCCTTCTTGCAAGCGGCGACTATGGCAAATGCCACTTTCGCTACGCCCCAGTTCCCTGGTCATTGCCACCACTGCAGTGGTGGCAATGACCAGTGCACCGGTGTCGTAAGATAGATGAATTATATCTTTCTTCCGTATAGTGTTTTCGTTACAGATATATATATATATATATATATATATATATATATATATATATATCATCATCATAGGTAGTCTGTCCGTAGACAGGTTCGTGATTATTCTTGGTTAAACCTGGTTCTCCATATACTCCTATTTTCCGCTATATATATATATATATATATATATATATATATATATATATATATATATATATATATATAGTTTAGTGAAACAACTTCCGCGTTGCGTTAGGTGTACTTCTTTACCTTTATCCTTTCATACGTAAATGTAGCTACACCAAGTATTGGTTACTTTAATGAATCGCATTTATATGCATTCAAAGATTCGAATCGTTTTGAGCTCTGTTTCGGACTACAAAACGATTTAAATTGTTTTTTCCAAAAAACGATTATCAACCTCCGCGATAAAAATACGCAGTAGACACAGAAATAATGAAAAAGGGTTAAAAATAATATTTATATTTTACTGTCACTAAGTCTTATGTAATAATTTGCTTACCTGTAGTTTGGCAATGTGTCCGGTACACGGAATGGGATTCCTCCGAATAGCCATATGGGGTAGGCAAAAACTTGAACCATTATTACATGTCAATTTTAATATATTTAGCCCTTGATTGGTCGCGCTGGATCCTATATGACCCCAAGCCACCTATTTTCATCAATATACTCAGAACTGTGATATCTATTCAGACCAAACTTGTAATTCCTTCATTATTTAGCTTCCTAATAAAAATTTAGCGTTTCTGTTAATTTTGGATTTGTTAATTTTTAATTATTAGGTTTATGGATAATATAACATTTTAAAAATTGTAAAAAAATTAAAAGATTTAATTTTTGTTTTTTTATGTGTTATGTGTTATGTGTTCACTCTTTGTAGGTTTTGCCCTAGAAACAAAGACATAAAAGTACAAACTAAATGGGCAAATTGTGGTGATTTTAAATTTAAGGAGCATATGATTTTGAAATGTTACGAATGTTAGGAAAGCACTGGTAACTAAAAAAGAAAGTAAAATTGCTTATTTACAAAAGTAGTTTTTAATTGTTTTAGCTTGTCAAAATTCTTCATAAACTATTTCATTTTTACTTAAAATGATGTACTTTACATTACGATGAAAATAACGTAACATATTATTATTAAATTTCAAAAATCATTTTGGGGACTTAAAAGACTCCTCGTGACGAATTTAGGAACTTTTCCCTCGACTAAATAAGGGTTAAGCAATTTACCACGATCCTTAAAATTATTTCCGCGTAACCTTAACAATGGAAAGAATTACTTTGTTTTTCACGGAGCTTTTCTGGGTCACGATTAGATGTTGGTTATATTCGATAACCACTACTCTTATCTCCGATTAATTTATCATAAACAGTTCATTATGAAATCTATCACTCTTTCGGGGTCCATCCGACCGATTCGGAGCAAACACCCTCAGCCACAGTAATTAATGTCAAGATAAAAAGTGGTGTTATCTTTTCAATTACCATTTACTGTGTGGTTGCGTCGGGCCGTATTAATTGTGAATGAGCCGAGGACGAGCTGCCAGATGTAAATCAATGAGTGAACATTTAATCAGCCTGGCAACATAATGGGTTTGATTCTACAATTGTATTTTTTCTCCGATGATTGTAGGATATTGGTTTTTTGCATTTTAAAAATTGAGAATCTCCCCGCAAAGTTAGCATACGGGATAAAAGAACAAATCTCATTATTACGGCCAAGAAAGCTTTGACTCGTCCAAATTAACTCAATTAATATTTCGGTATCCGAAAACTGACAGTTTTCATGTCTTCGCGAATTGTTAATTAGTGTATGCATATGAATTCAATTTTTTTGTTACGTAGCAACAAATGTTTTTGCTTCTTCATAACCGGAAGAGGTAAACAGAAAGGATATAATCACTGCATATTTAATGTTTAAGACCGCTCGGTGGAAATTCCTCCCTAAAATGGCTCCAAAAGACTGCAAAAAAGAAAGTGAAAAGATAACTTTATTTTTCCCTCTGTGGATATATAAAGAAAGCACTGATATTGTAGAATGTGAATGTTTCTTCCAAATTTAGTGGTTATTGTTTGGTCAGAGCTCGGGGCACATTGGTGCACCGCACCTACATCACTGTCGTTTGGTACAGTGCTCTCAACCTGGGTTCCGCGGAGGTGGTCTAGGGGTTCCGCGAAAATATTTACATTTATAACAGAAAGAATATGGTTTAATCGCCTTTATAGCATATCTTAACAGAAACCACCTACTTCTAATTAATTTATGTGGTTTGTTATTGCAAGTAAATGTTAACATGGGTTGATATAAATAAATTTATATAGTATCACATTCTGGAATTTTTGTGACTGTTGAAGTGTCTTAAGTTGGATCTTGATTGGAAGATGGAGTGTAATAAATAGAATGTATTATTTATTTATTTTTTGGATACGAAATAAAACGTAATAATATTAATTTATTATTTTTCAGTTTTGAACTTCTTTCTGGTGTACCAATTCAACTGTGTATTTCAATATCTTTAAGTTACTATTTTTAATAAACGATTCATTATTATAATTCTTCTTTTTCTACAATTTTTTCAGTATATTTTTTTATTGTTTAATAATCGTTTTGCAATTTAATTTCACCAGTTAAACATTTTGGGCTGTTAGATGGTAGTGTTATTATATTTTTGTTTAACAAATTGTCAAACGTTAAAATCTCATCTTGGAAGGTCCTCTTTATCGATCTTATTTCGTTATTTGTCATTTGGCTTTATTTGTTTGTTTTTGTTTTCTGTTAATTTTGATGTCATTTACGCTAGTATTTTCGTAAAGTTTATTCGGTTTCCCGTATGATTTGTTAACTATAAAGGTATAAACCACTCCTTCAGCGACAAAATTTATTGGAAGGGCCAATGCATTTCACCCACTATGTGGGCATCCTCAGGGCGAACCTGCTTCGACAGTGACAGTAAATGTTATGGCTGAAGGAGTGGTTTATACCTTTAGTTAGTGGCCATAAGAACCAAGCCTCCAATCAACATTTGTTCACTATGTTAATGTATTATATTCCTAAAATATTTTTGTGTGAATAGCATTGTTGGGTTCGGCGAAGCGGTGTTCAGTTCCTAAAGGGTTCCGTACCTACAGAATGGTTGCGAGGCTCTGGTTTAGTAGCCGAGCATTTTTCATGGGCGGAATTGTGGAAGCGTATTCGTTCATCCTTTCCCAGTCTTCATTATTACTTCGTCTTTGTTCGTTTGTTTTTTGTTTACTTTGCTTACTCGTTTATTTCCGAGAGCGAGGAAGGGGGAGGGAAGGAGGAGGAGGGCATATCAGCGGAGTACTAGTTTCAAACGTTCGGATTAATTACTTTTTATCAGGAGATAAAAAAGAATTTCTCTTGATGATGAAGATAACTTCGATTGTATCAAAACGATCGGGAAATTAAACTTACTCGTTTATTTCCGAGAGCGAGGCGGGGAGGGGGGGGGGGAGGGGGGGAGGAGGGCTTATCAGCGGAGTACTAGTTTCAAACGTTCGGATTAATTACCTTTTTCAGGAGATAAAAAAGAATCTCTCTTGATGATGAAGATAACTTCGATTGTATCAAAACGATCGGGAAATCCAAAACGCCATTTCGGCTTGTAAACAGCCTCCGTCTATGCTTGTTTCTAAAGAGAGAGGTCTTATCAGAAGAAAAGATATATTTTTAAAGAGTTTTGATGAATTCCTTTGTCTCGCCTTGAAATGCATTCTAAAGGATAGAATTGACACCGTCTAATTTCATTTGTGTCAAATACACCAGTTAATTTTGTATATAGAAATAGGATGGTCAATTTTTCTGCTACCGTGGAGCTTCAGAGGATCAAATCAATCCCTAAAACAGTGGTCTCCAATTTTTTCATCAACAGATGCCAATTAAATAGCAGAGTCAACCAGGTTATCTACTTATAAATAAGGAGGGAAATGATATATTTGTATATATTAATGTAATTGGCAGGTGTGATGTTACAAATCTGCTGATATTTAGGCAAAATAAAATATCTGATGTGGCCACCACATGACTTTCTTCAAACCTGTAATATTTCTAAAAATTCCAAATAATTTAAATGATAATAAATATTTTAAGGTACTGCGAGAAAATTTTAAGGACTTTACAAAGAACAGAAATAAACTCAAGCCTTCTGATGTTGGATATAGTCCCGAAGCTCCAACAATTAAGAAAATAAAAAGGAGCGTAAAATGTGGTAGGTGATGCGGCAGCTAAAAACTTTAGTTTCTAAAATGCAGTGTATGGGAAAATGTTTCGAACAAACATTATAGAAAATTAAATTTCCTACAACTTTTATTTCAGTATGTTTTTACATTTATCGAATATTAAAGCAAATATTTCAAAAAACGTGACAAAAGAAAACACCCACTTTCGTTTGACCGATGTTTACCAAAAACTAATCAGTGTTTTTCTTTAACAGAAATGTCAAATATAAAATTTCGCGTTGACCTGATTAATAGTTTCTGAGTTAGAGCACCCACAAAATCTCGGTCACAGACACACACAGACATCGAGAAAATAGTCAAAACGTGTTCAGGAGACCTTAAAACATGTATTTCCGTTGAAATCTCGAATTCGATTTTTTCATGAAAACAATACTTTTGCTATACTTCGTGTATGGAGAAAGTAAAATTATACTACCGTATGAACGAATAAACGCGATATGATGGCATTTTTTGGTAAATTATGGTAAAGAGTGTTTATTATAGAAATTTTATTTCTCAAAACCCAATTTAGACTTCATTTTCTTATATGATACCTCAGAATAAGTACTAGGTAACTTATGATATAATCTCTAATCCGGCCCACCGAAGCATTGGCCACTTCCAATGCGGCTCGCCGAAGAATTCGCAACCACCAAAGCGGCCCAACCAAGGTGATAGTACAAATCAGGGATCGGTAATCTACGGCCCGCGAAGCTATAAAGATAGAATGGTCGGTAAATTTAACTTGGACTATTTAATATTTTGTCAGCAAAATTATGGAATTAAAATTAAAAACTCCTGAAACGTAAAATAATCCAGATGAGCACTCTCACGTCAATAAGAAGAGAAAATGGAAAAAATTAAAATTATACAAGTTTGCAGGACGATGGTCTACAGTCGTACGACTTCAGCTACTGAATATGAGAGCTTAGCTCTTGAAATGCGTATTTAGCGAATTTTTCCGTTTTCCCGAGTGATTGTGTGCGTGTTTTTTCCTTTTCCTTTAGGCTAGTTTTCGACGACAGGTCCCTGTAGGCCATCGCTCTGCAAGCTTGTATCATTTGAATTTTCTTCCATTTTCTCTTCTTATTGACGTGTGAGTGCTCATCTGGACTATTTTAAGGTTCAGGAGTTTGTAATTCCATTTTGTAGTCCCCAAATTCCATTTTCAGCAAAATTATGGTCTCAGAATCTTTTCTGATGAAGTTTTAACGCTCGTAAATTATTTAGACTTGATTTTCGCGAATATGAGACCACAGAATATTTAATGAAATGCTTATGTAAACGCTCATCCGTACCGCCAAACCTCTCGTGATTTCCAATGCGGCCCTACGAATGTGGCCCGCCATGTAGAAAAGTTTGCCAACCCCTGCTATAAATTATACTCTACGTAGCGAAATAATGTAAAGAAACAGAGAAGGGCATAGAGTTTTATGTAATTTGCTTTAGTAATGTAATGAAGCTACTAAACAACAATTAGACAAAATTTAAAATTATGCATTTAATGTGGAAAAACAGGCTTAACCAAGAGTAATCACGGGCTTTTCTACGGACAGACTACTTAGGATGTGAAGGAATGAAAACGACACATGTGCAAGAATTAGTCAATATGGTTTATGAAATAACATTCATCGAGTGCGCCAATGAAATAATTGGTGGTGTATGTTACTGGCCAAAATTTCTTTAAACGAAGTGTTGCCCGAAAATGAAATTGGGGTATCCCGAGTAGATTTACCTATTTACCCGAATCCAAGACGACCCCAAATCTAAGCAGACAGAAAAAAGATTTTGACCTAATTTCTCACTGGCTGTATTAGGTGTATATTTCGAACACACGTATTCAGTGTAGGTATAGTAGTTCATTCATTAATTGAAATGGTTTGTTACAATTATTTTCTGGAAAAAAAAATGAATTTAAAAAATGTATTTTTTAAGTTGTCTTTATTTATTGAATTTGCAATGAAAAATACTATTATTTCATCCAGTTTCATTTGTTTAAAAACACATCGATTAAACGCGTAACCATACTTCCTACGGTTCTATGACAACTCGTCAAGGTCATTTCGTCGCGGTTAGTTCGTCGCGCACCAATTCATCCCACGGCAAACTCATCGCGCGTCGATTCATCTCTCGATATATACGTCATGGTGTCTCGCCTTCCAATTTGTTTCGCGACGAATGTCTCGCGACGAATTTGTCTCGCGACGAATTTGTCTCGCAACGAAATTGTCTCGCTACACGACCAATTCGTCTAGCAATGTATTGACGCGCGATGAGTTTATCGAGCGATGTATTGACACGCGACGAGTTTATCGCGTGACGAATTGAAGTGCGGCGAATTGATGCGCGATCAACTGACCGCGATGTATTGATGGTATATGACTTCGTATTCGAATTTAAGACGACCGCCGATTTTCGCAGGGCGAAATTTGAAAGAAAAAATTCGTCTTGGATTCGGATAAATACGGTAACTTGAAATAATTTCAAGAGGGAAAGTTCATGCCTCGATAATGTCGAAAATACGAAATCGAAGGCGCTGAGATATGGAAATCCATATCTGGTTAACGTTATCTAGCACATTATTGTATGCCACTCGCAAAGCGACTGACAATGAGAGTTAAAGCGCAAAAGGACCGATTCTATCGTTGATATGAGAAAACTCGAGAGGTACTTAACAGTTCTGAAACAGGGGGAGGGGAGTAACACGCAATTATTTTACTTTGGATCTAAAAACAAAGTAAATAAGAGAAGGAGAGGGATCTTATTCGTCCTGAGGAGACTCTATACCGTACAAGTTCCTCACGACAGAGAGGTGAGTCAGCATTATTATTAAAGTCTCTCATTAATTCTAAGCTCAACTGAATTACGAATACTCGCTATCCTCGCAAAATTAAACTCCATAAAATTTTTACAGCCATGCCATGCAACACACAAAATATTCTAATTTTTACATAAATTTTAGTGTAACGTATAAGCTATTGTCTTAATGATGGTTATAGTTATTGCTTAAAAAGGGCGATCTGAGCCACGAAACTTTAAATTCGAAATCTTGGACGCGAGCCGATTCCCAGAGAATTTAGAAATTCCGGATAGATGCCTTGATTTCTGGGAAAATGAAAACTATTATCTTATATAAATGGGATCTGTGTAGTTCAAATGATGTCGCGTTGGTTTATTTCGAGTTTAGATTTTGGAGTATGGTGATTTTTTAAGCGCCTGCAGTATGCCAGCACCAACAACTCGTATAGTAAAGTTAAAATGAGCTGACTAATTTCACTTTTTAAAATTCTTCATTAACATTTGAAATGGACTTCTTTTTGCATTTAAGATCCAAGATGAAGTATCCGACAAGCATTATGCTGTCCTTGTTTGTACTTGTGGTGGTGTTCTCATCAGTAGCCAACGTAGAGGCAGCTGCCGGTAAGGACAAAATTCTATTGTTAAATGTTAAACGGTTATCACTTAATTAAATCATCGTGTTCTGTGCTAGTGCTTTGCCAAAAACCCTTCAATTAACCATTTTAACGATACAACAAAATGACACTCGTTCAATTAAAATCATGGCAAAATAAAAATAAGTTAATACAAAAGTGAATATCAAAATGATATTTAAAAGTATAGCATTCAAAACAATTGAAAATAACCAAATATAAATTAACGGCGGAATATACATTGCACAAACTTTCTCATATACGTATAACGTGTATACGTTTGGTCTCACTACACTCTTTGCCCCGAAATGAGCTCTGTGCGCTTTCCAATTCACTGCCAATGATGTTAATAATGCGTAGCAACAGAATCAAAGCAACTGACACCATCGACTTCTCTCAACTATCACCTCTCACTAATAAGTACGTGGCGTTAACAGAAGATCTGAAATGGACATCGTTAGAGGAACGTAGGCTGCAGGCTAGATTTAAACTATGTACTGGAAAAATTTATGTCGGAGGGACTAGCGAATGAGGTAGTAGGACTTATCAGAAGCCCGACGTATCTCGGAGGGCAGGACAGTGAGGATAGGATTCGCGAGATCGACTGTAGAACGGAGCGATATAGAGGATCGTTTTTCCCTACAACGATAAGAGAACATAATAGGAAAAGATAACGTAGGAAAATTATGGACCTTTGGTGCGCTGCACTCCCTGCCATCCACCAAAAAGGTGACGTACAGGGTATCATGTAGATGTAGATGTAAAGTACGGTATTCTAGATTAGGGAACCCCCAGGTTCCACCTCTCCTCCTCTGACGCATGTGCTGAGCGTCATGTATGTACAGAAATAATGCCACTGGACGATATATAGTAGTTTATTGGGACATATGTCTTAGCTAGTATTATTTGTGACATCAGGCTGTACAATTGGATGGATTTTAATCTAAATCCTTATAGCCATTTTTTAGTATATCGAATTTTGTTTCAAAATATCCTCGAATAAAGTATTAATTGTTGCGCAATACTGTTCATCTCTTCATTGTCTATTATGAATGATATTATCCACAAATATGAGATAACATTTGATGTTTAACCATCTAGGCTGTAGTAAGAATTTGAGTGAATCGCGGCGCAGGCGTGATGTCATAGGGCTTAGGTAAGGTAGCTTAGCGTTCATTGCAATGTCACTGGACGCCATATAGTGATTTTTTGAGACATATGACTTACGTAGTATTATTTTTGACATCAGGCTCTACAACTTGATTGATTTCAATCAAATTCCTTAGAGTTATTTTTGAGTAAATCAAAATTTTCTAAAAATCGCCAAAAATAAACTGCTCTTTATTTTTGTGAAATATCATTTTTATGAAAAAAGGGCCTGTAAAAGATGATATATTGCATAAATACAAAATATCATTCAATTTTATGTACGCGTTTGGACCCTAGAACCGCGAACAGACAGACAGACTGACAGACAATCAGACGGCATATACTACGTACATGAGAAAGCAAAAAAATATAGCTTGTAACCATGGATATGGTCACCCACCTTCACTAAAAGTCCTTAAAATATAAAACACTTTTTCAAACCAATATGCAATTAATTTTTCCATTAGGTTAATTTAGGAAGTAATCTTATTGATATTAATACATACAGGAAAGGCTCCCATGTTTTGTCGAGTTATTTTGAAACAAGTTGTTGATTCTTGGAAACCAATTTCACTATACCCATTCTTTCAGGTACTAAATATCCAATCCTAAGAGATTTCGTCTGCCCCAACAATGAAGAATTATGCAGCAGTCACTGCAAAAGTCTTGGCTACAGTGGTGGATACTGTGGAGGTTTGCTTCATATGACTTGCATATGCAACAAAAAATAAATCCAACTGATTAGCCCAGGAGCGGATAAAGCCTTTGGGGGGTCCGGGGCACTTAAGACAAGGGGACCCTTGTAGTACTGTCCACATGGAAAACCCATGCAATAAAGAACATGGCCATAAATATCTTTTTTGAGTGTGATATTTCTAGGTGGAAAATATTAATAAAAAGGCAGTCTGACCAAATCTATAACTACTGTAATCATTAAAATTCTATTCAAGAACAAGCAATTTAAAAAATGTACTTGCCTTAGTTATCCCAAATAGCCGCAACAATGCAGCCGTCTTCAGTGGTAATTTGCCGAAAATAGATTCTAAAAAGAATTCTTTTTACATATAGACATCTTTAAAACTATAAATATATGTAGTATTATGTATTTAATACATATATTGTGTAAATAGAGAGCAGGATGAAATAAATAATGACGAAAGAGGGGGTTCGATATTGAAAATAGAGGTGCTACAAGCAATAAAGGATATGAAGAATGGGAAGGCAATGGGGGTAGATGAGATACCGATAGAATTATTTAAGTGTCTTAATGAGGAAGGACTGGAAGAAATAGTGAAGTTGTGTAATGCAATCTATGACAAGGGGATGTGGCCAGAGGATTTCATCAAAACAATTATGATTCCGATTCCGAAAAAGCAAGGAACAAGAAAATGCAGTGAACACAGAACAATCAGTTTAATTACACATGCAGCAAAGGTTCTACTTAGGGTTATGAACAGGAGACTAATTAGCAAAATGGAAGAAAATGTTGCAGAGGAACAGTTTGGATTTAGAAAGAGTAGAGGTACAAGAGATGCAATAGGATTGATAAGAATGAGTGGAGAGAGATATATAGAAAGGGGTAAAGGAATTAGTCTGTGCTTCATAGATATGGAGAATGCATTCGACCGAGTGAACTGGGAAAAACTGATGGAAATACTAAAAGCAAAAAAAGTAGACTGGAAAGATAGAAGGTTAATTAAAGAGCTGTATATGAAACAGAAAGCAGCTATGAGGATAAAAGATGCACAGACCGAATGGTATGATCTAGGAAGAGGAGTAAGGCAAGGTTGCTGCTTATCGCCAACCCTGTTCAATATATATGCTGAAGAAATTATTGACAATGGAATAGGGAATGATAAAGGAATTAGTATTGGGGGTAGAATAATAAATTGTATAAGGTTTGCTGATGACATGGTAATTTTGGCAGATGAAACGAGGCATATTCAGGAAATGGTTACAAAGCTAGAAGACAGGATGATGGAATATGGAATGAAAATGAACATAAAGAAAACAAAGGTGATGAGAATAGGGGATAGAGAGATTATGAATGTGTCAATAAAGGATGGAAGAGTGGAGCAAGTAAAACAGTATAGATATTTGGGAAGCATGCTAACTGAAGACTGGAGAAGTGAAAAAGAAATAAGAACAAGAATAGCAATGGCAAAAGAAACATTTAATAGGAAAAAACGGGTACTATGTGGTAAAATGGATTTAAATCTGAAGAAACGTCTTGTGAAGTGCTATGTTTGGAGTGTATTGCTTTATGGGTGTGAAACATGGACGCTAAAGAAAAGAGAGAAAGAAAGACTAGAGGCATTTGAAATGTGGGTGTGGAGGCGGATGGAGAAGGTTAAGTGGACGGATAGGATAAGGAATGAAGCAATACTAACAAGGGTGAATGAGAAGAGAAGATTACTTGAAACAATTCAGAGGAGGAAAAGTAACTGGTTAGGGCATATCTTGAGAGGAGAAGGTTTACTATTGATGGTGTTGGAAGGATCAGTAGAAGGTGAAAGGAAAAGGGGACGTAGAAGAATAAAAATGTTTGACGATCTGAAAGAAAGGGGAGGGTATCAGGAAATGAAAGAAATGGCAAGGAACAGAAATGAGTGGAGACAACGCTGGTGCCAGGGACCTGCCTAGAGGCAGAACACCTCATGATGATGATGATTGTGTAAATTACTGTAGACGTTCTGAACATGAACCGCCACCCATTTTTTAAGTAAACTACAAAAATATGGATGTGTTTTGCGCTTAAGTTAAAAAAATGTGTTATATTGTCTTAGGAGCACATCTCGATACATATTTCAAAATCTAGTTTAATGCTTAGATATCTAACAAATGTCATGTTTTCTTATTATAGCATTGGCAAAGTTTTAAATGATATTTTCGAAGCAGATTTTTTGCACCAGTTCACTCTCAGTGCTCAGCAGTGTTAATGCCTTCTTATATGCAGTTGAAAATTTAAGTTTCTTTCTAGAGTAACACCCAAGTCAGTGACAGAATTACAGTGCTGGACAATTTTACCATCCAGACTATTACATTTTTGTTTAATGTGCAAGATATAACTTTGCACTTGGATATATTAGGAAAAAGTTTTCATTTGTGACACAAGATTGCTAAGTTATTGATGTCACTTTGTAAGAGTTCACAGTCACTACTTGATTTGATATGCCTTGAAATTTTCAAATCGTCAGCATAAAATGAATTGATAATTTTAATGCATGAGGATAGGTCATTAATAAAAACGTTAAACAAAAAGGGTCCCAATATGGAGCCCTGGGGAACACCTGATGTGACATTCACTGGAATGGACATACAAGCATCAATTACCACCCATTGAGTTCTATTATCTAGGTAAGAACTAATGAGCTGTAACAAATTACCACAAATTCCAAAGCTCTTCAGCTTAAAAAGTGCATTATGGTGGTCTACTTCGTCAAACGCTTTCGTAAAATCTACATAAATAGTGTCAATTTGTCCTCGATGTTGTATAGAAGAGGCTATGAAATTGATATGCAGTGATAGATTTGTAACGATAGAGCGATGAGGAAGGAAGCCATGTTGTTGCTCAGAAAAGCAACTTTTACAGTGTAACATCAACTTTGCATGAAGAACTTTCTCGGACACTTTTGAGAAAGAGGGGAGTGAGGAAATTACGAACGATTTGATGTAATGGTGAGCACGTTTGGCTATGGAGATGAGGTCATGAGGTTCGAATCCCGAGAGTTTAAGACATTTTTCTCGGCTAATTTTGAAAAGGGATGAAAGCAAACATATATATATATATAGTAGACAAGTTCATATAAAAGTAATTAATAAACGAAATTAGTATCGCCATGGGTGCTTCGGTGGCGCGCTCTGGTGGCGCGTTGTGGATTGTATTGTGGATTGTGTATCCATCCGTCGATTTAAAAACTTAACAATTTGGGTCACATTGACTAAGCCCGGTAAGAGTACGAAAAAGCCGTAAATTATGAAAAAGGATTGCGTATTTCTGTAATTTTCGACCGTATAATATCTAAACATTGCAAGAATATAATAGTGTACAGTTTTTTCCGTCAAATAAAGAAAAAACGAAGAAAATCGGTACATATTTACATATTTTGATGAATGAAGGAAGAAAATCTTGCAAGTTGAAAAATCAAAAATTACGTGTAAACTTATGAGAAAATATAATCGTCCCCTGGAGTCTTATCCAGGACTTTTTCCGGGATGCTTGATTTTTCTACTCTCCATCTCATGGGGGTTTGATAGTTTTGGAAGTTTTAGCCCTTAGTTCTATCGTGGAACGTCCAAAAGTACCGTGACAGACAGACGGACACTTGAGAATTTATATACAGATACGGTTTACACCTATATATATGATTTATTTAAACATATGTAATTTTATCTTTGAGGGCCAGGAGGGCCCATGGAAATGGGAGCCCGGGGCACGTACCTCCTGTGACTCCACCTTAATCCGGCTATGGATTAGCCCCTGATTAATGCATAACGTAAAAATTTGCAGCAGACACAGAGCAGATATTTACTGCTTATAAAATTTAATTTTCAAATGTTATATGGCTTAGTATTAGAAATTCGACAAAATACACACAAGCAAAATCACACGAGCATGGGTTTTTGAGAATACAATTTTGTTAAGTGTAGTTACACAAAGCTACGGCTTCCTCGTTCGACTTCATTCAAATCTTAACTAAAAACAAGATGGAAAAGTATACTCCATAAATGGAATACAAATAGATTTCAAAGGCGTTCTTATTGGGAAATACGTATGGAACGGTATCGAAAGATGATTCTAGAATTTTTATTCCCGAAACTATAGTCTCGAGGACTATCTTGTAGTAAATGTTGATCTCTATCCAAATACATTTTTTAATCTATACCTCGCAGATCATATAAGAGCACGGGAGAGAAATATATGGATAATTGTTCTTTGTTGAGAGAGCCGTCTGGAGCCGTCTTAGCAATCGATGTAAACAAAATATGTGATGTTTTGCTCGGGATTTTCTCGAATTTTTATCTCCGAAACTATAATTCGTAATTATGTAGCCTCGCGGACTTTCTTGTAGTAAATGTTGTTCTCTATCCGAATAATTTTTGTAATCTATACCTTACAGATCATATAAGAGCTAGGGAGATAGAAGTTTGATATTTCATTGCTGCTTGATAGATGCCATTTAACGATATACGAGTACATGTTTGTTGAAGTAATTATGTAAAGTGGAAGTTCTAATTGACAGATTCAGTTGAAAATCACAATTGGGCGATAATTTTTAATAAAGATCACTCATACCTAATTAAATTAAAATCCGTCCAGCGGTTTAGGAGGTGAAAGTTACGACGGACGGACGGACGGATCACACGTGCCCATAAGGCGTTCCGCTATTACCGCTTCGCTGGTAAAGAACGCCTAAAAATTAATATCGCGCATCTGCTTGCAGCAATTGAAATACATGTCTGACAAATTAGAATTTAAATGTGTTTTATTTAAATTTACACCTCAGAAAACAGATTGCACTTTTAAAAGTGAGATTCATGTCGCAATTAAAAAATGTATGTTGAACTTCAGAACAGAATGTTTCTAGCCTCACGTAAACATTTCAATAGGACACCAAAAAATGAAACCGAAGAAATAAACTTTATTGCCACCCAGTGTTTCCCTTAGAGTACTAAAATTAAAGTGAGTAAATAAGATGAGAATTTGATACCACGTAATGAAGTGGCGCTTTTGAATATCGCACTGGGAATGGCGGCATGCATTCTTCATGATTTTTCCGCATGAATGATGCAATGCATCATTCATGGCATGGATGGCATGTACCCCAACATTACATTGCACGAAATCGACAAAAAATAACATGCAAAGAAAGTGATGAAGATTAATTCCATTTCATTTCATTAATGAAGATTAGTTTTTCCTATTTAACATGCTCAATATATTTTTTTCTATATATTTTTACTGGAATTTTCTGCTGAATTTCAATAGAAATGTATGGCTAAAAATTTATTTGTTAATGAAAATAAAAATGAGATACACATCATACCTACACTTTGTTTTTATGCTTGATAATACATTTTACGTCTACTAGAGGTTCAATTTCAACTAACAAATAAAAAAGAACATCAATTCTCATGGGTACATTTTGTACCTCTGTTGATAGAAAACGGGCGAAAAAAAGTTTGGTAATACAAGGGTTAAACTTGAGGTATATATACTGCACACATAATTCCACTGCTTCGTCATTTTGATCGACCGCTACGACAAGTCCCTGAACAAGAATGGAGGCTGTCGGAAAACAGCCTATGGATGTGCCTATATCTACCACCTGTCGAATTGGATGTAACCCACTTACACTTGCAATAAAAAATTAAGGAGGCTTACTTTTTGAATTTCCCTCCTATTTTGATTAGGATATCTGATTCACATTATCGCGTCCACTACTTCTCGTCGCACTCGAGGAAAGAGAGTTAAAGCGCAAACGAATCCATCTGATATGGGGAAAAAGCTCTAACATGTAAGAGGAAGTTAATAGCCCTGGAATAGACGATATGGTGGAGGCGAGGTATTGGCAATGTTTGAATTTGGACCGAGATACAGAATAAAGAAAAAAGATATAAGGTCTATACTATCCTGAGTAGACGCCATACCGCAGAAGTTCTTTACGAGAGGAAGAGAGAGGGGGTGAGTCAAAATTACTGTCGTTTCTCATTAGTTTATAAGCTCAACCGAATTGCGATTTCTCATACTTAAAAGACTATGCCATGAGAACGGCCCTACATAATTTTGGAACGGAAATCATTGGCGATATCGTTTTCGTATGTCAATATAATGTCAGAGGCGGATTTGCTATAAGGCCATATAAGGCAATGGGCTTGTGGGCGGTCAGCTTTTCACACAATTTTTGTATTAAGCGCGGTTGGCGTGAGTCAATTATAAGCAAGAGAGGCAATGCTTACTGCCACATCTCAAATTTAAGATTTTTTATTGCCATGCTCCATTATTATTAATTGCCGAAAATTTAATTGGGTTCTAAAATGTCTGAAGATCGACTGAATACGGGGAAAATTTCATCCTTTGCGCTGGAAATATAAGGTTTCGAGATATTGTCGAGATATAAGCAGAGAGAAAAGCAAGAGGTAAGTTTTAAGTGATAATTTCGAAATGTTTACTTTATCATGCAAATTTATATTACATTTCTTCTATTTGAAGCCTACACTTTTTTTTTTAACAGCCATGTAAATGTAAGATTGTCTTTGAAAACAATTTTTTCACGAATTTTTAAAACAGCGGGGGACCAAACTGAATGACTCTGGGATAACAAATGTCCTAATCCACCATTAAACTAACGTCCAGATTCTTTCTATGCGCAGATATTTCGCGTGAGTACAGTTATAACAATGGACATCAGCTGACGCCCTCTGCTTGCCGCAGATCCCGTCTTCTTCTACCTAGAATACACGGGACCGACGTTCACAAGAAATTCATGCAGTTTTCACAGTATAATGGGTCCAGGGACTTTACGTTGAAAAATCGGAAAATACGCTGTTAATAAGTATACATAATTTCTAACATAACAATGATTTCGAGCAACAGAATAAGAAATGTTATCAATATGGAAAGTTGAGGAATTGAGCTGTTATCCATAAGTGCATAAAGCTTCGCCAGAAATTTGAGGAGAAAAAAACCCTGTATTTGACTGGAATCGAACTCGGGTCTCCCACTTATCCTACTTACCAACTAAGCTAGCAAACCAGTTTACAATGTCGAATTCATGAACAATAGCAGATAAAAATAGAAAAATTAAGGGCGAAATAAGCAGGGCACTTGCGCTTTCTAAAAGCACCATTTACATTTTAAATGGATTTCTTTTGCATTTCAGATCCAAGATGAAGTACCTGACAAGCATTATGTTCGCCTTGTATCTCCTTGTGGTGGTTTTCACATTGACAGTCAGCGTTGAGGCAGCTGCCGGTAAAGAAAAATTCTTATTGTTTGATTTAAAATAGTTCTCAATAAAATAAATCATTGGGTTTTTTACTGGTCCTTTGCAAAGAATCCTTCGAATAATCACTTTAACGATTTTGTTAAATGTCAACATTTTCACTTTAACTCATTAGGTTGAAAATGAAGTCAATGTTATTGATATCTTAAAACCGTGACATATTTTTACTTTCTCCATATACGAAGTATAGAAGAAGTATTGTTTTCATGAAAAAAATCGAATTCGAGATTTCAACAGAAATACATGTTTTAAGGTCCCCTGAACAAGTTTTGACTATGTTCTCGAAGGTGTCTGTGGGTGTCTGTGACCGGAATTTTGTGGACGCTCTAACTCGAAAATTAATAATCCGATCAGCATAAAATTTCAAATTTAGCATTTTTATTAGAAAATCAAGAACTGATTAGATTTTAGCTAAACTCGGTCGATCGGAAGTGGATGTTTACTCTAGCCACATCCGATTTTTAAAAAATATTTGCTTTAATATTTAATGAATGTAAAAAACGTATTGGAATAAAAGTTGTAGAAAATGTAATTTTCTATAGCCCTTGTTAGAAACATTTTCCCAAATAATGCATTGTTTAAGAGATATTTTAAAAACTATATTTTTTAGCTACCATCAGCACACCACATACCGGCGGCTTTTGTTAACGCTGCACGCTCATATAAGTTTACGCTTAGTAACGTCTTAGTAACGCTCATTTTTATTTTGATAATTGTTGGAGATTCGTGGCTATATCCAATATCAGAATGCTACGGTATGAGTTAATTTCTGTTCCTTGTAAAGTCTTTAAATTTTTCTCGCAGGTACCCGCTGCTCTAATAGCATGCCAATGTCAAAGAGACTGTAGTGAAATACATTACAAGTTTCATCATTCATCGTTTGGTATGCATTTTACACTGGGTTAAAAGAAAGCTAGTGATTTTCAAATCTAAATTATCGGAGCAGCAATCTCAATTTACCAAACCTGTTATAAAAACTGAGAACGCAACATTAGCTTCTTTCAAAATTGCTCATTTATTAAAATCGAAGAAAAAACCGCTCGGAGGAGGTCTGCTTTTAGTGGAAGCATTAATTGCACGTGTTGAGCAGATTTTTGTTGAATTTTCAAATAAAGAAGAACAAATAACTGCAATAAAATATTTGCAACTGTCAAACGACACGATTACTGGAAGAATGACTGGCATTTTGCATGGCATGAAAGTTAAACTGCAGAATGGTCTAAAAAACATGTTTGATATTCCCATTAACTTGATGAAAGCACAGACGGACTAAATGGAGTTCATGTCATTCACCAGCCGAAACTATCCTTAACATACGCTTCCCAGCTCTTCTCACTGCTTCAAAATTTTGCACATGGATATTAAAATTATGACATTTTTTTAAAAAGCGCTAAACAGGATTTTAGGCTTATGAATACCAGTTTCTTTTGCTATTCTCAGAATATTCCATTTTGTGTGTTTATATCAGTGGTTCCCAACCTTTTTGTAGGCGCGGCACCCTTTCAAAGATAAACAGAATTTTGCGGCACCCCACCCTTCAAGCAATATTTTTATATTATCATAAACGAGTATTAAAATCTTTAAGCATATCCATTTGTTAGTAATACACCACAATGAATTTGTTTGAGATAAAATTAATGTCCTAGTTACCTGTAAACAGATCCAAGTCATTCATATATTTACAAACTATTTTTATCGCGGCACCCCTAAAAATCAGCTGCGGCCCCCCAGTGTGTTGGGAACCACTGGCTTTATATGATTGTGCCCGCCTCCATCTCCCATAATGTAGTGATTGCCCAATGAAGATAAAATGTTGAGAACCACTGATATTTGGAATTTTTAGAAATATTACTGGTATGAAGAAAGTCATATGGTGGCTACATGAGATTTTTTAGTTATTTTGAAATAAGTTGACGATTATTGGAACTCAAACCATTCTTTCAGGTGGGAAATATTAATCCCGAGATAGTTTCGCATGCCCTGACAATGTAATGAGATGCATAATTTCCTGCGAAGCTACTGGCCATAAGAGTGGATACTGTGGAGGTCCTTTGAATAAGATGTGCATATGCACTGATTAATAAACCTAACAAACAAACCACGCAAAGTTGCAGATACAAAACTGACTTTTATTGATTGATAAAAAATTGAGTTTCTTGTATTTGCATCGAGTGAACAAAATAAAATTCCTACTAAATCAATCTATTTACGTGTTTTATTTATGTATTTCATTACATGTAGATATAAGAAAGCAGAAGGAATTTTTAAGAGATACATTCCAAGGGAAAATAATACTACAGTTAGTTTTAAATTAAATTTCTGAATGAATTTCATAAATTGTTTCTACATTAAGGTAAACATTTAAATAAGACTATAAAAAGGTTTACCAAAGAAAACAATTTTTACTAGTGTAATTGCCCGTCAAAAACTATGGTTACATATACATGAATAAAGTTTTAAATTAAGACACTTCCCATTCTCTCTCCCTATCTCTCTATTCATCCCTCCCATTCTCCTCTCTCCCTCCCATTCTCCTCTCCCCTCCCATTCTCCTCTCTTTCTCTCTCTCTCTCTCCTAGGGTAACCAGATTTTGACTTAATGAAAAGAGGACAAATGATTTTTAAAATACGAAAAAGAGGGCAAAAGAGAACAAATAAAATTTGGTGTGAAAACAACTTTTATTAGGAATTTATAGTCAAGATGTTATATATAAATTGACCATTTCTCAATAATAGCATTTTGACAGGACTGCATAACCTTACAGAGGTGGGAGGGTTTGTGTACTCTTATGAACCAAAGAGCTATGCCGGCGGGAGATAATTCTCCTGGTAGGACCATCCAAGCCGGAAAGGTCAGAGGGGAAGAGTCAGATTAAGAAGCAGTCTTGGGGGTTCTACATCCTCCTGTGCAAGGGCAGCAGCTTGCACAGTACCTGTGTAGGTGGTGATCATGTGAATCTGAACAGCTACAGATGGGTAATCACTTTTGTGAAACTGTGATGAGGAAAGCAAGGGGAGACTACCTCATTATATTTCCCATGATAGGCTGAAAAGCTGCAAATACCTCTATGGATCTCTCTGTGGTAAAATATTCTGGAGGTAAAATAGTCCCCCAATCAGATCTCCGGGTGGGGACTACCCTAGGGGATGCACAGAGGAAATTTAACATTAATAGGAAAGCAAGTGGTGAGAAATTAAGAATAGGCACATGGAATGTTAGGACCATGAATTCAGGGGGTAAACTACAGAACTTAAAAAGGGAAATGAGAAGGAATAATGTAGGTATAGTAGGTCTAAGTGAAGTTCTGTGGGAAGGAGAGGGTGAGAAATTCAGATGAATTTAAGATTATTTACTCGGGAGGAGAGAAAAAGGAAAGGGTAGTGGGAATTATGATGAGAAAAGAGATAGCTGAAAGAATTAGCAAGGTAGTGATAGTTAATGATAGATTAATAGCCGTAAAACTTCAGATGGAGCCAGTGGAAATGCTTATAGTTCAAGTGTATATGCCAACAACTAATGCTGGTGATGATGAAGTAAATGAAATGTATGAACAGATTACAGAGACATTGGAGGAGGGAAAAGGAAGGATCACCACCATAGTAATGGGAGACTGGAACAGTGTATTGGGAGGGGGACAGGAAGATAACATATTGGGAAAATATGGACTAGGGAAGAGAAATGAAAGACAGGAGAAACTTGTGAAATTCTGCCATAGAAATAGATTGATTGTAACTAATACATGGTTTAAGCATCACCAGCAGAGTCTTTGCACATGGAGAAGCTCAGGAGACAAGAGGCGATACCAGATAGATTACATACTAGTCAATGAAAGATTTAGAAATATCATTAAAAATGCTAAAACACTACCAGGAACAGATATCGATTCTGACCACAACCTTTTGGTGGCAAATACACAATGTAGACTAAAGACTGTTAAGAGAAGCATAAGAGTTAACAAGAAATGGAACTTAGAGGAACTCTTTAAGAACAAGGAAGCTATCATGACTGAGCTGGAGGAAAGTTTGGGGGGGAGAGCTGAAGAAGATAGGAACAATGTAGATGAGGAGTGGAGATACATCCATAGCAACATTAAAGATGTAATGAAAAAGAATGTAGGAAAGATAATGGGTGAAAGAAACAAAAAACCCTGAGTCACAGCAGCCATGCTGCAAAAAATGGAAGAGAGGAGAAAGTGGAAGAACATAAACACTGAAGAAGACCAAAGAAAGTACAAGGAGTTAAATAATGCTTTAAGAATGGAAACAGATAAAGCCAGAGAACAGTGGATAAATGGGAAATGCGAGGAAATTGTCGAGTGTGAAAGAATGTGTAGAACAAACCTTGTATATAGCAAAGAAGGGAACTACTCACGAAAAAGGCTAGAAAGAGAGGATATAAAGGAATCATGAACAAAAGTGGTAAAATAGTCTCAGAGCCAGACAATGTAAAGAATGTCTGGAAAGAATACATTGAGGTGCTGTATGACAAAGAAGGAAAGCCAAGAAATATTGAATTAGATGAAAAAGTGGATGTGAAAAAAGACCAGCTAGGACCATGTATTCTCGAGTCTGAAGTTAAAAGAGCAATTGATGACATGAAAAGAAGGAAGGCTGTTGGGAGTGATGATATACCAGTGGATGTTCTTAAGGTTTTGGGGCCGAAAGCAGTTAAGCAACTCACAAAATTCTTTAACCAAGTATATGATACTGGCATATGACCTGAAGATTTTTTAGATGTTGTTATGGTACCACTGGAGAAAAAGAATAATGCAAAATTTGTAAGGATTACAGAACTATTAGTTTAATTTCTCATACAGCTAAAGTTCTAACAAGAATAATAACCAAAAGAATTGAAGGTAAAATAAAAAAGGAGCTGCAAGATAATCAGTTTGGTTTCAGAAGAGGAAGAGGGACAAGAGATGCTATAGGATGTATGAGGATGATGATAGAAAGAGCGCTAGAAGTCAATACAGATATGTACTTTATTTTGTAGATTGGGAGAAAGCTTTTGACCGAGTGAAATGGGACAAAATGGTGGGTATTTTAAATAAAATAGGAATAGATTGGAAAGATAAAAGACTGCTTAAAAACCTTTACTTTGATCAAAAGATTAGAGTCAGGGTTGAAGGAGAAGAAACAGAAAGTACTTCAATAGGGAAGGGAGTGAGGCAGGGTTGTCCTATTTCACCAGCGATATTTAATATTTATGCAGAAACAATAACAGAAGAAGCGTTGATGGAAGAGAAAGGATTTAAGATAGGAGGTGAAAGTATTACCACCATTAAATACGCAGATGATCAGGGCTTAATAGCAGAAGGCGAGAAAGAGCTTCAGAGGATGACAGACAGACTATTGGAGGTTGGCCAACAATATGGAATGAAGATCAATGCAGAAAAAACGAAAGTCATGGTGGTTTCAAAGGAACATAAAGAATTAAATATAATGGTAAATGGCCAAAAATTGGAACAAGTAAGTAGTTTCAAATATCTGGGCAGTATTTTAGCGCAGGATGGATGTAGTACACAGGACATCAGAAGTAGGATTGCAATGGCAAAAGCATCATTTAACGAAGAAGGAGCTTCTATCAAAGCAAGAAAATAAATTTAGAAACAAGGAAGAAATTAGCGAAATGCTACATATGGAGCATAGCTCTTTATGATGCAGAGACATGGACGGTACGGAGAAAGGAGGAAAAATATTTAGAAAGTTTTGAGATGTGGGTATGGATAAGGATGATGTAAGTGAAATGGACAGAGAGGATGAGGAATGAAGAAGTATTAGAACTGGTGGGAGAAGAACGTTCGATATTGTTTTAATAGTAATTCTTAAAAATTAAAATTTAATTTTTCTTTATTTCTTCTTAATTGAAGAATACGTGTTAAGGCTAATTCCTTGCAGTTCATTTATTGTTATACTCGATTAATACGATTTCGTCTGCCATATTGAGTAACTCCTAATATCATATCGCGTTTATTTGTTCATACGAAAGTATAGTTTTTTTATTTTGCCTAAAAGTCAGCAGCTTTGTAACATCACATCTGCCAATTGCATTAATATATACAAATATATCATTTCCATCCTTTTTTATAAGTAGATAACCTGGTTGACTCTGCTATTTCATTAGCATCTATTAATGAAAAAGTTGGAGACCACTGTTTTAGGGATTGATTTCACCCTCTGAAGCTCCACGGTAGCAGAAAATTTGACCATACTATTTCTAAACACAAAATTAAATGGTGTATCAGCATTTCACGCAAATGAAATTAGACGGTGTCAATTCTATCCTTTAGAATGCATTTCAAGGCGAGATAAAGGAAGTCATCAAAACTCTTTAAATCTTTTCTTCTGATAAGACCTCTCTCTTTAGAAACAAAGAATAGACGGAGGCTGTTTATAAGCCGAAATGGCGTTTTGGATTTCCCGATCGTTTTGATACAATCGAAGTTATCTTCATCATCAAGAGAGATTCTTTTTTATCTCCTGAAAAAAAGGTAATTAATCCGAACGTTTGAAACGAGTACTCCGCAGATAAGCTCTCCTCCTCCTCCCTCCCCCCCCTTCCCCCTACCAAGCTCTCGGAAGTAAACGAGTAAGTAAAGTAAACAAAAAACAAACGAACAAAGACAAAGTAATAATGAAGACTGGGAAAGGATGAACGAATACGTTTCAACAATTCCGCCCTGAAAAATGTTCGACCTCCTGTAAAGCATGGGTGTACTAAACCAGAGCCTCTCAACCATTCTGTAGGTACGGAACCCTTTAGGAACTGAACACCGCTTCGCCGAACCAAACAATGCTATTCACACAAAATTATTTTAGGAATATAATACATTAACATAGTGAACAAATCAATAAAATAAATAAATAATACATTCTATTTATCACACTCCATCTTCCAATCAAGATTCAACTTAAGACACTTCAACAGTCGCCAAAATTCTAGAATGTGATACTATATAAATTTATTTATATCAACTCATGTTAACATTTAATTGCAATAACAAACCACATAAATTAATTAGAAGTAGGTGGTTTCTGTTAAGATATGCTATAAAGGCGATTAAACCATATTCTTTCTGTTATATATGTAAACATTTTCGCGGAACCCCTAGACCTCCGCGGAACCCAGGTTGACAGCACTGTACCAAACGACAGTGATGTAGGTGCGGTGCACCAATGTGCCCCGAGCTCTGACGGGCCCATAACCACTGAATTTGGAAGAAACATTCACATTCTACAATATCAGTGCTTTCTTTATATATCCACAGAGGGAAAAATAAAGTTATCTTTTCACTTTCTTTTTTGCAGTCTTTTGGAGCCATTTTGGGGAGGAATTTCCACCGAGGGGTCTTAAACCTTAAATATGCCATCCACAGTGATTATGTCCTCTCCGTTTACCTCTTCCGGTTATGAAGAAGCAAAAACATTTGTTGCTACGTAACAAAAAAAATTGAATTCATATGCATACACTTATTAACAATTCGCAAAGACATGAAAACTCTCAGTTTTCGGATACCGAAATATTAATTGAGCTAATTCGGACGAGTCAAAGTTTTCTTGGCCGTAATAATGAGATTTGTTCTTTTATCCCGTATGCTAACTTTGCGGGGAGATTCTCAATTTTTAAAATGCAAAAAACCAATATCCTACAATCATCGGAGAAAAAATACAATTGTAGAATCAAACCCATTATGTTGCCAGGCTGATTAAATGTTCACTCATTGATTTACATCTGGCAGCTCGTCCTCGGCTCATTCACAATTAATACGGCCCGACGCAACCTCACAGTAAATTGAAAAGATAACACCACTTTTTATCTTGACATTAATTACTATGGCTGCGGGTGTTTGCTCCAAATCGGTCGGATGGACCCCGAAAGAGTGATAGATTTCATAATGAACTGTTTATGATAAATTAATCGGAGATAAGAGTAGTGGTTATCGAAAATAACCAACATCTAATCGTGACCCAGAAAAGCTCCGTGAAAAACAAAGTAATTCTTTCCAGTGTTAAGGTTACGCGGAAATAATTTTAAGGATCGTGGTAAATTGCTTAACCCTTATTTAGTCGAGGGAAAAAAGTTCCTAAATTCGTCACGAGGAGTCTTTTAAGTCCCCAAAATGATTTTTGAAATTTAATGATAAAATGTTACGTTATTTACATCATACTGTAAAGTACATCATTTTAAGTAAAAATGAAATAGTTTATGAAGAATTTTGACAAGGTAAAACAATAAAAAACTAGTTTTGTAAATAAACATAATTTTACTTTCTTTTTTAGTTACCAGTGCTTTCCTAACATTCGTAACATTTCAAAATCATATGCTCCTTACATTTAAAACCACCACAATTTGACCATTTATTTTGCACTTTTTTGTCCTTGTTTCTAGGGCAAAATCTGCAGTGAACACATGGGTTGGTTGTGACGGTACCAAATACCGGGATGGATGACCGTACGCTCCGCGCGGCCGAAGGGACGCCACGCCCAGTTACTTGTAAGAGGTTTTATATATTTTAGGATACGGGTATTGCAACCTTTGCAGGCTTCCATCTGTTGATGCTACTACATAATCAATTTATTAGAAGGAAAATTATTGCTCTAATTACTTACAAACAGATACAAATCGTTGATTTATTTATCAAAAAAGTTTTTCGCGGCACCCCTAAAAACCTACTATGGCACCCGCGTGCCTCGGCACACAATTAGGGATCCGCTGGCTTAGGGGTCGGTTTATTACTGCGACGGGAAGTTTGTGGAGCCATATGTGAGGAGAGAAAGTGGATTAAAGACATCCCTAGAGAAATTAAGTGAAAAATATGTACCACAGTTTTTCAGAGTTCTTATTTGGGTGTCAGAAGTAATAGTTGTATTCAGTTACGAGTGCAGCAGAACAAAACTCGGAGAGGAAATAAATGACAGACAGACGGATGATGGCGCAAAAAACAATATATTCACACTCGGTGATAATACAATTTTTTTTTAAATTTTAAGGAAGAAAATATTAATCATAAATCATTACGTTTTAAGGCATAGAAAATGTTGATAATTTTTTGTAAATAATAAAATCTAGTTTTCTGCGAAATTTTACAAAATTCCTGAATCTACATGCTTTGGAAAGAGCATCACACAAATATTTGCCTGCATAAAACTCACTTCACAAAGCCAACAGTCAGTGGCATACCAGAAAATCTGGAGTCTCCCCTATAGCAAATCAATATCTTAAATAGTTTCCAAACTGAATTACTTGCCATTGTTTGTATATTAATGAAGAATTCCACCTCCCTCACACAAACGCTACTGATATTTTGAAAAGTATGAAATTAATCATTCTAGTAAAAAGTCTGTTTCTTTTATTGACTTTAATCCATTTGGAGAGATGGGTTCAAAATATTATATTATGCATAACAATCCTTATAGTGCCATAGAGAGAGAAAAGAAAATATGTATACATTACTCATTGACATTGAATATGTTAATTAAAATACAGTTATTGGTAGACGTCGGTGGAGCAGTGGTTGAAATACTCGTCAATGGTTTCAAGTATTGCGGGTTCGACTCCTGGCCAAGGTTGATGACATTTTACAGGTAAAAAATATGACAAGTATACCTTTGAAGAGGAAGTGAAGTCGTCGATCCCATGCATTGGGAAATTGGATGCTGGCAAAATTTCCAGGTGTGAGAGCTAAGCCGCTGGCATCTGTGATTAAACCCCCTTATGGGGGAGGGAGATTCTAGGAAAAGCTGACATTTGCTGACTTGGGAGAGGAGGTATGATTAACGCTTACATAAGAAATTTTTACTTTTTACATGCGATTTAAGCGTTGCAACAGCTCATTCACAGCAAACTTCCACCTGTTCATTACCCACATTTTGCCCAACATCACAATTCTTTTCACAGTTTTTAACTGATTTTTCGGTAAACATAACTTTACCTTGTTTACTCTGATACATTTTGCCTCACTGTGCTTTAAAAAAGCATTAAAATGCATTGCAGCACTATAAGAAGGCATTAGGAAGTACTGGCATGTATACCTAAGCATGCATTTTCTAATTTTTATGGAAAAAGGGGGAGGTACAACGAAATCTTACCTATGACAAGGGGAGGGGGTCACCCAAATGCTTACTGGGAGTCGAATATAGCTTAACATTTGCTGTAGTAATACTCGAACAGCCCTCTATTAAAAAATACGATCTGTAAAATTTTATGTGCCATCAGGGATGGCTCGTGGTGTTGAAAAGAAGGGGGAGGGGGGGGGGGGGAATGCTGCAGGTCAACCAAAATCTACCTAGGTACCTATATATGAAAACAAAAATTTACTTTATGATGACATTGGAGGACTAATGTAGCGACTACTGGATCGACTGGTAATTGAAGTCAAGTCGTCATCCTTTAGAGCAGTGCTGCCCAAACTTTTCTAAGGGCGGGCCACGTCAGAGGTTGCGAATCCCTTGGCAGCAATGTTGCCAATTCTTCGGTGGACTATATTCGAGTTTAAATCAGAAGTTTTCTATGTATTCTGAGATGCCATATAAGTGAAAATCAAGTCTAAATAAGGTTTTCATAGAAAACATTTCAATATTTCAAGTCATATTATAAAAAATTAAAATAACATGAATTTGGATGTAAAATTTTTCGAATTGCTTTTTGGCATAGCTTTGCAGGCTGCACAAAAACCCTTTGTGGGCTGCATTTGGCCCACGGGCTATAGTTTGACACCACTGCTTTAGAACCTGAACAGTGTATGCAGAACTCATGCTTCAATTAACAAGTAAATACAATATACACAAATAAGCACAATAATCTTCCCTAACTATTATAAGTAACGCCCAAAAAGTGTTGACACATGAGAAAATACACTGGCATAAGAGTGAGAGCGGTCTGAAGGCATATAATCGTAGCCTATATCTTGCACTGGTTTTCTTGCCGAGAAATGCCTCTTCTCAGCAATATAAAGTCTTACTGTAAAAGTCACAATTACATTTTTTGGGTTCTTAAAGCGAGCGTGAGATGCCTTCGTCAGTAGAGTTTGAATAATTGGGAGGCCCCTAAATCTCGGGGCCCTCCCCACATTGCGGGGCCTATCAGTATGCCCCTGCCAACAGTAGATACCAGAACCAATTTCATTGAGTATACAACTGTCACAAATTCACCTCAACTGGCACATAAGCATTTCCTAGGATATTTTGTCCAAGAAAAATCTTCAGTGAGTTTGATGCAAATTTGCATCCCTCATCGTTAATGGGTATACTTAACTATTATGGATTAGGATATGAAAGAGGAAAAAGACAAAAATGGTAGAAACAAACACAAACTTGAAATAGGCATTTTAAAAATAAGTCATTTAAAAGTAACAGTTAAAATACAAATTTAAATAGATGGTAGAATATGAAAAGAATAAAAAATACTAGATGAATTTTTGTGAAAAGTTCCTCCTGAGCCAAATTTGTGAAATCAATTATTAACTAATTTATTTATTTATTTCCAAACTTTAACATATTATAAATCACTTTACATGCTCCAATTTTGGTATACATATAAGATTGATTTTTCATGCTTTATAACTTTGCTAAATAGGAGAGGAAAACGTAAAGAAAATTTCTCAGTATAAAGAAATAACTTGAAAACATTAATAGAGCTTTAACTCCTTATTGGACAAAAAATTAAATAGGAATGATAGGAATTTCAAATTGGATTATAAAGTGACAATAACTTAAGTTGGAGTATAGGAATTACATATGTATCAAGAGGATCACCTGATGGGATAAAGAAAATCTGAGAAAGTTATCTAATCAACCTCAGTGCTGGATAATTATGTTTGAATTACATATAAATAAGGTGATGCAAGAAGATAATGTGTGAGGCGCTTTACAAGGACAACATTTTTCAGTATCAGTTCACATCTTTTACTAAATTGCAAGGGAATTCAGTAGTTTTTATGATAATATACTCTTAACAAACTTTCCCATAAAATATAAACATTAAATCAACACAGCATAAATTACATAAAAAATGTCCAAATGATATTTAGAAACTAATGTAACCTCGAAATAGCATTAATTTATAAAATTCAGAAAAATACTCATTTTAACAAGTACTTGTAATACCAGAAAATGGTTCAAATAACCTTGAAGTGGGTCTCCTAACCTATATGTTCATATATCCATAGGCGTAACAAGGGGGGAGGGGGGGGCAAGGGGTCCAGTGGACCCCCCCCCTCCCCCAGGGTTCCTCGAGGGGCCCCAGGCACTTGTACTGTATGCCTTAAGTTTCCTCATGATATAGGGTTCTTTATAATCATGATCGATTTAGCAAATGGCATTTGCATGTGCAGTGTCGTGATGCAATTTAATAACCTTGAACGTGTGGAAGGTGAAATGATATATTTTAGGGCAACTTCTGCACATGTCTACAATGTTCTCTAAAAATATAGCTGCCACTTCGTGCCACCTTGCAAATTATAATAAATCTGCCCCCGGGAGCAGTACAGTGGGCCAGATCACCCGAAAAGATGGCCAAAAATCCAATTTTCATCTGATTTGCATGAAAATTCATATATGGCGATTTTAGGGGTCTCTCATTTTAAATATGATATGAAAAATAGGAAATTCAAAATGTCTGAACCAATATTTAACAGAAATTGTAACACCAATGCAGAAAATACTTATAGCTTTAATGTGCATTTTCACGCAAATCAGACAACATTTTATAAGAAGTCTGCTGTATTGGATACACCATTTTGAATTTCATACATTTGTTGATATTATATTTGAAATCAGTGACCCCAAAAAATGCCAGGTACATACATATAAGTTAACTTATTCTTACGGAGAAATTTCATAAAAAAGTCTGCCATATTGCTTCCACCATATGTAATTTTCTACTTTCCATATTTAAATTCGAAATAAGCAACTTCTATAACTCTCAGATATGAATTTTCATGGAAATCAGATGAAATTCCAGAAAAAAGTCTGCCATATTGGTTCAGCCATTTTGAATTTCCTACTTTTCATATCATATTCGAAATGAGAGACCCCTAAAACCGCTATATATGAATTTTCATGCAAATCAGATGAAAATCGGATTTTTGGCCAACTTTTCGGTTGATCTGGCGCACTTGGGGGCGCCAAAAGGCTCTCGGACCCCCCTGGAAAAAACCGATTTTATGCCTATGCATATATCATTACAATGCACTAAGTTTTAAAAGAATATTAAAGTGCATAAAGGTGTATAGGAATTGAATCAACCATAATTTTTCATTTTAATTTTGTAACAAATTCGATTAAACACATTTAATTTGCCAAATTTGTAATAAAAATAAGCCTCATTTAATATCCCCAAATGGGAGCCATACCACTTGTAGTTATAGCTTTCCCCATGAATACAGCATTCCACTCATCCCACTGGTTTTACACGTCATATCTCATAATGTTCCAGTAACAAACATCGAATTACAAAACAGGCTTCAGTACTTTTTTCCACAAATATGTATGCATGAAAAACAACATTTGCTTGTTTGTGCTTATTTTTCTGCAGATTATGTTTTGAAAGTTCGAGCATTACTAATTAAACAAGGGAAACGATAAGTAATATATTTTTACATCACCTATTACTAATCCCAGTGTTTATCTCCCTTTTTATCTCCATATTTTATATGGGAGTCACATTTATAAGAAGCAATACAGCATAATTTTCATTCACATTTTAAAATTACTTATAATTGTTATATGAATATGGTACTTGAACCAAACAATGCCTTAAAGATTGAATATTCATTGTCCCACCAATGATTTTGAAGCACGCGTCGAATCTATATTCCAGTGGTGCAGCCATAAATTTGAAATAGAGGGTGCAACAGAAGCTGGTATGCATACACACACACAAAACAAAAAATCCTGAACTATTTCATTAAATCCTTTAAAATGGCATTTTAATTGGTGTATAGTTGTATCCAAAGTTGCATTAGGGGCCATCCTTAAATGATGTCACGCTTAAGGGGGAGGGGGGGGGGGTCTGGGAATATGTGACATTTTGTGACAAGGGGGGGGAGTATATGTAAAACAATGTGATGTCACAAATAAGTAAAGATTTTTGCCAAGATCTTGTGCTTTATTTCCTTAATTTTCTTGAAGTGACATTCACTAACTTTTATTTATTCTCTGTTTTACTTGTCTTTCCTGCCACTGGCCCTCTGGTGGAAACTTGTAAATAACAGTTGAAAAATATAATGCAAAACTAAACCTCACAGAAAAACTCCAATAACTATTATAATAAGCTGTATACTTAATTATCATCTTAAGTTGTTATTGTGTTGGTGTTCTAGTCCTCCTCTATGTTCTAGTCTCCTTGACTGTTATTGTATCATATTCATTTACAGTAAGGTGGCTAAAACCAAGCCATGTGAATGTTAGGTACTATTTTTAATTGCCTACCGTAAAAAGTCTTGGTAAGTTTAAGTCATGAAATGAAGTCATTCTTAATTATAATAGAACTAAAATAATAATCATTTGTTAATTTTTCAAAGAGAATGTTTTGTAAACATTATTTATACAATAATTTTTCTAAAATAATGCTTTTAGTTATTTTTCGTTTTTGGACAAGAAAAAAAATATTTTAGAGAACTCGCTATTAAAATATTGGCAAGTCATCAGTATATACATATTAGTTTATAATTTAAAATTAAATATTTATTTTTGTATTTCAGAATGTAATTAAAAAACTGCTGTTTTATTCAAATACTAGAATATTTTTAACAAGAAAATCAGGTATATATACTTGCATGTACTAAATGATAACTGAATTTTTTGAGTTAAATAATAAAATATGTGAATGGATCTAGTATTTAAATCTTACTTTTCATTGGAATTAAAATAAGGAAAATAATAAGAGCTTCTTCTTTTTAAGGCTTTTAAATATTATGGACTTGATTTGTGCAATATCTATATTTATGTAAATATAAAATAATTATCCTCTTATTTACAGAATGGATAAAGGTGAACTATTTCAATCATTATTTAAGTCATACTTCAAGGCAAAACCATCAAAGAAACCAAAGGATGTGCAGCAAGAAACTGTAAAAATTTGGAATCGTATTTAAAAAATGCAGAATTTACCATCAATAGTGACCTCCATCATTAAAGAAAATGAAGCTTTAGCAGTGAAAAATAAAGGAACTTTATTATGCTTTTTGGAAAAACTATCAAGAGTATCAAATATCACTACTTTGGAGAAAAAAGTTCAAAGTGTAGTTCCTGAGAAATCAACTAGTATTCCTAAAGAACAATCTTCTACATCTTGCATTGTAGATATTGTCAATAAACCAAAAACAAAAGTACAAGATGAACTAAGAAAAAAAATAGATATAATAAACAGTGATTTAGTAGGACTTTATAAAAGAAAGAGTTGTGGACAACTTACTAATGAACAACTCGAAAAACGAGAAAAAGAAAAGAGAACTCGAAAGAGAGCTTAAAATAAAAACATCTGACCAACAACGACAGAAAAAATCAAGAGCTGAAAGAAAAAGAAAACTAGAAGAAATTTGTGAAAAGAATCCAAAAACTAAAGAAGTTTTAAAGAAGAGAGATACAGTAGGTAGACCAAGAGTTGAACTGGATCAGCCAGAGTTGTTAAAAGCTATTATTAATATAGCTATCCATGGTTCTGCATCACATGAACGATGAAATGAAGTTTCTTTGAGAGGTATCAAAACTTTGGATGAGCTTACTGAAGAATTAAATAAGATCGGCTTTAATATAAGTCGAAATGGCATTTATGTTCGCTTACTTCCTAAATGCAGTTCATCTTTAGAAGGGAAACGGCATGTTATCACTGTCCCAGTCAAGCTCATGAAAGCTCAAAATGATGCACACTTCCAACATGTTGATGGGCAATTTTGCAGAGTAACTATTAATCATTTGGAAGAAATTGTTTCAATTCTTGGACCAAATGAAGTATGCTTCTTGAGCCAAGATGATAAGGCTCGAGTGCCACTTGGCTTAACAGCAGCAAAGGAGCAATCTCCATTGGTCATGCATGTTGAGTATCGAGTAAGTTTACCTGATCATGATTGGGTTGTAGCTGCCAGACAAGTTGATACCTTCAGTTTATGCTGGAATTGAAATTTAAAAAAATGGAAATGGTATCCAACTGCAGTAGGATATTCAGGCCCAACCTTTATAGCTATCAGATCCGGTAAGCACTCTTCTTCAACAGCATTTTCACATGCATTTGACTTTGAAATACTTTTGAAGTTACCCGAATTTGAAAGTATCACAAGGTTTCAGAACGAAGTAAAACCGGTGGTAATTTTTACTGTGGATGGTGGCCCTGATGAGAATCCTCGATACCAGAAGGTAATTGATGTTGGAATCAATCACTTTTTAAAATATAATTTGGATGCCCTTTTTATTGCAACCAATGCACCTGGCAGGAGTTCTTTCAATCGTGTTGAGAGAAGGATGGCACCTTTAATTAAGGAACTGTCTGGAGTTATTCTTCCTCATGAGCATTATGGAAGCCATCTTGATTCACAAGGCAAAATGATTAATGATGACCTTGAAAAAGAAAACTTTGAATATTGTGGCAATACATTTGCAGAAATATGGGGGCAAATGGTAATTGATGGATTTCCAACTGTAGCCAAATATATAAGTCCAGAAAATTCGAGATTAACCCTGTAAATTTGTTGACAGCAGATGCTGTTTGGTCATCAAAGCATTTGAGGACTAGCCAATATTTTACACAGATTGTGAAGTGCAGAGACACAAACTGTTGTTCAGCACCTCGAAGCTCAATTTTCCGTATTTTAAGGGTATTTGCATACAATGGAATATCTGCTGCATTTAAGTATTTCATTATCTATAATATGTACATATAAAAAGCAATAATTTTATTTGAATGTATTGAATTTCTTTCATGTAATAACAGATGAAACATTGTACAAATTATGTCTGGACATATCATTAATTTTATATAGCCAATATGACTAAATTAAAAAGGACAAGGTTTTGTGACATGGGCGGGGTTGAAGCTGTATGTGACAGAGGGGGGAGGGGGGGGGGGTCAAAAATCCCAAAAATGCTGTGACATCATTTAAGGATGGCCCCTTACATACATTTACTCTAAAATATTGCTATGGATCTTTAACCACTACAAAGTTAATCAAAAACATTTTTACCTTCCTTGTGTTTTAAAAATTTGGATTGATTCCCTATTATTTTGATACCTCTATAGCTTTAGATTTAATATTTTCAAAACAATTACGAAGATAACAAAATGATCGCGGTTGCTTTACTTATTTCTATGTTATTTTTAAAATAGTTTTTCACACAAGAATTTCTACAAAATGAAATCACAGCAAAATTCATAACATTTACGTGTTTAGTGATAGCGTTCGGTAAAATGTGTTAATCTTCCAGGAATATTAAAATTTTCAGGATTTATACACTGTATAACATTATATTTATTGCAGATTTTCCTACCTTGAAATGAATTTAGTTTTCCACTTCTACCCCTTTTATGGTGGTATGCGCTTTGTCACTCCACCAGAAAAAACCTAAACGAGATGGCCCGTTTATCTGAAGATCTTCACCAGCTGTAGTCCTGAGTTCTGTAATTTCTCCCAGCAATTCACTATTACTTGAGTCTGCACTTTTGCTTAATACAAAGAATTTTTCTAAATCACTAGAGCTAAATCAGAATAACTAAAACTTCACTTTGCAGTTCACTTCCTCTCTCCATCCAGTCCCGGTTTCAACAGTTGGGTTTCGTCAAAGAAACTGTTTTTTTCTATATGTTTATAGGGTCAGCATCTTAGTGTCTAAGAGAAAATAAATATTTACATTCACTAAAAACAGTTTCACCACCGAGAAGAGAATAAATTTGAGCTAAATTAAACCCTTTGATCGCATAACGTGCCACTAGTCACTAGCACCTTTATATACCATTCACCATGTAAAGCAACTTTGCCCCACAGCCATCAAAAAATGTTTACTGTGCAAAGCATCATACTTCCCCATCCTTGATTCCTCAGTCTAGGTATGTCTGGCCATGGAGTAAAGTCCCTTTACGCAGTGAATGGTAAAAAATGGTGCCAGTGACTAAAGTCGCTTTACATGGTCAAAGGGTTAACTAGGTGCCCCAGCACACAATGTACACCACCCACAACAAAGTTGGATAATATTGTGAAATCAAGATATAAATCATTTACCCTACTAGTCTTTCTTGAACCAGTGCAGTCTTGCATCTGTGATAACGAACTTTTCTGTTTACATTTTACGATTACCCTTGCACCACCCCTGGCTGCCCCACTGATTTTAAACATGAAAATTTTGCATCTTTTGGGTTAAAAATCTTCTGTCAAGGGCAGTCACATTGTTGCTCCTTGGACAAATTTAGGACATCGCATAGACCACTCCACCCCACGGCACTGTCAGTATCCCTACCATCCAATATTTGAACTACATGCATGCAATAATAAGCACAAAAATTTAATTTTAATAACAAATAATATATCTCTTCCTGTCATGTGGATGGGTTTTTGCACTTGTTAATAACTATCAAAATGTACTGTGTATACAAGAAAAATAATACATAAGTAATTATGCTACATTAGAAAAGAAAGCATCAATGTTCGTCCGCTTGAGTATTTTTATTGTTGACTGTATCACAAATTTCTCCACATCACAGAATTTCTGGAAGTCTTTCGTCTTTGCAGTACCACTCGGATGTTACTTAGCACTTCCAGTGCTTGAACAACTGCAGACTGAGATGGAAGAATGGTCACTTCTTCCTCTTCATCCGAACAAGACTCATCTTTTGTCTCTATGTGTTTCATATGAGATCCTCAGTCATTTCCTCACACACAGGCAATATCTTGTCAGTATCTATGTAGCCTGGGAATGTGCAAGGACTTAGATGACACAACCTTATCTCATCCTTCTGGCTCATTTTGTTGCATGTCATCATCATAATGTAGTTTCATTATTTTCTTACTTCACAAATGTCTCAAGCAAGCAGCAATGTGTTGCAATTAAATTTTGTTCCAACTCATTATAGATAGTAGTCGGGTGTTGTGAGACTCTGCCTTCAACTTGGACATGAAAAAATTGTTCTTATATCCTTAGTCTAAGGGTGGAGTATGGACTGTAAATCATAAGTAGCTCTGGAAATGATACCACAGATAGTTCGTGCAAAAAATTCAGGGCAAGTTATAATACGCTTGTTATAGTGAAGTTGCTGCAAAAATAGCTCTCGTTTTATGTTATTTTTTCGTGTATTTAACCTTAAGAAATTGATGGGTATTTTTGCTCACTAGAATTAAGTACTTGTTATATACCACACTCATACTATCTTGGTTACACATTATATCTTTATTTGTGTGCATATGCACAAAAATTAAAGTGTGCCTAATGGATAGATGCAGGCTAGATTAATTAATTAATAAGCTATTATTCTGGATAAAAATAAATGTAACTGAAAATAAATCAACTGTAACTTTAATTGCATTCACCAAGTTTTCCTCAATTAATATACAACTAGCACATTTTCAGTAACAAGTGTTTTGTAAACACACTAGAGTTAAGTTTACAAATTAAGCTTTAATTACCTTTTGTTTTACTCAGTCGTACTATGTTAAATAATCAATTTAACATTTTCTTATTCCTGCCTCATTTGATTTCCTTAAAAAAAAAAGGAATACTCAACAGGGACTATCAAAATAGGAGTTCCCTTGTGTTTATGCTATAAATAAGTAAAAGATGTCTTGTTAGTTACAATATGAAGATATCTTACCTTTGGCAAATTGCTCAAGATAGTGATATTATGCTGATGCTGCTATTAATTAGCCATATTGATTTATTATACCTTGTCAGTGCAGAAACAACTATCATTTATAATTATCATATTTATTAACTTAATACCATATGTACAATATAGTCTTTAAATGCATTTGTGGAGTAAAGTTAACATTTAAAAAAATCTAATCAAAATCATAGAGCAGATAATCACCAATTCAGACTAGGTAGATACTTCCAAATACTAAAAAAACACCAAAAAGAACAGCTAAAATTTCCAATAGAACATTCTGAAAGTTCATCTTAAATAGAATAGAAACAATTTCACTTGATTTAGAAGGATTTACGCACAATAATCATAGGAGATATCAAAAAACACCAATTCAGCAAAAATAATTTCTTTAAGGCTGATCAAAGGGACTGACTTTGAATGCTCAATTGCTTAAGCCAATTTCCAAGGAAATGTGTAACTTTGTACTGTACCATATTGCATCTGGTGTAATAGAAGTATGAGAAGCCTGAATTAACTATCTAAAAATGTAGGTATTGCTTTCATTTTTCAGGTGATTTGACTGATATGAAAATACACAAAACTCATTGTCCTTGTTTACACAGTAAACAAGAGATATTAAAGTTCACATCTTCCAGGCATTTTCTGATTTTTTATCATAGTGTGAGATTTAACTTTTCCACCATACCCTTCAAACAGTTGTTAAACTATATGACAAACTACAACAAATTTTAACAAACACCTTCACTGGTGTTGGCAGTGAAAGGTATATTTATTTAGCACAACAAATGCAACACTTGGTGTAAATATCTTCAATTCACTCCAATAAAGGTCTTTTTCAACAATAAGCATTACTCTTGAGGCATTGGCTTTTTCCGAGTATAAATATAGACACGATTAAGGGTTTTTTTATTGACTCGTTAAATTTATAAAATTTCTAATTTCTCCAATAGAAAATTTGAACTTACGTATTCAATTACAGCATTGTCCAAGCATGATTAGAAAGATTTCAAAATTAAGATGCAAAAAATGTAAATAAATAAAATTTATAAGCAAAAAATTCCATTTAATCCAAATGGAACAATAAGCTAAGGTAACATCATAAAATTAAACACAAATGTAATTCCAATTGCTCAATTTATATAATTAATAAATAAAAAAGTAAAATAATTAGCGATTCATAAAAATCTTATATTTCTGAAGACAGAGAATATCTAATAACAGAGTTTAAAAAAATTAAAAAGTTCACAAAACAAAACAATCATACTTTTACAAAAAACATATATTGGTTGAAATGTTACAAATCAACCATATTTGGACTCATATTTTCATCATTTTTCACATAATCAGAAACTAAAACATTTATAAATGCTTTTTTCATAAAAATTACCTTATTAAAACTGATAAAAATGAGCATTGAGCAAATCAATCTAATATTTCCTTCATTCTTTGAGAAGTACAGTTCTTTAAATTTGCTGCCTCAAGAGTAAGCTTCCAAATCCACAAGTTTTATAATGATAATAAAATTTTCATTTTCATAAAGTAACTAATACTTGTACTTTGATGACCAATAACTTACTAAAAAGAAAAACTAAAAAAATTGTACAATTATACTCGATACTCAGGGATGGAAATGGTGGTATATGCAGGTATATGTCGTATACCTAGTTCCAGAGTGGATTTTTTACACAGTTGTGTATTTATATCCACCCCACTGCTCTTCCACTGATTCTGGAGCATATGCCTAGTTCTGAAAACCCATTCCTACCCATCAATACTGACACATAAGGATAGGAAATACAGTAAAAAACACCTGTAACATCATTTCTTGCTTATAATGACAAAATGTGTTGCATTGCAAACTTCTCTCACTTCTGATATTTTCCAACTGCTATAATAACATATTCAAAGATCTGGAAATAATTTTTTCATAAGCCATTAATGAATTGAAACAAAATGAATTTTGTCACATTCAAGTACAAAAATTACCAGAATTGTAATATCATATTAATTTCTTTCTCTCTATAATTTGAGATAATCTGATACCAAGTTTTTTGACAAGTTGATCAAATATAACTCTAGCTAAGGATTTATCCAAGTCTTATGCCTGTGTAACTTTAAAAAACCTAAAATAAGATTAAGTTACAGCATCAAAGAAATAATAATAATCAATTTCCTAGGTGCATTTCTTATCCGAGTTGAAGCTATAAATTTCCAAAAACTAAAAAGAATGTGAACATTTTGAATAGCACAAAGATATTTTCAAGTGCTAGAAGAATTTTAACAATTTTAGCAAACAAATAATTTCATAAAGCTAATCTATTTTGTTTTTGCAGTTATGATCACATCATCCAAAGTAAGCTTTTCATCAATTCCTTTGCAATGAGTGATAATATGATTAACAATGAGGATTGAAGTGAGAATTTCTAGATTTCCATAATGAATTAAGGACTTTGATACTATTGTCCATGTAAATTTTTAATTCATTTTCAAATATCTAGCTATGAAATAGGAATAATGGCTGCAGTAAAACCTAACATGATATTTGGACTTAACCAAATGCTACCCAATCACTCAGATTGTGCCAATAGAATAAATCTCACTGATCATGTAACATTTTTTTAAGATTCATATTTTTGATAAACCTATGTATCTAATGGACCTTATACTTTTATTAATATTCAACACTTTTTAGATATAAATTCCATCAATCAATACATGCTTCTTTCTTTAGAATGGGCATCATTATAAGTACATGTTATTTTGACACATTAATAGTGTTTCTTGACAGGAAAAATAATAAATTGAAAATGAAGAAATAATAGTTTTTTTTGGTAATTGATTAACCTTTGGTATAACAATTTAACGCAGCAAGACAATTGTTTTGTATACACTTACGTGATTCATTATACATAAACCTTACGTCCTTGGCAATATAATATAACAGCAGCCATTTCCAAGTACGCAAATAAAACTGCTACAATGTATTCTATTACTGCTCAATAACGTTTTGGACGATGTAAAATTTATACAGTACCAAATTCATGCCATAAAGTCCTGAGTATTATTGCATGACTCCATTTTCAAGCAATGTTAACTTTTATGTAAAAAAAATACTATCAACTTACACAAAGGAGAGCAAAATTCAATTAAATATCAGGGATCATGACATGATGGTCAGCCAAGAACACATAATGATGCTGATCATTTCTATATTACTATGGAAAATTTCAGGTCAAACTTTCCATATAAGTGCAAATGAGACAGAGTGTATTAAAAGTTTTGTTTGTTCGAACATTTACCCAGCAAAGGTACCATAAAAAAAATAGGCATGACTACACTTACCAACTACATCGATGAAGTAACAAGGCCTAATATGGTACAAGTTGCTTATCACAGGAATTCAATGGCTGAAGAAGATTTTCCATACATTCACGCATCATTAGAACACAAGAGTGTTCAAGTCATTACTGACTTGCATTTAAGACCTCATCAGATAGTATACACAGACAAGGAATGTTTTACTTCTCAAAAGTGACAGGCTAGAAGATTCTAGAATAAATAAAAGACTTGTTGGGTTCTGCCTATGTATGGGGCTACTAACAAGCAGAGATCGACCCCACTGTAATTCATCGAGACAGAGACGGAAAGGATTCCTTTCTTTCATTACACCCGATCTCTGCTAACTTTCATACGGTAATGATCACAGACGTTCGTGTATATACAGAAATGGAACCCATGCAAAAGTGAATGGAATTTAAAATGATGAATATGCATTCCCAAAGTCTCTGAAAAAATGCATCCATTCTATTTTTTTCCACTTCTTGGACATTCACTAAAAGGACAGGAGGAGAATGAATAGGATCAATCACTTGTAAATAGCGTCTTTGATGCTCTGACACGGTTTTTAACTAGGAAGTGTCTCCTACTTATGGAAGCCACTCTTCCCCAGATTCGCTCAATTCTCCTGCATCAAAAATTGGAGGAGAAGGTGGTTCGGGATTCACAACCTAAAAAGAAATGTAATTTTTTAAAAAATCTTATACAATGTCAACAGCTGCACACATTTTACACATTAAAGACAATAAACTTTGCAGCTCCATGGCTATTGGAGCTGCTTCTTTTATCAACTGGATTACATCCTAAGGTGTGCCTGATAATTCCCTTTTGAATTGAAGATTTTAATAAATGTCAGTGTTTTCAGCCAAAAACTGAACCATCCATAAAAAATTAAACATCTCTGAACTTGAAAATTCTTCATCTAATAACTGCTCAGTTCTAATCATATAATAACTATTTTCAATTTTACAATAATACTTCAACATTAAAGAAATCATAACAATTTTTGAAAAACATGTCTAAGAACTTGGAAAGCACAATCATAAATACAGCAATATTGACAACCATTTTTATAAATACCTTACATTAACATGGTATATTACATTTGAAATAAAATAAGTCATAGGCAAATAATTCAGGAAAATATTTTTCCAAGTAAGAAATCATCAGAACATTTTGGTAGATGCCATGCTTCAATTTCAAGAAAGTGATTAGGAAAATATCAATTCTACGCCCTCAAACAATTAGTTTATGAATAATTAGGCATTCATATAACATATAACTTACATTTTTACTATGAATAACATTCTTCAACTCTAGAATATTAAAATTTCATCAAGCTGAAGCAGATCTGAAATAAAATAGCAGTAATCCAGAAACTAACCCTTTCTAAGGAACCTTCTCTGGATGACGATCTGGAACGATTCTCTTCCTTCACCTTGAATTCGACGCCATCTCGCAGTGCTACTTTTGATTCTGCCAAGCGAGATGGCTCTTCATCCAAATGTTTTGAGATTTCCTTAGGCCCACTGGCTCCATTTCCAACATTCTTTTCTGAATCTCCGTGATGAGCAGCAGAGGTAGACGCATCTACATCTATCTTGGGAGAGCTTCCCTTTCGCAAAAGAATTTTTCGACCGTCAGGTTTAGCTTTGAGTTCTGGTTTATTAGTCTTCCTCCGAAGGGTTGGCACCTCTTTAACACTTCCTCCTTTATGTGAATCTGGTTCATCTCTATCCTCTGTACTGGAGCTAAGAAACTGAAGCGTCACCTCCTGCAAAGAGATGGAATGCACAAAGAATGATAATGCCAAAATTATAAACATTAAAAGTACTTAAAAGAATAACATGCTCATTTCCTTTTTCTCGCAAATATTTTCAACTGGTCCAAAAACAATGACCTTTGAAATTTTAAATAATCCTCAGGTTTGAGTGCCACTTATCTACACTGTTGTATGGCTGTTCTCTGTAATAATTATTGATTTTCTTCATATTGCAATATAAATAAAAAAGTAGCAAGGATTGTTTAATCACTCGGTCTTTAAAAAGAAAACACTTCCACTTCTAACCCGCTTTACAGGATTTTACAACATATACTCAATATAGTTGGAAATGATCTAGGAAAATTTGATCCAGGATAAGAGCCAAATATTCACATGAAAATAAATTGTCATAAAATTAGGACCAAAATATTTGCATTAAAAGAAATTTTACAATGAAACTGGCAATATTATGAATAAAAGTTAAGACGACAATTAAAGAAAATTCCAATTCTCTATTTTGATAGTTTGTAATTATAATTTAAAAAATACCATTACTTAAGTTGGACTTGGTCACATATACTTGAATATAAGATAATACCTACATCTTCAATTTCAATAGGAGAAACTGGAAACTATATCAACGAAGAAAAAACACAAAATTAATGCAGGTTAACAATGCATCTGCAGTAAATTTATTTGTTATCATTATAAACTCTAATAATCAATTATTCATTATAGCATTTAATATGATAAAGTAGAGGATATGGCACTCGGCCATTATCATTTCCAAAGCATGAATATTAAAATTTAAACAATCTTCTGGTATCCATAATATTAAAGAAAGGCTTGTTTAATCCATATACACTAAAATCTCTTACCCTAATCGTGGCTGCAAGAGTCTTCCGCACAACCAACCCTTCATATGCTACCCCATTGGAGAACTTTGGCTGAAGATGACTATATACTGAATTCATGGCACTTTTCACTGCCTCAGAAATTTCAGCTGGCCTGTTACTCTGAAATAATGAAATTTTATTAATTATAAAGAGATGCATCTAATTAAAAGTTTAAATTAAAAAGTGAAAATGAACAACAGGCCCTGTTGTGCCAACTGTTAATGCAAAGTTAAAGAATATTGGATAATGTCCACTTTTACTCAAACTTGACATTCAACCTAATGGAAAACTTTTTTTGCTTTTGTTAGTGTTACACACAGCATTTATGGACAATGAGGAAATATTTCAAAATATTAAGAGCTTCTGAGATATGGATTTGACATTTTATTTGACTGAGAATAATACAGATGACAACGCATTAACCTTTTCCATCAGTTGATCAAGGGAGTACCGACATCAATATTTCCCCACTTAACTCATATATTGGGGAAGACTTGAAATTGCATTTTTATAATTTCCATAATTTTTATTATAAGCCCAGCATTATGTTTGGCTAAATATATTTTTACTACATCTCTGAAACTTTTATGTGTCTCATCTTTCACTAAATATATCCGCAGCATTATTTCAATCAGACTACAACCAACTCTAAGATGACCAGATTTTAGGGATGAAAAATGCAATTTTACATTTGAAATGTTATCTTAGCTTTTCTCAAGTAGGTTTCTGCAGGTTTTTGGCTCCCTCCTATCTCGTGTTTTCCTGCAAGCTGGCATTTACCAAACATGAAGAATTATATTAATATTTGTCTTTTTCCAGTCATAAATCCTTTATTTTTACTTTCTCCATATATGAAGTATAGAGAAAGTATTGTTTTCATGAAAAAAATCGAATTTGAGATATCAATGAAAATACATGTTTTAAGGTCCCCTGAACACATTTTGACTATTTTCTCTATGATGTCTGAGTGTCTGTCTGTGTGTGACAGATTATTGTGGGCGCTCTAACTCAAAAACTATTAATCAGGTCAACGCAAAATTTTATAGTTAACATTTTTATAGAAGTTAGAAGATCTGATTAGTTTTTGGTAAAAATCAGTCGACCGGAAGTGGGTGTCACTTATTCGTTATTTTGAAATATTTGCTTTAATATTTGATAAATGTCAAAATGTATCGGAATAAAAGTTGTAGGAAATTTCATTTTCTACAACCTGTTTGATGCATTTTTCCATATAAGAGATATCTTATCTTTTTAGCTGCCACCACCATGCCACCTACCGAAGACTATTGTTAACAATTGACACTTAGTTACATCTTAGTAACGCTCCTTTTTCTTTTCTTAATTGTCAACCGGAAGTAAATATTGACAACGATCACAGAGCTAGCATGTAATTTGCCATATAAATATGGAGAAAATCATGAGTTGCCCACATCAGTTTATTTTCTATATGTTCAGCTATAATTATACCCATTATAATTCTTTAAATTGCAAAATTGTATTTCTTTATGGACTTTCATATTTCTTGAGTTCAGTTTTATCTATTTGTTTTAATGAATCACGGATAGGTTTAGGGATAAAAGTGAGCATACCCCCCTCAACCTCACCCAAATGAAGTTAAACATCAAATATCAATTTTCAGTTTTGACATCAATCTATGTTTAACCTAGCATATAATTCAACATGGTGTATATGTCAATCTCAATTTTTAGTATGAAAATTCATGTTAAGGCATTTACTCACCATACAAGTAGACCTATCTCTTTTACTTAACAAATACTTTTTATGGTATCTTTCTTCACACAAAATTGAGATCTTGTACAATTAAAGTTTTGAATAAAACATGGAAACAAGCATCTCAATCATGAGTAGCTGATTTGATAACTGGAATATATGCAGGAAATCCCACTCTGGAAATATGCAAGATATTCCTCTAGATTCACATGAAATGAATGGCGTCACATAATACCGTATTTACTTGCATATGAGCTGCACTTTTTTCCAAAATTTTCATTCGAAAAATGAAGGTGCGGTTTATACGATAATACAAAGCAAAATAATTTCAAAATAGGATATTCTGAAAATAATATTCCCGTTAGATAGATCTCGTGATTTTCTCTAGAATGCAGTATGGACAGAATCAACATCGGAGCGATATTTTTAATACATAGTATCTTTTCGCAATGCTTCAAGTGGAGCCATATTTTCAATACATAGTATCTTGTCGCAACATTTCAAGTGGCCCCCTTGCCTGGTTATTACTTCTCGACTCTTATGGAGCTTACAATGTAGTCTTGAGGTATTTGATTGGTTAGATCCAACTCAGTGCAACTTCAGCACAAACACTGTTACTGTTACCGAGTAAATACAGTATTTTTACGGTAATACAGCATAAATGAACATATTGTCCCGAATATAAAATGACCTCGAATATAACACAACCCCAAATAACCTTCAGCCAATCTAACACAAGTTCCTTATTCATCCACCCCTTCTCCTGCACATGAAAGATTACACCTGATGATAACTTTTCCTTTGGCATCCTTTTACAATTTAAAATTATGTGGGAGTCAGGTTTTGCCTGTCGGCCGTAACTGCAAGCATAACAGTTATCCTTGATTTCTCATTTCCGGTGGATTTTAACAACAATGATTTAGCTACGACTATTTTAAAATTGATGTTATAACTTTGTCGGATTCCTCTGTTAACCTGAGATTTGGAAGAAACTTTTTTCTCAACATGACCAACACCCCTTTTGTCACCCATTGTTAAAATAATGGATGACTAAAAACTCACTAAGGTAGTTACAAAGAATATGCCGATGCACTTATAGCCTCAATTCAATGACTAATTAGGGGTTCAGCCGCTGACTGAACTTGATCTATTCTTGCCTTGAATGCTTTTCAAGTACAATGTAATGCACGCCTAATGTGACTACAATGTAACAAGTATCTTGTATCTCGTAAACAGAAGTGCAGAATGTACGGTGATTTTTTGAAACATGATTTTACGATCTTTTAAAATCACTAGTACTCGAATATAACGTGAGGGCTACTTTTAAAATTTCACTTTTTGGAAAAAAACATCGCGCTATATTCGGGACAATGTGGTCCAGTATTTTTTTTGCTTAATTTTTCTTTGCTTGCTTACTTATTAGAAGCAGGTGGGAAGAAGAGCAGTAAATTTACGGATTTCTTGAGTTGGATCCGGGCCAAGTCAGCTGAGAAAGGATAACTGACTTTCTAAAAACTTTTTTCCATTTATGATGTTGAAAAATCCTGGGTGCGGCATATATGCAGTGGTGGCTTATACGTGAGTAAATACAGTATCATTCTTTGATTTTACTACAATAACATTTATTCAAACTGACTAATACCATCATTATGACCCCAATGAAAACACACATACAAACCTGTGTAGAAGCTAATTTTAATGAAGTATCTTCAAGTTCTTTCTTTATGAAAGCATTCTCTTTTTCTAGCAATTTACATTTCTCTTCCTCAGTAACTATCCTGGCAGTTAATTTTGATTTAGCCTCAGCCATTTCCATCTCCAGCCTCTCTTCCTTTTCCCTCCACTCAGCTCGCTCTTTTTCAAATGCTGCGAGCAAGTCACCTGATTGCTGCTGCGGCTGCTGTAACTGTTGTTGAGGCTGCTGCTGTTGAGGTGATCTATCCAGCTGAAATTGAAAAATAAACCAACGGCTGTATAGTGTTCTGCATTTATTATTAAATGTACAATATAATACTTTAATATTCTTTTACGTTAACAACCTGTGAAGATGAAAGACCATGTCAATTGAAATGTTACAAATTTCCGAATGCAATTTTTTCGGAAATAGTCATCGATATATTCGACGTTTTGTAATATCACACGTTGAAGTTCTCTGTATAGTCTTAGCTTGCTTCTCTGGTCTACTCAATGGTCTGCTGCATTGCTTTCTTGGCTTCTTATAAACACCGACTCTTTGGAGCCTATGCCTGGTTATTAACTCTCTCTCTTAGAGAGAGAGAGAGAATGTTATAGCATTTGGACGCCTAACAAAGAGAAGTATTGTATTCCTATCGTCCATTCCGTGACCACTTAGCCTAGCTCACAAAATCTTCACTGAAATTACATCCTCGAGGTTTCACAATGACGGCACCAATATACAATGATTTGTTGCCTCTCGAGTTTATTTAGTCTTGAGAATATGAAGTGTTCCTAATAATAGAATGAGAGCACGATGAGAAAAGTGCTATTCATCAGAAGATATATCATGAAGAAAACAGGGAGGGTCCCTTCCATCACTAAGACGCTGTAGAACGATCCGTTTTCATTTCGTCTCTTGCCTCTTTACGATACTAGCCGACTGCAGTGCAGCTGTGTTCCAAGAATATACACATGTTTATTTAGTTATTTGCATAATCTGTCCATTTAGTTTTTACAAAGTACAGTTATATTTTAATATACTATATATTTTAAAGTAGACAAAAAATTGGATGTTAAAATCGTAACTTTCGAAATCAATTTTTATAATGTTAATAAGAGCCAAATGAACAAAAGAAATTGCTTAAATTCCTAAAAATATAAGAAATTATCCATGTGATTAATTTCTAATAAAAGAAAATATTACGAACTGATAATGTAAAGAATAAAAAAGAGATGTGAGAAAGAGTTTTTTGACAGTTATCCATTCATGTACACTAAAAAAAATTATATAAGTCAATTTAAGAGTTCACAAAACGTATTCTATTTATAGAATTCAAATAAAAAATCATTCGTCAGTGTTAAACAAAAATATCATTCTATAAGAAATCTTTATAATCTAAATACGGCAAATTAAAAGAGTCGCGGCAAGGGTCCGTACATGGTACGGATCCCGGCGCTGAAGGGTTAATGAGTGTAACTAAGTCAGATATTTCTCCATATATTAACCAATTAAATCCCAGATTATTTTTAAAATTTAATTTCGTTTTTTTAAGGAAAACTTTGTATTTGGACTCTATTGATCTTATATACTGGCTTTTATAATTTTACCACTATTTGTTAATACTTTTTTGGATGCCAACTTAAGTTGCTGTTGGGCAAATAGGTCTTCTTTTTCTGAATATATTTTTATGCAGTGGCTGAACTCCTAATACATACTATAACTTAATTTAAACATATTAATGACATAAAACATACAAAATACATCAATGAAAACTTTTAAAATATTACACACTAGCGTGACTGCCTGTCAATTATGACGGGTATGGGTGAATCAAGTATGAATACAATAATTTTGATGGAAGCCATAAAAACTCCATTCAGACATTGCACTTGTGAAACTAAGTGATTCAAAAATACGAATATATTATTGATTTTAATTGATATTCACAAAAAAATTCATGACATCTTAATCATATAGGAGAAATGCTGACATTTTTAAAGCAATCTGAATGAAGGAGGGATACACATTTTTAGCTAAATAAATTGTTCATTTCATGTTGGTACTAGCAGATACTTCGTGCCTTTTGTAATTATGTGACCTTGAGAATTCTGTCTTAGTTCTTAAATATCTGCAGTAGATGGATTTCTTCAGGAGTGGTAGCAATCCTGAACAGCCTTCTCAGGTAAAGCACACACGTCAAAAATGCAAATAGAGAATATTATTTCCCAGTTATCGGTAGATAAGACATCCCTAGGTGAAAGACTCATCAACAACTCATGCTAAAAACCATCACAACCACTTTTTTATCCTAATTCTAATGTGGTATGTGGCCAATTACTTATCATATTTTTATTGTTTTGTGCAACATAAGTATATAAACAAGTGTAAAATCTGAGGACATGAAAATATGAATTTGATACATTCAAGTTATGTCACAATCTACATGTCGTACTGATTAAAGCTGGCATGTAAATTTATACGAAAAAAACAGATTTAGTACAGTAAAAGCCTAATGGCAACTTTAGTTGCCAGCAATATTCAACAGAATATAAATAGCACACAAATAACTTTTGCTTTAAAATACTACCTACACAAATTTTCTACAATATTGAAGAACATATAAATGCGAAAATAATTTTAAGATACAGATTATCTGATGTCACAAATAATACTAATTAAGCCATATATCCCAAGAAATTACTAAATATCAACCAGTAGGATTAAAATATACATTAAACTATGGTTAACTTTGATTTATAAGCGTTTTTCTTTTATAAGCATACACAGTCAATCAAACATATATATGTATATGAAATAGTTTGTACACTGTATATTGCTGTTTATTTTATCTTCAGATCATTTCGTAAGTCGAATGAAATATTTTAATGATTCGAAAATGAAGTTGCTAGCCAAAATTTGCTTAGTCTATGAGGGGATGAGTATTTTCTCCCGCTTCAGTCAACTGCATAGTGACAAAATTGTTTGACATAATCTCATAAAATTTGATTGGGGGTGCCACGAGGATCGAGCGAACAGGAAAGTGTGCCTTGAAATTAAAAAGGTTGCAGAGCACTGTTAAGAGAAAGCCTGAAAATGAGGCTAGATATAATTTTCTACCTTAAATAAATGCCGAAAGGAGGAGATTCAGAGGTCACACAGGCAGTAAATGAATTCACCTCGCGGAGCAAGGCACGGAATTGACACATGTTGCGCATAGGGTAAGACCCCTTAGTATACAGTGTGCCCTCAATTAATGTCATTAATTTGTTCCTGAAAATAGCAATGTTGAATGAAACAACGTTAAATGAATCAACATTTCCCATAAGAATCCATATTATATAATATAATCCGTTCCAAAACTTAGGGTTAAAAACATTTCGAAATGCAAAACAACGTTATATACTGCATTTTATGGAGCTTAATGGTGCCATGTGTGATATTAATGGTATCCAAGCATAAGTATATCAATAAAACCATGCAGTAACACAGAAATGGCATAAAAGAAACAAATAGTATGATATAACTTCATCTTATGGCGCCCAACATCGGCAAAGGCTGTTTCACAATAGTACCTCTAATGTCAAGAAAATGGTACTACGTAATACCAATCCAGTGAAATGTACTTGTACGAGCGATGGAGTTCATGAGTTAACATTGCTAGAAAATAAATGCAACAAAAACATTATTTCTTGCAGCAGTTACTGTATAATTAATGAAAATCTGCCATAATCGAGGTAAATAAAAACTTTATGTAGTTGCTCTTATTGAACCAAGTTTCATTACGTCCAAAGAAGGATAATCACTCTGTCAAGTCACAGCTTAAACAAACGAAAATAAAATCAAGAGACGTTAAACTCAAGTTATCCCAATAGCACAGAATAATTTTAAGTTTATAAATGGGGCACTCAGCAGATCTTCCTTTCTGTAAAACTCACAAAGCTTTTAAGGCTTCTATTAAAGGGGATTAAGAGGATTCTAATGACTGTTGGAGGGATTTCGAGAAGGAGCCCAAAACTACTACTCTTTGGAACCATTGCTACAAAATATCACCATGCAAAAACTGCAAATTTAATAAAAATACGTCAATCCAGAACACTTTTCCCACTCAAATAAGGCGATCTGCCACAACAATATGTGAGAGCCATCTATGCAGTATTTTTTCATGCGTTATTTCAGCTCGGAGCTCACGGACAATGTTAACTGGAATATGTGCAGTAATTTTTGAATGGCATTAACATGAATCAACGTTAATCAAGGCAATGTTAAACCGAGGACACCTGTACATTAACATGAAATAAACTTCCTGTAGATTACAATAAATTAAAAATCTCAATATCTTATTAATTTAAGAAGATTATAATGGTTTAATTTTAATATAATATGCACAGAGAGGATTAACAATGTAATAAGATTGCCCATAATATAACTTTACCCAAGTCCTGACATGCATTACAATTTCTTCTCCATAAACTAACCTTGCCCATTATAGCATCCACTTTATCAGTGAGCCGCCCCATTGCCATCCTGAGTTCAGCATTCTGAGTCCTGGTTTCTGATAAGAAGACAGACAAGTGCGGATCTTGAAAGGTAGGTTGATTAGATGGTCCAGTCAATGCCAGAGAATGAGAAGGGTAGGAATATTGCTGCAATGAAAATCAGCCCAATGTAACAGATTCAAAATTCAGAGCAAGACTTAACCAATTCTCATTTTTCATATTCACTGTCAAAATCTACCATAATTATTGAAGCCTACAGGAGTAGGTCATTCATAATTTACATATTAAAATTATTTATACATGTATTAAGAACTCGACTCTTGAAAGCAACAAAGCTCAATTTTACTACTATTAGGATTTGACTCCTTTTAGACAAAAAAATATTAAAACAAAAAAATGATTTTTCGAGTCTTTAATAAAATTAAATACCTTAACTTCATCACTAATCTGTTTCACAAGGCTGATATACAAATTTGCTAATTATTCTATCTTAACTCGATCATTAAGGCCATGATTTTGTTCCTTACTTTGGGATTACTTTTTCTACCAAATAAATACGGCAGTGCAATCACATAACACCTTACTACCAAGGCCGGATTATGGGAATTGGGGGCCCTGGTGTACAGTTTTTCATAGGTTACTGCCCCACAACCCACACACAGTTCCCCGGGCTTCTATGGGGTCTGTCTAATCACGGGACCCTGGTACAACTGTGCCCCAGTTAATCTGGCATGGCTTACTATGATGTAAATACTATTAACCTGTCCTATCCAAGAAAGAGTACCCCTAGCATTTGTCACTTCCAGTTATTATTCCTACAAACACACAAATCTGTCAGTGATTAACGAGATTCAGGTAGCAAATTGAAATAAGCAAAAAACAAGGGCAGATAAGACCCAAAGAGTCAAGTAAGGAAAGTGTGTGCAAAGTGAGTTTAGCCCTTTTAACAAAAATGAAAGTTTATTCAGTTCTGTTCTCTTTATGTTACATATAAAAATTGATAATGTTATTCTATTAACTTCAAAAGTTGCCAATAAAGAAATCTGTTGAAAATAAAAATTATAAATTCCTACAAGAACGCCAAAAATAGCCTACTAAAAAGATTTCCAACTTTTCTGAATTCATAGTCAAGTCATATCCTTACTTTGGAAAATCATTAGAAAAGTTGCATTTTGAAATCATTGCAGTCTAATGACTTAAGGGCTGAAATTCAAGTGAACAAACATTCCACTACCTGATGCTGTTGTGAATGTCCAAGCAAGGTCGATTCTGGCCTAGAGGGAAGGGTATATGATGATGCAGCAGGAACATTGGAGTATTGAGGGGGAGAATGCCAGTAGACAGATGACTGGTAAGGTGGCTGAACCTGAGGAACTCCAATTGGACGTGGTTGAAGTCTAGGAGGTGGTGGTCGGTTCCCAGAGCTAATTGGCATTGGTTCTACCTATTGCAAATATTCAATCAAAAGTGATTTTCACAATGAAATATGTACATCACGTTTATATTATAATGAAACTATAAATATTCATAAACTAAAAATCAAACAATTAGAATAAATTAAATGACTGATGGAAACAAATCAGTCCATTTCACACCATATGTATATAATAAATTTTTGTTGGTATTACTGAAAAACTAGAAAATTAAAATTTAACAATTTCATGAGACAAAATGTTAGAATCCAAGAAAAAGTTTCAGTAATCTTTTCTCATATCTAATAAACCATATATTTCTTTTTAAAATCTTTTAAGAAAATATAATAATAACTAATAGTACAAAACAGCAAATGTAAATCAGACTTTTTGACAAATAGGCTATTTAAATGGCTTTAATGAAGTTGACTCTAATCATCCTTCTATAGTGAAAACATGAACAGACTGAAGGAAGCGCCATGGGATCACCTCTTTCTCCTATAAACTTATATATGGAGAAATTTGAAAGGAAGGGCCTGGAGACCTCCAAAAAGAAACCACAAAAGATCGTTTACCTTCTACTCTCTCCAAAGGCATATATGAAGTTCTGTGGACTTGCGTAAAATCCTACATCAGACAAACCAGACCTTCAATTGATTGTAGACTACAGGAGTACTGCAGGTTGTTGAAAAACAAAGATTCCAGATTGTCTACTCTCACCAAACAGGCCCTATCAAGACACGGGCATAACATCGTCCTAGAAGATGTTAGAGTCATCACCAAAGAATCGTATTATTTCCAGAAAATAATTCAAGAGATGGTCAAAATAACCATGAGACCATTTAACTTCAACTGAGAAGATGACTATATCCCCTTCTCTACTAGGAAACAATTCCATCGGCCGGTAAACAACCAGATGGTTAAGGACCAATGGTTGATGAAAACCAAAGATGGGACCAATGAACAGACAACGGCTGGTGAAAGGCACAACAATACATATACCAGAACCCAAGGAGGAAGCAATACTTCAACCTGAAGAAGCCAATGGCATTGTTGGCAAATTGCTGTCAACCATTTCAACCTGATCATGCAGCAATAGCCTTGGTGCTAAGTTCATTTCTTTATGATATCTAACAATATCAATAAATCAAAGAGCCATTTGGTAATTTACCATGAGGCACCCATAAACATGGAAATATAATCAGCCCACTTTATCCGCAATTAATGCGTTCCTGGAAATCGTTGCATAAAGTGAAATCACAGAAAATGAGTTAATTATAACATGGTATAATAGAGAATGTGATCCTAAATCGTGAACCAAAAATTCAACTATAACTGCTTATTTCAAAACAGTTATGTTTATTAATAAATTATAATACAATATAAAACAAATTCCATGGATGGTATGGAAGACAACTTGCTCGAATTTGAATAAGTTGTGATGAATGAACAGGACAGCAAAAATAAGGAAAAGAAATTGAGGAGAGGAGATATAAGTAGTAAATTTACTTTTTTTATTCATCCTCTTCATGTTAGCTTGATATACATATATGTAAAAGTTTTTTGTCAGTGAAACTAATTTTTTTAGGAGTCATCTTAAATTAAAGGTCGTCTTCCTTTCGGGTAAATATGGTAATTTCAATAGGACACTGTATTTATAATGAATATGATATGAATATTTCATAAATAATGATTATTTACTGCATAAGATTTTGTTAAAAATATATATGAAAATAAACCAATAATAAAAAATTAATTTTTATCGTTCATTTTAAGAAAAAAGGGCAATGAAATTCAAAGACTAGCACTCAAGAAAGGTGTGAGAAATGAGAAATTTTGCTATGGGATCTGGCTAGCATGATCATATGGACATGACTCGTTCCTTGAGAACAGCTGAAGATATATATAACTTAACACGTTTTTCCTTAATATTACTAGAACACATTTCTGTAAATTTGAACAAAATCATGAAGAAAAAAATTCCTGCGCTAAAGGGATAAAAGAAGAATACACAGTTAAGTCCCACTGCCTCACACAGAAAAACACCTTCAAAGAAAGACTAAGCTTGCAACTTTTTGCAAATATATGGAAACATATGTAAACAAATATGTTCTTTAACATTTAGAAGTGCTGAGAAATTTTTTCACAAAGTGTTTTAATGGCAATTTATCATCATCAGGTAGTAGATGTACGCTGCATCATAGAACTGTCTTTGCCATGGACAGATACACGGCAAGGAATTTCTCAATGAGAATAATGACCTATACAGTAAACATGTCTCATTATATGTTGCATAGTTTCCCTTACACATCAGTTATGAAAAGCAAAAGGGATAATTCCTATAATTCCGAATGTTTATTTTATTTCTTTTTGGTGTTGTGTGTAAATGATGAATAGCTGAGTAGATATTGAGATTTCCAATGCTAAAATTATAATCTTCCCTGTGCCATCCTGTGACCAAGGAGTTCTAATTAGATGTGGCTCAGATCTTTATCTTAGATTAATATTATTCTTTGTTTAATTATTAATATTAACAAGTCTCAAGTAATAAATTAATTAAAACCTGAAAAACAACCTGAAAAGGGTAGTTTAAACTCAGATAAAATCACTCAATGATTGGAGTACAGACTTTTTTGTTCTAAAATAACTCATCATTACTATGATGTGACTAATAAATAAAAACTGAAGTCAGCTCTAATACATTACATTTAAAATAAAATAAATTTGTTAAACCTGAAAAGACCTTACCTCCATTGGAAGTATGTAGCCTCCATCCTCCAACTCAACTTCGACATCAGCTGAATCCTCATCATTTACACTCGATCTCTCTTCCACCTGTGCAGAAACTTTTCCTGCTCCATCATCACCTTCACTGGCTGCCCTGCGCCTTGCTTGGAGATCTGGCAGCATTAGGGTAGGTTGTCCCATTCGTGCCATGCGAGAAAGGATGCTTGCTTTGTCAGCAGGGGTTCGATTATCCTTGAGACAAGATCCAACAGGTGGAGAACCTGATGGTGTGGACGTGACAGCAGATGATAAGGAACATCCTGGCATATGGCCTTTTCGAGGGGTGCCTTCCTGTTCAGAGGATGTAGAGGCTGGAAATATCAAGAAAAAAGGATTTTGTGTCAAGTATCAGGCCTGTTGCTTAATTATATATAAGAAGGAATAATCATTCGAAGGCTTTCATGGTGCTTTTGACCTGAAGGGTTCATTTTACAGGTAATCACCAGGTTGGTCAATTTGTAGACTGACAACAGTTTCGCTGACCTTCCTGTCAGTGTCTTCAGGTGGAAGTATCAATACAGTGGAGTGGCTGTCCTTATATAGGGACAGCGGAGGACTCAGCCATGATCTAGTTGGCGCCTGTGTTGGAATGTAAGTTGGCCCTTTTCAGGGCCAGTTGTGTTGGCAGACAGAAAACTCTCTTCCATGTGTTGGAGAGCATGTAACCATCATCTCTGTTGAAGTTCTGTGGGTGTTTGGCGATTTCAACAGCCTACCTGATTATTCTGGGATAGTACCGATTTTCTTTGGCAATGATTCAGGCAACCTCCATTTTTATTTCATGGCCAGGACCGGGCCACGAGTGTTCTGCGATGTGAGAGAAGTGGAACTGCCAATTTTTCACAGCCCGTTCATGCTCTTGAAGTCAGAATGTCAGGGATCTGCCCCTTTGCTTTATGTATGAGATTGCCCGTCTTGGTCACGCAGGTATATTGAGTCACTATGTTGTGTTTTGCGAGAATTCTTGCTATTTATTCGGAAGTGACAGTGACATAGGGGATCATGGCATAGGCTGTGGGGTCTTCTTTTTGTTCGGTTGTGTCTCCTTTGGTGTTTTTCTGTATGGTCCCGCGAATGATCATTTTACAGCTGTATCTGTTCTTCTGTAAGGCCATAAAGACTTTACACAGCTGTGGGGTCAAATTGACCCCAGGACATTTAAAAAAAATGTATTAATTATGTAACTTCTTTGATGCCACTAATTAAGAGTTCAATCTAACAGTCAGATAATAACTAGAATTTTAAAAATACACCAGAGCTAGGTTTTATTGTTGAATTTTCCAATCGCCATACACTTCTGTCAATGGAAATTTTAGATACTGAATCTATCAAAAAAATGCTTCTTAAAAGTAATTCTATAAATATGTTTGCAAAAGAGTACTTATATTGAAAAATATTCATTAGAGAAAAATATTTTACATTAAAAATACTTGACAAATTAAAATACATTGGCTTTTAGGTAAAACATATACCGTATCTGCCCGAATAGAAGCCGACCCCATGAAATTTTCCAACATTTTTTGGCAAAAAAAGTATTTTCGTAAATTTTATGCTTAAGTGTACCAGGCATGCACGCACAACCTAGAATACATTATACATTACATCTATATAATTATATACGTTCCATGTAAAGTTTTATTAGGTATTATTACTGTTAATTATAAATATAGTCAACGCCGTTGCTCACACCTTACAATCAAATGTAAGTATATTTATTTATCTTACTGGAATTCAAATTGTTGCGCATTGAAAGCTGTCATCGAATTTGGCGTGATCGTCTACTTAGTCATTATATGCAATTTTAATAGATTCTATGAAAGAGGTTTCCAAGTTTTATTATTATTGCTGTTAATTATCAGATGAATTACAGTTAACGCCATTGTTCACACCTTTGAATCAGATGTATCTTATGTTAGCGGAATTCAAACAGTTGCGCATCGAAAGTCGTCATCGAATTTTGCGAATTGACTAAGCAGACGATATCGTCTGCTTAGTCAGTATACGCAATTTTAATACATTCTATGAAAGAGGGTTTTAACATGCATACAAAAATGACAATGGCTATAGCAAAATATAAAATAAACAAGAAAAATTAATATTAACTTCTTTTATACTGTCAGCTCCTAACTTTAACGTACCTGCCATTTAAATGATCTGTAAAAGCTACGAAGTCTGCTACATCTGAACTTTAAATCAATTGCAGCACCAAGAAGTGCAATTAAAACAAAGAGTTGAAGAAGCTTAGTGTAGTCAGAATTTGTAAAAACCTCTAATAAGACCAGTGTTGGTATCTTAAGAACTCGTTGCAGATTATGATCAAAACGAATTTGCTGTAGCGTGCAATCATGCCATGAACCTGGTGGGTTGTTAAAACCCAATTGTTTTATATACCGCCGTTTCCTTTGGATAAGTACCCATTTACTTTTAACTACGTGTTAAAATATATAAATAACCTTCAATAGCAATTTAAATTAGTTACGGGCAATCGCTGTAAGAAGGGAGCGTTTTTCAGACATTGAGTGCCTTATCAGTGGAATATAGGAGGTATGCTATAGAAACAAGACATTTTTCAGCGATGGCGTCGTACGAGGATGCCAAATTTTTCCTCAGGCTCGCATTTAAGCCGAGGGTGATTTTTTTCACGATAGATTTTGACAAAAAGTATCGGCTTATATTCAGGCAGATACAGTATATTTATAAAACATCATTTACCTCTAACATTGGAGATGATACTCTTTCCACCTTTGGCTCCTTCATTAGCTGTCTGACCATGCTTTGTTTCCTCAACTCCAACCCCTCTCCTAATTTGTAACACTTCAACTTCATAGATAAGGCAGGCTCCTGGAGAAAGCTTCACTTTCAGTGCCTGTGAGAAAGAACATACAATCTTCCATCTTTTGCTTGCTTACTCGTCTCGTATAATTTAGACCAAATAATTTCCAGTATGAATACACATTATTCAAATGTATTGATTATTAGACTAAAATAAATTTACCACTGTTCAAAATTCACATACTTTCAGTGTAATGCATATTATCAATAGCAACAAAATCTTTATACACTACATTAAGACTCTATTAAAAGAAAATGGCCATTTGAAACTTACACATTAACAGTCTAATAAGCAAAAATGCAACACACCTTCATCTTTGCTACAACATCAGCTGGAACCACTATCATCCTCCGAGTTCCAATGTTTGCACCCCATAATGCTCCCTCCCACCACCTTCTTTCTTCCCCATCACCTAATTCTAAGTGTGATTCCTCTTCCTTCCATGTCTTCCACCAATCCTTAACCTTTAGGCAGAGTGGATGATCATCTTTTTCATTGCTATCAATTACCTGAAAAAGGAAAACAAAAGATTTATTGAGATGATAATGAAATTTTTTTAATTATTCTACATCAGAATTACATGACCTACAGTAAAAAGTAAAAATGTTCATCAGAGTCTTTAATATTGTCTTTCATATCAAATAAAATAAAATTTTTGAAATTTGATGAATGAGTAAATTAATCAAGACCATATTAATCTACATAGTACATGGTGCTTATTAAATAAATAAACTAAAATTAAAAATATATGATATTGAAAAGTTATTTTCAAAACAACCTTAAACCTTCTATATGTGAATATCCTGCACAGAATTTACAAGAACTACAAGAAACATCTTTATCACAAATTCTCTAATTTACAGCGAAACTTCTCAAAAACACTAAGCTTGAGAAAATACATTTTTTGCTGTAAATGAACTGATTCTCATAAAAAACTAACTCATAAACCAAACCCCACTAAGGGACCGTCCATATATGACATCACATACCGAAGGGGGAGAGGGGGATCCAACTTGTGTGACAATGTGTGACGATGGGAAGTAGGGGGGTTTTGAAAAATGTGACATCACAAAAATAACACCAGAGAAAACTAAGTACGTATACTCTTTCCACCCATAGAAGATAGCATTACGCTTATGGCATGCGCAGTTGCCAAATTTCCCCAGGGCTATACACTTATGCCTTTGTCCCGTATTAAGTGCTAAAAAAAATAAAACTAATAATTTAATGTAGATCACTGGATACCAATAAGTGTGCATGTTTTATCATAATTATTGGTTAATCTTATCGCATAATTATATTTGGTAATTAAAATTAAGCATATTATTTTCATGAGCTATTTGCAACATTATCATTTTAAAACAATAAAAAAATTGTTGGAGTAATTTACAGTTAAAAATAATAATAGTACCTTTATGAATCACTATGTCACTCACTGAGGACACTCCTTCTGTAGTGGAGTGTGTCGAAGGCCATAACATGTCAAAATAATCAATTGCTTTAAACTGTAATACGAGACCGTTTCATTGTGTCAAACACTGGGTCCTTCTCACTTGGGAAAAATATTCGGCACTTGTCAGATAATTCTGTTCCTTCCTTCGTAATTCCGACATTTTACAAAGGAACCAAAAAGCTGGCACCTATTGACCATCTCCCTTAGAAAAATCTCAGTGCAAACCTCTCGTCTATTCATAAACTATCCTTGTTGAGGATTTGCAAATGAATTTGTGCCTGTGTTTACTTCCAAGGAAGCCTCTTTCTTCACAGGTTGGGAGGTCGAGGGTAGGTTATTTTATTATTTTCTGCATCTCACAGCTTGGGGGTATTTTTTGATGCTTCAAAACTGCTTTTTAGAGCAAGGCGGAGGAACCCGACTTGCATACTCAGGAGGAAAACTTCGTATGCATGCAACCTGCATATTGAATACGATGCGGAGATCGATAGATTTCTTTATTTTTTCACGCAACACATTTTATTAATTCTGAAAAAACTTGATATATTTCAAAATGGTAATTGTGGGTATTCAGATTGTGCTTAATTCTGCAATTGTTACTGCATTTCTTTTTACCTTTATTTACGTTAAATTTTATGGTTGAATTTTTTCGTAGTTCACGATTGTGACTTCTAAAAACCTTTATCCAATGCTGAGACGAACCGAACCTCTGTACTAAAGCTACTGTATAGTGGAAGGGGATGTAGGCACTGTTTATCTGCTCTGTAATGTCTCTTAGTCTTGAGATGAATATTTTTTTCTTATGCATCAACGCTTGAGAGCTACATGGAAAGGGAGGAGGAAGGGTCTTTCGGTCTGAGCTAGTGCTTGATTCAGCATTTCTTCAGAACAATTTAATGAGAGTGAGAGATAGAAACACTTATCTGACATCAATGCACAAACAAGCCCATTCAAAGATATTTACAATGCTACCTCTTGACCGAAAGTATTATGTAATTCAGAACACAATGTTATATTGTTGTGTTTTTATAAATAAAAAGTGATTTCAAACCGATTATATTTTTTGCAAATTGTATTTGGGGAGAGGGAGGGTCAAAGCTTTGTGACATCATATATGTGGGAGGTCTGAGTTTTTCGACAAAATATGATTGGGGGGAGGGGAGGGTGGAAGGAAGGAGAGGGAGGGTTAAAAAATCTGCCAAAATTGCATGACATCATTTTTTCATAGAACTTGGGGCGATGGCTTCAGAGTTTCAAGGGTATTTAGTCATTCAGATTTCAACAATATATATTCGACAATGACAAACCTCTCCATGAAGCACTGCATCATCCATCACCCGGGCAATGTATCGAACCTCCACCAAATCACCAACAGTATCCACTCGCCGTAATCCACCACCTTTGCTCTTCAGATCCTGAGTTAATGCAGAATTCCTGTTAGGAATAATCTCAAAACCATCGTCATCCTTCTCTTTCCCGGTTTTCCTGGCCAGCTGGTTACGAATACATACATTAGCACGGGCAAGACCAACCTGTTAAATTGCAACAAAAAGAGGAATACAAGTTTAGTAAAATCAGAAAGATATACATTCCATAACCTTATTACAAAATCTCAGTGGCTTGAAATAAGAAGATATCATCTCAGCCAATATTATCACATGAAATACTCAAGTTAGAAAATTTTTACATCCACTTTATTTTCTAATATTTAATGGATAGTTAAAGAAAATGATTTACAAATGATTAAATACTAACATCTGTCACAATTTATGAAGGCAAGAATCATATTATACTATTCAACAACAACAACAAAATACCTTTAATAAAGATATTACATTCAAATATACTTCATAAGACATTAAACAATAGTTTACAATGAAATTTAAAACTTAAGAGAAAAATAACAGATATACAAACCTCGGGAGACATGTTATCTGGTAAACAATGGCCTGTCTCATTACCAGAAGAATTTCGAAACTTTGAAAGACCATATCTATCCTTGAAACATTTCAGCCAACCTGCACTGCCCTCAAAATGTTTTTCACCAAATACATGAGCAATTTCCCGTGCCTTGTCCTGGATTTGTGGACCATTAGGTTTCCTTCCCTGACCAGTTTCTTTCCAATACCAGCGTAAAACTTCTTCATCAACATTCTGATATGCTCCCATACGAATACGCTTACGTTCTTTGCCAATCATAGATTCTGCAGACCTGAGTTTATGTCTATCCCTATATATGGTGGACAATGTGGATATGGGAACATCATATTTCTTTGCCACTTTTGTAAGCCTGACACCACTATCAAGTTCATCTAACATATTAATCTTCATTTCAAGGGTAAAGGTGTTACGCTTTTTTAAAGGAGCTGGCTGCATGATGACCGGGTCAGACTTCAATTTTAATTTCTCCTTAGGTATTACAACTCCATTTGGGGTTTCTTCCAAATTTATTACATCAGATAATAGTTCTTTAAAGGAAATTACATCTGTTGAGTTTCCTTTTTGAACCTTAAAATTATCTTGTTTACACTTGGGTATGATAACACCCGATGGGGTTTCTTCAAGCTCAATAACATCTGAGAGCAATTCTTTTAGGGAAATTGGCTCACTACTAGATTTATCATGAGAGGAAACTAAATTAGCAGGATTTTTATCGTCAGCTGAAGCATTTCGCAAATCTTTGGAACGAGCACTTTCGCAGCTACCTTCTAACGGAAACTTGGTTTGCAATTTATTATGGTTTGGACTGGCTTTCTCTAGTAATTTTTTCTTTGTGGGGTTTTTCTCGCTCAAATCGTCAAGGGTATCAAGTTTTCGTTTTAATTTGACACATATCGGAGAATCATCCGCTTCTGTTACAGTTTTAAACACTCCATCTGGATTTGTAGATTCAGAAAAAATCCTTTCCATATCTTGAACCGGAGAATCGTATTTGTCCTGCGTAGCTTATCCTGACGTTACATGTTTTCAAGCGACTACATCAGTAAATATATCTTAATATTTAAGTTCCGGTCCACAAGACAATCCGTGTTTCACCTTCGATCACTCCGAAATGTGAAAGTTAAATCAGTTAATTAATTATCTATTTGCAAGTCATTTTTATATCCAAATTAATTAAATAAATCCAATAAGAATTGTTTCCGTATTTCGATTGTTCAACTGGAATAACATAAACATACAAGCGTCACTCACCAACATAGTAAATAATGAACCCAGAAGACATCTGAAACGTAATACCGAGAATTAGACAATGTGGAATTACGATTAAAACTTTGCTTGAAAGCTTATTATGTAATGGTGGCCCTAACCCTTAGCGTTAATAATTAAAAAGCAAGAAAATGACGATCAATCGGGAACAACTATGCGCATGACAATTATTAATATTTTCGGCTTAATTGAACACTAATTATATTCTGACACCGATGTGAAAAGTTTTAGTTAAACGATCTTTCACTATCCATCTTCACGATAACCTTCTTCGTAATAACGGTAATAACGATGTAGTAAGGTTTGATCGTAGTCTCGTAATAAGTAGTTCCTCGGACTATAGGCGGCGAGATGTTACCATGTTACTGAGCTTTGTAAAATCTGCCCATAAAATTCGTGTTGAACTAATTCATTAAAGAATGAAAATTAATTGTCATATGATAAAAAAATATGATTGAAAACATTTATTTGTCGATTCTTAAGCCAACATGGCTGCCTACAGCATCAATAACGTATAATAGGCGCGAAATTTGAAATTACAAGTCATATCATAATAAAAATATAGCAATATACTGCCACTGTTATCTAAAAAAATACAATTTAAATTCCTATAATCTAGTTCTTAAGTAAAAATAATTACAAGAACAGCAAAAGTTACAATTACTTTTGAATTCTAATATTATCAAAAATAATAAACATAAGATAAAAGAATGTATATCATGACACACTAAATATCACTTTCAAAATTACATTACAGCATAATCCGTGGAACCCAGTTTGAGAAGCACTGACTTAGATAACATAAAGAAACAAACAAAAAATTCAAATAATAAGTTATAAAAACATAGAATGTCAAATAAAAACTCGATGGAATAATTGCACGGATCTCAGTTATTTTGGTATATTTGGAGGTCCTGAGAACGAATATGATACTCCCAATTGTCAAAAATTAATATTTACAGATATATTGGACATTTAATTTAAATGTACTCACCATGCAGTCATAATTTGTGTCATTAACAGTGAAAACAACCATGCAACAAACAAGACTGATTTTCAAGTACAAACAACACTGTGTAATATGTTTACTGGATTAAAGAAATCTTTCAATAGCCGAGTTTTTTTATCAAGAACTCTATTTTTTATGTTTTGCATCTATATTTTATAATATTAAAAATAAGTGTGTTATACAAAGTCGTTTTAGCTTTACATAGGTAAGAAAGTAACTAATTCACCCCACCCTATCCCACATTTTTCGGTTCACTGGGACCCTGCACTGAACCCTGGCCTAGGGCCCTGCAAACTCTTAATCTGGCTCTTTGTATAGTGACTGGATGCATTGCTCCCACATTGAAAGTAAATGAGCCATTAGATAGTGGCATAATTCCAGCTCACCAAAGCCTAACAAATTCAGAGCAACACTGTCTGCAGGAAAGGTGATGCTGAGTTATATGATGAAAATGAGGTTATTATGGAGAGTTAGATGAAGAAGGGGTCAACTATCAGCAGTGCTTTGTACTGCATTATGCCTAACCCTTTTGCAGTGGAATTTATTTTAGAAGCGTTCCCCAAAAAATGACAATTATCCAGAAAATAAATTCTTCTGATTAGGTAAATTTCGCTTTTTCTTATTTTATATAGTCCCTATCCATCCAAAAATGTTCAAAATTTAGATTTCAGAATAATTTATAATTGTTTAAATCTTGATTATATTTAAAAATCATAACAATGTTAATACTTTTAAAACTAAAACAGCTATTTGACATATTGAATACAATAAAATTTAGATAAATGCGAGTTAAATTAAATAATTGAGTTAAAATCTTCTAAAATTAATAGGTAATAATAGAATTACGAAAAAATGATTTCCAGGAAATTTCTACAAAGATATATTTTATAAAATACCTAGCAAACATAAATAATGTTATATAGTGTATATTAATAAAACTTGAATAATGTGCAGCTTTTCCACATATTATGATTTTGGTTGGTACTTGCAGTATAGTTGGTATTTCTGTTGAGTTTGGTACACTTCAAAACACAGTACAACACATAATGCAGGTTTATCAGGACAATGGGGGAAAATGTATGTTGCTTTTTTCTTCTGCAAGCTCTCTTCCCTTTTTGGATCATTGAGAGAACATAATGCTGCATACAGTGCAATTTGGAAGGTTTTTGTCCTCAAACTGATATTGGATAATGAAGTTCCCCAAGTCGAGGCTGCAATGGGGAAGAAGTCCAACGGCTGCATTTCGAGTGAATTTCCCTTTGAAAGCCTTCTAACAACAGCCATCTACAAACTTCTCCCTGAATTTTCCATGTGATAACTTTTTGTTGGGATTTTCTAAATTGTAGACAATGAAAGTGTATATCAATGCTGCCTTGATGATAAAGTGCTATATAGTATGGTACCAACTGCTTGACATTCTGTTGAATGGGTAAGTAGAACATAGCTGATTGAATTGATTTATGTTGTTGTTGGCTTGTATTTTTGGCTAATCAATCTCTTGGATTATTATAGCCATTACTCCTTACACACTAGACACACAAGGTAGGAGGGAAACCCATTGCCAGCATTACCAATTCTTTACAAATGTCCCTTCCGAAGTATGAAGCGCTGACTTGCATGGTCTCCTCAAATCACACAAGTAGGGGACAGGAAGATCCCAGGTTGAAAAATCAGACCTCCACCAGATTCAATCCTTCATGGAAGCCCAACGCTCTAATCATTCCGCCGCTGCCATCCCTTGAATTGATCTACTCCTCCCATGAATTTACCATATTATTTGTATGTTTGGTTTTACTGCTTTCTTCATTTCCTTTGAATGGGCTGTGGACTATTCATTGGGAAAATATAAAGCAAGTGTAACTTTGCATACACGAATACCATATTCCGCATGAGAAATGTTGCAATAAATTTTGAATAAAAGAAAAATACTGAAAATAACTTCATACAGTTTATAATTTACCTTATATTATGAGAAAGCCAAAAATAACTGCTGAAAAGCAGATCTATGTGGAAGAACACAAGAAGAAAACACGTCCAATCACCAAAAAATGCCAGTTAACTGACAATAAAAGGTGCATTCAATGCCTTTCAAACCATCATAAAAGTATTCTTACTCTCTCAAAACCCGCAACATCGCAAGAACAGTTCATTTAGTAAGCTTAAAAATCTCTTAGCCAAAGAAAAGGATAGGCCACCAGAGATAAAATCTGTAGCAGAGGGGTGATGCCTAAAATGAGTGGCATACATAGTGTCAATGTTTACAAACAGAAGAGCATTCAAAGGTTCAGGTAGAATGCTGTGCATCAGAGGTCTTCTTACAGCAGCAGTATGAATAGCAAGTATTTTCAAGGCCATGGGGTAAACTCAAATGTTTGAAGCATAGGGCCATAAACAGCAGTTCAAGGTTTAATAACCAACCGAAACATGCAATTCAAACCAAGCATCAAGGATTGATCTCAAAAGGGGTCTGTTTACAGTATGACAAATCCTGTCCTCACAGTGTCCAGGCAACTGTAAAAACCATTACAGATCTGCATTTGGAAATGATACCACACCCTCCTAATACACTTGACTTGCTCCAAGTGACTATCACCATTTTGGATCACTCAAAGAGGCGTTAAGTGGAAAATAATTCCACTTTGATGACAAATTTTGAATAGCAGTGCTTGAGTAGCTCAGAAAGTGACCAAATAAATTCTGCTGGGATAGAATCCAGGCATTAGTTTTGTGAAGGACAAAGTGCATAGAAAGAATAGGAGACGGGTAGATCCAAAAACTTCACAAGGGGAGGGGGATGATTCCCTCACCCCCCTGGATCCACCAATGACTGGAGATTATATTGAAAAGAAAAGAAATTCCTTAATTTAGGTTTCGAAAACTAGTGTAATTGCCCATCACATAATGACAGGATTTTGTGAATGAAAAATTAGAGAAATAGATTTGACATTCATATTATTTCAGTATAGAACTAAATTCCAAAAGTATTTCAAAGTGTGCAAAATATTCTGCGGAAGTTTTATTAAACCAAATGTGAACAAATTAAGTATATTTATTCAATGATAACTATGGTGGGATGGAAAAGCTTTAATGGGGCAATAACGAGCAAGTTACCCAAAAGCAATTAATTAAAATTTCTAATTGTTATTAACCATTTTCTGCTCACCATAAAATGTGCTCACCCACTGCCGTGTGGTACCATTTGGGATCCCTTCGTTCTGAGACTATTTACAGATGTTTTCTTTGTCGTGAAATGGGAGGAGTGGAAAAAGAGTACTCCAGAAGAAAGATGTAATTGCAGGCCCAGACACACATTTCAAAGTTTAATGATTAGGGGAGGACAGACTCACACAAAGAGCAAACAAAACTTGAGGGAGTTTATGACACAAGACCTAGGCCTTGGACCAGCTTTCACTACTCAGGAGAAGCAATAAAACTGAGGGTGCTCCAACCTGTCAAGGGTCTCTCGAGGTTTCCCATTACTTCTCTTTAAGCATCTATGTTTTGTGAGCCATCTTATTCAGACATTTGCAAATCACCAATTAGAGTGGTAATAAGCTCATGCAGGTGAAATTTTTGTAGTATTCTGTCTTTGTAATATTTTGTTATATCTTCTTTGTTATATTTTTATCTTTATGGATATTTATTTGAACGTTATTTGGATAAATGGCTTTGAAATTCAAGATAGCAGAGCAGATGTTTATATTGATTCCGGTTTGGATGCTTATGATGAAAATGTGGAAAGTGACGACGGATAGCAAGTAAGACTTAATAACCAGATCGTGTTAGTTATGGGAGTGAGTAGGAACCATGCAAATGAGTATTGAGTATTTGAATTTTTATAGTGTTATTTCAATTTTGTGTCAATACATTTATTCAATATGTTTCTTTCCTCTAGAAAAGAAAATCGTGTAATCCTTCAATATTTTTACCATAAAATGCTTTTTATTTGAACATTTTATGACCAATAGTTCATGAAATATGCGATACTTCCTGAAGGCATACAAAAATTATTTAAATACTCCAAAATAAATCCAGCACCTGGACCCCATCTGCAGGCATTTAAATCAGGTTAAATGGTAGAAGCCAGCTTTTTCTGACTTACATTGATCTTTGGACATAATTGGAGATAGATTTAAATTTTATCAGCAAGAAATACAAACTTCATTATTTGACTGTGAATGCAGAAGGCCCTCGCTATCTGCGGTAATTTTTGTAGTAGTATATAGACAACTGGCATGGCACAGAAGTTGTGCAGCTGTGCTAAAAATTTATTTATACAAGATTCATTTATCTTTTCGGATTTATAGGTAGTTCCCGCTTAACATGAGAGATACGGTGGTAAAAAGTGCCATGTTAAGCGAATTCATGCTAAGCGAATACATCAACCCCGTAAGAAACTAAATAAAATGCGGGAGATACGTGTTCGAGCGAGAGAGATCGTCGTATCACAGTGGATATATAATTTTTTATTTATACATAATATACTTAGAACATTCATTAATTTATAATCTGCATCTGCAAATTCGAAACAAAATTTCTCGCAATACTTTCCGCGACTTTAACCACGAAAGTGACGAAAAACAAAGTAAAATTCACGAAAGTTGATTTTCTCTCCGTGGGGGCACCAGTGTCTTGCCTCTTATTTCGCGTGTTTTAGTCTAGTTTTCTCTCATTTGTGCACAGTTTCTCTTTGAATGGGATGCAAAAAGTTTGTATCAGTTTCTTTTTTTCCGACATCGCGACTTGAACCGCGAAAGTGACGAAAAACAGCAAGTAGAAATCGCGAAAGATGAGCTCTGCGTGCGAGTCATACCTGGAAACTATCAAATCTAAAAAGTTTTCATTACCTTAGTGGTGGCTGACGTCTGGACAGGGGGCGCAGTGGTAGTTAGCGGCGTAACAGCAGCCGCAGTCTCACCAGTAATTTTTATATTAGGCATGTTTGTGCGCCTTCTAAATCGATTGAACCAACCTGAACTTGCATTGAATGGCCGCACATCTGGTTCATCTTTACTGACTTCTTCATACAAGCTTCTTGCTTTTTCCTTCACGACAGGATAACTTAAAGGCATGTTGTTTTGATGCTCAATCCATAACGACAGCAATCTTTCCATCTTTTCCATAATGCTCGACCTTGTACGATGCACTCTCGTAGAACTTAATGGCGTAGCGCTTTTGAAACTGCTTTTAATTTTTTCTGCATTGGTACAAATAGTACGTATGGTAGCCTCGTGAAGGTCAAATGCACGCTGAATGTCAGCAGTGCGCTCTCCCTTTTCAAAACGTTCAATCACTTTCATTTTCATCTCCAACGAAATACTTTTTCTTTGTCTCTTGCTGACAGTATTACTTTTGCTAATTTTTCGTCGTTTTGTATCCATAATGTTAAGGGTAAATATCGCCAAATACAAAAAAGCCACTACAAACCAATCACAACAGAACGGAATATCGCCAGTAGTAAAGATGAGAAATCCTTTCTTTGCTGGGCAAATTCCGACAAACACTACAAAGTTCCCCGGCACCTGTTTGTACTAACAGTTGATTTTGCCTTCGGGTGGGGGCAGCAGTGTCTTGTCACTACGTTGGTGAGACTACCCCTGGCATGCCACAACAGTCAGAGGTAGGATGTGCGATCTTCAGAAACGAATCAATCTTCTGAATCGATAGAAATCGTTGAAAAGAAATCGATTCATCTGAAGAATCGCCCCCAAAAGATCGACTCTACTTCGAATCGATTCCTTTACTGAATAAGGGTAACTATATAACAGCTTTCATGAGTTAAAAAACTTGAATGTGTACAGGTAGTTCCCGCTTAACACGAGAGATACGTTCCTAAAAAGTGCCGTGTTAAGCGAATTCATGCTAAGCGAATACATCAATCCCATAAGAAACGAAATAAAATGTGGGAGATACGTGTTCGAGCGAGAGAGATCGTCGTATGTATCACAGTGGATATATAAATTTTTATTTATACATATTCATTAATTTATAATTTGCATCTGCAAATTCGAAACAAAACTTCTCGTAATACTTTCCGCGACTTTAACCGGGAAAGTGACGAAAAATATAAAGTAGAATTCGTGAAAGTTGATTTACCCTCCGTGGGGGCACCAGTGTCTTGTCACCCATTTCGCGTGTTTTAGTCTAGCGTTCTCTTATTTATGTACAGTCTCTTTGAATGGAATGCAAAAAGTTTGAATCAGTTTCTTTTATTCCGACATCGCGACTTTAACCGCGAAAGTTACGAAAAACGTTTAGTAGAATTCGCGTAAGACGAGCTCTGCCTGCGAGTCATACCTGGAAACTATCAAATCTAAAATCATTTGTGTCCAGTTTCTCTTTTTGGTCTTAGGTATGTTAGATATATTCCGCAGGACCCTTACGTAGCGCCGAGACGAGAAATGGAACTATGTGGAGTTTGCTTTGTCTCGGGAACCCGTTTGAGTTTGCTTTTTCCCAACCTGGTTGACTAACGATGGTTAGTTGGTTCGTTATATTTCCATTTAACATTTTTAATAAAGTGAACACTTTTATGTTCCTTTGAGGAGGAACCAAAAACACTTCAAATAACTTACCCAACCCACGTAGATCCATTTCCCGTCACTCACGGCGCCACGGAAGGGTCCTGCGGAGAATACGTAAGTATCCTCTTTTTCTCTTTCACTCTTTCGTGGTAAATGTAAAAAAATTGCTACGCGAAATTTTACTTCGACTTTAGACTGAAAATTATATATTATCTAGTATTTTACGAATAAATATAAATTAATATACGCGTTGCCTTAATGGCAACATTTTTTGTTATTTTTATATAATGGATCGTGTTGCAGTATGCGTAAAAACGGGAATTCTTCGTGTAAAGTGAACAGGTTCCGAAATGGTAAATCGTGCTAAAGCAAATTTCGTGTTAATCGAAGTCGTGTTAAGCAGGAACAACCTGTATTCTTTTTTGCATAGGTAGTTTCTATAAAAACTTTTTATTTTTCTTGTTAGGTTTCACTTAAAAATATAAATCCAATGTAAATACTTTTGAATGACCTGAGCATAAATTTTTTAAATTCTAAATTAAATATTAGTTAATAGTACTGAAAATATTTATATTATTTAGTCTTTGGTAGTAATTCTCCTTTACATTTGGAAATAGATTTAATAAATGAGTCAGTGCAATCAATATATATGATTTTTCATAAGGAAAGAAGATAACTTTTATAATTGTATAATAAATAGGAAATATGCCATTTCTCCATTTATGCCCGTTGGAATAATAAATTTCAGGTCCTCTTACTCTTGTGACAAAAATACTAAATTGCTAAGTAAAATTTGTAATGATTTAGCTTGTAAATATATTTCTCCATATGTTAATTGACACACCATGTACCATATATACTCATGTATGGGTCAAGATATTAAGACCAAAGTTTTAGCGAAAAACTCAGGGGTCAACTTATACATGAGAAATATTTTCGATAGGTTTAAACCCATGACTTTATTTGTTCTGCGGTTATTAAAATTTGAGGGAATTTACTCTTTTTGTACTTTAACTGTACTGATAACTATCAAATATTTAAATACTGATGTAGAGAAAGAATAAATTACTATATAATTTGGTGATCCTAAGTTGATCTCCGATGCTCTGCAAATACTTAAGCAATTTTGGTAAACCTACCATTCTGTAACGTGATGGCGACAAGACAAAACTGGCAGCAAGACAGATGTGCAATATGGTAGCTCTATAACATGTAAATAAAAAACACCTCATCAGTGATTTGTGGAAAGGCAACGCCTACCTCTAATCATCGCAGATTAGATTAGTATCGTCAAAATATTTATGGTATAAAAATTATAGTACTGTATGCATAACCATCACGAAGGTAAACAAGGTGACGCTAGCACTGGCAATGCCGAGAAAGCTACGAGAAATGGAACTACCAGGAGAAAAGGCTGAAAGATGGAAAACAAACGTAAATATAAGATTGCAAGGTTAATGAAACAACATAGGTAAGGGGAGACGTAATATTCTTTATTGTAATTTCAGCGGCACTATCGTCACTTTGTTTACCTTTCACATCCTTTCCTTTCACATTCACGTTTGCCCTCACCGAGATATTTTGCTACACAGTCATACCTACATATTACGGATATTTGAAACTTACGAAATATTACGCTTCCCCACAGGGTTGGACTGGTGAGGGGTTGACTTGGTTTTCTTTCCACATTCACATTTGCACTCTCTGAGGGGTAGGTTCCCCCTTTCCTCATCCAAAAATGTGCGATACACGGATTTCCTAGGGCCAAGTAGTACAGCTTTCCACCCCTTTACGAAGATAGCTTCTGAATGAGCACCGGGACAAAATACCAAGTCTGTACAGCCATTCAATCTATTACAAAGGCAGATACAATGTAATGACTTTTGATGTTATGTAGTGGCACTGAGGGAGACATCAGAATGCTTCGCTGCCACTTTGACACAACGTAGTTATATCGGACTAAAGGGAACTTAATGTGGAACTTAATGGATCAACACGTATTGAATACGAAAAAATTCATACTACTACACCTGAAAATCGAGTTGACTTATACACGAGATTTATGAAAAAAAACAAAATTTTATGAAAGGTCAACCTATGCATGAGATCGACTTATACACGAGTATAAATGGTATTTAAAAAATAAGTAAATATTTAATATGATGAAAATGAAAATATATTTGGTAATACAATGCTCAACTGCAGAAAAACTTTAGATTTTTTAGGAGCCATTATTATGACAAAATACAACAATCAAATTTTCCCGGGTAAAATTATGATCTCAGGAAGAAATCCATCCTGATAAAATTGAATCGAACGTAAAGAATTGATTCACGACATCGATTATCTGATCGACAAAAATCGAATGGTTAGACAAATCGAATTGAATCGCACATCCCAAGTCAGAGGCATAATGAATCAGCAAATTTCAGTCCGGGCAAGTCCATTCCCTAAGATAGAACCCATGGAGAGATAAGGGCGGCATCATTGAGGTGCATATTCTCCAACTACCTGTAAATAGGCCCATCTCTCCATTTTTTATGCTTTATATGTATCAAGAAGCCTAGCCCTTTTCCATTGGTGACTTTAGGGCAATAAAACAACTCAAGGATCACTTCCTCGGGTTGTGGTCTTGCTATTTGATGTTCATTGTGATCATGATATGTCTTATGTTTTGATACTGTTTTTGGTTTTACATCTACAACTACGAGCGTGCTTTCTTTTCGCAAAAGGCATTACAATCAGAATTTGTCTTCCAAAGCAAATTTCACGTGTTTTAGTCTACTGGTCCCTCATTTGTGTACATTTTCTCTTTTTCGTCTTTCACTCTTTCATGGTAAATATCAGAAAAATGACTACGCGAAATTTTACTTTGACTTTAGACTGCATATTATATATTATCTGGTATTTTACGAATAAATATAAATTAATATACACATTGCCTTAATGACATTTTTTTATTTTAAATTTACATAATGGATCGTGTTGCAACTCGTGTAAAACTGGGAATTCTTTGTGTAAAGTGAACAGGTACCCCAAATGGTAAATCTTGCTAAACTGAATTTTGTATTATGTGGGAACTACCTGTACATAATTCAAATGAACCAGTACTTCCACAGTAAATTAAATTTAACTTTAGCTATATACCTACTTTCTATGATTTAGGAATATATTGTTTACCTCTAAATTCTAAACAAATTCCAGCCATATCTCTCTGCTGAATAATTTGTCTCTATCACGCTCAGTGAATATACTTATTTTGTTAGCTACCAAACTTTTTTATACTTTTTGAGTGCATTTATAAATCAAAATCAGGTTCAGATTAGGTTCAAGTTTATTTTTAAATGCAAATAATTAGTGTTATGTAATGCAAATAACTCATTGGAGAGATTGAAAAGGAACTATGCTGTGTCCAAAAGAAAAATATGTAGGCTAAAATTTCTACGAATTGATTCTGGATAAGATGGTGTTAATTTCAAAAGAGTTATAGGAAACAAGCTGCAAGAAGGGACAAGGCCAGCCAGGCTCTTTAAGTACGTATTTTTCTTTATTCACTAAAATATACTTCATAAATTATCTCGTGTGTGCATTTTAATTTTTAATATCAATATGTTTTATGGATTATCACTATATTCTAATGTAAAAAAATGGACCTATTTACTCTTGTAATAATATGTTTATTTTTGAGCCAGAAACCTAACTCTACTTTTCCCTGTGAGCTAGGAACCAACCCCCCTTTTTCCCATATGGCCTTGGTTTTGATATTCGTGGTTTTGGCATCCACAGTGTTATCCAGGAATGTAACCTCTGCAGAAAGTGAGGGCTAATTGTAATTCAATGCACTGAACGTAAATCTTAAGAAAAAAATACAAGAAATAAGCATTCCTATGTAAATTATGCAGTTATTTATACAGGTTTCCCTCTCTTTATGTTGGGGTTGCGTTCCATTAAAGTGACGCATAAAGCAAATTCACATAAACAGAACCCATATTTATAAGTAAAAGATAGGGATACGTTCCACAAGTAGGGGTGCCAGGTGGCTTCTCCAAAAATACTGGACACAGGCATCGAATTGGCGAAGTACGCGAGAAAATATACATTTATGTCCGGTATTACCTTTAATTTTTTCCCGGAAAGACTGTCCAAAAACTGGAGTCTGGTTAAAACCGGACATCTAGCAACCCTATCCACAAGCAATCCTAACTCCCCTCCAAGACACTCTTCTTTCGCTCCATAACGACTTCTTATGTGCTAAATACAGACTTAAAACAATTAACACTAAATTATAAAAGGAAGCAGCCAAGCACAAATGGTGGCTGCTGTGGATGACATAATAATTGAAGTTTGAAGTGCTCATCTCATCTCCACTCTACAATATCCACTCCACTCTAGTTTCTTTTACTGTAGTACTAATATGCACAGCATAAGAGAAAATGAGAGATTGAATGGTCGCGGAGAATTTTCTTGCATTTGTATTGCACTGGCCACGTAACCGCATAAAAGCGAATCAAAGACACATAAAAATAAATTCCGGTAGCAATAAGTTCGTCGCATAATTGTGAATTTGCATAATAGCGAATGCACATAAAGCGAGCCCTCATAAAGAGAGGGAAACCTGTAAATGGTATCTTTACTAAAATACCGAAAAGTCATATATTATGCCAGTTTGGTTAAGTGATAACATAAAAACAATATAGCAACAATTATAGCAACAGACATTAGCCCAGAAGAGGATGCCACTAGCAAGGGCCTAGAACCAATTATCATTCGCGAGTGCAGTGTGCTCTACCCGCAATTCAGTGTGAAATAGGGGATTCCCGATCCGACAACCTTGCCACGAGCTGAGAGAGAGAGAGAAAGAGTGAGAGAGAGTGAGGGAGAACGAGAAAGGACTCAGAGATGGGCACACCTGACCCGCAGCCTGCAGAAGATTACCCTGCGAGTCGAATTCTTTTCGTATCGCTTGTGATTCCTCAAGTGGACATTTCTATTAAGTATTGTACTATATTTCTGCTTTGTATTATGTCACTCCAATATAACTGTTAGTATATTTCTTGTCATTTTGCCAGTGTATTGTATTTGATTTCCTGTTGGCAGCAGCAGTGTTACCAAAAGGGTATCGTATCGTTTAACTATTTTCAAATACTTTAAGGATTACGAGAGATTAATGTAAAATGAGACAATTTAGTCTCAAGGGCTGTTTTTGACTTCAATGTCCAATTTTAAACACCCATAAAATAACATGTAAAAATCTATTCTTCAACTTCAGGCTTTTACTCTTTTGCAGATTAAAATTAGAAATAATTTACCTATGATCTACGGACATGAACCGTTTTAAAGATTCTTATCGTCATATTTAGCCTACGATTCGCAATCGCTTGATAGATAACTTTGTTGGTTTGAAAACAAGCAGTGTTGTTTATTTGGAGGATCTTTGTGTAATACCAGGGCTGTCCCTAAGGTGGCATGTTTCAGTGTGTGGCAAAAAGAAAAGAGGAAAAGCAGTAAGTAAAATGCTGAATGATAATTGAATTGAGAATGCAGATAACTGCCTTTTATACACACAATGGCAGAGCTCTTCACCATGTGATCTTTCCAAGATTTTACTGCCACATTTAGTACATGGCATTGTTTCATTGATAATCCTTAACTGCTAGGATTGCTACATCACTACTGAGTAGGGATGCCACCTCTGAGGCTTTTTGAGTTCAGAGATTTTACCTACAAAGCTTTTTCATTTGGAAAATTTTATATAATAAGCTTTTTCAACCACTTATTGATTGATTGTAAAAAAACATGAACATAAACAACATATACAGACATTTACAACCAGAGACAAAGCTCTGTTTCCAGACTCTGGCCCAAAACCTGAGAGGAGGCAATCTTACCACTGAGCCATTTATAGATATACGAAAAATGTAGATGCTGCACTTCCTATTCTCCATGTGTCATGCCTACAATTACTACCTATAATTGCTCACTGCATGTTGAAATGGCTCCTAATCTACCTACCCTTAGAAGAAATTGTGCAAGACTTTCCAAGAAAAATCAACTTTTAATATATTTTACATTCTTTAAAACAGAACCATTAAGTAAAACTATGTTAATGTTTGGTTATAAGGCAGCCAAAAATAAAATATTATCAAATAATATTATATGCAGATATTCCTCAATCCCCATTAGCCTTTCACTGGGAAAGAAGCAGACTTATAGTCTCCACCTAAGTTTGGCACATAACCTAGGGAAGGGCCTGTTTAATACAATCACATTTTGATGAAATTTTACAGAACTTTAGAGGGCAAAAAAACTTTAAGTGCAAAACTTTTCTAATCTGCAAACAAATTATTTTAGGGGCTGAAACATTAATTGAAATATCACATTCATGTTGGGTACCTAATGAGCTTGCCGTGGATGTGGCACTATTTTGTAAGAAATGTTTTCATATGTATTGGTATTTTTGTCTACATAAAAGCAAGCCTATTCCAAAAATTTTCCATATTCCTAAATTTATTTGTGTACACTATTCATAAAATATGCAATTTATCGGCGGTTCCCAAACTCTGCTTAAAGAAATTTCTCCAAGAGAAGGAGACTGACAAGTTTGCCTTCAGTATTTGAAAAGTTAAGTAAATAAATGTACACAAATAAAAATTTGAAGATTAACAATGAGAGAAAGATGCAAATTTTAAAACTAAAGATTATAAGAGAAAAACAAAATGTTCATCGATAGTTTCTGCATTGTTCATACAAATAATATTCATGAAAATATCATTAATTTTTCATAATAAATGTTCATTATTACCAAGATATATAATAATGAATATTGTTACCAAAATGCTGATGGGGTTTTCCTTTCATAAGTACCACCGAAGAAGATAAAACTTTTTATAAAATGTGTCGACAACTATAAGAATTATTTTGATGAAACTATAAGGCGAGCAATAATTTAGCTACCGCAACATCCGCTATAATGAGTCAAACATGTTCATTATAACTGAAAAAAGTCAATTATCATAACTTACATAACACTTACATTTTGTCTGTAAAACAATTCTCAAATAAAATTTTGAAACTTTGTTTAAAGTGACAATTAAATAATTATCCTTCCCATGTAACTTAAATACAGCTTGATCTACTTAAAAATGTTCACCTGTCATCGCAATTTTCTACTTCAGTAATAGAACAAGCAACGGTCAGATCAATCAATTTGAATAACAAAAACTACTAAAACTATAAAATGCATCATTAATTTCGCACTGCACTAGACTAGATCTGCGATGGCTATGGAGCAATTTCTCACGTCAAGCTCCTTATGCAGAAACCTTGATTGATCACATTTTAATTGTGCCACCTCTACACCTGCTTCAACCCGTGAAACAATTCAATCATACTCCACAAAAAATGACGTGTTAACAAGTTGACCATCGCTGGAATAGGCGATGCCATGGCCATGGCTGAAAGGTCATAAAATAGAATCTAAACACTAATAATAAAAGTTTTCATTTACACAGGCAGATTCACTACAGATCTTATATAGAGCAATCCCTCTCCATACATTAAATTTATTCAACCATCCATCTGAACATGTAAAACTCTCGAGGTTCAACTGAAGGGCCAGTTCCTCTGCTTTTGCTTTTATCATGGGTCCATTTGTAGGATTGTTTACTGCAAGTTGATTAGAAAACTACTCGAAAAGTAATTCTTCTAACTTGGTATTATTGGCACTACATAACTTTTTGGTTTTTCCTGGAGTGTTTCCTTTGAAAAAAGCTGATTTCATTTTATTTTTGTTTTTCAAAATTGTAAACAATGTTGAAGAACTTATACCGTAGTGTCTGCCAAGTTCACTTTTAGTGACGTTTTTCCCTTCACATGCCTTTATTATGCCAAACTTCGTAGTTAAGTCCAAAGTTTTACATAGTTAATGGTTTCAGGTGTCATTAGTTGGAATTTCTTCATAATGTAAAAATAAAGAGACTTATTTGGCAATTCCACATAAATTCTATTAAAACGACCTAGGTTGACCTGATGATGTTGTATTGCAATGAAACCTAGGTCATTTTAATAAAATTTATGTGGATTTACCAAATAAGTCTCTTTATTTTTATACCAAAACTTTATGTTTCTTTCCCATGGCTGCAGTTTTTTTTTTAATTTTATGCACAAATATTTTAAAGAGCACCATGGATTGAATACCTAACAGTGAAATACTACCAATTTCATGAAATATTTACTATGTATAGCTCAGGCGCTCTAAGGTGGGAGCCGGAGACACGTGAGGGGGGAAGGGAAGGAGAAACTTTAAGGGGGAGCTGACATCAGAGCCTATGCACAGTAAAACCGTTCATAACAGCTAAATTCTTGTCCTGCCCCATAGTTGATATAGCAGACTTCCACTGTATTTGCATATAAAGTGACTGTTTTTGAAGAGGGAAATATTTGCCCAATGCCATAACATACATTCACAGAGTGGCCCAATTGCTCAACACATGGTGAACTTGTTAAATGTCACTTCCTCTAACAGAATAAATGAAATGCATCTACCTCTCGTGCAAAATCCACTGCTGCTTCCGAAGAGAAGAACATCACTGACCAATTTTGGAGGTCTTCATCATAAAATGTGGCATAATTATTGGCTTGGACCTGAAACAAAAATGCAATATCATTACTATGATGACAAGGCAAAAATATACATATATTTAAGATTTTAAGAACAAATGAAATACAATGAAACAATCATTCTATCTTTAACCATCTACTGATAATTTTTTCCAATAAGCAGTTACTGTGAATGACCATTAAATTTTGGAAAATTTAAATAATTACACACTCGTGCAAACAACCATACCTACAGGTTTATTGAAGATGTTAGTTTCATGTAAATGCACTAATACATATTCAACCATGCTAGTACATTTATAATCAATTATATAACCTTGAGTATTAAATACTAAGTTTTAAATTACTAAGAAATGACACATTTCTGGCAATCTAGTCACAGAGGTAATAAATTACTAAGAGATAAGTGCGACAAAGCAGTTGAGTGCATACAACTATTGCGAAGATGGTACAGTAAGCCAAGGCCATCTCTCAGACCATGAGGTCAGTGGATGGGTTAAATAGATGATCCCTCTTTGCTTGTGTATGCTTTCAAGTTTCTATGAGCAAGGAACATAGCTAATGTTTGATACAGTATAAAATCCAAAATGATACAAAATCTGGATAGTTTACAAAATTTTCCATTAACAAATACTGTGCAAGTTGATGCAAACAAATTAACTTGAATTAAACACCAGGTTTTGCATTCATTTAGGTGCGAGCCGAAAAACCGTGGATACTGGAAACCGCGGTTGGAGAACCCACATTTGCTGTATTTTACTGTATTTTAATTTCAATACCTGAAGGGGATGTTTAACCACATAACATCCCCCTTGGCTATACCACTAATATTCAGGTAAGGAAGATGATTCTTAAAAATATTTATTTTTGAAGAGGGGATTTGCGAGATTTGGATTTTTATGAAAGGGGTTCACGGAATGAAAAAGTTTGGGAACCACTGCTCTAAATCAACTCGATTATCCCACCTTCTTCATATTAATACCCCTAGGATTTCATTGGCCTGGCGTTCTCTTTTTTTTCCACCTTCCATCTTTATTAAATTCCCTCTCATCCGATCAAGATGTTTTTCATTTCTCATTTCCCTCTTTTACAAAATTGTTTTCTCAGTATTTAAGTGATGCTATGTGCTAACATTATTATTCGTTGTTACTGACTGTTATTCCTTGATTTTATGTACTTGTTATTACATTTCACCCTAAAATGGCATTTTTTAGCTGTATGTGAAATAATTGCTTAAATAAATAAAACAAATAAACATCTACAGTGTAGCATGAAAGAAGGCACAGGCAAACACATTGAAAATCCTCCATATCAAGTTTTCATCCAATATTCTCTTTCATTTCAATTTTGCAGGTACAACAGAATTACAGCTGTATGATTTCAATCCCTCCAAGCTAATATTACCTTGTCAATACCAAAATTTACTCTTTCTCTTATAGAATTCTTGAACTATTTTTTAAAAGAGCACATCTAATTCATCAATTATAAATTTCTCCTAAATGTCCAAATATTTCTTTCTTTCATGAAAACACACTGTCACGAATCTGACAACAGCATGCAATTATCAATTTCATTGACCAAAATCATAAAATATCACAATAAAAAGAAAATAAAAGCAAACACAAAGTGATTCAAGTGAATTCTTTAAATTTCAGTAAACAAAATGAATTACCAAAATTAATGCCAGAAATTCAACACATCAGCACCATAGCGATGATCCCAAAACTTCCCTTTGAAACAGAAAACTACTACTACTGCCAAGCAGTAGCATAGTTAAGAAAGCTCTGACCTGGCAATCACCAGGGTCTCATAAATCCAGGAGCCCCATTAGCATAATAAGTTTTTTATATATTATTCTATTCTATTAATTGTATGCATGTAATTTTTCTATAGTATTTGTCATTATTATTTTGTTGATGTTTAATAAAGTTTATTCAATAATATTTAGATTAACTAGGGTCTCTACTTTTAAAAAATAACAAAACCAGCTGCCTTTGGTGTGAGAGTAACTGGAAAATAGAAAACCTTATATGTACTCCAAAACTTAAGTAAGGCTGGTGATAAAAGACACAGACACACTTACTTGATTTGCAGATTGTTACGTCTTACCAGGGATTGTTATGTTACGAATGCAAGTTTGTGTTAAGTAACCCCTCGCCAGTGACTCATGCACTTACAAACACACACACACACTCAATCACACAGAATTTAGAGTGTATCAATACTTATGAATAGCTCAGATTCGCATTTTGACATCAAAGACATCATCATCAGTAGGAAAACTAGAAGTAAGCGTGCAGGTGTCTTTTATCACCGGCCTTACTTAAATTTTGGTGTATAAGGTGTTCTATTTTCCAATTAGAAGCTCTTCCCATATGCGCCTCATCAACTGCAATATTTAAAATGCTCATTATTACATGTTTCTGCATTCATTATCTCCTAATAAAAATTATACAGGGTCTTTTTATCGTAGAATATTGCTTTTTAAATGACGCTTGGATAATTTGAAAAAAAATAATGAAAACATTTGGGAGGAGCCAAGTACGTTATCTGCTAACCCATTCCCATTCTTAGGAACAATTCGACAATGAAGCCTATTAAGTTGCATGCGATGATTTTGCATATTTTTGACACTGATTTCTCGAACCCAAGGGCCCATTCACAAAAACCCTGAGACACAGGTCTCCTTATTTTTTATGTAGAATCACCTGGTCGATTTTCTCAAAATCCGTGACCTGAAGGTCGTAGCCTCTCCTTGTCAGTTCCAAAGTGAACGTCTTCCTTTCCTGATTTTAAATTTTAAAAGTGAAACACTCATTGTTAGTTTTGTGAAACAATGACGGTGTTTTCTAAGAAGTTTTAAATTTTATTTTCCTTTGATTCATGGAATTCTACAAAGTATTAGCTTCTTTGGCATAACATATTATTTCTAAATGCTCTTTACTAAAGCTAGTTGAATGATTCATGTCAAAAGTTTGCATTGACAACTTACTGAGAGCAAAAACAAAGACATACTGTGGTTCAGTTTATTAGACCTAATTTGCAGCACCGTCTTAAGGAGAGAGATTTACGGGCCAAGGCCCATATGAATATAAATAACACACTTTTATTTGCGTTTTTATTACTATTATATTATATAATTGCCTTTTTATTAATGTTAAAATTGTATTTTGTTCAATTGTCAGAAATTACTAACATAATGGTACAGTATTTAGATCTTGAAAAGGGGATTCAAAATTATAAGTGTCAGGGGCCACAAGATAACCTTAACACGGCTAAGCTAATTTGTTCTTAGGCAGTTTTTACAACAGGGGTACCGGGCTAAAGGGCTCAGGTCAATTTTTTCAGATAAAAGTCTTATTGGCTGAAAAATAAAATAAGTTGTTTTCCCAGAGAAATCATAAAAATGGGGGCTTTATTTGCTGACACAGTATGAAAAAGCGCGTTTTATTTATTGAGGTTTATTAGAATTGTAAATTTAAAATTCTTCATAACTTTAGTAATATAATTACATGACAATTTATTTTATAATTAACTTCAAATTTCTTAATATCTATAACCATTTCCTCAGAAACTTTATTTGAAAATTTTGAAGAACTGCCCACCAATTTTTTCAAAATATTTTCTTCTGCAGTGTTATAGATAACATTGACCCTTAAATGCCAAATGTGGCCATAAATGCACACAACATGCATTTACTCATGGATGTATATTGTGCATAATATTTTTGATGTTTTTCCACTAAAAACAGAAGCATGCAATTTGTTATTATTTTTAGTATAAAATGCTTTTTATTTGAACATTTTATTACCAATAGTTCATGAGATATGCGATTTATCCATAAAACAAACAAAAATACCCCAAAACAAATCTGATGTTTAAAGGTTCAAGGTCACACAAATAGTGAAAATTTTTAACTTTCTATCAATAACCATTTGCTCTAAATCTTAATCTTAAAATTCTGAAAAAGGCCCTCTGCTGCCCACGGCTTTCTCCAAAAAAATTCCTTGGCAGTGTTATAAATGGTATCATAGATCACATATATACTGCAAATTTTAGTATTTTATCTCACCATTTGCTTGCTATAATTTAATTGAATGCACAGACTGACAAACAGAGCAAAAACATACGCGCATTTATAAAATAAAATGTGCTAAAAAGAATTTCTTTCAAATAAAAATCAAAATGTTGATTTAACCATAAAAATAGATCACAAAATGAAAACAAAGATTTTTTCTGAAATGTGCCACAGAATGAGCAAATATTTTTATTATTTATAGAAAAATATGGTTTCATGCGATTTTCCAGGGAAAGAAAGAATCCAAAAGTACCATAGTGACCATTTAATAAAATACTTACTGTAAACTGGAATGAGGGCACAATTTTTACATCTGTAACACGCAGTTTCTCACGGTCATAAAGAATTAAGTGGTATATACCGAGGCGGTGACTACCCTGGATAGCCACTCCAAGCATTCCTTTGGATGTGTATCCCTCTTTCTCTCTAATGAAATAAAATTAAAACAATTATGGTGAGTTTTATATTATTACACTACAGATAAGAAAAATTCAAAGATACATCCATCTGAAATGATTGCATAAGTGGAAGTTAATGGTTTAGATGATAAAATTACAATTATTTTGCTATAGTAAATAGCAATGGAGATGAAAAATAAAAATACATATCTTATTATAAAATATAAGTTTTTATAGATATTTATGTGGGGGAATATTTGTATAATATCCGAATAATAGCAGTGATACTGGTAAGTTCAGTTTAAGCCACAAAATAAAAGTGTTATACAAATGGCAATGTTCTTGCTACAAAATCCACGAAAATTAAAATTCATATGCATAACAAAAACAAATAAAATGTTAATAAAATTACATAGTTGTTACTAAAAGTATATTTTTACTATAACAATAATAATATACAAACTATAAATATTTAAAGTACGACCATATGTTTAAATATTATAAAATATAAAAATTTAAATCCAACAACTGCAGAATGTATCATAAAATTATGATAGCGCTAGTGAAAAGAGAAAGAAAATATATAACTTTCACTCACAATTTATAAGTTGTTACCGGTTTAGCCGAGATTAGGTCAAGTTTGGGCATACTCTGATGACTCTGTTGCATTCCTTTCCTTTCGATTGTTCCAATGCCACTCTTTCCTGTAGCATCGTCGACGGAATCATGTGCCTTTTTTCTCCGTATAGTGCCTGGTTGTTTTGGAGCAGTATATGTCAAAGATGCATTCCCTCCAGGCTCGGCAGGTCTCTCCAAACCAAACAAGGAGGCTAATTTGGAGCTTATAAGAAATTATATCGAATAAGTCAATTAATGCTCAATCTTATCATCATGTCAAAGAAAATGAAATGAAACTATACAGGACTCTTCAGTACAATAAAGAAAATAGTTAACAAACCCTAATATTTTCAAATAAACAGCTGGAGTATTTCTATAAGACTTGGTAGACATTTTGCCAGTAAGCGTTAGTTATATTTCTTAAAGTATCCTTTTGAGATCTTAAATGAAGTAATTCTTCCTTTCTCTTGTATTATTTAAGTTTGAAGTATTCTTCGCCTAACTGTTTTTATTTTATATTGCTATTTTTCGACGGACAATAAAGAACAATGGCACTAATGCACTAAGCCAACACTGAATTGCAAATTAAGAGTAGGTAATAAATAAAATGTACCTCGAGGATGGTACAAAGTCCATGTCGTCGTCTTCCTCTCCCCCTCCTGGGAATGGAAACATTTTAAAAATCTGTCAGCATATGCCACGCCTTTAAATTATGGAAGTTTGCCAGCACCGACAAGAACTTAGGTGATTTACGCCCATTTTTACATCATGCGATAACGACCTATCGACATCAATCGACTAGTCTTTCGGTTTCACATCAAAGCGATCGACCCAATACATCGAAGTTATTAAGCGAGAGTAGGCTGTTCACAAGGGTGCCCTGCGATTCGGGTAGGAAGACGTGCGGGTGAAAGTCAGGCAGTAGCAGTAGGCATTCGATGTAGTGAAGTTATCTCGAATATTTCCTGTGGTCTAGTGTTGTTTTCTTCAACGCACTTTATCATTTTGCTGCCAACCTTTAATTTCACTGTGAGTATATTTTAAAATGTTATTTAAACTTACAGTGAGCACAAATTTATCTTAGAAACAATGTTGATCCTCCGCAGCTCATGTTTTCCTTCCGTACTTTCTCTTATTTTAAAAAATGTTAAACTATACTCTGCTCTATCGTCATGTATAGTTACAGATATGGTTGTGATGTTCACACGAATTATTTCGTAAGACTATTTGATTTGTGGTGTATTTTAAATAAAAATACGACCTTTAGTTTAAAACTATATTTCATAAATGGATGAAATTAGGTTAACCGTGGCTAGTGTACGTTTATAAAGTAATTTTTATGCCCTAAGTATGACAGTGATTGGCGCACGTTGTTTCGTATAAATGACTCCACGATAGTACGATCAATGTTTTAAAGCAAATGCTTTATCTTACAAGTCATGTGTAAGTTAATTATTTCGTTGCGTGCAAGTCAGTATTGTACCCAAGTAGGTTTTAAAGCGATGTCTAAATATTCTCATTCTAATATTAAGCATATGGTTAATGGATTTCGCAAACCGAAATCTAAGTGCATTCTAGGTTTTTCATCGAACTACATAGTTTTCATTCAGCGTTATTTTAACCGCGTCTCAAAGATTCATGCACAGTCGATATGAAATGAATCATTGCGAAGGAGTTGAAATGTACTTAAAAATAAACGAGTAGATCCGTGGTTTATACTTTCATAAGAACTCAAGTTTTAAGAAATCTCACCTAATTTCAAAGGTTACATTCTCCTTCCGCAGATTTAAATATTGTGCGCAGAGTTCTTGTGAATCGCCTTTTCGAAATTTCGCGAATAGGTCTAAAATCACGTTATTACTCATAATCTCTGTTCCTAACTAAGATATTCATTTCATTTTCGCGCAGCTTCGTTTACCTGGTATATTTTATTATATTGATCACTCTTCGTCTTTTGTGCTAAAAGGTCTGCAAACCAAATATCAATCATCGTAGTTAAACCCCTTCACCGCTTTTTTATTGTAATGTTTTTTTCGTTTACCGCTGTTAATTTAATAGCCAAAATTCTCTCCCCAAGGATGAAAATTACTTTTCACGGGTATTAATTGTAAAAATTTTATTTTTATGTTTTAAGCGTTTCACATACACTGCCCGATAAGATTCATTTATGCTAGCGAAAACAATGACCTCGACTATGAAAAATGGGGGCGTATCCTCTATTCATAGTTGATATTTTTATCAGTGGTTCTTTTAAAATATTGCTATGAATCATTTTCGTATGTGTGATGTGAATTTTACAAGAATTACTATAATATTATTGCAACGAATTCGATATACTTTTGAATATCTCAAGGCTCTTTGAAACAAACTTGAACAGGATTGTCCTAAACCCATGATGCCCGCGAGAACCAGATTTGCCCTTATACCCCATAACATGACAAAATATGTACGATAAAACAGTTGTATGAATTCAGAAACATGGCAAGTTAAAAATAAAATATAAATTCTGAAAGAGATTCCCGAGTGATTGTTTAATGTTTCTGAATTTTTTTAATTTCATTACTGCATACATGACAGAAAATTTCAATGATTTCTTGTGCAACTAAGCACGACGCACATTTTTTAATGTGTACGTCTGCGTTGAAAGAAATAAAAGAAAATAATACCGGTTACAGTGGTGTCTCCCGTCGAGAAATGACGTACGTAAATCTTTGATCGTGAATTACATTTTATTTTTTTAATTTCTAATATCCTTAATTTTTAAAACGGTTTCTCTGATGTTTTCGTGTAAGGTTGCCACATCTCCGGAGCCTCAGGAAGTCGCCACTGGTATTATGGCAGCATTGTAGATCTACTTTTCCACGATTTAAAACAATATATATGTTGAATAACATATTAAGAGTTTTTAGACATCTCTGCCTTTTTTCTTTTTAGCTATATGTATCTGACGTCATTGCATCATAACTTGTTTACGTATGAACACTGTATTTTAATTGTGCATTTTGTGTTAATACGTTAAAAATTAATAAAAATCGGAATAAATAAAAAAGAATTACCATTTGTGCGAATCGTAATTTTTCAAATGACCCTGTTGTATATCTCCTCTAGGCTAATGAAGTAGGTAACGGAGTTAAACTTTTTACATCAGATTGTAATAAAAATCACAGAAGTGTATCGATAGGGCGATAAAACTTTTTTACGCCACTTTTTCTTTGGACACATAGTCTGAAGAGTTGGCAATTCCAGTGTTGCCGTTTTGTTGTATTTTATGCGAGATCATTAAATCGCAAATCTCCTCGTAATGATAATTTAATGATTTTTATTACGTTCAGTTTTGTAGAATTTCCATTCTTCGCCAAGTTGAATTAAATGTCAATCCTGAGGTGCAAAAGAATATTGTTCGGAGGAAGGTCATGACTGACTGACTGACAGCGAGTGTTCACTTATCTACATATATTTTACTTTGAGAAGTTTTATCTTGTTGTTTCGATCTCTTCTAACCATTGTGTGTTTACTCAATAGACAAATGGCTGAAAGTGATGGTGCATATCCTTAAATTATAGTAAGTAATATTGCTGAATTGAGCAGTACATTTGAATTTGCACAGTATTTTGTGTTCTGCTTGAGTTTTACGAATCTACTGTTGAAAATTCTAGTCGTCCCCGAGTCCTTTATTGCCTGTTTTAGGAAATGTCCGAAAATTACACGTAATGTCGTTAAAGTTGATTTCCTTTTTGTCCAACCGTCAGGACGAATTGCGTTTTATGTGTTATTTACGCGAAGGCTTGGAGAGGAAAGTCGCATTGGCTGGTCCTGCCTGTCGATTCCAAAACCCTTCGATGTATTTTAACAAAATTCGCAATTGCGAAAATCTAAGTCAACCAAGAAGGAAATAGAAAGGGGCCGGTTACAATTTTGCAGCTCAGTCAGGCCTGTCTGATTATTCGAAAGGAAATCAACTTTTATCAACCATAATTCATTAAAGGAAAGTCGTAATTTAATAAGATGAGATTCAATATGTTTCGACGGGACTTCGTTTGTGAGGAAACTAGGATTCAGCCTAAGCAGAAAAAACTGAAGTATTTGCCGTAACTTGACGGATTTTACGTGGTGACATATCGCCTGTACCAGTGGTTCCCAGGCGTTTTGTAGGCTTATCAAAGATAAGCAGAATTTCGCGGCACCCCAGCTTGGAAACAAGGTTTTTAGATTTTTATCGTACATACGGGTATTACAAAAATACAATCTAAGGAATTTGGCTCAACTTTGTGATAATCATATTTCAGAATAAAAAAGCAATTATATTACTTCCACGCAAATTTATTTGCACGACTGGTTTCGCTAAATAACTATCCTCATTAGGACCTGATGATGCGAGTCATTTAGCAAAACCGGAAGTGCAATTAAATTTGTGTGGAAGTTACATAGTTGTTCTTTTCTTCGGAAATATGGGTATTACAACCTTTGGACGCATCCATATGTTGGTACTACACCTTAATCAATTTATTTGAGAAGCAATAATTGCCGTAATTATCTATCAACACATCCAAAGCGTTGATTTAATTATTACTAATAAGTAATAAAAGCTTTGTTGAATTGCTTTGATCCTGTAACCAAGATGTACTCTTGTAAGGTCTCGGTAACGCCAGGTTTTTATTGGGCAGAAAACTGTCAGTTTTGAAGTTGTTTCGGTTTGATAGAACCTTATCTGTGTAATTAGTAATTCGCAAGTTATTGCAGGCACGTTTATGCTAATTTCACTGTGGACCAGGAGCGGCAAAATTTCGCTGATATTGGGGCAACTAATTCGTATATCTGCCCCTCTTGTGCGATGCTAACCGCTTTACCGAAAATATGCTTTTGCTCGACGGTTGTTTGCTTTTTTATATTTTGTTTAAAACTATGTGTTTTTGGTGAAATGATTCATTTCCATGACAAAATTTTAAGGCGTTCGTAATGAAACGCCATCGAAGTTTGGTGCGCTGCTTCCTCAAAAGCGCTTCATACGGCCCGCGAGCTATGATTAAAAAGTTATCGGTAAAATTTAACATAGACAAATTCATGTTTTTCAGTAAAAAATTGTCTCAAAACATCTTCTGGCGAAGTTTTAACGCTAGGAAATTATTTAGGTTTTATTTTCACTGCTGGGACTACAGACCCTCGAACTTGCGATATAAACGGTCATCCTGCCCGCGGAAACTGTTATGACTTACAATGTGGCCCTCCGAAGCATTCGCAACTACGAATGTGGCTCGCCCTCCACAAAAGGTTGCCGATCCCTGGCCTTGATTAAGTTCGTCCGATTTGAACGGATTATCAGCGTGATAAACTTGTTCATGGTGCGACATTGTTTTACACATTGTTCGTTATCTAAAGCTGTCTTTTATCTTCATTCTTTTCGGCATGTTAAAATATTATCGACCGCGACGTCGTCAGGTGCGCTAATTATGTATAAGTTTTACTTTTAACCTATAAAATTAAACTCTTTAATTTGCGATAAGCCTGTTTCAGTGCCTCTGAAAAAAGGGCGTGGAAAGAATTACTTTTATTCGCCTGTTTAATATGTCCCTCCGTTACGAATTTATTTTACGCTGGCGGCTTCATAGATCATAAAAATATTGATGTCAAGGAATGGCATGAAAAAGGTATTGAAAATTTTGTTCTGCCATCAACAACCTCGAACAATAAACCCCACATTGGAAATACGGCGTTAAACTAAAGTCGCGATGCTGTAGTTATGACAGGCTGTACCTTTAGCCATTTTTATAAATAAATTTATTTATTTATTCGGATAGAGGACTTCATTTACCACAATAAGATCCGCGAGAACACATAATTACGAGTTATAGTTTCGGAGGTAAAGATTCGAGAAAAAAATCGCCTATTTTGTTTACATCGATCGCTAAGACGGTTCTCTCAGTAAACAACGATTAAATGCCTTATTTTTCTCTTCCTAGCTCTTATATGATCTGTAAGTTATGCATTAAAAAAATTATTTGGATCTTGGACATCTGCCGCAAAACAGTCTGCGAGATCACATAATTACGACTTTAATTTCGGTTATAAAAATTCAGGAACCGCCCAATCTTTCCATGCCGTTTTGTACGTACTTCCCATTAAGAACGCCTTTGAAATATCTGTGTATTCCATTTATGGAGTATACTTTTCCATCTTGTTCATAGTAACGGGTGCTTTTATGGTACTTGTTGTATTTCAGGAAAACGAGCAACTCCTAGGCCAGTGGTCGGCAATCTCCGGCTCCGGAGTCGCATAAGGCTCCTTGTGTACATACTTGTAACTCTTTAGAAGTTAGCTAAGCTCCATAACCTTTATCAGTAATGAAACATTCTTGATGCAAACACTCGAATCTCTAAAAAAAAATGGCCGTACAGGTTGTCACTGTGCGTCTCCCAAGTATTTTGGAGTGAGACAAAAGAAAGCAAAAAATTGTCTCTTTTACATTGAAAGGTTGCCGACCACTGTTCTAGGTGAGGCGTTTCTGTACATGCGCACGCGCAGTTTGAAATTTGAGTCAGAAATCCCACAGGAATACAGGACGGCAGTGAGTATTTATTTTGCAGCCGACACGCTTAACCATGCATTACGCGCGCTCGATTGTAATTCATTGTTTGAATGTTCGCATATTTTCGAATTTCCCGCGCGTTTATCGCATCTCTCGGAAAATCAGAGGCAACCTCGCGCAGCGAAAATGTTTAAACCACTTATAAAATTGTTCGGTACGTCTCCCCGCCGGCTTTTCGACCTCCACCGTGGATAGCTACCATTTCTCCCTTCCTCTCTCGATCTTTCCCTCGCCGCCGCCAGCATCGGCGTCGATTGATATCCCGTGCATTGGTGCGTTTAACCTTTCAATTGGGGTAATAAGGGGATCTCCTCAATCAGGACCCCCGCGCAGAATGACGACATATATTCTCCTCTCGCACCGTCATTCACAAACCCCTCACTTTTCGCGCAGCATTCACCAGCTCCGCCATGAAACGATTTATAAATCTCGTCGAAACTCCGGAGGCTGGCACGGATTTTCTGCTCGTGATCGGGGAAAAAAATCCTCTCGCCTCTTGCTTGGGTCGCCGTTAGGAAAAGTGCTTTCTTCGTTCTAGGACACCGGCCACGCTCGAGTAATGTCTACTGTTTATCCTACTGGAGGAATTGTTTCAGTAAAAGTAAAACTGATCGAATCGGTGGTTGCAATAGTCGTAAATCATTTCATCTGTTCCAGCCATGGCGCGATCTCCACGACTATTTTTTTATTTAAAATGGTTGCGTCCTGCTTATGAGGCAAAAGATATATTTTCCGTTTTGATATACAACCATTGAAAATCTTATTTTCGAGGTCGTTCCTTGATTTTATTCAATCGCGCTAATTGATCTTCCTGGCGCTTTAGCGAAAACCTGTCGCTGTATGATTTTTGGTGCCACATTATGGGAGAATTCCGGTGTCTGTTTTATCGCTAATTTTCTCTATTCTGCGATATTCAAATTATATCGTATTTCTTGCTAAAACTCGATCGAAGCTACAAAAAAATTAGAATTTTTAGATCTCTGGGCGTTTTCTGTTATACATAATTGCGGTGATTCGGCCGTGATTTTTTAAAAGCATTTCTCTTATTTTTATGCGATCCTCCTATACTTTAAGCCTATAAATTTCCAAGAATCATTCAATATTTTGTTTGCTTTGGCTTTTTACAAAGCGGGAAGTTAAAGTTTGCTTAATTGTGCATTTCTCTCGTGTACTTCGGAATGAACTGTTTCTCCTTATGGCGTAAGTCGTGAGGGCAATTGAAAACATGGCATCTGTTGCGGTGCTTAGTCGCTTTATGGGTTGATAGATTTCAGCCTTACTTTCTACTTGGGTTGGTCAACGACTGCTTCAAGTGAAATCCCATTTCTTTCCGGCTCATGATCTGAAAAGGAATTTTCATTTTTGAGCTCGATTTTATCTCCACGATGTTACGTAATGCTCCTCCATTGTAACTAAAAAATGGCTTCTTTACGAAAGAAATAACGTAGTTCTACAGTTAAATTTTACGTGAGGAACAATGTCTTCCGGATGACATTTACGTCAATTGATAATATACAAGCTATTGAGAACTGTATGTTGAGTGCAATTACATAAATGAGTATAATACATGTAAATAAGCAAAATATCCTTTCAGTTACCTCCGCTGCTGCCGTCGCTATCAAAAATGAAGTCGGATATTTTTGTACAGCATTCAAATCATATCTTGCTTCTACTGGTATAACTAAATTTGGCTAAATGTTCGATAAGTAATTTAGGTCAGAAAATCGGTATTTCATTATTTTTACGAATTATTTAAAAAATTTAAATCGTTTTCTTTATATAGCAGTGTGCTGAAGTCGCATATAGATATTCAGGTAATTTTTCAAGCGAAGTAAGCGTTTTGAAAGGTTAGAAGAAGTTGTTAAAAATAATAATATTAATTCGTTAAATTAATGTCATCTCATATTAGTTTGTTTTATTTTTAAAACTAAGAAGATGGGAATCCAATTCCAAAACCACTGTTTATAAGAACGAGGGATACGTGACTGGGTATTCTTGAGAAATGAGAAATATAAATAAATTGCCAAAGCTAAAGCTAAAAGTGTTAGGGGGAAAATAAAAATCGCGGTTAAATCCATTTATAAAACTATATTTAGTACCAACTTTTATCGCACTTGTAAGTAAAAATATGTTTCTTTTGTATGATTTGAAAATGAAATTTTCAAAACTCTGGAGTATTTATCGTAGACTGAACTTGAAATGAATATCTCTAGGATATGTTATTTTTCTGGTTCTCCCTTGAAATGGAATATTTCAAATTAAGAATGTTTACTGTGAAATATGATAATTAAAAGTGCGAATGTTTTTTATGCAATAACCTTGAAGTTGGGAATAATTTTGAAACGAGAAAAAGTCTTCTATGACCGGGAATCGAACCCGGATCATCCAATTGCCGGGCGGATATTCTGCCACTGAACTATCGTAGCATATCAATTTTCTCGTTTCTGAACGCGGATGTTTTCTTGATCTGCTACGATAGTTCAGTGGCGGAATATCCGCCCGGCAAGTGAAAGACCCGGGTTCGATTCCCGGTCATAGAAGACTTTTTCTCGTTTCAAAATTAATCCCAAACTTTACAGCTTATGCCTGTCTGCATAGGATCTTCGGATCGCTTTATTCCATCAATTTCTTGCTTGGCAATCTCACCATTTGAGAGGGAGGAGTTTTCTTCGATTTATCTCTTCGAGGACATCCGTTGGGGCAGTTTGATACTAGCTTGGCTAGTTCCGTCCCAACCAAGAAAACATCCGCGTTCAGAAACGAGAAAATTGATCTGCTACGATAGTTCAGTGGCAGAATATCCGCCCGGCAAGTGGAAGACCCGGGTTCGATTCCCGGTCATAGCAGATTTATTTCTCGTTTCAAAATTATTCCCAACTTTACAGCTTATGCCTGTCTGCATATGATTTTCGGATCGCTTTATTCCATCAATAACCTTGAAATGTAACAATGCAACTTTGGAATTATTAAGCTAGTATAAAAGTTAGATAAAAAAATACCTCTTGGTGAAGTGATCAAACCACAGATAATAGTTTCCAGGGTGGTGTTTCATTTTGTTTGGAGTTGTTTTTATCGCCACTCTTTCGATTCTTATCAGGATCAAGGTCGCCACGATTACCTTTTTCCCCTACGTTTTTAGTTCAACCTTCATTTGATTCTGGCACCTTGACTCCGCAGAATTTATCTCAAGATTCCTTCCAATCTTCGTTTTCTGAACGTTTACCTTTGTAATTTCCTGTACTCCCGAAAGAAGGGTCTTACGCTCGGTGTCACCTCAGGTGGTTGCAAATATGGACAATATGCTTAAGTATGGAGAATAAGTTTGTGTTGTTTACAAAAACCATTTTTTTAGTGCCCATCACCAGCAATTTCTGTAATTTTGCGAGCAGCCATTATTTTATCCTCTCGTGTAACAGTATATTCAACTATCGAGGAGTGTATAACGTGTGTTCCTTAAAACAATGACCCATTTCCAGGAAGTGCCGATTTTGGCTGATTGGGACCAAATGTTTAACAGCGTACGTATGTCCAGTTTAGCTTAACAGGATATATTTTCCTCGATTCATGTAATATCCCTCCCTCCTTTTTCTGTAAAACCTTCTTTAGGACATGATGTTTTGATGCGCGTCAGTTCCAAAATTTAGTCCGCTCAACGGAGGCATTGTTTTTGTAACTTATTTGTAATCCGAAAAGCCTCGTGTTTCTAATTCTCCGCCTACCCATATGTCAATCACATTTTTTTAAATTGTTTATAGCGATAGGCTTCTATTTCCACAAGACCGTTCTTCGTGTAAACGTAAACAAATCAAACAAAATGGCATTTTAAAAAGTGCATTCTTTTAAGGAAACTTGACTCGTTTCTGCCAAATCATGACAGTAGTAGTCGAGGCATCGTTAACGGACGTAATCCTGTAATCGAATTTGAAAACAAGTCATGGTTATCATTTTTTTATAAATAACGTTTATAAATAAATAATAAATTTCGAAGTTAATATGAATGTCGGTAAAAAAGAAAACTTTTTTACGTTTTAACAGCGAGGCGTTATTGTTGCTATGACTACTGAAGGGGTTGAAAAACGTATATATATATATATATATATATATATATATATATATATATATATGTAAATTTCGAAGTTAATATCATGGTCATTAATAAAAATCGCTCGAAACGATTGTGGTACTACTGCGGCTTGACGCCGCGCTGTTGCCGGAAATCGAGGAAATGCTCAATTCCTCCTCCTTCCTCGCGTCATCCGCTTACCGCTTTCTTTTTTCTCCCTTGCGTTTCTTGTCCTTGTCCCTTTCATTTCCACCGAAAGGGGCCCTTCTTTTCTTTTTGAGGTCACTGAGAAGCTAACTGTTCCGCACTCATGCCACCCTTTCTACTTGACTCGGGTGAAAGTAAAAAAAAGTGTTTATTCCCTCGATCGGAGGGCGTTTCTGGACCAATTGATAGTCGGGTCGGAGAAAGGAAGTGAACATATAAGAAATGGCCGAGAAATAGTTGAGAAGGGCCCTTCGCTAATTTCGTGAATCCAGACGACCTCTTGTTTTACACCGTTAGGTCGATTGAGGTTGAGAATAAGCCGCTCCATATGTTAAAATACGTTGCTGTACAAGGCCAGTCCGCCATAGGTGGAATTCTTATGACGTCGTCGGGAAAAATATACTGTACTCCATCGCCAACCGCGGGATTTAACTCGCAGTTGACAAAACCGCGCTTCGGGAGGGTCAGGGCTTATGGGAAATTAGCGGTTAGGGCAGCGCCCCCCTCACCTAAGAAAACTCTTTGCGCCCCCCTCCCCTCTGTCGCATGTTCGGTCAAAATTCATAAACAATATCTACTTACGAAAAACAAGGAGGCAAACAATACGTATTAGCCAATTGAGGGCTAGGATTTGACGGTTGCATATTGTAGGTCTTATAGTTAGGATGGCTAAACGGACGGTAAATATACGTGTAATATTTTGCGCCCCCCTCCTCCCCCCACCATCTCCCACCTCCCCCCAGCTCCCTCTCCCACCTCCCTCCCCACCTCCCTCTCCCCGAACTAGCACCCGCGTTCCCCCAGGGAGGAAAGCACTGTTAGGAGTATGTCCTACAATGTACTCTTCAAAGTTAAAAATATGTATGCTGTACATAAAAAACTTTTATTGTATATGAATGCAAAAGAAAATGCGTTCCAAGTACAAAGAAATACTGTACATTTATTATATAATGGCAGAGTAGCCCATGCTGATGCCGCCCGTCTGACCTTACGCTTCAAATTCCCCGAAACTCCCGACTGATTCGTCGTCTTATCTAGAGCTAAAAAATCCTCTTTTCCGCCTCTCCGACTGGTTAAGATAATAAGTATGCGGGGAGGGCGGGGGGTATCTTCGAAATTATCACTGCAATCGTCGATCGTTTTGTGTGTCATTTTTAGTTTATTTTGCAATGAAATCTTTAAAAGTCGAGTGCATTCAACTTGATCAGTTCTAATTTTGGTCTTGTGTTCAACCATACCACCAGCACCTCGAATGGCTGCTGTACCACTGGGAGACGTCGACCGCGTTAAATGCGCTTTCGTCCTCAGTTTTGAAGGTACCCTTGCAGCAAAAACTGAGTCCGAAACTAGCCAGGGAATCCGCGATCGGAGAAAGTTGTCGTGCTTTTCATTGCATGGACAAACTTGTTCTGTTGATTTTATACGTAAGATACGTTCTACACGTAATGTTGGCTAGACTTAAATGGAGATAAACTTGGAGCGTGAAAAATTAGGCATCGTATTTTCGCCCAAACGATGTTTCAGGTACAATAAATTCAACCCGAATGATGTAGGAGATTAAAGCTAATTTAAGCATCGGTAGAGGAACAAAAGGACAACCTTTTTTAAACCTGTAGGTAGTTATCACTTGGCAAAATTTATCGTAACGCTTTGAATTTCTCGATTTTTTGTCCTTGACTGAGTATATTTTAACTCCTCGAAAATGATTGATGGACATGTTTGTTGGATCATTGTTTAATGGGCGTTTTTAATTTCCTCAGGCATGGTTGAGTAGAGGATAGATTTTACTACGATTTATATTTTTTGCCATAATTAATCTGAAAACTTGTTATTCGTCTGCCGTTTTTAAGAGTGACTTATGTAAATAAACTGATGTGGGCAACACATGACTTTCTCCATATTTGTATGGCAAATTACATGTTGTGAGCTCTGGGATCATTGTCAATATTTACTTCCGGTTGACAATTAAGAAAAGAAAAAGGAGCGTTACTAAGACGTAACTAAGCGTCACTTGTTAACAATAGTCTTCGGCAGGTGGCGTGGTGGTGGCAGCTAAAAACATAAGATATCTCTTAAACAATGCATCATATGGAAAAATGGATCAGACAAAGGTTTTATAAAATGAAATTTACTGCAACTTTTATTCCAATACATTTTTACATTTATCAAATATTTCAAAATAACGGATAAGTGACAAAAATAAACACCCACTTCCGGTCGACCGATTTTTAACAAAAACTAATCAGATCTTCTAACTTTTATAAAAATGCTATATATAAAATTTTGCGTTGACCTGATTAATAGTTTTTGAGTTAGAGCGCCCATAAAAATCTATCACATACAGACAGACTGACAGACATCATCGAGAAAATAGTCAAAACGTGTTCAGGGGACCTTAAAACGTATTTCCGTTGAAATCTCGAATTAGATTTTTTTCATAAAAACAATACTTTCTCAATACTTCGTATATGGAGAAAGTAAAAATTGGAGACAACATTTTTACCAGATGTCATTCAGTCAGATTGTTGCTATGAAGTTGAATCATTGCGACGACTATCGATAACAATTAACTACTGCTTCTCTTTATAACTTATCGCTACCGTTGACCTCAAAGAATTTGTATGAATGCTGTAACGTGGACCTGTTTTCAGAGCAGTTTCATTTTTACTTTCTCCATATACGAAGTATAGAGAAAGTATAGCTTTCATGAAATAAATCGAATTCGAGATTTCAGCGTAAATACTTTTTAAGATCCTCTGAACACGTTTTGACTATTTTCTCGATGTCTGTCTGTCGGTCTGTATGTGATAGGATTTTGTGGGCGCTCTAACTCAAAAACTAACTCCTGTATCAATGCCAAATTTTATATTTAGAAATATTACTATATAATGAAGAGCTGATTAGGTTTTGGCAACAATCGCTCAACCGAAAGTGGATGTTTACTCTAGTCATATTTTTTTTGGCAAATAATTCTTTTAAATCTTCATAAATGTAAATGTTGTTTATTATAAACTTATTCCCTATAACTTTTGTTTGAAACATTTTTTCGTAGAACGCATTGTTAAGGAGATATTCTATTTATTTAATATTTGATTAATTTAAAACAGTACTGGAATAAAAGTCGTAGGAAATTTAATTTTCTACAAACTTTCTTCGAAAGATTTTACTATATAAGGCATCGTTCATAAGATATTTTTTAAACTAAATTTTTAACAGTCACAACTACACCATCTACCGGCGACTATTGTAAACACTTTACTCTCCTTTTTATTTTCTTAACGGGCACTGTGACTTTCAGTCACTATCGAGTGAAGTACGCCCTTAAAGATGCCCACTTAGTGGGCGAAATGCATCGGGTTTGTTATAAACATTTATGGCTTAAGGAGTTTTCCCACCTATGATCATTTAACCTATTTTGAGTTCATAGAAATATTACAGATATAGAGAAAGTCATGTGTTGGCCACATCAGATTTTTTCTTATATTATCACGATTGTCCTCTTTGCTATAGGAATTATCTCCTTTTCCAATACGACACATAGGTATTTGTGCATTGGTGATAAGCTGTGTTATTGAAAAAATGCACGGATGATATCTTAAGTATTAAAAGATTTCTTGGAGAAAATCCCAGAATTTGGTTTACCGTTACCATGGTGACGCAGTTCCAAAAGTGACGTTTGATCTGACTTAACCCTTTAACAGTCTTGTAAATGTTAAATTTTTGACCAAAAATTCGATTTTAAATTATATTTTCTATAAAAATTATGATAAAAGCAATAGTCACTTTTTAGGTTCAAATATTATGGTATTTTCAATGCAACAACGCAAACACTTGCATAAGAAATTATAATCCGGGAAAAACACTGGCATATCAACATAGAGACAATACGTGAAACTGTACCTGTATGTGATACGGGCCAATCAGGCAAGGGGTTTTAAAAGCAAACATTTTCTATTCCGCATAATTTGAATTAATAACTTACACTATATTCTCTCCTACCAAGATCGAAATTATATATATATATATATATATATATATATATATATATATATATATATATATATATATATATATATACACACACATATAAGCATACACACATGCATACGTTCATATATAAATATATGGTTCTTAATCGTTGCTAGATGAAAAGACGTAGGACCTCAGGAAGTGTGTGGTTAAGGCAAAAATTATGAAATAGATTGGGAAATACCGGAGGGGAAGAACTTCCTTTTAACTGCCAGGAGAGATCTCAACCACATTTTGATATGAATAGCCGCATGTTAATATCAAGTCACAATTTCTCTTTCAGTACTCATACGATAAAGAAGTGATTAACACTTTACATCCGCCTAATCGAGGCCTGAAATACATTTAGACCAATATTAGTTTTTTATTTGGCAATCTTACTGGATAACACGGAAATAAAACCAGCGTCAACCTTTTAGTTGCTGTTGCGCCTTTGGAGATTTCAACGAGGTCGTCAATACAACAGATAAAGGTGAGAAGTGAAGCCAGTTCCTTTCTTATGGGATCTTATTTATGTTAGTATTTTTTGGCATTTGCGTAATATATCGTCCTGTTATATCTTAAGGATGACATTTCCAAGCGATTGACCCGACCCACGGCAATCCACTTGAATTTAAGAAGCCGCTAACACACGGCCATAGGTATTTTAAACCAAGATAAAGATAATTACGGTAACTACAAAAAAAAGTTGGAAAACCATACGCGCAATTAGGCTGTGATCCACCGATCTTCGATCCTTGAACGATCCTGGATTACCACTGACTGCTTTGTATCCGAAATGCGCATTTTTTCTTTCTTACCGTCATGTGCCCATCTTCATCATCAGCAGGATTTCAGACGTTATTTGACCTCGGTATTTCAATTTTGGAACCCGAACGCATTTTTTAATTGCATACGCTTTTTATGATTGGCTTTTGTTTTACGAAATATGGGTAGGGAAACCTTCGCGTTTATCGTATTCAGTGCGTCCCACAGTAAATCTTAGTGTTCTGGTTCCATTTTCTCTCGCGAGTGTGGACTCCAGTTTAACTAAGAATACCGTATTTACGCGAATGGAGGACGGAAGTGAATTTAGGACAACTCCTGCCAGTTTGACCGTTGAAAAAATATCCACGCAAGGAATGATTTATTTTACTTGTCGGGCATTTTTAAAACTGTTATTGGCATTTTAATGCCAAGAATATAATCTACACTAACATTTGCTAAATGCGTAATATTATTTGTTGGTCTCACAATCAGACTATTTCAGTTTGTAATAACAATATAATAAATAGTAGTAATCACATTTGCTCATTTTTTCTTACTCCACGCCGTGACTATATTCCCCACCAAATATTGATATATACTTGACAAACCTACGCGGCATCAATGTATGTATATATATTTTCCGTGTAGAACATTACTAGGGTTGTACAGCATAACCTCGTTAATTCGGATCTCCGGTTCATCGGAACCATTTTCAATTCGGCGCACAATATAGATATTGAAAAGTCTACATATTACTCAGTGAATCTCTCACGGAGATACAGTAGTAAAGTGTTGTAGTTAAAACTGTGTGATTAGAGTCCAATAAATAGACTTAAGGTAGTCGAGGATAAAGATATTGAGGCTCTTACCGGCGGCTTGAGTTACACTTCTGGTGTCGAAACAAAATATAATATCAAGGAAATGCTATTTATGAAAAGCTGGTGCTATATTATGAATTAGAAAGAGACAGGATGCCGATATGCATGGTTCGTCTCATACGTCTGCGAGATAGGGCTGCAGAGTAACGATATCTTCTGACAAAAATAAAATAAAATCGAATTCTTTGAATATAAATGTTCCGTATTAAAAAAAATTTGTAATTATTCGTACACTGCATTTTTACTTTCTCATATACGAGCAGTATATTGAGAAAGTATTGTAATCGTGAAAAATTCGACTTCGAGATTTTGATGGAAATGCACGTTGTAGGTGTCCCCGAGTCCATAAAAGTGGTTTTCGCCATGCCGTCTGTTTATCTGTCGGTCTATTTACTGTTTTAGAGCCCAAACGCGTACATAAAATCGAATGATATCTCATATTTGTGCAATATAACGTCTTTTACAGGCCCTTTTTTCAATAAAATGATATTGCAACAAAATAAAGGGTAGTTTATTCTTGGCGATTTTTACAAAAATTTGATTAACTCAAAAATGGCTCCAGAGAATTTGATAAAAATCAATCCAATTGTAGAGCCTAATGTCACAAATAATACTGCGTAAGCCATATGCCTCTTGAAATCACTATATGGCGTCCAGTGGCATTACGATGTACGCTAAGCTACCTTACCTAAGCCTTATGACTAGGGTGACCAGATTCTGAGGAAGTAAAACCGGGACACAACGTGTTCTGGGGAAGAAAAACCGGGAGATAACCGGGACAATAGAAGATATTTAGTTTTGTTGTCGCTTACATGCCAAATAGATAATAAATTCTGCAAAGCTTGGCCATGATTTTCTTGAAAAAGTAGCTCCCAATTTTTTCAAATTTTAACATTATGTGCACAAAATTATTACAGAATTGGTTAGAAAATTGATGGGAACAGATATTTTAGAGTCATATTTACCGCATTTTCGGACCATAAAACGCACCCCAAGTTTTTACAAAAATTTTCCAGAAAAAAGGTATTTTGGTTCTCCAAAGCATTTAGGAAGGATCACGTCGCGTATCATTTCTAGCCGTGGTTAAATCCGTATCTGGCAACATTCAAGAAAATATTATGGTGTGATAACAGTTAAATATAACGTTTTAGATGTACTTAATTCGTGAAAGTAAATAGGGATGATCCAAAACATAAATAATTGCTTCGAAACTCGTATAGCTAAATGTGCACTCGGCTGTCGGAGTGTGCTGCACACCTTGCACCTATAGGCACCCCTCACGGATTGTATGTACTTATTTAAACTTAATTAAAAAAGGAGATTTTAATTCCTAATAAATGGATTGCATGTGTAATAACATATAACTGGCGGAATGTGATTCATTTATTCCATATTTATGAAATGAAAAACAAAGAAATTTAACCGAGACAAGTACTAACCCGGTCGGGACGCCGGGACAACATCTAAAATCCGGGACTGTCCCGGCTAAACTGACGTCACGCCTCCGCCACGATCCATTCAAACTCTTACTACAGCCTTATAGTTGAACTAAATCGAGTGATATCTCATATTCATGGATAATAGCATACATAAAAGACATTCTGAAGAGATAAACGATATTGCGCAACAATTAAGGGTACTTTATTCTTGGATATTTTTAAACAAAATTCGATTTACTCAAAAATGGCTCTAAGGATTTCCATTAAAATCCACCCAAACGTACAGTCTGATGGCACAAATAATACTAAGCCATGTGTCCCAAAAAAGTTATTACATATCGCCCAGTGGCATTATTTCTGTACAAGACGCTCGGCGCACACATCAGAGGGAGGGAGGAACCCGGGGATTCCCTAGTCTAAAATTCTGTACTTCTCTTTTAACGCCACATGCTTATTAGTGAGAGGTATTAGCCTTGAGAGGTTGATGGTGTCAGTCAGTTTGGTTCTGTTGCTACGCATTATTAACACAATTGCAGTGAATTGCCAAGCACACAGTTAATTTCAGGGCAAAGAGTGTAGTGAGACCAAACGTATACATATATGAGAAAGTTTGTGAAATGTATATTGCACCGTTTATTTTAATTTGACAACATAAATCTTTGTATTTCCCTAAATTCAATTAATTTTAATTGCGTTTTATATAAAAAACAATTTCCCGTTTCAGTACCCACTTAAAGTCGTCGCATCGGATTATCCGGATCATGTCCGGTCCCCATCGATCCGGATCAACGAGGTTGTAATGTATTTTTTGCATTATAACCGTAATAATCCATTCCCTCACTTTCACGCCGTTTCACGTGAATTTTGTTTCGGCGCATGTAATTGCTGCCATCGAAAGTTATTTTCCTCCTCTGCTGTTTAAGGTCGACTTGCGGTCTTGGGATGTTTTTCGGTTACCCGTCGCTTTAAAGGCGACCGGACGACGTCTAATCTTTCAAAATGTTTGCCTCCACGAAACTCCCGAGTGCCCGACGGCGTGTCAGTCTAGCCTTTATAATAACATCCCCTGCCTACTCAAACGGGGAGTGCCAGCTGTATGTAATCGTTTAGCATTCCGACGAGGCTGCGCTTATCTCTCACATAGATGCGTATTTCCGGCGGAATGAAGCGGTTATCGTCATCCTCTCTCGTTTCTTTCTTTCGGCGTCGTTGCGTGCACCGCGGCGTGTCATTTCGCGTTCTTTAATGCCACTTCAGACAAAATTCCTGCCGAGATTTTCTTCTCCATTCCTGGTTTTGCCGCGGCACCTGTTTGTATATATACTACTTGCGAAATTTCTCCTCGGGTTCGCAATCTCGGCAAGTGTTGTCCTTGGTCGAGGGTCGTTTATATCTCTCTTTTAGTGCGCTGACGCGTTCTTGGCGTTCCCTATGTGTTGGGAATTAGGGATCGTTCAGGTACGCGTGTAAAACGACGCGTTCTCAACTTGCTGATATGTTTCGGAGATTTCATCCAGAGCGGCGGTGACCAAGAAGTTCCTGGGGCCACGGGAAAGAAAGTCATTTGGGGCCCCTTAAGGCATTGACACTAACATGTGAAGTTAACATGTAGTTAACATATTAACATGTACATATATTGAACTTCGTTTTCTCGATTGACATAACATGTTAATCGAGCGTGTTGGATTAACACGTTAACTCAGAAAAATGGTTTCGCTCGCCGAGCGAAAACATGTTAAGTCAGTCGGGATCTCAGTTGACATTTTTCGGGGTGAAACGGAGGAATAATAAAGATTCGGCATCTCTAGACGTAGCCATCTCCACGACGAAATGTATAAAATAATCAAGGGAAAAGAAACAAGCTGCAAGTAGGGACGAATGTGACATTTTCGGGGAACTTGTAGCTGTTCAGTTACGAAAGATAGAAGATCCAATTTCTAGGGCAACTGCAAAATTAAATATTCGCAAAATTCTGTTCGAAGCTGAAATTAGCAAGTACAACCCTTCTCCCATACATTCGCAATCCTAAAATACACCACCATCCGTCGCCAACAACTCGACTCCTGCTCCCGAAAGCCCATTTACACCACAGTCCTCTGCATGTGCCGAAAACGGCAATATGACAATATTCCCAATGTCTTCTTCACCTTGTGATTGACAAATTTTATTAATTTTGTCATAGGTTTTCAATTATACATGTATTGTAAATGTTCTTAATAATATAAAATAAAAAGTAAGAATTTACTTTCATGTGTTCTTTCATTAAAGATGTGATGATTGCTTCACAAACTTCTGGGATGATTTTCGAGATTTGTTGCTTGGGCACTATGTACATGTACTATGTACATCAAACTTGTATAAGAATATACGGTGGCCAGGAAACGAAGAGTTATTCCCAGTCTCACACGAGATGTAATGGCTGCTCGTAATAGTGTGTCCCTGTTTGGATATTATAGGTGATATTGCATATACTAATTTGCTAAAGTCCTCCTCGGACATACGCAGGAAGTTCTTAAATCCAAATCTGTCCTCCACTCACAGTTCACTTAAGATATCTGGCACACTGCTTCTTTTAATGAGATATGGCCGCACCCGCGTCTTCCTCTTGTTTTTACGAGCTTTGTACCACGCGACCATGGTAATGACAAACGCCAAATCCTCTTCATCCGAAACCATTTGTGAACTTTTAAGTCGTTCGACAATCTTTTCCGATGCTCCGCTTCTGACACTTTACAAGTTAATATGTGTGGACACAATGTTAATGTCAATCCAATTAACATTTTTAAAAACATGTTGTTGATTAACATGTAATTGTTAGCTTGTTAATGTCAATGGTTAAATGTTAATCAGTGGAGACACACCTTGAGACTATAATTTCTTATTTAAATTTAACTCTGCCCTTCCAATGAAGCTGTGATAAGCCGTTACTTTTGGTTACTTAAAAAAAACACGTCAAGTCAAACTTTGCCCGCAATTTATTTTGGGCCTCCTATTGTGTGGGTCCTCGGTCGTTCGCTCAATTTACCGCCACTGTCCAGAGCCTTGTTCCGTAAGCGCAACTTAATCCTCTGTAGCAGGTTCCAATTATTTTGTATTCGGTCGCTATACTATTATTGTAGTAAAAATTAACATTTCCTGTCCGTATCCGAATTGATCTCTCGAAAAGATATATAGACAAATACATTGATTTCTCTCTTCTTTTCTTGCGGCTTTTGCGTCTTCTGGGATTAACCAAGAAATGAAATGACGAACGCGGAATAATGAAAAACGCTCTGTACCGCATGCATGTTAAACTCATTGTGCGTCAGGACCGCGTTGATGTCTCAGGCGAGGGTCTCGTGAGGATTCCACCAAAACTACAATATGATAAGGGCTCGAAATACCTATATATGAATGTAGATTCTAGCGGAGTTTATTGGTGTTCCAGGTCGTGGATATTTTTTCCATGTAAATTCTGTAGAAGTTCTTAATCTAAACATGTGGACCATCGACAAGTTGCGCTTTAATTAATATTTTATTTAGAGCTTGTATTGTTTTTAAGGAATGGGTCACGTCCGGGGACGATTTGAAAAATTCGTAGAGCTTATATATTTATCTTAACCACTTACTTTTGCTATAAATACTATCTTGCGTAAATTTCTTGACTAGCCGCAGGTTTGACGCAGCAAGTATAGAGCAAATGGTGCTTCGGAAAATAGCCATAAATGGCAGCTTCAAGAAAACGTCCTTTTACAAAACGCGTAAGCCGAATAAATTTTTTTTATTATCTCCTTTATGTTAGCAGCAAATTTTAATGGCTGTTTGTGAATTGAATGAATTTTTTCGTGTACTATACGGCAGGGCTCGACAAATTTCCTGAAGATCTAGGCGCCAGCTTTAAAACCTAGGAACCAGCGCAGACGCTACATAATTTTGGTGAATATTTTTTATCATCGTCAAAAAAATAAATCATAAATAAAAGAAAATGTGTGTTTGAGTGCTAACGCTGTAACTCCAAAACCAAGAAACTTAGAGGCTTTATACTTGGAACACATACTTACTTATTTTTAGTCTACTTTCTAGAATGGAAATAGGCTTATAGTTTTGTCGTTGTGTCTGTCTGTCTGTCCGTCCTCCCCTATTAACTTTTGAACCAATAGACCGATTTTCATGAAACTTGGTGGAAATCTCTTGCTACATGGGCCGAGCTCCCGAGGATAGTTTTTGTTGCGAAGATTGAAGTCCCGGGTTCGAGTCCAGGAACTATCCTTCCCATTTGGTTTACATGGGAAATCTGAAATCCATCGTGCAGGGTGATTTTCTCTTGCACATTAAAATATCTTAGAATTGTAGTATCGGAGCGAGTTTTGTGCTCTTCTCTGATGAAAGGAATGAAGATTCTAATTTTTATAATAGAATTTTGCTTATCGATCGTATTTCTTAGAATTTCGCGAAAATACTGGCGATTTTCCAGTTTTTATCACTCATTACGAGTGTTGCCATAGCAAAAACTATTGTTGGACTCGGATTCGGTATATTCTAATACGTACACGCGTTATCATTTTCATATTCCGTTCGAATGTATTTGTAGTATTTTATAACGCTAAATTATGAAATTTGGGAACACAAAGAGCTACATATCCACGATGACTTTAAAGCTATTAAAGCCAATATAAGTATTAAATAAATGATTAAATGGAAAGTAGGCATCATAAGTTCTGTTTGAATCATCTTGTTATTTTTGTTGGGAGGGGGGAAGTGGAGTGGGTGCCATTTCCCATAAGATAACACGTAAAAATCGATTTTTCGACTTACAGGCTTTTACTCTTATGCAAATTAAAATTAGAAATAATTGACCCACGATCTTTGGACCTAAAACGTTTTAAAGAAAAATAAATAACGTTTGTTATTCTTATCATAAAATTTTGCCTGCAATACAAAATCGCTCAACTTCTACGTTTAAATCATTTTTATTTGAAAATTTTAAGCTTTTTAACGATATTTTGCCTTGCTGACCGTGCCATTGTTAAACCTTGAGATTGACTTGTCGCCTTAATCCTTATACTATATTCGCAAGGAATCCGTGCTTTGAACGTCGACTCAATATTTTTTGTCTTGACTTAAAACCCCGAGCAACGCCGGGTACTTTCAGATAGTCTTATCTTATGTATCTTTAAAGGTAAGTGTTTGTATGCGTGTGAGTCTATAACTCGAGAACTACAGAACGTAGATGCAAGAGAAAGGTATAATTTTAATCGCAGTGCAGAGAAAGGTGGTGTGGTAGGGTTTTTAAACCGATTTGATTGACCCTTTTAATTTTTAAAAATATTTTCTCTTCTAATTTTTTCCCATTTTAATAACACGGGAATGAGTGTAGACAAATTTTAATTTGGATTTTAAAATTACTAATAACCCTAGTACGAGTTCCAAAATCGAACCCAGGAACGCAGAAATGAATGAAGTTTTGTTTTCCTACCGTCGAATTTCAAATACGGACCAAAGATTTCCTAAATTACACTTTTAACAACAAAATTTCGACATTTTTAATAGAAAATTTATGGTTGACATGTATATTCAATTGTTGCCGACTAACTAGGAAAACCGGGTATGCGAGTTTGTTATTTTTATCATGGTAACGTATTTAAACAAACTTCTTTCAATAGCATTGTTGGTTGTTGAAAGCGACTTCGTAAATGCCAGAGGCATATTTTAAAGATGTATAGTGCGAAAATTGCGGAAAAAGTAGAGAAAAATGTAGAAATTTAAATTTTAAATAAACTTCATCAGAAATGTCAAAACTATACAGTTCAGAACTTGGAACATTTGCCTGCATCAAAATAATTAATATTTTATTAAGTTGTGTGTAACATTATTAACAAAGTATCAAAAAATTCTGAGTTACTCAGTAATTTAAAAAATTGTGTTTAGTTTCGAAAATTTGCGTTTATTAACGGAATTCACGTATCAAATTCGCAAGATTGGCTATTAAAAAGGTCATTATCTTTGACAGTGAGCCCAACTCACTCCTGGTGTACATATCTTTTGCTATAAATGCGAAGTCTTATGTCTGCGATGGGTCTTCGCTGGTGTTGAAATCGCGAGCTGAAATTCTTCAACGGGAAATTCCCCCGGCCCAAACGTATATCTTTAATTATTTAATTGGGTTGTGTCAGTGAAGACAACTTTACTTGAATTTGCAAGAAAATGTTATGTATGATCCAAATAAAGCCCATCTGGGCCTTCATCGAGAAATTCCTTTTTTTCATAACTTCCCTCTTCAGTCATAATTTGAAGTTTTTTTGTTAAAAGAATCTTGACTAAATTTCATATAGTGTATTAATACAGGACTGTTATGTAATAGAAGGTTGAATCATTAACACTCAAATATAATTTTCTTATCAATATTGAATCCGAAACCCGAACAACGTTGAGTTGAGTCAAATACTTGCAACTTTTTCGTACTTAAAGTGTTTCCGTATACTCGGTATTGATTATTTGTTCTTAACCTTAAACTCGAGCAAGGCCGGGTACTTCCGCTAGTTTTTTATAATTTAGACACAAATCTGCTACAATAATTAAGTCACACAAATTCATTCCTCTCACATTATGTAGCAAAACATAATAAAATGAGCCTTATGCATTTGAAAAAGTCTAATGACATTCTGAAAATATGTAGTTTACGAACAAGAATAAAAATTTGCACTTTTATTCAGGAACTTGAATGCTTCCGACAGATATTATATTTTACTGCTCCTACTGCTGAGGCCAACAATACAATATGACTACAGCATGTGACTAGAGTATAACAAAAACCCAACTACAGCACGCATATACAATATCTAGGCGCCAGCATGAAAATCTTAGGCGCCATGGTGACCTGGCACCCGGGATTTGTCGAACCCTGCTATACAGTTATTCTCTAATAGACTGATTTTTTAAGAATGTATCGGTAATGTCATCTCCACATCGGCCTTAGCGATGCAAGGTCTCGTTATTGAATTGTTGCTATCTTAATCAATTATCTCTGTCATAAGTCCGTAATAGCGAGTATTTTATCATTTTTGGTGCAATTCGTCAATGCTGAAAAGCACTATTATATTTATGATGTCCGTCTGTACGCATTTATCAGAGAAGAATTGGCTTAACCGATTTCAAAAAAATTTAGCACATAGAATACTAACATAAATAAATGACTAATATGGCATATTTCGACCGGATCCATTCGGCAGGCGTGCCACAGTTGCAAAGTTAAACCTTTCGGTAATTATGAATTTGGAAGAAATTGGGTGAACCGATATCAACGAAATTTTGTACGAAGGAGGCGTGCAACATAAAAAAGCAAAATCAAGATTTATAATATAGATATAGTAAGCAGGGCTGCCACAATAAAAGAATTAAAATAATTCTTTTAACACGTATTTGTGTTGAACTTTCTGCATCAATTTTAACCAAATTTAATGCTTATAATATACACACATATATAGAAAACAATATTATTATAGTCAGACCGAATCAGCTGAACAGGGGTGCCACAATTAAAAATAAAAAACTTTCAGTAATTAAGTATTTGGAAGGAATTGGCTGAACGAATTTCAATTAAATTTTGCTTATAAGATTTGTACGATATACCATAGTAAAATCAAGACGCTTAATGCGGAGCTAAAGACCAGGGCTACCACAGTGAAAAGTAAAATAATATTTCTTTTACACGAATTTCTAGAGAACTGACACCATGGATTTTAACCAAATATGGTATATATAATCTTCATACAAATAGATAAGCAAAATAGCATATTTCAACCGGGTCGACTAAACAGGGCTACCACAATATCAAGGTTGGAATTTTTCTGTAACTATAAATTTGAAAGGTGAACAGAGTTCAAAAAAATTTCGTTTGTGGGACGAGTATAGAATGGGAAAACGAGATGTTTAGAACTGATAAAAAAATCAGGGCTACCATAATATAAGGAAAAATAATTTTCTGATTTCAAAGCAAATACATTAGTACACTATAATACTACGGCGAATTTGACGAAAAGCACTTCTGCACTACGGGAAACCCGTGTACACCCCTATTTGTTATATATATATATATATATATATATATATATATATATATATATATATATATATATATATATATTGAGCGGTATCCATTGCCTATTGGGTTTGTTTGTGGTCGTAGGTATGAATTCATTCAGCAAGGAGAATCTCTGGCATAAATGGCATTTGCGAACCGACGCTAAAACCACCGCTATCGTCATCCAAAGTGAAAGGAAGAATGTGTTGCCTGTTAATTTTGAATGTGACTTTCTACTTTTCCGTTCCGCCATCCGAGTGAAATCAATTCGGTCCTTCCTGGCTTAGAAAATTAACGGATTTTTGTAAAAATATAGTCGAATATCTTTATAGGGAACATAGTTGAATTCGTTGCTTATGGACCAACCTAAGCCGCGATACGCAGAACATCGGAGAATATGAATAACATATATCGGATATAGATAATCAGTAAGTTATTGACTTATTAATCTTGAAAGTGGGTGATAAATTATTATCGAAAGTGTAGTTGAAAGCAGTGCCGTCTTTACGATTTTGGAGGCACGGGACCCAACATAGTTAGGGGCCCCTACTATTTATGCGTGATAACTCCTGCTGCACTACTATGGGAGTAATCGTTAAAAGCTATGTAAACATTTCGTAATTCAGCGTAAAAGGGGGAAGGGAAGATGAAAACGTAAGCGAGATATCAATTTTCGACATATCTTTCAGAGGGTCTCCAAAAACCGTGGGACGGCCCTGCAAATAACAGTGAAATAGAAGGTTGTGTGCTTATACCCATGTCAGACAGGATAAAGTCATTCGGCGGCAACAATGAGATACGTAATAATAGCATATCTGAACAAGATTTACGAAAGGATTAAAAATTGCGAAGTTGACACTTTTCACAATTATAAAAAATATATATTTCCGTATTTTTAATTAGCTATAGATCGAATAATGTTTACTTTCCCTTGAGATTCGAATTACGGAAGTTCCACTATAGTATAGTCGAAAGCTTCCGTTAAGAAATTCTCGAGTTCGAGTCCTGAAAAAGTAAAATATTATTCTTTGCAAATTTTAATGCTAAGTATTAGGGAAGCTTCATGATTAGGCTACCGACTACAACTTTAACAAGATTGGAAAGGTGTGCTCCATGTCGGAGTACACAGAGTTTCCAAATGCTTTCTTTGAGATTTCACAATATTCTCAATATTTTTCGCTCAGATGAGAATTTAACGAGAAGCAAGCGAGGTACGTTGTAAAATACATGTAGATCTTCATGTGAGGTAGTCGTAATTATTGTCCGATTTTTACCAACATTGGAATCGGTGAATTAATTTTAACAAAACTACCAAATACCAAATTTCATCACAATACGTCCAGCGGTTCCCGAGTTGAAACAAAGAAACATTATAAACTACATGTAGGTCTTAATGTAAAGTAGTCATAATTGTTGCCCGATTTTAACCAAAATTGGAATCGGTTGACTAATTTTAGTAAAACTTCCCAATACGAAATTTTATTAAAATTAATCAAGCGGTTCCCGAGTTGAAACAAAGGAACATTGTAAACTACATGTAGGTCTTTATGTAAAGTGGTCGTCATTGTTGTCCGATTTTGACCAAAATTGAAATCGGTCGATAAAGTTTAGCAAAACTCCCCAATACCAAATTTCATCATAATACGCCCAGCGGTTTCCGAGTTTTGACATGCGGACGGACGGACGGAATCGACCCCCCCTATATGCGTTCACTTCGTGCAAAGAACGCATAATAAATACAGAGATAAGTTTGCCAATTCCCATTGAAAAGCATTGTCCTGATTGCTATGGTAGCTGAAGTTCTTTATTGTTGAGCATCTGCTTTTTTCCGATTAAAAGTCTATTTCTTCGTCAATTCGGCACCGATTTGAATTTAGTCTTCAAAAATAAGAAACCTCATTCTTTTAGCTATAGAATTGTTTTCGTCTCGAGTTTATATCTGAATTATAACTAATTTTAAAATGCAAATTTATGAAATTCTGCACAGATTTCCATGATTCTCTTATGGAGTATCGAAATGGAACATTGGGGTCAAAAATTCCCCACTAAAAAATTAACAATTTTGGAATTTTCGATTTTTCTGGTTGGTTGTACCTAATAACCTATCATCCTGCCAAATTTCAGGTCCGTGGCATATCCGTAAGAAGCAGCTCTTTATAATAGATAACAGAGTGAGTTATATAAAAGTGTGTAAAATGAAAGATGTCCACCCTCAGTATCTGGCGAAAAAAATTGTCGAAATCGAACTAGCCGTATGATTGCACCCCGAGAGCTTGTTGTCCCACTTCAATTCGGGTCCCGTGGATCTATACCCGAAGACGGCACTGGTTGAAAGTAAGGAAACTAAACATGCGTTTAAAGACAAGGACGTAAAGTGGAGGTTCCTAAATAAACTATAATTTGAAACAGTATCCATCTTCGAATAATTTGTTTCAATAATATGTTTCTTCTAAGACTATATACCTCGGTAATTAGTGAATATAGAGTTGAATTGAGAAAAGACCTCATAAATGACAAATATGTCGTATTCGCCTCTAAATAATTAACCATCTAACATCCGTATTCAATATTGCATTAATTTGCACTTCAATACATTGTATGCCAAATGCATTTTAAGTTCCAAGTGCGAGGATTTTGTTCTTATTATATACAAGCTCATCGAAACCCTAAAACTTTTCTTGCACTAGGTATCACCTTTTCTTCTGCTTGCTAAAGTTTGCAAACATATAATATTCAAGGGCAAACAACTTTGAATGAGATTGCTACGTTTACGTTTGACGACGAAAAGTTATCAAACTCTCCCCGTTCTTCTGTTGGGTTGAAATTTTTCAGAGATCTAAATCCAAGGAGGGGTCATTAATACTGTATTCTTTGCCCAGCAGATGTCTGTTAAATTGGCACCTCTAGACGAACCGGACGGACGGCTTTTCCTAACGTTTAAAACTCACACAGTTGGCAATCTTCCATTGGCTAGATCCGGCTAGGGAAAGGAAGTTTCACGATACCCATGCCAGAAAGATTGGTACCCTCGGGCGACACTTAATGGAAAAGCTTTTTTCGTCGTGCCGTTTGTAATCAACATACTCGGGCAATTTTGACCACGTCATCAGCGAAGCAAAGTTAAGACTCAAAGCTTAAATTTCAAATCCCAACATTTTTGTCGACGCGGAATCCTTTCAGATATAAACAGAATTTCGCGCAACCTTCACCTTGAAATAAGTTTTTAATTTTTATACTTCGCAGCGTTTGAACACATTCATTTGTTGGTGGTACAACATCGTCAATTTATTAGAAGGAAAATTATTGCCCTGACGGCCTAGCAACACTTCCAAATCGCTGGTTTATTTATCTAACAGGGTTTTTTTGCGTCACTGGGAAACATAGACCCAAATAATTATTTACTAAGAAACTGCTCGTATAATCGTCGTACCCAAGATATCTTAATCGGAAAAATAACCGATCGTTTATTGTCTTCTAAATTTGGTTTATTCTTGAATGGTTCTGTAACTTTGGCAAATAATCGTTTATAATTATATTTATAACGCCCAAGTGTCATCTTCTCCATCGTATTGGCTTGATGTTGCTTTATCGTAGGATATAATTTGGGTTTCTGATTTTGAAACCCGTTGTCATACTTATCATCCATCCATCCTGCTTTTATTGCCCTATTTCGAAATTTCCGGAAATTTAATTAAATATTTTATTGCAGCAATGCTAATCGTCCGTCTCTACGCGCATTATCCCCCTTAGTAAATAGAGAGCATTCCATCCTAAACTTTATATCACGCTTTAGGGAGCCTCCTTGTTCAAGGTAAAAGATTTAGAAGTACATACTAATAAAGCAATTGCACAGCGTTAAAAGATCCCCTCCGTCCTTATATCTGGGAATATGACACTCTGTGCGTTTCAAACGCTCGTCTTAGAGATTTGGAATTGTCATCGTAGACATCTCTTCCACGTTTCAGGTATTTGATATGTTTTGCGTTTGTGTTTTTTTTTTGCAAAAACATGGCTATTTCCTTTCGAAAAATCTGTCGCAGGGGCGTCTTTACTTTCTGCCACCGTTATCGTGCGTGTTTGAGTAATTGTTTCCCAAATAGGGCCGTTTTTATGCTTTAATTCTCTTGCAACGGTTATATTTTCGAGATATAAGATCAAGAGTCCTGATGAAATATGGCACCTCGTGCCTCAAACAATACCTTCGACTTTTGAATGAATGAATGTTCAAGCCAGTGCCTTATGCCAGAATTACAAAATGCGTTTATAACGCATAACTTAAGTGACGCAGTGGCCTAACAATTCACCTACGAAGAACAGTAGTCCTTAACCAAATGGTGTCACATTTAACTGTCAGCCATTACAGAATTTTACTCGCTGACACCTTCCCGTGAGTCCCGAAATGTGCACATTTGTGGAACTAATCAATCAAGTCCCCAACAAAATTATATTCGGCCTAGGCGAAATAAATATTTGTTTTAATTCGCATGTCATCATGTTCTCATCGTAATTGCCCGCTATTTTTGAGAAGTGATACATACAATACGCACAAGCAAAATGCAAGTAACGCTACTTCGTAGTTTAATGCAAATCCGGTGTACTTTTATGATTTTAGCCAATAACAGGCTGTTTCGATCAAACTTGCACTTTTTGAAATGAAGTGCGCGTCAATTTTTGTGTATAATTAAACCTTTTTAATATCGAGTCATTTAGCGAAGATTCTTCTTGTCCGTCATCGTTGCGCGGAAGTGGAATAGCGAGTGTATAGCAGCTTCGTTACCACCATGTCTACATCCAGCATTAAATACCGACTAATTTGATTTTCTCATGAATGTTTGGCTATTATTAATTGCGTAGTTGTTTGCCCATCAGCAATTTCCTTAGTTCATTGCGAGAAACTGTAGTAAATCCTTTTAATTAAAAAAAATAGGCATCAAATTCGCGTTTTCCTCTTTATTGCCACATTTGAAGTCTCGACCTCATGGGGGCTTTCATGGGAGTCGCGAAGACGGAACAGTGTACATGTAATTGTTTCAATATTTTATATTTTAGTGAATTTTAATTGTATGATTTTATTTCATTATTTAAATTAACAAAATTCCTATTTTTTTCTGGATTTTCCGATCACAATTGCATGATTTTATTTCATTGATTAAATTAATGACATTTCTGATTTTCTCTGAATTTTCCAATCGCGTTTTATATTAACCGGTAGACGGATGGGTTAAAGAGATACTGATAAGATCGCCTGCCATAGTAAGGGGTCGCGACAAGGTTGGCCGCCGCAAGAGGGGGTCAGAGAGGGACCAAAATTGGGAACCACAGGCTTAGCCGAATCACTCGTGATAAAACCATTTTAATGTTTGGTAATCTCTCAGTTACCAATGTGAGATCGAATGTAATTTCAAGGGATAAAACATTTTACAAACGGATTCAAATAAAAGAATTGGGTCTTGCTTATGATAACCCTTTTTGTGAGATGAATGCCAAACTTAGTTAACGCGAATATAATTCCTTAATTTGGCCACTTCTCTAAAATTTCTTTGAATGGCAATGTTTCTGTTTTCCCTTTTTGCATCTGGAATCTCTTTACTTAGTGTCTTGCTTCAATAAATCGATTAGTCTTGTCAAATGAAATGCAAATATATTGTTTGCCGAGTTCATCGCGTAAATCTAAGTATTTACGATAATCGATTTTCCCATTATTGAGTGTGTGGTTATATGTTTTGCTTATCCAGCGGGATATCCTTTTTGAATCCTAAATAATTGTCTTTTTCATAGTCTGTGGTTGAAGCGGCTGAAACATCGCCTATATCGTCGAAACTTTTTAAAAATCTTTTTAAATTTTCAATTTAAAAAATTATTTCCCGTTTAATTTCGCCGATTGCCCTCCCTTTGGTTTGATCGAGCCTAAGAATATTCAAGAATAAGCGCTTCAATTTTTAAAAAATTGAAAAAAGTTGACTAGGTTATTGTTATGCCTATTGGAGATAACAAGTTTATTGTTATGGTTCTTGGTGATGTCTAAGATAAGTTCTTACTTTTCAATTTGTCAACATTGAATAGCTTATCATTGAAATTGTTTCCGGCCATAAGACGAGCTCGATAATTCTCTAGCGAGCTTAAGCGTATTTATTTAATAAGCCATCTTTTAAAACGTAGATTTGATATGATATTTCATTTACATTGAGACCCTTTCGCGCTCCGAGTCATTAATATATCCATCTGGCATATAGCCAACCATTATTTACAATTGATTCTGAGATTTTTCGTATTTATATATAAAGCATTAAATAGCTCTGGATAAGACCACGCTTTGGAACCGCCATCGCGAATACGGCGTTCGAACAAGCGACCGATTTCGCTTCAACCGCTAAGCTGCCTGCCAATATGTCCTCCGTCGCAGCGCGAGTCATTTCAGCATTCTTCTGTGGAATGTCCTTCCCTTCACCCACACTCGCCCACTCTCGTGAATTCCTCCGTGTATTGCGTCTAGGAGAGCTCCAAACTTTTCCCCTCGCTGATAAATGAGGTTGCCATGGCAACCCTTGGCATCCTCCCTCGAATTGGGCAGGGAGAAAAGGATTCCGCCTTCTACGCTACATCTTTGATTAAAACGAAAGCTATTTTTAATGTGACGATGATATAATAATGTTTAAACCGATTAAAGTGAACCATTTGACCGGTTCAACTGCAAAGTAGCAGTTCGTTCTAATGAATAGTATTTGTAGTTGAAATGTGTATATGATTTACCCAAGTGTGTTACGGCTTAAGGCAGTGTTTCCCAAACTGTGTGGTGCGGCACACCAGTGTGCCGCCAGTTGATATCAGGTGTGCCGCGAATTTTCCCCAAAATCGTCTAAAAATATATTTTATTTTTAAGTTGAGTAGTGTGAACGTGGCGTTTGTTGAGGATTTTTGATACTTATGAGCATGAACCTACTACATGGATGAAAAAAGTGATGAGTGAGAGATCATGAGATAGCGATATTGGCACTTTTAGTCAAAGTGGCTGACATCTGTTGGGGCTTTTTGGAACTACTGAATAATGTATGGTTGGTTGAAATCGGCTGCTTTAAGTTTATGCAAATACCTCCTTCGTTATTTAGTAGAAAATTGCTATTTTTTGCTTTAAATTTTCGCGACTTCTTTTTCATGCTTTCTTTGAGTATGTCTTTGACTGATACAAACCCAGAATGATCTTCCAAAGGCCATTTGTTGTATGAAATTCACTTTTTATGCTTTCGTTCATCACCGATTGCTAATTCAGCACAGCTATTTTTCTGGCTGCAAGTTTTATCGTTTTGTTTAGTTATTATTCTGTAATACTACTGATTCTGTGTTTTCAATAAAATAATACGTTTACACTGCTTGTTAAGTACCCATTTCGGTTAATTCAAGAACTACCTCGACGCCAAACAAGTCTACCATTAATGAAGAGTGTTATTACCTTTTATTTTAACAATACAACTTAAGTCCAAAGCATAAATACTAGGAGTATTGTACAAGTAAGTGCCGAAGTAATTATTCAATTCGAGAAAGTTATAACATACAACATTTCAGGTTTAATTGAAACATAACGCATCAAATGATGGCACAAAGTGAGATAAAGTAAATCATGGTAGGACATATTATGAGATTAATTGTTTACCTTGCAGATTAAATGTGCTTAGAAAAAGTATGACATTCACTAAACAGCTCCACCTAACTCATTAACACACATAACATTTTAACACATTTGTGACCAAAGCGAGAAAGGTAGCATTATTCGTATATCACAAGAAATACATGTAACTGGGTTTCAATAAATAATAACCAAAATAACGCCAAGGAGCAAGGACTTATCAAATAAAAATATCAAAGCGAAACAAAAATATTACGTAAATAACACGGCTTACACATCTGAGTTGAGCGAACGCTAACATGTAAACTGCTTGAACTTACACAAAGTAACAAAACTCTCAAACAGAAGTTGAACATCAAACAAAAGTTGAACTTCAAACAAAATAATTTCATATTGACTCAAAACCGTCAAAGAAATTCGGAAAATCCCGGGGACAAAGTGCAAACATCGAGAAAATATAGCGGGTGTAGGAGAATAGTACAGTGTAAACAAAGCCGATAATACATTTCTCTATCCAACCGCAACTGTTTTAAATTTAAAAGAAGAAGAGGAATTGGCTGAAATAAAAAATAACAGGAGTCTCCAAATTTATTTAGGAAAAAAACAGCCTTTCAAGATTTTGGATAAATGTAGGAAAAGATTATCCTAACATTTTACAAAGGGCTATTGAGTACTACTTCCGTTTTCAACTTCGTATTTGTGTGAAATGGGCTTTTCAGCCCTCGCTGAAATAAAACATAAAAGGGAGAAAGACTGTTATCCGTAGAACAAGAATTACGAGTTTGTTTGTCAACAGTGAGGCCAAGGATTAAACAAATTTGTTCAAATCATCAATCCCACATCTCGCACCGAGCCCTGATTAGTATTATCAGTTGAGTGATCATTTGTTTATTAAGAATTAATGTTTTCAGTTCAGTATTATATATATTTATTTTATTAAATTTATATACAATTGTTTTGTTTTTTCATTTTCTACTGAAAATCAAGAACGGAACAATACCTTTCGTTTAATCTTGAAATTTAGAAATGAGCTACTCATTAAAATGGAACATTTGGGAAAATGGGAATTTTCTGCAGTAATCAGGAAATATATTGCCTTCTCATTTTATGCAGGAAGTAGATTTTTTATTGATTTTCACAGGTAAGCAGACAATTATATTTCTACATTTTATTCAAACATCCTTCTCAGAATATCTTTCCCTTATTCATGATGAAAATCAACAAAAGCTTCTGCTATAAATAATTTACTGAAAATAGAACAAATATTCCTTGGTATGCTGTCCACCATTCAGTATCTGGGTCCATGAAACAGCCCTTTTTTAGGCGTTCTTTACCAGCTAAGCGGTAATAGCAGAACGCCTTATGGGCACGTCTGATCCGTCCGTCCGTCGTAACTTTCATCTCCTAAACCGCTGGACGGATTTTAATTTAATTAAGTATGACTGATCGTTGTTAAAATGTATGGCCCAATTGTGGTTTTCAACTGAATCCGTCAATTAGAACTTCCTCTTTCCATAATTACTTCAATAAACTTATACTCGTATCTCGTTAAATGGCATCCGTCAAGCAGCAATGAAATACCAAACTTTTCTCTCCCTAGCTCTTATATGATCAGTAAGGTATAGATTTAAAAATTATTCAGATAGATAACAACATTTACTACAAGAAAGTCCGCGAGACCACGTAATTACGACTTATAATTTCGGAGATAAAAATTCGAGAAAATCCTGAGCAAAACATGGCATGTTTTGTTTACATCGATTGCGAAGACGGTTCTCTCAGCAAACAACAATTAAAAATCCATGTATTTCTCTGCCATGCTCTTATATGATCTATGAGATATAGATTTAAAAATTTATTTGGGTAGAGAACATTTCCTACAAGATAGTCCCCGAGAACATATAATTACGACTTATAGTTTTGGTGATAAAAATTAGAAATCTCCCAATCTTTCGATACAGTTTCATACGTATTTCCCATTAAGAACGCCTTTGAAATCTCTGTGTATTCCATTTATGGAGTATACTTTTCTCTATCTATCTATCTTGTTCTTTTCGGTGTTAATTTTGTGAAAACTATGAAATGTTATGTCTGAACGATTTGACGCCTATTTATATGGTCTATAATTTGTTTCATATCGTCTTTTACGCAATTAAATTCAAGGCAGTAGCGTAATTGAAGCCCCCGTAGGCGGGAGGCCCAATCCAAGGAGGAGCCTTCTTAACTGAATTAGAGGAAAAGGGGGAAAAAATATTTTTGGTAAAAAACTACCAAAATTGCCTTTAAATGTGCTATTTTCTTTACTTATTTTCAAAAATTTCTCCACCAGACCCCCCCGGATTTTATAAATATCATGCCTCCTATATATGGAAATTATAATTTAATATGGTATCTACTTTATATAAATTATAGAACATCCAAAGGAGCCCTTTAGAAACATTTGCAGAGAGGGGCCACGGATTCTCAGTTACATCACTGATTTAAGGTGTGCCGTACAAAAAATTGAATTGCTTAAGTGTGCCACGATCAAAAAAGTTTGGGAAACACTGACTTAAGGAATTACCTATAATATTCATTCGATACATTCCATAAGCTGAGATCGATAGTTCGTCTTTTGCATTCAAAAGTTTTGTTTTGTACGATGAATTTGTTGTCTCTTATACAATTATGAATCTAATGCAGTGCTTCTCTTACAGGGTGCCGCAGCTAATTATTAGGGGTGCCACGAAAAACATTGTTAAATGATTGATTCGATTTAGAAATTTTGATAGGTTGGTAGGACAACAAATTTGCCTGTGATAAATTAATGATTATGTAGTGCCGTCTGTATGCGTCCAAATGTTGTTATGCCCGTTTAAATACATCCACAACCCTGTTTCAAGGCGAGAGTGCCGCGAAATTCTGTTTATTTTTGAAAGACTGCCGAGACTACAAAAATGTTGGGTGCCATTGATCTAATGTCATTCAAGTCACTTGGAGCTGTCGTTAGCTCTCTTCTTTAAATTCTTCGGCTGTGGTACTTGGCTGTTTGTCGGCTTAATTTTATCCTTAGCCTTCACGTTATCCACCGTTATCATTTTTTAACCTTATCTTAGCCTAGATATAATCAGAAAACAATATCCAGCTCGTGGTGTTGGTTTGTCTACTGCGGACAGTGTTTTGCATCTAAAAGTATTTTTTAATGAACACCATAGAACTTTGAAGATCAACTTCGCGAGTAAATTCATTTTATAAGGAAACGAACACCGCCATGGTTTTAACACAAATCTCGCGTGTTATTCTCAGTCATTTGTCTAATACTGTGCAATTTTACACATTGAGCATTGGAAGGGCGCTTTTGAGGATTTTCCCTATGTTTCTATTAAACTCAATTTACGCCACCTTTTCGCTTCGATCTGAGGAATTTGATCGGCTCTTTTTACTTAAACCTCTCTGCCTTTCTTCATATCTGCAGAAACTTATCAGGTTTTCCATCTCATCATTTAAATTTATTTGAATTTCACTTTCCTGAAGTCCAGCCTGTGATCAAAAGAATCATGCATAAAGGTTATACTTGAAAAAGTATTCAGTATGTTATCTGTGGAGATGGTATTGGAGGCCCAAATCAAAGTTAAAGTAGGATTCAAAAGGAGAGGAGAAACAATCACATCAAATAATAATTTCATGGGAAGAAACAGTAGTAGGTTTAGGACAAAGCCGGTGTAAAATAACCACTTCATTTATGGGTGCAGTTAAGCAGAGAGACGGTAGTAACAGAAAGCGAAAATATGTGTTGCTTTTGGAAATAAGTTATTATATTGGAACAGTTCTATTTCTGGAAGATGAGAATGTCAAAGTTGAGGATTGAAGCCATGCAGAAACGCACACTTGGAGGAAATACTTATTATATAAATTGTTCTTATAGGGATGATCAGGGTAAAAAATGGAGGTAAAATGGAAAATATAATCGGCTGATACGAGCAACCCGAGATACAATTTAGCCCCAACCTAAGTTTTAGAGCAGGGGTGGGCAACCTTTTGTACATGAAGGACCGCATTGGTGGTTGCGAATATTTCGGCGGGCCGCATTAGAAGTTGCCCATGCTTCGGCAGGCCGGATTAGAGTTTAAATCGGAAGTTACCTGGAGATTCTGAAGTGAAAATAAAGTATAAATAAGGATTTTAGGGTTAAAATTTCAGAACTAAAGGTTTGAATATCGTAATTTTTACCAAAATAATATCAACTTTTGTGTTAAATTTTATGTATCGCTTTTTCGTCTTAGCTTCGCGGACAGCATGAAATGCTTCTGGAGGCCGTAGTTTACTTACCCCTATTTTAGAGTAATCGGGAAAATGTACCGCACACCATCGACAAAATTGAAAAAAATACAAAGCATTCGCTTCCCATCAAGTGCTACAAAAACAATAATAATCTCGATAATAAACAAAATTACAGCGGCTACTTATGTAACGCACGGTTTCCATAAAATTAACTTGATTTGTTGGAGAAAAGTCGCGATAGAGTTATGCGTTGGAAGGAGAGGACTGTGAATACGCGTATTTCTTAAGAAGGTAATTCCATTTTTCACTCCTCCACGAAGTTATTATGTAGGGCATCGCTTCACTAATTCAGTGTACTCCGCATTAATGGAATTTTATTGCAGGTCGATTCAGGCTTGGGCTTATTTAAACAGATTGCTTATAAGCTGAAAAAGGGGCAATTTTCGGTTAGAATAATCACGTATTTTGTTTGCACCAACCTATCCGTTTAACGGTACCAAATTGTAGAATTTGATTCGCCACGAAAGTGTTTTCGCCTGGGATAGCATTTCTTCAAAATGGAACCGTTATTTTCCTTCACGGTGATTACCAACGCGGAGATATCTTTTCTTCTCGGACGTTGATCCGAAATATCTTGCTCCGGGCTCTCCAGAGAAAAAAAACTTGATCCTTTTTGAAGCCGCCGGTAGCTACTAGCGTAGGTGAGTTACAATTAAGGAAAAAGTAATTTTATCAGATCTTTTTCACGTGATGACTTGCAATTTGTCATAATTGTATTTTTTTCTCAGCAATAGAACTGGTCTTTGGAGTCATCGTTTTTCGGGCTTCACTGCGTGGATTGCATTTCCGGATTGATACCACAAAAACTCGATGAAACTTCATCTTTGTAGAAAGTCGTAACGAGCGTGGAAGGTTAAAAAATCTTTCTCGATATTTGTTATAAGCAAGAGATCATTTTTCTGCGTGGGGTAGAGGAGGGCGCCGCGGATCCTAGAGAAGGCCCTGATTACAGGTATCTTTCGAGACACGTGGTCTTCCCTCGCGTCTACGATACCGCCCGCACGAGCTTTTTTGTTTATTCTACTTCTTTCACTTTTGCTCTTTGATAATAATTTGCCTTTTAGCGCGCTTTTTTAAATGCACCTATTCACTTTGGCGTCTGTCTGCCCGTGCGCTTGCTTAAATTGTGACGAAACCGTAAACGATATAGAACTGAAACTTTGAGGGTAGATTTCCACATTGATGCCACTTATTCTTGAAAAGTTTGATAACTATACAGAGGCGGGTAGGGAAACGTTCAAAAATTTAATACAAAACTGATTGCGTTCTAAACTTACCTAAATGTCATTTTGGAAGTATCATTTGCCCAAAAAAGTATATTTTTATTTAAAATATGTTTATGTAGAATTATGATGCGCAATACAAGGCAAACTTAGCTATTACGTCTCTCTCATTTAAACGATAATCTAACTTCACGTGGTATCCCCCGTTATAAAACAAACGACGCTCTAGTGACCGAATATGTGGCGGTAGAGACACATGAAAAAATTTTTATGCATATTTGAACTTTATATAGTTAAGTTTAATAATTTTCTTGCAAATTCGAACTTCATAAATAGTCATCGTTATTTAGCGAACTAGTGGGTTGAAATTTTTTATATAGGAATGCACTAATCGCTACAGCATAAAATCAAGTGGGAAAAGGTCTCTCGTGATATGCTCAATATTCCAGGAATTCATCCCTCAACGTTTCTGGGAAATCTGTATTGGATCTTTATAAGGCATTCGCAGAAGTGCTATTTTTGTCCGAAACAATGTAGTTGCTACAGGCTTAAGAAGAAGAGCGTATAAAATGTTGGATTTTAGCAGAAATTTCAATCTTTCATTTATAAAAACAAATATTCTATAAAAATATATTTCTTTAGTTTGGATGACCTCTTGTATTATCATCTAAATTGGACGATCTTCATAGAAAATCATCAAATTTGTTTCCATTTTTATCTGAAAATAATGAAGTTTATGTTTTTTTATATTAACATTTGAAACTAAGGGTAGTCTATTCCTCATTTAATATAAAATTACTTCATATGTATAGTTTCTGTAAATAGGAAGGTCTATGCAGAGATTTCTTAGATTCAAATTCGCATTATCTTCAGATAAATATGTTACATTCTCAAATAAAATATCACCAAGTTATGAAAAATATGTTTACCATCATCCAATATCTGAAATATATAAATATTTTTGAAAATGTCAAAAAGGTAAAAATCAAACTGCTTGATGTATGAATTGAATTGCATGGTAATAGATAGATGTCTTATTTATCTGTTTATACATACAGATATATATGAGTGAGCAAGACATGGAGTTGACATGCATAGCGCGTAGGGGCAGAGCTCCTAATTTGATACCAAATTAATTAATTAATTAATTTGTCATCAAATTAATTTGACATAAAATAAAATAAAAAGTGTTGTGCAGCATAAACTTTGATTAAACTATACTTAGAATTTCCTCTAATAATAGCTAATAAAAAAATAAGAAAAATCATGAATATCGCTAGATATTCTGGTTCTTTAATAAATGGAATATAAATATGAAAAGCTCAAGTAATGGTAGATGATGTACATTGTCAGATAGTAATAGTATCAACATTTGATTTAAAGATTTTCAAAAAATATTTCGTACATACATTTGCACCATAAATCTAAAATTTGACACAAAAACAATATTTAGCCTTAGGTTTTATTTGTTTTATGACTATTGAAACCCAAAATTTTTTTGTCACTACACATTTAACTATTTATACATAGGAGCAAGCATTGTATTCAACTCAAAAACACAAATGGAAATTAAAATTAAAATACTTATTATGTATCGTGCAATAAGATTCATAGAGTGTCTTCCTTCCAAGAGCATTTTACTACATGATAATTAAGGTATTTAATACTTTGAGATGCTCATAGTTATAGATTATAAATAGCAAAGGGGAATAAATTAGAGAGAAAAATAGGAAGATCTAAAAATAATCAAGTTAAAGAAAAGACATTAAAATGTAATTCAGCATTTCTTATTCCTATCTTTCTGTTCATTATTGCAGGGTGATAATGGCACATGATCACTTTCATGACCATGGGATGCATGATAACCATTTTGAAGCATCCACAACCCCAATGCCTCCCTCACATGAGGACGGGCATCATTCAGATATGATTGGCTCAATGGGAAAATTAATGCCAGTGAGTGTACTTTTTTAATTTCATTGAAGAATTCAGGTGAAATAGTGATGGAACATTGATGAAACTTTCATAATTTGAAATATTGATTCATGCTTTACAACCATCATTTGTAAAAAATTAAGATGGTTAATTTGTATTCTACTCGAAATATTATATGATGCTTTAATCTTTTGCAACTTTAATATTAATTTGTGTGCTTTAAATGTATAAAAATGTTTGAATAAAATTTGTCGCTTATTGAACCCAATAAGCTAAAAGCATTTTTTAAATCAATGGTTAGAATTTGCAGAATCCTATAAGACCAACCAAAGCTTTTTCCATTCTTGCAGGGCATGACAACCCCATCACATGGTGGTCATGGCTCGATGGCGGTGAGTTTACTTTTTCTCTTCATTTGGGTATTCAGGTGTCAGTGATGAATGTGGAAGCATTGATGCAACATTTCATAATTTGAAATGTTAATTCATTTCTCACTACCATGATTCATTAAGTTAAGGTTGCTAATTTTTATTCCACTCAAAGGTTTTATATCCAGTACATAGTTGAATGTTTTTTAAATAAATTATAAATTTAGTGTCTTAATATTTTTTAACTTTAATGTTAATTTATGAGCTTAAATGCAATAAAAATTTCTAATAAAATTGACTGTGAATTCAAGCCAATAATAAAAAAAATCAATGTTTACAACTTGCAGCATGCTAAAACCAACCAAAACTGTTTTTCATTCTTGCAAGATATAGTGTTTATCCAAAAGGGCAGTATCCAGCAATAGAATTAGGCAAGAATGCCATTCCATCTCATGTTTATTTTCCTATTCAAATAAAGGGAACCAAAGTTATCTGATTCTAACTTAAGGCACCATTTGTTTGCTGTTCTTTACCAAGGTCATGGCATATTTATAATTGAGGCAGGTTAAAAATGAAAATGTCATACAGTCGTAGAAATGGTGTAAGAATTAGCTAGGCTTCCTAGATTGGGAGCATCATAGATATTAGGTATCACTGTTATAAGGACAGAGAATCCAGAATATGAAAATATGAACTATGCATGTGACGATGAAATTCTTGTCTTTAATCCCTATGTAATTCATCCCTATGTAATCCATGAGTATTAGAACAATTCAGAGGCTTGGGTCTTTAAAGTGAAGCATGGTGAAGTGCATGCTGGGTAAAACTGAAAGATAACAGAGAAGTGATTATTGGGAATGCACACTAATATGAGTCTTCATTGTATTAAAATACAAGGAAAATTAAAATCAGTGACCAAAACACATGTCAAGGAAAAAATGAAAATCAGATATCATAAGTGTTAAATTTATTTCGGAAGAACTTGAGATGTGAGACAAGGCTGTTAAAAATTGTTGGATTTCTTTGGAAGAAAGGGGAATGTAAATGAGAAAATGAAAATTTTTCAGAATATTGCATCGTAAAAGACTGGTTCATACTCTACAATTTGTACTGATATTTAAATGCTTCACAATTGTTGGAGTTATTTAATTAGAATTAATTATTACATCAGAATAAACAAAACATCCTAACTAAATGATATCAAACAAGAACGTTAGAAATGGGAATATTATTAAATTACTGATAAAAATTTAGGTAATTAGAAATGAATTAAGAAAATGAAAAATCAAGCAAGAATTGTATTAAGTTCAATTTTTATAACTCCTGCACACTCACAGAGTTCAAATCATATAAAATTAATGCAAATGAAAATAATTTCATAATTCTTAAATGGCATGTGTTGAAGGGTCACGTATATCATAGGCCTTCCGTTTTGTTTAAATATGTCTTCTATCTTACGATATTAAATGATAAAGTATTAACCTGATGTCTTTGTGGTCTCTAATTATTTTAATGTGTTCAAAGCATATATTTTTACTTGAAATATTTTGTTTCAATATAAAATATTTTAAAGAGTATAAATGCCACATCACAATCAAAATATTTACCATGAATAAGCTTGCTAATTTTCCTAAATTCTAACACGATTCTAAAATCTTGGATATTTAAACATTATTGATATTGGTTCAAGGAAGCTGTAGTATACATAATGATATCTAATGATTATATGATTTTTTTCTTTTCCAGATGACTTTTCACTTTGGAATTAAAGAAACTGTGCTTTTTGATAGTTGGAAAATAACTAATGTTGGTGGACTAATAGGCTCAATGGTGGGAATATTCATAATGGCTGCTCTGTATGAAGGACTGAAATATTACAGGTAAAATTAGTTTTTCTCAAATGAAGATGGACTAATTTAACTTTTATAAATTGATTATTTTAGTCACAAAATGGTATATTTTCATTCAATTAACTGCTGCTTAAACTGAAATTTGTGATATCCATATCAAATGTAGTTATCATATTTCGCGGCATATAAGATACACCAGTTTTTTTAGAAGATTTAAAAATATTTTGGTTCACCAAGGCAGTTATGGAGGGCCATGTCGTGTAACATTTCCAATTGTGATTAAGTTCGTATCCGGCAACATTTACAGAAAATATTATGACGTGATAACAGTTAAATATAACGTTTTAGATAAACTTCATTCGTAAAATAAATAGGTATCTAAAACAAATAATTGCTTCGAAACGTGTATAGCTAAATGTGCCCTGCGTGAACTCTGCAGTCGTATTAATTATAGCTGTCAGAGTGCGCCGCACACATTGCACATATCGATACCCTTTACCAATAGTACTTACTTAAACTTAAGTTAAAGATGATATGTTAATATAATGGGATAAATAATAAATGGAATGCATATGTAATAACGATACGTACACTTAACTAGTCCTTTTTCTTCTGCAACTCTTACTGTCTCATACATAACGATTTTGATCGATACAGTAATACCAACCTCTTATCCCACCAGCTTCAGTTTTTCTCGTTCTCTTGATTCACGAATCATTTTTTTCTGTGGGAGGTGGACTGAAATAACGTGCTGCTACTCGGTTTCCATGTGTTTTTTGCATATTCAATTGACTGAAGCTTATAACTAATAGCGTAGGCATATCTCTATGCTCTATGCGTCCTCGGAATTCAGGTTGCATATGGTATTACTGTATATATTAACAAAATTTTTACTATTAATTATTAATAATTTATATTTTATTGTTTTTGCGGTGAAAGACTGCCAATTATTCCATTTTGGGGATGAGTGTGCTTGTTAGTGTCAGTATTGAGAACAGTAATAATCTTACCTTTGGCCTATAAGACACAGGCTGATTTTGGGGGTCATTTTTCTGGAAAAAAGGGCCAAGAAATACGGTATATCAAATCCAATCTGTACAGTATAATCAATAATGAATTTAGATTAATCATGTATTATTTATATTTAATCAAAATAATGTTTATAATATATTGGACACAATCTTCATTAAATGTTAACTTGAAATATTTTATTTTTATTTTAGTTTATTACATTTTGAAAGTGCTTCAGTGGGCCTACATTTAAAGTTAGTTGGAAACTTTGTAATATTACATAAATGAAAAAGCCATGTCAAAAAGTAGTGTTAACAATGATCATAAAAGATCTTTTACATGTTTTATATTGAATTGGTGTAATATCTGGCAATTAATTCTACAAATAATATCTTGTCATGAATTGAGAGGCTTGTTGAAATTTCTTTGCCAACTGTAGTTTGCCCATTCCTGTTCAAAAAAATTTTCATGGTGTAATGCTATGCTTATGTGCAAGATTTTTAGGGTTTAAATGCAAAAATGAATTATTTTAAAAACCTCAAACAAGTATTTATAATTCCAATAATAATACCATTAAGTTGATTAAAATGCCCATAGTAACATTTTCATTTGCTAAAATGCTTCTTGTTCATTTACAGGGAATATCTCTTTTGGCGCTCATATAATTCTGTACAATATAGATCGGTTACAACTCCTGATGACAAAAGTAGTGTTGGAACAAGTGATCATCGAATAGTGCAGTAAGTATTAAAATTGAATTTTGTAGAAGATGTAATTCCTCAAGATATTCTTGTCTAGAATAACTAAATTCAACAAAACTCTTTCAAATTGCAAGGTTTCCAAATCTTTTATTCTGCTGCTTGTTAGGGATCAGATAGATAAACACAATTTATAGTTTGATGAGTTCTACGAATTCCTAGTGATCAGTGGAAAATAGTTTAAGAATCGTTGGTATTTAATGAATATCATACATACACTCTGGCACTAGAGACCATGGAGGTCACAGGCCATCCTCTTTTATGGAGTATCTCTCAGCAGGTCCGAGGTTTTGCACAGATAGGTTTCTAGCCTATTCTGCAACTGCCTTTTACTTTGGGAAGAGTGTTATATACCCACACACATTCACATGCACACAAAAGGGAGGAAGGAAACCTGTTGCCAGCAGTAGCCTGCTCTTAATGACAAGCACCAAGTAGGTACAATGGTTAATGCCCCTTCTGAAGAATGGGGCACTTTTACTTGAGTGTTCTCAAGATACACAAGTTGGAAGGATGTAGGCTAAGAAAAAATCAAACTGTTGGATTTAAACTTGATCCCACAGCATGGAAGGCAAGCACTCAAGCCACTCCACCACCACTTCCCAAATGTAATAAATATCAATTCTCACCAAAAGATCAACAGTTTCAAGATGAGGTAAATGACAATTTCAGTGACATGAAAGAAACGAGTATATGAGGTGTGACCCAAAAGTTTTCAAACTGTTGATATACAAAATCATAGGTAAGGAATGAAAAGATCTCTATATAGTCCCCATTACAATAGTCTCCTTGCCAAGCCATGCATTTCACCTAATGGTGTTGCCACACCTGGAAATATTTTTGGAAGTCCTGTTGTAGTTCCTCAGAGTCGACATAATTTTTTATTTGATTTTTTCCACTTACTCTGTGTCTTCTTTTCAAATAATTTTGGAACTTGCAGAACAAGATGACTCATGTGGTGAAGTCAGATGAATGCGAACAGGGCTGCCAAGAGCTGACATGGGCCCTGGGAATGGGTTGGCATATGGCCCCCCAGCACCCTCTCATGGAAAAGGGGGCTGGGGGACCGCATGACGGAAAAAATAAACTAGCTAATAAAGAATTTCATAAAAATTGCATATCAAAATATAAAAGAGGTAACTTATAGGTTAGATGAAATTCAAATTTTGCCACTGTAATAATTAGTATTTCTACATACTAACTATACATACTGAGTTTTTCACTCTACATTCAACACTGTGGGGGTTGCAAGGCAGCAACACATGATAATCTCTATAAAGTTTGTTTATCATTTATATTTACTGCTACTTGATCAATTACTTTATTAATATTTTTAAATTTCGTCTCCTCTTCTGAGGCCCAAGCCTCAGGGATTTTGCCCTGGTATCCCCACCGTCTTGGTAGGCCTGACTACAGGGTATTATCTAGCTGATTGATTTTAAATTTTGTCAAAATTTCTTATTATGAGACAACACTGTGCTGTGGTGCATTGTGAATAATCCAGTGATTCAGTCAAAGGTTGGGCCTCTTCCCACAAACTGGATTTCTCAAACATTGAAATATCTCCAAGTAGAGTGCCTGGTTCACTCTTTGACCATCTAGGATAGGATGACCAACAATCCCAAATTTGAGGGACAGCCCCTCCTTTTCATCACTTGTCCCACTTTTTTAAATGACATGCTTTTTGAAAAATAGTGATTAACATCCTAAATTTTCATTTAAGCCACCCTGGAACACCCTCACTGTTTACATCTAGCTATCTGATATTTAGTATATCTATCTAAGGCTGATCTATCAATAAATGTACCATAAATACACCACTGTAATATGTCCCTCTTTATAGTCTGTAAATATTTGAAAATGTCCCTCCTTAGCTTCATGAAAAGTTCGTCATCTTACTATACGATGAATTTGGCATGAACAGTATCTTCAATATAAAAAAACAACATTGTCTTCATTTTCAATTTTGACAATTGCTCCTTTCTGGTTTTAGTGATTCAGGAGTTCTCTACTGAAGACTGAAATTTGGTCTCTGAATCATACTGAAAGATCCATGCTTCATCTTCATGGATGACCAATTTCAGAAGAATTTCATCCTCTTGAATTCTCTGGTTGAGATTAGAACAAGCTTCTGCCCATCGCAATTATTTTTGTTCAGTCAATACTTTTGGAACCATTTTTTCAACAATGGCAATAAAATCTATTGAGAAAACTGGCTGAGCACAAATTATACATAACACATGGTTGTGGCCTCATGCAACATCGATGACAAAAAGTCTGTGACAAGTTTTCATGTGCCATCAACTGAATATTGTTACTACAATGTCCACACAAAAAATCAGTTCAAAAACTTTCGGGTCAAATCTTGTGTGTTTGTGGACATTTTTATAGGGCTCCCATATGTGCTATTTTTTCTCATGACTGTCTAATGACTGCAAATGGTTATTATAAAAATGGCAATAGTCCACCCTATACCCCTATTCCTTTCCTACTTAGGCTGAGAACTTTTCAACTGCCCTTCGTAAAATGCAGTCTAAACAGATAAATTAATTACATATGATTTTCTTGAAGATATGTTACAAGGCAATTATTAAAATCACTCCTCCTAACTTTTGAGTTGTTTTGCAATTAGAATAAGTAATGCATATGATACAGAGGGCTAGAAATTTCTCACTCTTGTTTCATACTTTATATGTATTTAAATGATATAAAGTTATTAGCTAAAAAACTAATAGGATAGAAACATTTTTTACATATGTAATTTTTCTGTTAAATATTCAGCCTAATGATGAAAACTCATATTTTTTCTTAATAGGATAGAAACATTTTTTACATATGTAATTTTTCTGTTAAATATTCAGCCTAATGATGAAAACTCATATTTTTTCTCCTACCTCATTCCTCTACCTTATTACCTTTACTTGCATCATTTGCCTATAAACCATCCACCCTTCCCAATACAGTGTTGTAGGAGAGGTGATACGTAAAAAACGGTGAGTAAAGAGGATGTGTATATTTTCTCAGATGTTATGTTGCCTTGCATGTGTAGCACAGATTCATTCTTTAGGTTCTGGCTTTAATTTTCAATTTTGTAGCCAAGAGGAAGAAGAAATGCAGTAGTAATGCCATAGTAGTGCTTTTATCTTTTCCTTAGATAAAAAATTTCAGCCTTGCTTGATTTTTTTGTTTGATCATAAAGATATTTTTTAAGTTGTCTTTTTGATGTAGTTACAGCCTTATTGAAATCAATTTTAACATCTAGGATATTTTATAATTTGCAAATTCTCTTCTGTATTACTGGTGGACGCTTTCAGTTTTCGCTACAGTGAGGACATTGCTGATTCTCAATGTCAGCAATGTCCTCACCGCAGCAAAACCCAAAAACACCCACCAGCATTCCACAATGCTGCAAAAGCCTCCAACTCAAATCAGCTTTGGCATTCCAGTGTGCCATGGCATCCAGTTTGGGCAACACTGATCCAATAGCTCTTGATGATTTTATGTTCTAATTTTGTTGACTTTGTTATGGATGTCAAAATTAACCTAATTTGCATGGAGTTTTTCATTGTTAGTCTAAAGAATTCCTTTTTGTTATTGCCCACTTATATTTTTATCATATTTACTAAGCACGTTTTTATAGATGATTTGGAAGATTACAAAACCAAATGTACGGATTATTTTGTTGGTTCAATTAGAATATTGAAAATTGGAAATTTTATTGAATTGCAAAAAACTTTTTATTAGTCATCATTCATCTTCTTCCTCTCTGTAGTTGTAAAAATAGACTACAAATGATATAAAGAGTGAATAGGATGTATGAGAAGCTGGTCAAGCATGAGGTATGTTTTGCAAAAGTCCTTTTTGCTTTGTGATTCACACATTTGAAAAGTAAGCCAGTGACTAATGAATTGCAAAAATCGTTTCATTATTTTTGCATCGTAATTTATCACCATTATTTTTTTGATAATATTAAACACAAGCATTCCTTGTGGATGATTTGAATGAAAAATACTTTTAAATGCATTTTAATATTCTTAAGATTTATTCTAGTTCAAAATTGTGAATTTATGGAGTAAAATTTAAATTAAATGGCTGACAAATACTGTAAAATTTAACATTAGATAAAACCATGTTTAGCTTATTATTTTTTAACTTCAAATTAGCTGAAAACTTAGGTCATCCAAGCATTCACCAATGAGTTTACAAATCCTTGCAGAACTAAACAGCTTCAAAATTATCACTCAATTAATTGAATATATTATAATTAATCGACCTATTGAAATTAACAATGTAAAAGTTTCTAATGCTATTATTCTTGAGATTGAACATTTTTTCTTTTTTTTTTAAATCGGCCTGAAAGACCAACAATGTTAAGCTGGCCCCACGTTCTGCAGACTGGCCTTCATGTCATTCAAGTGGTGATTTCATATCTACTCATGCTGATCTTCATGACCTACAATGCATGGCTTTGCATAGCAGTTCTGGCAGGAGCAGCAACTGGTTACTTCTTGTTTGGTTGGAAGAAGTCGGTAGTAGTAGATGTTACAGAACACTGCCACTGACAGGAAGATCATCCCCTTGACCAACTTTGTCAGTGTCATAGCAGTGTGCCTAATGCTATTGTGCTGGATGATTCTGGTCACCAGGGGATAGATGATATGAAGTTCCTCAATGCAGCCCATGATATGGGAAGCAAGCCTTCCTGAACTATGTGCTACTTTGAAGGCTTATTGATAAGACTGTGTGATGAATTCGTAACATTCTTAGTACTTGGTGTTCTTGAATGCACTGAGATATTTTGTATTCTTCATACAAAAGATCGAGAGCTTATCAAGTGTTGGTTAATTTTGAGTAAATTATATTTCATGTTGCTGAAGATGAATAGTTGCATATATTTTTAAATACTTTTTAGGCAAATATACTCGAAGAAAGCTTCTAAACTTAAGAATTGTCTTAATTTCTTGATGACAGCAACCCATTTCCCTTTATAATTATTTTTTTTGCGATTGATTTCAAAATTTCCACCATTAAAATTAGCTTAACTACATAGCCCACTCCTTTTAGCAATAATAGTTTTCACTTACAAATCATTAATTCTATGAAAGAGACATTAATAGGAACTATGAACTAAATATAGTAAAATAAACCAAATTTCAACAGAGATATATTAATTTTACTTTTTTGTTCTATTTAGTCAATTCATTCAAATCTTGCCAAATTTAATTCAGTATTAAAGAGATTTTCCTCATGTTACTATTCCATGTATCTGATGTATGTCTCTTAAAAATAATTTTTACTCTTCGTTTGCTGGTGTGCCAATTCTTTTAACGTTGAAAAATGTACTCATATTTTCATCTTGGAAGCTATCCAGCATTTTAATTTTGGGTCCAATTTTTCAAATTTTATTACATTATAATAAACAGGATTCTGTTATTATGCATCAAAATAGAATTATCATGAATTATGTAATTTTTATCCCAGTTGCTATAGTTTTTTTAATATGCAGATAAATAGTTTATATAGAATCAGCATATGACACAAAATCTGTTTTATAAGTATGTATAGTGACAACTGTGGGTGGAAAAATGTTGTGAAATTTATTTTCTTTACTTGACATTCATGTATGTATAATTTATAAAGGCATGTTATAAAATAAAGAAATAGCCAATATTTTGGCTGAAAATGACTATCACAGCAAGGAAAATCATAGTTTTTTAATCAAACAAGTGTTTTGAAGTGTTGCAGAAGTCCTCATATCTGACTTCCTTTGGACCTGTGTTAGATTGGATAATATAAGTCTGATAATGGGTGAAAACCCAGAAAAAATTATTTTTTATAAAATAAACTTGGCACTAAAATAAAATGTGCTTTCTTTACATAAAATAAATTCTGCAAACCCATGCCAAGTGTTGATAATAGAAGTCACAACATGGAGTTTATAAGAATGAAGGTAATGGACATGTAGGTGATATCATAACTTTTAAAAGTTCAATCATAAGCGTAAAATTGTACCAGAAGCCTCTCATTCACTCTCACAAATACGAAAGTTATGCTACTGTCACATAATAACAGTAATCACAACTATCTTTGGTGGCCACAGCCCATAAATTCAGATAACTGGAAGTTGGATATGAGGACTTTTACTGTATTTTAATTCAGTTGGTAAGTTATAGATTATAATCTGGAAAGTAAAATTGCTGAATGAGATTTTATAAAATTTGACTATTTTTAGCACTATAATTTTATCAAATTGGATTTAATGATAATATTGCTAATAGCCAGAGTTGCTGTAATAAACCAAGTGTAAAGCTATAAATTACAGTATTTTGTAGAAGAATTATTATCACACTACAGTAATTATCACATTTCACTTATAAACATCCACAAATACTATTTTAAAAAAATATTGACACCAACACCAAGCATTTAATAGGAAATTTATTCCCTTGATATTTGGAAACCTACTAAAAATGTATACTACCACTCATTCTTTGACAATCCAAACATCCTGTTGCAATGGTTTTACTGCAATATCCCACAAGATGATGATAGCAAAATCTACTCAAGGCAACAAAATCATTATGCAAAAGTTTAGGCCAGCAGTAACAAAAGTGTAATGCCTCCCTTAGAAAAGTTCTGACTAATGGGATCATTCTTTATCTAACCTAAAGCCATAGCCCAAACTCACTGTCATCTGACAATTTTATCCTCTTGACATAACCAAGTATGTATGTATTGGACTATTTACTCGTAAAATTCACTATGGCTTTTATTTGCTCTGCATAAGTGATGCATCTTTAAGGATGCACTTGGGTCTTCCTTATACAATCTGAAGTCTTCAAATTTCTCAAAAAGTGTAAAAATCATTTATAATTACACAAATTTTTGTTGAGAAACATGACAATTGGAAAGATCTTCTGGGTTTCCAAGTCCCACAAAAAAAGTAAAGACAAAACTTCCTGTTTTAGATCTTTAGTAATAAAAATTTATATTGCATTAATTACATCCCTAATTGTCACTGCATTTGAGTTGGAAATTACCAGAATCCAATGCTTTTAAAGAGGGGCTATACTTTTTCATATGGTTGTTTTTGGAGATTCATTTGTAATTTTGCTGTGCATATAAAATATTGCTATAAAATGTTTTTCAAGCTGTAATTGTATTTTATTAAATAATTTATTCTCCAAAATCTTAGCCCAGGAATTAACCACCAGTAGGAATTATATTCTTATAAGAAAAGTTGACCTGCTGCTCATCATATTTTCTATGAACATAGAATTTTTATTAGTAGAGAAAGTGAACAAAAAATGTGTTGGACATTCACTAATACCAATGAATTTTTCAAGTACAGTTCATAGAAACCAATGAAGAAATATTTACATTAGAACTTATAAGGACTTGTGTCACAAATGTTGTGACAGTAATTTCTTCTAAAAACTGTTTCTTGTGTAGTAGAGGTTCTTAAATCATTGAATTGCTATTAAATTCTGCATGGTTTTGAGGCAAAAAATATATAACACAAATGATTCCAGATCCAGGAATATTAGGGCCCTATTCAAGAACCTTCTGGTTCTACCATCTCCTTTAACTCAAAATAACAATAGATGATAAAATATTACTCTATTTTCATGTAGACTAAAAGAAAATTAAAATAGAATAAATCAAATAAAAAACTTAAAAGGGTCAGTAACCTGCTGCTCCAGAACCACATATGCTCCTTGAGTACGAGTACATACTTGTGTCTCTTTAGAAGCTAGTTCAATTTCCTAACCTTTATCAGTCATGACAAACGCTTATTACAATCACTCAAATCTCAAAAAAAAGGCACAGGTTGTCTTTGGATTGGGAAAAAAAAACAAAAAATGGCTCCTTTATTGTGAAAGGTTGCCAACCTCGGGCCTAGCTTCAGCGAAAAATGTTGGGACACTAATAATTGGAGGTCCCTTCTCATCCCACATTAGCCATGGTTCTATTTAGTTGAATCGTTGGAATGTGCCTGAATCCAGCACTGCATGTATCACAAAAACCTTCAATCATTTACATTTATTGGTTACAGTCAACCTCGGTTATAACGAATCTTCGGATATAACGGATTTTTTTTCATTCCCCGACCATTTTACTATGCTATATCACTAACTACGTCGGTTATACCGGTCTTCCGTATAACGGATCTTCGGTTATAACGGATTTCTGCGGTATTCCCTAATATTAATTTTCCTCGGCTATTACGTTTTTGACACAGGAGTCGTGGAGTTTTCCGGCCTAGCTCACCGACCTCCTCTCTCCCCCCGCTTTCGTGCCCCGTTACTCCGGCGCCTGCGGAGGGCCGAAATGAATACAATAATGCGGGCCATAACAACCATGGCGGCATCCATCGAGAAGTTCTTGGGCTTCGCCAAGACGATGAATCGTCTCCAGAACACCTTGGAGGCGCAGATCCTCACTTCCCGAGCACCTCCCGCCCCGCATCGTATCCCACTACTCCCGCGCGCGCTACATGCGACGCAGGAGTAAATACGGAAAATATCACGCTAAATAGAGAGAGGAAGTTAGCGGAATGGACCTGCCGCTTCTTCAGAATGAGCGCGAGGTGTGTCCCCCGGAGAAGAGACAATCTGTCGGAGTGCGCCGCACACGTCGCACGTATAGATACCGTTCACCGATAGTACCTAAGCTTAAGTGCAAGATGAGATTTTAATTTAATGGAATAAATGATAAATGGAATGCATAGGTATGTAATAAAGATACATGCGCTCAACTACTTTTTCTTCTGTAACTCCTTTTGTCTTGTACATAACGATTTTGATCGATACAGTAATACCAAACTTTTTCTGTTCTACTATCCATCATTTCCTTCTCTAGCTGTGGCCATTTAAGACAAGCTTACGAAGAATATTTTTCTCTTTTCTCGTCCGCTTCAGTTTTTCCTCATTTTATTCATTCACGGATTATTTTTTCTGTGGGAGGTGGACCGAAATGACGTGCTGATGTTCGGTTTCTGTGCGTCTTTACATATTGAATCATCTGAAGCTTATAGGTTTAGTGCAGGCATATCTAGTCATTCTTGTAGCCATTGCAATCTCAATATACGTAAAATTATTTATCCTAGATATGTATAAAATATTTATGATATATACACGAATTCTACTGTTCCGTGGCATTAATCGCGCTATTCAACGGGCTCATTAGGAACTACTATTTATTTTAGTAAATAAATAAAATAAATAAAAGATCGCAAACGTGCCAAAATTGTAATCGTTGTGAGCGGACATGTATTAAATGGTATTAATGAAAATGCGTCCTCGGAATTCTCGTTGCATAAGGTATTGTTGCATATATTAACAAAATTTTCACTATTAATTATAAATAATGTATATTTTAATATTTTTGCGACATATGACTGCCAATTATTCCGTTTTAAGGATGTGTTCGTTAGTGTTAGTATTGAGAACAGTAATAATCTTACCTTAGGCGTATAAGACGCAAGATGATTTTTGGGGTCATTCTTCTGAAAAAAAGTGCGTCTTATATGCCGGAAAATATGGTAATTTCACTGATCCTCGGATATTACGGACTTCGGTTATAACGGATTTTTGCCGCCCTCTCCTGGCGATCCGTTATAACCGAAGTTGGCTGTAATTAGATACAAAAAAAACCTCAAATCTTTCCTTACTAAGGAAACCCAGTTAGCTAAAGATTTCTAGAAAATTTTAATGGGAATAATTTGGAAATGGGAGAATAATTCTGCCATGGCAGGGAATCAAACATGGGTCTTCCACTTGCTAAGTAGATATCCTACCATTGAACTATCGTAACAGACGAATTCTCCCCTTTTCAAAACAGGGAATTTGTTAGTTGGGCCTAAGCTAGCCAAGCTAGTACATATCAACCAGCCCCAATGGATGTCCTCAAAGAGATACATTGAAGATATACCCTCCCTCTCAAATGTTGCGATTGCCATAATTATAAATTGAGATCACTATGCTGACAGGCATAAGCTATAAGGCTGGGAATAATTTGGAAATGGGATAAAAATTCTGCCATGACTGACTGACTTTTGTAATAGATCGAATGACTTCGTATTTCGTCCCGGTGATCATTCAGAAGCTATGTTTTTAAAGGAGAACGGAACAAAGTTGACGTTGGACCGCGGAGGATAGGTTCCGAAATTGACTATGAATCGGCGGAAAGATGTACTACGTGGTCCTAGGAAATCCATGACAACCCCTAACCAATCCAACCCTGTGGGGAAGTGTGTAGTTACAATATCTCAGTGAGGGCAAATGTGAACGTGGAAGGATGCAAAAGGTAAACAAAGCGACGCTAGTGCCGCCGATGTTACAATAAAGAATATTACGTTTCCCCTTACATTACAAACCTCGAAATCTTATATTTACGTTTGTCTTCCGCTTTTTCGGCATCGCCTTGTTTACCTTCACCCCGGCTATTCGCACAGTACCATAATTTTTATTCCATAAATACTTCGGTGATACTAATCTGTGACGCTTAGAGGTAGGCGTATCACCGGAGGTGTTTTTATTTACGTTACGGAGTTAACATATTGCGCATATTTTGCTGTCAGTTTTCTGTCCTGCCGCTATCACATTACCGAACATTAGCTTGACCAAAATAGCTTAATCATTTGCAAAGCATCAGAGATAAACTTAGGATCACCAAATTATATTGTAATTTCTTTCTATACATCGGTATTTAAATATTCGATAGTACAACAAGTGTAAATTCCATCAAATTTTAATAACCGCAGGGCAAATAAAGTCATAGGTTGAAACCTATCGAAAATATTTCTCGTGTGTAAGTCGACCTCTGAGATTTTCGATAAAAATTAGGTCTTAAAACCTCGACCTATACGGTAAATATGGCAGGTAATGCTTGTAAGAGTTCAGAAACGGTAATGCCGCATCTATAGGTGTATTGAAAGCTTACGGACCCTAAATGCGCGCACTACCACTTGTTATAGGGGAAGGAAAGTGAAGGGGAAATGAATGACCTTGAGATTTAGCTCTACGTGGAGTCTACCTCAGCAGAATACGTAAAATTTTACCCTCTCACCCAAAATGGGTTTCTGCGCATGGTCCATCAATCGTCTTTCCATCATCTGGTGATCAAGTTTGAAAGTGATATTATAAACACAAAAATATGGAAATGGCACAAACAGAAGATTCTTCCGAGGATGAGTTTCTTATTCAAAAGATATATTTTAGCTAGTATAGGCTGCATGGCACTTGGTTTCTCCGTGTTGTTCGGCTTTTTAAACGTTTCGCAGGCATTGCATTTGGTGTCCTCAGGTTCTGACCTAAGGGTGCCGGCGAAACATACTCTAAAAAGTTGAACACGGTGAAACCGAAAGCCACGCAGCCTACAAGAGAATGCCACGAAAGCCTTCACATCAAACTTTAGCTGGTATAATTACAATTTTTTTCTTATTTATTTTTTAAATTATATAAAAAAACTTCCTTTGTTGTCTTGATTAATGCCAGTCTCCCCAATTCCTACCCCTTGAAATCTTTCGATTCCATGTTGGAATTAAATACTCGCTCCACAAAAATGACACCATAGCCACCGAAAATACACTTTACCATATTTCATTTGCCCACGGGAGACCCATAACTTTACATATTGCAAGCAGTGATTTTTTGAGCAATATTTTTGGAAAAAAGTTCATCTTATATGCCGTAAAATGTGGTACTTAATTAATTAATGGCTTAGAATAATTTCAATTAAAAATCACATTCTTTAAATTTAGAGATGTTGAAGAATATTATTTTTCTTGCAACATTGATGAGTGCAAGTAAGATTTCTTCTTTACTGAAACATATTTTACTGCTTTCTACCACCAGTGGAATTGTGAATATAGATCTACCTATAAGCTCAGTAATGTCTTGTAACAAATATGTTTCCTTAATGGAGTAATGACCAGCATTCTTCCAGTTACTTCGAAACTTTGTTATGTATCTTGTAATGTCACAGTTGAAGCATTTTTAGGTGCAGATTCAGGAAATGACATTTTCCTTATATTTTTACCGCATATATTATAACAGAAAGGAGTTTATAACTTTATCTTAAGATTTAAATTTCCAATGCAAACACATCTACTTCTCATATCTTGTGAGTATTATAACATTTTTAATCAATGATGGACCATTTACAATATTTGAATTTCCAATGCAAACACATCTATTCTTCATATCCTGCAAGTACATTTTTAATCAATGATGTACCATTTATAGACTGCTTTTTTCATCATACACCATTAAATACTGCCCCATTTTGATACAAAATGAGTCCATTACACAAAAAATTAAATTTTCATTTTATAAACTCAACTTCTTCATTCTCAGCTTGGTTATATCAAAGTGGTTTTTTTATTTTTTCTGGTGTCAGAAAAAATGAGGCCTACCATTACTTTTATTAAGTAAAAAAATCTGCTCATGCTCAGCAGGATATTTAAAAAAATATTATTATTGTTTCCATTGATAACAAACTCAAATATTTGCACATTATAATCTCGAGATAATTAAGAAATTCTATTAAATGCTGATAGATAAATAAGTTATACTTAGATTTTAAATCTTGACAAAGAACTAAATTTGTGAAACAAAGCTAAAAGTTTTTGTAATAGCTGGTTCATAATTTTTTCGTCAAAATTACCACAAAGCTATTGTACAGATATCCCTTCCTGATTGCACCATTGAAATTGGAATTATTCCGTAATTCTTAGCAAAGACATTTTACTAAAACAAATTTACAATCAATAATGACAATAAATATTATGACACAGGTACAACAAAAAAATTGTGACCTCTTATGTTTCTGAAAATTGTTCAATTTTTGGAACCAATTAAATGTCTAAAAATTATTAATCGCCAATATTTGGACATTATAAACTATTTAGTGTCAAACCTTATAACTAACCAAATTATAAAGGCATTGCTCAAACATCAGATGAGAAGATAAGAATTATTTCTTTTGCATGTGTAGAAATTTATTATTCTTATACATTGCACCTTTATATCAAAAAGTCTCATGCATGTAACTGATTTTTCTTGGAAAAAAGGGAAAAGATAGAATTGATACACAAATGATCTTGATAAAGAGATTTGTATGAACAAAATTTTACACATACACACATTTACAAATTGCCTGAGACTTTCTGGGATTGATTGAGAAATGTGTACTGTGAATATTATGAAAAATACGAAAAGAAATAAATTACCTAGTCAAATTTTCACAGTTTAAAAACAATTCGGCATAAGTATTAAATCACAACAGATGGTTTAGATTAACATTATGGATGGAGGTAAGTAGGCACAGATTAATATTTCAAGGTTGGGATGGGAGAACACTCGACAATATTTATGATCATATGTACAAAATGCCACGCAAGAGGGAAGTATAATGTACAAAAAGAGAAAATTTGCATGTCAGACAACATTCTTACTTCCCAATACTCCAGTAATAGAAGTCAATAGCAAGTTTCTTTTGGATTGGAGCTCTGAATAAAATCTATGTACATGAAACGCACCCATAAATGTGCATGTAAAGTGAAAACTGACACTTAAAATTTTCACCCACTACTTACAAGGCATACTAAAATATGTACGAGTGATTGACCTATCCTTTGTGTGATACACACCTACTGTCACATATATTTTTTATGGTATTTTCTAATAATCAATTTACAGAATTTTTGGTCGCCCAAATCCAAAACATTGTGAAAGCATATACATAACACCGACCAATGGCATTGTATGTAACACTTGCAGCAGTCCCACTGCATTTAATCCCTGAAACTTCTCAGTATCATGATTGGAGATCTACTTGCATTTCTCTCATCAGAATTTTGCATTCCTTTCGCCAATATAAACCCACATACTTAAAGATTTGTTCATCTGACAAATGTTATTCCCAAGAGAAAATCCTATAAACTGACAGGAAATGGAAAGCTTGCCATAATTGTGAGGAAAATTAAGACTGTAATTAGCAAGCACCTCCCCACCTTAAGAGGACTACGAGCACCATTAGTATAAAAGGAATGACACCATACTGCTTAAACAGTCATTGACAATCATCTTGAAGGGTTTCAATAACTCCTTAAAAAATGTGGAATATCTTTAGTGATGAACATACGGCAGTGTTTTTTTTAATTTGAAAAGTTTAATGAACCATTTATTCTTTGTGAAACTTAGGAAAATGCCCTCCAATGACGAGCAATGTAGGTTTTGGCATCTTTGTAGCTGTATTGAATATGCTCAAGGTATACAAAGGGGTGCACAAGATAGCAAGGCAATGTCAAATAAATTGCCAACGTTAATTTAGAAACACACCTACTAGATGCCTAACGATGCATCCATTTTTTTTTCTTTTGACCAACATAACGACAAAACATACAACAACAATTTTAATGGTTCTTACTTTATCAGAAATGATTAACCATTTAATATTATAGTAATTATTGCATAGATAACCAGACAATAATCAAAATAATAAATAACTAATGCTTTGAAGCATGTTTTCGAGCAACCAAACAGCCACTCTGTAAAATTCACATTTTAGCAATTACTAATTTGCCACGTACATACAAAGAGACTCAACATATTTATAGATGTATTATTGTGAAAGAAAACAAATCAGCTGAGTGCTTTTGTCTAGTACACAAATTTTGTCATTAGAGAGAATGAGGACAAAAGGTAGTAAAAAAACATGAAACATTAACAAAAATAATAAAAAGTACAAGCCAACATGATTCAATCTAAAAAAATAACCAAAATAGCTGAATTTTATGAAAACAAGCTATATATATATATATATAAAATTTCACATACACACCAGTCATTAATTAAATTATTCCATTTTTCCTCATTAAATATTTATAGCTTTGTTTTCTCAATAAATTCTAAGTCCTCATGCACCTATGGAAAAAATATTTGTATCCTATGAGTACTTCTGTACAGGTTCTTTTTAATTTGATCCATAATACCAAGGACATGATAACAAAAAAGTATCAATCAAATACTAATTTACAACTCCAAAACATAACACCTCCTTTTAAGATGGCAAGGGTATGTGACCCGCTTGCATGCCAGCCACTCTTAAACTGTAAAAGTAGTCATTGTAGAGAAAAAGGACAGAAAAGCAGCACAGCTACTAACATTTTCTATCCCTCTCTGACAGAAAACTAGTATCAATAGCAATCACCACATTCCTTAAAGGCCGAAAGAAATACCATGGAAAATAACTTAATACAGCAACTTATTAAATATGTACATATTACTTGGTTGGGAGAAGAAAAATTTGAAGTTTACTAAAATGGGATCAAGGATTGAAACTTAACTTGTTACAAAAATATATCTAAACAAATTCATTTCAAAAAATGGGAGAGGAATCCCATGAAAACTAGGGCAAAATGAAGTCACACATTAGATAGTGAGACAATGTGTCACATGAGAACCTTCGAAAGCATTATATACTCAATAAACTTTCATATTAGGCCTAAAAAAATCAGGGATTTCCTTAAAATAAAAAACCTGTATGTACAGGAAGGTACAATAATGTATCTTGTCATAATAAATTACAGCCCTAACTATTATTTACAAAATGATAACCATTGAAAGGGTACAGCTATCATTTAATACACAATGGTAATGCTCAATTTCTCCCTCTTCCCCACAATTTTGTTATCTCCCGTCATTCAAATTAAAAGGATAACCTGAGTCCTCCTTTGTGTGTACACTCAGTGGATTTTGTCCGCCAAATTGTAATCCGCACCAACTTTGATCACCACCACAGCATAATCACAACCAAATGCACTTCAAAATTCACTTATACAAACTCCCCAGAATATAACACTCACATAAAAGGACACTGTGAAATCTAGTTAAGGGTTCAGCAAATGGGCTGAACATTGTTTAAAGACTACATTCATCTTGAAACACAATTTTTTGGTGGGATACATATAGGTAACAGGGGAATTTGTCCTCCTTTCACCCCCCTGAAACAATTATTTTCCTCACTTTATATTGACCAAGGGGACTCAACTTCTCAGCCTATTTGGAAAAATTCATACAAACACACCAAATAGGCACATGCATTGATACACATTGGCATAACATCTTGAGGACTTAAAGATGCAAAATTTATAAAGGGGGAGAAGGAAAATAATAACCGGCATAAACAATGAAGAGAGAAAGAGCCCAAAACCAAAATAAAATTACAACTTAATATTAGAGAAAACAGGAATAGTGACTGCTAGGCCTCCACTATACAATGGAAATCCAGATACTTGAGATGATGATGGACAATAAGTTGATTAACAGGAGGGCTGGCACAATGTTTTGACTTTGTTTCTCCCCCCTTCATCTCCTTCCTTTTCTCCAGATAAATTTCACCACACACAAGCCAAAAATTTACACACACACCTTTTTCTAAAGAACTCTGTCCCATAACGGGGCAAAGAATCTTACTTTTCCCCACTACCCACGGCAGATAGCAGACCCACAGTTCATACACTTGCAAAGGTCTCTGCTTGGGGAAAGTAAGGCTCCCAACCATATCAACTGCTAAGGGGAGGAACACATAGGCAGGTACCAGGCTTTGATTGGGAGAAATAGTCAGTCTTTGAACCACAAAGTTAGGATTTTTCATTTGATATCCAACCACATTCATAATGTCACCTCTGATGTGGAGGAAAGTGTCCATAAAAATGGTCGGATCTGACTGCAGAAGTGAAATACATTGAAAAAGAAACTGCTTCCTCTTCTGTCCCAGAGCCTTATCCCACCAACAGAACCTCATCTACACATGACAGTAGAAAAATAAGTCTTAAAAGTCAACTGCACATGGCAATGAGGTTAAAGGGATTCTTCAAAAGCAGCCATCAGGTCACTCTGCATGTTCATGTCAATTTGGCCAGCCATCTGCAAAAGAAGGATTGTTGGTAAGAACTTAACTAAGGTACCATAAATAATATTAGAATTTTCTCAAATAAATTTTTTTCCAAATAAGAGAAGTTTTAATAGGTAATTAATAACTTGCATTAATAAAAATTAAAGGTTGCTAAGTTAAACATATGATAGCTATTAAAAAATGCATAATTTATCTTAACAAATCTTGTTATTAATATTATTAAGAGATTTTTTTATTCAAAACATTATATAAACAATTTTTTATAGGTTTGAATAATAACATTTAATGAAGATTTACTATTATTTCTATTGCTAATTTCACAGAAATTCATACAGGTTGTATGAAATATGTACTACAAAGGCTAGTTGACAAATAATGACAAACCATTTCATATACCTCTATATTGCCAATTTTTTTCAAAAAAATCTCTTCACAAAAGACTATCAATTTTTTATCAATGAAAATTATTTTATTTCTAATTTAATACCTGAACAATACAAAAATGTTTTTAATAAAGGTACCTAGATTAATAAATTAAAATAAAAAATTTCCCATTAATTTTGGATGTGTTAGTTGATACTCAAATGTAATCGAGTAAGAAAAAGGAGATGCAAAATAAAAAAATACTGAAAAAGAGGCACTGAGAAATGAAGGGTAACATTTCAAAGAATTAAGCATCCTTACATAGAATACCTGGCAGATATTATAATAAGTTATAATGCAGATTTCGGGAGACAAAAGAATAGGCAACCCGCAATACATCAGGAATTATGTACTGAAAGGTTGCAAAACTTTTTTATGGTCTATTCCTATTTATATAAGAAATTTAATTGCAAAATTATATAAAAATGTACAGCCAATCTCCAAGGTTGTGTACCACATGAAAGTGGTAAGCTGGCGGTGGAAGCGACCAATCAGAAAATCAAGATAACGAATTGGCATGGCAGTGTCCCAAGTGGAGGCAACAACAAGCGGATGGGTGAAGTGCATGCGAAAAACGAAGTTCGTTTCTGAAGTGAGCGACTAGAACAAGAATGGAAAGCCCTTTGAGGAGGCAGGCCGCATTAAGGTTCACATCATAAGTTACTTGTGAGAATGCGAAAGATTCTATCAGTGAAAATCAATAAATACTAATATTTTAGCATCAAAACTTAACAATAAAAGGTTTTCCAGCCCTAATTTTAACCAACAAAAACAAAACTATCTGTAATAGACTTCACGGTTTGCTTTAATGACATTGTGGGCTGCATAAAATGCTTTTGTGGGTTGTAGTATCCCCACCCCCGGAATATAGAGACTAGAGCGGTTTGAGCGACTAATAGTAAATACACCCAATATGTATGGGAAAGTTTAGGAGAGATTGTCTCACTGAAAAAAGCATGGAATGAAGTACTTACACTTAATGAATTGATAAATTGAGGATAAAGATTTTTGAAGAACAGCATTTTGAAAACCAAAGCTTACGAAAGTTTTTTCAAAGGATCAAATTTTGATATTTCAAAAATATTATTTTCCTTTTTCTTAATGAACACAATCTGTAGGACTTGATTCATTTAACAATTACAACACTCACTCACTTTTAAAAAAACATTACATCATATTGACTGTACACATTTTTGCTTGAATACTTTGCATCTTTTAAAATATTTTACTGGGGAACTTGACCCGCCATATATCCGAATCTGTGATATAGCGAGGGGCGCTATAACAGGATTCTACTGTACCATATTTTCTATGATGCACTATTTCCCAAAAAAAGTCTCCCAAAAATTGACCTGCCCAGATACCACAGATGTTAAGTTTGAATAAGAACAGGTTAAGTCTAATGAGGGTTGCTACCAGTAGGAAAAAGTGGTCTTTGCACAAATGATTCAAGCAGATCTTTTGAAATGAATATGTAAATAGTATATGCTGAAGAAGCACAAACTACATAGAATTCCATGAAATGGAGAAAAATAAAAAATTCCTAAGTCAATATCAAAATTGTTTCCGACTTTTAGTACTGTTTTAGTAGTATTTTTAATTAAAAATCAGGGAAATGGAAGAACAACATATTGATTCACATATAAGTTATGTTTCAATTTCGACTGGTTTTGTTACAAGGTAACATCTTCAGGTGACCAGAAAACAAAGACCATTAAAACATATAGAAAGGCTAGAGGAGGAGGAGGGGGAAAGGATTTACAGGGTTGATTACTCATTGGTTAAGGAAGGGAGGGGGAATAGGAGAAGTATGGGTTTGTGGGGAGCAGTGGCGGCTCGTGTATAGGCACTGCGGAACTGCAGCACCCCCTATTTCCACTTGATATTATCGATAACATTTAATATAATGAGTCCTTTTTTCTTTAATTCTTTCTTTATTTTTGTAGTACAATATATATTCCTTAAGCTTAATGTCAGTACTTCAGTAGCCATCCCCCAGTTTATGAAAAAGATACAAAAATCTTTGTATGGAACTGTGCGCTTCACAGTGTGTGTTTCACAGTGTTTGACTGTTGTGCGCATGCGCACATAGGAGGGGGGGGTGGGGAGGAAGGCGGAACTGCCAGGTAGAGAGAGCACTGTTGCTCTCGCAGTGCCAGCTCTGGCGTGATGGTGGAAGGAAGTTTTTTTTACTCAGCGTGTGTTGTGCTTAAAAACCGTGTACCATATTCTTGAATGTGATAAAGTGTAGAATTAGATTATTATTCTGCTTCCAGCTATTCTATTGGATTCATTTTTTTTATTTTCTGGAGCAGCACCCCCACTAATTTTAGCTACGAGCCGCCACTGGTGGGGAGTGACAGTGGTGGTGGGGGCGGTATAGGTAAGGGATATCCAGCAGGGGAGAATGGGAAGGGTATAGAAATTCATTAATCACATGACAGTCATTATCAGACAAACACTATGCTTTAGAAATAAAGTGGGAAAAGCTGGCTAGATGTGCTATGCATAGCAACAGACAGTGCTGAACATATGAAATTGATGGCATCAAAAATTCGAATTGGTCTCAACTTTTACATGCTATAGACATTCCACATCTTGTTCATGTTTCTGTTGAAAAAGCCATAAATTCTCATGAAATGAACTCAGCAAGAAAGTTTGTTATAAAATTAGGTGCTGTTTTTAAGCATTCTCCAAAGATATTTGGTACACATTTAGCTGCCTGCAAACATTGTGGAATTTCAGGCATTTAAACCATCTGCTGTTGTACCTGTTCACTGGTCTAGCTTCTATGAAAGCTTAAAAGTAACTATTAAAATGTAGCGTGATATAAATAATTATCTGGAAGACCCAGAGATAGTCGACAATAAAAAAATAATGGACACAAAAGAAATTACTGAATTGTTTGGTAAAAATGAATTATACGTTTTACTATTGCATTTGGAAGAATGTTTGACACTGATCATCATTCTGCAGAAAGAATTGGAAAATAAAGTGCCACTATTACATCAAATGGACCACTTTGTTAACATATCCTTCAAGATGAATATGGAACGTGACTGGAACCTGCTGTAAACAGGTGCTTGTTATGCAATTATGGATACATTATCTTGTACTGCTTGTGCTTCCGTTGAAAAGGCTATGAAAGAGTTTTCTGAAGTTGTATGTACAAAATGGATTGCCAAAATCGATAGAAATGTACACACATCGGTTATAGCATTTTGGAAAAATGCATCCACAATAGATCAATTTAATAAATCTATGCAAGTCCCAAATATGGACAGGCATTAATTATTCAGTTTTAGTTCAAATTTAACAGAGAAAATCAAAACATTGTTAGAACTGTCGCCACAAAATTTAGATTTTTTTCGATTTTGGATAGAAAAAATTCAGTTGGCCTTTGAGCATAAGAGTAGATGGTTTGTTGCGGAATATTATTCATTGCCCTTATTTGTCTGAACAACATCTGCAGAATACTGTACACTATTTTAAAATTATTTCTTCATTTTATTTAATTTGAAATGATTTATGTTTCAACCTTGTGAAATGGCTTCATCGAGTAAAAGAAATTTTTCTGAAGTGGAAGAGGAGGAAAGTCATCTTTTGGAGGATAGTGATGATGAAAGTCTTTCCAGTGCATATTTTGAGAATGTGTACATCAACACTGATGTAAGCAACAGTGAGTCTGTAGAGATATGGTTTTTATAATTTTATATTCTTTCCTATTTTAGTATATGTTATAACAACAACATTTATGTTCTATGTATTTTGTGTTTTTACCTAATGTTAATTTTAGGTTTACCTCACAGAATATTGTATTTATTACTACTAACAACATTTGTCATTTATAATATTATTAATTTTACTATTTTTAAATCACTGAGTAATTGTGTAAATTTTGAATATCTTTATACCATATTTTAGGATTTTGTATTCATTAAATATTATTAACAAATTAATTTTTTATTGTAATAATAAATATATATTAATATTTTAATTCATACCTTGTGGTCAAAATTGTTTAAGACACAAATTTTAAGAAATAAACAACTCAGATACTGAATATTTAACATATTTTTTAAATTGATTTGTGAAAAAAAATTCACTTCAATTCCAATTTAAATGAAAAATTAAATACCCAGATGAGTGGTTTAAGATAAAGTAATACCTCACTTAACGAATCCTCTGGGAATGAACCTCCTTTATAATGAAGTCAGCAATCCCGCAATGAAAATACGAAAAATTCAGAAATGTTGTAACAGTTTTTATGTGTTATATGGCTCAGGTGAATGGAGAAATGTGAATTTTTTTTCAATAGTTACGTAATATTTCTATCAAATAACCCCAATACAGTGCTCAAAATACATAGTTTCATAAAAAAGACTCGGACAGGCCTTAACAAAACCAGCAGTCATTTCTCGGTTGCAACAGAAAACCTTACCAAAGTAACTAACGGAACTGGGTCAAAATTCTGTACTGCCTAGAAAAGAAAATGTTACTGGAGAGCCCGGCCGATCTAGACCAGCAAAATTACAAACTTCCTGATTAAGTGGATGGTTGAAATTTCGTAGGAATGTTTTATTCAGATATAAAAGTTAAATGACGAGAGAAAAACAAGAAAAAAGACCCGGGTTCGACTCCAGGGGGGCGATTTCCGTTTCCCGTAAGGTAATATATAAAAATCGTCTTTTTAAAGTTTTTTTTTTGGAAATTAAAATTAGAAAGAATTGACGTACGATCTTTGAATTTGAACTATGCTTTAGAAAAATTAATGAAGTTTCTAATTCTATTCATCTTTTTCTGCCTATCGTTCAAAATCTCTCATATTAATCATTTAAATCACATATTTTGGAAAAATATTGGCTTTTAAGCAGTATTTTGCCTTACCGACAACGTCATTGTTAAACTTCGAGAATCAATTGTTGTCTCAACACATGTGCAATATATACAAGTGCATAGGTTACCTTAAATTATTGTAGGATTTTTCGCGAAAATACGTAATCCTAATGGGACTGGGATTTAGTTTGGACTCTTTTGCTTATCTAAACGACTATATAGATGTAGAGTAAGAGAGAAGGGATGTGGGAAGAGAGATAGGAAGGAAGGGATATAGAATGGAAGGTACATAGAGAGTAAGGGAGGTATAGAATTAGAAAAGGATGGGAGGAAAGAGATAAAGAAGAAAGAGAGGGAGTGCTATGGACTGTGACAGGGGGGAATGAGAGAGGGGGAGGTGGGAGGAAAGAGGAAGGAGGGAAAGAGAGGGAAGGAAAGGGAAGGAAAGGGAGAGGGAAGGAAAGGGAGGGGGGGGGTAAGGGAGGGGGGAGGGTAAGGGAGGGGGAGGGAAAGGGAGGGGGAGGGAACGAGAGGGGGAGGGAACGAGAGGGGGAGGGAACGAGAGGGGGAGGGAACGAGAGGGGGAGGGAACGAGAGGGGGAGGGAACGAGAGGGGGAGGGAAAGAGGGGCGGAGGGAAAGAGGGGCGGAGGGAAAGAGGGGCGGAGGGAAAGAGGGGCGGAGGGAAAGAGGGGCGGAGGGAAAGAGGGGCGGAGGGAAAGGGGCGGAGGGAAAGAGGGGCGGAGGGAAAGAGGGGCGGAGAGAAAGAGAGGGGGAGGGAAAGAGAGGGGGAGGGAAAGAGAGGGGGAGGGAAAGAGAGGGGGAGGGAAAGAGAGGGGGAGGGAAAGAGAGGGGGAGGGAAAGAGAGGGGGAGGGAAAGACAAGGGGAGGGAAAGACAGGGGGAGGGAAAGACAGGGGGAGGGAAAGACAGGGGGAGGGAAAGACGGGGAGGGAAAGAGAGGGAGGGAAAGAGAGGGAGGGAAAGAGAGAGGGAGGGAAAGAGAGAGGGAGGGAAAGAGAGAGGGAGGGAAAGAGAGACCTTATGCGACCATCTGTGCTCCAGAATTGAATTATGGCTTCTAAAAACCCTTATTCAATGCCAAGGCAAACTGTGTAGTGGAAGGGGATGTAGGCACTGTTTATTTGCTCTGTGACATCTCTTCTTCTTGAGATATTTTTTTATTTGCATTAACACTTGAGAGCTATATGGAAAGGGAGGAGGAAGGATCTTCGGGTCTGGGCTAATGCTTGGTTCAGCATTTCTTGAGAATAATATGAGTGAGAGAAACACTTATCTGACATCATTGCACAAACAAGCCCATTCAAAGATACAGTAAAACCTCTATATAGTGATCCGTTTATTGTAAACCTCTGTATTTCGTAAAACCTTTTTGGTTGTGCCAAAACTATACGTTAACGGTATAGGCAAACCTCTTTATATCGTATATTATTATTATTAATATTGATTTGGTGATTCACAAATTGTTTTAGTAAAACAATGTATTCTTCTTCATGGATAAAAGAATTAAATTCATGAGCAGTGAAAACTTCTATGTGAATAACCAATAAAATCAATCAATGGTATATACATACACACAAAGTTGTCTTTTCGAACGAACCAACAGTGGCCTCCCGAAAGAGCCATAAAAATATGGCTATATTGCTACAAAGATACATCATTTAAATGTTTTAATTTGATGTTAGTTTGTGCAGTTTATTCCCTCCCTTAGGCTTACGTTTCACCTCCAAAAAGAAACAAGCAAAGCACCAACCTTCATTTCTTTCGCGATCCTCAGTTTACATACGTATCAGTTTTCACCACCTCTGAAAAATCCATGAGAATGACAACAATGTTGCAAAATGTATCATTTAGACTTTTACTCTTTATTAAGTTGACACGGATTTCCCGCAGGTAAATCCACTCAGGCACCCATCACTGTTTATGTACCGCTCCTACGAACATATCACTGTTTACGATTGCATACTATGAAGAGCTTGATTTAATTACTGGTTATACAAGCTTGATTCATTTGACTGAGCATTTAAAGTCATCATAGATACATGACCTACAAATTAACGTATCTTCAACTTTATTTTCATCGTAAATCACGTGCATATATATTATCTTTCATTGAATTATTAATGCATTAATTTTCTGATGATGATTCGAGTTTATTACGTGTGTAACAAAATCCTTTGTTATCCCTTGTACCGCATTAAATACAAGATTTGTAAATAATACATACAATAATAATTACATTTGTGAATAAATTATTTTTGAGACCTATAATGGACATGGTAATCCGTGGAAAAAGACAGCTGCTAACAATAAAAACTAAGTTAGCTATTTTCCAAGCCATTGATGAGGGGAAGAGAAAAATTGATGTAGAAATCTTTGGCATATCACATCTACTAAAAAAACGTAAGGAAACAGAAGCTGCTGCACATCAAGGTTTCACCAGGAAAAGATCTCGTACAGTCAAAAATGAGGACTTAGATAAGTGTTTTTGATTGATTAATGGAAGCTAGAGCTAGAAATATACCTATATCTGGGCCTATGTTGGAACAGAAGACTAGAGAAAAGGCATTAAAAATGGGAGTAGATAACTTTCAAAGTTCTAATAGATGGCTAGAAAAGTTTCAAGTGCGCTGAAACTTAAGAACTTTAAAAATGTGTAGGGAAGAAGCTTCTGTAAGTACAATTGTGGAAGAAGAGTGGAAAGAGAACATATTTAATGGGTTATGATTCTCAAGGCATTTTTAATGAAGATGAGGTTCGTTTGTTTCATAATTTACTGCCTGACAGAACTTGCAGTTAAAGGAGAACCCTGTCACGGAGGAAAAGAAATCAAGGAGAGATTTAGTCCTTTTCTGTACCAATGCAGTTTGTACTGAAAACTTAGAGCTACTTGTGATTGGGAAATATAAAAAACCCATATGTTTTAAGAATATAAAGAAATTTTCCTGTTTACACAGAAATTCAAGAAAGTCATGGATAATTTCAGCTTTATTCAATGAGTGGTTAAGCATACTTGATTCAAAGATGGACATGAAAAATAATCCTTTTTCTCTGGACCAGTGCACATAAATGTGAGGGGATTAAATTGCAAAATATTAAAATAGAATAATTTCCTCCAAATACCACAAGTAAACTACAACCATTAGATCAAGGTATAATTTCTAGTGTTAAGAGAAATTACAGACAGCAGTTATATTTTAAGAAATGTGGGTGAAGCAAATGCTATTACCAGATACAAATGGAATATATTGCAGGCTTTGCCTATCATGGAATTCTGTCAAATCAGCCTCCATTAATAAATGCTTTATAAAGGCAGGATTTATGAGGGCAACATATGAGGAAGATGAAGTATCAGATGATGAACCTTTGGAATGGGCTGAAATCAACAAGAGAATTCATCTTCAAACATCATTTAATGATTTTGCTGATATTGACACTTCCCTAGTAACTTGTGCACCAACAGAGAGAGAAATGGTAGAAGTGAGGATTGAAATTCAAAGAGAGAATATTGCAGATAACGAAGAAGAAGAAAATGATGCCAGGGAAGTCATTACACCACCAAAAAAGCGTGAAGTGTATGAGGCTTTTAGTGTGCTAGAAAGATTTTTTAAAAATATGGAGGATTACAATGATGATAATCTCTAGCTATTAAATAAAATAGAAAATATTGTATCCAATGAATTTAAGAAAAAGATGATACAAACTAAAATTACCATTTTTCCCACTAAGCAAAAATAGATGTATATTTAGTGTACATTTATGTTTTATAATTTCTGAATTAATTATATATATATATATATATATATATATATATATATATATATATATATGGATGTCAACAAGGTGTTGGGATGTAGCTGAAGAAGGAGTAGTTCCGAAAGCTTTACGTTTGTGATGTTTCTGTGTTTTTGTGTTATTTTACGTGTGTCGCTTCGACATCCCCGGGGCCTCGCCAACCTGAAGTCGTCTGATTGGTGAGTGCTCACTGGGTTTCCTCATCCCAACACCTTGTTGACATCCATATATTCATTTTACCTTTCCTTTTCCGTAAGTTGTTATATATATATATATATATATATATATATATATATATATATATATATATATATATATATATATATAATTACATACATACATACATGAGGGTGAATCAAAAAGTTCCTGGAATTATCACGTAAAAACAGAACAAACTCAAAATAAACATTTATTTTTCATTCATTTTTCAACATCCAAATCTAACTCTAAACACTTTTTCATACGGTGTTGCCATCGTTCTAACCCATTTCTGTAGAAAGTTGGATTATTTGATTGAAACCAGCTCAAAACTGCTCGTTTGGCCTCAGATATCAATTTCCAGCAAACTCCCTTGATGCGATCTTTTAATTTTGGGAACAGAAAAAAGTCCGAAGGGGCCAAGTCGGGACTGTAGGGTGGACGAGAGAGCAGTTTCCAATGCAATTCTCGAAGCACAGCTCTTAATACCTTGGATGAATGTGCTGGCGCATTGTCATGGTGAAACAATTCACCAACACAGTTTTCCAGCCCTATTCACGGAGCTGCGCTTTGAAGAGGGCTGTGTTACAAGCAATGAATTGCTACTCAGAGATGCTTCAAAATAGAACGAAGAAGTTGAGGCAAGCCACCCTCAACGATGTTTTCAAAAAACTTTTAAACCAACCACCCGAAGAGATGCACGCGGGTCCATCTTCCCAGCAGGAATCGTGAATAATCCACTGTGGAGAATCACCAATTAAAATTGTACCTTTGTTATTTTCTTAGTTAGATTTTTAAAATCTAATTTTATTTTTACTTATATTCTTGGTTTATTATTATTAATTTCTGATACAATTAATGTTGAAAAAACTTTAATCCGCAGCCAAAACGATCATAGACAAGTACTTTGAAAAAGTAAATCGAGTCCTCTCTTTGTGTTGCCCCTGCCGTTTAGACTACCATCAATACTAATCAGAGAAAATGGACTCGAAAAACCCTATCATTTTGTCTTAATACTCATTGTCACTTTTTAAGTCTTAAAATTAAATGCTCATCGCATATTAATCAACATTTGTGTCCGTTTCTTTTATTATTTGCTGAAATTTTGACACTAAACCCAACCTTTTTCATTTAATTTATTCCTCTGACAGAGAAGTTTCCGATAACGAAGTGCTGCCGTGTAACACATCTACTTCATTAAGCGAGGTATTACTGAATTTCTAAACACTAATTATTACTGTTTATCTATATATTTCTATAAACTATGCCTGTTTGTATTAAATTCACTACTATAAATATGTCCTAAACTAAAAGTAAACTAAACTAACCTAATAAAAAAATAAACTAGAGTTGAAAGGCAAAAATCAGTTTACATGCTAAACAAGAGTGACACAAAACCTACCCTGCAGCGGTTGCAAGTACTAACATCACACAAAGTCAACGACTCAAGATCACTTGGTCGATAATTACAAATTAAAAAAAAAGAAAAAAAAAATATATATATAAAACTTTAATTTTTGGTTCTTTTTTGTGCGATCATGTCTTTTATGATTCCTAGTACTGTCATAGCAGGTTTTGAGGGATATTAAAATTTTATTAAACTACCTCATTATGTACTCTCACTGAGTTTTTTGAAGCAAATGTTGTATTTACTCTAAATAAAATTTCTAATTGGTGAATCACAGATTATGTAAGAGCTATGGAGAGGAAAACACGGTTTCTTAATTGCTGTCCACTCAATCAATCTTCATAGCGACTGATCTTAGCAATATATAAACTTTCCTGCGGTATTTTACTGGAAGAAATGAATGCCCTTAAATTGAACCTATTCACTTCTGGGGGAAATTAAAAAAAATGAGAAAAATGGATGAAATGAAAAACAGCAGCATTTGAGTAAATGCATGCAAAGAAATTAAGACAATAACTAAAATCCTAAGGAAAATGTACTTTATGGCTTACTGAGAGTAACATTGCAGTTCCTTAGCCTCGATAGACTGTCACTAAAAAAAATGCAAAATTTTTATGTTCATATAAAACGCGTGGTAAATCTCTATTTCCAGTGAGGAGGTGAGGGGCTTGAAAGAATTGGAGAATTCTTGCTTTTCTCATAGATAACTTTATGTTGCACATTCAACAGTTGGAACTGGAAATAAATTTGTCTTTTTCCCTAATAGGAAAACTAAAAACTTCATATATAAATCGTCTTTGCAATAACAAAATAATTATGAATTAATATGAAAGGAAAAGCATTTCAATGAATATAGCATCACAATGCAAATAAAACAAGAATATAGGAGAGGCTAAGGACAGTAACTCACAGATTCGGTTAATCTTCTACCAGCAGAGAGTTTAGATCAATATAAGAATATCTTTTCGGAATTTGCGGCCAATGGCTTTTAGTTTAAGAGAAATAATTAATCAAAAAGTACAAAAATGGACCCATTTCCTTATGTTTGTAGCTTCGCTATATTTCTCAATAGATTATGTAGCCTAGGGGTCGAGTTTAGGGCTCATATCCTGTACTTTTGGCATTCGAGACTCCCAATTATCGAATTTTTTTCTCCTGCAAAATGTCTTTCTTCTTACTGATTTTTATATCCCAATCTTCAGGAAATAATTATTCGCAGCTAATTTTTTTTTACGTAGGAGAATGATTTTAATCAGTACACCACTATTCTTTCCATGCGTATTTTACCGACTCCTTCAAAAACCCTGTGTAGGCATTTACCGCATCTGTCTGTGGCTGCGTTGACACCCACCGTAGACATTAGCATATTCTCCTGTAATTGAAATTTAGTATTTAAAATCTAGTCTGCATTTCCAGCGCATTCCTTTGGATGGTAATCATAAAAAAATGGAAAATATAAATATTCATGGCACGAGGAGCAACATATAAATGGCTGCATGGTGTAACTTGGAATCCAAAAATTTAGGATCAAAAATCGTGAAAATATTTTGAGTACGTGAATGAAGAGGGTAGAAATGACACTTTGGCCACCCAGTCGGAGGGACACATGGTCTACTTGAGCTGGGATGCCCTGCAATCAATTTCGGGTCTCGACTGTCAATATATGAGAATAAGCTCCTTTACGATTGTTCGGAAAGGACCTCCCGTGAGTGGCAGATGCACATATTCCGAAATGGAAAAATATTGTAACGGCAAAAGGCTATGCAGGTCAGATAATATATTGTCAGAAAGGTCTAGTTGTCTCTGCTCTTATGCAGTTTTGTCTTGGCATTCGAGAGTGCTAGTAATGCGTGCGATAGAATCCACACAGTTTCCTTGAAAAATCTTGAACATTTGTGAGAGCAGTGATCAAGAAAAGTAGGAGTTAGCTGCACTATTGTGTGGAATTAGTGAAGAGTTGCAACATGATTTCGAAGAGCGTCAGTGAAACGATATCATTGCGATCGTTACTAATAGGCCATGAAATCTTCAAGCGAGTGGTGGAAATGGTGGAGGAAATGGAATTTGCGGAGGATGAAATCCACGCGGAGATTTCGATGCCACACTGGCGAGTGAGGAACTAACCTTCCTCATCCACTCCATCTCCCGAGTCCTCGACTTAAAGCAAAGGTTATGTGCTGTCTTCTCCAGAGGCAAAGAAAAGGAAAGACGAAATGTATTATATCTATCTTTAATTCTCGCAATCAACTGCTTCTTTATGGAAAAATGTTTCAAACTTACGATAATAAATGCACAGGTTTTTGAAGGAGTTGGTTGGGAATAAAATATGCATGGAAAGAATAGTGGTGTACTGATTAAAAATAATTCTCCTACGTAAAAAAAAATTAGCGGCAAATAATTATTTCCTGAAGATTGGTATATAAAAACCAGCAAGAAGAAGAACATTTTGCAGGAGAAAAAAAAATTCGACAAGTGAGAGTCTCAAACAACAAAAGTACGGGCCATGATCCCTATGCGTTATCCCTTGCCCACATCTTTTATTGAGAAGAAGAGCGAAGCTACAAGCATTTAACCCTTTGCGGTCCAACGTCGAGTCGGACTCGACAGTCTCAGCGTTAGTATCTGGTCCAACGTCGAGTCAGGCTCGACAGAGCTGCGTGCGGCATTTATACGCCTTATCAGTATGGTTCTACCATCTGGTGTCATTTGGTTGTACTTCTTAGACCTACTTAAACCTTTCCGCGTGTCTTTCTTGGATGTAATACCTTTTAAGGATATGAATACAATGAAACACGTGATGGTCGATTTTGCGTAGTTTACGATCGTAGCTGACGCAATTGAGCGTTCGTTGACATTATTTTTCAGTGTTTTTCAACTAACTTTGGAGGTTTCTGCAACCTATAGGTTAGTTCTTTTGTAAAATTACCTAATTATTAGAATGTATTATTATTCCGTTCCAAATATTGCGCACATTATGCATAGTAAAGTCAGTTTTCGTTGTTTTTTATACCAGTGATTCATTTCTATGGATTTCATTTACAAGCTCTCTTCTTATTTTTAGTGGTTCAAAAATGGATGAAGATGAGATAAGAAAAGAAATTTATGCTGATAGTAGTGACGAAGATGACTATATGTGTGACGTTGATGACGAGTTTGCAGATTTGTCTAGTGAAGAAGATTGCAACTTCGGGAATGATTTGGATGATTTGGAGACTAAATGGGAAGCTACATATAATTGTTCCGCATCCAGAGGGAAAGCACAAAGACTGTCTTGTGTGTTCGAAAAGAAATGTGCCGGGTGGAAGAAGGGAGACAATCTATATATGTGAAACTTGTGACCGTAATCCTGGACTACATGTGGGAAATTGCTTCAAAAGATACCACACGCTTAAAGATTTTAAAGAATAAATTAAATCATTCGATGTGCTTCACTATAATAAAGAGGAAACCCACAGTAAAAAAATGCAAATATGAACAATAAAATATACAACATTAGCATCTGACGTTTTATTTCTTTTTTTCCAAAAATAATTTGGACCAGACTGTTGGAATTCCGAAATAAATATTGGACCGCAAAGGGTTAAGGAAATGGGTCCATTTTTGTACTTTTTGATTAATTATTTCTCTTAAACTAAAAGCCATTGGCCGCAAATTCCGAAAAGGTATTCCTATATTGACCTAAATTCTACGCTGGTAGAAGATGAACCGAATCTGTGTGTTACAGTCTGTAGCCTCTCCTTGTCAGTACAAACTTACTTAGTTGGCAAATTCCCTTAAAAAACAGGGATTGACACCAGCTTTGGAAAGCATATATACCACCAGTTATATGGCTTCTTTAAAAGGTATTGAAGTAAAACAATTACAGACATAAAATGAGACAAATTTGATAATTTTTCTATTTAAGATTTGGATCAAATCAATAGAATTTTTATACAAAATTTAGGACTAAATAGAGAATAATTACAAAGTGTGTTGAGTAACTTTTGTCATTCATATACCCTTCCTTTCCAACCACTCCTTTTTTCCTATTTGTCACTGAAATCAACATCTAATCACTTTTGGTTTAACCCCTCACCTTCTTCCTCCCTATTCATTGAACTGTCAGTTACACTATGTTACCTGATGATGCTATGATTGTAGCAAAACCGATCATGTTTTAATAAATTTCTGTGGAAGATACATAGTTGAATTTCATTTATATCACATATAAGAAATCTTTATCTGATTACTAGAGCAAATATTGATAAAACTATCTCAAAGTTAAAACCTGCAATAGAATTGAACCTTCGTGTCAAAATTTATCTGCAGTTACTGTCTCAGAATCCTTACAAATTAAAGAGTAAATCTACTTAATAAGATAGTTTTAGAAGCTTATCGCTTACAACAATAGACAAATAGCAATGCAAGTGACCTGACCCATGCGATCAGTTCTCTAGAAATACGTGTAAAAGAAATATTAGTTTACCTTTTATTGTGGTAGCCCTGCCCATAGGCTCTGCTTTTAACATCTTGATTTCATTATGGTATGTTGTACAAATCTTATATACAAAATTTAATTGAAATTCATTTGGCCAATTCCTTCAAAATCCTTAATCACTGAAAGAGTTTAATTTGTAATTGTGGCACCCGTTTGGCTGATCCGGTTCAAATATGCTATTATGGTTTTGTATGTGTGCGCATTACAAATATTAAATTTGGTTAAAATTGATGAGGACAGTTCAATACAAATACATGTAAAAAGAAATTTTATTATTATTATTAGTAGTTAATCCATTTAAATTAAAGCATTTCCTTGGAATGAACAAAAGAAGATCGAAAATTGCATGCAAAAATGTGCTGGGGATAATCTGCACAACTGCTAAAAAAAGTGTTATCGCTTTGTAATGCTGGGTTTTCATTTGCTATTATGCATTTTGAAAGTAATTAAAAGAATTTTTTTCACTTTATGATGCTAGGTTTGTATTTGCTGTTATGTTTTCTTTTATTTTCTGTTAAACTGCATTATTTATGATAAAAAGTGAATTTTTTAGGTTGACTTGGAACCGTACTCCTATTTTTACATTACATCTTATGGGAAAATAGGATTTGCACTTTGCAAATTTGCATTGTTTTCCAGAACGAATGATTCGCGAAGTTCAAAAAGGTGGTGTACTAAACATCTTGATTTTGTTTTTCTGTTACACACCTCCTTCACACAAAATTTCGTTGAAATCGGTTTGGCCAATTCCTTCCAAATTCATAATTACCGAAAAGTTTTATTTTGCAATTGTGGCACCCCTGCTGAGTCAATCCCGTCGATATATGTCATTTTGGTCATGCATTTATTTGAAGATTCTATCTACCAAATTTAGTTGAAATCATTTCATCCAATTCTTCCCTGGTATATGCATATGGACAGATGGACATCACAAAGATAATAGTGCTTTTCAGTAATGACGAAACACACTAAAAAGAGCATGGTACATCACAACACAAATCCATTGTACCAATTGTGCTTAGCAAAATATGGATCCATGATGTAAAAATATGAAACAAATTATCATGATGTATTCAAAAGTGAAAAAGGACCATTAGAATCAAGACTAGTCCACAAACACAAAAATTGAAGAATCAGACAAATACATTACTTCATGCATTGACCCTAGAATATAAGAGCAAAACAAAAATACACCAAGAAACACACTTCATACAAAACACAACAAAACATAAAGAAAGAAGACACCCACAAGAGCAACCATCATTGGAGGTACTTACAGCTTCTCGTCTCCTCCTTTCTTGTTCTCTCAGCCGCTGCCTCTCCCTCTCTGCCGCAGATTTATCTCCCCCACTTGATGGTGTGTTCGGCATAGGAGGACCAACTGACCCAGAAACTGCGACACCAGCAGCTCCAGATAGCCCAGCACCTGCTCCAGGCACAGGACTGGGGGCTTCTTGGTTAGGTGGAGCCAAAGGTGGAACAGAACTAGCAGACGGAACACTGGACAATAAGGGTGCTCCTTTAGAGCCTGTTGATGGATCATCCGACCGTGATGCCTGCTGCTCGGCAACAGCTTTCCTGCAGAGAGGATTAGAACTGTTGGGGGCCCACAACATGTGCCCAAGTTTTTAAGATCCATTCCTGTGGAGTCTTTTCTTTAGTCTTTCCATGCATAAGAAACACAAATATTTGAACTGCTTCTCAAGCTGACATAGCTGCCATCATTACTAATGAATCACAATTTTACTGTTAAGCTGAAGAGAGATTTTAAAAAGTTATTGGCCAATTAAATGATAGGAAAGTTTCAGATGCCAAAATAAGTTACTTTTTGTTTCACTGAAAATTAACTACATTTCATGCCTACTAACTGTCATAAAATCTAACGTGCAAAGCAATCATAAGTAGAACAGAATTAGCCGAAAAAGCTTATTTTTATTGGAAAGTAAGATTTTGATCGTATATTCAAAGAATATAAAATATAACTATCATTTTTATATCAGGAATTGAAAAATAAATCGTTAAATCATACAACAGGCACACACTATTATCCATTGCCTTATTATTCCTACATTAGTTTAGTTGACAGTTTAGCTTTGCACCTGTAACCTGTAGCTCAATGATTTGATCTCTTACAGCTTTTCCACAATACTGAATGATCCACAGATTTGAAACTTATTTAACCCATTTACAGTTCAGTGGTGCATATTTATTCCCATGACTGTCAGTATTATTCAAGGTGATATTGGGGAAAAGTGAACTGCTATTGCTTGAGCATAAAAATAGTGAGCATATATACCATATTGTCCAGAATATAACGCAACGTTTTTTTTCTTTCAAAAAAATGAAATTTTAAAAGTAGCCCCCGCGTTATATTCAAGTACTAGTGATTTAAAAAAAATCATGTTTTGAAAAATCACCGTACATTCTGCACATGTTTACGAGATACAAGATACTTGTTACATTGTAGACACATTAGGCGTATGTTACATTGTACTTGAAAAGCATCTGAGGTGAGAATAGAAAAAGTTCAGTCGGCAGCTTGAACCCCTTGATGGTCATTGCATTGAAGCTATCAGTGTGTCAGCGTATTTTTTGTACATACCTTAAGTGAGTTTTTACCCAACCATTATTTTAACAATGGGTGACAAGAAGGGTATTGATCATGTTAAGAAAGAAGGTTCTTCCAAATGCCAGGTTAACAGAGGAATCCGACGAAGTTATGACATGAATTTGGAAATAGTAGTAGCTCAAGAGGCAGAAAAAACAAACAATATTCAATCTTCGAAAAAGTATGATGTTCCTGAAGTAAATATATGTCTATGGCAGAAGCAATATGAAAAATTTTAATGTGCAATTTCAAAAAGGAAGGTGTTTAGGGGCCCTTCAACTGAGAGATTTGAAGACCTCAAGAATCATATTTTCGACTTTTAGAAAATTGAAATGAAGGTTTTCCCATCACTTGAGAAGTGATAAGGATGAAGGCATTCGAATTGGCGAGGGAATAACAATTCCACACAGTGATTTCAAAGCAAACATCGGCTGGTGTAGACGGATGATGCATAGAAAAGGCCTTTCTCTATGACGCCGCACTTCCCTAGCTCAATGTCTGCCTAGTGATTACAGTGAGAAGTTGATCATTTATCAGAGGTATGTCATAAGCTTACAGAAAAAACTTAACTATCTGCTAGGCCAGATTGGGAATGCAGATCAAACCCCGGTATGTTTTGATATGCATCAATGAAAAAGGTGCTAAATTGGTGTTGTTAAAATCCACTGGAAATGAGAAATCAAGGATAACTGCTATGCTTGCAGTCATGGCCGACAGGTGAAAACTGACTCCCTACATAATTTTAAATCGTAAAAGGATGCCAAAGGAAAAGTTACTGTCAGGTGTAATCTTTCGTGCACAGGAGAAGGGATGGATGAATGAGGAACTTGTGTTAGATTGGCTGAAGGTTGTTTAGTTTAGTTTTTCTTGAAAAACTTTCCAAAAAATCTTAGGGTCGCATTATATTCGGGGTTGCATTATATTCAGGGTTGCCTTATATTCAGGGCAATATGGTATATATATATAAACAATGCTGGCAAATACCAACAGCTATGTCCAGGAAATTTAGTAATTCCTTTTCATACTGAATTAATGGGAGGGAGGTAGCCTGGCTATAATTGCCCAAGAGGTTGATTAGCCAGAAATACAAACAAACAAATAAGGAAGAAGGTAGCCATGATGTTTTGAAGTGAGGTAAGTGAAATAATACAGCTTGTTGAGGATTTTTCTCTCACAAAAAGATAAAATTATATGGAGTAAGGTTTATTTTTGGATATTAGAATGCAAATTTTCTTTTTCATTCAACAAGAATGATTGGCTCTTGAAGCACTATACTACACAAAAATGTCTATAGGGCTGTGTATGTATTAATAAATTTAGTAAAAGAAATCTGCACCCTCACTATACCACATATTTTGAAGTGAAACTAAATCTGCTATTTGAGGTTCCACTATTTGAGATATTTTCTAAAAATGTAAAGCATTGAATAACAGGGTATGCCTGTACTTCATATTTTTAAATCTAACACTCTACTTTTCATGCAATCCAATAATAATTTATGAAATCACACCACTCTTTCGATTCATTTTCTATTCTTTTGCTATAATTGAAATTCACTATCCTATATGTCATACCTGCATGGAAATTAATCAAGTTACTGAACACTAAAATGGATATTAAGAACCTTGGTTTCATGCTTCATCCTATATACTGTATAAAACCTTTTATCCGGATTACACTTATCTAGAAATCCAGTTAACTGGCTATTTTCAAAACTAATGCATTTTTCCAAAATATGTTAGGAGAAAGACTTTAAATTTGGTGCCTCCCTAGTAATTACCTGGCTCGCCACCATGCGTTAGATGTGCTCCGAGCTTTCGTGTTTTTCAGTACCTTGTTTGTCTGTTTACAAGTGTCAAATCTCCTTTCCTATTTTGCCCCATAAATGTCTAAAAATCAGAAGTCCAGGTGCTTTAATGGAATCAAGGTTTTCCCTGTGCGCTTTATGACCAATAATAGAGCACGGATTACATCTTTAATATTTATTGAGTGGTCCAAAAGTAAAATTGTACCCGAAGCACAAGCTTATTGTCGAGCTGCTGGGCTTCCAGATGACTGCAAAGTAGTGCTAATGCCCAAAGAAGAATTGCTTATAAAAGACAACGTATTTGGTATTTATTTGCCTCCTAATTGTATGTCCCTAATACAGCCCATGGATCAGAGTATTCTGCGTTCCTTTAAGTGTAGATACAAGACTGATTTTATGTGAAAAATGCTTCCAGCATGCAATGATGGCAAGGGAATTACGACATTCCAAAAGGAATTTAATATTCAGGATGCCATATGGAGTGCTTCTAAAGCCTGGGATAGTTTAACAGAAAATTTTGCAAAATTGACAAAATCAGTTGTGACCTACTAGTATTTTTATGAAAATGACATTACCCCAGGTTTTCGTGGGTTTAGCGAATCTCAAGAGAAACAAATTGTGAGTGAATTGTTACAATACACTAAAGGATTTGTGTATGAAGAAGCAAAATTGATAGATGAAGAAACATTGAACGAATGTTTAAATGAGGATAATGATGCACCAGTTGTTCTACAACTAACAGACAGAAAAATTGCAGAAATGGTACTGAATCCAGAAAAACATCATGACAGTGGTGATGAGGATGAACTTATAAAGGAAGAGAATAAAGTATCAATTGACAGGTAAAGCCTTGGCTGAGGAGTTAATTCTTGGACTTGAGCAGAGACATTTTAAAAATGAGCATGATATTATGTTGGTTATTAAAGTAAAAGAAAAAATGATAAATGAAAAACCCAAATACATGAAGCAGTTGCAAATTCAAGATATTTTTGTACAAATTCATGAGCATTATGTTTTGAAGCAGAGTGAAGAATTTGCCAAACCTCAGTCCCTAGCATCGCCAACCAACAAGGATGCTGCCCCTTCCACTTCAAGTTATATGTAACGTAGAAAAAATACAAGAGAACACGTAATTTGGAAGAGAACAAGGAATTTATATTGCTAAGTACCTGATCACTGTAGCATTTTTATTATTGCTCAGTAGAGATATAGTTTATAGAAGTGCTTGAAAAATAAAATACAGTGGAAACTCGTTTATATGTTTTTCATAAGACGCGGCAAAAATAACGTTTATGTGAAAAAAACATTCAAGAGAAGTTTTTCTCATAGTTTTGATTGAACTGCAGTAATACTCCTTCATTAATTTCATTAGTATGTGCTTTCTTACACAACCACAACATGTTATTCAGACAGTACAATGGTGAGATACTCGATTGACTCACAAATTATGGTACTTATGATGCATACACAGTTGAGCATTTTATGATGGTCAAAGTACTCAAAGACATATGCAACATGACCACATTTGCTTTGAGTTCGATTCGGATTGCCTGAGCAAAATGGGAAGAGGAACGGTGGTAAATAGATATAATTCTGTATATATTGTTTTAACAAGACCTTTATTTTTACGGTTACAAAGTATTTTTTACTTGTATTCTGAAGCATGTCATGAGGAAATTTCACAATAATAAAAATCACATTCAATACAAAGAATTAACACACTTTCGATAGGCAAAGGAATGATGTTTAAAAGTCACCGTACGTATCAAAAACATCACCTGGGTAAATTTTAAAAGAAAATAATCTTCGTGGGTACACTTCTATGTGGGCGGGAAGCAGAGCATTACCTTGTAGGGGTGATAAGAGACTAGTTTTCCATTTACATTCAGAACATCAAAACATCACCTAATGACACTAATTCTTGGAAAATCAGCTATCGGTCACATATAATTGAGCAGAAATGGCCACCAGGGAATGTAAAATGAAAAAAACATACAAATCGCACAAAAGAATTGTTTTTACATGGAGAAGTGTTCAGTGCCGCATGAATGCTACATATAAGTAAGAAAAACGTGTATGTGAGAAATGTATAAAGGAGTTTCCACTGTATTACAAAACAGAACGCTTGTTCTGGCAGAACCAAAAGCAGTGAGTGCGAAATTACTGGTAGAACATTTACGATCAGGCTAAATTTGGATTTATTTCTTATATACTATGATGAAAAAAGTGAAAAAAATATTTTATATTATTTTTTTTAGATGAAGTTAACACACTGGTATTACTAAATGTTGGACCAGACGGAAAAATTTTACTGATGCATGTGATGAATCAGAATGTAGTTTCTGGGCATTCTGACCTGTTCTGGCTCATTCCAAGCACTGTTTACTAGTATATTCCAGATAATCAGCTATCCCTATATCCCAAACTTGCCGGATAAAAGGTTCTATACTGTATATGCTTGCCAACTTAGTTATTATGAATCCTGAGTGGCAAATTAGTTTGATTTTAAAAGTTAAAACACACAAAATTTATATCTACCAAAAACAATCCCTCAACTGACTTCTTAAAAATCCTAAGAAGAGGAAATGTGAAATTTCAATAACCAATTTGGCTAAAAGAAATATTATACAAACATGAAAGAACTGGAGAAAACAGAACTGTATGCAATAAATTTTTACACAATTTTATTCAAATTGATAGTGATACAGACATGCTTTTCTCTGTTAAAATGTCACTTCCATAAGTTTTATCAATCCATTTAAAACAATGGAGAACCAAGTTAAACTTGATTGCAAATAATTATGGCTTTCTATCAGAGCACTTTTATCATCTTGAAGCGAACCATTAAAAGAAGTAAAACACTTCTTTAAGTTCATCAGATGACGCGCATGTGCCATTTTGGGTCATCATGTAGGAAGCCACAATATCACAAATTTGATGAAGCTTGAATAAAGGTCAATGAGTTAACAGAAAAGTTATCTCCATCATAAAATAAAGGTAAGATCGAAATTTTCCAGAAAAATTCTGAGAGAAAAAATATTAACATCAGAACAAACATGCTTGACATAAAATAAAATATAGTTGCACTCACCTGGCCTTCTCCAGTGCATCCTCTTCTTCCTTCTCTCGTCTCCTCTCATTCTCCATCCTCAGTCTCTCCTTCTCAGCTTGCTCCTTTTGATGCCTTCTCAACTCCTGCTGCTCTATTAGTGCCCTTTGCTGCAAGAAAGACCTCAAAAATGAGAACATAATAAACTGATGTGGGTAACACATGACTTTCTCCATATTTATATGGCAAATTACACGTTGCTAGCTCTGGGATCGTTGTCAATATTTACTTCCGGTTGACAATTGAGAAAAGAAAAGGGAGCGATACTAAGACGTAACTAAGCGTCAATTGTTAACAATAGTCTTTGGTAGGTAGCGTGGTGGTGGCAGCTAAAAATATATGATATCTCTTAATGCATAAGGAAATGTTTTTTCACATAATGGAAGTGACTGATAGGGATTTGTACTATTCTCTGAGGAAAGGAATGAAGATTCTAATTTTTATCGTAGAATTTTGCTTATCGATCGTATTTCTTCGAATTTCGAGTAAATACTGCAGTTTTTATCGCTCATTACAAGAGTGTAGCCATAGCAACAACTATTGCTGGACTCAGATTCAGTATAGTCTAATACATACACGCGTTATTTTTGCTGCACAAATATGCATGATCGACTTAATATTCCGTTCAAATGTATTTGTAATATTTTATAACACTAAATTATGAAATTTGGAAACACAAAGAGCAACATATCTGCAGTGATTTTAAAGCTAATATATGATTCAATGGAAAGTAGACATCATCGTTTGGATCATCTTGTTATATTAATGAATTTTTTCCTGATCCATTCAACAAAAAATGGAGTTTTGCTGTACCAACATCTCTAAATACCTACTTGCAGAGAAAATTATCTTATGCACTACCTTGTCCAGGCAACATCAGCTGATCTAACCTCTGCTTATTGAACCTCCGATTATCGAGCATCAGGAATATCAAATGTTCAAATGCATGGTCAAATATGCTCACTTGGTATGGCCTCGGAATTGCGCAGCATCACCCAGTCAGTTCCAGCTACCTGCCATTGTGTTTGCATCTAATATTTGATGCTCAATATTTTTTTGTCATTTTTACCCATTGTGATTGAAATGGCTGATAAGAAAGAAAATAATTCTAAGGATGGAGGAGAATCAAGCGATAAAAGTGCGAAAAGACGCAGGCTATCATTTGATGAGAAAAATGTTTTAATGTGGTATGAGAAAGGTGAGTCGACCAAAATTGGATGTTCACCTGTCCTTAACCCTTCGTTACTGTGGTAAAAAAACACACCATTATTGTGGTGGGGTATGACACACCCCAAGGAAAGTTTTGGATAAAGAAACACAAAATACATATTGGGCTGATTTAAATTGAACAATTTATGAATAATTGTTTAACTAAAACTTAATATTTGGGATTGAAACTTGATCCTACAATTGCATTCGTGAAACCCTACTCTCTCAAACACAAATAGTGCAATGAAAAACAAAATAGAAGCTAAATTATTCAACTGGTAAAAATAAGTAGGTACAATAGAAAATAAACAATTGGTTTCATTATTTTACATACGACTTCACTCAGAGTCTTTTTCTCCCGACACAATCCTCACAATAAGGAACAACGTGCTCCAAACAAACAAATAGCATCTGCTCTGTTCAACAGCAAAATGGAATCTAATAATTCCTATGGGGATGCACTCTAGTGGTGATTATGTGAAGGTACACTGGAGCTCAAATCTTACACTTGCGCCATCTCATGACAATATACTAAAATACCTAGGCTGGAGTTTGAGAAACCCCAGCACAGTAACGAAGGGTTAATCGGTACACCATTGGTACCATAATAAAAGGCAAGAAGAGAATTATGGAGCATAAGATTTAAATAAAATGGTGTCTTGCACAACAGCTAGGCCGAATATTATGGAGGAAATGGAATGCCTACTTAAATTGTGGATTGATGATCAAGTGGAAAAGCGTGTTCCTCTAAACTTATCTATGTTTCAGGCAAAAGCTTGGGATTTGCATAATGAATTAAAAAATCAAATGGATGAAAATTCAGCTAAAGTGGAACCTTTTGGAGCCAGTTGGGGGTGGTTCAGAAAGTTCAAAATTCATTCGAAGCTCCATAATATTAAAGTGACAGGTGAAGCTGCCAGTGCAGATGTTGAGGCAGCAGGTGATTTACCAAAATAGCTGGCTGATGTTATCAAGGAAAGTGGCTACTGTTCTCGACAGGTATTCAATGTCGATGAAACAGCTGTTTTGGAAAAAAATGCCATCTCAAACTTACATTGCAGTGGAATAAAAGAACATGCCTGGATTTAAAGCTGCAAAGAACAGGCTAACTTTGCTTTTAGGGGGCAATGCAGCTGGAGATTTTAAAATGAAACCCTTGCTTGTCTATACCAGTGAAAATTCCAGGACCTTTAACACTAGAAGGGCTGCAGTGGTCATTTTGACCTTGAGCAAGTTTTATAGGAGTGCCATGCTCATAGTTTTTGAAGCACAAATTTGCGGCTTTGTGACTTTTCATCATTTAAGGTTTTCCACTTCATATGAAAAATTGGGCTTGTACCTAGAAGGACCATTAGTGGTCATTTTGACCGCAGTCAGTTTCGCAAAAACCGTATACAGGCGACTCCTGCACTTACAACCTAATAAGATAAAGTTGCATTGGCCTCTGCTATGTGGAACAAATTCATTGAGAACTGTACTTTGTGCTACAAACCTGGACAGAATGTCACTACTGATGAATATTTCTTTCCCAGCTAAGCTCGGTGCAGGTACACGCAGTACATGGGCAACAAGTCAGATAAATTTGGAATGAAACTCGGGCTTTTGGCAGATGTTGTGTCGAAGTACATCTGCAATGGATTCCCTTACCTTGGAAAAGATGAGATACATCCTACCAGTAAGTCATTGCCTGAAAATGTTATCATGGACCCTTGCCTCAAGAAAGGGCACAACATCACAACTGATAACTTTTTCACATCGATAAATCTGGATGAGAGGCTGGAAGCTTAACAAACTAGCATTGTTGGAACAATGAATCGTGTGAAGAAGGAAATCCCAGTCTATACGGATATCACAGGCACAGCTCTACTATACTACCATACTAAGAAAAGTAAAGTAAGAATATTTTGGTACTAAGTACTCTGCACCCGAGTGTCTAAATATGCAGAGGTGAGAAGAAGCTTCCCGAAACCATAGAATTCTACAATGCTACTAAGTTTGGTGTGGACAATGTTGACCAAATGTCTCATAAATACTCTGTGAGGGTTGCATCTCGCAGGTGGCCTGTACACGTTTTTACAACATGCTTGACCTGACAGCAATCACCGCCTGGATCATCTACAATGAGGTAACTGGAAAAAGGATCCCTCGACACAAGTTCATTCTCCAACTAGTAGAAGAGCTAAGTGCAGAGTACATGAAGACAAGACCCTGAGGCTGCGTACTCTCTGAAAATGAGCCTCAACTCCAAAGTGACTGCAAGCGATGCCAATATCAAATGCTCTCTAAGTGCAAGAGGAACAACACCGTTGACACTTGTTCTGTTTGCAACAAGGCTGTTTGTGGCAAATGTTCAGCCAAGATTGCCAAAGAAATCACTTGTATTAGCTGTTTGCCAAATAATTGAAGGTTAAGATTATGCTTTTCATTTTCACAGATTTTATATAAATATTTTTCTTCTTATGACATGTTACAATGTTTTGTTCTCATGCAGAGAACTGCTATCTGCAAGAATTTAATCAAATTTGAAAATCACTTCCCTTTTATTTATAATTTAAAAAAATATTTTAACAATGGTTTTTTTGTTAAAATAAAAAAGATTAACAATATTACCATTGTTTGGGTATCTCTAAAAAACCCTATACATCCATGAACATATAAGAACTCCATCCAGTTGATATCTGCCTCTAAGAAGTATGCTGAACAGTTATTTAGTGGTATTGGTCAAAATGACTGCTCGTGGCCCTTGTAGGTATGCAGGTGGATCTGACCCTTCTAGTGTTAAGGGACTAATGTAGAGTAAATTGCCTGTGATTTGGAAATGGTACACCAAGGCTTGGGTCACATGACTGGTTTTTCAAGAATGGTTTATGCACCATTTTTGCCCTGCTGTGGAAACCTATTGCAACAAGAATAATTTGGATTTCAAGGCTTGACAATGCCCCAGGTCATCCACCCATGTTAGCAGACTTGCATAAATAGGTTAAAGTGGTGTTTTTGCCTCCAAACACCACCTCTCTATTGCAACCTATGGATCAGGCCATAGCTGTTACTGACAAAGATGAGACCCTAAGCCTCAAGCTGTTCTGGAAGAATTACAATGTCCTTGATACAGTGAGAAACACAGGCAGCTGCTGGAAAGACAAAGGAATCAACCATGAATGGAGCATGGAGGAAACTTTGTCCCCAATTCGTCTCAGACTTCCAGGGCTTTGAGGAGATTCCTGAGACAATCATTGAAGAAGTTGTTTCAATGGGAAAGCAGCTGGAGTTAGAAATGAATGCTGATGATGTAAGGGAACTCCTGGATTCTCGTGAAGAAGAATTGAGCCTGGAGGAATTGTAACTTCTATGGAAGCAAATAACTGACGAGGGAATCAATAAAGATGAGAGCACTGTCCCTCCTACTCCTACCCTGAGCATGGATACCAAAAGCCTATCAAAGTTGCTGGGAGACTTTAAAGTGGTTTTGCAGTACATGCAGGATTTGGATTCCAATGTGGAACACAGTTCTGGAGTTGCATTTGATATCAGAAAGGCCTTAACTTTCTATAGAGAGCTGTACACCAGCAAGAAGGCAATGCAGCAGATGACCCTAGATGCATCTTTAAGAAGAAAGCAGACCCACCACCAGTGCCTGCATCACTTGAAAGTTCAGTTGGTAGCCCTGGGACTCCTATCCAATCTCCCCAGAAGTCTCCAGCCAAATCTCAGAGATCATCCTCTAAATCTCTTCCGAGATCTAAGTCTCCTTCAAATACCCCCATATATCCTTCGGTATTCCTTCAATAAACTCCCCTTCCCCATCCTAAAATCTAGCGTCCGTTAAGAAAGATGCCAAGAATTTGAGGGAAAGAAACGTACAGTATGAGCTCACCTTTTTAAATACATTATGTATTTTTAAAAAAATGTAATAAATACTCGAATATTATTCTGCATGACTTTATATACAAAATAGTTGATATAGCGCTGGGTTTTTATGGTTAAAATAGCTTAAAAGTCTTTTTGTACACAAATTTTGATTTCTGGGAACGCAACCCCCTTTACATCATGTTTCTATTGTCCACTTATTGAACATCTGCTGATTGAACACTTCTCAAGGAACGTAACCTGTTTGATAAGCGGATGCTGCCTGTATTTGAAAACTAATTTTTTACACTGACAAAATTTTCTGTAACGTTGACTAGGATTTTAACCCCTCAAGGGTGGGGGGCATTTAAATCAAAGCCATCCCCGAGGTTGGGGGAATTTAAATGAATTAGCTAATCCAGAGTAAACTTATAAAAAAATGCATAACTTTTTACCTATTTATCGGATTCATCTGAAATTTTTTGACAATTTGAGTAAAACTATTGAGTATTTATAAGTATTTATATATATTTTTTTACATTTTTTATGTATTGCTTTTGGGTGAAACAGTTTGATTAAATATTTGAAGCATCACAGAAGCGCTATATCGCATGTCTTTATTCCAGGTTTACTGATTACTTCATGTATACTGCTTTATTGTAGATTTCTACATCTTCCTTGTAAGTTTATTGGAAAAAACATTCAAATAAGAATAAACAAAGATGCTAGAAGTGCACAGGGACAGGAAAGAGATGAGGTTTCATATTTGTCCACTCAATAAAAAAATGCCAAAAATACCTTAGTAATTTGAGCACAATTTTCAATATGATTCTCACTATCACTGTCTGAACTGACACTTTCTTCCTAATCACTTTCAAGTAAGATTTCCATCTCGTTTTTACCACCAGGTATTGCTTGACATTTTCTACTGGCTGATGCCATGATAACTTACTCTTTTAACCTCTTAGAAATTAAACTAAAGTAATCACAGAAAAAACTAACAATAGCTGCCTCCATATAGTGTAAACGCTTCCCTCAGAATAACTTCTTCAAGGCGGCAAGAGAATATTTTTTGTGCGATCCAAGCACTTCCCATGTGCTCTGATCACGCTTTCGGTTAAGACAGCTTGTTTGTGCAATGATGTCAGATAAGTGTTTCTCTCTCTCAATCTCATTATATTGTCCTCAAGAGATGCTGAACCAAGCACTAGCCCAGACCCAAAGACCCTTCCTCCTCCCTTTCCATATTGCTCTCAAGTGTTGACACATAAGAAAAATATTCATCTCAAGAGTGAGAGACGTCACAGAGCAGACATACACATGTAATACACAATTAAAAATGTACAAATGTAATACACAATTACAAACAAATCACATAAAAAATGAAAACCACAAGAAGCACCGTTCAAGGCAGACTTCTATCAGTCTGTCTGTATATATGCGAGAAATGTTAGGTGTAAAAAATGCTCATGGAATCAGTCGACATATTTCCACGTAGGCTTTTGGCTTTCTTGCTCATCCTTTTCTACAACAGCTTATGCTGTACCTTATCCTTCAGAGATAAGTGAGACTATCTGAAAGGCCCACATTGCCTTATTGTCTTGCTCTAAAAACAAAGTTCATGGATGCATGGCCAAGAGATTCTGCAGAGGGAAAAAAAAGTGATGTGAAATCCTCATAAATCTCGCCCAGACTTCCAACTCACTTATAGATGGTTCTTTCAAGTCGAAATTAAGTTCGTCTCATTGTAGGTTTGAGAGATTTGGAAGGCTAAAAATTCAAAATTGCATGCAGCAGCAAAAAAAAAGTACCAAAATAATAAGGCAATATCTTTGCAAAGAAGGCATTAAAAATTCAAAATTCAATAAAAATTAATGCCAAACCTTACTTTATTAGATTATATAAACATACATAATGATCCAAACGGAACTTATGATGCCTACTTTCCATTGAATCATATATTAGCTTTAAAATCACTTCAGATATGTTGCTCTTTGTTTCCAAATTTCATAATTTAGTGTTATAAAATATTACAAATATATTTGAACGGAATAATAAATTGATCATGCATATTTTTGCAGCAAAAATAGCACATTTATGTATTAGACTATACTGAATCAAGAGTCCAACAATAGTTGTTGCTATGCCTACACTCTCCTAATGAGTGATAAAAACTGAAGTATTTACCCGAAATTTGAAGAAATACAATCGATAAGCAAAATTCTATGATAAAAAATAGAATCTTCATTAGAGATGTGCAAACATCAAATTTTCAACTCCAGTCAAGTTCAAGTCAAACATAGTTGAAAATTTAGAGTTTAGAGTTCGAGTCTTATGTTTAAAGATATATTTAATGATTTTGTTAGGTAGAATATAAGTGTTTGAAATGCCTTTCTAAACTCAATATTATATATTCTTAATTTTTATTCATTCATAACAAAGAATACAAAACCTAGAATTGAAAAATTAAGCCAGATGGATCAGTTAAAAAAAATCTATTTCTACAATATGACGAAGATCGCAGGTTTAGATTTTATTAATTATACTTTAAAAGTATTTTTTTATTTCAACATTTCTGTTTTGTTACTAACCAAATAAATAAAAGAAATGATAAATTTTACAGGTTAATACATATTTCATCAAAGAGATGTTAAACCCGAAGTTGAAACGGGAAAGGAAGAAAGCAAAAATTATACAACATTTTTTACTATAAAAAATATTTTTATAACATATTGATAAAACTGTTGTATGATTTTATTTGGGAATGCATTAATATATACAAGATGGAAAAGTATAATCCATAAATGGAATACACAGGGATTTCAAAGGTGTTCTTTATAGGAAATACGTACAAAACAGCATCGAAAGATTCTTGAATTTTTATACCCGAAATTAAAGTTGTAATTATGTGGTCCCATGGACTGTTTTAGGGCAAATATTGTCCTCGATCCGAATATTTTAAAAAATATATAACTTACAGATCATATAAGAGCTAGGAAGAGAAAAATATGGTATTTAATTGTTGCTTGCCGAAAGAACCATCTTAGCGATCGATGTAAACAAAACATGCGATATGCGAGAGAAAGAAGACTATGATGAAAAATTGAGAATCTATAACAAACTCCTAAACCGTACAAATCTACAGTTTAGGAGTTTGTTATAAATTCTCAATATATCCGATGTTTTGCTCGAGATTTTCTAGAATTATTTTCTCTGAAACTATAACTCATAATTATGTGGTCTCACAGACTTCTTTGTGGTAAATGAAGTGCTCTATCCGAATATTTTTTCTCTATACCTCATAGATCATACAAGAGCTAGGGAAAGAAATTTATGGATTTTTAATCGGTGTTTGCTGAGAGAAGCATCTTAGCGATCCATGTAAACAAAATATGCGACATTTTGCAAAACATCACACAGTTTTATTGTTATGGTTGGAGTTTTTATATCCACTTAAATTTATTCTTAATAAAAACTCATAATTCGAATTTTCGTAATATACGTACATTAATTTTATCTAGTAAGACTGGCAGAATCCGTATAATCGATGAAGCCGATCTCAGGCTTGGAAAAATAAATACTCTGGCCCCTTGATAGAAAAAGGTTATAAACCACTGATCTAAATGATGATAAAGGATTAATTTCGAATGCAACTTCAATAGTTGTAACTTATAAAACTTATGAAATAATTTTTTAATGATCATGTAGGCATATTTTTTTAAATACCACATTTTTTTGATAGTTCAAAGTTTTCGAACTTTTTATTTCAGTCCAAACCGAGTCAAGTTTTAAAATAAAACTCGACTTGGTTCGAAATTTCGAACAGTTCACACACCTTTAATCTTCATTCCTTTCCTCAGAGAATAGTACAAATCCCACTACGATATTACAATTCTAAGATATTTTAATGTGCAAGAGAAAATTACCCTGCACAATGGATTTCAGATTTTCCATGTACATCAAATGAGAATTATAGTTTTTGGAATCGAACCGGGACTTTCAATTTTCACAACAAAAACTATCCTCGGGAGCTCGGCCAAAGTAGCCAGATGTTTCCACCAAGTGTCATGAAATCAGTCTATTGGTTCAAAAGTTAATAAGGGGGGACAGAAAAACAGAGAGACACAACTACAAAACTATAAGCCTATTCCCATTCTGGAAAATAGGCTAAAAACAGATACTGTAATATTTGATCAGGCAAAAGCAAAATTAATCCAAACGTACAGGGGCGGTGCCCTGCATGTATAACAATGTTTAAGGGTAAATTGTCTTCATATAATTTTTACCATACCATTTGCCATATTATTCTGAATATAGTCCCCCCCCTATTTTTTGAACCCTCAGTTTTGGAAAAAAGTTTGAGCCTCATTACAGACTTCACTTTTAATATTCTAAAGAACGAGTTTTAACATGTATGAGCAATTTAGTTAGAGCTATCAATTTACAATGAAACGGTGACATCACATTTTGCATGTTATAGTTGTAGGCATAATTTAAATATATATCAAGTGTTACTGGACTAAATTCGAAAACTTTGCATTTATGAATGTTATTTAAATTCCATTCGTATCCTTCAGATGCCGTTGACAATGGCTTCTTGAATCGTTCCAGTATAAAAAAGTAATTATCACCAGATTTCCAGTTAACATATTCTTTTCATAATTTATTTTACCCATATTTTCGTTACTCCGATATTTATGCCTCGGAATATCACATCAAGGAATATATTCTGTAGATAGTTGAAACACCTTCAACACCTCGGTATGATTTACATAAGTAATACTTTTATAATGTGGTTGCATTATATACAATCAACAGCTGCGCAAGCGAGTGTGATCAGCTGACAAGAGTTGCCTAAAGATAGACAGGTAACGAAGATAATTTCTTTCGTCGTAGTGATATTTCCTCTAAAATAACGATAGATGGCACCACTACATACCAATATTTGGGACTTAGGGAAGGGATGAAGTTGTCCAATCAGCGCTTTCAAAGCGAAAACTTCTGTAATTCCCGCTAATATGATAATACGAAAGTTAAGGCAAAGATTCCAATGAGTGAACAAAAAGAATTGAGTTATTGAGGCATATGTATCAAGAAATTCTCAGTAAAACTCAAATCAAGTGAGGGCATTAATTGTTACCTATACTTACTGCTGGCGGTGATACTTTCATTTCCCAATTTTTTGGGTGTGAATATAGTCCCTCCCCTTATTTTCTTACTAATATTTTGACCAAAAAGGGGGGGACTATATTCGGAATAATATGGTACATATTGAATATTAGTATATATTATTTATAATAGGAACAAAATCACAACCAAGCACAATTTGTCTCAATAATTTACTGATAGAAGCTTGCTATTACCCTATGAGCTTTCTCCTTTGCCTGCTTCTTGAACTGCTGAAAGCTTTCCATGGCAGATTTAATGGTAGAGGTTGGCGTAGGATTTGATGGCGAGTTAGGTCCCATGGGTGTAGAGGGAAGGGAGGGTGCAGAAGAAGAATTGGCAGAAGCTGTTACTGAGGATGCAGCAGCAGCTGCCAGTGCTGGAGCAGCTGCTGACGAGGAAGCAGTTGAAGACGGGTTCCCCGTCACAGATGAAGACAATGATGAAGCTGAACCAGTACTATTGGTAGATGCCTGTGCAAGCGATGACCATGAGCTGGCATTTCGAAGATGCTGCAGTGGTAAAAACGTAAGTTTCAGTTAAATTAAATCATTGCTCACCATAATTTCCTCATGTGCAATTACTTTCAAGTAGAAAAATCACTTTCTTATAGAAATTTCACAAATACCATTTTTCTTTATTCTGTATAGTCTTGAAATGGAAATCATTGTTTAAAAGTACATTAATTACATTTGGCATAAGTTGTTCAACTGTTTTAAAGAACATTAAACTGATTTCAAATATTAAGAATAATGATCTACAATGATATTACTAAATTAAGCATAAATTTACCTTGTTTTTGAATGCTGATGCAAAGTTAGCAGCAGGATTGGGCTTAGGCGTCTCAGGCTGAGGAGTGGGCTTCTTATCCACAGGTACAGAGTTATTTAGTAGGCCTGTAAAATTCCCATAGCAATTGCTAAGACCAACCACAAAACTGCAATATTATCTCGACTAAAGATTATATGAGATGGATTATTGAATTTTTTAGACAATTCTTTAAATTTTCTGGAAATTCTGCTTTAAGCAATTTCATGCAACAACAAATTTAAAATTTACTACTCATTAAAATAGCCAAGATTCTTTAGCATAAATGAATTAAAGTATAACCACACACAAATGTCTGATTTAAATATAATTAAATAGATGAAAGGATAATTTTGAAATGTAATTTCAATTATGTCATTCATTCAATTATGATATTCATATATTAATTCAAACTACAACTAAAAATAAAATCCAACAAAGAGTAAAATGATTGAAATTAGACTAATTTCCAAATGTCAATGTTTTAGCTATGATGTCAAATCTTCCCTTCTTATTGTTTGTGACTTATGGTTCGCCAGCTTTCCTACAACAATTCAAATTACTATCATGGTCACAATTATTTTGTGTTCCAAAATTAAGGCTCATAAAAGATTGGGGCATATTTTGAAAAATTTTCAAATAGCTGGTTGATTCATTCACCTGCTTTGTTGAACAAAATTGGAGAAAACATAACAAATTGTAAATTGATGCATGTCAAAACTGCTGATATATAACTCATGAGTTCCATCTTATTGATGCAACAAAACATTTTCTATGTCAGGAAGGTAAAACTGGTAGCCTGTGCTTTTAAATATAAGATTAACAACCCAACAAGCAGGTAATTCAATTTTTTGAAACCAAAGGAGTTCTTCCTATTTCTCATTGTAGTTATTGCGTTCAATTAATAGGCAAAAGCTAAATCATGGTGAAAATTTCTAATTCTACTTCATTGGGTTCCATGTTAACTAACTATAATTCTAATAATGAACTCCTACAACAGCTATCACATCAATGTGAAACTAATGGATCAATGAGTTTGAGTGAAACACCTGTGAATCTAAAAAAATAAAAGGTGATTTTGTAATTTGTAATATAATTCATTTTTTGTGGCAACTCAATGTTGTGCTGCCAAAATCCTTACACTGGAAGACTTGGAGGTGACCATAAAGTGAATTTTCAAAGCACAAAAATATTATGCTTCCATGCAGTCATCTTGAAACTTGTGTCCTGTAACCGTCCAAATCTAAAAATACGATACTCCTCTGTTCAAAATCTGAAAAATGATACAATTATAAGCAGGACATTGGAGCCAGCTACCCGGAACATCTATTTTTTTGCGAGCTCAAAAATATTGCAAATTTTCTCTGGCTCAGGCTTCTGGTTATTTTACTTTCTCATATACGTAGTACATAGAAAAAGTATTGTAATGGTGAAAGAATTTGGCTGTCGTGAAGAAAATGGTTGAAGATACTGTATGTAACTTTGATACACAAAATTACATATAAAGTTATTAGTGTCAGTGTGGACAGTGCAGCTAATATGATTCATACAGTTGCACTTCTTAATACAGATGATGAGAATAAAGATGATTTTTTGAAAGAGGAGGAAGAGCCTGATGAGGAAGATGTGTTTCTTCCTTAGTCTGAATCTGAGGAACAAGGAGGAAACTGCAACCTGTGAAGCAAATCCTCATCTTGTTCTCCCACAATGGCTTCAGCAGCAGTCATTTGATATTAGACTCACGCGCTGCATGATCCACATATTACAGCTGGCAATTTGTGATGCATCAAAGCAGAACTACACTGCAGAATTCTTGGCAAAAATTTGAGCTTTTGTGGAGAAACTCGTTTGTTTGTATTTCTGGCCGATCAGCCTCTTGGATAATTACAGAAATAATTCCTTCCACACTGGACACACATAAGGGAGGAGGGAAACCTGGTGCTGACATTAGCCTACTCTTTAAAGAACCAAGGAGGCCAAATGCTTAATATCCCTTCCGAAGGACAGAGCGCTGACTTGTGCAGTCTCCTCAAACCACACAAGTAGGGAATGGAGCCATCCCAGGTAGAAAAATCTAATCTCTGCCGGATTTGAACCCGGGACCACTGTGTGGAAGGCCAATGCTCTAGTCACTCCATCACCACTACCAACCCAAAACTCGAGAGTGCCAAGTATGATTTCTCTAGTCAAGAAGCAATACAAAGTCATTCCAATTTTGTATAATAAAACTCTGTGAGGTTCAACATTTCATATGATTGAGTGACTCCTTGATTTGCATCCATTCTGTGAGCAAGTTGCAGCAGTAGATCCTGTGTTTTTTCTTTCTCTTGAAATGTGGGAAGAGATTGAGCACCTCAGTTACACTCTGAAAAAGCCAAATGATGTCACTATCAGGCTTCAAAGAAGTAATATGACTCCTGGTGAGTTTTAAAAAGAATGGTCCAAATTGAAAAGAGAATTAGAGAACAGCCAAGGAAAAATTGCAGCAGTTATAAAAAAATCAATGCAACAGTGGGAAAAAAGTTGCTTAATAATGGCATTTTCCTATCTGCAATTTATGCTGATGTCTGGTACTGTATAGTGTTGATTTCTGAGCAACTTGTACTTGCAAAAGAGGGTTTGAAGGCTGTTGTGCAACAACTTTTGTTATTGGAGAAAGAAAACAGCCTAGATATAGCTGAAATACCAAGAAAGCATACAGAAGCAGATCAATCTGTAGTCAGAATTCCAAACAGCAGCAGTGAGGAGGATGATTTTGAAAGAGAGCTTGACCAGAAAGAGAGAAGATGTCATATCAATTTAATGTGGAAGCCAGAAAGAGGAAATTTTGAATAAAATATTGAAGATGAATGCAAGGCCATTGAAGAATTAGGGCGGTTGAAAGTAAAATGTTTTTGAGGGCAATGAAATGTACTCTAATTGGATTCAGGAGGCTTGCAGGGTAGTTTTAAGTTTGCCAGTTTTAGAAGCCAGTGTTGAGCAACTGTTTTCAGCTCTCATGTTCATTTGTGACCTCAGATCTTCAATGAAAAATACATTCTGGAAGCTATCCTCTTCCTACATATTAATTTTTCAGTTATCGGCTTTTTGCAAATTGCAAGGGACATCCAAATAAATTGATCTTACTCAAAGCTTTTGTTTCATCTTATTACTGATAATATTTTAGTAATATCTAATTGCAGTTAACACTTAATCCAATTTAAAATTTCTGTTGTTTTGTTGTAAATGACGAGCTTTGATTTGAAAACCTGGACTACATTTATTATGAATAAAACTGAAAGCCATAGAAAGTATAAATTCATGTTAAAATGAAAAAATGAGTCGAGACTTCAAAATTTGGCTGGAGTTGGAGTGGAGCTGCAGCTGGAGCCAGAACTCCAAGACCTCAGCTCCAAAGCCCTGATTACAAGGGTCTCCTACTATCAGTGTTATATGTGATTCCAATAAGCATAGCCTACTAAAATAGATTCTACTCATTTTACTCTCACCAAGAGACTTTCTAAACCTGGTTCAACCTTTTCAATAACAAAAAATTTCATTTTATAATAATAATAAAGTTATTTCATGACAATCTATTAAATACACAGCTCCTAGGTTATAATGTGGGTTTCAGGAGAGGAGCTGTGAACCGCATTATAAGACAACCATGGTAAAACTAAGAACCCACTTGTATTGTCCAATACAGTATGTACATACAAGTTTTTTATTTTTAAAAATGTCTTTAATTGCTACAAACAACAAAATCAGAAAAACAACATAACGTCAGCACAAGAAATTTATTTAATCAATTCTTTAAAAAGTCAGCCTTGTTTGTTGTTTTTTACTTTAGTAAAAAAATTGACCACTTTCTGACAGAGAAACAGGGAGGAAGGAAGACCTGTGATAAATTCAAATCCATGGTATAATCGACAGCATTATAACCGGGGAACAGTGTAGATTGTATTTCAAATTAATCAAACCAAATTATGGTTAATTGAAGAAATTAGTACTTAAAAAAATTTCTGGCTTCAACAAACCTTCACTTGTCTTAGGTGTAGTAGGAGCAGGAGGAGGGGTTGCAAGAAGGGGCTTCTCTTCCTTCTTCACCAAAGGAGTATTATTGGTACCCATGGTAACAGCAGACGTTGGTGCTGAAACTGATAAGCCTGGAGAAGGAACTGTAGGAGGAGCTGGAACTGGGGATGACATAGCGGGAAGAGGAGCAGGAGATGATGTTGCAGGAGGATCGGGTGGTTCTACTTTCACAGGGTTAAGCGGTGCTACTTGACGAAGGGAATTTGTTGGGGGTGCCACACTACACTGGGGTATGGAAGGTGGAGGTGCTGCTGCTCCGACAGGAGGTGATGGCACTTGGTCGCCAGCACCTGCCTTACTGTTCTGTGTGGGAGGGATTGTCGGAACAGAAGCCCCCGAACCAACTGCTGCTACTACATGAGGCATAACAGGATCAACTGGTTCCTTCTTTATTGGGATATCTGCAAAATATGAAACAAGAAATCCTTGCTAAACAACATTCTTGAGTTTCATGAATGTATTTCATATAAAAATTATAAAAGTTCAAATAATTCTTAAGACAAATCTCATCTTATATACACATACTAGGATGATTGCCCATCAAGAATGATAGGTGGGCATGAATGAAATATTACATTAAAAGGTCAAGGTGTCTAAGTCAAAATAGTAATATAAATACATCCATGGCTAATTTTCAACATTTAAAGAATCTTACAAAACACATGTTAATTATATAATTACCATTATTTCAAGAATTTAACATTGATTACAGTTACATTATTTGTCATTTCTATGGAAAAATTACCACAACGCAAAAATATGGTTGAAATTAAAATTATTTGGTGCTAGCTCAACAAAATGAAGACCAAATTATGAACAGAAACTGTAAAATTAAAAAACTATATTTCATATATAAAGGTATTGGACTAGCAAATGTGGAGAAAATGTGAGTTTCCATGGTAGTTAAAATCATGAGGCAATTGTATTCATCATTATATTTATAGCAAATTATCCACGAGATTAAATTTTTGTCAAAAATTAAAATGTTACAAGGAGTAAAGTTAAGGAGTAAACCTATTTTAAATGCAAATTAAAAATATATTACACTCACCCCAATGATAATAAAACAAATGAAAGGTCCTCAGAGTCAACTATAGGACTCTTTTGTGAGTTGTTCAATTTTTTTGGTCATAACCTAAGTTCTCAACTATGGCCCCGTCATTGATTTCATCTAGCCCATCATACCTAATCAATTTCTTTAAGACATGCATAATCATACATTTTCTGGCAGATAATATCATTTATGAAATCTAATTAATATTTTTCAAGGACAGAAAAGCAGTATAATTTTAATATAAGGATGACTCATTACACATTCAAAAATAATTCTCAAAACTAGCTTTGAAATTTACACACAGCCTAATCAGCAATTTGAAAGGTTGTATGTGACCCACACAATGGTACACTTATGTGAACCTTTTTGAATAAGTTTAGTAGCCTCGGATCTAAAAATTTCAGCAACTAATTTCAAATGGAAGCGCCTTCCAAAGCACGATGGACAGACTCTTATGAATTATTACATTAAGAATGTTGAAGTTTTTAAACCACCAATAGCAAAATACTTCCATTCTGAACAATTAGGAAAATTCCACCATATTCCCTTATATAAAAGCCAAGTGTCTGTTTGATTGACCATTTCAACGCTCGACTGTGGCGCCTCTCTTAAAGAGCAGGAGAATTGAGAACTATTTATGTGATATGAGAGCAAATATGGTGTAGTGTAGTATTTATTTGCATTTTTAAATTACATAGAATGATATGATGATGAAGGGAAGGAGAAAGATGAAGGGAGAGAGATCCGTATTTTTTGACGAGCACTTATACTATATAAGTAAATATATTTCTTCCCATCATATTGACAGGCTTTTATACTAGTTATTATCTATAATAATATAGCTACTTGCGCCTAACTCACTCACTGACACAAAACTCGAAGGTACTTCTAGAAGGGATAGAAATCTGAAATTTGTTATGTTGGTAGGTCGAGTGACACACACGACGAGAAAAACCGAAAATCACAAAAAGTTTATATTTAAGGGGTCTTTTAAACCCCAATGTTTCATTTCAATAACCCATAAGAAAAGTATGGGATTCAGTGCAAGACTTTTTAAATTACTTGAAATTGATATACGAATTTGGGAAAAGAACAGTTGTCCATCTAAAAGAACAGAGTTCTTAATTTAAGAAAGCAGAATTCAAATACCTACTGAATTAGCATAAATATCTGCTTTTAATCAGAAAGTGTGAATCTTTTCATCTTTTCAACAATGAAAAATCTTTAAATACTATGGCAACGACCTCAAGGCTTTTAAAGGGATCTGATATTATATGTTACGATTGCAGTGATTTAATGCTTTTAATGGAAATTAATGACATCATAACAAATTACAGCTGAACTTCCATAACTCCAATCTCAAGGAAAAATAATAATTATTCGAGTAATAGAAAATTAAAGTTATGGAAACAAATTTTTAAATATTTGTATATATACAGTGGAACTTCTATAACACGAATCTCAAAGGAAAGCAACAATTATTCGAGTTATAGATAATTCCAGTTGCGAAATTATATTTTTTTCATTTTTCTTTAATTGAATTAACATCAAATTTATTCCCATAAGCATATAAGTTAACTTATTCTTATTTTCAATAACATGCATATTATGAAAACATCATCACCAATATTTTCTTCCAATAATATGTAAGATTTTACTCTATCCAAAACACTTAATTGCATCACGCACTGTGATTGAGGGTATCATAGATAATTGCAATTCTCACGTACTACTGAAAGCACAAACATGACGATTAAATTTGGGTTATCGACTCTAGGAAAGAGCAAATAGGTTTGTTTTTCTCCAGCACTATAAGGGATCACAATAGGAGAAGCAACCCTGATAGCAACGACAGTAAAACGTTTAAAGTATTTTAATGTTGTGTTTTTTAGTTTTTCTAGAAATTTTAACTCATTTCAATTGTTAAATATAATGGCATCATACCTATTTCTCGATGCTTTTAATCCAAATATGTGCTAAAGGCATGGATGATGATGTCATAATCTTAACAGAAAATATCCTAATTTTTCCATAAATTTAATTTATAGGGTATTGTCATAATGATGATTAATATTGCTCACGCAGTGCGATCTGAGTCACTAAACTTGAAATACAAAAACTTGGACACGAGCCAATTGCCAGAGAATTTGGAAATTATAGATAGTTGCCTTAATTACACAGAAAATTATAAAAATACTGCTATTACTCATGGAATTTATTATCTAATACATATAGGCTCCACGTGACTGAAGTGCTATTGCCCTGGAGATCGCGTTGGTTTATTTACGAGTTTAGATCTTGGTGTATGGTGATTTTTTGAAGCGCTTGCAGTTTGCAAGTACTTGTATATGTAATGATATGATCTTCAGAAACTCACCTACTACATCCCCACCCCCACTTCCTGGAGGCAAATTATTCTTATGAACCTGAGGGGCGGGGTGAGAAGTATTGACTGTAGGTGCCACTGGAGTTCTCTTCACAGGAGCAGCTGTTGCTAAATTTGATGGTCTTGCTGGTTGAGGGGGAAGAGCATGACCACCAGGGATGGTCCCACCATTGGAGGAAGATTCCTGGGTTCCTGATTTCCTACGAGTCACAGGTGCCGTCGGCAAAGAAGCTGGAGCAGCAGCCGGAGCCACTGTTGTTACTACTGAACTTTTAGTACTGATCTGTCCAGATGTAGATACAGTCAAGTTTGGAATTTGGTTATTGGGGGGCATAACACCTGGAGGCAATGAAGACTGCTGAGGCATTGATGGTTGTTGGTGTATAGCTGCTCCTCCAGGAAGACCCTATAAAATTGTTTTAACTTTGAACTTAAAAATTTCACAAATAGTTGTCTCTGAATCAAGTTGTAATTGATCAGGACAATAATCTGGTACAAATAGTTACATAAAATAAAACAAAAATGAGTCAAATATAAATTTGAACATAAAGAGCAATAATTTAATGCCTTGCAAATATGATTTAGTGCATAGTTTTCATGGCAGCTTCATTTTCTATAGTAATAATAATCGAGTTACTCAACGTTTAAATACCAAACATACCTGTTTGGACATGTAAAATATGATTGCTCATGGACATATATTTTGCATATTTTTTGTTTCTTTCTGCTAGAAAACAAAAGTATGAAATTTTCCATTATTTTTACTATATAATGGGTTTTATTTGAATATTTTATTACCAATAATTCATGAGATATGTGATTTTTCCATATAACGAACAAAAATACTCAAAAATAAATCCAGCGTTTAAAATAATATGAAAATTATAGTTTTTTGCCATTAACCTGAATTACTAATGGATTAATTTAACTAAGATAAGGGTGATTGGCACTTATGACAGAGCTAAATTTTGGTTTAACTCTGATGTAATATTGCACATAAATGTCCTTGACTATCTATTGAAAATGTTGGTTGAATGCTCAGATAAACACTTATGGCTAGTTGAATTAAGATAAATTGAAGCAGTTGACTTTGGTCACTGTCGTAAGCAACATACCCCCTGAAGATGCCCACTTAGTAGGCGAAATGCATTGGGTAACTTGAAGTTAATTTTATGGCTGAAGGAGTTCTCAATTTATCTTAATCTATTGAAAAAATAAAATAACTAGTAATTAATCTATACTCTCAGTAATTAATCTATACTCTCACTTTTAGCTTCATAGCAAATAGCTGTATATTAACAAGAAATACAGCACAGTAGAAAAAGTAAATACAATGGCAACCAAAAAAATATTTTATGATGCAATGAAGTTATTCTTAAAAAAGAAAGTTTTGATTTCATGTTTATTTGTTATCTAACAATTCAAAAATACTTAAAACATTTAATAATTCACTTGTCTGAATTAAAATGCTCCATCAAAAAATGAGCTAGGTCATTTAATTTGTGCAGGTAAATTTACTAGCATAAAATGCCCATCAAATATGACAGGTGTGTGATGAAGTATTAAGTTGAAATAAAATTGAAATAAAAAATGAATGAAGCTAACTTTTATAAGCACTAAAAAGTAAACAATAAATATAAAATTCACATCATCGAGCATTCCCGAGAGTAAAAATAGCTTTGGGTGAATAGAAATTGTATGATAAAGAAATACATGTAGGGTAAATCGACGGCAACTAGGTGCTGAGGTAAGGAAGCCCAGTGGACACTTCAACACCAAGTTCCATTGATATGAATATATATATAAAGAATGAGGCAAAAATTAATGATGGCTATTGCTATTATTTGGCCATATCAGATAGAACACAACTATACATTTATTTAAAATGTTAGGGACTCAAAATGACTATTATCAATAAAACTTAATCTTAGCATTGAAATCTAAACTCTCCAGTTCCACAAAAATGTTTTTGTGAATGGCTTTCAAAACCCATATTTAAAAATAGTAGCTGTTAGAGATATATAAAATAATGAATTAAATTAGCAATATATCCAAATTCAATAAAAATGTGAACAATAATAACTATTTCTCCATAGTTCAAAAACAGCTGATGCAAAGGAGCTATCTAATCAATTGGATTCCTGCCAATAGGTAGGTTGTTTTTTCAAATACTGAAGATAACTAGCATTGTTTGTGGCAGTCAAATTCATAATAAAAAAATCTCAATAAAATTAATTCACTACCTTGAGTCCAAGTGCTTTAAAACACTTTAGTGTGAAAACCAAGTTAAGAAAATAATTGCATTATTTATTTGCTTCATAAATTAGTATATAGTTTTTGCTCTAATGTCAAGATATTTTCTGGCAAAATAGGATAAAATAATATATGAAGAACGATTACATCATTTTTCCAAAAATAATTCTGAACACTATATATATATATAACTTTTTTCAAATCTTCACATGAATTTTCTAGCTGAATATTCTGATTACACGAACCAGCAACAATGTAACCTTCAATGTTACATTTGAACTAGTCACTGAAATTATTCTGAAATTGCAAATGCATAGCCTGGAGCCATCAAAACAGATGCCTGTTTATAATACATAAAATGTATCTAATTTGTACTCAGAAACTGCTTAAGGGAACCAGGTCGTTAAAACCTTAAAAATAATCACCTTTTGTATTTTCACATTATTATTCTCTATTCAATTCTGAACACTTACATATATATTTTGTGAGTGTAATAGCATTTTAGGTTAGTTATAGTCCCTTTTAAAAATGTTAGTGACTGAGTTACGTGCCCCATTTTAAATGCCCTTTTACACTTCGTTCAACAAAACACAATAACTTTCTTTCTAGGAGAATGTGTTAAATACTTCTGAGAAGAAGGTTTCCTGCCATGATTTTTGACTGATAAATACAATAGGCACTGATAAATGACGTCTTCAGTCAACTTGTTTATGTTGAAAATTCCATGTGTTCTCTATTTCAGTTTTTATGAGCATGTTTCTCTTAGTTATTAAGTACTTTTATAGTTTATTTTGTGTATATATATATATATATATATATATATATATATATATATATATATATATATATATATATATAGTGTAATTATGCGTAGGGTAAAGAAGTTCAACCCTAAAAGAGCATTTAGGGGCAACAAGTACAGAATGTCTGACCAGAATGAATTGAATGCTACCACAGGGCCACACAAGTCTCCTTCCTCCAAGAAAAAACTTTTGTATTTGGAAACAACTAAAGAAAACCTGTGCAGATGCAAATATTAGTGATAGTGTAAATATTAGTAATAATATTATTATCAATATTGAACTGTTGTCTGGACTTGTAAGTAAATTTGTAGTGTAAATTTTGAGACAGTGAAAACTCCATCATAATAACAGTCAATAAGTGCTATGAAAGGACTAACTACAAAACTAAACCAAGTGCTCTGAATGTGATACTGCAAGATCAATAATGACTTCAGAATTGAATAGGAAAAGCAGTGTGGGCTATCCATTTCCACAAGCTAACAGATGCCAATCCACAGCTCAGATTGTGTCCTGGTGCAAGTTCCAGAAAGCACTAGTTGGAGGAGAACCCTACCTACATGAAAACTCCCTTCCTAAGGAAGTAATAGAAGCTATACAGCCCATATTCAGGGATTTAGGTGATGAGAAATTGCTCAAGAAGTGCATGCATGGACGCACGTAAAATCCTGAGTGCTTCAACAGCTACATATGGGAGCGGGTACCAAAGACAATGTTTGTGCAGCTAAACATACTGAAGTTGGGTGTCATGGATGCTGTCATCACATTCAATGATGGCTGCATCAGTAGAAAAAAATGTTCTGCAGAATATGGACATTGAACCATGCTGCAACATTGTGCAAGGGACTCGGAGCAATCAACCTCCTACGTGTTGCCGAAGCTGATCGAGCTGCCAAGATGCTTAACAAGGAGGCCATGACACAAAGAAAGCAGATGACAAGGAAGAAGAGAAGCATAATGATTATGGAGCTGGGATGTTTTAATTCATTGTGTGATGGAAATAATTTGTTTCTATTTTTAAACCAGTTTTTCCGAAAGTTAACTTGGTGTGCTATAAGTACACATTTCTCAAAAACTAAAAGAGGAACTTTCTTTAAATTTATTATATACATACTAATCTGTATACATTCCAACTGGTTTAGTAAATTTATACAATTTGGTCAATAATAAATACTGCTTCTTACAAATTTAATAAGAATATTTTAGTTTTTCTTTTAATATCATGGAAGTATTTTTATAAATGGTGATATAATTACTGTAGGAATGTAAATTTTGTATGAGGTGTTGCTCTACATCTGCATATGGTACCTAAAAATGTCATTGACCTAAACAGAAAAACAATGGAGAAATGTGTATCAATATGGAATAATAATTTTTTTTTATTCTTCTGACTTGCTGAAGCAATAGTTACAATCTAACTATGTCTTTCATTTTTACAGGATATATAGATTAATATGTCCCACAACTATGGTGAAAATTTCATTGCTCTAGATTAAGAATTGTGGTGCGCTTACATGAAAACGTATGTATGAATAGGAAATTTTAATGACCTGGTTCCCTTAAACATGTAATCAAGTTCCCGTATGTGTAAAACATTCAAGCTTGAGTTACATATGGAGGGCTCTCAAAAAATGTACAAAATTATAAAATCAAAGCTACACTAACATTTTCTAATAGTTACACTAACTGCATTACTGACATTAGGCAATGCTAGTGTTTCGATCATGGGCCCTGGAGTGGTGAAATATTGTAAAAGGTTGTATTTGAGTCCAACTTGAAAGAAATAGATTACAAAAAATTACAAGATTTTTCTAAATAATTCGAGTACTTTGTGGAGTGTTTATAATGAAAATAATTAAGTGGTACTCATTATTATATCATCTTTGAAAGTTTGACTATTAAATAAGACCGAAGTATTTCAGCCGATTCATAGAATTTCTTTACTTTATTTACATCACCCAATCAATTTTGCCTCAATTATTAAAAAGAGAGATTTATTGAAGAGTAGAATTTCATTTTAACTAGGAATAGACAATTTCTCGCGATAAATAGATATTTAGAGAAAACTTCTGAAAAGCTATTTTGCCTATGCTAACTTGAGCTAAATTCCAAAGCTTGAGACAGCATTAAAACTAAAATGGAAAGAACTAAAATTGCCTTCCCATCACCAAGTCATTACTAAAATTGACAATTACCTGTGCTGGAGTTGGGCGGTTATCCTTTTTAGCTTTCTTCCGTGGAGCACGCCCCCCTCGACCTACAAATGAAACATTGAGCACGATGGAGATACTCCATATCATTGTTTGGATTTTGATTTCCAGCAGAAATATTTAATTTAAAATTCAATATTCCCAATCTAGATATTAACTCATGAGTAGAATGTTTAAAGCAAGTACATTCGAGTTTTTCAGATTTCTTCCAAAATGCATTAAAAGGCAGCAAAAATTATGGTTATTAATAAAATTGTTTGGTTAATACTCTCAATTAGTTAGCATATTAAATTACTTAACATTATATTTTAAGTGCCCTGCTAAGCAAAGTTACTTTTTCATGCTTTTTAAATGCTGCCTTATTGCTTGTGATTAATATTGACTTTAAGTACAATTAAGCCTGCTGGAATGTGCTCATGGTGCAATTTGCTGGCTTACCTTTTTATAATTTCTCATAACTGAAGCATATCTTTATGATCAAAGCCCTCATGATTTACCAGTTAGCAGTTACTTCAAAAAACTACCATAGATTTAATCTCAAACATGATAATGTTATCATTAAACAACAGTGGTTAGAATTCAAGTTTTTTTAGCAAAGGTTATCAGAACTTTTCAGAAAAAGGCTGCAGCACAGGAGCATGAATAATAGTTTTCTGACAATCCCTGAAAACTAACTTTACATTTCAATAAATCATTACTTATTAAATTTTTAAAAAGATTGACATATATCTAGCATATCATAAGGGCAATGAAAACAAAGACACAACTTCTCCTAAAATCCTCTGATTATTTTTTCATTTTCCCAAGTGCAGAATGTGTTTTGATGGGGTTCATGGGGGAGTACATAAACCAGACGCAAAAAAAATTTGTAATGCAAGAACAAGGCATTATATACAATCGATTCTATAGATATATTTTATTCATAGATTTTCACTGTATACAACAAAGTTTGTATTTATCAGTTTTCTTTTTTCTTTAGATATTTCTATTTTTTTATCCATAAAAAAAGTACAGAGGTGCGAGTTGTATGTGTGTGCGGGCACAAACTTTTCAAGTATGAGAAGGTTAGGGGATAATGGGTCATAAGGCTTGATGAGGCCATAAAACAGCACACCAATGCCATGGGAAAGGCGAATAGGGATGCGCACACATAAACCCCACAGATGCACATTTAAATGCAGTGGCGAAGATTTCCTTCTCCTCTTTGTCCCAGTTTAGGAGATGGGAATGGACTGCAGGTAAAAGGAGTTCAATGGTATTGTAGGATAGGGTACAGTTTTCCAGGAGATAAGGATGCTCCCAAATATACGTATATTTATAATCATGTTAGTATATAAGAGATAAAGAAAACAAAAGTCTCAATTTAAGGTTTTATTGGGACCTAGGTAAGAGAAGGTAAGGCCTACATTCAACTTAAGAGCACACAAAAACACACTTTACACCCATCCTCCCTACGATTCCATCATATAACTCTCAACCTAATGACTATCTGTTGGTCATACAGTTACCAATCACTCAACAAAAGTATCCTAATACAACTATTGCCAGGATTCTTATTCTGTCAACGCAAATCAAGTTTTGGTGGCAGGAAAGGTTACAGGTAGTGATGAAAAAATTTGCAATTATAACAACTTTACTGCCTTATTACATCCACATAGAAGATATAGTCTACTTGTTTTAAAACCATAATTCGTGTTAATGATGATGTGAAGATATGTAACTAATCACTAAAAAAAATTTTCTTCAAATTAATAGTGTATCTTAAAATTATAATATTTTATCATATGTCAAAAAGAGCAAGAAAGAAACTGATAAGAGCTAGATCAGATAGTAAATACTCGTTCCAAACACAAGAAGCAATGAATTAACTAGCTTTTGACACCCTGGTATAACAAAACACTCGAGAAAACCTATAACAGAATAAATCGACGAAGATATCATCAATCTCACTGAACTCCAATTGTAAAATTTAATATCGAAAGAATAAAAACACTCATTCTCTAAGAAGTGACCTATAAAACATAACATGAAAAAGTTTAATAATGACCATTATCAGTTTAGTAACCAATTTCTGAGTCTTTAAAAAAATAAAAATATAAAAATCCTCAAATAAATCTTGACAATTCCCAGGTTGTGTCACACACACAGGTCCTGAGGTACTTATGAAATTGGACTAGATATAACAATTGGGAGCAAGTGTGTCTTTGTGTGTACATAACTGCTGCAAGAAAGGAAATGAGGGCCTGTGAGGTAGTGTGGAACTTTAGGTTAGAGGTTAGGATATAAATGGAAAGATGGTAAAGGGACAAAAAACTTCAGAAGGAAAAATGAGCAATCCAGAGCAGAAGGGACTCACATATTCTTGAATAACCGCATCAACATGTCTATCATCATTTTATTTTATACACACACCATTGGAATTGACTTTCTATTAAAAAGAGACGTATATAAATAAACTTTCATTGCAAAAGCCATGGAGTGCAAACAATGTGCTTGGAGGCCAGCGAGCCGAAAGTACGAACAAAAAAGGAAAGAAAACAATACTGCTTTTTCGCTTCGTATAGAATTTTAAGTACTTCTCAAGAACAATTCATCAGCCTTCGGATCAACTTTGCTTCACAGCACATCGACCATCTTGCACTCTGGCAGAGAAGGGATAGCAAAACGTGGTCCAGATTCCACAGTAAACTGTAATCCAGTTGCCTGAGAAGTATTGTCTTTTAGATTTTCAATCAGACAACTGATTAGTTCCAGATGAGCCAAACTCTCTGTCTATATTACACTAGTAAAACTGCAAAATTAAATTCTAAAAAAATCTTGAATTTGTTTCAAGTTCCTTGAATTAGCTAATTTTTAATTATAATACAAAAGTATTCACAATTTAGAAATAAATTTACTTCATTCTATTAACTGACAAAATTTGTACCATATTAGTACAAAATATCAGATAAACTTCACGATTATCCCCCTCCAACATACATGCCTGCCACCATTCACATTGTCTGCAATCAATATGACAAACTTTCAGACCTACTTGAATATATTTCAATCCAACATTATTAAAGAGAAAGTACTTTGTATACATTTTCTTCTTGTAAAAGGTACTTGTCATTTGCCAGCATTTGAACACTTGTTTTCACTTGGGCACACATACATAAGAAATCTAATAGAATGTGTGTAATAGACCTGCTGACAAGAGTTGAACAAGAATTGAGTAAAGGATTGAAAGGGATAAGGAAGCTGAGGAACAAAGTGAGGTAAGGAAAAACTTCTACCTATCAACTTTCATAAATATATATACACAAATAATGTATATAGATATTTTTATATAATTTATATAATACATATATAGGAATGGGACATAATTTGAACACACCAATGGCTGGCTGACCCCAAAAAAACACATTCTGCACTCTTGGCTAAGTGAAAAAGAAGAAAATTGTCCACATCTTTTAGCACACCCCAATCCATTAACATCAAGATTGTAATGGGGCTTACCTTTAAACTTTGTACCATTCACACATTACATACCAGGCTTATTTATAAATATATACACACACTTCTTATATCCTTTCCTAAATTCAAACCATCTCTGAAAATACAAAATACCAGGGTGACACCTAATTGCATGCTTTTATAAAGGGAATCGATGCAGTCTGTGGGTAGCACATGGGAAGGAGGTCCAGAAGACTGGGGGAAATGGATCAGGGCAATGAACTTTAACATTTTCATGCACTGCCTACTTTCTCAACTTGAAGCTTCGCACACTTTCCCACAAATGCTAGATGAAAGGCCAAGACCTTCAACAATGGATCAGGTAAGAAGAGGGCATTAATCCCTCTTAAAGTAGCACCTCCAAATTTCAATGGCTTAAGTGCCAGGTTTAACTGTCCTTGCTACACAATTGACAAAGCCAATGAAACAACTTGCTTCTTAATTCCAACCAGTTTCCCCCATCAATCTCATATCTATTAACTAACATCACGCCGCATGAACTTAGCCCCATGTTAATTCCCTCATTGTTTTAAGAGATGGCAACCGGGCATTCTAATACTTCCCTCAACCTAAATTGGATCTAACTGCCTGAGAATGTACATTGTAGTTATGTAAAAAAAAGGTGAAACAACTGCTCACAGACTAAAGAAGATGAACTGTAGATTTAAAAGAAGGATGCACAAACACTTCACATAAACACATCACAACACTACACTTCAGCAACACAGTCAAATGTTTTCCTTCAGTGGCTTTGCAGTGGGTGTTTATTGTGACTTAATGCCACTGGATCCTAAAAATTAAAAAGCTCACAACCAATGTGTTCTACCTCCTCTGCATGCCAACCAGTAGAGGAAAATTAACCGACCTCTATGTCCCTCAAACACAAGCACCACATTTACACATCGTCCCGAACAGCTCTCCTCCTTTTTATCCCGTATGTCAAGGGGATGGGGAGCCCTCAATGGGGAGAATGGGTCCAGGAGAGTGAGGGGGACCTCGTCACACGAGGAATGCATTGACATCTCCCCAAAAAAAAATTGCACACACCTCACACGCAAAGTGTTTCACGGAGAATGAGAAATAGAGACCTGAACATCCTTGTCAGTCTCTTCAAACACACATCACAGCGCCTCTTCCTCAGAGAGTCCATGATTGCACCACACGCCGGTGGGAAATACTCGTTTGTATAAAATTCAAATAAAAAAGTGGGAAAAATTTTAATATAAAATGGCAGACATTTATGGGAAGAAAGGTGAGGTGGTTGAGCAGCTCATTGCACAGAGGATATAAATTTCCATATGAAAGATCCTTCTTCCCTCCTACTTAAAAAAGTTTGAAATAAGATCAAGAGATTAACAAAAGTGAACCGGTCAGGGGGAGTGGTAATGGTTCCACCAAGTGCAATTTATCATTAAGCTACCAAAGCAATTAAGTCGTTAGATAGTTTACATCCAGATTACTTTCCTACCTCATCTTCCAACCCCACCCGATTCCAAAAATACTGACAAACCAAATCCATCCATCAATATTAAAAGGTTAAAAAAAACCTTCCAATGACACAGCAGATGAATTTAGGATGCATTTCATAATTCTGGGTCCCTGAAACATTGTGGACACATATTTACCACATAATAAAGACGCTCTAACTACTTTCATATAAACATGAAAGAAAACAATTTGTAGTAAATTATAGTCAAACTAGAATTTAAAAATGAGATTGGCTACCAACCAAAGCGTATGTTTCATTGAATCGCCTAAATTATGTAGTGAAAAAAGTAGTCTTGCTCATGATAGTCCAATTAAGAAAAATGGAAAAGTCAACGACTAGCTACACTGGGGTCTCAAACACTACATGAGCTTTGAAGTATTTTTACCTTTTAATTCTCCCCCTGCTCTCAGAATTAAATTCAGCAGCACATTATTCGCTATCAGATTGGCATCCAACTATATGGCAAGGGGGAACAGAAGTCACAAGAAGCTTTAAAATAATGGGGAAATGCAAAGCAGCAGGCTCATGACATCTATATTTAACTTGGCGACTAGTCTGCCACGCATTTTCTCCAATCCCATCTTGCCTGCATTAATCCCCTTGCCCTTATGACAATTTCATCCCCACCTGTCCTCAAACCTCTCAATAGATCTAAGAAGCAGACAACCACTTCTAGAAACAATGATGGTGCCTGCTCCTAACCTGCTTCAGAATCACTGGAGTCTGATGAACTGGAGGAAAGGCTGGAACTGCTTGAATCTGAATCAGAGCTGCTCGAACTGGAGGCAGAGAGCCGGGAAGGTCCTCCCACTACATCAACACATTTGTTCTCTTCTATAAAAGAAAGAATATTGATAAGCCTGAATGATGATCTACATCATATACCTCCATACACAATTTATTTCTACACGCACTCCTTGCATATTGAACACATTGTATAGAATATTACAACATTAAAACTTAGTCAACATCAAAAAACTTAATAAATTTATCTTAAAAGCATCATGCCATTCTACAATTATCATGCATAACAGCAAGTATGAATATATATATATTTTAAATTGTCTTTTCAATAGTTTTTAATATCAAAATTATAAACTTTGGATTAATTAGGAATATTACTTGAGCAAAGCAATTCATACAAGAATAAATACATATACCATAATGATCTTGTTTTCAAATCAACATTTATGATTATGTTGGAGACATGATATCATACCCTCAACTCCAAATCCATAGACCATGTTAAAAGTGAGACAGTTATAATGAGACCCTTTCAAAAGAGCTATGGCATTAGCCAGAATATTGCAGAAATACAAATAAACTGATGAAAACAATCTTATACATGTTTAAACCATCTGTTTTGATGTGAACAAAATTAACTTATATTCAAAATAAATAAATATCCTTTAAATAATGAAATCCTTTATAAGGCAAAACTTGAGAATTCCTATGCCAACTTTGGGAGCATCGCATTGACAGCTGAGTCCACTGTGCAAACTTGTCACACACCCATTGTTGTTTCAGGCTGAAACTGCCTCTAAATGGTGAGCCTCAGCACTTCAATCATGATGCTTGAAACTGTTGGACAAATATTTTCTTTAAATTCTTATTTTGGGGGAAGGTTGCTATCATACACTTGGTCTTTCATCATACGAAACCAATCATCCTTCATTGAGAGCAGAATTAGCCCAAATCAACAATTGATGGACAACATGTTTGCTAGCAAGCACAGTGCACTCATTTGCTGAGACTTCACACTCAAAGTACCGTATTAGTCCAAATTGATCAACATTAATATGAAAAGTAAGGGGGAGAACTATATTTGCACCCAAAAAATTAGCAAACGAAAATATCACTGCCGGCAGTAAGTATAGGTAATAATTAATGCCCTCACTGATTTGTTTGTTTTATGGAGAATTTCTTGATACACCGCTCAATAACTCAATTCTTTATGTTCACTCTTTGGAATCCTTGCCTTAACTTTCGTATTTTGATAATAGCGGTAATTGTAGAAGTTATTGCTTTGAAAGCATTGATTGGTCAACTTCATCCCTTCCCTAAGTCGCAAATATGCTAATATTGATATGTAGTGGTGCCCCCATGGTTATTTTAGAGAAAATGTCACGACAAAAGAAATTATGTATCTTCGTTACCCATCAATCCGTAGAGAATTCTGTCAGCTGATCATATTGCACAGCTGTTGATCATATATAATGCATTTGCATTATAAAAGTATTACTTACATAAATCAAACCAAGGTGTTTCAACTGTCTACAGAATTTATTCCTTGATGTGATATTCCGAGGTTTAAATATCGGAAGTAATGAAAATATGGGAAAAATAAATTATGAGAAGAATATGTTAAATAGAATTCTGGTACTTAGGGATAGAACAATCGGTTCTTCGGTTTTGAGTCAAATCCATCAGTATGAAGTGTTACTATAACTTATTAACAGAAATAAGTTTTATTTTGTTGTGCAGTAATTTTGAATAGATACCCTGCAGATAATTTTTAAATTTAACCGATTTATTGTGAATCCTAACAATAAAGCCATGTCGGACATCTGGAACAACTTTAGAATTGAAAGTACAAACAACAAATATGCACCATTGTAAAGCTAGAATTTCCCAGGGTGTATCAAATAGCACTACTAACCTAACAGAACTGAAACCGAGAACCGGGATCAGATTAATATAACCGGAACCGGGAAAAAGTGGAAGTCTCATCCCTAATGGTGATAATTACTTTTTTATACAGGCATGATTCAAGTAGCCATTTTCAACGGCATCTGAATGATACGAATGAAATTTAAATAACATTCATAAATCAAAATTTTCGAATTTAGTCCAGTAACGATACATATTTAAATTACGCCTGCAACTATAACATGCAAAACGTGATGTCACTGTTTCATTGTAAATTGATAGCTGTAACTAAATTGCTCGTACATATTAAAACTTGTTCTTTAGAATATTACAATATGATGCAAACAGAACTTATGATGTCTACTTTCCATTTAATCATTTATTTAATACTTATATTGGCTTTAATAGATTTAAAGTCATTGCAGATATGTAGACCTTTGTTCCCAAATTTCATAATTTAGCATTATAAAATACTACAAATACATTCGAACGGAATATTAAATTGATCGCGCATATTTATGCGGCAAAAATAACGCGTGTAGGTAATAGAATATACCAAATCTGAGTCCAACAATAGTTGTTGTTATGGCAATACTCTCGTAATGAGTCATAAAAACTGCAAAATCGCCAGTATTTATGCAAAATTCTAAGAAAAACAATCGATAAGCTAAATTCTACGATAAAAATTTGATTCTTCATTCCTTTCTTCAAAGAATAGTACAAATCCCGCACTGATATAACAATTCTGAGATATTTTTATGTACAAGAGAAAATTACATTGCATGATGGATTTCAGATTTCCCATGTAAATCAAATGGGATGGATAGTTCCTTGAAATGAACCCGGGACTTCAATCTTCGCTACAAAAAACTATCCTCGGGAGCTTAGCCCATGTAGCAAGAGACTTCCACCAAGTTTCATGAAAATCTGTCTATTGGTTCAAAAGTTAATAGGGGGGACGGACAGACTGGCAGACACAACAACAAAACTATAAGCCTATTTCCATTCTGGAAAGTAGGCTAAAAAGTGAAGTCTGTAATGCAGTTCAAACTTCAAACGGAGGCTTCAGAAATAGGGGGGGGATTATATTTGGACTAATACAGTAACCCATCCGAATAGGACCCATGATAAAACAAACACCCTGTACAAAAATGATCAACACATCATGAAATATACTCTGAATGGATCAAGAAAAATTTGTGATGCAAGATAAACTCACATTACACCGAGTTCTGTCATATAACAGGATGCATTATAGCAGGTCACTAGTATAGTTTCATTACTTGATGAATTGACAAATATAAGATAATATAAAATCAATCTAAACTAACCTTTTTTGGGTGCTTTCTTTGCAGACCCCAATTGTCCAGTGACATCCTGAAGCCTTTTCTCTAACTCTTGCTTCTTTTCTGCCATCTGCTCATCTTTTGACTTTCCCGATAATTTCTTGTCTGTACAGCCCACACAAGGAAGGATCATTCACAATGAACATTTTGAAATTTAAAGGAGACATAAAAGTATATTAATAACTTTATTATGATCGTGAAAAATTTTTAAAAAATTGGATTTAAATAAACATGCAACACTGAGAAGCAATGCAAAGCAGAAGGAAATTATTCTAAATGTTCAAGATTAAATAAAAACAATTACTATTAAAATAGGCTCTTACATTTCCCATTGAACAATTATCTCGTTTTGATGCACAAATTAGATTTTTTTAATTACATAAAAACAAACTCAATGAGAGTTTTGTTAACTGAAAAATGAGGAGTTAATTTTCAACTGCTAATTTAATACTATAAAATGTGATAATTTAAGAGTATTAGAGAGTTAAAATGATCTTTCTGTGATAACTACAATACTGATTAAAAACAGTGAATTAAAACATGCAGGTGACGCTAAATACATGCTGACTAGATAAGTTACATATAATAATGTAAAATCTAAATTTAGTATTACCCTGACTAGCCTTACTATTCAAACTCATAGATTGCCAGTTTGGTAAAACATGACTTCCTATGGATTTCATCAATACAGAAATTAAAATCTTACATTTTGTTGAGAACTTATTAAAAAAATAACTAATCAACAGGGAAGTTTTCTAACATTTCAAGTAACACTATTAGAACTCAAGTACAGATTTTTCAAATGATTCAACAAAAACTGTCTACTCAACTACTGAATCTTAACCACCAAGTACCAACAGTGATTATAAGATTACTATTTATTAGTGTCTTAGTGCTACTGAGACAGCTATTGAACAAATTGCATAAGATAGGATTGTTAGCATGAATTTTTTATTTCTTTAAACTATTTATAAGTTGGCAGTTGAGTAACATATATCAAAATAAAATAAATTTGTTGCCAATACTCAACTAAATTGAACAATTTTGTGCTCCAAGGATTCATTATCTTCCCAAGAGCATGTAAAAGATACATACAAGGATTTCACTGGTTAATTTTATTTTTTGAAAAAGATAAAATTACTCAATTTTAATATTCTTCGATTATGATAACATTTAAACTGATTTAAAAATTTACACGACTTTCTATGAAATTCTTTTCTCCCAAAGCAGATCTTCATTGTAATCAAGCTAAGGCAATTCTACTTCTAAACAAATTAACTTATGATAGATATTGTTCAAAATCAACTCCCGAGAGATTTTTCGATTATCTACAATGATTTTTATTGTAACCTATAATGTTAAACAATTTTTTCAATTTTATTAACTATTTTAGGAAATAACTAAAATAGACAATATCTTGCATACCTTAAAAATAAGCAAAAGCAATCATTAAAAGCAATAAATTCTTGTAAGATAAACAAACCTATTTAAAAGACAAAATAGATTTAGCCAAAGGTCTATACCCACGCTCAAGGTAGAAGCTACATCACACACTAGGTCAGCAAGATGAGAAGTGGAGACCTAAACAAGACACTAATGCAACTAAGCAAATTTAGAGACACCTGGAGACTTACAGTAGGGCTTACGTGGCTTTTTCCGAAGGCAGGAGGCCACATAGGCCTCCAGCTCCCTAAGGGTGGATGGCTTGAGCGTCTCAAAATCAATTTCTATTTCGTCTGGATTGGAGTCTCGCAAGGAAGGCTCTCTTGACTGGATAATATGTACCACACGACCCAGCTTATCACCTAAGCAACAAGGTAAATTCATAGAATACTTTCACTTAATTATTAAACTAAACAAGAAATTTTACACAGATAAAGAATTCACCCAAATATTAGAGAAAATGCAGAAAGTTTTTGAAGCATTTCATTTAAATTTCAGATAATTATGGTTGATTTAATGGAAGATACAATTATTAAGCAAAAAGGATTGTATTATAAATAAATTCAAATGAATTAAGAGAATAATTTTCAATTACAAAATATCAAAATAAAACTACAATGACTAAATGAATTATTTCAAATGCCAAATGTCTTTTCAAAAACAATTAATTGTGATGTGACACAATTTTAAAAAATATCTAAGCATATATACTTTAATGACCCATTAGGTGAAATGAACTTTCCAAAATAAAGAAAAAAGTAGAGCATCATAATTTTGAGAACTGACAACTTTGATGGAAAATTGACAAAATATTTATCAGAAATAAATAAAACGAGATGAACCTTCCCAAAAAGCTAATTTAATGGTATGACAATCAAATAATTGTGATGTTTCCCAAACATATCCGTCATTTTTTATCATAAAAGCTGGTCAAGTCAAGAGTAGGTTCATAACACATTTGCAAGCTGGAACCTCATATCCTCTAGTTTACGGCTTCAACAGTAACACGACTAAACTGGATATCCAAAGTTCCATTTAAGCAATGGATTCCCATAACATAACAGCTTATAGCTTTGCCTGTTACAAACGAGAATTTGGGTATCAAAAGCTTCGTCATGCAAAATACAATAGTAGATTTAAAGCTTCTTAAAAACCCCACCTCCAAACAATTTAACCAAACATTTATAAACAAGGTTTCTGTTTAAAGTATATTGACAAACTAACATTTTTACCAAGTACAATAGCATTACAACAAAATTAAATCTCAGAACTTACCTGGCAGCTTATTTATGTCAAGACTCAATTGCCTCTTCTCATCGTAAGACATGGGCTTGGCACTGTCTTCATCTTCCGAGTCAAAACCACCGACTGCGACCGCCATGGCTCCTGCTGCAGACGTTGCAGCACCACCTGCACCCACTCCACCTGCACCACCAACTCCTCCTGCCACTCCACTTCCAGCGCCACTTCCACCTGCAGCACCTGCTCCACCAGTCTTCCTTCTTCCACCGGCAGATGATCGCGAATTGGCCTTCGCCCTTTTGGCAGGAGCTCCTCCTGCACCTCCAGCACCACCCGACCGTGTTGCCTTACCACCTTTACTCCTTCCACCAGCTCCCTTGCCTGCTCCTGCTGCACCACCTTTATTAAAAAGAGCTATTAGCACTTGTACAAACTTTAATATTAATAATACTTAGCATTAGCTATCATGCTAAATACTGGTAGGAAACTCATAACACGAAAGCCATATGGCAACTACAGCCATTAATCAAGGTTTATCTGAATTAGTGAGCTATTTTTAAAATTTTAGTGATAGGTTTTCATCTAATATAATTATGTTCAAGTGATAGCAACAAAATGCTGAATTACTGAAATAGATATGTATTCCTTCATACTAAAGGAAAATAAAATGAACAAAAATTTATAGTTAGTACGCATTTGCCCTTAAAAGTTTTATTACGTTAATGTGACTCAAAACTAATAAAAATTCGAAGAAAACTATAATGCGGATTACATAGGCCTATATAAAGTAGCAAAAATATTATTTTTTTAAAAGGATATTTGTAGTTCAAAGAAAGCTTCAAGTAAATACAGTGGATTAAAGGCCTAAAATGAAATAGAATAATGCTAGAAAAACTATATTTTGAATACAATAAATTTGATCCCTTTTCATTTTACCTATTCTGGTTAAATACCACTTCTTATTGGCCAACTTCTAACTTTCTAAAACTTAGCACAAATGAGAACATTACTCTTACCATGCTGTTGAGAGATAATCTTCACTTTTTTTCAGGTAAAATTCACTTAAGAAGTTGTAATTTAGTGGAATCGCATTGTAATAAAATCTAATAACACAACTTTGTACAATTTCCACAGTTTTAAAGCAGTGGAAATTGTACAAAATTTGTTATTAGGCATTCTTTAGCAGCAAAGCAGAACTAGTGGAATGCCTTATGTGCACGTCCCCTCCATCTGTCAGCCTGCATTTATAATTTCCAAAAATTAATTATTAGTGATCCTTATGCAAATTTATCACTGAATTCTGATTTTGAACTGCATCCGTAATTTACAACTTCCACTTTATATAAGAACATAAATTAACTTATACATTGAAAGAGACTATGGCAAAAAATTGTGAATTTACAACAAACTCCTAAACCGTATGAATCACAAAACAAAATTCACTATCATCTACTGATGATGAGAGCATTGCACTTGAAATGTACATTTAGAATTAGAATCCATTCCTCATTAAAAATTTTTTTTTGAGATCTGCGCGATTGACTTGAGAGTGCTTGTGTGTGTTTGAATTTAGTCTGTTTGGTCCCTGTCATTGCCATGAGACGCATAAACCATCTGACGTTTATAAGATATCAAGTCCCTGGTGTAAAAAAGATTTTTCCAAAAACTTGATATATTTTAACTGTTTGCCTCTAAAAATTTTCATTGAGATTCGTACAGTTTAGGAGTTTGTTGTAAATTCTCTAAACTTATATTAAGTTAAATAGCATTCGTCACACAAGAATTAAACACCATATTTTTCTTTCCTTAACTCTTATATAATATGTAAGGTATCAATCAAAAAATTAATTCTGATCAAGCATTTGTCACCAAAAAGTCTGCAAGACCACATGATTATGACTTCTTTCCGAGATAAAAATTCGAGAAAATCCCAAGAATAAAATCACATATTTTGTTTACATCGAGTGCTATAACGATTCTATCGGCAAACAACAATTTTAAAAAAACCATATTTTTCTCTCCCAAACTCATATAATATGAGGTATACATTAAAAAATTTATTCGGATAAGGGAAAACATTTATCCCAAATAAGTCTGCGGGAGCATATTATTTCGACAGTTTTCGAGATAAAAAAATTCCAGAACCGCCCAATCTTTCGATGCAGTTTTATATGAATTTCCCATAAAGAACGCCCTTGAAATCTCTGTATTTTTTGGTTCATTTTTTCAGCTTTTATCAAAAGATAACATTTCTTAGAAAAGTCTAATACAACATTTTTAGGGATTGAAGATCTAATATAATTTTTTTAAAATTGCTTACTTAATGTTTGAAGAAACCAACCATGGGATTGGAAAGCAAAGTCTATTTATTAGTGACAGAGATAAATCTAAGTTTGATGACAAAAGTATCTTTAAATTTATTTAATTATTAGCTGAAATAACTTACTAACATTGTAGCAGAATCAAAATAATTACAACAACTTGTAGAAAGAATTAAAATCAAAGGTGATACTGGTGTTAGTAAAAAATCTGATGCGTCCAATCCATACTGACTAATGAATATGATTGCAATAGTACTTACAAGTTTTTTTTACAACAGCATCCTCAAGAATAACTATCAACAATTACACTAATAATTATTAACTATTAATGATAATTTTTAAACAATAATTTTCACAATGAAAAATACTTGGAATCTATTTTCACATTGAAAAAAATAAATACACAAAATTGTCATTTGTTGCTACAGATAACAAAATATTGATGTGCACTGCAGTACTAATGCCAAATTATTGAGCTAAGTATTAGCGATTAAAATTACTGTTGGTGGCTAAAAATTTTATCAACAGAAACAATACTCAAATAGCAACATTAACTGTAATGAACATAAATTCAGACAGATAATCTAAATATCTCTGAAACAATTAGATTAGATTTTCTACAACTTTGCCAATGATGAGTATTTACATTAATGAATTCCTGAAGATATTTAGCAAAAATAAAAAATGACAGGAGTAAACCTTCACCTCCGGTTGACCAATTTTGGACAAAATCTAATTATATCTTGAATTTCTAACAAAATAATATGAAGTTTGGGGTTAATCTGATTTAGTAGTTTTTGAATTAATGTGCATTAAATTCCTATCACACACACAGACCGAGAAAATGGTAAAAATTTATTTCGGAGACCTTAAAACATTTATTTCCCTTAAAATCTCAAATTTGATTTTTTTATGAAAACAACTTTCTCTATACTGTTAAGAAAGTTTTTAAAAATGAAAATTTGGACCATAATGATACATACAGCACCATTAAATATACAGTAGAATGCAGATTATCCGAACTGATTCGTGACAAAGGTGGTTCGGATAATTGAAAATTCGGATAATTGGATTGGAAAAAAACCACATCCACGAAAAACAATTTATTAATTATTGCACACTTTAAAGACATGATTGAATATTACGATGAACTCTTATAATAATAATAAAAAATAAAAAACTTTAAAACAGGTGAAACGAAAAATGAATAAATACGTCAAAGACCAAGCCTGCATTCCTTGGTTGCAGTGATTCAGTTAATTGGCAATTCGGATAATCAGGATTTGGATAATCTGCGTTCTACTGTACTATTAAAATTATGATGCAACATCTTGCCAAGATTAACATAATCTAGATTGACCAAGCTTTTCTTGGTGTGATGTTGAAGTGCAGGGCTCCTCAAAGCAAAGAACATAGGATGGTTGCCCATATTCACTGTACCTTTTCCCAAAAATGAAATACAAACAATAATAATTACTTACCAGCAGATACAGCGGCTGAAACCAAAGGCTTAGAGTCAACAAGACCTATAGGTGCCTTCACATCCATCATGGCAGCAGAATTCGTCCCAGGTACCATTCCATGTACCATTCCCATAACACCGATGCCATCAGCTAGTCCAACCATACCTGCTCCACTCTTCCCTACATCCTTATCTTTATCACCCTTCTTTTTCTTGTCCTTTTTCTTCTTCTTCTTTTTGCTCTCGTCTACCAGCTTCTTCATCTCCTCCTGCATTGCTTTGAGCTAGATCATGCAATTATTAAATGAAAATAATTTATTATTTCTTCTTTAATGAAATGTCCAACTTAAGTTACTATAACATTAACACTCAAAAAACTTGTACTCTATTATAATTTAAATCAGACAAAATTAAGAATTATTAAATATGAAAAAATATGATAGTGCACTTCTTAATAGTAACATGATAAGGAGGTGATGTAATTTAAATAAACTTCACTTCTGTGACCTCATTAATGGTTTTACATACTAGTGATGGAAGAAAGTTATCTTTCGTAATGAACATACCTGCTCCTGGAGAAGAATAAGCTTGCGTTCCCGCTCCTCTTCAGAATCCTCCGACTCAGATGAAGAACTAGAGCTTGAACCAGATTCTGAGTCACTGGATGAAGTCTTTGTGGTACCTTCTACTAATGCACTACCACTGGACCCTGCTGCACCAACCAAGGCCCCATCCCCCACCATGGCCAACGGCTCATCAGGAATCTTTGCATACCTAATAGCAGCAAATGTAGAATGGGTTGACACATTTTGCATTGAACAATTAGGTCCTTAGCTTTCTTACTTATGAACCTACAAACAATTTCTTCCACAGGAAGAGAGAACAAAGACTTTATTTGCCAAAGGTCTGCGTTTCTACTTATGATTCGAGTTGATAATCTTGCCCCTAAATTCTTGTGTATAAATGTTATTTATAATTGCTTTGATATAACCTGAAGACAAGAAAATGTAAATAGCATGATCAACAGCTAGCACAGTGTTTTTCATCCTTTATGTTTTGGCGACATTTTTTAAATGATACAGCTCCTGCGACACACCATGAAATAAACAGTCAATTTTATTCGTTAAAACAAAAAAATACTTAAAATTCCTCATTTAACAATAAAACAAATATAACAAAATGTTTTATTAGGCATAAGAAAGACGATAACTCTCCTTAACAAAGTTTACTTTATGTTTAATATAGCCGTTATTAACATTTTCGGCGACACACCTCCCAGCTCTTTGCGACACATCATTGTGTCGCATCACACCAGTTGAAAACCACTGAGCTAGCATAATAAGGGGGACAGAAAGAAGAGAAACTAGATAAAAAGTTATTCATCAATGAAATTAATTACAGGATAGTTAAAATTTCATTACCAAAATTTAAATAAATTAATGGTAAATTCAAAATTTAGAAAAAAAAAATGCTTAATGTAATTCATAAACTAATTCAGTTGACTCACATTTCTAATCACTATTTATATAGTGACTAAAAACAGCAAAAAAAAAACAAGGTTTATGTTAAGAAAAAAATGTCCACTGGCATACCATATTTACTCGCATATAAGCCGCCACCACATATAAGCCGCACCCAGGGTTTTTCAACATCGAAAATGGAAAAAAGTTTTTAGAAAGTCAATTATCCTTTCTCAGCTGAGTTTGCCCGGATCCAACTCAAGAAATCTGCAATTTTACTCTTCTTCTTCCCATCTGCTTCTAATAAGTAAGCAAGCGAAGAAAAATAAAGCAGAAAAAATACTGTACCGCATGTCCCGAATATAACGCAATGTTTTTTTACAAAAAATTAAACTTTAAAAGTAGCCCCTGCATTATATTCGAGTACTAGTGATTTTAAAAGATCGTAAAATCGTGTTTCGAAAAGTCACCGTACATTCTGCATATCTGTTTATGAGATACAAGATACTCGTTACATTGTAGACACATTAGGCGTATGTTAGACTGTACTTGAAAATCATTCAAAGCGAGAATAGACGAGTTCAGTCAGCAGCTGAACTCCTGGTAATTTATACCGTATTACCGTAAAAGTACCATATTTACTCGGTAACACAGTAATTTTTTAGCGCTGGTGTTTGTGCTGAAGTTGCGCTGAGTTGGATCTAACCAATCAAATACTTTCGAGACTATTGTAAGCTCCACAAGAGTCTAGAAGTAATAATCAGGCAAGGTGGGCACTGCAAACATTGCAAAAAGATACTATGTATTAATAATATCACTCCACTTCAAGCATTGCGAAAAGATACTGTATTGAAAATATCGCTCCAATGTTGATTCTGTCTATAATGCATTCTAGAGGAAATCATGAGATCTATCCAACAGTTTCTGCTTCGTATTCGCGTAAAAGCTGCACCTTCATTTTTTGAGTGAAAATTTTGGAAAAGAAAGTGCAGCTTATATGCAAGTAAATACGGTAATTTAAGCTGAATGGTGAAATAATGGAAATGATAACTTTACATCTAACAAGGGGTTGTCGATTTCAACGAGACCTTTTTGGGTGGTAGAATACTTAAAATAAGAAGACTCGTGTATTGGCTTCTGATTGAATGGACCTTAGTTTCAGCAGAATCTTTTTTCTTTTTGCAGGATTAACTGTGCCTGGATAAAATGCAATAATAGGCTGACAATGTCGAGCAGGTGGGTGGTTACCATGTTGGCTTCCGAATATTTTGTCCCAGGTTCAAATCCCACAACATACCTAGTTTTTTCCCCATTTTAATCCACTTTATTATTTTTAATTTATTGTATTATTATTTATTTATTATATTATTAATTATTTACTTCATTAAAATCGATGCACAAGAGCTATTTCAATGTGAATTGACGTCCGAAAGAACTTTACTGCTAGATTCGTGCTATTCGTTACTTGAAGGGGAAGATGTGTACACATTTTTGGATGATAACTGTCGTCAAAACAAGAAAAGCAATCATAAGGCTTCACAACTGTTTTAAAAAAATGGAATCAATTCTGTCGTCATTTTAAAAGATTTGGAGCACGTTACTACAACATTTAGTAACTCCTCCTCCAACTGCCTCACGGTTCTGCTCACTTGAATCCCAAACATACCACCAGGTTCTTGCATACAAAGAAACACTTTGGGTAGCAAATTTCCTGAGGCAGTGATTGCATACTGTGCCGTGTATGAATTTGTGATTTTGTTCCTGTCTCTGATATATCTCTGGACAGCCTTTTTGCCTTGATAAGTCAAGGATCGCTTCACGTCAACTCTGTATTCACATCCAGTTTGGTCGGTATTAATGATGTAGTCTAGGACATAGTTGGGTATTATGCACTATGTTTGTTTTCGGAAAACCTCGGCAGATTTTGAAGTTTCTTCCAAAGACGTTTCATATTTTTAAAAACCTAAATTTGTAATTTTCCGCTGTCGAATTCGGAATTCTTTCTTGAATTTTATTAGCCACGCTCGATATGCAGTGAAAGTGAACCCCAGTGATGTATGTTGATAGGCTGCAGCTAACACCCACTGGATGTAACTTTGACCATCCTTTTCCTTGCTTTGAAAAATCTGTCGTATATACAGTTTTTAATCATGTTATATTTGTCCAAGCGCATTCCTCCTTTCGCATTATCTTGACTCCACTGTGATACTGGTTCTTTGTTTCAACAGCTGCGATCCTCGCTCCTGTAGCTTTGCTGGTGACCATTTGGGATGTTTCCTAGCAAGATTTACAATTCACATCGAAATAGCAATCAATACGCTCTTGTGCATCGATTTTAATGAAGTAAATAATTAATAATATAATAAATGAATAAATAATAGTACAGTAAGTTCAAAATAATAAAGTGGATTAAAACGAAAAAAAAAAAAAAAAAAACAGGTATGTTGTGGGATTTGAACGTGGGACAAAATATTCTGAAGCCAATCCAGTAACCACCCAGCCAACACACCTGTTCGACATTGTCAGCCTATTATTGCATTTTATCTAGCCACAGTTAATCCTGTGAAAAGAAAAAAAGATCCTGCCGAATCTAAGGTCCATTCAATCAAAAGCCGATACAAGAGTCTTGTTATTTGAAGTATTCTACCACCCAAAAAAGTTTCGTCGAAATTGACGACCCAAGGTACGTAGTCTCCCCTTGTAAGGCAAATACTTAAGGATAACAAGCAGGAAAAAAAATTAGAATAACCTTTAGGAAAATACTACATGCTTTTAATTGACTATAGGGCAACATTAGTAACTTCGTATTAAATAAGGATGCAGACAAATTCTTCCAAAAATGCAAACCTGAGAGCAGAAATAAGATGCAAATTAGGGAAGGATAAAAAGGTTCAGAAGCACACTCAAAAAACTAAACAGAAGTAACGAAACAATTTTTCCTCACCATGTCACCCACCTCATCTCAAACACATCTTGAAGCTTTCTAGCCATAGCCACAACATCATGATCAGGTGGATTGTACTTATAGCAGTTAGTGAAGATGAGCCGGACATCAGCAGCAAACTCGGAGCCTGTTCTATACTCCCGGTTGTCCATCTTTTGCTAAAGGACATAAATTAGGCTCTAAGATATCCCTCTCAATAATTTTCAATTGCCTTATTATAGAGAGTTAAGGAGAGTAAAGTGACTCGAACAGCCATTCAAACTTCTTACCTTGACAGTGCCCAAATCCATGGGCTTTTTGATTATGTCATGGTAATCATGCAGACCAAGGAGCTCTGCATCAACTGGTTTATAAAACGGCCACGCATAACCCTGAAAAGTTAAACAATTTAATCAAAGACAAATGCAGGAAATAAGAGAATGTGAAGGATCAATAAAATCACCACTTCAAAGTTTAACTAAACGAAATCACTAACTAATTTGATTCAGAGACAAACCTTGTTTATTAGAGGATTTGATTTAACTCTATAAGCAGCAATTACAGATTTTTTAAAACTTAGACAAACCCTGCAATGGTAAGTATAGATTTTTCAACACTTACAAAATCATCATTTAATTCTTTTTAGTAGACAGATGGCTACCATTCTACTATTTAAGATCTTAGTGGATACCACATTTTCATTCTTCTATTGTTTACTTTTGCTGGCTTTTAGTTGCTATAATGAAATGTGCTTGTACATATTTTGTTAGAATAAACAAACATTTTTATGGAATACAACAAATCCAAGATAGTTTAATGCATAGATATTTTATCTGATGTATTTCAGAGGCATTTATGACAATTTGCATCTCATTTTTTTATAACATTTTGTTACAAAGGAAAATTTATTAGAAAGTTGATTTTAATTTTCCATCATAAAGAATTGGTTTTTGAACCTGCTAACACCATTAAGTTTATAATACATAATTATTATAAGATAATCATTGTAAACCTTCTTTTGTGTGTCTTTGTGGGTATTTTTGGCTAATCAACCTCTTGGATTATTATAGCTATAACTCCTTCCACACCGAACACAAACACAAGGAAGGAGGGAAACCCGGTGCAGGCATTGGCCTCCACTTAATGAAGAACACCAAGGGGGCCAACAGCTTAATGTCCCTTCTGAAGGATGGAACCCTAAATTTGCGCGGTCTCCTCAAAAAAACATAAACAGGACGACCTTGGAAAAAATCTTACTTGCCCACTGCCTTTTCAAGCAGCAGGCAGTGTCCTAACCACTACACCACCAGCACCCCCAAACCTTGTTTTCTTGGCTCTACAATCATATATAAATATATATATATATATATATTATCATAAGATTAATTATTTAAATTTCTGATAAGTAAAAATAGATAAAAAATGGCTGCAACACAGGATTTACTATTGCTGCTTATAGGGTTAAATAAAGATTTCAAACAAGAATAAATGGGTCTTGCAAGAAAATGAAAAGTTTAGCAAATATTAGGATATAATAAAAAATCTGATGAGGCCACCACATGACTTCATACCTGTAATATTTATAAAAATTCCAAATAGGTTACATAATAATAAATATTTTAAGAAACAGAAAATTTTCGACTTTACAAAGAACAGAAATAATTCAAACCATAGCCTTCTGATATTGGATATATCCACAAAGCTCCAACAATTAAGAAAATAAAAAGGAGCGTTACTAAGACGTAACTAAGAGTCGATTGTTAACAATAGTCGTCGATAGGTGGCATGGTGGTGGCAGCTAAAAATATAAGATATCTCTTAAACAATGCAATGTTTCAAACAAAGGTTGTAGAATATTAAATTTCCTACAACTTCTATTCCAGTACATTTTTACATTTATCAAATATTAAAGCAAAATATTTCAAAATAATGTATAAGTGACAAAGAGTAAACACCCACTTCCGGTTGACCAATTTTTACCAAAAACTAACAGGTTCTTGTGACTTTCAAAAAAATCTTAAATATAAAATTTCATGTTGACTTAATAGTTTTTGAGTTACAGCACCCACAAATAAGCTGTCACATACACACACAGACATTATTATTTCTGTTGAAATCTAGAAGTTGATTTTTTCATGAAACAATACTTTCCCCTATACCACGTATGGAGAAAGTAAAAATAACTAGTTTATCGAGCAATTGTATTCTTCAAGTATATCTCAAGATACTTATCTTCTTCAACTTTCATTCACTAAAGGAATATCAGACTAAAATTGAGCTTTTATTTAAAAAGGACATTCTGAGTGCTCTGTTTTTAACAGCAACTCACACTGAGCCTTCTTTCATAAAAATAAACTTACAGAATGCTTCTTTGAGAACAGCTCCTTGAGGATTTCATTACAAGCTTTCAAAGACTCGGAAAGCTTCTCTTTGGGCTTGCCACTGTGCTGAGGCTGTAAAAAATATAAAAGCCCATAATTGAAAACACTTGAAGAAAGTGTACAACTTAAAAAAAATTTATTGAACTCAGAAAAGGATGGTTATAATTTACAGTAATTATTGACAGCAAATTTTGATCAAAATGATTTTAACATTTCATCTTAAAATAAACAGGTTTATTAATTACACATTTAAATATCTACAAAATGAGGTTTATTTTTGCAGGAAACAACATGATAACCTTTCTGACCTCAGAAATTAAAATAGAGAAGAATTTGAAGAAAACAAAACCCACCTGTGATGCCATCCCACCAGCTAGGAGAGGAAGTTGTGCCTGGCCAAAAGCATGATGCCCATCTTCTGGTATCCGCTGCAATTGTAACACATTGGGTTGAGGTATTAACCAAAACTATCCTCAAAACATTATGCTTAGTCAAGAGTCAATTTTCACTTATATATAACTAAACTACAACCATACACTCTAGCGCTGATGAAAAATTGTTATTACAAAAAAATTCCAATATGAAGAAAACTAATAAGATAAAATTTACATACAAAAACTTGTTTGGGCATGATTGTATTAATTAAAGTAGAATTTAAAAACCACGAAATACAATAGATACATTATAATTAGGCTTGATAGGATTTGATTTAAATCGAAAAACATCAATAAACGTCGATTTTTAAAAAAATTTCCAAATCGACAAAAATGAATAGTTGTCAATAAGCATCGATTTTCCAACAAGATGATAATGTATATGTCCAAAACCTATTCTGAATTATAATATTTAATTTGTTTCTGTGTACTTTTTTGTAGTATTATTTTCTACGTACGATTTTGTTCCTTTTCTGGGCTTACATTAACAGTGGGACTGAAAGAAGGGTATTTTCTTACACTCAAATATTGAAAAGCTCATGCTTCTACTCTGGACAATCAGGTAACCACAAAGTCCTACGGTAGTTTTGAGAACACGTTTCTTAACCCTTTTTGAGGCTTTTGAGATTATATTCGCCGACCAAATGGTGGGATATTCCACAAGCTTTTCTATACAGATAAGGTCATGGATATGCTCTGCTGAGAATGCCTCGACCCCTGTTAAACAAAGTCTGGAAGAAAGGAATTTTGGTGGTCATTTGAAGACAGCCTGTGCATCGTTTTCTACCCCTTCCACTATCAACCCCGTGGATTGTATTCCGGAAACAAATGTATCTCGATCCTTTCTAGGGGTTTTCCTATAGATAACATTGTTGTATGCACTTTCAAGCATTCTCCCTATGCACAACCCAATCTTTTGGCAGTCTTTTTCTTAAGTTATCCAGGAAGGATCGTTCCTCTCTCATGCTTTTGGCTCCTTGGTCTTTTGCTACAGGTTAGTAAATTTCAACTTATAAGGTGCACATAAATTAGCAATCGTTACTAAAAATTGAAGAGGAATAAAGTATATTTATTTGCTATTTGTTGTAAAATATTTTGCCAATTGGAAAAACAAGTTATAATCAGGTAAGATTGTTGATTGAGCGCTTAATAATTAAGTCTAATTTTTCTCTCTATATATTTTGTTAAATATAGAGAATATTTAGTACAGTGATAAAGTATATCAAATGATACAAAGTATTAGATAGTTCTTTTATGATGCCCAAAATACGAAATAATATAGTTGTCAATGACACGATTGGAAGAATTACTGTACGAAATCAAAAATATCTAGATTTAGAAATACCAGCTTACAATATTTTTGTTTAAAACATATCAAGTTTCAGTGTGGTAGAACAGCAATAATATTCTCATGAACAGTACGCAAGGTTCTAATTTGGTTTAATCATCAAGAATCAGTTAGTAAAAGTCGTGAATCAGCTATTAATATATGTTTTCCCATATAGGTTGGTTGTCAAAATCATCACATTTGGCAAAATTTGTAGAGAATGAAAATAAAAGAACAAGAAACATCGTTTCATGTTCGCACAATGAACTTTTTTCTGCACTAACTATTTTTAAAGAGTAAAGCTTCAAAATATTCTTGTGTTTATATCTATATATATGTAAACAATATGTCGCATTAACACGCTGTGTACAGGATTTAGATACCCATACTACACTCAGTTCCTGGACATTTTCTCATAACTCCAAAAGTAAAAGCATGCAAAATCACATGGCCGGTTCAAATGTGATTTTCTTGGTTAAAAGTAACGATTTAATTAGTAAAAGATTAAATTAATGAATTAAATATACTACTTTGTATCGTATACTTTTTTCTGGAAGATAAAATAATATTTGAATAAATGCATTATTTAGTATATTCTTTAATATTAAACTTTTAAAAATTTAAGAATTTCGAAATAAAAAGCAAATTTAAATCATTGAATTGAAAGGCCGAAAACTGCCAGCCATATATGTAAGTAGTAACTTTAAGCATTGACATTCTCTGAAAATGTCTCTGGAAAATAAATGTCAGTTTTCAACAAAATAAACATCAAATTCTGCCATCATAATTTTAAGCATCAATATTCAACAAAAATCTCTCTGGAAAATAAACGTCGATTTAAAAAAATTAAACTAACTTGTAAAGGAAAGCCTAACACCAAAAGGTGCTCAAAAGAAACAAATAGCTCACCTGTGAATCAGGTAAGTCCTTCACCACCTTCTTAATTTGCCGCCCTGACTCCCTCCTTGTCGAGATCTTGGCAGCCTTGGCAGAAGGAGCCCCCCCACTAGGATCTTGGGATAATAGAGGAGAGGGAGCGGCAGTGTGATAGCCCCCAGGGATTGAACCCGAGGAAGATGAAGGGTGATGGGGAGGTTGGTGATGATGGTGATGATGAGGGGGTGGAAGAGGTGGAGGCGGGGGGTCAAACGCTGTTGCTGTAGGAGTTGTGGTATCAGCCTTTCTTTTTACGCCTTTTTTAACCTAAAAAGTAATTGTTTAATTAGCAGTAACTGAAAATTTTGTTGAAATACGATTTATCATTTTGCTACAAATTATTATTCTACTAATGATGTCCACCCATTTTCAAACTTGTTTTATTTTTAGTATTGAAAACTTTAAATACCTTTGCAGGCTGTGCTGGAGGCATGACTGGAGGTGGGGGCTGTTGGAGGCTTTGACCTAGTATTCCTGCTGAAGGTTGGAGGCCCCCAGGTGGTTGGGCTTGAGGAAGGGATGCAGCTGGGTGGCCCGGAGGCTGAGGAACTCCCTGTGGGCCCAAACCAGGGGCTCCTAGGGCAGAGGGGGCTGTGGTTGAAGCAGCTTGAGGGTGGCCATCCAGTCCACTTGCACTCAAAGCAGGTTGGGCATGGTAACCCCCACTTGCTGGTGGTACCACCTGTAACATAAGTAGAAAATTAGGTAATGTACACGAGACTCAAAGTGAAATAAAATAGTTTCAATAAAAAATTCTTCAACAGTTGCATTTTCAACATACACTGTGAACTATAACCATAAAAGCTCCCTGTAAAAACAACATATATCTTTACTTCACCAGTTTAATCCGAAGATTTATTGCAAATAAAATGTACCTCTTAACTAATTTCATACACTTATCAATACAATACTTAGAATTCTTTAAATATGTTATAACTTCATCAAGAAAAATAACATGTGGGTTAATTCTTGTTATGCAGGTACAGGCATGAAAAATATTTATGCTGTATAGAAAATAAACCAAATCTTCAGTCATTAAACAACTCTTTTGTAATAAAATCTGGGCACTTCAGTGTAATGCAAGAATTGAAGCAAATGAGACTTCTAAAATTCCTACAAAAAACACAAAGTATTGCAGAAATTAAACTTACTTTTCTATTGTTTCTATTCTGAATTGTTGAAAAATACCAATCAAACTTCATGGCTGAGAGAATGATGCATCATTAATAGGATAACAAAGGAAAAATATCAATTTAACCATAGTGGAAAATAATTCCAAACGAAATTTTATAGTATCCATATAATGTAACCCACCAAAACAAATTACTACCTTATGATCTACACTTTGACTTCCTTAGATTCTACTAGAAGAATATTCGATTGCTTTGTGTAAATATTATTATCAAAACTAAAGCCATAAACTGGTATCATAGTGCTGGAAATATCTCATGTATATGTGCTGCATATCATGAAAAAAAACTTGACAACAGCAAAACTAAAGCCAAGTCCTCAAGCAAAAATTTGACATGATAGTCAACATACCCAAAAATATCCTAACACAAGTTTGATATGCAGTCAAACCTCTAACAGCCATCCCTCAATATGCACATTTTTCATATAATCTGTAGTAGCCACTTTAAAGAGATCTGACAGTACATAATTCATTAAAGAAATATCGAGCTTATCTTATGGCTGAAAATAATTTTTTTTAATTCTTGGTATTTAAGTGCTTAGTTTGGTAATACAACTTGTACTAAGAAGCAAATTTATTACAAATGTTTGTTCATTCGTCAGGATGACCGAATTCATTTCAGGAGTTTGTCTCTCACAACTTCCTTATATAAAAAATATATTACATTTCTACACAAATAGAGATAATCCTTAGTGCTGCAAAACCTCTTTCAATAATGCACTATATCACTAAATATCAAATCAACTTCTCATGAAGATAGTGAACGTATATCCCAACAACATAAATTTAAATGGCACAGTAAATGACTGCATGATTAAAACCCATGCCTGCCATGGATGAATTAAGTAATTTTATTGATCACACTGGCAAAAAAAGTCAAACTCCTTTGAATCTACAATAAAGGTGGTAAAAATTGGAAGAAGTCAGCATGAATAACAGCAAATAAAAATATTGAATGTTGGAAAAAAGGCTATGCAAAATTTACAATTTGTAGTAGCAACTCTTGAAATAATAACGGATAAAAAAGTAAAAGGACAACTTCAGATCAAGTAGAACACAAAACTAAAGTCATGCCACAATTTAATCAAAAAAAATTATTTCTATATAGATTTCATCCTTTAACATCACAAAGTTCAAGCTTCAGCTTCCCTCATAACCATCGTTCTAGATAATACATACTTCATATGCATTAGTGTTTCCAAAATAACAAAATGCTACTAATGATGTAATTTTCTGAACTAACCTCTATATCTCAGAAGTTTTGAATGCATCTGCACCAAAAATTAAGCACTCACATTTGTAGGGGGAAAATGAAAAGTAAAAATCTTTGTATTCTTTGCCAAAAAAACTTCTATTCAACATTTTTAATAACAAACTCGAACATGATATACTTTCAATTTTACCCTAACAAGTTGTTGAATTAGGAGCAAAAAATACAGGATTTCATTGAAATCAAACTTAATAGAGCAAAGAAAAAGTGAGGAATACATTCTTATGATAATCACAATAGGAATCCAAATATGAGAGAAAAACTACCACTCAAACGTAAACAACTCACAGAAATTTCACTTATTCATGTAAAAAATGAGGCAAGCAATGCAATGCACATGACTACTAATAAGTGAATTTTGTATGCTTCAGTATCCTTAACAAATAAACTTGACCTGAGTATTAAGCAACCTTTAGCCCTACCAAGTGAATTTTAACTGAAAACCCTTTGAAGATAAAAAGATGATAATGCAGATAATTGTTAATTATTTTAATTTAATTTTTTTTAAATCTCATTACAGACTAAAATTAACTGCATTTAATAATTTTCTTTGATATGATCCAAAAATAAAATCAAACAATTACTTTCCAAAACAAATTTATTAAAAATTTAATTGCTTTTAATAGCAATTAACTGATGCTTCATTTATATCCAATGGAGACAATTTTGATATGCTTCTGAGGTTTTTAATTTACTGAAAACAATCCCATAACATACCCAGTTTAAGGAAAAGGTGTAACCTACTTGGATTCAGATGCTTGCACGCATGCATGATATATCTTCAGTTGAGTCTAATTCACTATAATCACTCCTGGATCACCTGCAACTGTGTAAGTGGGGAACACTTTCAGAACAAAACTTTTGACAATCAAAAGCCATGCTCTTGATTCTATCAACCGCAAACCTATTACTGCCACCATGCTGTTTTACTAAAAAATATGGATCTTGTCTGTTATCTGTCACCCACCCAAGTTAATACAGTCAAACTCGTTTATAACGAGCACGGTTGTAACGAGGTCACGACTATAGTGAGCAAATGCTACCTCCAAGATAAGTTTATGAGTATTTACATACAAATATTTCATGTATATAACGAGCACGCTTCACGGATATATCGAGCAAACTTCGACCACTTCTCACTGTCTCAAACGCGGGTGGCGGTCAGCCCCTTCAATCCTCATAGTGACCCAAGATATGTAACCTTGTGTTCTCGAGTCCAGCCTCTACACCCTATCCCTCGGGGAGGTTAAAGACCGCGGCGTTGTTGTTAAAAAATAATCCCTTCGTCCAAACCAAGAATTCCCAACTTGCAGGTACAGTGGCACCCGCGGAGGTCCTTTGTCCTCTCCTCCCAACCCCCAGCTCTTTTACAGCCAGGAGGTTGTGTTTGGAAGGGGGGTAAGGGGCTAAGGGCATGTACAATGGCGCCCGCCCCCGTCGCTCAGCCGAATGCACCCAACACCCTTTCCCACGTAAAGATGGGAAATCCCAGATTTAATCCGTCTCCTCATTAACTCTTCCTGGAATTGGTATGCTCGCAGTTTGCAAAGAAAGTTCGTAGAGTTGATCACAAAAATCAGTTGAGATTTTGCCCTTGAACGAGTAACATGTCCGTACATAAAAGGAAGTGTTTGTCTATTCGCGAAAAGGTTGATATTATTCGAGAGTTAGAACGTGGTGAAAAAAATGTTGAAGTGTGCAAAAAATTTAATTTATCGTCGTCTACGGTTTCAAACTTATGGAAAAACAAAGAAGCGATTTTATCTGCACTAGAGAACAACCTAACAACGAACAAGAAAATGAGGAAGTGTGACTTGGGTACTGTTGATCAAGCACTGCTGGAGTGGTTTAAGACGCAGAGAAATGCTGGTACAGGCAGATAAATTTGCAAATCAGTTAGGACATGAAAACTTCACATGCAATAATGGGTGGCTCGATCGTTTTAAAAATCGGCATAACATTGTTTATGTGAAAGTCAGTGGAGAGGCCCTGTCAGCAGATTCAAAAACGGCAAGTGAATGGGTGAAAAGTGTTTGGGAGGAGTGTCGAAAAGGTTACAGAGAAGAAGACATCTACAATGCCGACGAAACTGGACTGTTTTACAACATGATGCCTGATGCAACGTTTAAATTCAAAGGTGACAAATGTGTTGGTGGCAAAAGACCTAAGAATCGTTTAACAGTTTTAATGTGCGCAAACATGAATGGGAGTGACAAAAAAAACTTTTTGTTATTGGTAAGTCACAAAAGCCGCGTTGTTTCAATAATGTAAAGAAGCTTCCCGTTGAATATGCAGCTAATAAAAAGGCATGGATGACTTCCAATATTTTTCAGCAATATGTAAGTCAGTGGAACAACGAGTTACGGAGGAAAAATAGAAACATTTTACTCCTTGTCGATAACTGTCCTGCGCACCCACATATGCAGGAGTTATCCAATGTAAAACTGGTGTTTTTGCCTCCAAATGCGACTTCTATTTTGCAGCCAATGGACATGGGGATAATTAAAAGTTTTAAAGGCCATTTCAAGCGATTTTTTGTTCTACAGTTGATTGAAAGGAGGGAAAGAGGTTTAGATGGCAACGTCTCTGTATTGGATGCAATTCATTTGATGACAGATGCATGGGACAATGTTTCACCTACAACGATCATAAACTGTTTTCGGAAGTCTGGTTTAATATCGGGAGAATTTTCGATTGATAACCATAACGTTGATGAAGATGATCTACCTCTGTCAGAATGGCTTAAAGAAAATGGAATTGCGAATTTTGACCATGTAAATGACATTGACAATTTTGTTCATGTTGATGATGATTTGATTACCAGTGGAATTCCTACGGAGAGTGAAATAATAGAGACAGTACAAAACACAGCAGACAGTGATGAAGACATTGTTGAATGTGTCGAAGACACAATCCCGACGAAAGCCGTGCCAACTTACTCTCAAGCTCAGGATGCTGTGGAAACATTAAATGATTTTTTTGAAAACATTGACATTTCCGATGGTGTTTTTAGTGCAATAAGTGTAATAAGAGGAAACTTAAGAGACTTCAAAGTGAAATCTATGAAACAGGCTACCATTCAAAGTTATTTTTCTAAAAAGGGGAGTGATTAAGGATGCAGCTGTGAGTAAATTTTATATGTACAAATGTTTATTTTAAATTTTCTAGTTTATTCTCATTTTTATGTTTATCCATAAATTTACTAAATAAACTTTGTTTATATATTCACTTTTACTTCTTATGTCTTATTACACCATACGCATGCATGCTTTTGCCTTCACGGATATTAAGTTTAACGGCTATAACGAGCAAAACTAGACGGTCCCGTGGCGCTCGTTATATCCGAGTTTGACTGTATATGCAGCGCCCTTCTGGTGGCAGGATTTGGAACTAGCGCGGGATACGACTGCTCGGGCTACCACATACTCCGACTTGTCCTCCCCCCAGGTTGGGTAAGTTAGTTAGTGTTTTGGTTACTTCCCACGTTCACTGTCTCCCTCCCCCAAGGGAGGTGGCACAGTGAACGTGGGAAGAAACCAAAAACACTTGAACTAACTTACCCAACCCAGTCGGTCATATCCCACATGCTTATTCTTTATTCCTGCAGCTAACCTCCACACAGTTCCATATCTCACCACTTCATTCCATTAGGATGGTGTATATTAACCTGGGTGGGTGGCAGACAACAGACAAGACCCAAAAATATACCCAGACATCCATCACATAGACTTTTATGATATGAAAGGCATTTACACCCTGTAAAAAGCTAGCAAGACATTATTCTGCTATTTATAAAAAGTAATTCCACCACTGATGACAATCAAATGAAAACATCTCATTAACACTAGAGAATGTATCACTGAGAAATATCTAATTTTACATTTGGAATGGTATGGTAACTTATGCTGCTCTGAATAATAAACTTCACCTGTTAGAATGGTTGATTACTGACTAAATGTATAAAATTCACAGCTCTGTTAACACAATGAGCACAATTAATGCTACAGGAATATCAAAGGCTCTTTGTAAGCAAGGGAAATTGCAATATCATAAAGATTTGCCAAACATGAGTATATAAAAGGGGTGGCCAAACCATGGCTCTCGAGACACAAGCGGCTCTTTTAACTGAATGTGCGGCTCTTTTAACTGAATGTGCAGCTCTTTTGCATTTCCATTCAAGGGTGTGCCAACACTTTTCACTAAAGAACACAATAATAGGTGAATTGAGACGATTTGGGGATGCCTTAGGAACACTCATTCTCTCTGCACTCTCTCACAAATTTATGTGCACAGAATGCAGCTCTCGAAAATTTTCATTGAGATGCTACAGATGATATAAAATTCAAGCAAAAGGGTTTGCCAACTCAGAAAAGAGAATGCCTCTAAGCTTAAAACTAACATCATTTACCAGATGTAACACAAAATGAAAGATATGTTCAAATGTCTATAAGATGTATCTCATGATACTACGATGGAATGGAAAACATTTTGAAATGGAAGTTCATATTATTTTATCTATTGATGATGGTAATGTTTATATGATGATGTTAAAGAATCTATGACTCTAGGTGCATGAAAATGAAAAACTGACCTAAGTGTAACTCAGAAGGTCTCCATGCAGGATAATGTCAAAAGAAAACTGTACACATTACTTTTACATCGATGGTGAGAAATTAACTGACTTCTGAACAGTTTTCAAATTTGAACAACAAAATAAATTGGCAACTAAACAGCATTTATTTTCCTTTGTTACTGGGGCAAGATATCAACAAAAACTCAAGCTTAAATATTTTCATTATCTTTTCAACAAAATGACTTTTTGAACAAATATAAATAAAAACCATGATTGATAGAATGACCTCTTTATGATTTCTCAAATGCCAAACAAGATTACATAACAAAAAATCTTTGGGAAGAAGAAACTTTTTGAATGTCTTGAAAAAGATTAAAGAAATACATGAGAATAAATATTACTGTCCCTGCTTTCACATTACACTATTTTGCTATAATATGATGTCAATATACGATTTTCAATATACACATTTTTTCACTGTGACATGATCAACAAACTTTTTCCCGAGAAGCCAGAGCCGCAGCATATCGTACCGATAGGTGAGACAGCAAGATGAGTAAACGACATTACAAAATCAAAAGCACATTATATGTGTTGCCTTAGGTGGCAGAATGTCTCGACATGGTCCTAGCAGGCAGCAATCTTTTTCTCTCAGTGGAGTTGTCATCTTATTCATGCATCTGTGTGATGTCTTGTGTTAATCCCGATAAATCATCGTCACCCATTAGTAATCATGAGTACAAAATGTCAAGCTAGTGAAAACAATGCATCTAAACCAAAGGAAAAAGAAAATCTATTTCGTTAGAAGTGAAATTGAATTCAATTGAAAGATTTGAAGATCTGATGGATATTGTGGGTGCTCTTAGTCTTGATGAAACAACGTGCAGAATAATTCATGCTAATGTAGAAAAAATTCAACATAATACAATGTTGTAGTATTATAATACATAAGACTTAAGTGTTATGTTACTCTCTCTCTTTCAACCCTTACCTGCACGCATTCCTATTGTACATGTATATCTTTGAGAAATTAATGTTCACTTAACACAGTACTCTTCCGGAACACATCTACCATGTCAAATGGGGACTTACAGTAGTATTTTTTTTTAAAGAATAACACTACAATTCTCTTGTTGAAACTCATTAGTTACTCAACCATAGTCTTCCTCAATCATGAAAGAATTACCCCAATTGCAAAGTGAAAATTTTTTATTCCAATAATTAGGATAACTATACAAAAATTATCGAATGATGAGTTTTGCTTGTCTTGATAAACAACAAAAACAGTAAAAATAAAGATATACATTCATATTAACAATTCTAATAGACTTTATGCATATGACTTTTAAATCTTGCTGTGATCAAAATCTAACAAATGTATCCAATAGTGCTCATCTAACAGATCTATAAAAATATAAAAGGAATTTATTTACAAAAACATTTACGGTCATAATAAATAATTTCCAAAATCAATGTCTTATGATGTCTGGTGTTGAAAAAAGGAAAGGAAATCATGCAAACATCCTGATAAGAAATGTTGTCATTGACATAGCAGTCAATCTCTCACAATAAATTACTTCAAGGATTATTGCTATCTTTGAGTACAGAAAGTTAATATCAAAAGTATATTATCCTCCAAAATCACAGAAGACATCTCATGTAGAGTATTATGGAATAATTTCCACAATAATAGGTTTTTAACAAGGTTATTATAAAATAAGAAATAATATAACGTATCTCTAATTACAATTTTGGCAACTTTTATATTTTGCTATAAAATCAATATACAAAAGAGTTCATTAACAACATTTATCCTCTTTACAAAACAAAATAACGAATGACATGATTTAACAAGGCAGCAATAATAAAAGGAGCAGCTGCATTTCAAAATAACTTCTTAAACATATCGCTTGCCTGTCACTCAAACTGATTCACTTGGATAACAAACTAATGTTCACATTTATCACAGTTTTAAATAATCTTTTGGCTTATATATATATATTCACGAGGTATCGTACACAATGCGAATACTCTAATAACCAGCCAGGAGTATGCTTTGAATGATGGAGGCCAGCTACATCCCCTCTGTGGCACTAAAATAATCAATAAAGAGGCAGGAAAAAAGCAAATGAGACCGGTATGAGTAGAAAGGAAAGCTAACAAAAGACATTGAATGCTGACTTCAAATTATAGCCCTCCATGTAATGCCATGAAACCACAAGCAAATGTTGCACCAATACTAATTTCAAGGAAGCTTTGTTTTCCCAAAACAAAAATAAATGCAATCAAGAACTAAATGACAATATAAGCTCTCCGACTGTTCCAACCTAAAATTCAAATCACCCATTCCTTATGCACCTGAGCAACTGCATGGCCAATACGTTTATAGATATCACATTAATTAAATATCCTTTAACTCACTATCAGCTTATACTTAAATTTTCTTTAAGAGCAAATATATGGTCTGGATTTTATTCTCCAAATTGCATTTAAAAAGTACGCTTAAGGTTAAGCATAAAGATAGGCTCTTGATTGAAAAATACCTTATAAACTCAAAAATTTCCTCAATGTATTAAGTTCAACATTTTCTGTCAAATAAAGTGAAGCACTCATTAAATCAATTTTAACAAGCAACAGATTCTAAACAGTCTTATTACAACCTTCAATGTTTAGCTAACCAAACAAAATAGCTTTTATTTTTGAAGTACTTAAACATTTGACCACCTTTGAAGCCAACTGGAAATGCCCTAACTTTGAGAAAAATTGTTTCTCGCAAGAATAAATCACTAAAAGGATTATTAGAATGTTATAGTAAAACCAATAACAATATTAGCCAATTTATCCTCCTCTGGAATTTCATTTAGGAATCACAACTAGCATTTAAAGTTAACCACTGTCTAATGTTCCCCATAAAATCTTTAGACAAGATTTTTAAATTCAAGTTACTTAACACAGCTTAGGCAAGAATAAATTTTTAATACAATAAAAATTCCTAAGATCACAAATTATCATGATACTAAATGTTTCACATCAGTCTTTCTTATAATTGTCAATATCCATCACGTTTCACTGATGTAGCATGAGTTAGCTAGGCCAGAGTAATTTAATAATGAAAATTATAGTTGAACTGTCAAAATTCTTGAATAATAAATTCAGTTAATTGGATATGCATAATAATTCATCAAAAGCTTTACTACTAACTGGTTTCTTTGTTGATGATATTCTTAATGAATACTCAACCTAACAATAAAGTGCAATTTCAAGTCGGAAATTCCCATTGAAGACTTTTCATCTATCGCACAACGAATTAATCTAATCATCAACAGATGAATACTTTCCAATATATACGAGACTGCGAAAAGATGCACTATGCAAACAGAAAAATTAAATACTTCTTTAGTTTCAACGCTTCGTACTCAGTATATAAATCTGTCATTAAAAATTTTCTACACTCTATAACTCTACCTATAAATCACTCGAGTCGCTGATTCCATTATAATCCCGCAATTAATCTTAAAGCTTGTCACATAACTTCATTTGGTGCCCAGACAACAAAAGGTGATGTCTCCTCCAAAGCATCTTGTTCTTCATCCCCTTCATTGTCGAACAATTCAGATGTGATGAATGCCGTAGGTATCAATGCACACGTAGGCAAACATTGCATGCGACATACTCCTCGAAAGAATATCTGCATAAAAATGTCAAATAGGTAATGATTACTTAATTGTTGACGAAGTAAAAACATGTATCTACGATGCAACAAAGCAAAATTTAGTAGTTAAATACAAAACTCGACACTAGTGAGGTTATTAGCCGATTAGAATGTTGTGTTTGTATAGAAATGTTTAATCTGGCAGTGCCTGTATAACTACGCCATTTTAATTGTTACCGAACAAATATATATCCGGATGCTCTTTCAAAAGAAGAAAGTGAATTATTAACTACAGGCTCATCAGCCACAAAAAAGATATTTCACTTATGAAAATTAAGCAGTTTCAAGACCTAACACAAAATAAATCAAAGCTTCGGCTGTCAGGTTAAAGTATTAGAGCAGTACTTTCAAGGGATAATTAAATAACCATGCCATTTCAATGCTTACAAATGAAAACACGCGCTTGTTTTAAGGAGACAGACAATGCTCAAGTCACTTTCGGAGCTAAATGCACGAATTAATAGTTCAATATTCCTTATTGATAAAAACAGAGCAGTACAGCTACACTGACTTGAGATGTGTACAATAGGATAGAGAAAATAAAGAAATTATGCATCATGAAGTAAAAATACAAAGGCTTTTCCAAGTAATTAAGGAAATTCAACCAACTCTTACTTTGTAAATACAATTTTTATTTGATTAGTGCTTATGATCACTCGATTTGATGCTATGATTATGTTATAGCAGTTATCTCATAAAACTTAATAACAATACAAGAAAGTGTGGAGAGATTTTTAACCGCCAAGATGTCGTTTTTAAAAGTTGTAATTTTATCTTTGGATTTTGTTTCGCTCATGTAATATAGCTTCTTAAAGCATTTTATCGCAGTACCTACTTTGCTAATATTTAGGCCTGGACCAATTTGATTCAGATCGAGTAGCCATCCCCAAAATTGAGAAGCCAGGATAGATGCCAAAAAGTTTGGGAATATTAGTCTGAGTTACAGTATGAGTCATGCAGCTGTTTAAAATCTTATACATTTACAATAGTTTTAAATGAATAGAGAGACTTTGAAAAAAATATAGCAGAAAAAAGGTTGTGACATAGTAAAATTTCTAGGCACTATGCAGACCAGGTTCTCTGTACTTTTAGCCCTGCTAATAACATTAATTATAAAGCTTGGAGAAGAATAATTCTTTAGTATTCACATATATTGTTTTTATACAAGAAAATAATACCAAGTGTGGCTGCTCATGTATTTGAATTTTGCATCCCCAGCAATAATTGTTTGTTATCTTATTAAATATGATAATTTATGGTTTCTCATTTGAAACAATCAAACAAGTAGCTCCTTGCAAAATATTATTTATCTTCCATGGATAATTTTTAGTTACCAACAATCACTTGAAGTACGTTTCAATTGACAAAAATATTTAGTCTTCTTCAATTTTATGAATTATATCATAAATAAAATGCAAAGTTTTAATTTTGTGCTTACATTGTTCTGCATCAGAATAATTGAAATTATTGCAGCATTCCCAAAAGTTATCTTATAAAGCTATTAATGACACCAGTTTCACCTGTCATTATCAAACTAAGTAATGATTATTTTTATGACTACACAAAGTAAAAAGGCAACATTTAAGGAGCAATAATTCACTAGGGTCATAGAAAATCATTAACCCTTGAAAGCTTAAAAACCACAAACATTAAAAATCCGTGTCTTCCCCCATAACCTAAAACTGTGTTTGCACCCCTCTCTATATCATGTTGTCCAAGTTCATAAACAATACCCACTCAACTTATAATTGCCTTTTAAATAACCACCTTAAGAAAAACATGCACACAAATGATATTTCATAGACACTAGAGGGCTAGAATTTCATGGCTGCATATTGTAGGTATTAAGATAAGGATGGTTGAACAGACATTAAATATATGTCTAATCTTTTGCATCCCCACAGGAGGGCTCACTCCGCTTATGATACCACTGCCATATCTGACATGTATGTATTGGTTTCAATTTTATACATTCTTAATGCAGAATTTTTTTCTACTGCGCATATCTTCATTTTGATGAGACTTCTATTATAATTTTTGAGCAAATGCACTGCTCTAACCTTATTTGATTAACGTTAAGATTTAAATCAACGAGATACTATGTACAGATCAAAAAGGGACTTTCTCCCACTTATGTGATAGAACTTTCTTTTATAAGAACCATTAATATATGAGAGATCATTGTCACAGCCATGCATGGACTTTTTAAAATCTGTCCATGGTAGTAACAGCCCTGTACTCAATATGCGAGGTGTTTTGAATTTATCAGGTTTATAACTACTTAATCTGGAAAGTATTTCTTTCCTTAGGCATATATTATATATTACATGTTGTCGGTGCTTGCATAATGCAAGTGCTTAAAAAATCACCATACACAAAGATCTAAACTCATATATAAAGCAATGCATTCTCCAAGGCAACAGCATTTGAGCCACAGAGCCCATATCTATACATATATTAATACAGCTCTTGCAGAATATTTCTAATTTTCCACGAAATTAAGGCACCTATCTGTAATGTCCAAATTCTCTGGCAACCAGCTGGCATCCAAGTTTTCATATTTCAAGTTTTGTGATTAATATCATCTGAATTAGCAATAAAAATAATTATCATTAAGACAATAGTGTATGTGTTTCACTAAAATTCATGAAAAACTTTGGATATTTTGTGTTAGGATTATTGAATCACTATCCGTGCCTTTTAGTTCATATCCTGACAGAAAAATCACAAAATACATATAATATCATTATAGTTTTTCCTTGTTAGTAAGAGAAGCATATGGCATTACTCTTTCCACACTCTCAAACCATATTTCAATTCTTTCGCTCAATAATTGAAAAGTTAAATATTTCTAGGAAAACTTGGGAAATATGACATCATCATAAGTTTACATCATAGTTTCAAATCAATGGAACTAAAATATAATCAACTAATTCTTTTTAGAATATCAAAGCTATTATAAAACTAGTATAAAAGCCCGTCAATATGACGGTAAGGAATATATTATTTATGGGGAACTTAGAAATGAATATAACAGCTGTAATAATTGAGTAAGAGTCGATATAAAATTTGCCATAATAGAGATTCAGGAGAATTTCTTTCTCAGTCTTGTTATCTCCAATGATAAGCCCCTTGTCAAAAATGAAGTAATAATATTCCCTCCCTCCCTCTCACTGTCCCTCTGTCTTCTCCCACCTCTCCTGTTAAGTGAACCATATTTTAGATAGCTTTTCATTATTTAATGTATAATTATGGAAATGTATAATTATGAAAAATCTGTCATTCCTGCATGTCAGGCTGAGTTCAACACAAAAATTGGGCAAATACAGTAAATGCTTATTGTGGGACACACAGGGCTTTTAATTCCTACAAAGATTCCTAAGCCCAAAATGTCTCTTGATCCCTTAAGTATTTTGGGAAAAGGGAATGCAAGATTAATTAATTTTCACGTTGTTTAGATGGCTAGAATACCATTTTACAACAGCAACTACGGTAAAAACATAATTTAGAACTTAAATCTTCAATAAAGGGTTATTTCAATGCCATAAACAAAACCAAAGACCATATGTATCTAGATATGAGAAGCAAGTCAAGGCATAAAAATGAATTTTTACACCCAACTTTTATATGGCTAATACTTTAATATGAATCAACTTTATAATATAATTATGATTACCTTACTACTTGCATGGGCAAAAAAATTTGCAAAAGTGTCGACCTACCAACTATTGAGTGATGTGGGGGTCTCTCTATTTAATCTTTTTACAGTTAAGAGAATGGTAGACATAAGTAGAGAACTCAGTGGCAAACGTAAGAATGTTTGGTATATAAGTAGTAAGAAGTTTGATAGTATCTTTTGTTTCATTAATAGAAATACTAACTTATCCATTCATATTGCTTAAAATCAACGAAAATATACTGCTAATTCCGAGTAATGCAGCTTTAGATACTAGTAGGAGTGAAATTGTTAAATATTTCATATTTTAGTCATCTAACTTAAATTACAAAAATAATAAATTGCTCTTTTCCTAACATCACATCAACCATCCATATAAAAGACTATAAATATAGTTATCTGAAGAATTGCTAAGTTACAACACAACACTTTAAAAATTTTCATTTAAATTTGTTTAAATTAACATCCTTTACAACAGTATTACCTATCTTAAATAGTGAATAAAGACAAAAAGTATTTAAGATAAATAAAAACTTACTATCACTAACAAATACAATAAATAAAAACTTACAATTATTAGCAAAAATATCCCTTCAAAAAAGTAGGAATGCTCGTATCAATACCAATCCAATTAAAATAAAGAGATTTCTATTAAAAGATTACAGCATTAACAATGACAATAGTTTGTTTAATCTCGTTGCTATGATGAATGCTTGTCTATCTTCCCACGTGAATTCAAATACACATTAATCACAGCGAAAGGTAAGAATCTGGTGGCCGAGGTGACTAAATCACTCGTCTTACGCGAAGGTGAGGTGGTTCGAACCTCTCAAACAACTTTGGATTTTTTTTAGATTAGACGGGGTCCAAAACACACATATATAAAGTGAAGTTAATATAAAAGTTGGTAATAACAACCATCCCATTCATTTATGGCTTAAGTGCATTATGTATGTTTCCCTCTGCTAGTACATATGTAGGCGGGTGTAAATTTTGTACTCCACATAGTAGTTCAGCTAAAACCTATTATAATGCAGCTTGCTATACTGCTGATTCAGAAATACCGCAGGGTAAGTCATGTCCCCAAAGTAATTTTATAAAGATGCTAAGAATTTAAGCAATGTGTATAGTCTGTCCAATGTAACTTTTTGTTTTTCCAAATACATATTGGCACATTGCCAGGAAATGTGCCAAAAAATATCTCGTGAGTAATTTTAATAATTTTTGAATGGATCAAGTTTTGCAGATTGTGGTGACGAAGAAAAGAAAAATAATATTTTCAAAATATCAAAACCTTATCCTTTGAAAAGCGTAGTCAACTTCGATTTTCAAAACACTGTTCTTCAAAAATCTCCCCTTCATTTAACACTTAGGCAAGTGTAAGTTACTTCATTCCAAGCTTTTTTCAGTCAGAAAATCTCTCCTAACCTTTCCCACGTATTGGGTAATATTCATTAGCAGTCACTCAAGTCGCTATGATAACTCACTTGGGAAACAAACTTTGTTGGTCGTGCATGCGCTGTCTGCCCGCTCATAGTCACCTCCACTTGGGATACTTCCATGCCAATTCATTACCTTGATTTTCCATTCGGTTGCTTCCACTGCCTGTACCACCCGCTTACAGCTTTCATGTGGTACACAGCCTTATAGATTGGCTGTGCATTTTTATATAATTTTGCAATTAAATTTATAAATAGGGATAGATCATAAAAAATAGTTCCTGCAGCCTTTCATTACCTATCTCCCAAAATACGGCAGGTTGCATATAACGCAGGCATTCTTTGTCACCAAATACCCACATTTTAATGGGGTTCTACTGTAGTTCTGTAGTCGTATGAGAAAATATGATTTGCATTTTGCGAATTTACATTTCACATCGATTTTCCAGAACCAATTATTCGCTAAGTTCAAAAAGATGGTGTAATGATACATATTTCAGGTACTAAAAGGGCATCAACATGGTAGGGAAACAAAGATGTTTTTTTTCAACCAAAATATACTTATATTAATATAGATAAATGGATTTAGATGGCATGGCAATTGTAAAGGTAGAAAAACTTTTCAACCATGAATCTCAAATGTAAACACTGCATTGCAGTATAAGTCCTTTGTTTGCCAAGAATTTCCCTGTACCAGTGGTGCAATATCACATCAATGTATCTTCTGTCGGAGCAAATTTATAACTGAAAACTTCATTAAATAAGCTGCATATTGGATCTGCGTGAGGTTCTGTTGAATAAACTTGATTTCACTAGCTACTTAATTGTGCTGCACTGCTATTTTTGTTTCCACATAAAAGTCATTATCAGAATATATTTTTTAAAATCTTGCTGTCTCACAAGCCAGGAAATGTAAATGTTTAATATGAGCGATTTCAAATGGTAGACAGAAAAAGATGAATAGAATAAGAAACTTCGTTAATTTTCCTAAAACATAGTTCAAATTTGATGATCGTACGTCAATTTTTTCTAATTTTAATTCCCAAAAGAATAAAAGCCTTTAAAAAGTTGATTTTTACAGGTTTTCTTACGGGAAACAGAAATCCCCCCCCGGTTGAACCCGCGTCTTTTTTCGTATTTTTTCTCGTCATTTAATTTTATATCTGAATCAAACATTCCTGCGAAATGTCAACCTTCCACCTAATCGGGAAGTTTGTTAAAAAGTGCCATTGAAGACGTCGCACAAACCCCACCATCTAGGCTTTTATTATAATAAAAGCCTGTCAAATAATGAAAAGGGTTATAAAAGATTCTTGCTGCTGTGGGAAAGCATTACTTCTTTTTTTCTAAAACCATTTTCTAAATACTATTATTACATTTTGCAGGAAGTACCACACGTCTTAGGTTCATACCATTGGCTAGGATGTAAATAATTGTATCATACCATAATATGCTATTTAATTTATGTAATGGGATGATTTTCGTTTGGCAGTATGCAGCAGTTTTTACTAACTATTCAGGCCGCAGGTCAGCTGCATCCCACTCCCCTCCACGGAGCTATGGAATAATGAAATTTTAACAAAATATATTGTCATTTTACATTCATAATTTACAGGTTATTTAGAATTTTTCCGCAAAAAAGAACATCTACAGTGTGGACATTCATGGGTTTCTTATTTCATTAGTTTTGCCATTGAAATGCAGCGATAGGTTACGAGTATGATATACGATGATAATCATAGTATTATGTACAAAAATAACACAAAATTATAAACAAATCTCAAAAAGAATAGTGAATTCTTTTAATGATGAAAATTACTGTATTTTTCTGGCTATAAGATGCACTTTTTCCCAGAAAAATGACTCACGTAATTAGCCTGCATCATATAAACTGAAGGTAAGATTATTACAGCATTCAGTACTACACTCATGAATCCACTGATCCCCAAAATGTAATAGATGACAATAAATTGATGCAAAAACAAAATATACATTATTAAAAATACTAGTGAAAAATTGTTGATGTCTACAGTAAAACTTTATGCAACATGAATACAGATAAAGAATTTTCATCATTGTGCTTTATTAGATGTTTGCTCAGTGATTACAATTTGGATGCATTTGTGTAATGACTGCATTGAATAGCGCAATTAATGACATGGAACAGTAGAATTCATGTAACGTCAAATATTTTAAACATATCTAGGATAAATAACGTTGTGCATTGAGATTGCAATGGCTACCAGAATGAAAAGATAGGCCTACACTATTATCTATAAGCTTCAAGTGATTCAATACATAACAAGTGAAGATATAAAAATGAATTTTTAAAACCAACTTTTATATAGTTAATACTTTAATATGAATAAACTCTATAATATAATTATGATAACCTTTCTGCTTGCATGGGTATAAAAAGTTGCAAAAGTGTCTACCAGCTGTTGAGTGATGTGGGGGGTCTCTATATTTAACCTTTAATGTTTTTACAGTTGAGAGAATGGCAAACATAAGTAGAGAACTCAGTGGCAAACATTACAATATTTGGTATATAAGTTGTAAGAAGTTTGATAGTATCTTTTGTTTCATTAATGAAAATACTGACTTATCCATTCATATTGCTTAAAATCAACGAAAGTATACTGCTGAACTTGTTGGATATGGTATGGAAATTGTCGTCGATATTTGTAAACAGCAGCAAAACCCGTACACGAAGAACAGATCCACATACTCTTCATTTGAAAACATAAACGGCATTATTGAAAGTTAATGATACCACATGTGTCACAGTGCACTACACTGAATGCTAGCTTACATTCTACTGACATGCTGCCTGCAAGCTTGCAAATTATGTACACGTGTTGTGCAAGCGTCATGCTTCTCATTGTTGTAACAATGGATTATGTATCAATGTAATTGAATGATTATTTAAATAATACATTTTTCAACAATTAACAATGTATATGAATAATTATTTAAACAATGCATTTTTTCTGCCATTAAGTTGTACAAATCAAAGTATGAGATAATTTAAATTGCCTGTAGCTATGTAACAAATGAGAATCAGACCCATGTTCATGACATTTTTACTCAAAATCACTTAAAGAATAAGATCCCGAAGTTATGACAAAGTCGCCGGACACCCTGTATATACTAGGGGCCTGTTGCAGTACTTCCTTCAAACATCTAGAGAGCCTTGCATGAAGTGACCCAATGCGATAGTTCCTATGACAAAAAATTGATACAAAGTGTTATTAGTTGAACCACTTTTATTGCCCCTCTTAAAATAATTATATAGCTCACACCATTCATGCCTTTTCGAGAGACGAATTCCCACTTAAAACCTGCAAGAGTTTGCGCCAATTATTCAGGCGAAAGATTTGTTGAAATTGAGCAGACCGTTCTTTATTTATTTGTGTTTATACTAGGAGGTGACGTCACTCAAAACAATGTTTTTGCCCTTCACACGTTTTATTGCAAGCTTAGTGCAAATGCACTTGAAGCCCGAGTCAAACAATGCAAAAATCTGAGATGAACAATGCCGGATACCCTAGCAACCTCCTTTTTGAAATGTCGAAAAACCAGAGAAAATAGAAAATAAACTTAAAATATGAGCAAACAGGAATTATACAACAGAATCAGCGGTAAGAATAAGAATCTTTATTTTTTTCTGCGTTAAATGGTATAAATCTCGAGTCAAAGTCTCGTTCATAAGATTTTTTAAAATGTTAAAGAATAAAGGTCTACACATCGTATTCTAGCCAATTACGTGTTAATGAAATGCAAAAAGAAAAACTGTCCTGGTATCGAACCCATGCCTTTCCGGGGGACGACTACCCACTTAAAACCTGTAGGAGTTCGAGCCAAGTATTCAGGCGAAAGATTTATCGAAATCGAGCAGACTGTTCCTGGTTTATTTGCATTCATGCTGGAAGGCTTCAGATGCAGGCAGGGAAGCAGAGACATAGCGGTTATAATGTATTAGATATATAAAGCGAAGTTAATATCAAAGTTGGTAAAAACGGTCTGAAACCAAGCAGCTCTCCTCTCACAGAAAAAATGATCCGTGAATGGAGAAAAAAAGAGGAAAAACAGAAGGTACAGGAAAGGAAAAAGTCTTTGAAAGCTTGGTCCTAAACGCCCACAACTATAGGAAGTGATACAAAAAGTCCAAACCAGCACTAATGCAGGATGGTTTCCCAAAGTTGACGTCCTGAATTGATTACTTATATTGACAGGAAATGTTTCAGTATGTGTTAGTCATTCCAAGGAATTCTCATATCATAAATACCATTTGTAATTCATTGTTTATCAATGATAGAGAAAAATTGGAAAACAAATTAATAGAGCATTATCAGCTTTAAAATAGTAAAAGCAAAGTCAAAATCACTTTCTGACATTAATTTTTGCATGTATTTTTTTAAAATAATGAATTTAATAAATGTTACTGTTTAAACCAGTGGTTCCCAACCTGGGTGCCGCAGCTGATTTTTAGGGGTGCCAGGATAAAATTAGTTTTGTAAATAAATCAACAATTTGGATGTGTATACAGGTAACTAGGGCATTAATTTTATCTCTAGTAAATTGATTATGGTGTGATACCAACAAATGGATATGTCCAAAGGTTTTAATACTTGTTTGTGAAAATATAAAAACATTGCTTGAAGGCTGGGATGCCGCAAAATTCTGTTTATCTTTGTAAGGGTGCCACACCTACAAAAAGGTTGGAAACCACTGGTTTATACGCTAATATGTATGGATCCACTGTCCACTGCTGAAGGGTAGTTGAGTGGAAAAGAAAACAACACATTTGTTCACTAGTCTATGCTCAAGCCGAGTTTAGTAATAATCGTCTCCATGGCAACTGCGATTTAAAATGAAAAATGCTGTTTTGGTAGAAATTCAAGAAAATATGATCAATTATAAAAATTCTGTGATAAGAATTACTCTATATTCTTTTCCCATTATAACAGTACACACCTCGCTCTGATATCACAATTTTAAGATATTTTAATGTATTAAAGAAAACATCTCTGCACGATAGATTTGAGACTTCGTATGTAAAACAAAAAGGGAAAAGATGTTCCTGGAATTGAACCCGGGACAAATCTTCACCAAATAAAATATAACCCAGAGGTGGGCCTGGCAGCACGAGCCTTATACCAGTTTCATGTAAATCAGTCTAAAAATGGAAAGTAGAACAGAAGAAGTTAGGTATTGCTGTATCAATCAAAATGGTTATGCACAAGACAAATAGAGTTGCAAAAGAAAAATGACTAGTTGAGCATACATATTGTTATTACATATGCATTTCATTTATTAAGAATTAAAATTTCATCTTACACTTAAATTTAACTAAATACTGTCAGTAAGGGGTGCCTAGACCTGTGATATGTGCTGCACACTCCGACAGCCTAATGCCATCTGTCGTGTCATTACATTGAGTAAAAACTTCACATGCTGCCGCCCAATGTGTTATTATGTCGAGCATCATTGCTAGCTTTATTTATTTTTTCCATGCTGGAAATTATTCGATCTTAAAAACCTTGGTATATTTTAAAAGAGGAAGTTTTTGCCTTAATAATTATATTTTATTCATCAATTTTTATTGCCTTTCTTATTTTTTTAAAGAGTTGAAATTTTGTGAATACTTTTATTTTGTAGACACGGTATTCCTTCCTTGTGAATATACATACAACATTATATCTTGGCTTCTATTGAATAAAAGGCACAATTGTTTTTATCTGACTTCTGTAATAGCAACAAAGTAACTCAAAAACAAATAAAAATTATGAACTGCCTTTTATGAAAATAACATTTGTAACATTTATCTAAAATGTTCAGTTGAGACATGAAAAAGTTGACCTGCAGAAAACTTTTCCCTAATAGTCTTTGAGGGGTACATGCAGTAATGAATTGTTCGAAATAGTTTATATTTACCTTTGAAGAAAGTTGCACACCAATAACATCTATAGTTATCATGATATTGATTACTATATGCAAGCGCAGCCACACATGGGATAGGTAACGGATCAGTGAGAAAATTGCTTCTCTCCAGCAAAGAGTCTCTACTTATTTCAAGCTAGCGTAAAAGCAATAGTTTTAAAACATTTTGCATAAATCCTCAAAAAATTTCATAAAAATCCAATAAAAAGGTGAACAGTTATGAGTTTTTATATTTTTTGCAATTTTCGCACCCACCATTAACCTACTCTTACGAAGAGCACAAAGAAGCTCAACTGCATTACATCCCTTCCAAGCAGGGAGTGCTGATTTGTGAGTATTTCTAAATTTCCGTTTCCTAATTCTCTAAGTACACACAAATAGTGTCAAGTGACCTCAGAAAAAATACTACTTGCACAGGATTCATGCCCGCTGCCACTTACACCAACAGGTAAGCAGCAGGACAATGATTTTTACTTAAAGATTTTTTTGGATAAGAGGTTAAGATTCATCAGTGGCTAAAAAACAACATCAACATTAGTATCCTCCTATATATATCCTCCTCAGTAAGGAAAACTATATATAATGATATAGGAGGATACTAATGTTTAGGGAGACTTGAAATGTGGCATGATTATAGGATTTTGCTCACAACCAACCAGAAAAATCGAAAATTTCACAAATGCTAACTTTTAGGATTTGTTTTTACTCCATTTGTACATTAAAGTTTAATAATTTTTATCTCGAAAACTATTTGTCGTAGGTATGAGCTACTGCTAACATTTTGTAGCAAATACTATCCTCTGTATGGATAAATCTTTTAATCCATACCTTACAGATCATATAAGGGCAAGCGAATAGAATTTCTGATTGCTATACATACTTTTAACGATTATTATGTATTAAGAATTTTTATCTCAAACACTATTAATCGTAGGTACGTGGTACCAAACTTTATTCTAGCAAATGTTGTCCTCTACCCGAATAAAATGTTTATTCTATACCTTACAGATCATATAAGGGCGATTTAGCCATATGAACACGCCAAGGTCGCTAAATGCGGTGGTAGGAAAGCCTCCACCAATTGTGGAGTTGCGTGCTCCTCTCCCCCTCTACCCTGCCCTTTGTCCCTCCCCTGTACTTCCACCACATCTCCATGACAGTTTTTTGCATTGCATATTTCATCGCGAAATTTGAGGGTGCTTCCATTATTCTATAACTGTTATAAAGGTGATTATAAAAAGTGTGTCATTTGTCGTTGTGTTGCTATCTGTTGTTGTGTTATTAGTTGTTCTTGGTTCAGAGGTAGAAACTTTTGTATGAAAAATATATCTAATAATGAAATGTCTGAAAATTAATGTTTTCTAGGTGAGATGAAATGCTTGCAGAATGCAAGCGTTCAAAAAGTCACCATACACCAAGATATAAACTCGTAAATAAACCAACGCAACAGCATTTGAACTACACAGAGCCCATTTATATAAGATAATTGTTTTCATTTTCTGTGAAATTATCCGGAATTTCTATATTATCTGGCAATCGGCTTCGTGTCCAAGTTTTCCAATTTCAAGTTTCATAGCTCAGATCGCCCATTTTAAGCAAAAACTATAATAATCATTAAGACAATAGCCTATATGTTACACTAAAATGTAAAAATTAGGATATTTTCTTTGTTAGGATTATGGTTTCATCATCCGTACCTTTTATTAAGGAACCGGATAAAAAATTAATTTAAAATTATCAAGTCATCATATGTATACGTCGGTGGCTGAAATCAAACGGATTATAATGCAATCTAAGAATTAAATCAATGCTCTTAAAGTATGAAAAATCAATTCCCATTGAAAGGCATTGGAGTCGTTGCTACAGTAGTTATTGAAATTGATGGAATAAAGTGATCCAAAGATCCTATGCAGACAGGCATAAGCTGTCAAGTTGGGAATAATTTTGAAACGAGAAAAAAGTCTGCTATGACCGGGAATCGAACCCAGGTCTTCCACTTGCCGGGCGGATATTCTACCACAGAACTATCATAGCAGATCAATTTTCTCGTTTCTGAATGCGGATGTTTTTTTGGTTGGGACGGAACTAGCCAAGCTAGTATCCAACTGTCCCAACGGATGTCCTCAAAGAGATACATCGAAGAAAACTCCTCCCTCTCAAATGGTGAGATTGACAAACAAGAAATTGATGGAATCAAGTGATCCGAATGGTAGTTAATATTTTTCATTGTTGAAGACCAAAAAAATTTCAAAATTTTATAATTAAAATCAGATTTTTACACAAATTCAGCATAGATTTGAATTCTGTCTTCAAGAAAAATAAACTTCCTTCTTTTTTCACAGTATGGTATATGTCCCGACTTTGTATCTTAATTTGAAATAATTTAAAAAAGCAATTTTATATAGCCCTGCACAGTTTTCAATACTTTTCTTATGGGTGTTTAAAATTGGATTTTGGGTGAAAAAACACCCCTTACATATAACTTTCTGGAATTTCGGATTTTTCCAGAGGTAGTACCAATAACATATCTTCCTTCTGCATTTCAGCTCTGTAACACTTCTAGAAGTACCTTAGGTTTTATATGATATATATATATATATATATATATATATATATATATATATATATATATAAAGCAATGGGACTTAGTGATTCTAAAATAAGAACAATTTGTGACTTTAAGTTTGGGAGCGGTACTCCCTTAATTTATATGATTAGCACCAGCTTGTATGCCTTTTAACTGGTAGGAACATTTTGTCATAATTTTGTGTATACATGTGAGCGTCATTTTGAAACCCTTAATTTGGTTTTTTCACAGGACAATCAACCTATAGAAAAGTTTTACAATATCGCTTGCACGATAGATTTATAACACGTTATTTTCATTGATAATATTCAAGGAATATTATTAAATAAAGGAATAAATTAATTACTGACTTTACATCACTATAAAGAAAGATGTTACCGAGGTTTAAAATGTTTTGGTAGGAATGAATCCCTTATGGTAGGAGCCACCACTGTACATGATCAAATACTGCCAGAAAATAACTTTTGATTTAGGCCATAATCCTCAGAATGTATCTATGGCGTAAATAGAGCATCGCCTGTATATGTAAGAGGCAGCTAATTATAATGATATATATATATATATATATATATATATATATATTAAAGATTATATGGTTGGACAATATGAGTTCTCTCGAGGTAAAACAATCCGGAGGTAAAATAGTCCCCCAATCGGATCTCCGGGCGGGGACTGCCTTGAGGAAAACATTTGTCGAAAGTAAATTACGAATAGGGACTTGGAACGTAAGAACTATGAGAAAGGCAGGAAAGCTAGAGAACTTGAAAGAAGAAATGAGAAGAAATAGAGTTGACATTATAGGGCTAAGCGAAACTAGATGGGAGGGAGAAGGACAGTTCGACTCGGAAGAATTCACGGTAGTTTATTCTGGAGGAAATAGTGGGGAAAGGGGAGTAGCTCTGGTACTTAGGAAAGATATGATGAAAAGCGTGACAAAGATAATAGCCACGAACGATAGACTGATGGCAATAAAGCTAAAAGCAGTCCCAGTGGACATGCTGATAATCCAGGTATATATGCCAACGTCAGCTCATGACGATGAAGAAATAGATGAGATCTATGAGCAAATTAATGAAATTTACGAAGAAGACGGAAGAGGAAAGGTAAACTGCATAATAATGGGAGATTGGAACAGCATAGTCGGAGAAGGACAGGAAGAAAATGTTGTCGGGCAATACGGACTTGGGAAGAGAAATCGAGGAGGGGAGAAACTCGTAGAATTCTGCATCAATAATGACCTTGTAGTGACTAATACATGGTTCAAAAACCATAAACGAAGGTTATACACATGGAAAAGCCCAGGAGATAGAATGAGATGCCAAATAGATTACATCCTTGTAAAACAAAGATTTAGGAACAGCATAAAGAACGCCAAGGCATTGCAAGGAGCAGACATTGATTCAGATCACAGCCTTCTAATACTTGACGTGAGTACAAAGCTCAAACAAATAAGAAAAACGAGAAGAGAAAGACAGACCTGGGACCTAGAAAAACTGAAAGAAAGGCAGGATGTAGTCAGCATGAAGTTGGAAGATAACCTAAGAAAGTTGGAAAACAAACCGAAGACCGTCGATATAGAATGGGATGAAATTAAAACCAGTATCAAGGATACCTTGGATAAAGAGATTGGAAAACAAGAGAAGAAAATCAGAAAACCATGGATCACGAAGGAAATGCTGGAGAAAATGGATGAGAGACGAAAATGGAAAAACGTTAACAGTGAAGAAGGTAGAGCCAACTATAGGCGTATAAACAATGAGTTGAGAAGGGTAACAGATAAAGCTAGAGAAAATTGGCTAAAAGGAAAATGTGATGAAATAGAACAAATGGAGAAATTAGGACGGTACGATATGATGTACGCTAAGGCACTGGAATTAGAAGATAAGAAGTCTAATGGAATTTGTGGTAAAGGAATTATGAATACGGATGGGAAGATAGTCTCAGAAACAAAGGATGTAGCACAGGTATGGGAAGAATACATTAAGGAATTATACAGCAAACAGACAGGAGCGGCAAAAATAGAACTGGAAAATGAGGAAAACATTGAAGAAGACAAGTTAGGACCAAGTATTATGGAGAGCGAAGTAGAAAAAGCGATAGTGGAACTTAAGAAGGGGAAAGCCACGGGCAGCGATGGAATACCGGCTGAGATACTTAAAGTCATAGGATCAGAAGGACTAAAAGCGATCACGAAATTAATTAATAAGATTTACGACACGGGAGAGTGGCCTCAGGATTTCCTAGAAGTAACAATGATCCCTCTAAAGAAGAAGCCAAAGGCAATGCAGTGTAAAGATTACAGAACTATAAGCCTTCTGTCACACACATCGAAGATCATCACGAGGATTCTTAATAAAAGGCTGGAGAAAAAGGCAGAAGAAATAATAGGGGAAGATCAATTCGGTTTCAGAAAAGGACGAGGAACTAGAGATGCTATAGGAGTAGTTAGAATCATATCAGAAAGGGCAATAGAATACAGTCAAGATATCTGCGCATGTTTCGTAGACTGGCAGAAGGCCTTTGATAGAGTAAATTGGGTAAAGTTGATGAAGATATTAAAGGATATAGGTGTAGACTGGAAAGACAGGAGACTGATTAGGAATCTATATGAGAATCAAGTTGTAAAGGTCAGGTTTGAGAATGTGGACACCTGCGGAATAAATATCGGTAGAGGAGTAAGACAAGGCTGCTGCCTATCGCCAACCCTATTCAATATATATGGAGAAAGTCTAATGCAAGAAGCTTTAGAAGGCACAGGGGATTTCAAAATTGGAGGAAGGATTATAAGAACAGTAAAATACGCAGATGATCAAGTACTTCTAGCAAGAAAGGAAGAGGAGCTACAAAAAATGATAAATAGACTAGTGATAACAGGTAGAAAATACGGTATGGAAATAAATACAGAAAAATCCAAGGTCATTCGAATATCGGGTAAAGAAGAGAATCTGAACATAACTATTGGGGGAAAGCCATTAGAACAAGTTTCAGAATATAAATACCTTGGAAGTATCATAACACGAGAGGCAAAATGTACGGATGAGATCAAAACTAGAATAGGAAAAGCAAAAGCGGCTTTCAGGAGAAAGAAACAACTACTTACAGGGAATATAAGGGAAGATATCCGCAAGAAGTTGATAAAATGCTACGTATGGAGTATAGCATTGTATGGGGCAGAAACATGGACGCTAAGGAAAAATGACATCAAATACTTGGAAAGCTTTGAAATGTGGACTTGGAGGAGAATGCTGAAGATAAAATGGACAGATAGGATGAAAAACGATGAAGTGCTACGAAGAATAGGAGAGAAGCGAATGATTATACAGACTATCAGAAAGAGGAAGGCTAACTGGGTTGGACATTACCTGAGGAGAGAGAGTATGATTAAAGACGTGTTAGAAGGAAAACTAGATGGGAAAAGGGAAAGAGGCAGGAAAAGGTTTCAGCTGATAGACGATTTGAAAGGGAAAGAGAGTTATCAAGATATAAAGAGGACAGCGGAAAATAGGAGTATATGGAGAACCAGGTTTAACCATGAATAATCACGGACCTGTCTACGGACAGACTACCTATGATGATGATATATATATATATATATATAATGACATCACCCTGTCATCCCCCCCCCCAGTATGTCACTTTCAGATACTCTTTCGCTGAAGAAGGGCATAGGCCCGATAAGCTTGCGTGTTTTTTTGTGTTCGTGTGTTTTATGTGTCTCTTCGACGCCCCCAGCAGCCTGCCAACTTGGTAAGTGTCTGCTGGGCTTCCCTCAACACCTTGTTGCCGCCCTCATCACTACCTTTTCTTTTCCTGAAGTTAATATATATATATATATATATCATATCTGTCCGAATATAAGCCGACCCCCCAAAAATTTCCACCATTTTTGAAGAAGTTCTCCCACTTAAGAGGCTTGATTTTTGAAGTTCCGAAATTACACCCACAAGATGAATGTAATTTTTTCCCGCATAAGAGGTTTCCCGCTTAAAAAGTTTTCGCGCGTAAGAAGTTCAAAACTTATACCAGGGGTATGACTTGTAATGTCATTTTACCCAATTAGTAAGTTTTTGAACATACATTAAAAGGTAATTTCAAAAATTCTTTTTTCTGTAGCAGACGAAGATATCGCTTATGTAGCAATCGATAATCACTTGTTATTGATATATTACATGCTATCAATCAATATATATTATGCTAGGGACACTAGGATTGTAACAGGAAGTTTGTGCGTATGGCAGCCTAGTCCACATGCAGGTAGTTTTGAAATGCAACAATCTGGTCGACGCGTCTACTTTCTGTCTTTAAAGACTACAGTATACTGTTTCTGTATGGCAGAAAATCACTGGAATTACGGTATGTTACATGAACTACTTAAAAATCCTTTACCTGATCCCAAGATGATTCCATTTGAATGAGTTCCTATCGTGATGTTTTTTATATAGATGTGCGAACCGTTCGAAATTTCAAACCAAGTCGAGTTTTATTTTAAAACTCGACACGGTTCGGGCTGAAATAAAAGTTTGAAATTTTCGAATTATAAAAAATGTATTTTACAAAAATTATGCCTACATGATTGTTAAAAAAACCATTTCACAAAAGTCCAAGACACCACATAATTATGAGTTCAAGTTTCAGAGAAAATAATTCGAGAAATCCTGAGCAAAACATTGCATTTTTTGTTTACATCGACCACTAAGATGGTTTTCTCGACAAGCAGCAATTAAATACCATATTTTTCTCTTCCTAGCCTTTATGTGATCTGTAACTTCTATATTTAAAAAATTATTCGGATCGAGGACAATATTTGCCATAGAACAGTACACGAGATCACATAATTACAACTTTAATTTCGGGTATAAAAATTAAAGAATCTTTCGATGCAGTTTTTTATCTATTTCCTATGAAGAACATCTTTGAAATCTCTGTGTATTCCATTTATGGAGTATACTTTCCATCTTATCTATATTAATGCATTCCCAAATAAAATCATATAACAGTTTTATCAATATGTTATTTGATTTTTGAACTCTATGATCTATCTGGCTTAATCTTTCAATTTGAGGTTTTTTATTCTTTCTTATGAATAAAAATTACGAATAATTAATGAGTTAAATAAGTCTCTCAATCACTTATTCTATCTAACAAAAACATTAAATATATCTTTAAACATAAGACTCGACTCCAACTCGACTTGAGTTGAAAATTTAGTGTTTGCACATCCCTAGTTTTTTACATCAAAGTGTATGTTTTGGTTCTTTAACTTCAATAGCTGATTTTTAATGATTTTTTATTATCTATTATAAGTAAACAATTCTTGACGTCAAAAATGTCACAAACTAAGAAACAGCAGAAACTCCTTCGAAGTGAAAACATGGACCTTAATGAAACAGTTGATTAGCTGTATGGTCACCCAATAAAACAAATTCATTAATTTCAAAAAATTTTTTCTTTCATTAAAAAGGTCTTGCTGTATATTTTGGAATCATGGACCGCAGAGGAATAAAACGGAAAGCTTTGAAGTAAAAGAAAAGCTGAGTATAATTGGAAAGGTGAAATCAAATCCCACCATAACTCGTGTTGAAGTGGCTAAGCAGTTGGGCATGGCAGTATCTGCAGTCAATGGAATTATGGGGCAAAAAGCAACATTAATTTCTAGGTTAGGTGATGTTTCGTGCAACATTAAAAGAAAACGGTTTGGCAAGTACGAAGATGTGGAGAAAAGTTACTTGTATGGTTCAAGCAGTCAACTGCATTAAACATACCAATTGATGATACTTTATTGAGGGAAAAGGCTGTTGAAATTTCCGGTAAACTTGGTGTAGATTTTAATCCTTCCAATGGGTGGATAGATAGGTTCAATAAAAGATCAGGGCTGGTTTATAAAGTAGTTAGTGGAGAAGCACGCAATGTTTTGAAGGAATTATTTATGTTTTAGATCATCCCTATTTACTTTCACGAATTAAGGTTATTTAAATGTTATAACACTATCATATTTTCTTCTAATGTTGTCAAAGCATGACGTAACCCTTCCTCAAGGCTTTCGTGAAAAAAAAACATTTTCCGGAAAAATATTCTAAAAAAATCTGGGTGCATCTTACAGTCCAAAAAATATGGTAATTAAACTGAATGATAGCTCAGATGCTCAAACAAATAATATGAATTGGTATGAAATGTATCAGTGAAAAAGTAAGGTAATTTAAGTTAAATCACATTTCATTTAACCTTGCACATAATGTTTTAGAGATGCCCAACCTTTTACCCATCGCACATCATTTTTCCAGAGCCAACTGCCGATGCACCACTTAGTTCTAAGTATGAAATAAGTGAATATAAGCATAGGATAAAAAGAAATCTTATCTTAAATGGGATCTTTGCTGTAATTTAAATTCTGCCAAGTTGTCTATATTGGATTATAAATTTTTAGTTAGTGAGTCGTGAGCATTGTTTATTTTGATAAGTTTCATGGATGAGAAAACTTGCTCACATGTGCTTGAAAATTGACAATGTTACACAGCAAATTCTCTAAGGTGTGGAAATTGCTCACAAGACAACAAAATGGCTAATTTAGAGAATAGGGAGGGCAATACCTTTTATGTGCCAAGTAGAATTTTCAGGCACCTAAACTATCAGACATGATAAGGTTTCCTTGCAATCACTCATGCACTAAATGTTTCACTTTCAAACCCATTTACTCATTCATTCAAAACACACAAACTATCATTCTATATAGACGTTCCTTACATAGGAGGAGGAGGATATAAAATATAACAGGAGGAGACTAATGTTTAGGCACTTCCATATGAGCTGGAGATTCGAAATTTTTTTCATAGGAAGGATTTTGTGCAAAACCGACTAGAATAAACGAAAATCTTGAAAAAGTGCAACTATGCAGCCGCTAAAAATTCGCAATTGTTTAAACAAATTTTCAAGGTTTATGTATTTCCAAATGTGCTACGGAGTTAAAAAAAATTTTATAAGTAGAATTCTTAAAAAAACGAAATAGGGATTATACAAATTTTGATATTTCAATTTGTTTGGCAGTTAAAAATTCTTCAAGTTTAAACAAATAGATAACTGTTTAGGTACTACAGGATGAGCTAGGAAGCTGAAAATTTCAAATTATTTACAGAGTAGTGAATTTACACAAATTTACATTTCACTTTTACCATATATGAATTTCGGCGGCCGTTAAAAATTATTTAAATTTAAACAATTAGAAAAATATTATTTTACTTCTAGAAGTGCTACAACTTTAAAATTTTGCTAAAATGTGTAGCATTAGTACCCCATAATGGAGAATGTAAAATTTTTAAAATGACAACATTTGTGGATTGTTTGAACTATTATTTTTACATGTGGGAAAAACAAAAATCTCTGCGGAGGTGAAATCTTTAGACATAAAAGAATATTTGTAATGATGAAATGTCTGTCTGAAAAATGAATGTTTTTTCAAGGTGAGATGAAATGCTCGCAGTATGCAAGCACCAACTACTAGTACCGAAATATTGACGTAAATACAATACAATTTTGAGATCATTCTTTTAAATCCCAAATATATTTCAACTGTGGAAAAAAATGATCGTAAAATTTTTTTTAAGCACTGTGGCACATGCACCATAGTTTGGGCACCACTGCTCTATGTAGTTCCTCCTTGTATGGTTATCTCCTCTATATACAGTAAAAACTACCTTACGAACTCCTGGTTAATGAACACCTTCGAATAACGAACAAATGATGTCGGTCCTGCCACACTCCTTTTTAAAAGCACGTGTAAATACCTCTTTACAACAAACTACCGCACTATGAAAACCTCTGAATAATGAAGGGAAAAATTGTCCCTTGTTTATATTTATCCCTTCAGAACAAAATTTCGCTTGCCAAGCAGTTTTTTTTATTTACATGCAGAAAGTAGTCGGCCAATTAGATCTTAGCTTTGAACAAGCCAATCAGAGCATGCCTTATGTTGGTACATTCTATTTCTGGTCTTGCTGAGTAATCAAGCATCATCGTAAAGTAAAAGGTAATAGATCCTTCACCGTAAAATAAGGAAAGAGAAAACTCACGTACGCGCTGCAGGTCTCCAGTAGAATCATTGTGGGACATAATTCTTATGAAGAAACACACACACACTCCAAGGAGGCACTCACACAGTAGACTCGAACCAAATATATTTAACTAGACACTGATGTTTCGACAGCTACACTGTCATCTTCAGTAGTGTGGGTGTATGGGGAAAGAGGGGGTATATATGTCGAGAGTAGCCATTGGGAAAGGGGGGGGTGGAAAGGTGAAAAAAAAAATCGTTTAACTGAATAAATGAAAAAGGGGGGAGTGTGGGATGATACCTAGGTCATTGTTCATGACTGTGTTTTTGTTTTTATGTATGTATATGCTTTCGTATGCATCGAGTTTACTGTACTGATTGATTGATTTTAGCAGAGATAGGTTTTCTGAGGTGATGGGATGGTGAGTGTCAAAAATATGAGTGTTTAATCTTGTTTTTGTAATGTGCTAGGTGTTCTTTAAACCGAGTTTCCAGTTTGCGTCTAGATTGCCCTATTTAAATTTTGTCGCATGAACTGCAAGTGACTTGATATATACCTGATTTGTGGTGGTTGGGAATTTTATCCTTTGGGTTGGACAATAGGTTAAATAATGTATTTTCGTTTACAAAAACTGGGTGGAGATCAAATTTTGAAAGTGTGCGTTGGAGATTGTGTTAGTTTCAGTGCGTATGGGAGTTTCATGTATTTTTCCATTGTTTTGTTTTTGGCTCGTGAGTGTGGTGCATGATTTAATGTGAACATTGTGTTTGTGTGTTTTAAATTTTTTTTTGATGATTAGTGGGTCGAATCCGTAATATAATGCGCAATTCTAAATTAATGTAAGCTCTATGTCAAAGTTTGTTTTTGAAAGAGGTGTGTTTAAGAGTCTGTGGATCATCGAGTGGAAAGGAGGTAATTTGTGGGAGATATGGTGGTGAGAGCCCATATGGATGTGTGTAGGTTTTCTGTAAATGTTGAAATGTAGTTTGTTACATTTTCTTGTGACTAGTAGATCTAGGAAGGGTAATGATTTATATTTTTCCTTTTCGTGTAAATTTTATTGTGTCGAATTGTTGGTTGAGATGTTGTACGAAATTAGGAAGGTTATCTTTTTCAGTGTCAAAGATAGCATATATGTCATCTACGTATCTAAGCCAAGTTTTTGGAAAATATGGAAATGAAATGTCGAAACATCTGTGTCTAGTTAAATATATTTGGTTCGAGTCTACTGTGTGAGTGCCTCCTTGGAGTGTGTGTGTGTTTCTTCATAAGAATTAGGTCCCACGACGATTCTACCAGAGACCTGCAGCTCGTACATGAGTTTTCTCTTTCCTTATTTTACGGTGAAGGATCTATTACCTTTTACTTACTTTGTATTGTATCACCGTGTCTCGCAACACCCTTTGATTAAGCATCATCGTGTCATTGAATGGTGCGTCCTAGGTGTGAGGTGTTTTTTGTGCGTTAAGGTGATCCTGCTCTATAAGGAGTTTCAGTACAAGAGAAGCTTTAAGCATTTATTGCTTGTATTATTTAGTGGTGGATGGTGATTCATGACGCTTATTTTCTGATCTTAATCTGCTGCTTTTTAAGGTAAGTTTGTAGTTTATCAGCCCATGCAGCCATGCTCTCACAAAACTATATCATGTAAATATTGTCTTAAAATCATAAATTGTTATAATACCTGGCAATCTTGTGGTAAATTAAAGTGCAATAATCATTAATATCACTGTAGGTTTATGCAGGGTGGCCAAATTCCATTTTTTTAAATCAGGATGCGTACACTCATCCCTCGGTTTACGAACGCTCAATTTATGAATTTTTGATTTTATGAAGAACGGATATTTACACCTATTTTTCTATTTTCAAAGAACATTTTTCGATTTTACCAAGAAAATTTTTGCAAACCAAAGATGCGCTGTCATGACACGGAAAAGAAATTCATATATTTCACTAAACAACTCTATTACTTGGCGGAAACGTTGAAGGTGATAAACTTAAGCCGTTGCTGGTGTATCATTCACAAAATCCAAGGGCTTTAAAAGGCTCGAGTAAGAATTTATTTCCAGTTGTTTGGTGTGCTAACCGAAAAGCCTGGGCAAATCTTCGCAGACTACACCAGCAACTATCTTTCTCTTTTAATAGCGAAATATTGTGCCGAGAATAAGCTCACCAACAAAGCACTTTTGATTATTGATAATGCTCTGGGTCATCCTAAGAGTGTTTTCGATTATGGCGAAAATATTAAAGTTGCTTTTTTGCCTCCCAACACAACCTCCATACTCCAACCCATGGACCAAGGTGTCATCTCAACATTAAAGGCCTACTACCTCCAACTGGGGATGAAATATATTGTCGATGGAAGCAATACACATAAAAATGGCAAACGAAAACATTGGAACAGCATGGGATAAAGTAACACGGAAAACTATAAATGGAGTTTGGAAGAAGCTATTGCCAATTATGTTAATGATTTTGAAAGTGTTGAGGTGCCCGTAAAAAACATTTGAAAGGGCATTGTGGATCTGTCAAACAAAATAGGTTTTGAAGGAGTAGATGACAATAATGTGGATGATTTGTCCAATTGCACAGTGAAGAACTAACCAATGAAGAGTTGATTCAACTCGACGCACATTTGTCCCAAGAAGAGCAAGAGGAAGAAGATGAGACGCCACCACAAACATTTGAAATGAAGAAATTGGAGAAACTCTTTGCAGCTGTTGATGCTGTTACTACAATGTTGGATGAGAACCCAAATCTGGAAAGGACTAGACAATGTAAAACTCATATTGATGAAGCAATCCAATGTTATCGTGTGCTCTATGATTCTAAGAAACGAGAAGCAAAGCAAACTTCTATTCTCTCATTTTTTCATCCATCAACTTCATCTTTTCAACCTCAGAAATTTCATGTTCTGCAATTTCAGAAGACGAAGACGTCGACAATCCAATAGTTTATGACAGCAGTTCATTTTCGTTACCGTAACTTTTATAAAGTTTATAAATTCAGTTGATAATGAAAACTTGCACAAATTACCGAAATAATGTTTGCTTGAGTGATTTTATGATAAATAAAAAATAAATTATATTTGAGATTTCATTTTAAATGGGTGATTTTTTTGGGCTCAGGAACCGATCGTAACTTGACCCATATAAATTAATGGAAACGGGGTTTTCGATTTACAAATTTTTGCATTACAAAGGGTTTTCAAGGAATGAATTACGTTTATAAATTGAGAGACAGGTGTACTCTATTAGCTATTACTAAGAAACCAAAAGTACTGAGATTTATTAATGGGTAATTTATTTTTTGTTTCGTAAAGAACAACCAGAAAAACAACTTCCCAAAATATATATTATTACATCTGCAATCCTGCAGACTTTTGAAACGTTGATTCAAAATGGCATCCAATTGTATCCAAACTCAATCTTCATTAAAAAATATAATTTCCTGAACTTCACGTCTACAATTTTTGTGCTTATGCTATTGGCAAAGTAGAAATCTATTTTTCAAGCCTGAACTTTTGCATAAAAATTTACGCCCGTCAAATTTTGCCTTCTTTTACTAAATTAAATAAATTTTGGTTATTGTGCATTTCACGTCGTCTGTGCACTACGTGTTCTTATGGAAGAATTGCTATCCCATGTTATTTCCCCATACTGCTAATACTCAGCATTGCCAATTCATGCAAAATCCAGATTTTTGTCGTTTTTGGCATTATTACTCACTTAAGCGCCTACCGAAGGATAAGAAATTAACAAAATGAGTAAGAAAATAAACTAAATACTTTTTAAACTGAAAAACCACCATTTTTGCATGGTTAAATAATAGTTCCTGCGTTTTCATCAAAACTTCAGTTACTTGTGCAGTATTCATATTTGAACGGCCAAATCTCGCGGTCTATTCACTGAAATCATACGAACATTTTTCTGTAGCTTTTGCAAGTGTTCTATAAGCCACACATACCATTAAAAGAAACATGTAAATCAATTCATTGTTGTTAAAAATTAAATAAAACTAAATGAGGCTCTCACATTCTGCATCAATGCGCAAAATTTTCCCTCTTGCTAACTTGCGTGCCATTAGGAATAGATGGGCATTGTAGGTGGATGAAATGGTGAGAAAAAATTAAATTTATTTTTGAAATTGGAATTAACTCAATATCTTCATTGGTTTTCGAGATATGGAATTTTACATTTGTGCACGAGAAACTTCTGCTGCCTTGTCAGAACCTTTTCACGTGCCACGAAACAGGCCAAAGAGACAACTTTCTCTTTTCATATCTTCTGAAACTTAAAGCAGTTGTCGATTTTGTAAAAGTTTTGTAAAAAACTTGAAACAAATGTTTCAAAAAGAAATTTTTCAGCAAAAATAAAGATGTCTGTAGGAATTAAAATTTCTCAGTAATTCTGCTACTATTTGGTACTATGTTATATATATGATAAATAATTTGACAAAATTCCATTCCAGCGTTAAGAAAGAAAAAAATTCACTTTTTCTGTAGAGCAGAAAATTGAGATACTAAAAGCAGTGGACCGGGGGATGAAGGCGGAAGTTACCTGGCAATTTGATATTCAACCATCAATGCTTTCAACAACTCTTGGGCAACATTGCGACATTCTGAATGCAATTGTGCAGGGCCCAGAGAAGAAACGTGTCTGGACCTGCGTAAATGAGGACTTAGATCAGGCAGTTTTTAACTGGCTTGCACAGGCCAGATTGATCCCAGTATCAGGGCCTATCCTGCAGGAGCGAGGCTCAAGGCACTGAAATTGAGGATGGATGAGTTCATTGCATCCAATGGATGGCTCCACAAATTCAAGAAGAGGTAGAACCTAACGACCATCAAGATTTCTGGAGAGGAGGCTGCAGTTAGCCTGAAGTTGAGGAGGGTTGGAGGGTGAGGTTTCCCATTTTAATCAGCGAGGGCTACAGCCCGAAAAATATATTCAATGCAGACAGGTTTTTTATAACCTTTTGCCGAATTGTACCCTAAATGTAAAGGGAGAGTCATGCCATGGGAGAAAATGAGCAATGAGTGCTTCACGGTGCTTTTTTGTTCAAACAGCAATGGGTCAGAGAAGTTGCCGCCGCTGGTCATAGGCAAATTCAACAAACCTTGCTGCTTTAAAACCTGAGGTGAATGCCTTGCCCATATTCCAGCAGCAAAAATGCGTGAATGACGGCCACGTTATTCTGGAAGTGGCTAAGTGATGTGGATATGCGCATGGGAGGGCAGAATAGGAAGATAGTTCTTTTCCTTGACAGATGTCCTGCCCATAATTTGGAGGGAGTAACTTTGAGAAATGTAAGAATAATTTTCTTCCCCCCTAACTGCACCAATAAATTGCAGCCTCTAGACCAAGGGGAAATTTCTTGTGAAGAGGCTTTACTGCAGAATGTGGAGTTTCTGCTGCGCAGGATGGTTGATTGCAGCAGCGATTTAAAATCAATAAGGTGGAAAGTATTCAGGCAATGCAGCAACTGTGTGATTCCTGGAAGAAAGTCTCACCCTCAACAATAAGAAATTGTTTTCAGAGGGTGGAAGTGGAAGTGATTATGATGAGGTGGTGGCCAGTGAAAGTGATTTTTGGGTGGGTTAACGGGAGACCATGAATCTGGAAACCATATTTGAAGAGTATGTGGAAGTCGACAAGGCTTTAATGACATTTGCGATGGATGAATCACATATGGAGTTCGAAGGATCAGAAATGGCCTCTGCATATGTAGAGAAGGAGAAGGATGTGCAAGGCATGTTCAACTGAAACCCATTTGAGGTTGCTCACAGGTGAAGCCATTGCAGCAGTTAGAAAAAATCACCACATGCATTTAGACAGGAGTCCCATTGATGCACAAGTCGGCATATCCCGTCCACAAAGAAGTCCTTGGGCTGTTGCCTAAACCAATGTACCACAGCCTCCTGCGCATCGTCATCCGACATAAACAAACTGCCTTTGAGGGCTTTCTTGAACGGTCCAAAGACGTGAAAATTGCATGGTGGTAGGTCCGGCTGTATGCAGGATGTTTTAATGCCTCCCATCACATGGTATTCAGTTTGTCCTGGACCGTGTGGGCCACATGGAGATGGGTGTTGTCATGCAGCAGGATGATGCTGCCAGTGAGTTTATCCGGATGTTTGTTCTTGATCTGGGTAGGCAGCTTTTGCAGCATTTCACAGTAACGGTTTGCATTGATTGTGTCATTACATGGTTTGAAGTGCAGAAGCAGGGGTCCCTCAATGTCCAAGAACAAAGTCAACATCACTTTACCGGCGGATGCTTGTGACTTGAATTTCTTCAGTTGGGGTGAACCAGGATGTTTCCATTGCATGCCTGCTGGTTTTCCTGTGGGTTCAAAATGGTCTCATCGCCCGCCACAGAAACTCATCACCCTCAGTCTGGTACTGCAGCAAATGTTCCAGCAACATTGACATGCAATGTTCCTTGTGTGTGTCAGTCAGTATACCTGGGATCCACTGAGGACACCTTGTGATATCCAAGATCCTGTACGACTGAATGCACAGTGCCGATGCTCATATTCCCTTCCGTTGAGAGGGAACAAATGGTCCGACATATGTCCTCATGCATGGCATTCTCGACCCGCACAACATTCTCTAGAGTAGCGACAATGTGAGCCTGTCCAAGTCTTGACATGTCCACCGTTCGCTGCCTGCCCATTCGAAACATATGGAGCCAATCCACCACCTTTGTCTTTGATATACATGCCTCACCATAGATGGCACACATCCGCCTATAAATTTCAGCAGGTTGATATCCTTCCGCCCTGAGAAACTGAATCACTGCCCTCTGATCCTGTTTGGATGGATTCACCACTTGGTACTCCATTATGAAACTGTGCTGCAATGGTGTCCGCACTAGCTACCCACTGAGTCGACTATACTGTTCTACACAATTGTCTGCCAGTGTGTTTACAGAGTCAACCATGTAGCTGCCCCCCTACACTGCCTCAGCAGCGCCATGAATGGGTTTCAGTTGAACATATCTCGTAGAAGAAGTGCGGCTAAAATGCACCGCAGTTGAGTTCCTTTAGAGAAGTAGAGACAGCAATTGATCGGGAGAGACAGAAAAATAGTAAACAAAAGACTTTTCTTATTTAAAAAAATGTTGATATACATTGAAAAATAAAAATTATTTTAAAAGGTATCACATTTCCAATATTTATTTACCTGATAGTCAACAAATCACTAATTTTAACTGGGTTCTTGTCAGTATTTTGCAGCTATGAGGTATATATCAAGGTAAGAGGTGGTTCATGTGCATTATTTTTGTGTAAATTAGTTTTGATCCTTGCTCAGAGATGGAAAAGGTTTTGCTAAAAAATTTTTGTAGTAGGAGTTTCCCACAACTTGTTAAACCTTCAGCGACGGGGTCTGTGCATGGTACTGACTTTGTTTTCTTTCCTTACCACTGGCCTGTGTGTAGTACAGACAAGAGCCCTGCATGCCCGCAGTTTACCCTACCTGACCCGCGGTTACCCGCAGCGAAAGTTGCGGGTCAGGTATAGAGTGCTTCTATGTGGGTACGAGTCGGGTTCGGACACAAAAGGCACCAGTGCAGGTCAAGAGCAGGTACGAAACTAGTTTTAATTCCAAGTCAATTTGCTTTGCCAATGTAGGCACAGAAACTCTTCACATGCCTTTTACTGCTAGTAAAGCACACCCTCGCAGTCAAAAGTAGCATTATATAGGAAGATACAAATTTGCAATTTATGCAGGTCGGCAGATCGCAGGCTTTGTGTATCATGTGTCAAGAAAAGTGTCGGACAAAAAAGAGATTCCTTTTATTATATAAATAGATACAAAGTTGCAATTGACAAACAATTTTCGATTACGTTAGGTAGAAGAGAATCTAAGGAGGGGTTGAGAAAGAGTGAATAGGGGAATTATGCAGTACAATGTAACTATGACGGATTGGTTTGTGTGAGAACTCTCCCTTTTAACCAGTTGGTTTTGCTCATTCATGCAAGTAACATCTATCTTTGTGAATTTACTTTTAAAGAGCCGTGGTTACATATAAGAGTGCCTATCAGCATTCTTTATATGTTATTTAACGTTCAAATATATAGTATTTTTACGTAAAATAATCGCGTGTGAGTGGCATTATTTTATACTTTGTTTGCGAGAGAAAGGAACGAGTTATTTTATAAAATTACAATGGTGAGTTATATGTGATCTCGGCTTTTATGACAGAATATCAATCTACCACATCCTTAAAAGGAACCAATACCAGCTGATTGAATGGTAAAATTTTCAGTTATAAGTTAATGCATCATTCAATTATCAATCAAAATTTCAATCGAAATATTACTTTTATCTGCCCTTCAGATTTGAACAATGAATACTGATCAGATAAGAAGGAAACTTTTGAGTTTAGAGTACACCCGAAGAAAAAAAGAAAATACCTAATCAAAATTTTGGGAAATGCTGTGAAATTTTAGATGAAAAGGGAAAACTGATTTTGAAGATAATTGCTTACTGTAGTTATAAAATGCTTATCGCTATGATAATAAGAAGCTGGGAACATCAAGTTTATTGCGACAATAGTGTGAAAATAACAAAGGCGGCGTGCCTAAAATTACAAATTTTCTTTTGCCGAAAAAATGCGATTTACCAAAATTATCAGCTGAAAAGAAAAAAAATGTTTTAGATGGCTGTGTCGAATTTGTAGTTAGAGATTTGAGACCTTTTGAGATAGTGTCAGGAGATGGGTTTAAAAATTTATAAAATTTTTATTTTTCTTCACCCCCTTCTAAAAAGTGTGTAAATGTTAAAAACTGAAGAAAAGTATAAAATCTATGAGAAAGTTAAAGTAAGTATTGATGACATTAAATATAATCCATGACACGAAATCCGTGTACGCTTGTAGAGCAACCGATGAAAAGGTATAAAATGTTAGACACCTTAGACACAGTAAATGATCATATTTATCCAGACGAATTGACTGCATATATTGACTTAAAACTATCTGACGACATTACTAATAATTTTGATTTGATGAAATGGTGGAATAAGCAAAAGAATTGTTTGCCAAATTTAAGTATTTTAGCGAATAGTATTTTTTCAATACCAGCAACCAGTGCTTCATCAGAGAGGTGTTTTTGATTGGCGGGACATGTTGTTAGTGAAAGAAGAAACAGTTTAGGTCCCGCAAACGTGGATGAAGTCCTATTTTTAAATAGTCACTTTAAATCTCAGGGTAGATACTATTAATTAATGTTTCCATTTTTCAATTAAATTTTTTTGTAAAATTTGTAATTTATGTAAAAATAAATCTTAGATACTTTAAATACATTTTTTCGATCTTAAAAATGAATGTTAATGTACAATTGCATTTCATTTTAATTTATACAAAATAAATGACTGACTCAGAAATATCTTTATTTTTTCACGATTTCTTGCTATGGATTTGTCTCGAGGACCAGACAGTTAAAAAATATGGGTCGGGTGGAACAAGTAGGCCTTCTGTGCGGGTGCGAGCCTGCAGGTACGGGTCGGGTGCGGGTTAACATTCTGCGGGTACAAGTGAGTAGTCTGCGGGTACGGGTCACGAGGGTTAGTAGTCTGCGGGTACGGGTGGAAAATATCATACCCGTGCAGGGCTCTAGTACAGTCCCATACTGGTGTTAGGGTGGGCTAGATTTAAATACTCTTCTTCCTTATGGCCGGAGGATTTTAAACCCAAATGGCCAATTTGAAAGTACTTGAATTTTATAAGTTTTTACTTAATAATCGGATTTATGTGAACCTTTCAGAATATTTATGTTATAGTATGTTTATAACACCATATGTTTTATATAATTCTATTACAATAAGATTGTGCATTATCACACAAAGAAAAAATAAAAGTTTATTCCACACAAATGTTTAACATTTTCTCACTGCTTTATGTGCTAGATTTGTTCTCATCCATTCCAATGACGTGCTCGAGTTCTCTGTATATAGCAGCAAGTCGCTCCGTTCTCATAACGATGCAGTTGTTGAGAGCCTCTTCCCACTTTCTTTATCTCTTCCAAACACAGATGCTGTCGCACTTGAGAAATGTTTACGAATAACATCGCATGACTGGTTCATAGTAGAACGAGAGTGAATCACCTCTAACATGCCCCTATTCTCCTTGCTTCCACAATATCTTACTGCCGAAATAAAGCTCGTCTTCTCATCAGCTGATTTTTTAAAATGAATAAACCAAGTACGACATAAATCTCACTTTGGGTCACTGGTTGCCATGATCTCATATGAGATCGTAAGGAAAACATGCTGCCTCTCATATTCTTATATTATTCCACATATCTATTAGTTTCTTCAACTATAATTGTAACCAAATCCTTATCAAAAAGAAATTCATAACATTCCACAATATCTACTCCATTTTTGGCTATATTCTGAGGCCAACAGTCTTCAGTAAATACTTCCAATTGTCTGATGAAAATTTCCATTTTCTCCCAATGAAAATTTTCATTCTGTCTATCTTCATCTTCACTATCAGCTTGATTCATCACATCACATCTGCAAATGCAATATCATCAACAACACTGGAGCCACTATCATTTGAGGAATCATTAGATTCCTCCAAAATCCTCTGCAAATCTTAATCATTAACATCAAGTATATTCCTACTAGCCATGTCTGCACAATGAGGGGTAATAATTCCACAAATTAATTAAAACTGAAGGAACGTATATTAACAAATAAGTATATTTCCTTAGAAAACAACTCCACCATTTATAGTCAACAGTCAGTATCGTGCAGAGGCAAGAAACTGAATGTAAACCAAAGGGCCAGAGCGATTCTTTTACTTTCCAGCGATGTCTGCTGTTTGAGATGTGACGTCTGCCACTAATAATTTCTATTGTTTGATGTCACCAAGTGCACCCAAATTTTTTTTTCAAGAGTTCTGTTTATGATCTATATCAAAACCAACTCATCTCATGCTCGCATAGACGAGTCAGAGAGTGGGCTACACAAGCAACAGTCTCAAGAGGCTCAGAATATAAACTTGGGGTGTCAGGTCTTTCTTATTAACTTTCTTAACTGAAAGAACTCTTGTAATGGTATTAACATTAGAATCGGCAGTTTTGAACAAATGTGTTATCATTGAGCCTATTAAGACTTGGTGCATTCCCAGCGTATTTGATGGGTTAAGCGTTCTCAGGTGGCGAGCCAGGTCTTATCGACTATCTCTGCCAACATTTCGATGACTATCTCTGTCATCATCTTCAGGAAACCGGAGTGCCATTCCCTGAAGACGACAGAGATAGTTGTTGAAACGTCGGCAGAGATAGTCGATACGATCCGGCTTGCCACCTGAGAACGTTTCACCCATTGAGCCTATTATTTCGAAGGACAATATTCTTATCAAAACAATCGAAAATTTTAACAAATCAGTTTCTTAGAAGAAATAGCCGGAAGTCTTCCATAAAGAAAGAGATTCTACCTTAAAGTGATATAGAGATATAAATCAACTCTTAGGATTATACAGATATTGAAGGTGACAAAATAAAATAAATTATTTTTATTTGCATCATCCAGAAGTGCAGGTGTCGTCAAAGCAGAGGAAATGTAATTTTTACTAACTAAAATACAAGGAAAAATATTTCGCTCAATGGTCATATAAAAATTTCAAATCTTTTACTATAAAAATGTGAAAGCCAATCGAAAAAGAAATAAAAATTGAAATATAGCAAATTAAAACCAGCATGGCACAAATCCATACGACGAACAGAGGCCAGCAATAAGGTAAAAAATTTAGATCTATACCATGCATAGATACCAGCATAGAATGGCTAAATACCACCCGGACATCCGGCAGAGTGGTATTTAAATCTACCCTGTTGCTGAAGGGTTAATGCTGTGTCAGTTCTTACGTTATATTTTTTCAAGAGAAGGCGTAATTGACATGTTTTAGTACAGGGTTTTATTAGACTGCCATATCTGCATTTGTTTTCATTTGGATAACCCTGTTGCTTCCGTATAATCTAATACAACACTTTTTTGAACTTCGCAAATAATAGGTTCCGGAAAACTGACGTGAAATGCAAATTCGCAAAGTACCGATCCTAGTCAACCTTTAAAAAAATCACTTTTTTTATCATAAATAACGTAGTTTAACAGGAGTAAAAAAAAACAAAAAATGAAAACCTAGCATCATAAAGTGGAAAAAATTCTTTTAATTACTTTCAAAACGCATATTAACAAATTAAAACCCAACATTTCAAAGCGATAACACTTCTTTTAGCAATTGTCCAGTTTACCCCCAGCACATTTTCACATGCAATTTTCAATGTTCTTTTGTTCATTCCAAGGAAATACTTTAATTTGACGGAATGTTGAGCACTGACACACAGATGTTTTCTTAGGTCCTGAAACAAACATTTCCAAGCCGCAAAAAAACACTAGCATTATAAAGTGGTAACATTTCTTTTATTAATTATGTAAGAACATAATGGAAAATCAAAACCTAGCGTAAGAAAGTGATAACATTTCTTTTGTTCAAAATGTCACAAAAAATAAAAACGAAGCATTAAAGTGGCAACATTTTTTAGTAATCATGTACTAAATACGCTGCAGAAATTCTTACATTACAAGATGATAGCAATTTTTAGATATATATTACAAGTTTGTAATAAAAAATGAAAACCTAACAAAATAACATTTCCTTTAATTAAGTTCAAAATAAACATATAACAAGCAAATGAAAATTTTACATTCCAAAATAATGACATTTCTTTAAATTTTTATCATCCAAAATAGCGGCAGGGTTGGCAGTGAAATTCAAACTGAGCTACAAAATAATTAAGTCGAGAATTATCATGTTTGTTTACTTCGAAAACTGCTGATAATGTGCATTATAAATATAATATAATAATGTCTTTTTCTAGGGCGCCAAAGTTTAAACAACTTTGAAACAAAAAAGTAGAGGGATTCATGCTTGTTGTCATCGCAAACACATGATGCGAAATGCAAATAATCGGCACGAAGCAAAGTAATGGTCATAAAAATTTTTGTCGCCAAGTGCAATTTCGCGAACCACAAGCATGTGAATCTCAAAAAGGTGGTGTAGTCAGCCGACACCCAACTCACCTCCAAACAACAAACTCCCAAATAACAAATAAGCAGAAAATTCTGTCCCTTGAGATTCATTAATTGGAGGTTTTACTGTATTATAGGTGTTTTTCTCTTATGCCAGAATATACTATCTATTGTCTTCATTTTTGAAACCATTAATTTTCACTAAAATTAATTTTGCTTCCAAGCCATGATATTGTCTCAGTAGGTATATCAAGAAACATGCATTTCATAATACCTCTATGTTTATGCCATATGTAAATCAAATGACATTGGTATTCAGTCAGTTATTCATTATAATAGAACAAAAGTCTTAGATCTGATGTACATTTTTGAGGAAGAGAAACAACAACTCCACATGAACTTGATCCATATAACATTTATTTTGAAACTCTACCAAGAAATTTTAATCAATGTTGCTACTTTCCAGGGCTTCATCATTACCATTTAATTGCCAACACAGTTTTAAGTTTATCACACATAAATGCCAACAATTTCTCTACTAATTGTTTTTAAACTTTTATTTAGACCCACAGAATGTGATATTTCAACATTCTCTCTTCATTTCTATTGTTTTACATATACTCCAGGGACACTAAAATTCCTTGTTTCAAGGTGCTTGTTTGCTTCTCCAGCATGTTTTACAGCCTAGAATTTTAAGCTTGCCTGATGAATTAATCAGATATTTACGCCCAATCTTTTCATCCACATTTCACAGTCAAGATTCATAGTTATAAAATAAATACTTAGGTATAATAAGAGTGTTCGTGATATGTATAGCATCCTTAACTGAAAGACTTCAATAGGTTTAATGATAGAGGTAACTACTGCCAGATCAGCTAATACTATACAATATGACATTGGAATTTCCCAGTATAATTAACAATCTTAAAAGAGAAAATTCATTTTTTCTCCCAAGCTTCATTATATAGCATTAACACCTTTAAATTTCCACATAGCAAGAGATCTTTGTGCATAGATGAGCTAACATACAACAATTAAAAACCTGATAAATAACAGTAAGGAATCACCAGGGCTAAAACAAAATTTAAACTAAGCATGAGAAAGAATATTTAACCCATGATATAGTATTAAAGAGTAATTCATTGAAAATGCAGCCAATTTACCTCACTACATTTAAATATTGATTGCTTCATAGCATAGAGAAATTTATAACAATAACTGCACATTAATGCTCTCATAATTGCATCAGTTTCCTTAGCAATCACTTCATGTGGCCTTGAATGTAAACCGAATTTTACATCTGTAATGCTTTCTGAGAAAAATTAAAACAGTGAAAACAATTCGTGTTCTTCTTTGTTCCTTTAAAAAGTTACAAGACATGTTGGTGGGTACCAATCATTGGACCTCATATAGGAACAATTCTTGGAGCCTCTCTTAATGCATTTATGATTGAGTTTCACTGGCCTCCTGAAGAACTTTAAAGGGCTTTCCAGCTATAACAGCATAATTGTAAGTTGACAAAACTAATTGATAGATTAGCAGCTACTGAATTAACCCTGTAACAATTAATTGGACAGTTGCTGATCAACAAAATTGTTGAAGTAGAACACCCAGCATTGAAATTTTGAGAGAAATCACAAAAATAATGCTCCAAAACTGTTAATAACTATGGAATTAACTCTTTAGCTGCATCAAGAAATTTAGTTGAGTGCTCCTAGAATTGTCAATGTTTATTTTCCATATTCAATTTCATTTTAATATTCTGAAGTAATATAACGCCATGATAATTGAACTTTCATTGAAAAGATCTGAGTTGCACAGTAGTGAAATGTCAGTATAACGAAGTTGTGCGGACAACCAAAATATATTCGTTACAATGAAATTTCATTACAAAGAAATGCAATTTTTAACCCTTAACTGGGAGCATCTAAAAATTTCATGTACCCGGGCACGCAGTGCACGGCATGCTCCATTGCATTATGGGTAAAACGCAGATGTAAATAATAACGATAAATTCTATTTGTTTATTCAATATTTTAACGTATTTAATGATTTATAATTCTCATTGTTAAAATTATCATTTGTATTTTATAAATTTTCATGATATATTTAGGAAAATATGACATCACAGTATTAAAAATTTATTACTATGAAATATTAAAATAAGTGCCATTTTAGGATGAAAATTGTAACAATAGAAGAAATAAGCCTCAAAACTTTATGTTAATGAAATATTTAAACTTTTACAGACAAATCACGATGCGTATATAGCACAGTAGAAATGATGCACACAGCTTTGCGTCTGTTTCACTCTTCAAGAACAATAGCTAAAACGCTGCAAACAACTTGTTCGACTACTCAGGCAATACCAGTAAGTTAAATAAAATAACAATGCATAGGAACCAAAATTTACAAATTGCCAGTATTTCAAAATGCGTTGGTGCACTTTGTGGGGGGTTGCAATATATCCTCCCCCAGATAGTAGCGCCAAAAATGATAACTCTGAAAACTGCGCAGTGCTTAAGTCGTCACTGTAATCATAGTAGGAAAAGGAACCTATAAAAATTTTGAAATAGTTTGAGTAATATATTGATATAAAGTGAAGATGCAACAACAAGAACCCAACACAAATCCAACTTAACAGAAGGTTATATTGGAATAAAAAGGAAAAGTTTTTTGATGTACAAACAGTATTAATTCATACAAGAACATATTACTGTATGACATAGTTCCATATTTGGCCAGTCATTTGCGGCGCCACAGTCAAGGGAAATATAGTGCACTTGAGCCAAAATATTAGAACGATGGTTACATATCATCATCATCATCATGCTTCTGTCCGAAGACAGGTTTTAACTGAATCGCTGCCTCCATTTCTCTCTCTCCCTAGAAGCCTCTTTTATATCTCTATAAGTAGTATATCCCTGCTTTATATTATCTAATATTCCTATTCTTTTTCTCCCTCTTCCTCTTCTTCCACTAATTTTTCCTTCTAAGATCGTCCTTTGTAAACACTGTCTTCTCAATATGTGCCCTATCCAATTTGCTTTTCTTTTCCTGATTGTTTTTATTAGCATCCTATCTTCTCCCACCATTTCTAATACTTCTTCGTTTCTCTTCCTCTCTATCCATTTCACTTTCATCATTCTTCTCCATACCCACATCTCAAAACTTTCTAAATATTTTTCCTCCTTTCTCCTTACTGTCCACGTCTCTGCACCATAAAGAGCTATGCTCCATATGTAGCATTTTGCTAATTTCTTCCTTGTTTCTAAATTTATTTTCTTGCTTGTGAGAAGCTCCTTCTTCTCGTTAAATGCTGCTTTTGCCATTGCAATCCTACTTCTGATGTCCTGTGTACTACTTCCATCCTGTGCTAAAATACTGCCGAGATATTTGAAACTACTTACTTGTTCCAATTTTTGGCCATTTACCATTATATTTAATTCTTTATGTTCCTTTGAAATCACCATGACTTTCGTTTTTTCTGCATTGATCTTCATTCCATATTGTTGGCCAACCTCAACTAGTCTGTCTGTCATCCTCTGAAGCTCTTTCTCGCCTTCTGCTATTAAGCCCTGATCATCTGCGTATTTAATGGTGGTAATACTTTCACCTCCTATCTTAAATCCTTTCTCTTCCATCAACGCTTCTTCTGTTATTGTTTCTACATAAATATTAAATATCGCTGGTGAAATAGGACAACCCTGCCTCACTCCCCTCCCTATTGAAGTACTTTCTGTTTCTTCTCCTTCAACCCTGACACTAATCTTTTGATCAAAGTAAAGGTTTTTAAGCAGTCTTTTATCTTTCCAATCTATTCCTATTTTGTTTAAAATACCCAGCATTTTATCCCATTTCACTCGGTCAAAAGCTTTCTCCCAATCTACAAAACAAAAATACATATCTTTATTGACTTCTAGCGCTCTTTCTATCATGATCCTCATACACCCTATAGCATCTCTAGTCCCCCTTCCTCTTCTAAAACCAAACTGATTATCTTGCAGCTCCTTTTCTATTTTACATTCAATTCTTTTGGTTATTATTCTGGTTAGAACTTTAGCTGTATGAGAAATTAAACTAATAGTTCTGTAATCCTTACAACATTTTGCATTGTTCTTTTTCTCCAGTGGTACCATCACAACATCTAAAAAATCTTCAGGCCATATGCCAGTATCATATACTTGGTTAAAAAATTTTGTGAGTTGCTTAACTGCTTTAGACCCCAAAACCTTAAGAACGTCCACGGGTATATCATCACTCCCAACAGCCTTCCTTCTTTTCATGTCATCGATTGCTCTTTTAACTTCAGACTCGAGAATACTTGGTCCTAGCTGATCTTCTTCCACATCCTCTTTTTCATTTAATTCAATATTTCTTGGCTTTCCTTCTTTGTCATACAGAACCTCAATGTATTCTTTCCAGACATTCTTTACATTGTCTGGCTCCGATACTATTTTACCACTTTTGTTCATGATTCCTTTACGTCCTATCTTTCTTGCTTTTTTCTTGAATAGTTCCCTTGCTTTGCTATACATGAGGTCTGTTCTACAAATTCTTTATTATAATTATACATATATAATTTATACATGTAACAAAATAAAATTATAAAGCGCAAATTAGTGTTTACTTTTTAAAAAAGTCAATAATTTTGTTTCTGAATGGTCTGATAGAGCTGTGAAGAACCTGCGTATTGGTTGCTAGTCGGGTAATCTTCCAATACACTTGCCTAAGATTTCCCAGTTTAAATCATTGCAATTGCCGGATGCTAAAAACCAAACCCAGCAAAGATAAAAAAGTGTACGTCGTATTAAGGAATTTCTTTTCACAAAATTCGTTATAATGATTGTATTTTTTCGTACTGGGATGCATTTTTATTTTGCTAAACCGATATTTTCGCTACAATGATATTCGTTAAAAATAAACTTTTTTACGTAATGTTACATAGTAAATTGGCAAGGGATGGAAAATAATTTCATTTAACTGAATACTTTGTTACTCCGTCGTTTGTTACACTGACATTTTACTGTATCAGGAATTTTTTTAAGAACATATGGCTAAATCCAGATAAAGCAGCCAAGGATCAAAAGGGTTTATTTGGATACATCTAGATAATGCAGTTAAAAAGACAAGGCTCCAAATCATACTTTTTATTTCTGTAAATACCAATGTAGACATGTTTATAAGAAAAATTCAAGTAACATCTTATTATTAAAATTTGTATCAAAAGTTAAAAAAAATTAATGGTTAAGAGTACAGTCAAACCCTGATTTAGCACCACTGCTTGTCCATCAATGATACTGGGGTTAAAGCAGGGATGGCAGTAAATCAAGGTATATTCTTCCTCTATGTAATCATAAGAAGGAAGTTCTGTTCACAACAATTCATGGGTGGTATGAGGGGGTGGCACTATATAGGTGAGCACTAAATTTGGGTTTGACATTAATTATTAATTAACAAAATTAATAAAAACTTGATCATTATTTTATGGCCATCCTGCAGATGCAGTAAAAGGATAAAGTGGCATACCTGTGGTGGTAAGGAGTTATGCGTCCCATGGGGTAGACCTGCAGCAGATGGAACATTAGTTGTGCCAGTTGCAGTGCTTCCAGGGACAGCACCAGGAGCTAATGGATGCACACCTGGGGTTGCACCATGATGATGGTGATGATGAGGTGGTAGGCCACCTGGAGTTGCAGTCGAGTTAGTTGTAGTAGGCGAGGAGGAAGATACAGCTGCTCCACCTGGAGGCCTACCCCTTCCCCCTCCACCACCTCCACCAGGTACACCTCCAGGAGTACCTCCTGGACCAGGGACTCGACCTCCAGCACCCTTCTTACCCTTGGGGCCTTTTGAGGGAGTTTGAGGTGGCTCCACCTCAATCTCTTCTTTTGGCATATGAGCCACCTGAAGGACAATCAAAAGTTGACACTTTTTTCAGTTGTGATAATCATGACATGCACAATAAATTATTTGCTTCTCAATTAAAGTTACCTATAAAAGATATGAGACTGCTCGACTAATTGTTAAATGAAATTGAATAGCATAATAAATCCAAGTTCAAAAAATAAATTACCTTACCAGATGTGATTACCGTATCTGCCCGAATATAAGCCGATACTTTTTGTCAAAATCTATCGTGAAAAAAATCACCCTCGGATTAAATGCGAGCCTGAGGAAAAACTTGGCATCCTCGTACGACGCCATCACTGAAAAATGTCTTGTTTCCATAGCATACCTCCTATATTCCACTGATAAGGCACTCGATGTCTGAAAAATGCTCCCTTCTTACAGCGATTGCCCGGAGCTGTAATTTAAATTGCTATTGAAGGTTATTTATATATTTTAACACGTAGTTAAAAGTAAATGGGTTCTTATCCAAATGAAACGGCGGTATATAAAACAATCGAGTTTTAACAACCCACCAGGTTCATAGCATGATTGCACGCTACAGCAAATTCGTTTTGATCATAATTTGCAACTACTTCTTAAGATACCAACACCGGTCTTATTAGAGGTTTTTACAAATTCTGACTACACTAAACTTCTTCAACTCTTTGTTTTAATTGCACTTCTTGGTGCGATTTAAAGTTCAGATGTAGCAGACGTCGTAGCTTTTACGGATCATTTAAATGGCAGGTACGTTAAAGTTAGGAGCCGACAGTATAAAAGAAGTTCATATTAATTTTTCTTGTTTATTTTATATTTTGCTATAGCCATTGTCATTTTTGTATGCATGTTAAAACCCTCTTTCATAGAATGTATTAAAATTGCGTATATCGATATCGTCTGCTTAGTCAATTCGCACAACTCGATGACGACTTTCGATGCGCAACTGTTTGAATTCCGCTAACATAAGATACGTCTGATTCGAAGGTGTGAGCAACGGCGTTAACTGTAATTCATCTGATAATTAACAGCAATAATAATAAAACTTGGAAACCTCTTTCATAGAATCTATTAAAATTGCGTATAATGACTAAGTAGACGATTACGCCAAATTCGATGACAGCTTTCGATGCGCAACAGTTTGAATTTCAGTAAGATAGATAGATACTTACATTTGATTGTAAGGTGTGAGCAACGGCGTTGACTATATTTATAATTAACAGTAATAATACCTAATAAAACTTTACATAGAACGTATATAATTATATAGATGTAATGTATAATGTATTCTAGGTTGTGCGTGCATGTCTGGTACACTTACGCATAAAATTTACGAAAATACTTTTTTTGCCAAAAAATGTTGGAAAATTTCGTGGGGTCGGCTTAAGTCCGGGGTCGGCTTCTATTCGGGCAGATACGATATTTGGATTAAGAGTAAACTCATGGAAACAAATGTAGTCTGTAAAGTTCAATTACCTTCAAGTGTTAACATTGAATAGCAAAAATTAAACGTTATTTATGGTTTATTTGACAATTATTTATAATAATCGAGTCTGTATGGGTGTCTTGCAAGTCCCTTTATCTCTGAATATAGCAAGCTGTAAATGTTTTTTTTTTCAGAGTGAAGATGAAGACCAGTTTGTTATAAATAGATGACTGTGCATTTAATGTTTGAGACTCAACTTTGTGTTTTATCTAGTTTTTCAAGCATTAATTTTATTTACCGTATTGTCCCGAATATAAGATGTTTTTTCCAAAAAATGAAATTTTAAAAGTAGCCCCTGCATTATATTAGAGCACTAGTGATTTTAAAAGATCGTAAAATCATGTTTCGAAAACCTACTATGCATTCCGCATGTCTGTTTATGAGATGCAAGATACTTGTTACATTGTAGACACACTAGGCGTAAGTTACATTGGACTTGAAAAGCATCCGAGGCAAGAATAGATCGAGTTCAATCGGCATGAACCCCTCGATAGTCATTGAATTGATGCTAAAAGTGCATCGGCATATTCTTTGTAACTACCACAGCAAGTTTTTACCCGTCTGTTATTTTAACAATGGGTGACAAAAAGGGTGTTGATCATGTTGAGAAAAAAGGTTCTTCCAAATCCCAGATTAACAGAGGAATCCGACGAAGTTATCACATGAATTTTAGTCCTAGCTAAATCAGTGTAGTTAAAATCCACTGGAAATGAGAAATCAAGGATAACTGTTATGCTTGCAGCCACGGCCGATGGGCGAAAACTGACTCGCTATGTAATTTTAAATCATAAAAGGATGCCAAAGGAAAACTTACGGTCAGGTGTAATCTTTCACGTGCAGGAGAAGGGGTGGATGAACGAGGAACTTGTTATATCCGAGGTTTACTTGTTTCTTGAAAATTTTTCCTAAAATTATTGGGTCACGTTATATTCGAGGTCGCTTTATATTCAGGACAACACAGTAATAACATTTTACGATGTAATTTACGATGGGATTGCGATTGCAGATTAAGCCCTAGCTAATTATTAGTGACGAACATAATTGAGAGATCATAATCAATTCATTTAATTACACTAATATCATTTGAAAGATTAGTAGTCTGAATTGTCTTTCATTTTTGTCACCTCATTTGTTGCGATAAAACTAAATAAAACAGACATCAAGAAAAAAGAGAAAATTCACTATACATCATAGCCACTCGCATATTGGGAAAGACATATATAGTAAATAATACATATATATTTTCAACCTGTATTCACAACAATTTTCTTCCAATTGAATATTTAGTGAAAATTTACTGTAAATACATTTAAGCGATTATTATTTAACTCCACAAAACTGTTTGTTATAATACCTGTTTTAATAAAAATTTCTTGCCTAACTAGACTTAAATGTGTTCTAAATAATTACCAAGTTCAGTACACTAAATTGCTTCATTTTGAAACATTTTTAAAACATTCAGGCAATCGAATTGTCTTTTATTGTCTTAAAAAAGCACAGAAAATTGTAATACTCTCTTATCAAATGATTTTTATGGAATAATCTTAATGAATGAATATCTCAATTACTAATCATTCGATTATGCCTATCACTACTAATTATAATGGGGGCCTTGGATCATTGCGGAGGTATACCACCACATTACCACAATGATTCAAATAGTCTCTAATTAGTTACTTTTCATATAAAATTTTAACGCCCACATATTCATGTTTTCCTGTTGTTTGTATTTTAAGTAGTTTAAATAATGTATTTAACAAAAAATTAAAGCCAAGGAGCAACAATAGTAAATGATGAAGTAGGAGCTACACAAATACTGCAACTGTAGTCTAATATTCAGAGATGAAGTTTTCTTATGGTATTTATAACAAATAGGTTAAGGATTTAAAAGCTACCTAAAATGGATGACTGAGGGCAGATTATTTTCAACTGCTCATAAACAGCAGTTACAAGCCATTTACAATGAGCATAATAATAACAAAGATGATTAAATACAAATATGCATTCGACAGAAATCAAACCCACAATCCTAGTGATGAGAGCCTGACACTGTCATCACCCTTCAAACAAACTTGGCATTTAACAAAAGGAACAACTTGTACCAATTATTTAACTGGTTACAAAAAATAACACCCAATCCATCTGAAATTAAAAGAATGTTATTGGCTTTACCTAGGAAATTATTCAGTAATATTTTAGTGTAATCACATGAAAACAAACCTTGGTCAGAAACAGCTTTTCTAAAGCTTGCGCCATTACAACCACATCCTCTCCTGGCTTGTTATAGACATAGCAGTTCGTGAACATGGTGTTAAAGTCCTGGATGCACTCCTTTGCACTCCAGTAGTAATTCTGTATCAAACGTTCCTTGATAGTCCCAAGGTCCATTGGATGTTTTATGATCTTATGGTAATCCTAAAAACACAAAATAATGTTACAGCATTATACATTTCTTGCTAAAAAGTAAAAAAGGACAGCAAAGTTTAAAATACTACCATTATTATTATTATTTTAATGCAGTTTGTACAGAAAACATCACAAGAGTAACTCACTACAAGTTCATGTGAAACAACAACTTGCAAGTCTATTTTCATCAAATGTTAGTTAATTAAAATCAAATTCATGGTGACTGGAAAGCTTGTCTAAGTTATAACTAGGTAAGTTACATTATTGCCTAATTTGTCATTAACTTTTACATCACTGAAGATCCTCAATGATTCATTCAAGGTAACAATGACATTCACAAACTTTCATGCCCAGAGCAAGATATGATATCCCAATCTTAGAAAAAGAACCTGGAAATATGGAACAAAAAGCAGAAGTAAAAGTTGCCGAGTAAAAATAAAAAATTAGTAACTTTTGAAAAAACTTGAGGCTAAAAAGAGTCAAGAACTTGAAAGTTGTTAAGGATTTGCAAATTTAAGGCTTGAAAGTTCCAGGAAAAAGATAACAATTACGTAGATCCATACAAAAATACAACTACCATATAAGTCCGAATATAGTCCGCCCATTTCTGGACTGTTTTGGAAAGGAGTTTGAACCCCATTACAGACCTCACTTTTTAGCCTAATTTCCAGAACCGAAATAGGCTTATAGTTCTGTTGTTGTCTGTCTGTCCATCCCCCTATTAACTTTTGAACCAATGGATAGATTTTCATGAAACATGGTGGAAACCTCTGCAATTGCATTATATACAATGAACCGCTGCACAAGCTGTACAGTCTGATCAGCTGAAAGAATTGCCTATGGCCCTACGGATTGACGGGTAACGAATATACCGTATTTACCCGAAAGGAAGACGAGGTTTTTTCACAAAAATGCCATTAAAAATATTATGTATCGTCTTAGAAGGGAGTATGAGGATTTAAGGTGAGAATGCACCCCTATCTTAAATGCACCATGAAACACCCAGATGTCAAGTATATGTCCGTTAAAATATTTATTGCATAAACTAATACATTGTATTTAATTAATTACTACAATACTTTAAAAATTTAAGGTCAAATTTCTTAAAATTGCTCCCACAGACCAATGGTTCCACTTCGGTGGTAGGGAAGTGTTTAGAGCTGGGTAGGTAATTGCGTGACAAGTTGAAAAAAAAATGACTACAGCTGGGAGGTTCCGTGCGTAATATGAAACACACAGTCATGTAGGCACAAATTAAGGTGTCTAGTAATACAATGTTAACAAGACTGATACAATTTAAATGTATCTACTACAATTTAAACATGATGCTTTGCGTTTGGTATGCCAACAGCAGATGTAAAGTGGACGTGAGTTTCACAGTGTAGAAAATTTACAAGAGCACTTGAGTAGTACACACTTTGCTGAGTTTTAAAGTGAAATAGTGACAAGTTATTATTTATAACTTTTAAATAAGATACCCCAAACAAATGGCAGATCTCGTAGAGAAAAAATTAACTGCGGTAAGAGGGAATGTATTGAAAGGAATTAGAAGTTACGACAGAAATTTTAAGTTAATGGTGGTGCGCTATGCTAAAGAAACAAATAATTGTGCAGCAGGGAGGAAATACAATGTGACTGAAGCAAATGTGAGAAGGTGAAAGCAAGCAAAAGAGAAACTTGAAGGTGCTAACTCAACACGGAGATCATTTAGTGGACCAAAACGAGGCCGATTTCATGCATTAGAAGAGGAAATTGCAAACTTGGTGCATATTCAAAGAATGGACGGTAAACCGGCGATGCGGGATATCATTAAATTGAAAGCCCAAAAATTAGCACGATTGCAAAACATTCCACACCAAGAATTTAAGGCTAGTAATGGAGTGTGTATGCGTATGATGTGTCGTAATGGTTTTAGCCTGCGACAAAGAACTTCACTTTGCCAGCGTCTACCTTACGACTTCACGGACAAACTAATAACTTTCCAGAGGCATGTAATTCGGTTGTGGAAAAGTCACAATAACCTTCTGGGCCAAATGGGTAATGCAGATGAGACACCCATTTACTTCGACATGCCATCCAATTACACAGTCAATGAAAAAGGTGCAAAAAATGTCATCATAAAAACTTCCGGGAATGAAAAACTGCGCATTAATGTAATGCTGGCTGTATTAGTGGATGGAACAAAGTTGCCGCCTTATGTTATTTTAAAACGCATAAGTGCCTAAGGAAGTATTACCAAATGGAATAATTGTTAATGTAAAGGCCAAGGATGGATGTCAGCTGATTTAATGAGGGACTGGCTAAGCATAGTGTGGAATAGACGACCTGTGCCACTTTTAGGGCAGAGAGCAATGCCCGTCTAAGATGCGTTCAAAGGCCACCTTGCAGAGGAAGTTCAAAATACCCTTCATGGTATGAATACTGACCTTGAAGTTATACCAGGAGGTATGACATCACAAATTCAAGTGCTATATGTTGTAGTGATGAAGCCCTTTAAGGATTACATAAAGTCATTTAATTCAGAATGGCTCTTGGCAGGGGACCATGCATTAACTCCTACAGGGATAATTAAGAAGCCCAGTATACCACTTCTCTGTATTTGGATCATTGCAGCATGAAAAAAATAGATCCCAATAGTATCTCAAGAGGTTACAAGAAATGCTGCATATCAAATTCCATGGAAGGTATGGAAGACGTCTTGTTCGAATTTGAATAAGTTGTGATGAATGAACAGGAGAGCAAGAATAAGAGAAGGAAACTGAGGAGAGGGAGATGTAAGTAGTAAATTCAATTTTTTTTATTTATCCTCTTAATGTTAGCTTGTTATACATATACGTAGAAGTTTTTTTTGTAAGTGAAACTAATGTTTTTTGGAGTCGTCTTAAATTCAAGGTCATCTTCCTTTCATGTAAATACAGTAAGTCTTTCATCGTATTGACATTTTTTCTAAAATAATGATAGGTGGCACCACTACCTATCAATATTTGCATATTTGTGACTTAGAGAAGGGATGAAGTTGCCCAATAAATGCTTTCAAAGCAAAAGCTTTGCAATTCCCACTATTATGAAAATACAAACGTTAAGGCAAGGATTCCAAAGAATGAACAAAAAGAATTGAGTTATTGAGGCAAATGTATAAAGAAATTCTCCGTAAAACTATCAAATCAAGTGAAGGCATTAATTGTTACCTATACATACTACCGGCGGTGATATTTTTATTTCCCAACTTTTTGGGAACGAATATAGTCCCCCCCTTACTTTTCTTAATAATACTTTGGTCAAAAAGGCGGGAATATATTTGGACCAATATGGTACTTTTAGTGCAACGACCATGTTCTTCATTAGTATGAAGGGATAAATTGTACAGAATATCTACTGCATCTACAACTAAAGCAAATAAACTTCATAAAATAAAGCCACTTACAGGTAAGTTGAGCTTTTTTGCATCCACAGGCTGCTGGAAAGGCCACGCAAACTGATGCTTCCATACTGCCTTGAGCACGCCTTTAAGCAGAAAAGTCAGCTGGTTGGTGTTGCGGCCAGGTCTGTCAGGAGGGGGTACACATGGAGGTTGCACTACACCATTCACAGGTTCAACCACTGGCTCCTCCCTTGGTCCTCCAGGAGGTCCAATGGAGTGGCTGTGATGATGACCTCCATGGTGTTGATTCTGTTGAGATGAGGGAGCTGTTGCAGATGGGGGGCCTCCGCCGCCCCCCGCAGACACGGGGGGTGGAGCCACAGCTGCAGTAGCCCCACCCCCAGCACCAGTAGCCCCCACTGCGCTTCCCCCCTCTTTGTTTGAGTCTAGTGAAGATGGCACCTTGCCTTGGTGCTGGTCCTGTGAGCCAAGGATAGTAATGAATAAATTACTACTTTCAAGAAACAAAGATATTTATCTGTTATCATAAGTTCATAATGTTTATAATTAATTAATGCTCAGTAGTAAATATTGCTGGGCCTAGTGATAAACCTCAATGTCCTCAGGCTTTACCTTACAGTATTGCAAAAATTATTTAAATATTACTTCCTAAAAATATAAGCCTCAAAAATGTATGCACTTCATCCTTTTATATTAATATTCCCAAGTATTCAAGATGTTTTCTTTTTTACCATGATAGCAAACTCAATGTTCTCATCTCACCACCACCATCAAGAACTCAGACAACACATTGCTAGCATCTGAACTCTCTCACATGCTAAAAGAATAGAAGTCATTCACGTTAGCTTACATGCTAAGACTAATATACCAGCAAATATAATGAATCCTTTTACTGGAAATAAGACAAATAAACACCAAACAAAAGAATATATTAACATTTTTCTTCCATTTCAAATGTGTAAGTATCCATTAGTTTCTAAAGAGATCACTCAGCAGAAATTAATAGCTACTACAAAATTAACCATAGCATCCTTTGCTAAAGACAAAGAGAGCAGCTTGAAGTCATACATTATCTACAAGTAGTTCTTAAGTTAATCCAAACACCATTAAAATTATTTAAATTAGCATAAGCAAAAATCAGATATCTACTGATGGTAAAGATTAAGGATTTGAAAATTCTTTAAACAAATATTCTAAGAGAGGACTTAAACTAAAAGGCTCATTACCAACCAAATTAAGCAGGAAAAGATAACTTGTTGGGAGAAAAATAAATGCCATGCAAACCAACCTTAAAAAACCAAATGGAGAATTAGCGATGAAAACAAATTAACAGGGAAAATAGCGTCACGCTTAGTGCTTTTTTGATTCAATGATTCGCCAGTGGCAGGATCCACGCAATCATGCACAGCCAGAGGAGAAAAATTATTAATCTCTCCAGTCAGAAATTATCTTTGATCACCTTTAAAAAGAGGAAAATAATTATTCAACAACAATAAAATTGTTACAAGATTTGGGAAAGAATATTAAAGCAAACAACAAGGAAAGAATCCATGAGAAATGCTCAGAAAAGATAATATGATCATCGGTAACAAGAGAATAAATAACGGTCAACTATAAAGAAAGGAAAATTTCTAACTAAGAAATAAATCTTAAACCAATGGCATTCAGGAAGCTCATATGAGTAAACCTATTTCTGTGCTTTGGATTAGAGCTAATATTTTCCAATTTAAGTGGTTTATTTCAGGATGGCCTTAATCCATCAAATAAATATCAAATAAAAAAATTTCTATTGAATTTCTCTTTTAGGAAAGTAAAAAATCAAAACATCAAATTGGTATTGTAAAAATTAAAAATAGTTTTGGTGTTAGCAGGTTAAGAAAAATTCAACCAACAACAAATTTGACCACAGCCATTAATTTTATTGCTGCTGAGGATAAGGCATCTTCTAATGCATCTAATGTAACAAATTAGATGCCAAGTCTAAATTAATGGGATGTACCATATGTTTATAAATATAAATTACGATGCTAAAAATAAGTTTGTAAATATGATTCTGTTGGCCAAACATTATTTTTACTGGGACAATATTGATATGTTAAATTCCTAACTTCTACACCAATTAAACTATATTTACAATTTTTTGCAAAACATTCTTAACTTGGAAATTATTTTTAATACAAAATGCTCAACATCTTGTGTTTACCTTTTTAGTACTTCTGAGCATTTCCCTCAAATTTTGAATTGATTTGATTAACACTTAGCATGAATAAAATATCAAGGCTGTATACTATGCATTTTAGGAAATTTAACAGCATAGTACACACAAATTAACAAATATTACCATGCTAATTTATATTCTTATTTATAAAAATTTACAATGGGAGGCAATAATAATTACAGATGTTTTCACATCAACATAGGAGTACTTATTGTCATTGCTTTGCCCTTCTATCATACATATATAAAAGGTCTATTTGCTAAAAGCAATTTATATAACATATTCATCATATAACAAACCAAATTAGTCACTGGGTTAAATGTAATAACACAAAATTGAGGAAACAACACTGTTTTTACTAAAATACTTCATGTACCATTTTTTATCAGAAATTTCTTTCAAAAATCAGATTGCATGCCTTATAACAAAAACTTATATTTCATGAAGACAATCACATGTTGCAACTGCAACTTTACCATGGAGTGAATGATATCAAAGTGAATCTTATAAAGGGAGATACTTTTTAGAATGAAATATAATTTATATATCAAAAGGAAAATATAAAATGTTCTTCATTTGGCCTTTTCAAAATTATGTGAGACGTGTTATTAGAACAGAGGGTATGAATTTTTCTAGGCACAACTTGTTGTTTGCACATGCCAAAATGTTCGGAAGTTGTGATGCACCAGCAGCTCATTGCCATTAGATGCCATGTAAAATTAAAACTAGGACTATGCAGTTCCTCAGAGACTATTGTGATCATACCATTAAAAATCATCATTTGTAAAGTTAGCAGTCAAATGCAAGAGAAAGTAATACAACTACATAGTGTTGCAAACAAAAAACATACAAATAACCACAACAAATGGCCCAGATAGAAAAGGATTTCTTTAATATACCAAGTCCAAGGAAATGACTGGAGTAAGGAGTGAAATTAGAGAAAAATATTCTAAAAATCATTTAATAAATGATACTGGTTGATACAAATCGTTGAAATCTAAGCAACAGAATGACTCACTTGTTTTAGTGAGGACTGACCCTTAAAGCAAAGCACTACTGTAGAGATCATACAATTGCTGCCAAAAACCAGTTTAAGCCAAGCAGCCACAAATGATGGAGAGATATACTCCAGAATCTTTAAGACACAAAGCTACATTCACTTCATTGCATTCTTTCATCCCATTTAGATGTAATTACTGGTTTTCAGATTTCTCAATTCTCGATGAATTTAATTGCTCAGTAAAAAAATGAAATTTTTGCTTAGTAAAAATCATTTTTTGCTCATTATTTACCATTTTAAATACTTGTTCAATTTTTTCTTTTAAGTGTGCTGGCCGTTGGGATTACTCTCTGTGCTGGCCACTTTAAAAGTTTTAAAAATTTCACATTTCTGACTTATAGACCAATGCAACTTCTATTTTAGAATTTAAAAAAATGCATTTTGCATTTTTTTAAATTCTATAAATTTATTAGCTTATTATTTAATAAACCACGTTATTCTGTGTCTGAATTTACTTTTTTATTCATTACTATTAGTAAAACAACACAGCATGAAATCTCTCAAGAATAAGAGCAGAAAGACAGTTTGGCAGTGAAATAAGAGTAGCACAGAAAGAAATGTATGTATCCAGTAATATTGTTATCTACCATCTAATTTTGTTCCATCAAGACATAACCAAACATCTTTAGCATGCTAAGTGCTAATCAACAAATATTTTTAAGTATTTTTCAATTTAAAAATAAAAAATTTTAAATTCAAAATTTTATTTTGCGATTTAAAGATACAAAAATTATATGAGATAGAAAAAAATGTCAATGAAATAGTGAACTGTTGGAAAATAAAGACAAGAGAGGAAAAAGAGAGACATCATACATGCAAGGCAGAAGTGTTCTTTATGATTTATGCACTTGCGCCAAAAAAGATAAATATTAATGGCTTATGTTGTGCGCGCATGAAAGAAAATTAAACGTAATTTGGTATTTAAAGCAGATGTTTACTTCAGTTGCCACAAAGATTGTTTTCATTGACAACAATTTAAAAACACAGGAATTTTTTTTAGTGAATTACAACTTTCTCTTTTGATTTTCTTGAAATCAGCTACTCCTTCGACAAAATGTACCGAATGAAAGATATGCTATTTGACTCCAGGAAAACCTTATTAATACTGGCTTATACAAAGTTTTCATTTACACAAAGTAGATATGATTTCCCTTCAAAAGGGATAGGCATTCATTTAATATGTATTACAAAATCAATCTTTGCCCCATGGATGGTATAACCATACTTTTCAGTACAATACAAAGTTGCTGACCATGCCAAGGTCACTCATCATTCGTGGAAGAGGGGAGTCAGAGCCATGAACTTCAGCGTGAATTATGAGTCGAGCTGACATGTGAGTCGTTTAACTCGCACTACAGCTCTGAGTATCAGCATAATATGTAAACCAATGTCAATGTTTTCAACCATTGAGTTATTCTGTGAAAGAGATATTGTTCACGTTTTGAACCACTTTTCATTTGTAGTTAAGTATAAACATTCGGTTTGTATAAAAATTGAAAATTACCGATTTGACATGGGTACGAAGCAAAACAAAATGAGTTAAGTTTGGCTACTAAACTCAAAATCATTGAAGAAGTTGAACAGTTGTATAAAACTCCTTAAGCCAAAAAAATTGTAGGGTAAGCCCTATGCATTTCGCCCACTAAGTGGGCATCTTCAGGGGAGAACCTGCCTTGGCAGTGAACAAGGTTCAACTGCGACAAAGTTAGAGGAGAGGTTTAAAACGAAGAACGAAAAACAAATGAGGGACGAAAAGAATTTTATGCGACAAGTTCAGTCAATTTGTATAAAGTTTTGTTAAAATCAGTATCTGTGTTCATAACATTGTTTCTGTTTTTATAGATATGAAGATTTTCTAACGAGTTAAGTGAATGATTGGCTGAAGTTAACAATGTTAAGTCCTCTATGTGTATACTATGTCCAGTTTCGAGGATATGAGTGGCTACACTTGATTTCTCAAACCGATTGTGTTTGTAATGGGCTAAGTGTTCTTTAAATCGTGTTATTAGTTTACGTCTAGTTTGTCCTATGTACATTAAATTGCAATGTGAACATTGTATTTTATAAATTCCGGACTTGTTCAAATTCTCCGTTCTGTCCTTAGTGCTATCTAGTAAATTTTTCAAACTATGTGGGTTCGTGTATGTTATTGTGCAATTCTTATGTTTGAAAATTTTATTCAAGCCTCTGTTTAATATGGGACAATACGGTAGTTTTATATATTTGTTGGCTTTATTGTTGTCAAGTTTGAAAGTGGTGGAGTTGGACAACGTTTTTTTAAGATTGTGTTTCCTTATTAATTTATTGATTAAATTGGGATCAAAACCAAGTTTCTTAGCAGTTTGTTTTATATGCTTAAGGAGTTTTATACAACTGTTCAACTTGGAGCCAAAGTGATTACGAGCTACCATCTATTGAAGAAGTTGTTAAGATGGAGTGCACTAAAACAGAAATTGCAAAGCAATTTACCATGGCATTAAACTGGAAGAAAATTGAAGGCGCCTGTGAAGTGGGATTGGTGCTAAAAAGAAGAAAATGTGTATGTGGTGCAAAGCATAAAGATCTTGAAAAAAGCTATTGGAATGGTCCCACCATATGTGGACATCGAATTGACCAATATCAGGCCCCCTGCTGCAATAAAAGGCTGATTTTTTTGCGCTGTGCATTGGTATCAGTGATTTTTAGTGTAGCAATGATTGACTGCAGCGTTTTAAAGAACAAAACAACTTAATCTCATTGGTTTCTGCAGTGATTCTGAAGAAGTTGACAAATAGAAAATCCTAGATGTGCTGGAATCTGTGCAACCAATTCTTGGCGAATATGAAAGAAAAGACATTTTCAACATGGATGTCACAGGAGTGTTTTACAATTTGCTTCCCAATAAACCACTTGCTGTTCGTGATGAAACCTGCTGTGGAGGAAAATTGAGCAAACAGATGGTGACTGTGCTAATGTGTTGCAATGCAGATGGCAGTACAAAGCTTCCCCCCTAGTCATCAGCAAATCTTTTCTGCCAAGATGTTTTTAAGGAGTAAACACTCTCCCTTGTGGGTACAAATCAAACAGAACAGTTTGGCTTACAGCTAAAAATTTTCAATCATGGCTTCTAAAATTGGATAGAAGAATATTCATGCAGAACATGAAAATTCTGACAATCGTGGATCCCTGTGTTGCACCTTCTATTAGGGTGCTGAAACTGTCAAATATTAGATTACTCTTTCTGCCTCCCAACTTCACAAGTTTCATGGAGCCACTGCACCAGAGCATCAAGTCTACAGATCTCGCATTGTGGTATTTGATCCACCACCTTTACGGTAAAACATCCTTGCCTCAAAAATGGAATGTTAGATACCCTTCGAAACATTGTGATTGCTTGGGTTGGCATTTCTCCTAATGTCATAATCAACTGCTATGCCAAAAGTGGCATTGGCAAGAAGGATGTAGACCCTCTTCTAGAAGGTGAGTCTGACCACCAGGTGTATGGGAGGAATAGAGGGGACACATGAACTTTGAGGAAGAACAGCATTTCCTTCTATTTCATTCCACATTAAGTGTACTAATATACTAAGAGGTACTGTGATTTGAGACCATAAAATTGCAATGCTTACAAATTACTGAATCCTTGATAAATTACATGAATTCCAAAAATGATAGTTTTAAAGACAATGTGACATCATATCTTGCAATGAAGTACACTTCATATAAGCTCTTAGGTAAGTAGCATAATCTAATCTGGCAATCTATTCCTGGTTTTCGGGGATTTGTGTACAAAACCAATTCATAAATACTAGGAGTTCATAGAAGTTTCTGGAACAAGTTTTTGTTTAACATGAGATATTAAGCACTTTTCATGCTTTTTCAGGAAAACCCTTAGTAACTTAATGATAATATAGTGCAATTAGGTACTGATTTATCCAACTAAATTTAAGAATGTCTGGCTGGAGAATGTGCTAATAAATTTCAAAAATTATTACCTAGGTGCATTTTCTTAAAAAGGAAAACAGTCACAATAACAAGAATGCATTAATATAATTTTTTCGGCCCATTTCTTTTTGAAACAGTAAAATCTCAAAGAGCACAGTAGTTGGAATCTCTAAGTAAGACGCATCAAGAATTCACATCCTGATTATTAAGTCAATGGGATTTAAAAGGTTAGGGTTCTTAGGTTTTAGATTTTTAAAAAATCTTTAATTCTTTGCAAGTAGTTACCCAGGTAAAATGGACAATGGACTTTCACTGTACTCAAGCCATAAAAAATATTATAAACATACAAAATTAACAAAATAAAATGAGTGCACATGAGACTATTGCAGAGTATGTGTTATCAAAATTCCCTTCAAGCCAATAAATTCTGACTGCTGCAGGAAAGGTTGAGATAATCGCAGAACATAGGTAGGTGAATAGGTATAATTTGAAATGAGACAAATTGCTCGTGGTTTTACAAACTTCATATGATTTCCACAAATTGAAGTTACATGGCCAGCTTCGAAAAATGATCATCACCATCAGCAGTCAACTTCTCTGGCCATAGGGGTTATAAGCAGGAGAGACAGGAAGAGGAAAAGGATGGTTGAAAGAGTGAAAGGTCTTAGAGATAAAATCTATGAGGGAGATATCAGTATTCAGTATACTGAGAAGAACTAACATTATGTTAGAAGGAGATTAGGGGAAGGGAGATACACAAAGAGAAAAGGTTTGAGAAATGATGGGGGAGGGGGGGGGGGGGAGGGCAGAAAAAACTAAAGGGGTGGCAAGTAGTTGGTTGCACTACATAAAAGTTTTAACAGTGGTGGGGAAAATATTCTATTGATGGCATCCATTAACCTTCGATCAACAAATTTCCGAATAGATGAAAAAATTGGTCCCTTGAATTTCATTAATGCGAGGTTTTACTGTATTAATAAAAATAGAAAAATATACTAGGTTGTCAAGAATTTGTCATTTTTGTGAGTAGGACAATTTAACTCATAACTTTTAGAATAATATTTCATAACCAATTAAACATTATTTGTGTAAATAAAATACTCACTTTTGTCCATGGCAACCCCTCATATTGTTGCTTAAACATGACCACAGACAAGATACACATTCGGTTTGTAATGCTGTAGAATTTAAAAAAGGAAAAAATGCTCATGTGGCAACTAGGAATATCCGAGAAGTTTATGGAAATGTTTTGAATACTCACAAATGCCAGCAATGGTTCAAGCAATTCCGTTCTGGGGATCTAAGCCTGAAAGATTGCCCTGGCAGAGGCTGCCATATTGAAATTGACCGCGAAGTTTTTAAGACACTCATGGAGTCCGACCCATGGCAAAATACCCGTGAAATGACAACAAAACTTAATGTTACTCATGAGATTGTGCAAACACACCTTAGAAAACTCGGCCAAGACCTGAAAAAAGAAGCCTTGGTGCCTCATAATCTCTCCAGCAATCAACTCACAGCACTGCTTCTTCTCATTGCTCGCCGAAACCATTAACCATTTCTAGAACGGATGACTTGAGACGAAAAATGTATTCTTTACATTTATGTTAAACGTAGAAAACAATGACTCACAAGGAGAGTTAGACAACTGATATTCTGATATCCGGATGAAACCGCTTCAGGATGAAAGAACATCGAAATTAACCGGACACGTATTTTTTCTTGTACTCTTAATGGCCACTCCTTCAAAAGTTGTTAATATTTCTAGGTTACAAAAAACATGCCGGCTATTTAAATCCCCCAAAAATTACCGTCCTTTGCAAGAAAGCGGCGTGGCCCAGCGGTTCAAGGTACAGGTCAATTTTTTCAACCCTAGGTCACGGGTTCAATCCCCATGCGTGGCATATTTTTTGTTGTCGCCTATGGTTATTTTTTTAACTTAAAATTTTTCATTTATAATATGTTATTGAGTATCTCCTGCTGTAGATTTTTATCACTACATTTGTCATATTTATGCATGTCTCCTCTACTGCGATCCCCTCTTGGTGTTACAAACTCATTAAAAAGAAAACCTGGCATCATGTTTCATCGTGATTGCTGTTGAGGAGCTGATTTATTTGGGTATTTAAAATACAATTATTCAAGGATGGAGATCTGCATTTTGAGCATTTATCTCCGTGTCCTGCAGTGCACAGTGTCGCTTCCAATGCCAGGGTCGGAGACATGAACCGTTAGATACATTCTTCCAGGAATTCTCGCCTCTAGGGAGGGCAAAAAAGGTTACTCGCGGTTAGTTGTTTGTGAGTTCACATGTGCCATGGATAGCCTGAGTGAGATCGAAGGAACCGTTGCCGGCCTGTAGCATAGTGCTTCGACCTGAACTGCCACTGTCATTTATGATGATGACGGCGGTAATTTCATCGGTGTTTCTGTCATTGGGTGTGCAGAAGGGAAACAAGAACTTACCGATGGTCTGCATCATTGCATGGAGCTCTTGAAGGAGCATAATTTGCTTGCAAGTAGCGCCAGTTCGGTCATTTCTGACCAATCAGGAGCCTCAAAGAATTTTCTCAATGACCAAGGAAATGGAATTCATCAAAGAGGAAAAACTTTTAAATTTTAAGTTACAATGATCGAGGAAATAGAATTCGTCAAAGAGGACGAACTTTTAAATTTTAAGTTACAACCGAAATGGAAGAAATTCCATTATCACCCAATGATTTTGCATGCACTAATTATATTATGTCATAATATAATTTGCTTTTCAATGTATCACTGAGAGGGGATTGCAAGAGAGTAGACATGCATAATTATGACAAAAGTAGTGATAAACATCTACATCACGGATGTTTCCTTGGTTGGGACATCTGTTGGGGCAGTTTGATACTAGCTTGGCTAGTTCCGTCCCAACCAAGGAAACAAATGTGTTCAGACACGAGAAAAAGTGTTCTGATACGATAGTTCAGATGTAGAATATCCACCCGGCAAGTGGAAGACCCGGGTTCGATTCCCAGTCATAGCAGACTTTTTTCTCGTTTCAAAATTATTCCCACCTTTACAGCTTATGCCTGTCTGCATAGGATCTTCGGATCATATTATTCCATCAATTTCTTGTTTGGCAATCTCACCATTTGAGAGGGAGGAGTTTTCTTCGATGATTCTCTTAGAGGACATCTGTTGGGGCAGTTTGATACTAGCTTGGCTAGTTCCGTCCCAACCAAAGAAACATCCGTGTTCAGACACGAGAAAAAGTGTTCTGCTACGATAGTTCAGAGGTAGAATATCCGCCCGGCAAGTGGAAGTCCCGGGTTCGATTCCCGGTCATAGCAGACTTTTTTCTCGTTTCAAAATTATTCCCTCCTTTTCATAAGATAAAGGTTAAAGAGCAAAAGTAATAAACGTTGATGTTAATGTGATTTTATAGTTATTTCAATTCTTACAAAATAGTATATTGGTTCTTCTTTGATATTATAGAAAACAAAATAGTATATTGGTTCTTTCTTGATATTATAGAAAATACACTGATGAAAAAGTTGGGAACCTCTGGTGCAATGGCAGTAGTGAAGAAAGCTGTTTTTGAGAAACTTCCAGAATGTTCCAAGCCTAAGGAAATTATAAAATATTCTGGGTAGAATGTTCCAGAATGAAATAAAAATTTCAAGATGGTGAGTTCATGTATCACTTAGTTCAAATCATTTGCCTGAGACAGGCAAAGATACTTAAGCTATTATAATAAATAAAATGATAGATGTGTAAGTCGAAACACTATATGGAGTTAAATGGGAGAATGAGAAAACTTGAAAAATTTTGATTGTTTCGATCCAACATTCAGGAATTACTTAGCAACACAGTTTTTATATTTTGAACTTCTTGCCCTCAACATTGAAGTCATGAGTTCGATTGCAGGAGCATTTCTCCATGTCATTAAAATGGAAATCAGTGTAGCATATTAACATATCCATTAATAAAAGCCTTACTCTGTGCTGACGTCATCAATGGCACTTTTTAATGCATTTTTAACAAGCATCATGATTAGGTGAAAGGTTGAAATTTTGCAGTAATGTTAGATTGAGATATAAAAATTAAATAACGAAAAACATACGAAAAAAGCCCCGGGTTTGACTCCAGGGGGATGATTTCCTTTCCGGTAAGATAACAGCGACTTTTTAAAGTGCAGACTTATTCTTTTGAAAATTAAAAAGAATTGACGTACGATCTTCAAATTTGAAGTTTTAGGCAAATTAATTAAGTTTCTTATTCTATTCATCTTTTTCTGCCTACCATTCGAAAGCTCTCCTATTAAACATTTAAATCACATATTTGGGGAAATGTCGGCTTTTAAACGGGATGTTGCCTTGTCGACCACATCATTCTTAAACTTCGAGAATCAATTGTTGTCTCAACCCGAATACGTGTAATACACACGAATGCATAGATTGCCTTAAATTATCGGAGGATTTTTTGTGCAAGTACGTAATCCAACTGGGACTGGGATTTAGTTTGGAGTCTTTTGTTTATCTAAACAACTATATAGATGTAAAAGTTGATTCACACTTACTGACACGGCAAAGACACGGGATGGCAACGACATGACAGCAGGAAGGTATGGTATTCACACACGACATGGCAACGACAAGACAGCAGGAAGGTAGGGTATTCACACACAACGACATGGCAAAGACGGGCCGGCAATGACATGACAATTACCCCAGTTTCTGTTCATTTGTTAGCGAGAAAACCAATGCACCCATCCAACTAGGATGGCAATGGCATGGCCGAGGTCTTTTTGAGCATTGTTGCTGTTGCCATGTCGTTAACTGTGAATCAACCTTAAGAGAGAGGAGGATGTGAGGAGGGAGATAAGAAGTAAGGGATATAGGAAGGAAGAGATATAGGAAGGAAGGGATCTAACAATATTAAAATGCTACTTCTGTCCCTTTGTGGCTCGCTCTGTCACGCTATAAAAATGAGAAAAACTAGATAATGGAACGAGATTCATTATTGATATTTTGCAGGAATGATTGATTCACATATTGTGAGATGATGACGAAAGAAAATCTCGAAAAAAGTCCTAGGTTCGACTCCAAGGTAGACATTTCCATTTCACACGCAAAAATCGACTTTTTCACTTGCAGGCTTTAATTCTCTTTGAGATCCAAATTAGAAAGAATTCATCTATGATCTTCGGATCTAGCCCATTTTAAAGAAAAACTACGACATTTCTTATTCTGTTCATCTTTTCCTGCATACAGTTCGAAATTCCTCATGTTAAACGTTTAATTCATATATTTTGGGGAAATCTTGCCATTTAATGGGATGTTGTCATGCCAACCCATTACATTGTTAAACCTCGAAGTCCTATTATTTCAATCCTTATGGGTGAAAGCGTGCTTTCGAATGCTCTTACAATTAGTACGAGAGAGAGGAGAAATTATTTTCATATCAACCAATGTCAACAACATTCGTTGCGTTATTTACGAGGTTTTATACATTTTAATGTAGAACATTTATCATTTGCATAGCAAAATTAGGAGTTTGAAACTTGAAACAGCAAATGCCTAAAAGAACGAAAGTTTGTTTTCTTGCCATCCAAAGAAAGACTTACCAGTTGAATTTCAATAGGAATCTTCCTAGTATAGAACGGAATGTACATAGAGAGTAAGGAAGGTATAGAATTAGAAAATGATGAGGGGAAAGAGATAAAGAGGGAGTTGGAGGGAGTGAGGGAGGCAAAGGGATGGGAGTGAGGGAGGTGAAGGGAGGCAGAGGGAGGGAGTGAGGGAGGGAGGCAGGAGGGAGGCAGGGGGAGGGAAGCAGAGGGAGGGAGGCGGAAGGAGGGAGACAGGAAAACAGAGAATGAGAAAAAAAAGGGAATGGGGAAAAAAGAGGGAATGGGGAAAAAAGAGGGAATGGGGGAAAAAAGAGGGAAGGGGAAAAAAGAGGGAAGGGGAAAAAAGAGGGAAGGGGAAAAAAGAGGGAAGGGGAAAAAAGAGGGAAGGGGAAAAAAGAGGGAAGGGGAAAAAAGAGGGAAGGGGAAAAAAGAGGGAAGGGGAAAAAAGAGGGAAGGGGAAAAAAGAGGGAAGGGGAAAAAAGAGGGAAGAGGAAAAAAGAGGGAAGAGGAAAAAAGAGGGAATGGGGAAAAAGAAGGAACGGGAAAAAAGGAAGGAACAGGAAAAAAATAGGGAATGGAAAAATGAGGGAATGGAAAAAGAGGGAACGGAAAAAAGAGGGAACGGAAAAAAGAGGGAATGGAAAAGAGGGAATGGAAAAGAGGGAATGGGGGAAAAGGGAGAGTATGGGGAAAAAGGGAGAGAATGGGGGAAAAGGAAGAGAATGGGGGAAAAGGAAGAGAATGGGGGAAAAGGAAGAGAATGGGGGAAAAGGAAGAGAATGGGGAAAAGGAAGAGAATGGGGAAAAGGAAGAGAATGGGGAAAAAAAGAGAATGAGGAAAAAGGAAGAGAATGAGGAAAAAGGAAGAGAATGAGGAAAAAGGAAGAGAATGAGGAAAAAGGAAGAGAATGAGGAAAAAGGAAGAGAATGAGGAAAAAGGAAGAGAATGAGGAAAAAGGAAGAGAATGAGGAAAAAGGAAGAGAATGAGGAAAAAGGAAGAGAATGAGGAAAAAGGAAGAGAATGGGGGAAAAGGAAGAGAATGGGGAAAAAGGAAGAGGGGAAAAAGGAAGAGAATGGGGGAAAAGGAAGAGAATGGGGAAAAAGGAAGAGAATGGGGAAAAAGGAAGAGAATGGGGAAAAGAGAAGAGAATGGGGAAAAGGGAAGAGAATAGGGAAAGGGGAAGAGAATGGGGAAAAGGGAAGAGAATGGGGAAAAGGAAAGAGAATGGGGAAAAGGGAAGAGAATGGGGAAAAGGGAAGAGAATGGGGAAAAGGGAAGAGAATGGGGAAAAGGGAAGAGAATGGGGAAAAGGGAAGAGAATGGGGAAAAAGGGAGGGAATGGAAAAAGGGGAAGGAATGTTTTGACATGATTGAGGAGATATAGGCAGAATCGCAAGAGGTGCTTAACACGCTCACACCTGCAGACTTCCAAGGATGTCCACATCATGGAAAAATGATGGGAACGCTGTATAAAAGCCCAAGGGGACTACGTTTAAGGGGACAGTGGAAATTAGGATAGCATAATTTTTTTAATGCACAAATTCCCGGAACTTTTGGGTAGCACCTCATATGTAGACTTGGTAGGATTCGATTTAAATCAATAAATGTTGAATTTGTAAAAATTTCAAAAGCAACAAAAATGAATTGTAATCGAAAAGTGTCGATTTTTCACTATTAAATTTTCTAAGAAATTATTCATCAGGATTTTTAATTTACGATTTCTTGAACAAGCGTGATTTAATGAGTAAAATTTACTTGTAATTTATACTGAAAGATTGACTTCCGGGTTGGTGAAGGAAGCCAACAACAACACATTCAACAAAGTTTAGAGAGCAACAAAAAATCCAGCACGTGAGAAGTCTTATTTTAATATATAAAGTTTTAGTAAAAATTAATTGGAAAAATCCAATTTGTAATTTTAATTGATAAAAATCAATAAAATGTATTAAAATAATCGTTGATATTTGTCCTTGATTTTTAGGGAAAACGATCTAAGTGGTCGCTTTTTAAGAAATACAAATGTCGAAAACTTCCAAGTCTAATAAAATGTATTAAAATAAACATCCATATTCAGCGTTGATTTTTAGGAAAAATAAACATCAAAAACTACCAATCCTAGCTATATGAAATGTCTTTTAACAATACACTGAACAAAATCTATTTTAAATTTTTAGTCAAGAAGTGAAAAAATTGACCTGCAAGAATCTTTTTCCCTATTTGGTTTAGAGAGGTGCAACCAGTGAATGAAATGTTTATAAAAGCTGAAATTTTTCCTTGAAAAAGATTGCATATCAATAAAGTTAATAGTTTTCACAACACTGAAAGATACAGTAATACCTCCATATTCACGGTTTTGGGCAAAAATTATTGTAGCAAGTTTCATTATTCTCGGGAGGTAAAATTCACTTATTTCTGGTAGCCTACCTTATAACAACATGTGAAATGTCATACGGTACAAATGCTGCATAAAAGGTGACGTAGTAATATTCTACATCCATCTATGCATTTGTTCATTCCAAACTTCATCCAAATGCTCTCTATGTATTGGAAACATCTTTCCATTGAAATAATTTGCAAACAGGAGATCAAACGACATTTCATGATCATGATTCCTTGGAGTGTTGACTCAGCTGTTCTCTGCTTAGCTATCTGTAATTCAGGTGACTAAGAGGATTTTTATCGAACCAAGTGAGAATGAAACAAGGTTAGTTTTTCCTTTAAAAATCTTTTTGTTTGCTCTCAGTGTTTTATATAATAGCACCAAAATGCAAAGGAAGTGAAATGAATGCCACTAAAAGAGTGAGAAGAGCAAGAAAAGTTGTCATTAAGTGAAATGATTGAATTGTTAGGAAAAACTGTCACAAAGTGAAAGTGTAGCATCCATTGGTAGGGCATATAACATCAACGAATTCACTGTGAGATACAAGAAGAAAAAGGAGGCAAGTGTAAGGCTAGTGTAAGTGCACCTAAAATGCCAAGAAGATGGAAAATACCTTAAATATTTGGATCAAAGATCAAACGCAAAAATAGTTTCATTGAGTATCCACGTCATACGCGAAAAAGTGCTTTGCTTATATGAGTGCTTAAGGGCAACATCGGCCACTGAAGGAAGCAGCACCAAATCATTTGCACAAAGTAAGGGATGGTTGGAGAAATTTAAAAAAAGATACGCTTTACATTATGTTAAAATAAATGGAGAATTGGCATCAGCAGATACTGTGGCAGCTGCAACTTTTCCAGGCCATCTTAAAAAGCTCATCGAAGAGCAGGGGTAAAAACCCAAACAAGTTTTTAATACTGACAAGATGGGCTTGTTTTGGAAGGAGATGCCTTCGCAAACATGCATATCCAAAGAAGAACGTTCAGCAGCTGAATTCAAATCAGCTAAAGACAGGTTAACCCTCCTCTGTGCTAATGTGCCCGGGGATTGCATGATTAAGCTGATGTTGATTTATCGTTCACTGAATCCTCGCGCATTAAAAGGGGAAGCATAAACTACCCATTTTTGGCATTCAAACAAGAAGGCCCGAGTCACCAAAACAATTTTTATGGATTGGTTTCATAATTTTTTTGTTCATGAAGTCAAAAAATTTTTAGCTTTAAAAAATTTGGCATTAAAATTCCCCATTTTAGATAATGTATCTGGTCATCCGAAGATTATTCAATTTGTGCATCGAAGTTATCTTTCTGCCTCTAAATACAACTTCACTTCTCCAACCCTTAGACCAAGGAGTGATCGCTGCATTCAGGAGCTACTATACCCATCACACATTCTGCTACATCTTAAATGAAATGGAACGTGATACCACTGTGACTGTCACTGAATGCTGAAGAAATTATACCATTGCACATTACATACAAAATATTTAAGTCAATTGAAGAAGTGAAACCTTTGACTATAAATGCATGTTGGGGAAAATTGTGAAAGGAATCTATCACTAACTTTGGTGTTCCTTTACTTGATGTAGAAGTGAAAATGATCACAAGGATGACACAATATTGGAGCAGAGAAGTTTGAGGATTTGCAACCAGAGATAGTAGAACTTATAGATTTGCACAGTGAAGAATTAACGGAAGAGGACCTTGATGAACTTGTTCAGTTTAATGATGAAAATGATGTGGAGTATGTGATGACAAAGTCTAAGTTGAATTTGAAAACATTGGCAGGGATAATGAAACAACCATCTGAACTTACAGATACAGTGTTTGATGTTGACCCAGTCATGGAATGAAGCATTCAATTTAAGAGAGGTATGGAAGATTTACTAAATCCCTATAGTTTAAAAAAGATCTACAAAAGAAAAAGTCGAAGCAGGTGGCAATCACAAGCTTCTTTAAGAGCTCAAATGCAGTCTCTAAAAAATGCTCCTAGTTCTTCTCATTCATCAGCTGGATCGCCAATGGATGATCCACAAGAGGGAGCCTCGTACAACTATCATTTCCAACACTAATTATCATTAAAGGGGCAATAACACAGTTATTAAAGGTATGAGTCATTATTTGTTTTTTTATGAATGCATTAAATTGTAAATGAACTACCATATTTACTCAAATTAATCTTGCAATTTTTCCTTAAAATAGTGTGAATAAAATATTGGGTGCATTATTATGTCTACTGCGCATTTCTTTTTAATTCTACGTCATGAAGAAAAAGATTCCAGAACTCCAAGTTATGCTTATTAATACTAAATGTCTAAAAAATAATAACAATGTTATTACTATATAAACTGGGGGTATCTGTTCCCCTAACCCCCATTTATCCCATAAGCCTTTAGTATCAATATTCGCAGCGTTTTTCAGGAACGTAACCCCCATTAATATGGAGGGATTACTGTATCTGAAAGCACAGGTGCTCGCTTGATTGGCTGGCGATCGGGGTGATTTCTCTTCTCTCCTGCAAAGAGTGTGCTTGACGTAAGATAGCGTGAAAGGTATTGTTTATTATGTCAGGTTTTACTAAAATCCTCAAAAAATTTCAGAGAAGTCCAATAAAAATGAAAAAGTTGTAAAATTTTCAATTTTCAGGAATCTCAATCATAATTTTCGAAAAATTCTTCTGACCTCAGAAATGGGATTTAATTAAATGACCTCCGCGCTTGAGGGGTTAAAATGATATCAAGTTAAAGGTCTTAAGTATTGGAACTAAATTGTTTATCATCAGCATTTAGCAAAACTTTCTAGTGCAGTGGTGAGCAACCAATTCTACATGGGGGGTTGCATTAGCGGTTGCAGATTCCTCAGCGGGCCGCATTGTGAGTCGTCAATGCTTCAGCATGCGAGATGAGACTATAAATCGGACGTTAACTGGAGAGTCGGAGATATTCTATTAGTGAAAATCATGTCAAAATTAGGTTTTTAAGGTTAACATTTCAATATCAAGTTTTTCATTAACGTAATTTGAACGTATATGTTACGAGCATGTTAAATCTCTCTTTAGTCAGATTCAAAAGCCACATAAAACACTCTCGAGGACCACATGCGGACTGTAGGTTGCTCAACACTGTTCTAGTGACTCCCAAGAAACACTTTGAGCATGATATTGACTAACCAAATTATTTTCATTTTAAAAGAATTTAGTTCTCTATATATATCTTTCTTTAATAAGCACAAAAATGACTATTTTCAGCAACTATAACCACAATTCTTCAATATTAGCACTTAAAAATCAATAACACATACATAAGCTATAGCCAAGGTCAGACACTAGTCACACAAGCCTAGTAATATTAGCACCAAAGGGCAGGGAATTTTTGTAAAACCCCTAAATTGCAACCAAAACAACGAATTATAAAATTATTCTCCATTGGTTTGGCTTTACAAATTTAATGTATTTATCTATTTTGTTTTTTAATTAAAAAGACAAATAAAAAAATTATTAACATTAAAAATAACTTTAACCCGTTACCTGTTTTTGACGTAATATTACGCAGCCTACTGTTGCATCCGCCGTGTTTTTGACGTAATATTACGCGGATGCAGGCTTTGACTTTCGTCTCATTTTTGACGTAATATTTCGTTCTGCAGGCAATGCCTGTACGGTGCTGCTATCTTCAGTTTCTAATTGACACTCGGTGGACTTTCTTAGAACTTTTTGTGAAGGTCATGGACTAATTTAGCATAAGAAATACTTTTTTGCGAGTTGGAAATAATGGCAGCCCCAAATAAACGTAAACTATGTGATGATTCCATTCTGAGGTTATTAGGTGATGAAACTGACGAGAGTGATGAAGAATACCTAATAGATGGATCCGATAATGATTCTGTAAGTAAGTAATTCTGAAATTTCTGAAGGAGACGCCGGTTACGAAAACATTAAGAGTCAATGTGGAAAGCCGAATTACCAGAGTGCGAGGGATTTGAAATGGAAAAAGAGGGCAATTCAGCCGTTAGAAAAGTGTGAGTTTTCCGGTAAATCTGGAATAAATGTACAGGTGAAGGATGCGGATGATTCCCTTGAATTGTTCGAATTGTTTTTTGATGACAAACTTATAGAAATAATTGTCATGGAAACATACAGGTATGCTGAACAACAACTGCCCAACAAAACTTTGTTGAAATATTCTAGATTACATTAATGGAAAGACACTTCTTCACAAGAAATTAGAATTTTGCTTGCTTTCTTTCTGATGATGGGAATTATCTGGAAACCTGAAATTAGTTCTTACTTTACAAAAAAGTCTTTGTTTGAAACGCCTGCTTTTCGTAAAATTATACCATATAATAAGTTAGTTTTGTTTAAATTTTTGCATTTTGTAGATAACTTGAATGTACTTGAAAGGAATTTACCAGAATATGTACCTGCTACACAAAAGAAACAGAATGCGACAAGAAGATGCATAGTGTGTGCAAAGCACAAAATAAGGAAAGAATCCCGATACCATTGTATTGAGTGCGACGTAGGAATATGTGCCGCACCGTGTTTCAAGATATATCACACCCAAAAAAATTACTAATATCATTCCATACAATGTTCATAGTACATAAACAATCCATAAGTGTACAATTCCCATTTTGTTTCGATATATTATTTTAAAAAGAAACAATGTTATTTCGTGTTTTCAAAATTTTGCCTCCAAATTTTAAATAGCCAAGGAAATTGAAACAGGGATAGGAGGGATCGCTGTCACTAAAGAAACAGGTAAGGGGTTAAATGGATATTTAATTGTAGCATTGTCCTTGGCAGTAAAAAATCCTGGCATTTAGGCACACCACCTAACACCTAGTTTTAGGCCTGGAATCTAAATGGTTAAATAACATAAGCCGGCCTTGGTAGATGGGTGGTTAGCGTGTCTGGCTCCCAATGCTAGGGTCGCGGGTTCGAATCCTGCCGAGGGCATGGTTGTATGTGTTCGTCTTTGTTAATGTTATAACGCTCATTGTAAAAGGCCGTTAATGGCTGTTTATGAGCTAATATAAAATAAATAAATAAATAAACACAAATCCGAAACCAAGATATTTTACAGTGTGAGGTTAACGTCCAAATTGGCTACATAGAGAACACACACATCCATATTTATGTACCCACATATGTACATACACCATATATACCATATTTACTCAAATGTAAACTGCACTTTTTTCCAAATTTTGAGGTTGGATAGTTGTTTAATTTATGCAAGTTTTAGGCATAATAAATGTGAAAGAGTTATGTGGATGTAATATATACTTAAAACAATGTGTCAATTATTCAGCAATTAGCGAGAGCACTATAGCAAAATTGCACTAAGCACACTGTAATGAGGGATGCCTGTATGTAATTCAAGTGAGGTATGTTTTAAATAATTTTTGATTGTTTCAAGGCAGCATATTTTGCACAATTTTTTAAAATAAGTTAATATAAAGAAAAGTTATAACATACAGAGCTGCCTTTAACTCTGTTATAACATTAACTCCCTGAACATTTGTCTTTTGCAATGAAAATAATAAATAAAAGTCAGAGACAAACATTTCTCAGCGTAGGAATTTTCCTCTCAAGACGTTTTAACTCATGGACAATTTTAAATTGCCTTTTCCATAGCGATGCCAATGAAGGGAATCAAAGAGCTCATAAGAGGTGAAGAAGATATTCAAACTAAAAATGCTTTATAAAGGGAACTTCTACAAAATTGTATTTTCGAGAATGAATCTTGACATGTCTACAGAAATGCTTCTTACTCTGCATGAAAGGAAAATAAAAGTTTCTATGATCATTTCTATTTTATAAGATTACATATTGTATTTACTCGTGTACCCTGCACACCCCTATTTTTGGGCTGGTCCAGAGGGGGAAAAATTTATTTAAACAGGAATAACTTTTTAAAATAAAATCGGGCTCTTCAACAGTTCCCACTCCCTGAAACAAGTTTCGCTCAAATTAAGTATCTTGACTGCAAAATTCAATTCAAAAAGAAAAGTCACCAATCCGCAATAGATTCTGAGTTGAGAATTATCGCCATCTTCCCCCTACCAGGTGACGTCATTTATCGGGCGATCTCTTTATGCCAATACTAGCAGAAATCTTCTCATCTTTGATGTTTTTCTTTTCTGTTAACCTCTTAATAGTTTTTAATGTAATATTATGCAACAATTATCCACAATTTACCGTTGTGAGGTAATATCAAAGATAACTTTGGCATATTACGCACTTTATCTTTAGTAAAATTACGCACCGATGCGGAGCTTCCCGTATTGCTTATTTTTGACGTAATATGGCGCTCAGCATCGATAGCCTGTACAGTCTCTCTCGCACTGACAGCAGATTGCTGGCCAGCGGCGGACCAGCAGTGTACCAGCCACGGCAGTTCAGAAACACTGACCTAATCGTTTGTTGGTCGCATAGATACGCGTATACTTCATAGAATTCAACGTCTTCTGCATATATAGATGTATATGCAATCATATTGCAAAAAATTTAATATTGATAAAATTTATATTACTTGGTCAGAAAACCCGTGTAAGACACGCACCCCCTTTTTTCGCCAGCGTTCTGGGTAAAAAGGTGCACTGGGTACACGAGTAAATATGGTTTGTAAAGAACAGCTCTACCTTTGATTTATGCAGGCATCTTTCCTCTTTTGTTACATCTACAAAATAAAGAAGCTGCTTGCATTCAAGGAAAAATTGAAAGTCTAACATATGAGATAACTGTTCAATTTCACTGGAACACTGATAAATGGCTCCCATGATTCAATACAGCATGTACTCAGTTTACCATCCCCTCAAGTAACATTGATTTGCATTGACCTCATTAAAAAATTACTACCCTATTTGAATTAATGTTGTTGCCTTAACATCTAGTATGTCGTATTATTTGTTTAATTTACGCCATTTCTATGTTAATGCATCATTTTATTAATTTGTTCTTATACAGTTCATATCATACGTAGCACCATAAAATGCAGTCTTTTTGTGTTTCGAGAGGTTTATAACCAGTTACATTGTATAACATTGGTTCTTATAAGAAATACTGATTCATTTAATGTTGTTTTGTTTTACAACATGATTTTTCAGGAACAAATTAACAATGTTAATTGAAGATACACTATATATGGTATGTGGTATATTGTGTAATCATCAAAACAAAAAAGAAAATAATTATCATTAGGGACATTTTCTTTCTAACCTAAGCACCTATTAGCTTCATCCTGTCCATCTGTCCATTCATTTTCATTCTCCGCTTTTACTGAACAGATTTTCATAATATTTGGTATTTAGGATTTATGGCCAAAGAGCATAAGAAAATCGCAAAAATGGTTGACATAACCCAATCAGGGGTACCAAATTACTGGAAACAAAGAGCAAACCTTTCCTCGTACATTGTATTTTCCTAACTTGTTTTTACCTTGATGACAGAGAGAAAGTTTGATTTTTGTGGGTTATTGCAGCAAGAATTGCTAGGCCATAAGCAAATGCCATAGACCAGATGTTGAGCCATTATCACACCTATGGCAACAAGGATAGGGGAAGATTCAGCCAGGAGCGGAGGATACAAGGATTTAGATAGACAATGGCAATAAGCAGGTGGGACTGGAAGGGGAAAATAGGAGAGGGAAGGGATTAAAAAATGTAATATTGAGATACCATTACGAAGTACATTGACCATTCGGTATGTTGTAGAAAACTTAATCAGGAAAAGATGACAGTCATTCATATTAGCATATCATGTCATTCTTTATTTTGACTATTGCCATATGGTTCACATGATTTCATCAACTAAGTATATTTAGTGAGATCTATAATTGATAGCCAGACATTATGAGCAGAAAGTAATACATGGCATATTTGGATGTGGCTTATATGTATCACACACAAACATACAGGCATGCACAAACTTACAATAACACACAAACTTATGAGAATAGAAATGCACACAAACCAAACACACCATACATTCACCCAAACATGCACATTGTTTTGGAAATTTCATAATTCAGGTCAAACTGAAGTAAAAAGTTTCTATCAAGATGGATCATTTATCCACATCCAATTGGTCAAGTTTGATGCAAATACTAGAAATTGCTTGGCCAAACATGCTGTTTCACTAGCCTCACATATGCTGCCATAGTAATATCAACAACATAATGCTGCAGCTCTCCAAGTAAACATTGGTCAATGTGTGTTGCTTTCAGTTTGTCCTCCTGAATTATAAAACATTTCCAAAATACCATTCATACAAATATATATACACACATAACAGGCCCTGCCCCTCATGGGACCCAACTCCATCTCTCTGCTTCACTAGGATATTATATTTTAACTAATTTTAATATGAACCTTATAAATACAGTTTCATAATCTGATGTACACCAATAAATAAAAGGTACTGTATTTTTAGATAAATATGATGTTCAGCATTCTAGTATTATGACATCATCATATATTTACGTTGTTGGTTGAAATCAACAGCATCACAATAAAATTCATTCTTTTCATATAGGAGGAAGAATATAAAAAAAACTATCCTAAAAATGTAAATGTTCGGAATTTCAGAATTTGCCTGTCAGTTTTACCCAATGACCAATTATCATGCTAAATTTCAGCTTGGTAACACATTTAAAAGTGATTACGTATATAAAAGAAACAGCTACTCATGATACACAGATTCATAGAGTAGACTCTCACCACCTTTTTCAACTTCACATGCTTGCAGTTCCCGAATTTGCACTTCACAAGAAAATTTTTTTATGATCATTACTTGTTTCGAGCAGATTATTTGCATTTAGCATCATGCGTTTGCAATGACAAGCGTGAACTCCCTCTCCTTTTTTGTTTTGAAGTTTAAACTTTGGTGCCCTAGAAAAGGACATTATTATTGTATTATATTTATAATGACCATTATTAGCAGTTTTTAAAGTAAACAAATACCTCTCAACTTAATTATTTTGTCGCTCAGTTTGAACTTACCACCAATGCCGCTAGTTTCAACGACAAAACTAGTTTAAAATTTAAAGAAACGCCATCATTTTGGAACTTAAGGTTTTCATTTGCTATTACCTTTGTACATATTTGGAACATAATTTAAGGAAATGTTATTTTGTTTTATAAGGGTTTCACTTTTATCAGGAATTTTTAATGAAAATCTAAGAATCGCTATCATCTTGTAAACGTAAGATTTTCTGCTGCATATTTTGAACAAGATTACTAAAAGAAATGTTATCACTTGCTTACGCTAGGTTTTGATTTCCTGTTATGCATTTTGAAAGTAATTAATAAAAAAAATATTACCACTTTATAATGCTAGTGTTTTTTTGCAGCTTGGAAATGTTTGTTTCAGAACCTAAGAAAACATCTGTGCAACACATACTCAACATTCCATTTCAGTATTTAATCCATTTAAATGAAAGCAACGAAAATCGCATGAGAAAATGTGCTGGAGATAAACTGCACAATTGCCGGGTTTTAATTTGCTATTGCATGTTTTGAAAGTAATTAAAAGAACTTTATGATGATAGGTTTTCATTTTGTAACGTTTTCTTTTATTTTATGTTAAACTGCATTATTTATGATACAAACGTGAATGTTTTTTAGATTGAATGGGAACCTTACTTCCATTATTATAACATGTCTTATGGGGAAATAGGATCTGCACTTTGCGAATTTGCATTTCGCGTCAGTTTTCTGGAACCGATTATTCGTTCAAAACGTTGGTGTAGTTACATCCTTGAAACCGCCACATTGGGAGAAAACATGCTATATAAATTGGTTAACTTATGGGGTAAATTTATATATATATGTCTATATATATATATATATATATATATATATATATATATATATATATATACACACACACACATATATATATACATACATACACAGTAAAACCCCTTATTTACACTTTTCTAGGGACAAGGGAAAAGTGTAAATTGCGGGAAAAGGAAAAATAGTTAAACTGATTTTACATTTAAACTCGCTCATTTGTTACAGTAAGACTAACAATAAAATCAGTGTTAAAAGACCTGAATTTATAAAGAGTATATCTATTTATTCATTTACTTAACCAGCACATGTTTTTAATAATAATAATATTAAAATGTGTTTCCATTACATTCCCCACGTCACATTTGTCTGGAAAATTGTACATAGATTTAGGTATACAGTGTAAACCACTTAACACGAAAACGGATAACGCGAAATATCGGTTAACACGAAATTCAAGCTCTGTCCCTACCGGTGCCTATACATTTCAACGTATATTAGTTCGTTTTACGCGAAATGGTTAACAAGAAATTTCGGTTAACACGAAAAATTTTTTCGGTCCCCTGAAAATAAATCCCCATCAAATTTTGTGGATAACACGAAACGACCAACTCGTTTCTTAACATAAAAGTATGAATATTCTCACAACCACAGCTGTACCTCCTCCTTCCCCCTCTCTTTTAATAGGCATGGTCATTAATAGACCTCAGAGAAACTCTCGCACCCCCGTTGAAAGGGTTGCTACCGAGATTTCCTTGGCAGCAATAAACTAAATTCTGGGAACTACCATATTCGAATGAAAGGAAGGATTTGGAGGTGCATATTGTTATCTGTACTGTACCTTCCCTTTTCCCGTCTTTCAATACGCTCAACTCCTCCCTTGCTCTCGTCTCTACACCCATACGCAGGACAGTTCTACTCAGTTGATTCCGTTGATTCTGAATTTCCGTGTGGAACGGTTAGCGAACGTGTAACGAATCTGTGAGCGAAGTTCTTCTTTCTTTTTCGGGATCGTTTTCAGTTGTGATTTTATATTCTTATATAAGATAAAAGACCCACATAAAAATGGCTGGTAAATTGCGTAAGCAAAAAGCAATACCGCTGAAAGTGAAAATGCAGCTCCTACAAGCGGTTGATAACGGTGATAGAACCAAAACGGACATCTGCAAAGAGTTCGAAGTTCCCTTTTCAACTTTGTCAACAATTATAAAAAATCGTGATAAAATAACATGTGTGTTTGAGAGAAGCATGTTTGAACCGGAATGGAAGCGTCTACGCAAAGCACGAGGATTTGGAAGCGGCGCTGATCATCTGGTTTAAGCAAGCAAGAGCCCAGAATGCTCCAATTTCTGGTCCTGTTTTGATGGCAAAGGCTGACGCTTTGGGATCAGAATTGGGCATTGAATTCAAGTCTAGTCCTGGATGGTTGGAGCAGTTCAACGTGAGGAAAGGGATAATTTTTAAGAGTGCTTCCGGCGAGTCGGGAGACGTCTCCCGTGATATGACATGTGGGTAACTTCTACCTTTTATGAAATTATTGAAATAAAATAATTTTTTATGCATAAATGTATTGAATAAATTATAAGGTTTTCATTATTATAACTAAAAACTGTGCTGTTTCCATCGCATATTTGTTATGTCAAGATTTATTTACGAGCTTATATCAATATCTCAAATCAGTCTCAAAAAAGGTTATCATAAATTCGTTTAGCACGAAATTTGGTTAAGACGAAATGTTTGCGCTGGTCCCCCACATTTCGTGTTAAGCGGTTTCCACTGTATTTAGTTCAGGAACATTTTTTCGAAGCTTGAATATTGTTATGACTTTTTAAAAATTCATATCATAACTTCGTCGGATTCCTCTGTTAACCTGGGATTTGGAAGAACCTTTTTTCTCAACATAATCAACATCCTTTTGGTCACCCATTGTTAAAATAACAGATGGCTAAAACCTCGCTAGGTAGGTACAAAGAATACTCCGACACACTGATAGCTTTAATTCAATAACTAATGACGAGTTCAGCCACTGACTGAATTCAATCTATTCCTGCCTCAGACCCTCGCATGAGAAAATGTGCTGGAGATAAACTGCACAATTGCCGGGTTTTAATTTGCTATTGCATGTTTTGAAAGTAATTAAAAGAACTTTATGATGATAGGTTTTCATTTTGTAACGTTTTCTTTTATTTTATGTTAAACTGCATTATTTATGATACAAACGTGAATGTTTTTTAGATTGAATGGGAACCTTACTTCCATTATTATAACATGTCTTATGGGGAAATAGGATCTGCACTTTGCGAATTTGCATTTCGCGTCAGTTTTCTGGAACCGATTATTCGTTCAAAACGTTGGTGTAGTTACATCCTTGAAACCGCCACATTGGGAGAAAACATGCTATATAAATTGGTTAACTTATGGGGTAAATTTATATATATATGTCTATATATATATATATATATATATATATATATATATATATATATATATATATATATATACACACACACACATATATATATACATACATACACAGTAAAACCCCTTATTTACACTTTTCTAGGGACAAGGGAAAAGTGTAAATTGCGGGAAAAGGAAAAATAGTTAAACTGATTTTACATTTAAACTCGCTCATTTGTTACAGTAAGACTAACAATAAAATCAGTGTTAAAAGACCTGAATTTATAAAGAGTATATCTATTTATTCATTTACTTAACCAGCACATGTTTTTAATAATAATAATATTAAAATGTGTTTCCATTACATTCCCCACGTCACATTTGTCTGGAAAATTGTACATAGATTTAGGTATACAGTGTAAACCACTTAACACGAAAACGGATAACGCGAAATATCGGTTAACACGAAATTCAAGCTCTGTCCCTACCGGTGCCTATACATTTCAACGTATATTAGTTCGTTTTACGCGAAATGGTTAACAAGAAATTTCGGTTAACACGAAAAATTTTTTCGGTCCCCTGAAAATAAATCCCCATCAAATTTTGTGGATAACACGAAACGACCAACTCGTTTCTTAACATAAAAGTATGAATATTCTCACAACCACAGCTGTACCTCCTCCTTCCCCCTCTCTTTTAATAGGCATGGTCATTAATAGACCTCAGAGAAACTCTCGCACCCCCGTTGAAAGGGTTGCTACCGAGATTTCCTTGGCAGCAATAAACTAAATTCTGGGAACTACCATATTCGAATGAAAGGAAGGATTTGGAGGTGCATATTGTTATCTGTACTGTACCTTCCCTTTTCCCGTCTTTCAATACGCTCAACTCCTCCCTTGCTCTCGTCTCTACACCCATACGCAGGACAGTTCTACTCAGTTGATTCCGTTGATTCTGAATTTCCGTGTGGAACGGTTAGCGAACGTGTAACGAATCTGTGAGCGAAGTTCTTCTTTCTTTTTCGGGATCGTTTTCAGTTGTGATTTTATATTCTTATATAAGATAAAAGACCCACATAAAAATGGCTGGTAAATTGCGTAAGCAAAAAGCAATACCGCTGAAAGTGAAAATGCAGCTCCTACAAGCGGTTGATAACGGTGATAGAACCAAAACGGACATCTGCAAAGAGTTCGAAGTTCCCTTTTCAACTTTGTCAACAATTATAAAAAATCGTGATAAAATAACATGTGTGTTTGAGAGAAGCATGTTTGAACCGGAATGGAAGCGTCTACGCAAAGCACGAGGATTTGGAAGCGGCGCTGATCATCTGGTTTAAGCAAGCAAGAGCCCAGAATGCTCCAATTTCTGGTCCTGTTTTGATGGCAAAGGCTGACGCTTTGGGATCAGAATTGGGCATTGAATTCAAGTCTAGTCCTGGATGGTTGGAGCAGTTCAACGTGAGGAAAGGGATAATTTTTAAGAGTGCTTCCGGCGAGTCGGGAGACGTCTCCCGTGATATGACATGTGGGTAACTTCTACCTTTTATGAAATTATTGAAATAAAATAATTTTTTATGCATAAATGTATTGAATAAATTATAAGGTTTTCATTATTATAACTAAAAACTGTGCTGTTTCCATCGCATATTTGTTATGTCAAGATTTATTTACGAGCTTATATCAATATCTCAAATCAGTCTCAAAAAAGGTTATCATAAATTCGTTTAGCACGAAATTTGGTTAAGACGAAATGTTTGCGCTGGTCCCCCACATTTCGTGTTAAGCGGTTTCCACTGTATTTAGTTCAGGAACATTTTTTCGAAGCTTGAATATTGTTATGACTTTTTAAAAATTCATATCATAACTTCGTCGGATTCCTCTGTTAACCTGGGATTTGGAAGAACCTTTTTTCTCAACATGATCAACATCCTTTTGGTCACCCATTGTTAAAATAACAGATGGCTAAAACCTCGCTAGGTAGGTACAAAGAATACTCCGACACACTGATAGCTTTAATTCAATAACTAATGACGAGTTCAGCCACTGACTGAATTCAATCTATTCCTGCCTCAGACCCTTTCAAGTACATTGTAACATGCACGCCTAATGTGTCTACAATGTAATAAGTATCACTTAACAGACGCGTGTAATGTATGGCGACTTTTCAAAACGCGATTTTACGATCTTTTAAAATCAATAGTACTTGAATATATAATTATTATATATTATATTATACATAATTTTAAAAGTTAACTTTTTGAAAAAACACATATTAAATTACAAATTAACTTCAACTAATTACAAACTGTGGGAGTCAAGGGGCAGAATTTGAGTGGAAAAAGTAAAAAAATGATAGGACCAAACTTGAACACCTTTTCAATAGCATTCATACTTGGTTCAAAGTAAATAGCATAAATAGTATTTCCGTATCTAGGTATGCTGTTTATGCTCTGCTAGTATGATTTACGTATGAGGTTTTGAAGTTTTCACCCAAAAGAGTTCATATGCATTTCCATCTCTAAGTACGCTGTTCCTGAGTAGCATCGTAGTATCTGCTAGCTGCTAAAAGGCTCAAGTGAGTGCCATTTTGAAAAGAAAGAGTTCACATTTCTGTCTCTAGGGGTGCCGTTCCTACTCTGTCACCAGTTTCAAAATCTTCGTCCAAAAGAGTTCTGATGTTTTTGCAAAGCTAAGCCGAAAAATGTTAAAAACTGTTGGGAATCGCATGCTAAATTCTTTTTATAAATTGGAAATTCTAACGTAAAATGGCGCGAATAGTGGGAAAACTTAAAATGAAAGTGTAAAAACAGGGTTATAGTTACATTGGAATCATAGGAAAATTGACAGGACCTAAAAAAATCTTGTAAATAGCGGGAAAACGTACATTCCGATAACGTAAATACAGGGTTTTACTGTATATGCTTTAATATTTGATAAATGTAAAAACGTATTGGAATAAAGGTTATAGAAAATTTAATTTTCAACGTTTGTTCGAAACATTTCCCCATATAATGCATTGTTAAGATATATTTTTAAAACTAATTTTTAGCTGGCATTACCTACCAATGACTACTGTTAACAAATGACGCTTAATTACATCTTAGAAACACTCCTTTTTATTTTCTTACTTGCTGGAGTTTTGGGGCTATATCCAATATCAAAGATGTCTGGGTGTGTCTCTGTGACCGGAATTTTGTGGGTGCTTTAACTCAAAAACTATTAATCAGATCAACGTGAAATTTTATATTTGACATTTTTGTTAAAGGCACAAGAACTGATTAGTTTCTAATAAAAACCGGTCAACCGAAGTGGGTGTTCACTCTTGTCACTTCCGTTTTTTGAAATATTTGCTTTAATATTTGATAAATGTAAAAACATACTGGAATAAAAGTTTTAATTTTCTACAACCTTTGTTTGATACATTTTCCCATATAATGCATTAAGAGGTATTTTAAAAACCAACTTTGTAGCTGCCACCACCACGCCACCTACCGGTAACTATTATAAACACTTTGCGCTTAGTTACATCTTAGTAGTGCTTCTTTTTGTTTTCTTACTTGCTGGAGTTTTGGGGCTATATCCAATATCAGATGGCTATGGTTTGAGTTTATTTCTGTTCTTTGTAGTCTTTAAATTTTCCTCGCAGGGCCTTAAAATATTTATCATCGTTTAACCTATTCGGAATTTTTTATAAATATTACAGGTATGGAGAAAGACATGGTGGCCACATCAGATTTTTTTTCTTTTGACCTTCAGAACCAATTAAAACTTTTTACATAGGAAGTAATGAGAAAATAATTTTCATTTTATGAGTTTTTGCCTAACGAACAGTTTTCATGGCATAAATTAAGTTCGTAAAATGAGGGAAGGCTGTATATTATAAAAATGTAGTAGTAGTAACTGAATTTTAAGTGCGTCGACTGCTATGGTCATTTTGCAGTCATCAACTGGACACACAAAGGGAGGAGGGAAACCTGGTGCCAGCATTAGCTTAATCTTTACGAAAAGCACCAAGAGTAACATCCCTTCTGAAGGATGGAATGCTGACCTTGCGTGGTCTCCTCAAACCACACCAATGGAGCTGGGCGACTTCGGAAAAAATCCTTTCGCAGGATTCGTGCCCCGTCCCTTCAAGTAGCACTACACCACCGGCGCCCCCCATATTATAAAAATCTTAACAAAAATAATATTTAAAAGGATGAAAACAAAAAAGCTTTAATTTAAAACTTATAACAATTCCTTACAATCATTCACCAATGATTTGCATCCCTTTGTCAGTTATTTCTAGGGAAGTGGTCTCAATCTCATCTCTGGTTAATATTCTTTTTTGAGTGTATGTACATATATTGTGCAGTTTTTGTGATTTACATGTATCTCTTCAATACCCCCATCAGCTCGCCAATTTGGTGTCCATTGAACACCTTGTTGCCACTTTTATCACTACTTTTCCTTAAGATATTATATACACACACACAAAAAGAAAAATATAACTTTCAACAAATTTGATTCGATTTGTTCACTCGAACTCGAGGTGACCAATTGGTCTCATGCCAGAAAATATTTGATCCAGTGGCAGATTTAACCCTTAAGTGCAGATCAACAAGTATACTCGTCAACCAGTTCACATGCCATGGGATAATGAATACCCTAACAGCATGCCGATGTTAATCATTATCCTATATTACAATTAATTTTAAATTTTTTCTATGAATTTCAATGTGAATAAATAAACTGCCAGCAAAAATACCCTCTCTTAAAGCTTAAAATGGGATTTTAATGTCTCCATGTCGAGGGATTAAGGGAGGTTGCACTTAGCACGCATGAACCCAGCTAAGGGGTCCTGAAAAATGTTTTATATAAAATTTCAGAAAGATTACATATTGCAATTTAAAAATCACGAAGAAAAACTCATCTTTTGCACAGCAATATTTTATTTTCACTGGATGGCGCTTGTTAGTTTGGTATTGGCTTCTCTGCCTTTCTTTCTGCATGTCCATTTGTTATTTTGTTACCCCAATATTGTGCAACTTTGTTCTTTCCTTTTCAGCACAGATATATCAAAGGAATGCTGTTTCTACAGGTATACCTCGTGATACACTTTTGCCATACGCTGTTTTTGGTTTTACACTCATTACACTCTGACTCTACCTCTCAATACACTCACTTGATTCAGACATATGCTCTTACAAAACCCGGTGAATGAAGAGCCTTTCTCTGTCCATTCGAAAGGTTTCAATGCGAGCAATGAAAAATAACTTTGTTTAATTACATACGAACTACTTTTAAATTGTTTTCATATTCATTTCATGTGTTGACGAGTTTCTTTTTGCCCAAGGTTCAGCAGACTACAGCCAGTTTTCAATCCAAGATCGTGGTGGTGACATACTGAATTTGTGCTGAAGTTTTTACCTTATAAATTTGAAATGTCGTAAGCAAAAAAATTAAATCAAAGTATTTCTCTTAATTAAATTGGATATAATAAATCGCTTTGAAAGTGGACAAGAGCACGCTGCTATAGGTCATGCTCTTCCTCTAGCTCCATCGACTGTGAGAACTATTTGCAGAAGCGCTGGAAAAATTAAATAGTGTGTTCAGGGGACTATTCTTTTAACATCAACTGCGCTGGGGAGGCATAATCAAAGTGAAACACTGATAGAAATGGAATGTTTGCTCAGTATATGGATCGAAAATCAAAATATTACACCTGGTTCGAATGTTTAGCATAAGATGGCACACAGTGTAATTTGTAGGGATGGGACGGTTCCATATTCTCCCAGTTCCGGTTACATGAATCTGATCCAGGTTCTCGGTTCTGATAGGTTAGTAATGCTTTTTGATACACCATGGGAAATTCTAGCTTTACAATAGCGGCATATAGCGTATTTGTCGTTTGTACTGTCAATTCTGAAGTTGTTCCAAACATCCGCCATGGCTTTTTTGTTAGGGTTCACAATAAATAGGTTAAATTTAAAAATTTTTAAAATACTGTGGGGTATCTATTCAAAATTACTACACATCAAAATTAAAGTTATTTCTGTTAATAAGTTATAGTAACACTTCGAACTGATGGCTCTGACTCAAGATATTGCTTGAATTTTTACATTATAAAACCACACAGTTGCTAACCAAATATTGAATACCGGAATTTCAGAACCCATCATTCAATTTTTTGATAGATATTTATGCGGAACTATTGTTCGTTGAACTGATTCGTCGTCCTGAATTTGGTATGTGCTACAAAGCTCTTTTATCTCATGAAATAAAGGAAAGTCAGACTTACTTATCCCATTTGAAACTGATAACATATCCAGCATAAAAATATATTTTACGTCGTCATCGATATATGTATCGAAAATCAAATGCCGCCACAGAAAAATATGGTGGAGTAAAGCAGTGGCATTTCGAGTAGCATCTGCTTCAGAGTCCCAATCATTTTTAGGCATTCTTTACAATAAGTAAAAAAAAAATGCCTAATGTCAGGTTATGTCCGTCCATCTGTCCGCATGTTTCATTTCATAAACTACTGAGCAGATGTTGATGATATTTGGTATTTAGGACATAGGTGAAAAGAAACTAAGAAAATTATATAAAAAGTTTACGTGGCCTTATCAGGAGTGCCACTTTAGAGGTGACAAATAATGATCTTTTCTTTATATTTCGTATAATAAAACATAACTAAACAGTCTTTAAAGAACTTCGTAGAACTAATCAAATAGCATGTTTTGTTTAATGTTTTTTAATTGTTGTCAACAAAAACAATCTTCGTGACAACAGACGTAAAAATATCTCATGTAAAAATTAATTTAATTTTCTTTCGTGCGCATGCAACATTTGGTAAATGAAGGGAAATGGATTGTCTACGACAAATAAGTGACTGTAGATGTCTATTTTCCTTACATATACACAGTGATAATAAGTGAAAAGAAATGGATTATCTAGGATGAAGAAATGAACATGTATTTTCTTTATGTATACACAGCATTTGTAAGTGAAAAGAAATGGGTAATTTACGACAAAGAAATGAACGTGAACACAGAGATTACATTGCTACTATTCGAGTGAGATAAGTTTTAAATAATTGTCATTTGTTCTATTAATTACAATTGATTAGGAAAGTAGTCGGCGAATCAAAAATTCGCCATTTCCCTGGCATCACCTGTGGCATTTCAGTTCATAGGCATTATACTAAGCCATTAATATAGAACGCCTCTGCCTCGCATGTATGCATGCATAATGTGCATCTTTCCACTCTTGTTTTTTATTAACCCTTTCACGACCGGAACGCCCGAAAACGCCCGTAATTACGGCTGCTGTGATCAGCCGAAACGCCCGAAACCGCCCGAAAATGCCTCTTTCGAAATTACCTCCGAAAACTCGGATTGGTCGACGTATCTCGTGTAAATGGCTTGTTTCTCATGTTAACAAAAGAATAACGAAATCAACTAGATTGTTGGCATCCTTTTTGAAGTTTGCGTACACGTGTTTTTTCGAAGTTTTTGATCAACATTTTTTCGGTTTTCTTTGCGAGTAAAGTCACCCCAAATGGCTGACGATAACTCAAATTATGCCAATTTGAATTGGAGTTTGAATTCTGATGATTCAAGCGATGAATTCTTGGGATTTAAAGTGGAAGACAATAGTTTCGGTGTAACTTCAGGCAATGCTCGACGAGGTTTGGAAGTCAGACATCGAAGTGTCTGATTTTTCGGATGATGATAGTTTATCCGGAGATGAAACGCAAAATATTTTGTCTGATGAGGGAGATTCATGCTAAACTATCATAATGCTGTCTTTAACATAAAAGAATTTTTTTCTTTAAATGTCTTTTTTAGTCAATAAATAGCCTTCTAAGTGAATGTTGTATTGTTTTACTAAATCTGTCCGTAATTTTGGCAGCCATCTTGGATTTCTCTGGACTTTTGGGGTCAGACTAACTACAGCGTCTCCGGTCTTGAAAGGGTTAAAATAAGGATCGGACCTGAAGAACCAGATTATAAAGTCGGTTCCTGTTATTTTGGTTCTTCAGAGAATAGGCAGAACCGAGGAACCGATTGGCCCATCCCTAGTAATTTGCATTTTATATTGTAGTGAAATTGCTTAAAAATTATGTAATGCCCTTCCATAGGACAAATAGTATGTAAAGATATTTTGTCACCAATCTAAAGGACTGAAAGTCCTTATGTATTGTATTTTATTTATACTTGGATGATAATTGTATTGTATAAAATATGTACGTAATATGTCGTGCATGCTCTCTTTTCCCCTCCTACCTTTGACATGATTTTCAATGGGATTTTTGCATTCATTTAGAACGATTTTGTGCAACAAGACCCCTTTTATGAACTTATCTCTTGTGCTTAGCTGTGATTTTAATCCATTTAGGAACGTATCTCTTTTTATAGCATTGATCTTATGTAAAAATGTTTCACAATACATTGATTCGCGATACGCTCGGGTTTTTTGGAGCGCAACCTGAGAGTATTGTGAGGCATACCTGTATTCCATTAAATCATTTCATATTTGTGGGATGGTTATTTTTGCTTACAGTGCAACCTCTCTATGATTCCATAGAAAAATGATAATTAACAGGGGTCACAAAATGAGGTGGTTGTTAGATGATGTTTCACTATAAATTTAGATTGCAGGACCACCAATTGTTTAGCTCCATGTGCCTCAGAATGCTTAAATCCGCCATTGCCTGACTCTCCCTCTCTTGACATCCCTACAATAATCAGTACAATATACATTGCACAAACATTCTCATATACATGTGTCTGGTCTCACTACTCCTTTAAAGGAACTCCTATAGCTACAAAACAACAAAACTGCAGAAAATGTTTTCTGTACTTAAATGGTATTAATATATTGATAACCTCATATATTTGAAAATCAAACTTGACAAATAGTTATATCATACATAAATATCAAGTATTATGAGGATTGGTGAAGCATTATTGCTGGACAAATATTGCAGAAGGACATCCGAGGACTTGCAAGAGCTGGCCTTAAAACTCAATATATTATAATGTCACTGGATGCTAGTTATTTTTGGAAAATATGTTTGACACCAATGAGTGAACTTTAATTAAAAAAGAGCTATTTTTGAATAAATGAAGTTTGTGAAAAATCAACAAGAATAAACTACTTTTCATTGTTGTGCTATACCGTTTTTTCATAGTTTCTATTCTGAAAAATGGTATGCCTAATTACAAAATATCATTCGATTTCGTTGAACTGTGTAGGCTCCAAAGCCATGCACATACAGACAGCATGGCAAAAACAACTTTTTTGGGCACCTAAAATATGCACTTCCATCAAAATCTCAGTAGATTTTTTTTCACAATTACAATACTTTCTATATATATTAAGTATACAAGAAAAAAGAAACAATTCCCTTACTGCCTTGATTTTCAATGTTGTTGGTTTGTATTTATGGCTAATCAAACTCTGATTATTATAACCATAACTCCTTTCACAATAAACCCACAAGGGAGTAAGAAAACCCAATGCAGGCATTAGCCTACTTGTAACGAAGAGCAACAAGGGAATAAACTTCTTCACGTCTAATCCGAAGGGCAGAGCGCTGACTTTTGCTGTCTCCTCAAACCACACAAGTAGGAGGAAAGACAATGCCAGGTTGAAAAATCTGAACTCCACTGGATACGAACCTGGGACCACTGCGTGGAAGGCCAACTCTCTAACCACTCTGCCACATCTTATTTTAAATGTTTTACACTAATATTTATCATGAAGCAATAATGAAGTTAGTACCTATGGCCATAAAATTAAAAATGCTAAGTTTTACTAACCCCTGACACATTCATACTTATTAATTACTTCTGAGCAATGGATACAACTTAATTAAAACTACTTACCATCACAATTTTTAAAAAAATTTGCAATACTAACCAGACATTCTTCGTTACTTACTAATCCTAAGCAAGAAGTTACATCATGACATATTATTGCAACATAAGAACTATTTTCCATTTCATTTTTGTTGAGCAAAAATGTAGCATTCCTAATAAAATTAAATAAAACTATGATTACTGTTATAATATCTACAAATTTTGTAAAAACGTTTTACAAAAGTTTGTGTGTGTGTATATATAATAAGAGGAATTTTCAAAACAGGAGCCTTTAGTTCTGATTATATCGCACTAACCTAAAGCATGATATAATTTAAGAAAGATAACATAAGAATAAATATATTTAGCCTAATACCCATTACTCAATACCATCTCCCCAAAATAGTAAGAATACAATAATGTTATCTTGCAACAGAAAATTTGAGACTATCTATAATGCAAAAATTTTGGTAAAGTAAGGATGAAGCCTGAGGACACACATTAGACATGGAACAAGAATTTATCAGGTAAGACTAAAAACAAGGATATTAATGGCTAATTATGATTACTCCCTTTCCCATTATTAACATTTTAGCTTAAATGTCCCAAATATAAAGAAAATTAAATTTGACACTTACTCTTACCTTGCTTATGGTACCCAGTCTGTTCTCCCTGTCCTTTGAAGATGACTGTAAAAAGAAAAACTAGATAAACAAAATGCATAAATTTTTTTAAGTAAATTTATACTGCTTTAGGATATTACTTACAGTGCTATTCTGATTTAAAGACTCTACTTGCTGCATTTCCTCTTCAGTCCTAAAAAGAAAAAGATACTTAATAACAATTAAGAAGGGATTAGCATAGAAAAGAGATTAATCACTACAATAAAACTACTACCCTTTACATTTCTCATTCACGCATCATACATGATTAAACAAAAATGGATAAAGATCTACATAAACCAAAGAACAAATTATCTGCCTTATTTCAACTGTTATGCTTGAAAATTTTGATAGAACTGCTGAACCAAAAAATAATACTCCTCTAAATACCAAATTACTGATCCAAGCATCTTTCAAGTATATAAAAGGTTAAAAATGCTAAAAAAAACAAATGCATCAAACTACTGTCTTGCAAATTAATGAATAGAAAATAGGATCACCTTAAATGCATTTGGTTAAACCAACCATATTTTCTAAGAAAACGAACAAACAAATACTTGAATAGCTATTAATGAAAATAAGAAATGACTTTCAGTGAGGATACTTTTGTAACATTTCACCAATATTAAAATTTAACATCCAAGGATGAATGAAGAATCTCACTCTCGCAACTGAGATCATAGTTACAATACCATAATTTATGCAAGAGTTATTTATCTGCAATAAAACATTTGAAATCAATTCAACTGTAACAATGTTTTCAATTATATCTCCAGCTCTATACTATCACCACCAAGCACACAAGAAAAATAGATAAAAGCAAAGATGCATTTTGACATCAGTTGATACTATAAAAACAAGGATTATGGTGATTCAAGAGATGGAGTCTATGAGTAAAGCTCTGCATTTTATCCTAGGATTGCGTTTTGTCAACATAAATGAGTCATCTCTCTAATGTGATGCCCTACAATAACTATAGACATTGCTTGCCTTAACTTGGCAATTCATGTCAACAGTTACTGAAAAGGAATTTCCTTTATTTTAAAATTAACTGTCCTTTCAAGTTTTAAACAGCTCGTTGCTTTCAATAGGTGTACATGGCTATATTGTGAACACTTCATCTACGAACAAAAAAATTTCAAACACCAACAGACCACCTCCATGTTTGTTTATTCCATGAAACAAACACCTGAAATCACACATTGACTGTCAAATTATTGTATAAATCTCAAGTAATTTCCGCAACACTACAAATCTTTGAAACAAAACGAGCTCATTGGAAAAGTAAGGCATAACAATATATTTAAACAGCATAAACATTACTACATAGTCTGTTACACCTACATAAAAAATCATTCACACAGGATATTAAACCCGAGGATCTTAATTAAATGTAAACACGGTAGCAATAAATACCAGCAAAATGAAGTTTAACGATGGGAAATTCGCTAAAACTTTCTACTTAACTGAAGTGCTTGCAGAAGTTCTTCACATAGAACCAGGTTGATGACAATGTTGTGATGTAATCATGCACCAAGTTAATCAGTTAACGAAATTGACAACACTAACCATTATCTTACTAATAGTTGCAAAGGCCTAATTGTTTTATCTTTAAAATCCACTTCGTTATAGAACTATGGCATGAAGGTAAGGCCAAAACTTGGACAAGGCCAGAGCCTAACATTACCAAGCTTCGAATCTAGTTTCCCACAACACACCTAAAAATTCTAATTCATCCACCCATTTCAATCATAACTTAATGACATGTATTGCCACTACCGAGCCTAAGTTCAACCAATTGCACAGCAGTCAACAAAATTACTCGTCAAAACATGCCGTTTCCCAAAAGATCCATATACATTACCTTTCAGACCAAATATGAATGCTGTCAAGTCTTCGGTCAAAAATGTATCCGCAACACCATTTGCCCACACTTTGCTACCCCCTCACCTCCGTTGATGTCGCTGTGCATCCCGCGATCAAAATCTGAGAACGTCAGAAAAGAAATTTTTTTCCCTCACTATTTGCAAGTATCTTTATCTCTTTGGGCTTCCCGATTAAGCATATGATGGAATGCCCATTAAATTATTTATTTCATTAAAAACAACGTCTACATAGGGTCTAGACTTAAAAAGAATTTTCACCGAAATTAATGTGCAGGCATTGGACCTGGTTCATTATTGTTTTATTATCAAAGAAACAATCCATTGCTCAAAATTTTCATTGGCCACAAAAAAAATCAGTTTTCGTGTTAATTACATGGGAGTCATTGCATTGATTTTTGGTGGGGTAGGGTTTTCTGCCTAGGAGGCAAGTCAACTTGTAAAACAACGACCACAATTTTCTAATAAATCCTTTTATTAACACTTATTTAAAAAAAAAAATCATTTAACTTCAGATATAGACTACTCAATCAAACAGAGTGACAACATAAAAAACAACACTCATGAAGGCCGTGGTTCCCAACGTAAAATTTTCGCCTTGTACATGGAAAAGCCGTTACGGCATAGATGAGCACAAACTTCACAACGCGGGAAAACATTAAATTGACAATTTTTTGCACAAAAATCACGCAATTTTCACCACGCAATATGCACAAAACACTAAATAAAATGAATTTTATATTTTTGTTATAAAGCTCTTCAACATGGCGGGCTTCCCACTCGAGGAGGAAAGCCGAATATGCAACCGACTAATAACGCAACAAATTGATCAACATGCATCGAAATTATTATCTCAGTTTAATCTACTGGCACCTAGGACCACGGTTATTAACCTACCTTACACTTAAAGATGAAATATAAACAGAAATTTGAACAAAACAATACACTACGCCTCGACTGTCGCTTCTCCTGGATGTTATGGCCGCCTTCCCTAGGATAGGAACCCACTCACTCACGTACGCTCTCAACTGCACATTTATTGTTCTAAGATTGAAAATATTATTTCAGTACCCTGAACTGGAGTCAGATGACGTTTGCTGGTGCCGTTGCAGATTCGGATGCCTCTTGATACCCATGATGAATATGGATCTAAAAACTAACGAACGGCAAGAACTCAAACAGCAATGGCTACGCAGCTCCACAACGGGTTGCTTGAGTGGTGAAAAATCCTTTGAAATTTCTAACACTCTCATTGGTCCATTCGGGTCACATGATCTAGGTGCCTTATGATTTTACTTATTTTACAGTATTTTCAAGTTATAATGATCATATAATTCACAATCCATCTCATTGTATACATTTTAATTCAACTGAAGGTCAAAAATCACAAAATTTTACAAAAATCAGCTTAAATTGGAGCGTAGTGTAGGAGCGTCACTCCTTTACCAACACAAGCTGAGCGAGTCACGTGACGTGAAAAGAGAATTATGGGAAAGAATTGTAAGCGGTTTCACATGGGTATTTTTTATGATCTGCTTTCGTTTAATATATTTACTTAAGGTTCTGTGAAGTAAGTTAATATCTCTATTTTAATCATTTTCAATATATCTCTGAAATATATTGAATTTGGAAATAGCCACAGTTTTCGTGCAAAACAAAAGAGCGGTGGGTACAAGATTGGAAAATTCTAAACGATTTGAAGTACCATACATTGTTTCCATTCATTATGATGCGTTAATATTTCCGCGATATAGTGGTTATTACAATATTAGTCTGAAGTTCGACAATTTTATCGACGTCGGTTTTTATTTAGTGGCGGAATCTATTATCTCATACAGTACGTTTGTTGTGACAGGTCATTTAAAGCGCAATTACATGAGCTTAATTATCTTTTATTTCCAGGTATTTGGTATGGTAAAAATCTAGTATTGAAACTAAATTAGTTTTGTAAGATAATCACAATGGTGCCTCTGGGACAACCGCCGTCATCTCATCCTTGCAACAATCCGCCTTCGTCTGTCCCAAGTTCTGGCGGTCAAGCCACTGGCACTACTAAATCTTCGAGTTCAGGGCTTGTATGTGGATGTTGTTATACAATTTCATTGATGGATTTGCAACTTAAGGAGTCAATCGTGTAAGTTTTGTTGTTCTGCTTTCCAGAAACCTAATTACACGCTGAAATTTACTCTTGCGGGTCATACAAAAGCTGTTTCATCAGTGAAGTTCAGCCCTAATGGAGAATGGCTTGCTAGTTCTTGTAAGTTTCCTACAATTCAACCTAGAATTATCAAGTTATAAGTTCGTCAATTTCAATAACATAGGAACTAAATATGATATTTTAGTCTCTTAATAGTCTTGTACTGGCGACAATTTAAAGAGAGATGTTTTGCATTTAAGCGTCCATTCCAGTTATATCGTTTATTCATATGAAACAATATATCATGCTAATGTTAAATGGTGAAAGCTTTCATTCCATAGATATTTAGTTGAAAGTTGTTAACAGTTTTTTCTGCATTTTCTTAAAAAAAGAGGCAGTAACCCAGCAATTACATCCATTGTCATTTTTATACCATAACAATAGAGTTGAGAATTTTCCTTAAAGTATTTTTAATAAGATTATTATTTGGTCATTTGAAATATGCAATGTTGATGTACTAGTTATGTATTGAAGTTACTTAAAGAAAATTTGCTTTTGAACGTTCCGTGTACCATTAAATATTTTAGAGAGCTAATGGAGTAATAATTAAGTCTCAGAGTTATGAAGAGCAGGAGTCTGCAAACGTTCCTGCCTGACAGACCACCTTGAAAGTTAATGAACGCCTGGGCAGGCCACATTGAAAGTTGTGAATACCTCAGTGGGCCACATTAAAGCTTACATCAAAAGATTCTGTAGTATTATAATAGTGAAAATCAAACAATTTTTTAGCATTATAATTTCAATAGTCAGGATTTTTTCCATAATTTCAATTGTCGGATATGTCTGTTAGATTAAATGGATCCCTTTCTCATCTTAATATTGTGGGCCATAGTTTGTCAACCTTTGATGTAGAGGGTACTGTAAAATTTAAGTAGAATGACTTTCCTAAAATTTTGGATAATTTTTCATTAAATTTAATGATGAAACTAGAGAAGTACTATAAAAGTCCTCATATCTACCTTGCTTGGGAACTGAGCTAGTGTAGGTAATAGAAGTTGAGTAATAAGTGAAACACTAGAAAAGTCCAAAATGAAAAATAATTTTACTGAAGTAAAGGTTTTATTTATATACCGTACTAGTACTAGCATTTCATCTCACCTTTAAAAAAACCCATTTTTCAAAGAGATATTTCATAATGGGAAATATTTCTTTAATTCAAATGATTTATCTGCACCGATTTTCGTTTTTTCTTTATGTAACAATAATGTAGTAAAACACTAATATTCGTAATTTTAGGAATATTATACTTTTCCACATTGAGTAAATAATGCCACACATTTCTGCCAAATTTTAAATTTGTAGCACATTTAGAAGTGAAATAACATTTATCTAATTGTTTAAATTTAAATAATTTTTAACAGTCGCAATAACAATTTCATGGATACATCGAAGTGTTTATTCATTTATATAAATAAGTTTAAAATTTCAGCTCCTTAACTCGCCCCGTAGTGTCTAAACATTTACCTATTTGTTTAAACTTTAAGAATTGTATCTGACCAACAAATTAAAATATCATAATATTTATTTGTTTATCTATTTAGTTTTTTTTAATTCTACCTATGAAAAATGTCAGTTCCATAGCACATTCAGAAATACATAAACCTTGAAAATTTGTTTAAACGATTTCGAATTTTTAGCGGCCGCATTGTAGAACTTTTTCAGTATTTTCATTTCTTCTAATCGTTCAAGTCTCAAATTCCTACAATGATTTTATGTAATTTTAATATGCAAATGATTAACGTGTTACTCTCATCCCCTTATTGATCAAATGAATAAAACAAGTGAAGATATAAAAATGAATTTTTATAACCAACTTTTATATAGTTAATACTTTAATATGAATCAACTCTGTAATATAATTATGATAACCTTTTTGCTTCCGTGGGCGTAAAATTTGCAGAAGTGTCTACCAGCTCTTGAGTGACGTGGGAGTGTCTCTATTTAAACTTTAATCTTTTTACAGTTGTGAGAATTGTAGACAGAAGTAGAGAACTCGATGACAAATGTAAGAATGTTTGGTATATAAGTAGTAAGAAGTTTGATAGTATCTTTTGTTTCAATAATGAAAATACTGACTTACCCATTCATATTGCTTAAAATTAACGAAAATGTATTGCTAGTTCAGAGTAATTCAGCTTTAGATACTAGTAGGAGTAAAAATTGAATATTTCATATTTTAGTCACCTAAATGACAAAAATAATAAATTGCTCTTTTCCTAACATCACATCAACCATTCATATAAAACCACTGTATAAGTATAGTTAGCTGAAGAATTGCTAAGCTACAAAACAACACTTTAAAATGTTTCATTTAAATTTGTTCAAATTAACATCCTTTACAACAGTATTACCTATGTTAAATACAGAAAAAAAGGAATATGATACTAAAATGTGAGGGCTTTTAGAAAAATGCCAGAACAACTGGTCTTAAAGGCCTATAAATAGAAAAGATTTCATCCAAAGTAAAAAATAATCCAAGTGAGCAGTTCCAAAGAATAAAATTATGTTCATGGCACAAACTACATAAATATAGTCATCTAAAGTAGTGTTCAAATGAATTTTCAATGTGAACTATTCCGAGAAGGTGGCATTAATGATTATTAATAGTATTGCAATACGAATGTGATTATAATGTAATAATAATAAAATGCATGTATAAGGCAATATTATAAGAGGAGAGAAAAGAATTTAATAATAATAATAAAATTCATCAAAAGCTTACATATACCTTGATTTTCCAGAAGTATTTCTTAATGAAACTCATAGGGAAAACAGTTTTTAGAATAATCTTAAATGAATAAAGATAAAAAATTTTAAGATAAATGAAAACACTACCAATAATAATTACAATAAATAAAAATCTACAATTATTAGCAGAAATAACCCTCCAAAAACGTAAGAATGCTTATGTCAATACAAATCCACGTTAAAATAAAGTTCTCTTACACCATTAACAATTACAATAGTTTGTTTAATCTTGTTGCTATGATTGACGCTAGTCAATCTTCACATGCGATTTTAAATACACATTTATCGCACTGCCAAACAAAGGATCTGGTGGCCAAGGTGACTAAATCACTCGTTTTACGCGACGTGAGGTGGTTCGAACCCCGCAAGTAGCTTTGGATTTTTTTCAGATTAGATGGGTCCAAAATAAATAAATATATATATATATAGTGAAGTTAATATAAAAGCTGGTAAAAAGAATGAATTCCAAGGAAGTATATTGTCATTGTGGAGGATTCGGAAGGATGTTGGCTTCAAGTACAAACATATGGTGGATGGGAGGAAATTTTTAATGGAGAGAGCAGATGTTGTGGCTGCGAGGGTTGTCGCATTTCTCAGGAAAATGAAGAACTTAGGAAACTCAGGGGAAAGGAGACAAATATTTTACCTGGAAGAAACTTGGATGAATCAAAAATAATAACTGAGCACGGCATGGGTTGGCCCTAACAAGGAATGGAGGTTGAAGGTTCCAGTTGGAAAGGGGTCCAGACTAATTACAGGCCATATTGGGTCAGCTAAGACTGGATTCCTTGAGGAATGCGAGCTCGTTTTTAGATCTTGTTGCTATGATTGATGGTTGTCTATCTTCCCACGCGAATTCAAATACATTTATCGCACTGCCAAACAAAGGATCTGGTGGCCGAGGTGACTAAATCACTCGTCATATAGCGACGTGAGTTGAGGTGGTTCAAACCCCACAAGCAACTTTAGACGCGGTCCAAAACATTTATATATATATACTAGTAGTTGGTACTTGCATTCTGCAAGCATATCATCTCAACATAACAAAACTTTCATATTTCATCATTACAAATATTTTTTTAATTTTAAATATTTCACCTCCGGAGTGATTTTCGTTTTTTCTTTATGTAAAAATAATAGACTAAAACAATCCCAAAACTTTACAATTTTAAGAATATTATACTTTCCCCATTATGCTAATGCTACACATTTCTACCAAATTTTAAAGTTGTAGTACTTCTAGAAGTGAAATAATATTTTTCCAATTGTTTAAATTTTTAACGGCCGTCGCAATATGTTTATGGAGAGATTCAAATGTTTATTTGTGCAAATGCACTAGTCTGTACATAACTTGAAAATTTCAGCTTCCTAGCTCATCCCGTAATGTCTAAACAGTTATCTATTTGTTTAAACTTTAAGAATTTTTAACTGCCAAACAAATTAAAATATCAAAATTTGTATAATCCCTATTTCGTTTTTTTAAGAATTCTACTTATAAAAAAATTACAACTCCGTAGCGCATGCGGAAATCCATTAACCTTGAAAATTTGTTTGAACAATTGCGAATTTTTAGCGGCTGCATTGTTCACTTTTTCATGATTTTCGTTTTTTCTAGCCGGTTTTGCACAAAATCCTACATTGGAAAAAAAATTCGAATCTCTAGCACATCTGGAAGTGCCTAACATTAGTATCCTCCTATATGTTATATCCTCCTCCTCTGTAAGGAACGTCTATATATAATGATAACATATATATAGGATGATATATATAAAGTGAAGTTAATATAAAAGTTGGTAATGCACGCCCCTGCAATCAAACCCATGACGAAAATGTAAACATTAAGCAGCTTAAAATGTTAAAGTAGTGCTGCCATGTAATTCCTGAAAGTTTGATCAAAAAAGAAAGGAAAATGTTTGAGTTATAAGCATTTTTGTTATTCTCATAGTTGTTTGACAACGTGACTGGATCTCTTAACTTATTATTTGAATAGATTGCATAAAAGACTTAAAACAACACAAGTTTACATCATCATCATGCTGCTGTCCGAAGACAGGTTTCAGCAGAATCGCTGCCTCCATCTCTCTCTCTCTCTCTCTCTCTCTCTCCTTAGAAGCCTCTTTTATATCTCTATAAGTACTACCGTATCTGCCCGAATAGAAGCCGACCCCACGAAATTTTCCAACATTTTTTGGCAAAAAAAGTATTTTCGTAAATTTTATGCTTAAGTGTACCAGACATGCACGCACAACCTAGAATACATTATACATTACATCTATATAATTATATACGTTCCATGTAAAGTTTTATTAGGTATTATTACTGTTAATTATAAATATAGTCAACGCTGTTGCTCACACCTTACAATCAAATGTAAGTATATTTATTTATCTTACTGGAATTCAAACTGTTGCGCATCGAAAGCTGTCATCGAATTTGGCGTGATCGTCTACTTAGTCATTATACGCAATTTTAATAGATTCTATGAAAGAGGTTTCCAAGTTTTATTATTATTGCTGTTAATTATCAGATGAATTACAGTTAACTCCGTTGCTCACACCTTCGAATCAGACGTATCTTATGTTAGCGGAATTCAAACAGTTGCGCATCGAAAGTCGTCATCGAGTTGTGCGAATTGACTAAGCAGACGATATCGATATACGCAATTTTAATACATTCTATGAAAGAGGGTTTTAACATGCATACAAAAATGACAATGGCTATAGCAAAATATAAAATAAACAAGAAAAATTAATATGAACTTCTTTTATACTGTCGGCTCCTAACTTTAACGTACCTGCCATTTAAATGATCCGTAAAAGCTACGACGTCTGCTACATCTGAACTTTAAATCGCACCAAGAAGTGCAATTAAAACAAAGAGTTGAAGAAGTTTAGTGTAGTCAGAATTTGTAAAAACCTCTAATAAGACCGGTGTTGGTATCTTAAGAAGTAGTTGCAAATTATGATCAAAACGAATTTGCTGTAGCGTGCAATCATGCTATGAACCTGGTGGGTTGTTAAAACTCGATTGTTTTATATACCGCCGTTTCCTTTGGATAAGAACCCATTTACTTTTAACTACGTGTTAAAATAAACAAATAACCTTCAATAGCAATTTAAATTACAGCTCCGGGCAATCGCTGTAAGAAGGGAGCGTTTTTCAGACATCGAGTGCCTTATCAGTGGAATATAGGAGGTATGCTATGGAAACAAGACATTTTTCAGTGATGGCGTCGTACGAGGATGCCAAATTTTTCCTCAGGCTCGCATTTAAGCCGAGGGTGATTTTTTTCACGATAGATTTTGACAAAAAGTATCGGCTTATATTCGGGCAGATACGGTATATTCCTGCTTTATATTCTCTCATATTCCTATTCTTTTTCTCCCTCTTTCTCTTCTTCTGCTAATTTTGCCCTCTAAGATCGTATGCTCATGGAATCAAAATCCTGATAGTCATAGGCTTGGCAACCCGAAAATTATTTTAGTCAGACATATTAAATGTGTTCTAAAAATTTGATCTGAATCAGACAGAATGCCAAATTATAAGCAAACACCCAGACACTTCATTTTATAAATATAGAAACGAGAGGTAAAATAGATATTTTTATTGAAACATTTGAATTATCTGTTTAACAGTGTCTACACAATATTTTTTCTTTAAAATGGTCTCTTATTGTAACAATCAACATTCATAATTACTCCTTACATAATGAAACCAGCAGAATTTGCCACCTCTCTATGTGGGCCACTTTTCTAAGGTGGTAGTGTTTTTGTGGAATAGTCATAAGTCAAGCAATCTAAGCATGGCCTTGTAAGCTATAGTCTATTTTAAATGACTTGCTGAGTGAGATTTCGGCTCTACTCAGGACCGCACTTATGTGTCACTACTAAAAGGTGGGGTAGTGCCTCCTAACAAAAAGCTCAAGCTAGGCGTTGCTAACTCTACACTGGAACACACGTAACCTTTGGTGGGCATTAAAAGGGAATTTGCAAATGGAAATATTGTTTATCGTATTACACGTAGCACATGCACCTAATCAAACAAGTCAATTTTGCCAATTTTTTTTAGTTCTTAAAGATCTTAATTAAAATAGTTATTCAATGTTGAAATGTCTTCATATGCAATGAATACCCACTATATCCTTATCATCGGTGGGAAAAACTCCTTAAGCCATAAAAGTTTATAATAAACCCAATGCATTTCGCCCACTGTGTAAGCATTTAAGGGCGAACTTCTCTCGACAGTGACAAAGTTTTTATGGCTTAGGAGTTTTTCCCACTGATGATAAATCGAGCCATAAGTTATTCAAGCCACCAACCTTTACATTATATCCTTTATAAAGCATTTCATTATTTAGAGTATTTTTACATATACGTTATAAAGGGCACCCGAAGGATTGCGAGTCGTCATCGTCCTCAGTGTTGCTTTCCCCAAGCTGCACAATGATGGGCTCCAGGACATCCTCCCGTGTAATTTCTCTCCCGAAGTCAATATCCTGCAGCCTGTCAGTAAGACAAACACATGAAGCCCAAAAATTTCAATGTTACTAGGTTGATTGTCTGTAAAACATATTGTAACTAAATACACATCTGAGCAGTGATGCCATTAAATTCTCTCGCAACTTCAGAAATGCATTGCAATTCATACCTGGTGGACGAGACTTTACAAGTCATTCGTCTTGAATGATGAATTATTCTCTGCCACGTGTCTCTTCACCTGCGACCAGATAAGTTCAATAGGATTATATTGGCAATGGTAGGGTGGTAGCCTTATCACTGCATGACCTTCTGCTGCAGCCTTCCTATCGAGCTCAATTTTTGGTGGCAGGCTTAAATGCCTGTACCAAAGCCAGTAGCTCATCTGGTTACAGCTGTATGGTATTCCTTGTAAAAGTAGCCACTTTCTAATATCTTTTTTTTTGGTAGACGTTGTAGGTCTATCCACAGTGATGGATTTGTAACTTGCATTATCCATTACTATTATTGCATTTTTAATATCTCGAGCCTTAATCACCTCCAGGAACTTCTCAAACCTGAAAAGAAATTTTGAAAACAATACATTTAATGTATAAACATAAAATGAATATGATTAAAATACAAATACCCTAAGATGAAATCTCCAAAAACATTAATAGAAAATATAATTTAAATTACCATTTTGTGAATACAGTTGCATTCATATCAGAGTGGTAATCTTCATTTTTCTTTCCCTTAGATCTAAAAACGAGCTCGCATTCCTCAAGGAATCCAGTCTAAGCTGACCCAATATGGCATGTAATTAGTCTGGACCCCTTTCCAACTGGAACCTTCAACCTCCATTCCTTGTTAGGGCCAACCCATGCCGTGCTCAGTTATTATTTTTGATTCATCCAAGTTTCTTCCAGGTAAAATATTTGTCTCCTTTCCCCTGAGTTTCCTAAGTTCTTCATTTTCCTGAGAAATGCGACAACCCTCGCAGCCACAACATCTGCTCTCTCCATTAAAAATTTCCTCCCATCCACCATATGTTTGTACTTGAAGCCAACATCCTTCCGAATCCTAAGCAACATGAAATACATCATTAAAATAAAACAATTATCCAGTAATTTTACTTATCTAATCTATCTAATATTATTAAATAAATATGATTACATTCTCGAGTAATTCTTTGAATTCTTCCTTTGCTTATGCCACAGGCTTCAGCCACTCTCTTATGCACTTTCTCCAAAGAGGTAATTGGACGCCCAAGTTCCTTCTCCTACTGAAAGTACTGCAGCACGTTGTACAGTATCTTCTTGGCTTAACTTCCAAGAATTGTAAATTTTTTATTCTCCATTGCTTACGAACTGGTTATGCAGTTAACGTAATGTAAATAAAATTATTCAGTAACAAAATAACTGAATAACTTTAATGAACTATGTAACAAACCGAATGAATAACATGAAAACTGAATTAACAGTGATTAAAAACAACAGAAGATGTTACTAAAAATCTCAACAAACATAAAATATTATACTGAGATAAAAAAACAATTGTAACTGCACAATTTCAGCGGCGTAAGCACGTGGCAACACAATACACTCATACATGATGTTGCCTCTAGAGAGACCCGATGGAGAGTGAGCTTTTGAATGCTTATGCTCCCCCTCCTTCTTTCCTGTTGGTTCGCTCAGTATCATCCCTGTCCACTTTCTGTTCTTCTTCCCCCTCATTCGCCAAGTCATAGAGTATAGTCCCCCTCCAACGGAACCATAAACAGATTTTACTGTAATAGGTTACTTTTTTGTTAAAAATGAACAGGCTGCACCAATATCTAAGCCTTGGATATTGGGAATTTGAATGTTTGAATTAGTTGTAACAAATTACAATAATTCTTTTTTTACTATTTTGGAATATTTCCACGAAGTGGAGCCTTTCCAAGTGTATTTGATTGGGTCAGTTGTATTATGCTTTGTTGGGATGATTTGAGTTGGTTTGTGTTAAAATGAGACAGTGAAGAATGATATACCCAAGGAATAAAATACAGTACTGAAAACGACTATGTACTTTCAAATTTAGGTATCAATCTTCCCTGTAGTTGATGAATTTTAACACAAACTACCCTAACACAACAAACTCAACCAACACACTCAAATTTCTGCGATCCAAGGATAGATGGAATAAAGTGATTCGAAGGTCCTATGCAGACAGGCATAAGCTGTAAAGTTGGGAATAATTTTGAAACGAGAAAAAAGATCCAAGGAAACTGTCCAGCTTGGAAGCCACTACTGTCTCTAATATTTGGTGTATTTCAGCTCACATTAATTTACCCTCTCCAGTCACAATTTATGTGCTGGATATCCCCAGTTTTGACCCCATTATTTTGCTAATGGCATGTTGAAAGAACATAAGTTCATAAAAATTACACAAGAAAGGTTTTATTTTCTTATTCAAATTTTAAAGAAATTTTTATTAAATAACATTTTTTAATTATAATTTTCCCTGCCATAAAATGTTTTCAGTTTTTCAATTTTATATCCCTTTCTTGGTGTTAAAGCATAGATTGTCACCAGTTGTAGAATCAACTCTAGATTGTGCAATTTCTTCTTCCAACTCATTATTGATTGAATTTGCCCTTTCATATGAAAGATCTGATAGTTCCAAAGCCCTAGAACTTTCAGATTCACTAAAAGAATCTTCACTGTTTACTTCTTTCATAGAGACATCTTCACTTGGACCAGCTTTGGTCATAACCAAAGATAATCATTGGAAAAAATCTGTTGTGGCCACCACATGGCTTTCTCCATACCTGTAATATTTCTAAAAATTCCAAATAGGTTAAATGATAAATATTTTAAGGAACTCGGAGAAAAATTTAAAGACATTACAAAGAACAGAAATAAACTCAAACCGTAGCCTTCTGATATTGAATGTAGCCAAGAAGATCCAACAATTAAGAAAATAAAAAGGAGCTCTACTAAGATGTAACTAAGCGCAAAGTTATTATAATAGTCGCCATGAGGTGGCGTGTTGGTGGCAGCTAAGAAGTTAGTTTTTAAATATCTCTTTAAAAATGCATTATATGGGGAAATGTATCAAACAAAGCCTGTGGAAAATTAAATTTCTAAAACTTTTATTCTAGTAGGTTTTTACATTTATCAAATCAAATCAGAAGTGACAAGAATAAACACCCACTATCGGTTGAGCGATTTTTATCAGAAACTAATCAGTTCTTGTTTCTTTAACAGAAATATCAAATATAAAATTTTGCATTTGTGTGGTTAATAGTTTTTGAGTTAGAGTACCCACAAAATTCTGGTCGCAGACACACCCACAGACATTATCAAGAAAATAGTCAAAACATGTTCAGGGGACCTTAAAATATGTATTTCCGTTGAAATCTCGAATCCGATTTTTTCAAGTCCCTCAATGATTTTATCAGAAATGTTTATTAATTTATCTGTGGAAATTTTTTCTTTCGCATTTTCATCATCATGATCTTTTATCCTATGTTCAGGATTTAATGCCATTTCACATATTTCGCCAGCACCACCAGGGTATCACTTTCAACATTGTCACACTTCAATGTCACTTACCTCCAACATTTTAGCCAGATAAGAAGATATGCTTTTAGCATAAGCTAGTAATATAGACATTAACTTTTACTTCCTCATATATGTAGTATATTGACAAAGTATTGTTATCATGGTTTAATTTTAAACATGAATCTCCTCTAAATCAGGTTCATTATCAATGAACGTAGTTCTGCCCAGCATTTTTTAAAATTCCCAGTCTAACATCATCCCAAACACAAGAAACAGCCAATGCAACATTTTTCACATAGAAGTCTTTAAGGAACATTTCAAACTCTTGCCACCTTTGATAGCTCTCAGCATTTGCTACCTAAACTCGTTGTAACAGCACTTCAATGCCTGTAAATACCCTGATCCATGGGTTGTATGAGAGATGTGCAGTTTGGTGGTAAAAATATAGCATTAATATTGTCTGCCACAAAATGTTCAGTGCTAGGGTGTGCAGAGCAGTTATCCAAAATCATAAGTATCTTACAGTCATCAGATAGGCCTACAAATTTACAATGGGCATGGGATTCAAACACAAAATTGTTCTCAAATCAGTCAATTATTATTTCCCTAGTTATCCAGTCCCTTTCATTAGCACAATAATGCACTGTAAATAGCTGGACTTGCTTAAATGCTTGAGAATGAACGCTATTGTCAGTAATGAGTAATTTTGATTGATGAGTTCCAGCTGCATTCACACTTGCAAGAAAAGTTAGGCTATCTTTCATACCCATTGGTTCAGTGTTGTCCTCTGCTGCTAGCGTCTTTCATGGAGCTGCACCAGAGAAAAAGTTTCATCAGCATTATTCGTTTTGGAAAATTTGTGCTTGAGCCATGAGTAGAGTGGTTAGTCATTGGACAAGTCTGCTGCTGAATTAAAGTGTGCTTGTTTGCTACAACTCACACAGAATTTTACTTTTTAGTGCATACGAAATGTTTCATTAAAATTAATTTATAAATTTTTTCTGTTTTTAGTCCAAGATTAAAAATTACTCAGCACAGAAATGTGCTCAAAATCTATAAAACATTTAGTAAGATCAAGACAATTCCCATCATCTTTTATTTTTTAAGCATAAAATTCATTTTCATACACCGTGTGAGTTATTAAACAGCTGGCTCAGAACTCAAGCCATCCATCATGGGCATTGTACTTTTTCAGAGGTCTTTTCGAGGTTCGTGCACGGAAGTGAATTTCAACCATCTTAAACCAAGTGACACCTTTCTTTATATTATAGAGCAGTATTTTTCAAATATTTTATCTTGCAACCCTTTGGAATGTCTCATGAACATGAAGTATATGTTCTGATTTGGTTTTTTAATTAACTCTCAATAAAAAGTCGTATTAACCCTAGAACCAGCCAGTGGGATCTTACAGACCCCAATCCCTACTTCAAATGTTTATAAAATAAAGGTACAGGGAATCCTCATTATGTCATTTCGATATAATATCTTTTCAATATAACACCGTCTGTGTGCACATACGACAAAATTTACATCAGAACACTTGCCCCTTCATGTTGTTCTCATACCTCATTCCGCAGTAACTTATGCTTTGACGGCATATTTCTGCTTTTTTCTTCATGATATGAACATTTTATTGCTGTATAAATCTCTTATAAATAATATATACCGTATATGCAGACATATAATTGACTTTTGAAGCTGTAAAAAAATTCCAAAAGCTTAGGTCGACTTATATGCCGAATATTAAATAACAGATTAAAAACATTCATATTTACAAAAACACTTGATCTTACGGCATAGGTGATCACCATTTTGAATCAGCTACTCCATTGTTTATATGCTGTCATTTATTTTACAAGAATTAAGATAATTATTTTTAATAGTTAATAAAAATTAAAATTTTAACTTTTGTTTTTATTACTGAATCTCAAAAATATAAATGATCTATTTGCAATTACAGGAATGAAGTAGAAATACATTCCGCCAATAGATGGCAAGACGGTATATGACTGATCTTTAAACAAATGATTTAATAACTCAACAATCGAAACTGCATTTTTTTGGACAAGGTGACATTTAGGTTTTAAAACACATAAAATTCGTCATATTCTTCATTCAAAGTTTATTTTAGCGAAAAAGTGGGGGGGTCGACTTATACGCCAAATATATGTCTAATCGTGTATTTACAATCCGAAAAGTCAAGGTCGACTTATATGCCGGCATATACAGTAATCGCATAATAAAATCACTATAAAAATATACGCTATTAATTTGCTTATTTATCGGCTGGAGTGTAGGATTAAACAAAGTGGGGGTGATATTTGAGCCTGCAGAAACCCCTGATTGAGTCCCCCACCCTCTCACCACTTGGAAGACATACCATCATCATATAAGAAATACAACTTATTCATTTCTTCTCTGATGATGCCTACAATGTAGGCGTCTACTAAATTGTAACAACAAACAGATTGGGACACGAAATGAGTCAGAGAGTTTCACCTCATTGACATCACTTGTTCCGTCAAGGAAGGTGCTTCATTGTGTTTCGACAAAGATTTTTTATTCTTTAAAACCAAAAAAATCCTTAAATATGTCTAAAAGACGTGAAGAAAGTACTTTGCCACAGAGGTTTTGTAAATCTATCGATTTGAATATTAAGTTGGAGGTGCTACGCTGTTTTGAAGCTGGAGAACATGCTGTGGACATTGACTGCATGTTGAATCTACCTTCTACTACTGTGAGAACAATTCGTTCAAGCTCAGAAAAAGTTAAGATCAGTGCAGAATGTGTGACCCCAAGGAGTTTCAATCCAATTATGAAGAGTCAAGATAAAGTTATGGAGGATATGGAGGCTCTGCTAAGCATATGGATTGAAGGTCAAAATCAGCTATCTATACCAGTTAGTTGTATGATGATCCAAGAAAAAGCCTGATCAATATGGCAAGACTTAAGAGAAAGATCAAGTGGAGAGAGAGGAGATGATGGAAATGATCCAACTAGCAAGACCACATTCACCGCAAGTCATTGATGGTTTGACCGATTTAAACTGAGAGTGGGCTTTCATAACATCCGAGTTACTGGGGAGGCGGCGAGCGCTGACACAGATGCAGCAAAAACATTACCAACAAAACTTTATGAAATAATCGAACATGGTAATTATTCTCCCAAACAGGTATTTATCGTAGACAAGACAGGTCTATTCTGGAAGAGAATGTCAATATGAACATACATTGCAAAAGGAGAGATGACCTCTCCCGGATTCAAATCAAGGAAGGACCAGTTTACCCTCCTCCTAGGTGAAAATGCTGCCAGTGATGCTAAGCTAAAACCTTTACTGATATACCACACAAAATCCGAGGCCTCTGAAGTGAAGATCAAAGAGCCAGCTTCCTGTGATGTGGAGATCAAGTCGCAAAGCTTGGATGACAGTGACTCTGTTTCAAGAATGGATCACTTTGTATTTTTCCCCTTTTGTGAAAAAATATTGCACAGAAAATGGTGTTATGAACAAAGCTTTTCTCATATTAGAAAATGCTCTGGGTCATCCAGTGAATATTGAAGATTTTGCAGACAACATTCAGATTGTCTTCATTCCACCAAATACAACATCATTATTACAGCTTGTAAAATACACTGATGGTGAGAATAAGCACACGATTAAGGGGTTTTGGAAAGATTATGACATCAGCAAAGCCATAAACAATATCAGTGCTTTATGGAATGAGGTTATGCAGACAACATTGAATGCTTCTTGGGAAAAAATTTGGTCTGACTGCATAAACTTTAGAGGGTTTCCAAATGCACACAATACAAATATCCAACATGAAGTTGTAGAGCTAGCAAGGAAAGTTGGATACGATGAAGTGGATGAAGATGACATTGAGGAATTGCTAAATTTTAATGGGGAAGAATTAATGACTGAAGACTTGCTAGAGCATCAGCAAACTTCGAAAGAACAGAAAGAGGAGACAATAGATGAGAGACAATCCGAAAGAGAGTTGACTGCAAAAAGAATATATAAAGCTTTTTTAACCAAATTGAAGCAGGATTGAATATATTTACAGAAGAGGACCCTAATGAGGAGAGAAGCAGGAAATGCACACAACTTATTCAAGATGCATTGAGTTGCTACAAGGAGCTGTATCGTGAGAGAAAAAAAGAAAGTTGTGCAGACAACCCTTCATTCCTTTTTCACGCTGCTGCAAATGAAAGAACTTGAGGAAATTCCAGGAACATCCAGCCAATCATCTCTACATGAAGAGAGAAGAAATGCAGATCTTTCTACTCAGTAGAAGTCACTAGCACTGCTCCTCACTTACTGTTAGAGCTAAGTGGTTACAGTTACGCTTTTGATTACATACCGTTTAAATTTTGAAATTTTATTTTGCACAGTATTTGTTTCTGACAAAAAATTATAGAAATGTTATTCTTTTATTTAACGGTGGAGATTTAGCCGATTCTTAGATGAACACAATGCAAAAACCGCCGGAGGGGAAAGCCCACTGTGAGGCCAATTGAGTGGCGGCCAAGACAAGAGGCAGGGAAGTGCTTACGAGGGCCACTAGGCAGCAGTAATCACAAAGAAGTCCTGAATTTCTGAATTAACAAATTTTGTAAGGTTGTTAAGTGCAAGCAAAATGTTAATCCAGTTTAGTTGAGATTCTAATTTTTATTTTATTTTTTCCTGAAATATTTTCCATTGACCAGGAGTGCATTTCATCTCTGATTCTTAATGTAGGTAATGAATAATATGATGACTCCTAGCATTATTTGCAGTGGTATAATTTTCACCCAGTTCTCGTGGTGTATTTTCTGGTGGTAGAAAGATAGATCCAGAATATACTGTTAGGGTTGAGGCAAGAAGGATAAGAAACATGCAAGGATTATGAAAGGACCGAATAATAAATTGTAGAATGCTGTCAGAGTACCACTGAAGTTAACAATAACTATAATAACTGACAAGATTATAACTTGCATATTTTTTAATGCAGAAGAATGTAATGATTGGCTTCAAATTCCAATAACTTCACATCCATCTTCTTCATACCTTTACTGCTATGTTATTAGCGTAATTGGAAAGAGGCTTCCAAATACAGTCGTTCACTTTAGATAAAAAATATTTCTCTAAAATTTATCATTTTTTTGCATATGTGAAATATCGTAGCCACAGAAAATGCTGTTTCGGTATATGTCATTTCACTTTACGTCGCATTCCCAGGAATGCATCCTCACTGTAAATCGAGGACTCCCTGTAATACAAACGTATGATCGTCGACTGATATATGACTTTCCAGTTTAGTCTTAGCCTCGCTCGAGTTCGGAGTCTCCGTTTGAATATTGTGTTTAACCCACATTTTTATTGCGTTGTTTCAACTAAGGTGTACAGACCTCACCAACCAGGAATAAGATGTAAGTTTTGTACAAGTGTTCTTTTATTTTTGTTTTTGAAAGATTTACCACAATTGATCATTATTATTTTTCATTCACTTATTCACTGCTCGATTATCTTTTATATATTTTTTTTAAATTTTGTTGACCAGAACCCGTGAAAATGTCAGCATTGGGAGAAGAGGAAGATTTTACTGATTTGTTTTTAGTATTTATTTTATTTACTTCAATAACATACTTAAAATGTTTTAAATCTTAATTCATTAAGTTAAATTTGTTTTAAACTACTTTTAAATTATTGTTTTAGCATTTAATTGAATAGTAAGTATGGGTTCCATGAGACCCCACAGGCCAGAAGAGATAACAAACATTTTACCTGCCAGGTCTAGGGTTAAAATCCTGGCATTTATCTAATAGAAGGATTTTGTTCTCTGCTATTTTTGGTGAATTTCAGTTGGTTATGTTAAGTGCTCACATTTTTCTCATGAACCTCGCGACCCAGCACTGGGTTGTGACCCGTATTTTGAAAAACACTTATAGAGAGATAGACATGCAAATAAATTATTGCTTCCTATTCTAATGAAATCCTATATTTCTCTTAAGCTGCTGACAAGCTGATAAAAATATGGGGAGCATATGATGGAAAATTTGAAAAGACAATTTCTGGACACAAGATGGGAATATCAGATGTTGCTTGGTCCAGTGATAGCCGCTTGCTTGTATCTGCATCTGATGATAAGACTTTGAAAATATGGGAATTGAGCTCGGTAAGAGATGATTGGTAATTTTTTCAATGTAGATTTGGTGTGTCGCATGAGTAATTAGATATTTGACAGTCTATGAAGGCATTCATATCATCTTCATAGTAGTGATTAAATGAATAGGTGAAGCTCATAATTATCAGGAAAAATCCTAAATTTTTAATACCTTGGGATATCTGCATTTCTGATATTTCATTCTTCTGTTCTTAGTATCTTATACAATTTTTAAATTCTATTATTTCTTCCACTGATTATAAAATTTTGCATATTGCTCGAGTATAACTTTGAGACATCACTTTCAAGTGAAATAGATAACTGTTGAGATATGAGATTACAAGTTTATCGGCAACACAATGCCAATGGAGCCTTTAAATCCAATTTACCACCCCTTGACTGTATATTTTTGGCACAATAAAAACAATTATACAGAACCATTTCTTAATATTAAACGTTTTTAAGAAAACCTGGAAATTGCAATTAAGATGTCACTGTGAAAATACCATTGAACTTTATGATCCCAAGCTTCTCTGACAAGGAGAGTTAGACAATTGGTATTCTGATATTAGAACAAAACCACTTCGCGATGAAAGAACATCAAAATTAATCGGACATGTATTTTTTCTTATACTCCTAATGGCCACTCCTTCAAAAGTTATTAACATTTAAATGTTACGAAAACCTGCCGACTTTTCAAATACCCCCAAGGAGATACACAAAAACATAATATATACAAAAAAATTGAGGTTAAAATAATAGCCATAGGCTACAACAAAAAATATGCCGTGCATGGGGATTGACCCGTGACCTCAGGTTGAAAAAAGTGATCAGCACCTTGAACCACTCGGCCATGCCGCTTCCTTGATAAGGAAGGAGATTTTTGGGATATTTGAAAAGTCGGTAGGTTTTCGTAACATTTAAATGTTAATAACTTTTGAAGGAGTGGCCATTAGGAGTATAAGAAAAAATACATGTCCGATTAATTTTGATTTTCTTTCATCCTGAAGTGGTTTTGTTCTGATATCAGAATACCAATTGTCTAACTCTCCTTGTCAGAGAAGCTTGGGATCTTAAAGTTCAATGGTATTTTCACATTGACATCTTAATTACAATTTCCAGGTTTTCTTAAAAACGTTTAATATTAAGAAATGGTGCTGTATAATTGTTTTTATTGTGCCAAAAATGTACAGTCAGGGGGTGGTAAATTGGATTTAAAGGCTCCATTGCATTGTGTTGCCGATAAACTTGTAATGGGGATAGCTAAATTTGTTTTCTAATAGTGATATGCTAACTTCTTAGAATAACGTGAATCATAAATAATTTATATATAATTTGAAATTTTTTAAATTATCATTGCCAGCCTTGACAGAAGAGTGGGCAGAATGCCTGCCTTCCAATAGCGGGTTCAAAAACTGCTATGGGTATGGATGTCTCTGCTTCTTTGTTATTGTAATCAACAAGCTTTTTAGAAAAGATGTAAATAACTGCTTAAGAGTATGTGAGAAATAAATTAATTTCGAGAAAAATAATGTTGAAAGTTAGAAATTCTCTCTTATGTTTACTTCATTTTTGAATGGTGTCAATTCAGAAATTTTTTAAATGTGGAGTGAGCTTTATTTTTTAATATATTCATCACACGTGTCTTTATCCTTTGTTTCAGGGTAAATGCTTGAAGACTCTTAAGGGCCACAGCAACTATGTCTTCTGTTGCAATTTCAACCCACAATCCAACTTGATAGTTTCTGGATCAGTAAGTTTCTTCTAAAACTCTAAATTTCATTGATAGAGCTGTGTATTATTGTAATTCTTAATAATGATGTGTAAGTCAATTGTTGTGTAACATGTTTGTGCCGGGACGACCAGCCGGAATAACAGTAGCACTTCTAAGAGGTTCGCCAGGTTTCCTTCCCTCGTGGCAGCCCTGTGGTGGGTCGCTGTATGCTAACATTGCTCTCTCATAAAAATCAGTTTCTCACCATGAAGGAAGAAAGCCTGGCGAAAAACCAGTGGGTCGCTCTGTCATACTGGAATAACAGCAGCAACTCACTGGTGGGTCGCATTTTTAGTGGTCAAACTTTTTTAGAAATTATTTATTTGCGTGGAAATGTAGAATAATTCTTTAGGAATACAGTAATTCCTCGACAGCCACAGAGTTTATGTTCCTGACAACTCACAGTTGGTGAGGGCCAGGTCTTATGGGAAATTGAGGGTTGGGGAAGTGGTTCTTGAGAGAGCCTGAAGTTTTATAAGGTAGACTTCAATATTTAAAATTAGTATGCTATACTTCAAAAAATGTTTATTATATAAAAATATAATAGAAACGTACATGAAGTGCAAAGAAGTACTTGACAGCAGTGTTTCTCAACCGATGGGCTGCAATCCCCTGGTAGGCCACCAAAGGATTTAAGGAGGACCGCAAAAAATTTGACAAAGTTTATGATCAGTTAACAATATTTAAAAACTGTCCCAAAAATATAACAAGAACTTAACATTTTGTAAAAAGCAATTATAATAAATAATTAATGAAAATTTAATTGCTTCGTGTTTTTTTAAACAACTTAATAGTTTTAGCTAATAATATAGAATTTTCTCCTGCCTATATATGCGCGTATAGATATATAGGTGGGCCGCAGAAAATATCTTGTAGTTGAAGTGGGCCACGGATAATTTCCTTTAGCTTATGTGGAATGTATCATCAGAAAGATTGAGAAATGCTGCTTTACAGTAATAATATAATGACAGAGCAGCCCCTGCTGACACCACCCACATGACCTCACACTACATGAAATTCAGTTAAAACCAGTGCTTTAAATGGACCCTGCACATACCCAGAAATTTACTTCGAAGGGGGTCTGAGGCCGAAAACCAATTTCCAGCAATTGATTAAATATAAGTCTAATTCAAATAATATAAACTTTTATAATGTTTTTAGTTCTCATAACTTAACACAGCAAGTGGCAGCGTAGCAAGAGGCAACGTAGCAAGTTTGTAGCATGGTTATCGCAGATTCCACAAATGACCTAGGCCAGTGCTCTCTGTAAAGGGAGATAGGAGAAAAAACAACACACAATGCAATTCACTCATATTAGTAATTTGATTTCACCTTGACGGGGGATAAAATGAATGGTTAAATCGAGAGGGAGCTCCCTATAAGTCTCTGGAAAATAATGTTTACAAAGATATGAAAATCACTTATTCAATTGCAAAGCACATTGTTACAATAATTAGACTTACAAGAAATAGAATAAAAACATTATTATTACACTAGCATAATTGCCCGTCAAATATGACAGGTATGCGTGAATTAAGTATTAAGTTAAAATAAAATTGAAATAAAAATTAATGAAACCAACTTTTATATGCACTAAAAAGTAAACAGATATAAAATTCACGTAATTGAGTGTTCCAGAGAGTGAAAATAGTTTTGGGCAAATAGAAATCGTATGACAATTATATATTATACAATTCTTATATGCTCAAAACTTTTTATTTTCAGAACATTTAATTTTGTCTCTTACTCCATCTCTCTCCCCCCTCCCCCACTGTCTCCTTTCTTTCTTTCTTTCTCTCTCTTATTAAAGCAGTGGTGCCCAACGTACGGCCCGCGATGGGTTTTTGTACAGCCTGTGACAGGTTTTTGTGTGGTCTGCAAAGCTCTAATGAAAGATCAATCCAAAAAATTGAACACATATTTTTATGAAAATTATGATAGTAAAACTTTTAGTATTTAAATATTAACCATATAAATCTTATTTAACCACTTCCCTGACAGGTTTTTTTTCATGAGTGGGTTAAAAAACCACATTTTAATTAATTTTCTTATAACTTATTGCTTGATAAAAAAAGAAATTGGATCATTTCGGCTTTGAAACTTTTATTTTACAAAATATTTCACACTTTATATTTTTATTTTAACATTTTCTTTAGATAGCAACAATAATAAATTTTTATTCACAAAATTATTTTAGTGTCTTAAAATTAAAAAAGGATACAAGCAAATCCCTAAATGTTAGCTATTGTGTGATACACTTTGAAACAGGGATGCACACACAGCAGCATGTCACATTTTGGGCAATGATATCAGCTTTACCTCCTAATTTTTTCCCACTTGTCTCTCTTTTGCGGCAACACAACACACACACTGCTTCATTGGGTTCGTCTTCTTTCCGGTGGCCGGGATTGGTTCGGCAAAGTGCCTCTCTGTGACGCGGCGGGGGTGTGGTACTGCGGGTGGCCTACCTGGTTTTGGGGAAACAACACTGTAATAACAGTAACAATAATTCTTGCCCACCTGTCTATTATTTCCTCAATTGGGTCTAACCCAGTGGTGTCCAACCATTTCTACATGGTGGGCGGCATCGGTGGTTACGAATCTTTCGGCGGCCCGCATTGGAATTCGCCAATTCCCCTGCGGGCCGGATTAGAGTTTAAGTCGGAAGTTTTCTAAATATTGAGGTGCCATTTGAGTGAAAATCGAGTCTGAATAAGGTTTTTATGGTTAACGTTTCAATATTAAATGTTTTATTGTAAAAAATTTCATAAAAATGTATAAATTTTTGTTGACCAATAAAACTCCTGATCTGGCTTTCTTACTATGCTCTGCAGCATAACAAGTGCCAAAAAAAACATGAATCAGGCACTTTATCGCTACTTGAACCAGCCTTTCCACGAAGAGACTGATTCGCATAGCTATTGGTTTCATTGGTAATATAACCGATGAGGTCGTCATCAAAGAGTAGTTCAAAATACTGTAGAACACCTCCATCTAAATCAACTTTGAAGTTTACAGACGAATCACCTTCTAAATAAAATCTAGGTGGTGCAGGAGGAGGAGAGCCTGAAGTATCGTCTTAACGCCACTGCCCTTCTTGCACTGCTTCTGCTGCATCCCTGGATTCAGAGCCTGTCTCCTCCGAAAAACTTGATTCAGAACCAGAATCCTCAATGTCCACTTCTTCCATATCACAATCAGAACTATTGTAATCCTCGTCACATTCCATTATGTGAAGGGAAAAGTAACGCGGTAAAAACAAAATAAACAATGAAAATAATAACGGAAACAGTGAAAACAATACTGGAAAACAATATAAACCATAATGGAAAAGAATGAAAACAATAACGATATAACAGTGACAACAGTGGAATGCAGATGCAAGTTGGAATGCTAGACATTTATGCTTGAGAGCTCTATGAATAACTAACTCACAATCAGCTGTCCCTTTGCAAGTCTGTAGCGGTCGCAAAAGGGCGATTTTGGCACCTCGGGGGATCCCCCAGCAAACCGTAAATGGGTCTTGGAGAGAAATTTAGAAAAAACACTGGCGTTGGATGGGTAAAATAAAACATCTGGTGCTAAAAGCAAGGTCGGTGGGTTTCAAGGAAAAATTCTCACTGTCCATGTCAGTGACTACGTATCTTTAAAATACATACTGTGAGGAACCCATAATGCGATAACTTGCCAAAAATAAAAACTCACCGATTTCACAGCATAAAATAATAAAATTACAAAGATATATGCTATCACATAAAGGTTTTATTTATGGCATTGACAGTAAATCAGAGAGTCCTATTATATGGCGTAAGAAAAATCTAATTTATAGTAGTAGCCGTAAACAACATAATCAATACTGATCATGATAATTTATATAACAATATTTTGTTACATTTGTTAAATGCTCTGTTCACAAAAGAAAATTAAATGCATTTATGTAATTACAGCATATCTTGTTTACGATGTTTGCTACAAACAGCAATTTAAAAAAAGAAATGCGAGAATTTTTCTGTTCCAAGGGAGTTCTGATATTCTTGTTAGACACTCTTGAAAAAGGCTACTCCTTCGATAAAAAGGTATGAGGCAAAAAATATTCTATTTACTAGTTACAAAAACTTTATTTGAAGGTTTTTTGGTATATGTAATATTTTTTGGAAAGTTCATTTCTGGCCATTTAAAGTGGCACCTCTGATTGGATTATGCAAACAATTTCTATAATTTTCTTATTTTCTTTGCCTTTAAGTCTTTAGTACAAAATTTCATGAAAATCTGCCTAATAGTTTCAGAGATGAAACACGCGGATGGACAGACAGATCATAAGGCGTTCATACTTTGGTAAAAAATGCCTAAAAATATAAAAAATGCAATAAATTGATAACTAGGATAATATACAAGGCTTCCAAAGGTGTCTTCCTTCCCTACTAGGGATGTTTTGAATATATTATATTTTACTTATTTTAATAACATGGAAAATGTTATTGCTGTTACATTAAAATAACAGATATCTTTTGAAAAACCTGCTGAGAACCATCTATATTGAATCCATTTATGTCGTCTGGTGTCAAAAATGTAAACTACTAGCAGATAGCGAGAAAACTTGGGCATGATGTTTGAGGCAGAAAGTGAGAGTTCACCCGAGTTAACTCGGGCGCATCAGAATGTAAATATAAGATTTCAAGGATTGTAATGTAAGTGGAAACAAAATTCTTCATTGTGACATTGGTGGCGCTAGCATTGCTTTGTGTACCTTGCGCATCCTTTCCTTCCACATTCACCTTTGCCCTCACTGAGATATTGTACTACGTACTCATACCTACATATTATGGAAATTTGAAACTTAGGAAATATTACGCTGCCCCACTGGGTTGGGTTGGTTTGTGTATGAATGCGTGATTTTGTTCCTGTCTCTGATATATCTCTGGACAGCCTTTTCACCTTGATGAGTCAAGGTTCGCTTCACGTCAACTCTGTACTCAAATCCAGTTTGGTCAGTATTAATGACGTAGTCTAGGTCATAGTTGGGTATTATGCGCAATGTTTGTTTTCAGAAAACCTCGGCAGCTTTTAAAGTTTCTTCCAAAGAGTTCTAGCTATAGTTCAGTTAAGAATATGATTGAATGAAATTATTTTAAATAATTATTGTTCAAGACTATACAGTAATCTCTTGTCTAACTTTGATTTCTCTATTATGGATTTCATTATTCATGGTTAAACTTAGATTTATTTGCCTAAATCATAAAATTTAATTGTGATTGGTCTTGAATTGGGCATGCACAGTATCTTACTTGTGTGTGTGACTTGAGAAGGCTTGTAGGCTGTATGAACAAATAATTTTTTCATAAAGTGCTAAGTTTGTGCAACATGGTTTTGCCCAACATGGCTTTTTCCAAGAACATAACTCCTATGTTCTTCAAGGAGCTGCTGTATCTGAAAATATTAGTTGAAAAGATGTACATTTTGAATTGTATGGATTTTTATTGTTGGTCATATATATGAAATGAACAATTTTTTTCACCAGTTTGATGAAAGTGTGCGTATATGGGATGTCAGATCAGGAAAATGTTTGAAGACTTTACCTGCTCATTCGGATCCAGTAAGTGCAGTTCACTTTAACCGTGATGGATCTCTCATTGTATCCAGTAGTTACGATGGACTTTGGTGAGTATCTGGACAGTACAATATATAAGTCCCATCTATCTTTTGATGCTGTTTTTAAAATCTTGTATAATAGAAATTTCACTGTACAGGTATGCCTCATTTAGTGTGTTTTTTAGGACATTTTTGAAATAGCGCGATTTGCATCTCTCCTAAATGCTACAGTCTTTTTAAGTATTATGGTCCCAGCATTTTCTCACTTACCTTCATTTGTACTTGACTCTCTCTTCAGTGATAATCATTCCTCTCTAATTAAAGAAAAATTTGTTGTTATATGTTTATTAGCTTTATTTCTATTTCACTCGTTCACTTTTACTATGTTTTTCACATTGATTTGCTGCAATTCCAATCTTTTGCAGTGATGGTAACATTGGAAGTTTTAAATTTGTTAACATTACTGTTCAGATGTGCAGGGTTGGTTTCGCTTTGGATGGGTTTTTAGCTTGAGAATGGGTTAGATTACGTTCATGACTGAATTTTAACTTTCGTTGGGTTCGGTGTAAATGAGTATTTGGGTTGGTTTAGATTAGGTTCATGACAACTTTAACTTTCGTGATTGTTTTTATGCGTTCTTTGCACAAAGTGAATGCATATAGGTGAGGTCATTTCCGTCCGTCCCCATGTTTCAACTCTGGAACTGCTGGATGTATTTTGATGAAATTTGGTATTGGAGAATTTTACTAAAATTTGTCAAGCAATTCCAATTTTAGTTAAAATTGGACAATAATAACTACCACTTGGCATGAAGACCTACATGTATTTTACAACGTACCTTGCAAGCATCTCATTAAATACACATTTTTTGTCATCTTTCCTGTAAAATGTTAGGCTTATGATAAATTTAAAGAAAGGAAAATTTACGTATTTACATAATTTTAGCAAAAGTTTATCCCCCCACACATATTTATTTGCAATTTTTGGTATTTTTTGTTCATTCCAAGGTAATAATGGTGGAGGTTGAAGTAATGCTGGGCTATGATGTAATCTTTAGGTTCACATTCATTCATAAAGTTGACAAAATCAGGTGTAACTTTGTGTAAAAGAATGGCTATGAGTGCTTTTATTATCATTTTTAGCCCCAGGTACTATCCTGTTAACTCCTCAAAAATAGTAAAATTTCTGAAAACTAAAAATCAACTGGGTTAAGTGCTATGTTACAAATCGTTCATTTAGCGCAAATTCAGATAGCGCAGAATTCAGAATGCCTCTCTTGCACTAAGCGAGGCATGCCTGTATTTTAGTGTATTTTGTGTTATTTTTTGTGACCAGTAAAATTAATCTCACTGTTAGTTATTTATATGTGAAATAAGATGTTCATATGCATATGATCTTGTCTGGGATCTAGGGAAAATCTGTCTCTCAAAATTCTTATTTCCTTTTTTATTTGTGGTAATTGACTTTGAGTAATGCAGATACACAGTTTGTCAGACTGCGTTGCACATTTCGCTTTGTTCTAGATATTTGATAAATATTGGAGGTTTCTAATTGTTTTATAATCTATAAGATGACAATAGAGCTGCCAATTTTTGTTTACCAAAATGTCCTTAACTGATTGATCAATAATTGTAGTTTTTAGTATCAATATCAATTTAATTAACATATAAATATTCATTCGAGATTTAATATATTTTGTTTTTTATTGCAGCCGAATATGGGACACCTCATCTGGTCAATGCTTGAAAACGTTAATTGATGACGACAATCCTCCTGTGTCATTTGTAAAGTTCTCTCCCAATGGAAAATATATATTGGCAGCGACTCTAGACAACACATTGAAACTATGGGATTATAGCAAGGGAAAGTGTCTCAAGACCTATGCTGGCCACCGAAATGAAAAATATTGTATTTTTGCCAATTTCTCAGTCACAGGAGGAAAGGTAATTCACCATTTGTTCTAAAACGTCTGTTTCTAGTGAGGTCATTGTTTGAGGTGACTATCATGAACTCACAAGTTGAGACAATAAATAGGGTAAGGGGAAGGCTCCAAAAATACTGCTAAACTTATCACATAACAAAATCCACTCCCCTATAATTTAGAAATGTGCTTTAGAGAATTTACAACAGCCATTTTGAGGGTTAGTAAGGGAATTTTGTATTCCAAAATTATTTATTTATTTTAAAAATTATGATAGGTGAGACTAAAAATCTGGTCACCAGTGGTGAGTACAAGGATATTTCTACAGCCCTGGGCAGGGCAATTGTGGACAAGCCTGTTTATGTAACACTATTTTGAATGACAGGTTTTGATTGAATTAAGATGCAAAACTTAAGTGATAGTTTTAATAATATTTTCTATTAATGTATTGTAAAGAGATCTTGAAGTGTTTAGAGATAACCTGTTGGGTACCTGAGAGCCGATTTGTAACTATTGCTCAAGCAAAAAGTGCAATGGTTCCAACCACATCATCACCTTTTATTTTCCATATCTTTTCAGCAGAGGCCTTTAACAACTATATCATTCAGTTTTCAAGTTTCTTCTTTTTGAACACACACAACTCATGAAAAATAAAAAGTTATATAGCACATAATATGTAAATGTTTACAATAAAATCATAATTTCTGATACTGTCATCACTTTCTAGTTAGTACCCTGTATAATACAAATATAATTCTTGAAGCATATGAAAAAATTTAAATTAAAACCATGCAACTAATTTGAATTAAATCAAAATATTGGTAAAAATTGTAGAACCAAGGAAGTGAAAAAGACGCCATTACCAAATTTTTCTCGCGAACCACCATTTGGGAAACGCTGTTCTAGAGGAAAGAGAAACATCAAAGAAATGTATTGGCATACGAAATTGAAATAACAATTAAAATGCAAATACAACAATATTTACTTATTTTTGGCAGCATGGTTCCTACTCAGTACCATAGCTGATGTGATCTGGTTTTTGAGTCTTACTTGCTCCCCATTGTCACTTTCACTTTCTTCCTCATAAGCATCCAAATTGGAATCAATGGAAACATCTGCAGTTGCTATCTTACGTTTTCAAGCCATTTCCCCAAATAGCAAATGAATAAATATTTATAAAAATAACAATAAACAGGAGATAATATAATAATGTTATAATATAAAAATATAACAAAGAAGATATAACAATATCACGAAGACGAAATACTATGAAAATTTCACTCACCTGAGCCCATGATACTTGAATTGGTGATTTGCAAACAACTGAATAAGATTGCTCACAAAACACAGATTCCTAAAGAGAAGTAAGGGGAAATAGTGGGAGATCCTTACAGGTTGGACGACCCTCAATTTTATTGCTTCTCCTTAAGTTGTGAAAGTGGGTCCGAGACCTCAGCCTAGGTCTTCCAGTTTTTGTTTTCTCTTTGTGTGATTCTATCTTCCCCTAATCCTTAAACTTGGACATGTATGCCTGGGCCTGCGGTGACATCTTTCTTCTGGAGTGCTCTTTCTCCACTCCCCCCATTCCAGGACAAAAAAATCTGATGTGGCCACCACATGACTTTCTCCATACCTGTAATATTTTTAAAAATTCCAAATAGGTTAAATGATAATAAATATTTTAAAGACATTACAAAGAACAGAAATAAACTCAAACCGTAGCCTTCTGATATTGGATATAGCTAGGAAGATACAACAATTAAGAAAATAAAAAGAAGAGCTACTAAGATGTAACTAAGCGCAAAGTGTTTATAATAGTCACCGGTAGGTGGCGTGGTGGTGGTAGCTACAAAGTTTGTTTTTAAAATATCTCTTAAACAATGCATTATATGGGAAAATGTATCAAACAAAGGTTGTAGAAAATTAAAACTTTTATTCCAGTATGTTTTTACATTTATCAAATATTAAAGCAAATATTTCAAAAAACGGAAGTGACAAGAGTGAACACCCACTTCAGTTGACCGATTTTTATCAGAAACTAATCAATTCTTGTGCCTTTAACAAAAATGTCAAATATAAAATTTCACGTTGACCTGATGAATAGTTTTTGAGTTAAAATTCCGGTCACAGACACACACCCAGATATCTTTGAGAAAAATAGTCAAAACTTGTACAGGGGACCTTAAAACATGTATTTCCGTTGAAATCTCGAATTCGATTTTTTTCATGATTACAATACTTGATCTATACTTTCGGGTGCCCGGATGCAAGCAAGTTTTTGGGGCCCCCCATGTCAAAAAAAACGCTATTTTATACACGTCAATGTTACAGCTTAGAGAGAACATGTACTTATAATTATAAAGTAACTATAATGATAATTAATTTAATAAAAAAGCAAAAAAATTTTTAAAGATGTAAATATATTATTTATACTCAACATTTGGAGGCCCGGATGCCTTGCATCTGCTGCACCCTCCCACTTGGCCAGCCCTGTCTGTACTACGTATATGGAGAAAGTAAAAACATGTAAGCAGTTTCAGAACAAAGGGATCCCAATATGGCAGTGGGTGAACACATTTTACGCTACCAAACAGGCTCTTTTGTCAGATAAAGGTTAATGAGTTGTATATTCCTACACAAAGCTTAGCTCTGGGTGAGAGCCACATGCTCTGGAAGTGGAAACTGGAATTCATACAATGCATCCAAATCAAAGGAGCAAGGTTTGGTATCAAAGCACTATTCAGTCAGAATCTGGGTACATATTGAATATGATTGTATATAGTGGTAAGGAAAGTGAGCAAAGAGGCAATGAAAATTGAGGACAATCAGTTATGTTTGTCCTGACTGTTAGTGAACTACTTCATGAAAAAGGATACAATTTATGTTAACTTTTATTTAAACCTATAGTGCTTTTCAGATGAGATGGCGAATAAGGGGGAGGTAAAAGAGAAAGTAGACGGGAGCGAGACACTGAGCAAACCAAGAGTAAAGGAGGGGGAATTTAAGCATTCGAAAGCTCATTCTCCATTGAATCTCCCTAGTGGTAACATCGTATCCAAGTGTGCTATGTTGCCACATTCTCGATTTCCCTTTAAATGCCTGCCAAATGTTAAGTGTGTTCCGATGTAGAGTTGCCATGAGCATTCTGCTAGGAGGCAGTACCCCACCTCTTACAAGGGGACCTTACGACATGTTAGTCGCCGATTTGGTTGAAACTTGGTGAGCATGTAGTACCTCCTTAGAGATGAAAAATGCCAAAGCAAGACGTTGCACCTTTCAAGCATTCACGAGATATTCGCGATCAAATTTGGCGAGCGATCTAGAGTTCCAATGTATACCTTACTATGACACCCAAGGTCAACAGAAGGCGGTTGCCTAGGTGGCTAAATCCTCGGTTATGAACATGTTGGATGCTAGTTTGATCCCAGCACGTGTTTTTTTTTTAATTTTTTATATTTGAATTCTTTCATATGTTTTTGATTTTTTTGGGTTTTACAATTTGCTGGAAGTTTATTTGATTTATAATTACATTTTCACTAATTATGCTAAGCGAAAAAAAATTTCTCACGAAGCTAAAAGAAAATTATTTGCATCACCATCAAAAATTAAATGGTAATAACTGCTCATGGTCCGTTTATTACACATATTTAACACTTTGTTTTTACAAGAAACTAATGCTTCATTGCAAATTATGATTCACACATTTATTTGTTGATATTATTTGAAAGTGTACAATGTTTCGGATGGTAATTTTTTTCGCTTTGCATAATTAGTGAAAATTTAGTTATAAATCAAATAAACTTCCAGCAAATTGTAAAACCCAAAAAAATCGAAAACATATGAAAGAATTCAATTATAATAAATTTTTTTTAAATACCAGCGCTGGGATCAAACTGCAGTCCCACGCTTTCATAACCAAAGATTTAGTCACCTAGGCCACTGCCTTCCATTGACCTTTGGTGTTATAGTAAGGTATACATTAGAACGCTAGTTCACTCGCCAAATTTGATCGTGAATATCTCGCGAATGCTTGAGAGGTGCATCGTCTTGCTTTGGCATTTTTCATCTCTAAGGAGGTACTACATGCTCACCAAGTTTCAACCAAATCGGCGACTAACATGTCGTAAGGTCCCCTTGTTAGTAGGAGAGACATATGAGCTGTCCCGAGTATGGCTGAAATCTGACCTGCCATCTCATCTGGAAAGCACTATAGTACTGGTTTCTCTGTCTCAAAGAAAATCAGACATTTGCGGGATAGTCCATAAAATAGAAAATAACTTCTAAAGGATACCAGCACGTGTAAAATTGCCCCAGGGTACTTTAATTTTTTTAAAAAAGGGTACTTTATGGAAAAAGGTTAAGAAATATCACTATGCCACTGACAGTTCTGTCATGTTCAAGAAATAACAAGAGAAAAGAGATGTAATGATTCTCAGCACCTTGCACAAAGGGGAAGAAGAAGTCCAGGTATTGAGGAAAAGGAAAGAATTCAACATTCAGAAGGCTGTCAACAATTACATCTGGTGCATGTAAGGATTGGAGAAATGTGATCAGACATTGACTGCCTACCCTACAGAATGAAAGAGGAGGAAGATTTGGTATAAGAAAACATTTTGTCACACGATAAACATGAGTACATTCAATATAGATATATTACTTCAGAAGCTGGGGGTAAGATGGATTTCCTAGAATTTATGAAGTACCTCTTAGAAAAGTATCATCCTGGTATTAGAAGTGCTCCTGCGAAATGTGGCAGAAAGTCCACAGAAGAGAACCTTATACATTTTGTAGAAAAACATGTTCCAGTATATATGCCAGCCACAGAGAAGCTAAGAACATGTGCAATGTGTGCTAGGAATAAAATAAGAATCAAATAACAGTGAGATAAGTGCAGCACCATGCTACAAGACCTATCACACTCAGAAAATTTTCTGAACTCATCCTGGGCAATATCAGAACCTCGTTATAACAAGGTATAGCATATAACGAGAACTTCATCATATCGAGCAAAAAAACCGTCAGTGATTTTCTTAACATTACATGAATGGAATTTAATTTTCAGATATTACGAGTATTTGGGAATAACTTTGAAACGAAAAATTCTGGGACCAGGAATCAAATCCAGGTCTTCCACTTGTCGGGCAGATATCCTACCACTGAACTAGCATAGCAGATTAATTTTCCTGTTCTGAACGCGGGTGTTTTTCTTAGTTGGGTCCGGGCTTGCCAAGCTAGTATCAACCAGCCCCAACGGACGTCCTCCAAGAGATACGTCGAAGAAACCCCCTTCTTCTCAAATAGTGAGCTTGCCAAGCTAGAAATTGATGGAATAATGTGATCTAAAGATCCTATGCAGTTAGGCATAAGCTGCAATTTTGGAAATAATTCTGAAACAGGAAAAATTCTGCTATGACCGGGTATCTAATCTGGGTGTGTAACTTGCAGGACGGATATTCTACCACTGAACTATCGTAGCAGAAACGGGAAAATTAATCTGCTACGAATAGCAATTTTTTAAATTATTGTTATATCAAGGTTTCACTGTACTTGAAAATGTGTAGATAGTGATAAGTAAATTGCTTTTTTTCATTAAAATGTTTTGAATGATATTAAATGTAAAGCCTTTTAGTGCATTTATGGTTGAAAGAGCCAGGAAAATTAGAAAAGGGGGTGAAGCAGTTGGTATTGAAACAGTAAAGGGGTTAACACCTGGGAATTGATAAATAAGGTTGCCTGCGAAAGGAATGTCATGGACCTTGCACAGAATTTCAGTCATACCATTGCACTTGACAAAAAGAAATCCCTGGCATTTTAGGCTTGGCCTCCAAGGTGTTAAGCTATTTACCAGCGAAGCAATACTAGCGGAACACCTTGTTTCATCTGTCTGTCCATTCATTTGTCATGACTCATTTTATGAACCATTTGATGGTTTTTGATTAAATTGAGTACGAGTGGTCCTTATTAAAATTTATTATATTCCGATATTGAACTAAAATCCCAAGCATAACATCACATATTTTGTTCACATCGTTCGCTACGACAATTCTATCAGCAAACACTAATTTAAAAAACATTTTTCTCTCCCAAGCTCTTATAATAATAATAATAAAGAATGCCTTTGAAATCTCTTTATATTCCATTTTTGGAGTATACTTTTTCTTCTTGTTTAAATTGTTTTTACTTCTGATTTTAAAAATGGACTCACTGGACCAGGCAGAATTAATAACTGGTTCATGCAACTCTAAATGAGTCCATTGCAATACATCCCTGCCATAAATTCCATATTGATTGTATTTACATGTGTTTAAAATAGTTTTTAAACTTTAATGATGATAAATTAGACTATACTATTGGTATGTTCTTACTTTTATGTTATTTAGGAAAAAATTTATATGGTAGTACATCTATAACAAAATTGTCATAAGCATGAATTCTAATAACTTGTATTTGGTATTTTGCAGGTTATTGCCATCTTCAGATTTGAGAATATAATAGTCTGCTATCTTTTATTTGTGCAAATCATTTGCTAATCTATGGTTTTCTCTTTTCTCTCTCAAATTCCTCTGTTTACTAGTGGATAGTATCAGGTTCAGAAGATAACATGGTCTATATCTGGAATTTACAAACAAAGGAAATAGTACAGAAGTTACAAGGACATACTGGTAAATATTTTATGCTCCTAATCATAAATTTATTTTTTTCTTATTAGATTCCAACAGTTAGGATGTAGATGTAGTGTGAGTTGATCAAGGATAAATTTTTATAGTGAAGGACTTTCCTTTCATTGTAAAACATGTCCAAATAAGTAAACAGTGCTCTCTAATGTATGTTTTTAAATATGTCATACATTTGTATTTGAGCTTATTAGTTCTAAATGTGAACAGGGTGGTCTTTTTAAGAATTTTAAAATGCTTAATAATACCACAACTTAAAAATGGTATAACTTGCTTATTTCCTTATCAATTGTCTACTATTTGAAGGCTGAAAAATTTGAGAATATTGTAATTGTAAAGTTGTAAATTTATTCATTTCACTCAAATGTATTAATTTCTATGTTAATAGCATTTTTTCCAACTCAAACATAAGATTGTATGCCCACTTACTCTTGTACTAGTGTGCTTAATTTATGATTAAGTACTCCCAAAATGCTGCTGATAATAGTTATTAGATAACTTTTAACTTACAGTTATATTGATTGAATATCAGTTTGAATGGCATTTAACACCCACTCGTAATATAATTTTAAGCTTTGCCTTTCAAATGTCAGACAAACCGTATTTCTTGTGTATGTGAAAACAAACAAAAATTATTTTATATTTTTTAATTAGGATTAATCTGAGTTTATTTAAAATTTTCTTGATAGATGTGGTGCTATGTACAACTTGCCATCCAACAGAAAACATAATTGCCTCAGCAGCTCTCGAAAAGGATAAAACAATTAAGCTGTGGAAGAGTGACACTTAAGTATCTGCTGACCATGGTACTCCTGCTTAATCAGGAAGTTGCCTTCATTTGGGGAGTTTTAAGGTGCTTTTTCCTAGGTGTGCTCCCTTGTCCGTGTCCTATGCCATGAATTGTAAAGTGATTCTGGTATGAATGCTTTTATTTGCATATTTTTGTGTGAGGTGAGGCTGCTACAAAGAATGTGACATTTGAGGGCCACTTGTCAAGAGAAATCAGGCGTGCATCTGTGGAAATTGGTGAATTGGACTTACACTACAAGCCAAGAACATTAAGATTACCGAACTTGAACTAGTGAAGTCTTCATTTATTAGGGATAAAAAAAGACAGCTAATTTCCATCCACAACTCTTTTGGGATGGAGAATATCCTTGGTGTCTGCTGCAGTTCTAATTGTGCAGCAATATCATGAGTACACAAATTAACTCGATAAGATGGCAATACACTGTAATATATATTACGAAGAAGCTGTAAAAAGTGCATTTTATTTCCTGTCTATGTAATACATTGTGTGGTAAGGTAGATTTACTAAGCCTGCATTCTTTGAGTGTGATATGCTTGATTTCCTAATATTTGTGGGTCACTTGTGGTTTTTTTAATTAATATAGTAATTTTACATTGCTTTAAGTTGGAGTATTTTGTTATCATTTCAAGCCTAAAACAACAAAATGACCCTTTTAAATGGATTAGTGGACTGTCTGACATTTTGTTATTGTTTTCTGTATATAATAAAATATTCTCTATTATAAGTACATAGACAATTGTGGCAACATGATATCCCTACAATCAGTGGTCACAAAATTGTTTTTAGTGCCATAATGTTTTTCAATACAATTTAAGATTTTAAAAAATTTCAATTCAGTCGCCTCAACAGAAATTCACTCAAAATTCTTTTGCCTGTGGATGTAGCATTCGTCTCCATATTTCCATAAGTGCATGTTATCATGAAATGCCAGTTCATATATCTCATAAAATGTGATTCTTGTTTAATTATTGTCTTACAGAAGTTGTTATGTTGCTACCCTATCTACCTGAATATAAGATGACTTGAAATGTAAGACCACCCTTTTAACAGAATTTTCTTTTTACAGAAGAAATTCAAACCTTTGCTTGCCTGTGTCCTCATTGTGACTAAACTCTTAAACAAATCAATAAGTCTCACATTTGAAACAAAAATATAAAGCAGATTCTATTCTGCAAAACCTATTTCGTGAAGTTTTTTTGCTTTAGTGACATTACATGCAACTTGTTTCATTGGTGTGTGTTACTTACTTAAGAATTGTGTATCGCTAAAGCAGGCATGTCATACTCGAAGGTACATCAGGGCCACGTTGATACAATGGTTGTTATGGAAGGACCACATAGTTATTACAAGTTGTTTAACAGGGCCAGAGTTGGAAAAAATAGACTATGTAGAAGATAGGATGTCTGTTTTGCAAAAACAAATAATTTAGAAACCACATTCTATTGTACCTCAATAACTAAAAAATATCTTGTATCCTTTTTGCAAAAATAAAATACAGGTATACTCCGATTTACGTCAGTGCGATATAAAGCAAAGCATTTTTTCCATAAGAATCAATGGTATAAGGAAAGGATGTGTGCAGGAGATTCAGACAGTTCAGCACAACCAATTGCAGTAACCCCTCAATGTTGGCACTGGGTAGACAATAAACTGAGTTCGGGGGTGAAGGGGAAATGCTGGTAATGATCCCAATGGAAACAGTATTGGATGGGCACATGGATGAGAATTCCCCATCCGAGTAAAGAGTAATGCTGAATCTCAGGGTCACCTGCAATAGGATCACAACACTGCTGCATTTCTAATCCAAATTTCAGATGTAGTCACCTGGCCACATGCGGCGAATCCTCACGTGCAAGCATTGCTTTGTTATCAGGAAACATATGTCTTATTTGCAGAGAGTTATTAACCATTTAAGTAGAAAAAGTGCCTATTCTTTAGGATAACAGTGTTTAAGAATATAGAGACAGAATTAATAAACTGAATTAAAATTATTAATATTGTTACTATGCCAATATTTTTTGTTACTTTAATATTAAATAATTTTCCTGAATTTTTAGAAAATTTCAGTATGCATAATCAGATTCAGCATGAAATCTACTATGATTGAGCATCATAATTTTGGTTAAATGATCAATTTGCCATAATCATGACAAGTTCTAGAGGTTGAAGCTAGTAGTCAGATGTCATTTGACACTGTGGTCAGCTGGGACGTGAAAAAATCACTCGTGCCCAGATTTTCCATCATGGTTTTTTTAATAACTAGGTTCTCTCGTTACACAACCCTTCAAAGTCAACATATTAAGCAATCGCCTAGAGAGCATTGACCTGAGTATATTTAAGATTGTTGTTTATTTAGATGTTATATTACTGAGAGTAGATATTTACATCGCAGTATATGATTTTATTTAGTATTTTAATCAGATAACAGTTTGAGGAAGGCATCGACAAAAATTTTAAAGAACCTTAGACCTCTAATGACAACTTTGAGTCAAAACGACGAAAATCAACACATTAATTTATTGGCGAGGGAACTTTGAATTGACGTAAATCGGGGTATACCTGTATTTGTATAAAATTTTGGATGATTTAATTAAGACAAAAATTCACATTCAAGCTGCACCGAGGCACAGAAAGGGCCACCAACAGGGGTGGACTGGCCATATAACTTTCCGCTAATATCACCAGGGCAAGGGTCGGTCCATGGGTGTCTGCTGGGGCAAGGGGGGCAGCTGTCCCCCTCTGGATCAGGCATCTTTCAAGGGAAAACAAACATTGATGGGGGTGCCGGTGGTGTAGTGGTTAGGACGCTGGCTGCTACTCGCCCGATGCTTGAAAAAGTCATCGGGTACGAATCCTGCGCGAGTAGGATTTTTCTCAAGGCCACCCGGCCCCCTGTTTGGGTAGTTTGAGGAGACCGTGCAAATTCAGCTGTTCAGTCCTTCGGAAGGGACGTTAAGCTGTTGGCCCCCCTGGTGTTCTTCGTAAGAGAGGCGAATTGACTGGGCATTCAAACAAAACAACCATTGATGTGTGGTTAGGCCAGGAGAATAACACATTTTTCTGGCAAGCAGGTAGGGACTCCCTGCAATATTCTTGAAACAAATCACTAAAATATTAACCCCACCAAACCCAACTGTGAGGGCGTACCTATAAGTTCCAGTGGATGTCCATGGGCTGGTCTGCTGATATTTATACAATTTTTTCAACGAGTGAGAAAATTTTATCTCCATTAATATTACTTGATTTTAAACAAGTCTTGACCCACTCTCCACTAATGGCGTGATTGGAGGAGGGCTGGGCCAGTTTTCCTCATAAATTACTGGGCCCTTTGTTAACTCTCATTGTCAGTCCATCCCTGGTCACCAGTTTTACATACCTACAGCTTGTGGGTTGCATGTGGTCCTCAAGATCATTTTATATGGTTCGCAAAGCTGTTATGAAAATGCAATATGTAAAATTTAAATCTGATACCATATTTTTTTAATCAAAACTATTTTAAAATGAATACTAATGCAAAAAAAAATTGAACTTGATTTTTAATGTATAATACCACAAAATCTCTAGGTAACTAATGTAAATTCCAATCCGACCTGCCAAATCATTGGAAACTTCAAATATGACTCCTTGTAGAAAAGGTTAGCACCCTGTCATATTTGATTAATCGTGTTTTTCAATTTCATGTGTTTTTTTCAATGGTATGTTATCATGTTAAGAAGACTTGGTTTTTCAAATGCTAACGAAAAATGCCTTGTCTTACATTCAAGTAAATATTGTATTTATTTTTTATCCACAATAGAGGCAAGTAAGGTGGTGATCTCTATTTAATGTCTTATATAAGTATTGAGAACTATATTTGGAGGAACTAAATAAATGTGGTCATGTGCCAAAATTGATGACTGCCTTTTTTTACTGTTTAATTTCAATGTGTTTTGATTTATTAATTTGCACTATTTCTCGTAACTTTTACCCAACTTATTTCTTAAAGTTGTATATGTAATTATATGAGTCTTAAAACAGTAAAACCTCTTTGCTTATCAAAAAACTATAATAATCACCAGGTCTGAATTACAGTACAAGTAATCCCTTGCCAACTGTGAGTGTTATGTTCCTGACAACCTGCGGTTGGCAAGGACTTATTGGGGCTAGGGGGAGTGACCCTGGATCCTATTATATACATTTCAGTGTTAAAAATAAGTATGCTATACCTGAAAAATGTTGACTATGTAAAAGCACAAAAGAAAATGCATTCCAAGTACAAAGAAGCACAGTACATTATTAACATAATGGTAGAGCTGCCTTGCTGACCTTTAGCTTCTCACATTCCTCAAAACTCCACCTTCTCACTAATTTGTAGTCTTATCAGTAGCTAGAAATTCTCTTCTGTCTCTCCTTTTAGTATAGACTAATTAAAACTTAGATTCTTTAATAACAAATTTTAATATTAGTAAAATAAGCCAACTAGAAATGGCCGCGCACAGAACTGCAGGTACTCAAGACACTGTGGTTGACAAAATCAGGTATAATTTTTCAACCACTGATACTCAAAACCCTGGTTAGTGAGGGACTACTTAGGGTCTCTGAAAAAAAGATTCCATTTCAAATTTCATCAACATTGGTTTATAAATAAAGGTGATCATTTATTATACTATCACCAGGTGAAATCCAATGTTTGATAAGCTGTTCAGGCATGCGTGCTCAGTTGAAAGATATTCGCTTTATAGGATTTGCCTATGTTTTTATATCTATTAAAATATTTTAAATCAATAGTCGGCCAAAAATATTTTTTATGACATGGGGCCTTGTCTCGTTGGCATTGCTTAGGGCCTCGGAATGTCTTAATCTGGCTCTAATTAAGATTAGATGTGTCACCATTTGGAAGTCTGAGATATTTATATGTGGAGAAGTTCTTTATGCTATTTGCTATAATTACTTTGAAAAGAAGAGAAAATAAGGAGAGACAAATATTAACTAAGCTATGCAGTACTTCTTCCAATACTCCCATCTTGCATGAAACAGGCACCAAATTTGGGGAACAAAGTTGTTTAGCCCTTTCACTGCCTCACCCATATATGGGATAGTATTTATTCCTTGTGCATTGAGCTATTAATGTTCTTTGTTTTGTTTACTATATCAGAATAGATTTTAAACCTTTAAAAAATGTTTTAAATGTACTGAAAGTACCCGTATATAAAGTGCACTTTTTCCAAAATTTGGGCTCAAGGATACATAATTCTTCCAAAAAATTCAAAAAAGGTTAGATGTATAAGTTACAAGAAATCTATTCTCATATCATGAAACGAAAATTTAAATACTTTTTATCATAAAAACAAAATTATATGTGGAATAAACCATTGAGAGTTTTAGTAAAACTAGTTGTTCAAATTTAAATTGAGAAATTCTTCATTACTGCCAATAGCTACACAGTTTGGTTCATTCATCTGTGTTGATGATGAAATAATAATCTGCTGCATAAGTAAGAAATTCATTTTTTGTGGTGGTTTATATAATTGTTTGTAGACAAGCTACCTTGTTCATTGAAAGGCAGAGATTTAATTGTCTTTTTACAAAGGTATTTTGTAATGGTACTCATCAGGTTTTACCATTAAAAGTTAAAATGCATGCGAAACATCCATCAGTTGCTATGTATGGGTACATTAATGTTCCTAGAAACTGAGCCCAAAAACCTCTGTGTCCTATACATAGGTATTTAAGGTAGTTGAATGACCCTCAGCAGCCAGATTCTTTTTGAGTATTCTTGTTTGCTCGTTTTTCTTAAAAATTGCGAGCCGTCTTCACCTTTTGGAAACTGCTTTGAGATTAACACCCCATCTAAATTGTATATTATTTCTCCTATTTTTGTCAAGCTCTGCAAGGTATGCAATGACAATAATTTCCGTGCGCTATCAATGGCTATACATTCGCGCAATGGTTGAAACATATATATCGTATTTATTCGCATATAAGTCGCACCCTTGTTTTTCAAGACCAAAATTAGAGAAAAATGCATCCAAGTATAAACCGCATCCCATGTTTTTATAATGCTATTTCAAAGATGCCATGTATTGTATTCTGCTGCTCGCAATGTCAGGGTATTCATTATAGATCACACAAAGGAAATTTGAGAATGATGAAATCCATACGTGAGCGTCAAAACAAAGAATGACGCGCACTGTATATGTGAATGTCCGTCGAATGTTCTCGATCGAGTTTTTTACGACGTACCAATCCATCGATCAATATACCTTTCAAAAATGTTATCTCTCAATATACTTTTTTTTAACCATCCCTCTCCTCTCTCATTACTCTCCCTTCCAGTCCCATTCGCGCACTGCGATTGCGTACCTCGCCCCTCGTATGCCCCGGCCGTCTCCCCTCCAATCCTCACAGCCGCAGCTTTAATGATGGCTCGACATCCGAGCCAGAATTTATCAATGTACGTTGGGAAGGAGACACTGTAATATCTAAAGATTATATGTAGGTGAAATAATTCATTTTGGAGGATGACTATGGCTCGTTCAACACTATGTCCACATGGGCGTTTAGCTATCAAGTATCGCCTCTATGGGCGCGTTTACGTTTTGGCTACAAATTAAGCATATGATGCTATCTATGGAAGCTGGTCACCGTAAGCTTTTTAAAGATTCAAGGAGATGCACATTAACATCTGAAGAGCCGCATGCAGTTCAGGAGCTGCCGGTTGGCCACCCCTGGTTGACGGCATCTTTCAATGGCGCTTCTCGCTGTGATGGCCAGCTAACATCGAAATGTTTATATCACCGTCATCACTAATAAAAATAATAGTTCTCATCCCTTTTTATTTGTTGCAATGGTCACGTAATGTTTTTATGTCAACTACGCGGTGACATAGCCAAGGTTTTGCCTCAGCCGGACAGGGAGAGGTACCCCGCCGGAGGCGAAAAATATTTCGACGCGCATGAATATGCTAACTTTTAAATTAAAAATTATGAAACCTAATGGGGATGTTGATTCTTACAACATAGAAATTAGGACACTAATATATTATTTTAAATTTTAAGGGCATTCAAATCAGAATGACCTTGGGATTTGGGTTTGAACTCCCAAAACCAACCCCGTCGTTACGCCACTGCACCTACCGTATATTGAATGACGGGAGCAGAGCCGTTTTATGAAATTTGAGGCCCCTGCGCTAATAATTAACATGGGCCCCCTCGCTTTTCCAGGAATTAAAAAAAATAATGTGGTAACGTGTACTAGTAAGTAGATGCAATAATTTTCATGTAAATTTTATATTTTTTTATGAAAATCACTACTTCAATATTTTAGAATTTTTGGAATTATCATTAAAAAAATACAATTTTAAATTAATATAGTAATTCTTTTATTTAAATTTATAAATAGTTAATTATTTATGAAAACGAAATAGGTATATTTATTCTAAAGAAATAAAAAATGCCTCTTCCTTGAACAAAAATAAAAATATCAGTTCCTGTGGGTAACTATTTTTCATAGCATTATTTAAAAAATAACATTTAAATTTTCATTCCAGATACTCAATATTAAATATATAAAAATCACAATAAAAAATAAAATTAATTAATTAATGAAACGACTTCTATTAACATATAATAAAATATAACTGAATTTAAATTTTCATTTTGTGTACTTCGGGCATATGTTTATAATTTCGGGAAAATCAACGTCTTTTAAAAAGTCGGATCCAATCGCCGTAATAATTAAATTATTTAGTTTTGTTTGCCCCAAAGCAGATCGTAAATAGTTTTTTATGCGTTTTAAAGCAGAAAATGATCTTTCCCTCCTAGAGTTCGTTACAGCAATACTAAGAAACATTCTTAATGCGATTTCTATATTCGGAAAAGTAGACTTTTTCTCCGCGATAAATTTAAAAGTTTTTCGGCATTTGAATGTAACAAAGTATTTTCAGTGGTATTGGGAATAATGTATTTTAAATGAATACATTCTTCAATGAAATTTTCTTCAATGTCGTTCTTGTATAGTACTTTCAATAATTCAGCAGCTTTTTTCCTATAACATCATCATCGAGTTTCACAAGATACATTAAAAATTCAAACACTTCATTTATCTCACTATATGAAGATTTTCTTTTATCAACCTCTGCTAGTAAAAAGTCGATTACCATGAAATACATATTTACACGCAGATTACTTTTCGGATTAAATTCAGCATCGCCTGTATTAGTCTCATCAAAGTGTTTATTAAATTTTTAATCAAAAATGTAAATTTCATGCGGATATGTAAAGAATATATAAAATCTTTAAAGGTGCCAAAAATGAGCATGAAGCATATTGCTCTATTTGTCATAAATCAATATCTTTAGCAGTGTACGGGAAATTAGATTTGGAGCAGCATTTGAATTCAGCCAAGCATAAGAAAAATATTATATTTGAAAATACATAAAGGGTTAAACAAGCAAGTATGTACCTTCTTAAATCCTGTTATCATATAGAGCAGCGGTTCTCAACCTTTTTCGGTAATGTACCCCTTTTTAATTTTTAACATTGTCATGTACCCCCACACCACTCCCTCTTCCTACTTGCATTTTATGGCCAAGATTTTTTTATATAACAAAATAACTATTATGACATTTAATGAAATATTATATTTTAACCACATTTTTAAATATCACTCTTGTAATTTATAAAGATGATTTATTAATTTATTTACCATATCTATCAGACTATTAGACACTTAGGGCTATAAGAGGCACCAAGGCTATGAATTTAAAAATTTAGGAAAGAGAATCTCATTGTTTTTTAAGATGGGGTAGATTTAATGGGGTCTTGGTGTTATTTATTAAGCACATGTGTTATGATGTAACTTTCACAATCTTCAAATAGCGCACCATATTCACTGCCTTCAATTGCCTTGCTAATATTACGTTTCCTAAAAAACCAACAAAACAAGAGGAATAACAATAATATCTACCATTTGTAAGGCTAAACAATCAATGTGCAGTTATGCATGAGACATAAAAAGTTACATTATGATTATTGTCAACTGCTTCAGCCGTTACTTTGTAGAAATCCATAATTCAAAAATAATGTAACTTGGTATTGTAGAAATTTTATCGAGTTACATTATTTTTTAATTATATTAGTGCGATTTTTGCATCTGTTTTCCAGACAATCCTCTCGATGCACAGTCGAATTTTGGTCACTGTAAGGATGAGATAGTGTTCGGAGGTCAGACGATTGCGGTTCTGCATCTTTATTGCTGTCAAAGTTGAGAATCCAGTCTCAGCATTGGTTAACCTCTCAAGATATTAATTGAATTCCACCCATCAGATAGAAGGACAATTAAATAAATCTGTGATTTGTCTCTCCCTTTCCTCGTATTCACCACCCCATCCCTTGCCTACAATGTTAAATCTTTGTATACTAAGCATATCTTGTGTACTGATCCTCACTCACTCTACACCCATTTTAAGCTATTATTTTACTTTCCTCCCTCCCTCCCAAAAATTTCCTCGGTAGAGGTGTCCTAGTGAACATTAATGATTATAATCGTTAATATTAGATAATTATCTCCCTTTTAAGACTTCCTATTTTCTCCTAACATTTAAGCCACATCTTTATTCTGTAAACCTAAATGAAGTTGGGTCATATGCGAGTAAATACGATATATTATTTATCTCAATTACTTATGTTGCTGCAATTCATCATATCAGTGTATCATTTTCATAGCCATCTTAAGGGAGAGGCCACATGAGCCTTGGCCCAGAGCCTCAAAATTTAGAGAGGAGAAATAAAACACTAAAAAGTCAGAAATACTTATGAACTATTAGACATGAGGAAAGAAACAGAAAAAATAGCCTACTTGGTTTTTTACATTGAATTTTTAATAGGTATATAATATGAAATTGTGAGTTTACTTTATACTTTTTCTTTATTTAATATTTTTATTTTTCCAGTATTTATTTATACCCCAGCCACTCACCCCCTAAAAAGCATAATACTGTATATTGTTATTCAATGAAATCAGACGTAGTAACCATCACAACATTTTACAATCAATGCAAAAATTTGATAACTCAGACTTGCCCTGCAAATGGGAGGGCCTCAATAAAGTTAGGGCAGGTAAAAAGATGCTTGGTGTTATTGGAGATTAAGACAGAATCAATAAACTTAGTGATTACACAAATATATATGAGTGACCATGAGAATGGAGTGGGGCAATTCTACAATCAACTTGAGGAATTTATAAGAAAAGTAAAAGCCAAAAAGAACTTAGTGGTTGTGGGAGATTAGAATGCTGTAGTGGAAAAAGGTAAGGATGGTAGCAAGGTAGATAAATTGAGCCTAGGAAGGAGAAATGAAAGAAGGCAAAAAATGGTAGTTTTTCATACTTGGAAAATTCTTGGGGTTATACATTGTTATCAGAATGATTGTATTATGCTCAGACAAAGATATAGAGATATGGTTTTGAACTCCAATAGTTTTCTAAAGAGAAAAAAGACTGATCTCAATTAGATAATTATGAAGTCTTGCCTGAAATTTAAAAGTTTAGTACCAAATGGTATTTAGAAGTAAATGCTTGTAAGCATGCAACCGCTGAGGACAACTGAGAGCTTATGAAAGTGAGTATCATAGAAAGTGTGGGAAAATGGTAGGAAAGACTGCATTGAATAAAACAAAGAAGCCATGGTTTATGGAAGGTTTATTAAAAAGATGGAAAAAGAGGAAGGTGGAGGCAGATTGATACAGAAAATGGAAGGAGAATGTGTCAAGAATTAAACAAAAAGATTAGAAGGGAAACTACATAGTTGAGCCAGAGGATGTGAGTAAAATATGAAAAAAGTATGCCGTATATGCAGTGGTGAGCTATGAATAATTTAAGAATGGGCTCACATTTTTATCGACCACCCCTTTTTAGGCACGTTTCGCTTTCAACATAAGTGCCTATTAGCATCGTTTTGCCTGTCCGCATGTTCATTCTCGGCTTCTACCAAACGGATTTTTATGAAATTTGATATTAAGAACTGACAGTCAAAGACAATAAGAAAATCACAAAAATAAATCATGTAATACAATCAGGCATACCACTTTACAGGTGACAAAAAATAAACTTTCCGTTATATCTCGTAAATTTTTGGTCAAATTAAAATAATAGAGGAAATGAAATACTCTACATTACTAGTTCTACAAGTTTATTTAAAAACTATTTCCGTTCAGTAGAAGCCGAGAACGAACATGCAGACAAACAAACCGAAGCTAATAGGCACTTATGCTGAAAGCAAAACGTGCCTAACAAGATGGAAAAGTATACTCTATAAATGGAATACACAGAGATTTCAAAGGCATTCTTAATGGGAAATATGTATGAAAAGGTATCTAAAGATTGGGAGATTCTCGAATTTTCATCCCCGAAACTAAGTCATAGTAATTATATGGTCTCGGGGACTATCTGTTAGTAAATGTTGTTATTTATCCAAATAAATTTTTTAATCTATACCTCACAGATCATATAAGAGTATGGGAAAGAAATATATGGATTTTTAATTGTTGTTTGCTGAGAGAACCATCTTCACGATCGATGTAAACAAAATATGCGATATCATTAATAAAGTCAGACTCAACCTTGTGGAATTTGCTCATTATGAGATGTAATGAAACAACTTTGACATGTCCACACAATTTAACAGATGCAAACAAAATATGCGATGTTTTGCATGGGATTTTCTATACTATAACTCGTAAGTATGTGGTCTCGCAGACTTCCTTGTAGTAAATGTTGTTCTATATCCAAATAAATCTTTTAATCTATATCTTACAGATCATATAAGACCTAGGGAGAGAAAATTTTGGTATTTCATTGTTGCTTGATGGATGCCATTTAACGAGATACGAGTATAAGTTTATTAAAGTAGTTATGTAAAGTGGAAGTTCTAATTGATGGATTCAGTTCAAATCACAATTGGGCAATAAATTTTCATAACAATCATTCATACTTAATTTAATTAAAATCCATACAGTGGTTTAGGAGATGAAAGTTAAGACTGACGGACGGTTCAGACGTGCCCATAAAAGGCATTCCACTATTACCGGTTCGTTGGTAAAGAATGACTAATAAACGATAATTTTCACAATGGGCTTGCAAAGTTAAAAAAATTTTAACTATGGTCTCTTGTGAGCCCACTACAGCTCACCACTGCATATATGCCGGCGTATAAGTCGATCTCGATTTTTCAGATTGTAAATACACGATTATACATATATTCGCCATATAAGTCGACCCCCCACTTTTTCACTAAAAAAACTTCGAATGAAGAATACGAGGAATTTTATGTTTTGTAAAACCTAGATGTTACCTTTTCCAAAAAATGCAGTGTCGATTTTTGAGTTATTAAATAAATTGTTTAATTTAAGAAAGATCAGTCATATACCGTCTTGCCATCTATTGGCAGAATGTATTTCTACTTATCTATCGTTCCTATAATTGCAAATAGATCGTTTATGTTTTTGAGATTCAGTAATAAAAACAAAAGTTAAAATTTTTATTAACTATTAAAAATAATTATCTTAAATCTTTTAAAATAAATGACAGAATATGTAAACAATGGAGCAGCTTATTCAAAATGGTGATCACCTACATCGTAAGATCAAATGTTTTCGTAAATATCAAGTTTTCGGAATTTTTTTTTGAGCTTCAAAGGTCGACTTATACACCGTCATATATGGTAATTAGGCATTATATGGAATTAGTTTGAAGCCAGAATCTATTGAATACATGAGGAAGAAAGATGTAGACTGTAAGTGTTGGCCCTGGAATATTGAATAGGGAGAGATTGAAAAGGCTTGTAGCATTTTGAAGTCTAAGAAAGCAGTAGGAATTGATGGCCTTACAGTAGAAATTTTTAAAAGAATTGGGAAAAGAGAGGAAAGAGAGTATTTATAAATTGCGCTGTACAAATATGAAGAGCAATAGTGGCCAAAAGACTTCACTGGATCAATTTTGATTCCATTGAAGAAGAACAAAGTAATTGAATGTATATTTTGTGTTTTCAAGCTCTGATGAGCCTTTCTACAGAAGAAGGTAATTTTTGCTCCTTTCAAGAGTATGAATATGCTCAAGTTCTCTGCAGAGATAAATATAAGCATGGCGGTGTGGCAATATATATAAAAAATGTATTAACTGATTTTATTTTTCCAAACAAGATTAAATATAAGCAACTAAATAAGGACAAGGATTTTAAATTTGCAGGCATAAATTGTAAATTTGAAAACTCTGTCTTTACACTCATTATTTTTGCATTCAACTAACAAACGTGCGATATTAAATATTGTAAACAAGCTAGATAAAAACATGTTATTCAGGGTATGACGACATTCCATTTTTTCTAAATGTATTAAGTACTTGGTGGAATCACTTATTTATCTCTGTAACCAGTCATTGAGCACAGGAATGTTTTGTAATGCCCTAAAAGTATCTAAGGTAGTGCCTATATACAAAAAGGACAGTAAAACTTGTATGTCAAATTATCGCCCTATTGCAATAGTTCACCATCAGTTTTTATTATGTTATCAATTATAAAATGGGTTCTATCCAAATCTTGCCTATCAGGCGCACATCCATTTATTTTTGCAGGTGAGTCGACCTTAATTACTGCTGAAGATTCTGGCAACCTACTTTTGAGAAATCTAAAAGTATCCCTGAAGTACATGGAAAATTGGTGTGAAAATAATTTCCTTCATCTAAATGCTAAAATGCAACAATGGAATTAATGAGCAGCAAGCAGCCACCCAATGAAAGCTTACTGTTGAAATTAAACCCACCCGTCAAGTTGAAACCACTAAATTTCTTGGGTTTCATCATGACTCCAAGCTTAATTGTAAAAAGTATATTAACCTTATAGCTAGTACTAAGTTCAGCTATATATACTTTATTTTAAGACAATTAGCAGAGACAGTCAATAGTATAACTGTAATAAATACTTATTGTCCAAATACAGACAAGAGCAATCAGGTGCATAGTTGTAGTTAAGGCCAAAATTCCTTGTAAATCTTTATCAAAAAATGTAATATCCCACCCATTCCCTTCAAATAATAATTTTTGTAAAATATTCGGAATTTAAAAACACAAACTCAAGTACATATACACAAATATGTAACAAGGAACTGCACTAAAATACATTCCACATGCCAGAGTAAAACTAAATTTTAATGGACCCTACAATATGGGTCTTCAACAAGCTTCCATCTAATGCAAGAAATACTACAAGGTTAAATAATCTTAAAAGGGCTGCAGATAAATTGTTACTAAAGAATTGCTATTTTGATGTCCATGACTTTTAAAATTAATTTCATGTGTGTCATCTTATTTCCTTAATTTGTCTCATGTTTGTTTTTGTACAAATCTATGGACCAATAAAATATTATTATTATGACTGAATATCCAAAAAATTTAGACCTACCTAGTTATAAATTGTGAAAAATGATAAAAACCATTTCATAATATTAATTGTACTATATTAGTCACTTAATTTTTTCTTATATTAAGAAAATCAGATGGACAGCGAGAAAAACAAATGAAGTTTTGAACACAGTATGAGAAGGCAGGAACTTAATTAGAATAATGAGGGAACGAGAAGAAATGGGTCAAATTTTGAAAGGTGTCGACTGTAATAAGTCATAAAGGAAGAATGTTAGGAAAGAGGTAGGAAGAGAAAAGGCATATTATATGCATTAAAAGAAAGAATTAGCAATGATAACTTGAAGAGAAATCCTTTGGATATCACATACTGATTTGGTTATAGCTATAATCTTCTGGAATGACTGAAGGCAGCCAACCTTATCATAACACCCTTCACCCCATCAATAAATATAAAATTTAATATTAATCTCAAAATATTATAAGTATCTCTTTTATCTGTGCAAAGTTAATTCTGAATATAGCCACACAATATTAAAAAATCAGCCAAAACAATTCCATCTTTGCGACCCTGTGAAAACTTTTCGCAACCCCACTTGGTAACCATTTTCATATGGAAATAACATGTCTTGTACAAGGAAATATAAATTATTAGTATAATGCTAAAACTGACAAACATGTAATTTTCTCATGTTTTAAGAATTAACGTTGGTAAGACCATATAACAGGAATGTGAAAAACATTTGCTATTATAACACTTAAGATGTTGTTGATGAATTTCAACAATTTTCTCAATTATTAAAACATAAATACATTTTTGGTATCACAGATATTAAAATGTTTCACAAAAGTAATACTTTCGTTCTTATTAACACCGCCAATATAAACGTATCATTAAGCGGAGTTTAATGTAGAACAAATAGGCAGCGTTTCAACCATATATTGTATGGGTATTTGGAGGAGAAATAGGCATCAAATGTCTCTGAATTTTCCTGAATAATTGGACAAGGAATTTATTCACGCCAGCGGTGGTTACACTTTGGATTGCAGCATTTGTAAAAGGTTGTCATTGGTTCATCTGCGGATCTCGTTTGAATCTGCATGAAAAATGCTCTCGGATGACTACACTTTGGACATGTCTCTTCCGTAGAATCCACGTTAGCCCACGCCTCAGCCCCTCCGAGCACATCATCACACTCCTGCATAAAATACATGATTTTAAATATCAAAATACAAATAACTTCGTTAAAAAAGAAAAGTATTATATACCTTTGGTTTTGTATACAAACGACGTGAAAACTTTTCTGTTATATTGTATATATATGGGCAAGAAGAACAAAAATATCTAAGTGAATTAGTCCCTTCTTCAATTCGTAGTGAATTAGCACAAACAGGACAAAATAGTAACATTTTTGAAAGAAGAAATGCTCACACACTAACTATTGCCACAAGCATGTTCCTACCTCGATGTTTTCATTTGATATAGTAATTCAATTGTTACCGAATCATTGTATAATAGACTATAACATCTTCGCAGTATGATGAAGCTAACATTGGTGCTAAGTGACGTATCACAATGAAAATTTTAATTTATGACTCTAAAGCAGGTCTGAAAGTCACGGTCTGCGGGCCGAATGCGGCCCCCGTGGTACATTTCTGCGGCCCGCGAAGTAAGGTAGTTTACATTAAATGGCCAAAACTCAAATGCATTTCTTATAAAATATTTCAAGCAAATCTAAGAAATTTAAAAAGTTTGTTAAATCAGCACTTTTAAAATATGCGTAGTTTATTGCTCATTCAGATTTATAAAAATTCTGTACAGGTTGAGAAATAAGTATGTTCTTTCTGCTGTCAGTGTGTGTTTTGCCTGTCAAAAGAATCTAATCCTCGACGCCGAAACTAACATTTTTGTAATGAATGGGTTAAAGGCCGAACCATAGGGTTGGGGCGATTTCTTCCTTGGGGAAGAATGAATGTCCAAAGAATATGAAACGGTGTGAGGATAGGGAAAGTATGCGGCCTTAATGTGGCCCGCGGGTTCGGTGGAAGGCCTTCATGCGGCCCGCCCACCGATGTGAGTTTGTGACAACTACTTAAAGTTTTCCAAATCTGCACGATAAAAATGGGCTCGATGAATGAGTTAAAATTTAACAATGGGCTCGTGCGAGTCCACCGCAGCTCATCCCTGGTTATAATATAACGACCTAGACATAAATAGAATATATATTCATATATATATAATTCTCATATGGTTCTCATTTTGGTATGTCATTGATTAAAGGAATTCGGACTTCCTCATAAACACATTGACTTTTCCTAATATATCGTTAAAATAGATTTAAAGTAAAATATTTTGTGCCACATGTAATTTCAACTCTTATGATAAATATTCCGTCACTTGCCAAGTTTGTAGAAGAGCGGAAAAGCAGCTGCAATTGACATTTATGTTTTCATTACAAAAGCACAAAACTTTGTCTACTGTAGAGAGTAATACACATTTAACTTGATCACAAATAATGTTTTTACCTATTTATTTGATTATTGTGAAGTTCTGTGATGTGACCATATCTCGATTGACATGACGGTGATGGAGTCAATTTTCTCTGATTTCCAACCGCTGGTTGAGGAAGTAGTGTCAAGTACTAATTTTGGTAGGTTTTATTTTAATTTTAAACTGTAACTTATGCATTTCGCAATAACTTTATATATTTTTCCTTTTCTCGTAGGGTGTGAAACCAGTGTAGTAATTAGTGACGTACAAACTGGACTAGCAGATGAGGGCAATGGTCCCTGTGGAGATCGCTTCAAATTAGTTATTCCAATCGCTGGGCAACAAATTACATGGAGCGTAGTGCTTGATGCTCTTAACCCTCATTATCCTCCAGATTTTTGTTTTGATGACCCGTCGTTTTTAACTTGTCCTAAGCCTGAATTTCTCGAGGAGCACGTACCTAGTCTCTTGAATTGGAATCCTGAGAACCCCAAAGCACTGCTTCACGTAATTGAAGAATTGCTGGACCTTTATAAAAAACATCAGGTAATATTAATTACGATTAAAAAATGAGAAATTTTGTTAAACCACAATCTATGAATTCTCGCTATTTAAAATTTTTATTTGAGATAGGAGGATGGCAATTGAAACAGCTATGATATCTTATTCGCTCAATTTAAATGTACCAGTTTGGAATATCATTAATATATTTCAGACCGCATGAGGTGTCTGCAAGGAGTATATCTTATTGTTTTTTGTTTTTTCGTCAATAAATTTTAACGTAATTGAAATGCAATTTTGTATTCAGGTGAATCAGCTGAAGAGTTACTCCCGCCTGCAGTTTGAGTACACATCGATAATTAGCCAGCCTGGTGTGTCTGAAAACGATGTTGAGGTTTTGGTTCAGTCCAGAGAAAGACGAAGGGTAGATCAGGAAGGGTCTCCTCCAGTTCACTTTTCAATCCGTCTTCCAGTGGATTACTCGTACCTACCTTCGCTTCCTGATACTTCCCAAGATCTAGGACCCAAGGAAGCTCTTCTTTATGTTACATTCCCATCTACGGAAAAGGGCTTAAGCCCAAAAAGAGGAGGAGCTACGTTGGGTCGAGTGTCTCCAAGAGTGCAGCTTTCTTGTCAGTTAGAACAAAGCCTCTATTACCCTTCCCTTCGTGTCCCATCTTTTCCTCCTGGTCGCTGCCTCGTAGATTATGTACCAGCAGTGATAGATTTATTAGACTCTGAAGTCAAATCAGTTGCTAACAGCTTCAACTCAAGAAAAGATTTCCTTGCGGCATTATTGACAGAATTTGGTACATCTGTTCTTGAATATGACGCCCTGACATTCTCTAAAGCATGTATTTTGTATGATGATGGTGTTTTGCTTTGTTTGGTTTATATTGCAATTCCACCAAAATTTCCTAAGGACAAACCCATTTATGTTTGGCAGTCTGTTCGTTGTATGCCCTATGGTAAACCTTACACACGTAAGGTGGAAGATTATCCTTATAGCCCTCGTTGGAGTATGTCTGAAATGATTTTTAGGTTAAAAGTTTTTATGAAAGAATATGCAATTGATTTTTTTCGCCAGTGTTCCTAAATATACAATCATCAGGTGATTGATGTAAAAATCTCTGTCTTCATTTGTGCATCATATTGTCTGTGGCTAGAATATAAAAGTGACATGAACAGGAAGCAGTTATTTTTTGTACAAAAATCAGAACAAATTTTTCATGTTTTCCTCTCAGTTAAACAAGATGGAATTTTGAATTGGATAATCGTAGATAAATGCATTTTAAATTTGATCTTTTATGTTTGGCATTGCATAGGAATGTTAATCGGGTCTCATCATACTGCAATTGTATGAGCTTGACTAAGATTTTTAAATTATTTCTTTAAGTCACATGGAAGCCAAGGAGATTTGAAGTGTTACTCTTTTGTCAAACTTCTTGCTGGTATTAAAACTTGTTCCTTTTGCTTAGTTGTGGAAAAGTATAAATCAAATTATAATGGTTACGTTTTCAAGCCATTCGTTTCAAATTTTATCTTTTAATTAAAAAATGATGGATTAACATGAGAAGTTCATTATTTTAATCTTATAAATTGTTGCTTTCTGCTAACTTGCAATTATTATTTTTTCATAAAATGCTTATTTTGGTTTCGGTAAAATCGAATATTGATTGTAACAATATTATTATTTCAATTACATTTATTAATTCATAAATCATTGAATAATTTAACGATGCTGCCATATTGTAACAGTTCTGAAGTAATAAATATATGTATCCAGTCCCAAGCTGAAAGTAATTTACAATATTCTTCTATGCTATAAATAACTGTAAATAATTTATATTTTTCTCATCTGCAGCTGACTTCATATTAAGTTTGATTTGATGATCGACTCGCTTTGTTCTTCTATTCCTCTTGATTACTCTGTTGTAGCCAAAACAAATTATGAAACCAACACCTTAATTTTCTGAGGTGAAGTATCATGGGTCGAGTGAATAAAAATTAAGCAAATGCTTAAAGCAAACAGTAAAAGCATTTGCTAAAAACATAAGCAAATGCTTAAAGCTAAAAGTTTGCTTTTGTTTATAAGCATTTGCTACTCAGTTTTAAGCAAATGCTTAATTTTTACGGAAGAAAGCTCTTTGCAACTCTTCCATCACTTGTTTTTGTTTACATTTAAATTTTTACATAGTTGAATTGCAAACTAAAAACAAATATATTGGGTATTATTTTTTAAAAAGCTAATTAATAATTTTTTTGAACTATTTCTTTTATAACTGAATTCGATGGTATCACAAATCATGGGTGCATTTTTATTCAGTTAGTTATAGTATTTTTATCCAGTCATTTCCCTTTATAGTAATTTTGGACGCCACAAATTTTACTGTCTTACATACAGTTGTGTATTGTACGTGGTGTTCTTCCCCGACTCCTATTTGAAATCCGGGATCACTTAAGTAGGTACCTTAAAAATATTTCTATCTTCTGTTTGGAAGACAGTGCCCCACTTGATATTCACTGAGTAACAGATTTGAAATATACTTAACATTTTCTTCATAGAAACGATATAAATTTTATAACCATTGGTTGTTGAAATTTTCTCATATTTTTAACCTTTCCTGTCACTATAAACTTCCATATTTATATTTAGGATCAAGTATCATGAAAATAGAGTACTTAGAAATATCTTAGCAAGCCCTTTACCTCACTTAAAAAAGTTTAAGCATATGCTTAAAGCATTAAGCAAAAGCTGTTTTATTCACACAATTTTAAGCAAATGCTTAAGAAAAATCCTAAAAATAAGCAAATGCTTATTCTTTCTAGCAAATGCTATTTTTTTATTTACCCCAAATCAAGCTTATTTTTTATTCACTCGACCCAATTTCTTGAAATTACAGTGACATTGGATTGTCTATTTGTATTTAGATAATCACCTAATTATCAATAAAGAATACCTTAGTTTGAAAATGGTGAATTTAGTATGAAAACCTAATCGCCTTTATAAACCAACTTAATTTCAACTTAATTATTTCTGTTTTAAATAATTTTTGGGACCAGTTTTAGTTACCACTGCATCATGAGGCTATTTACAAGCTCAAGTCTTGAGCATATAAGTAGTCTAGGGGCTCCGCCATGGGACGCTAATGTGGCCCCAATTCTGTGGTCTCACTTAACTTTTTTACATTGAGTGTTCAATCAAAATTTTCTCACATTTCAAAAAATTCAAAATTACTTTTCATTTTACATATTGAAGTAACAAAAGCAGTTTATAAAGCAAAAATATACCAAATAAAAACAAAATAGGATATAAAAACTTTTTACAACATTTTAGTCTATTTATATACTATGTATATAATAAATGTATCATGGCGCATGCAATGAAGCTTAAATATCTCTGTTGGAATTTGGACCAATGGATGAAGTGACAATCTTTGTAATTATTAATATGATGGTTAACTGGGAGGAAGAGGTAATGAGAGGGGGAGAATACAAAATGGATAGGGGAAGGAGGTTGTGACTATTGAACAATTAGCTGTAAATTATAGTTCTTGGTTTATTTCATTGATAACAATAGCGACTTTGAACATTCACAGCAGTTGCTTTGAGCTCAGAAAACTTACTTTTACTATTTTGTTAACTATATCAGTTTGTGAGCAAAGTAGGTCATCGTGCAGTTTCTTTTAAATGAAAATTCTTGGTTGAAATAGTCAAACTTTTTTTAGATAACCACGTTTAATCCAAAATAGATAATTTGGATAACTCTTCTATTACAATCACACCTCTTTTGGTGCTACCTCTTTTCACATCATTTTGTTATAACACTCATCATTCTGGAGTCCTGTATAGGAATACGCAATATGAAATGCTCTCTTATTTTTGTCTGAGTTATGTATTCTACCAATGACAGCGGCGTTTGCTAGCTGGCACTACACCATTCAATTCAAGCCTACACTAGTTTTGAGCACTTCCCTGTGTCATGCATTTACTCCATTGTGATATCTCTTTTTGCCTAATTTTTACGTTTTTGTGAGCAACTGTAACCCATAATCAGGTCCAGCCAAGGGTACAGGTCGCCCCAGGCACCTTCCCAACAATCAGTTTGTATAAGACCTGTGTGATGGTACCACACTGTCTAGTTTCTCTCCTGCTGTAAAGCAGTACAGTGAGAGGAAAAACTTGCGAGTTCAGAGCATTGCTGCTGCTTGACAATGCCCCGAGTCACCCAGAAAACCTGAACATACTATGCACCGAACTGCCAATGGAGATGGTTCTACCTTCTACCCAACACAACTTCTCCTCTGTAGCTAATGAACCTGGGCACCATAGGGCACTTCAGAGCATAATAACTGGGGCATGTTTTTAATCAGTTGGTCGAGGTTAAGGAAGATCGAGAACAGTCCACCATGGATTTTTGACAGTCATTCAACATAAGGAAGGCATTTGAGATCATCAGCACTACATGGAAGCAAGTAAGCAACACCTGCATGAACTGTTTGTGACATAAGGAGTGGCCAGAGGCATGTCACAACTTTCGAGGGTTTGAGGATCTGATCTGCCATAACTAGTGACATAGTACAGCTGGCCAACCAAAGTAGATTAGAGTAAATTGATGTTAATGATGTGGAAAAGCTGCTATATTCTCATACAGAGGCTCTTACCAATGAGGAACTGAAGGAGCTAGAAAACAGCTTGCTATGTAGAAGAGGAATGGTACTGAGTTTGCTCCACCAAGGAATTTGATGACAAAATTGCCAAAATTAACGAGATCCTCAAAATGCTTTTGGAGAATTACATAGACTGGAAATGCAGCATCACAGCAAATAGAGGTGTTTCGTGGTCATCCCCCCTCTATGCTTACTCCAACCGTATGTTCGCTTTCCGATGCTCCTAACCAAGTGTCTGTAATTCATGTACCTGTTCAGCTTTCTCAGCATTCTGGGAAACCTTTTCCAACCTGTGATATAATTGATAATGCTAATATCCTGGTTTTCTCCACTGTTGCTCCCAATCAACAATTGGCTGATGTAAGTGTAAAACATGTCACTCATGGTCAACAGGGTATTACCAAACCTAAAAAGGCTTAACAAGACTTAGAAAATTCAAAATCTGTGTGTTAACTTTTTTTTCCTACATATTCAATCTCTACAAAACAAGTGTAGTAACCTGGAAGTTCTTCTACAGGAACTAGACACACATATTCTTTTGCTAAGTGAACATCAGCTAACTGATAAGGAAATTTGTACCTTTGCTATAAATGGCCTTAAACTTTTATCATATTTTTGCAGGTCTGAGTATAGAGGTGGTGAAGTTGCTATTTTTTGTAAATATAGTGTTAATGCTCTTGTTCTTCAATATAAGGGTTGCACTGAAAAAGTATTTGAATGTACCATCATAATTGTTAAAGTTAACTCGACCCGCATTGCTATTTTAGTGTTCTACAGATCACCTTCTGCCTGTGTCACTTCCTTCTTAAAGGAATTTAGTGATGTTGTTCAATTTGTCTATGCCACTAACATTGATTGTGTGCTTGTTTTTGGTGATTTTAATTTAAATATCTTGGGTAAAAGTGCTTCTCTTAATGATTGGTAAATTTACTGGATACTTTCGGTCTAAAAGTGGTAAATGACTTGCCTACTAGAGTATGTTCCCAGTCAGCCACCTTAATAGACCTTGTCATAACTAATTTACCATTAAACTTGCTATCCTACAATGTGCTATTAAATGAAATGTCCGACCATCATGCCCTTGTGGTAAATTTGCTGCTCTCTGACAGAATATCTAATAACAAAATGTATATGCGGAAGCGCTTTTTTAGTGATGATGCAATTTTGAAATTCACATCCTGCCTCTCTCATGAAACTTGGGAGGATGTTTATGCTGTTCATGATGTTGATTTAAAATTTAAATATTTTATTGATAATTTCATAATGATCTTTAACCATGCTTTTCCTTCTAAGACCACTGTCTCTAAAGCAAGGAATAAAAAAATTCGGTTCTCAGAAGATCTGATTGATATGGGTAAATATGTATGCCATTTACACCATTTGAGCATATTTTCTGATCATTCCCTCCGTGATTTTTTCTTTGTTACTTTAAAGAATTACAAACGGGGTATTCAGGACTGTTAAAAATCATAATGATGCTTATATTTCCTCCTCTTGCAATCGGATTAAATCTGCTTGGAATGTAATTAAACAGCATGCAAACACTAGTTCTGAATCATCTTGCCCCTTTCATGAATTTCGACAAAACTCCTATCACTAATCCTGTTGCTATTTCCAACTGCTTTAACAATTTTGTTATGTGAATTCATGTAATTGTATTCCAGATATTAATCTAAATCAAACATCACATTCAATTTTTCTTTTCCTTCGGATCATGCAGAAATTTTGAGAATCATAAATTCTCTTACAAATAAGTGGTCTGCGGGATATGATGAAGTTCCATTGCCTATTGTTAAATGTGATGCTATGTGGATTGCTCAACCTCTTTCTTATATTTTCAACTTATCCCTTTGTGAAGGTCACTTTCCTACTAATTTAAAAATAGCATTAATATCACCAGTTCATAAGAAAGGTTCTGTAACTGATTCTGAAAATTACAGACCAATTTCAATCTTGTCTGTTTTTTCAAAAATTTTTGAAAAACTTTTTTACAATCGTATTGTAAAATACCTTCAACATTTTCATTTGCTACATTCATCTCAACATGGCTTTAGAAGGGATAGATCCACCATGTCAGCTGCCTTCCACCTTATTAATCACATATACCAATCCTTAAATGATCAGCAACTGATTATTGCCACTTCCTTTGACCTGAGTAAGGCCTTTGATTCAATTGACCATCGAATTTTATCTTGTAAATTGATTAAAATTGGTATTTCTGGTAATGCTCATACCTCTCCAACCGTAAACAAATTGTTCAATTCAGGTGCAAGTCTCAAACAGGAATAAATGTGGCAAGTGTATTTCTGGAGCCCTGGGTAAAACTGTATTGGTATCCGAGTATTGTATTTAAAGAAATTACATACAAGATTTAAAGACAGAGAAATGGGCACACAAGTTTTCATTGATGTAACTTTTAAATACTAATTAATGTAAAAACTCAGGTTTATAAACTCCACCATAGAAATACTTTATTAAAAATTAGATTTACAATACTTATTTATTTTTCTTTTTCAATTTCTTTGCATGTTTGTGAGCTCTAGAATGGGCTTTTTTCTTCTTTTCTTCAATTATTTCTTTGTACTTTCTCTTATTATACCTGTATGGGTGAAAAAGGAATAGTATTATCTCTCTAATTGTAAGGAGACTTTTGGAAAATACTCTTGGTCTGCTCTGTAAATATTTATCACTAAAATAATTTATAAAATCAAACACTCGAAACAAGGTAATAACATGGTATTTTCCAATTAAAGCATCTTCTAGTTCATATTTAAAATAAACAAGTGAAATTATGGTAAATATATCATGTGAAAAATCTTATCATCGAAATAATTTACTCAGAAAGATAAATTTCTAGAAATTCCAAAAGTAAAATTCATCCAGATTCCTAGTTACATTACCTTTTAAACTCTGCATCAGCCATAAGCTCTTCTACAATTGTTCTCTTTCTCTGCTTCTTTGGAATTCTGCTGTGGTAGAAATCAGCAGGAGCTTCCACAATGCGACCAACCTACAAATGATATATTTTTCATTAATCAGAATAACAAATTTACATTGTGTCCTTATTTTTTGAGGTTTTAGAAAATATAAACAAAAATTTAAGAAAGCAGAGACTTTTTCCAAAGGAAAATCAATTTCCAAGTTCAACCACAAAAGCATATCATGAGACTTTTTGAGATTTGTATTGGCTATTTTTATCAGTCCTTTGTCCGACAACTAATGCTGACCCATTGACATTTCTGGCCCTTCCAAAAGCTTTGGATCCTTATCCAAATAATACTATTTCAACAATACTATATTTCTGTCAAGTTCTTTGCATAACTTCAAAACCACTATCTATGAATACATTTCTTTAATGAAATTTGAAATTTATACCAAATCCGAGTACAAATTTTATTGGAGACATCTGATGAAATAGGGAACTTGGTACTTATCGGTTAACGCGGCACCACCCCCGCAGCACCCCAAGGGGCGAGATGTGGAATTACGTGGAGCAGTATTCCATTGGAACTCAGCTGGGCCAGGGAAGGGAAATTTGAACATGAATGAAAATTTTACTCGTCCCCACCAGGTTGGGTAAGTTAGTGGAAGTGTTTTTCATTCCTCCTCACCTTCACTGTGTTCAGAGGCATCTCCACTCAAAGAAAAAAGAAGGGATACCATTATAAGCATTTAATTTTTAATGGTATTCCTTCTTTTTTCTTTGAATGGAGACGCCTCTGGACACAGTGAATGTGAGGAGGAACAAAAAACACTTCCACCAATTTATCCAACCTGTTGGGGCCGAGTAAAATTTTCGTTCCTGTTCAAATTTCCCTTCCCTGGCCCAGTGGAGTTTCAATGAAGTACTGCTCCACGTAATTCCAAATCTCGCCACATTCAGCACCTTGTAGTTCCATATCTCGCCCCTAGATGGGTGCTGTAGAAGTAGTACCGCAAGGCCATATATATGGAAGGTTCTGACACTCTTTGTGAATGCATATGCCGAAAAGCGTAGCTTGTCATTGGACGAGACGAATCACGTGATGTCAACCCGCCATCTTGGTGCCTGAGACAGTCTCATTGCTAAGGATCAAATGCATTCAAACGCCTGTGTTTGAGTGTCTTGTGCCTTAATTCCAATTTGCTTTTTCTGTTTTCATAATTATTGTTATTTTATTATTCTTGTTATTTTTTATAATTATTATTTATTTTGTTATATATATCATTTGCGAGTTCAAAGGAGTTATTATGCCTTGCTGCTGTGCTGTCGGGTGCAAAAATCGAGGTGAAAACGGCGTTAGGATGTTTCGTTTTCCTTCAGATCCCAACAGGAGGAAAATTTGGATGGTTAAGCTCCAGCGAGATTCGTGGATGCCTACCACTTACAGCAGGTTGTGTGAGGTGAGTAAACAACTCCTTTTGTTCAGATCTTGCCCCTCTGAGCAAGTTAATGAAATTAATATATACTTCTTAGTTTGAATTTTGTTTTCTTGTAAATATTACGAGTTTTTCAACAATAGATGTTTATATATTTTAGGTTCACTTCGACTCGACCCAGTTTGAGAGCAATAGACTTGATGGCCCTAGATTACTCAAACCATTTGCAATTCCGGAGATTTTTCCGCACCGAGCTGTGAAAATAGCCAGGAAACCACCAACTAAAAGACAGATTTCTTACAAAGGGAAAGGTGATTATTCACTTCAATTAAAGTTTATGATTCGAATTAATTCATGAATGAGTGGATGTTAGAATGTAGTCTCTAAAGAGGTATAATAATATAGTTCTTGTCAAACCTTCTTCATCCTGCCATTGTTTCTTCATTCAATTAATAATGTTGAATCTGGTCTTCAATTTCAAGAAATAATGATATGATTTAGTTATTTAATACATTAAACGAACTATGCAGTGCAGTGATTGGTCTCATGTTTTTGGTCTTAATTTTGTATTTTGATTCAACTCAATTTTAGAAACCTAGATAGCTTAAGTATCAAATATAAATTAACAATGATAGCTAACCAACATTTCATAACTGCATTGTCTGTTATTAGTTTGGTATGAGATCCTGCAAATATTGTGATGTATGAGAAAGTGAAAACATTATTTATAAAGAAAAGTAAATGCATATTGTCAAAATACAGGATAATTTCACATGGAAAATGCTAGGATATAATTATAAAAATTGAAAGACTCCTCAGTATATTGGACTTGTTTTATTTAGTGTTATATTAAACCTTTCAGTTGCAGAACCTGAAAACAATCCTGTGGAAGTAGAAGACCAAATCTCTTTGGGAGCAAACATGTCTGTGGAATGTGCAGCTGGTGATGAATCTTCTGTAGATCCTGTGGAACATTCAGCAGAGCAGATATGTGGAAATAGTGATGATGAAAAAGATGAAGTCATAAGAAGACTTAAGTCTCAGGTTTCAGCATTACAAAATAAGGTGAAGAAATTAGAGTCTTGCCTGGAGGAGACTACTCGAGCTCTCAAATGTTTCCTTAACCCAGACCAGTTACAATCTTTGGGCAAAAAATCTAATAAGGGCCAAAAATGGTCAAACCCCACTGTAAAAAATGCTCTTAGAATTCGATTTGCTTGTGGAATCAAAGGGTACAACTGCATGTTAAATTTGGGTTACCCTTTACCTAGTGATAGGACCCTAAGTAGAAGGTTGGAGGACTTCAAATTTTTCCCAGGCATTCAGAACGAAGTATTTGATTTTCTAAAGCTGAAAGTGAAAGTAATGCAAGAAAGTGAAAGTTTTTGTGTCTTGCTGCTTGATGAGATGGTGATTGAGGAAAGGGTTGAGTTAGATAGGAGTTCGAAAACCATGTTTGGGTACACGACATTGCCTCATGCTGACACTATTGCTACACATGCATTAGTTTTTATGTTAGCTGGTGTGTCCACTAGGTGGAAACAAACAGTTGGGTACCATTTCACAGGAAACTCCTTCCCTAGCAAGGAAGCCAAAAATGTGATTTTGCAAATAATTAAAATGTGTCATGACATTGATCTCAATGTAGTATGTGTAACTTGTGATATGGGCAGTTGCAACAGAGCTCTCTGGAGAGAATTTGGCATAACCTGTGGTAAATTCTCTAGAACTGTGAACTCCATTCCTCATCCATGCAGGACTGATATGAAGGTATATTTTATGGCAGATGTATGCCATGTATTGAAAAATATTCGAAACCATCTTTTAGATGGGAAATGTTTGTACTTGCCAAATGAAGTGGTTAACAAAAATGGTTTGACTAGTGGGAAAATATTTTTGGAGCCAGTTCAGAAATTGGTGGACTTACAGGCTGATAGAGAGATTAAGATTGTGCCAAGGTTGACTGAACAGCATATCGTTTTGAAGCAATACCAGAAAATGAGGGTTCGTACAGCATGTGACCTCATGAGTTATGATGTGGCTGCAGGAATTAAATACTGTGTTCAACATCATGGATGGAATCCAGAGTACATGACCACAGCTTGGTTTTTTGAGCTTGTGGATAAATGGTTTACATTGATGTGCTCAAGATACCCAGTTATGGCCATCAGCAAGCACCAAATAGATGTATATGAAAAATCTATCAATTTTTTAAAATGCTTTGTTGAAATTTTTGAAAATATTAAGGTAGGAGATGGAAAATGGAAACCCATACAAACTGGAATTAAACTGACTACTGCATCAGTCCTAGACCTGCAAGATTTCTTTCTTAACAAGTGCTCCTTTGGATACATATTGACCTCCAGGTTTTGCCAAGACTCGCTGGAAAATTTGTTTTCCACAGTTAGAGTAAAAAAATCCCATCCCATCCCCTGTGCAGTTTAAAAATGCCCTAAAAATTATAAGCATAGGGCAATTTATGATTATTCCCTCTAAAAGCAATTGTGAGTCTGATGAAGGAAGTTTGTTAGCAGAATTTTTAGATGTGTCAGGCTCAAGAATAGGAGAGGAAGAGTCAGAGGAGCCATTATCCTCCATTGACAGCGAGTTTGTTGATATGGACCTTTTTCATACCAATTCATTATATTATTTATGTGGGTATATTGCACGGCAATTGCACAGGAAGTTGCAGTGCACTGCCTGTAAAAATGTGTTGTGTGGTGATGGAACTGACATTGATCCAAGAGATACACACTTACTTAGTTTGAAAGAAAAAAATGAATTTTCATTGGTGCGAAGCAGCAAGTGGTGTTGGGACCTTGCCAAGGAGGCTGACATTATTTTTCATATTAATAAAAATGTCCTGTCTTCATTAAAGAGCAATATTGTTGAGTATTTATGCAGTGCTTTTCCTAATGATAATATTGTGAATGCATGCCATGATATAATGGGATTATTTTTAAAGAAATATTTTAGTATGCGACTTGACTTATACGCTAAGGCTATCTCTGAGGCCCACAAAAAATCAAGTAGGTCGATGGGCCACAGTAGCCGAAGTGCTCATATGAGGAGAATTGTGTGAATAAAAAATTGTCCTCAAATGCCAAATGTTTTATTTTCTATGATGTTGTATACCCTGTTCATTTTTCAGATTCTTCTTATTGAAGATATTTCATCAGAGGCCATATTAACCTGAAAGGTAGTATGTAGTCATATTTTCTTCAAAAAATAAGGATGGGATGCATATGCATTCTTTAGCCTTGCAGTCAGTTGTTTTTTGAGTATGTTTATGTTCAGTGGCCTCTAGTAATTGAGCAGACAATAGTCTTTAAAATTTTTAAAACGAAGTTTAAATAAAATAGGAACTATATTTTAATATTGAGAAATGGGGGTGCAAAGGAAGTAAGGCCCAAATACTTTTTCTCAGTAATTGAACCATCACTTATATTTCATAATAATGTAAGTATTGGACGTTCTGCGACATTCGTTCTCAATATGGAATAAAAATGTTTTGTTGCGACGGTTTCGTTCTTTATAAGTTATTTTAAAAATAGCTATGTTCAAAATTTTTTATATTTAATGCAAATTATGTAAGTATTGAACATTCTACGACATATCCTCAAAATGGAATTAAAATGTTTCGTTGCGATGATTTTGTTCTTTATAATTTATTTATAAAATAACTGTCGAAAAAGTTTATATTTCATCGTAATAATATAAGTATTGAACATTCTGCGTCACATTTATCCTCGAAATGAATTTAAAATGTTTCGATCTTCGTAAGTTATTTTAAAAATAACTGTCCAAAACATTAATATTTAATCATAATAAAAACTTTTCAGTTTTTCCATTGGTAATAAGGATAAGAGAAGCAGAGCTGTCTGCTACAGGCACAAATATGGCGGCTGGCAAAAGTTGTCAGAACCTTCCATATATATGGCCTTGTGGTACCGTGTTAACCGATAAGTACCGAGAACTCTATTGCAATAATTCACAGCTTCTGTATAGGAAGTGTGCATGTACCATTTCAATAGAGTAAAAAAAATTAAAAACATTAGTATACATTTTATGAGACAAAATGTGTTATCTTGACAAACATTTTCAATTGCTCTAGCTCTTATTTAAATCTTACAAAAACTTTTTCATTTGATATTATCAAATTTCCCGTTTTTTATGTGCATTGAGATGGAAAATTCTAAATTGTAAAATCATGCAAACTGCTGGTTTAGAAGGGACTTGTATTATGCATTCAAGAATTACCAAAATTCAAACTATAAAGCCTTTCTCTCCATCAACCCTTCCATCAAAATTTCAGGTACAAGTACAGAGTTTGTTGGGCATTAAGAAAGATAACCAGTGCACAGGAATTAAACAAACACCAACTTCAGGAGTAAAAAGTTAATACATCACGGTTAAATTGTTAAGAGTTTGGAGGTTGGGTTGAATTTCCCTTCATTTTGTCTATTTTATAGGTTACTGTTCTTGGTATACCATAAAACTACTTTATATGCACCCACTAATGTCCAAATTAGTTACTGGAATTTTGGTATTGCATTGGTTTCCTTAGGTTACCATTCATTTTGATGGCACTGAAAGCAGTGCCTGATAAATTCTGACCAAGCACCAAACTTGATTCACACAAAATTATGCCAAATCTCCATTTTCCCTCCTTAATGTCATACCTGCTATTTTTGGCATCTTCCTTGGTTATTTTGGGTAGCAAAATATATTACAATCACCTCATGCAACTCTTCATGTAGTGCATGATAATGCCATAAAAAAAATAAAAATCTTTTTCTAAATCCTAAAACAATTCTTATGATCTGCTCATTTGATGTCCAATGAATTTAAAAGTTGAATAACACATTTGCATAAATTTACTGAAATAACATTAAATTTACCAGTAAATTAAACTTACCTGAAAGAACTTAGGCAGAACTTTAAGGTCATTCTTTTTATAGAACTGCTTTGGATCCAAAACGGAGCGCATCTGTAAGACTTCAAGATCATGTTTGATTTCTTCTGTCATATCAGGAGCAGACAAATTGAACCAGTCTTTTCCTTTGGTCTTCTCTCTTTCTTTCTAAAAAGAAGTAGTATACACCATATATAGCAAGAATACTTTCAATATAAGTTTTCCTTTATTAAGTAGTATGAAATATGATATTAAATTACTCGAGTTTATAGATATAATATCGTATACAGGACTTTTGTGCGCCGTGAATAGTCTATCTTAACTGATGAATTATCAAATTTAAAATTTATATTATAAATTTAAAAGTAAGTACAATTTTAAGAATTTGTCACGCCAGGTTTTACGTTTAATCGGTAGTAAACATGACATGATCTTACCCTTCTTTCTTTGATTAATTTTTTCCTGGGAACTTCATATTGTGGCACTGCCTCGAGTTTTTCAAATCCAGGTTGAATCACACTTTTTTTGAGAACCTCATCAACATGAGTCGTAAGCCTTTTTTTCCCTATTCCACCATGTATGTCCAGGTAAGTATCATCAAAATCAATATCACCTTCTTTTGGATTTTTACTGGTTAAAAAATTATTAAGTAACTCATTACCAAAGAAGTTCGTCAATTGGAATTAAAACATTTTATCTTCTAACGTTCGATAACAATATTACGAATTAACCTTATAATAGTTATTTACCTCTTAGATTGATCTCCAAATGAACTTTTATAGGGTAAGGAGAAATTGTCTGGAATTACTGAAACTACAAGAAGCAATAATTAATTATTTTATCAATATATGTACAGGTCGAGGAAGTAAGACTGCACATAAATGTATTACCATATTCATTTTCTGATTCACTTTCACTGCTTTCAGTAGAGCTAAATTCTTCGTTTAAATCGTTTTGACCGGTGGTATCGATAATTACATCCATAATTTATTATATGGAAGTCAGAAAATCACTACATTAACAAGAACTTAAATGATGAACCACACATAATTCACATCAGCGCGCATGGTGCTCTCACAAGTTAATAATAACGAATTTCTTTTGTTTTTAGAACCCTTTTCATTTGTTTTCGTCTGATTTTTGCGCCATTTTATGAATGCCCTTGATATCATAAATCTAAAATCGGATGATAATAACTTAGGATTGTTGCTCTGTTTCCCAAATACAAATCTTATTTTTTCAACTGATCTGTGGATATTGGAGATATATTCATCATAAATTGGATTCTTCCACTAAGGTGAACTCGATATTTCATTTTTGGTAGTAAAACTTGTGGTGGCCGTTTATCTTGCAAAGTGGCAAACTGCCTAAATAATTGAGCTCAAAATGCCACATAAATAAAAAATAATGGCAGAAATATATTTATTTATATATTATTACTAAATACATGAATACATTAAAGTATAGTAAATATAATTATACAATTTAACTAAACCTAATAAATTTATAATTAGCTTACAATGCCAAGCCATAATAACGTGAGTCCCGATATTGTTTCTTCCAATGATATGTTCAGGTACGGTTGACGTTCTGTTGACGAAGATGAAAGCAGTATGAAATCCTTTGAATATGAGTTTGCCAAAGTTATATTTTTTGTTTTCTATACAATTAGTTGTTGAAAAACTTCTCATGGCCAGATGTTATCACAAATCAGCCATAAAGCTAATTTATCTCACTCGGGTAGTTCATTATTTGATAGTCATCCATGTTATTTGAGATTGGGGGTTTCATATGAATGGAGGGCTTTATGGCTATTGTGAAGAATAGTAAAACTTTGCAATTTGAGTAATAATTTAACTTTAGGTGTTCAGTCCAACCTCCCAAGCAGGAAATGATTTTATAAAGAATGATATTTTTCTTGTTATAATAAATTCCCCTGAGTTTTCAATGAAAATTATCCCTCTGATAAGAAATTGAATTTTGATTATTTCTTATATAATTATCTTTGGGTCTTGTCTGTTATCTGCCACCCACCCAGGATAATATATGCAATGCCATAATGGAATGAAGTGGTGAGATATGGAACCAAAGACTACTCCCCCTAACGGAACTGTGTAGAGGTTAGCTGCAGGAAAAAAGAATAAGCACTTGGGATATGACTGGGTTGGATAAGTCAGTCAAAGTGTTTTTGGTTTTTTCCCACGTTCACTCTGCCACCCGCCTCAGGGGAGCAGGACAGTGAATGTGGGAAGAAACCAAAACACTAACTAACTTACCCAATCCAGAGGGGCGAGTTGGAGTATGTTGTAGCCCAAGCAGTCGTATCCCATGCTAGTTCCATATCCTGCCATCAGAAGGGCACTCCATATATTAACTTGGGTGGGTGGCAAATAACAGACAAGATTATATTTTATTGGTGGTTAAAATACTTCAAACAGTGAAAGTGGTTCCTTTTCTCTACACTCATTGTTTTCAAAAAGATTATGTTGAGGTACAGATATTGAAACAACACTCACTAAAGTAGAATAATGTTATCTTCATCTTGAAGGCATGTACTGAGAAAATTGAGGTGTCCAATAATTTAATTTGAAAATGTCAACACCCCCAATTTGTCACTGCTGTTCAGTAGTTTATGTTCTTCTGCTAGCTCTCTAATTTCTTCCAGAAAGAGAATAGTAACTTGTTCCAGTTGAAGAACTATAATACTGCAGGATCCACAACTGTAGCAGTGAGAGGAGAAGGAGGGGACAATAGATTTAGGGGGCCCTGCTGGGCTATCTAGGTATTTCTATATATTATATTGAAAATAATGAATTTGAAATGGGCCCAAAAATCATATTTGCGGGGAGGCAAAAAGCACGTAGTTCCTCTACTGGCTTGATCCCTCAGTATTCGATATCTTTCAAACAATTCACCCTCCTCAAGCTGCCTAACATCACAGGAAAGAAGCAACTCTAGAGATTGAAATATTTCCCCAAAAATAGTTTTGAATACATGATGGTTCAATAGATGAGTCGAGCTGTTTTATGCATAATGTGTGTGTAATGCTCAAATTTATTACATTTTTGTTTTAACACGTTCGCTGCCTTTAATTTTTGGTGAACTTTCGCTGGGAGCCATTTTTTCTTAATTTGATAGTTTTAGATAATTTGATGTTAATGTAAAAAAACGTGTTAGTCACATTTTACATATTAGATAAAGTGTCTGTTGTATTCGATCAGTCCTTCCGTCAGTACGTCTTCTGCCCGACCGTCCGTCTGTCTGTCTTTCCTTGTCTGTCCATCCATCTGTGTCCGTCCAGACGCATGTTTGTTATTAGCTTTCAATAATTGTATCTCAATGAAACTTGGTAGACATTTATAACATAATATCTTTTTTTTAATTCGAAGTTTTTAAATCGATTTGTGAAACAGTGTTGCCAATATATAAGAAATAACTTTTTTTATTAAAAAATTCTGTATCAACTTCTATGAATTGTACAGTAACAGACATTGGAATGCTATTATTTAATTAGTAGAAAAAATAAAATTCTCACTTGCGCATCTCAATCAGTGTTGCCAATATAACAGGTAAAATATTTTATGTTTCTTAAATTTTATCTCGGTTTCTATGAATTCTAAAGCAAAAAATTTCTACACAGTATTGTAATAATAATTTATAGAAAAAATGAAACTACTACGCATGCATCTTAATCAGTGTTACCAATATAACGGATATGAAATTTTATCTTACATAAATTTTATCTCAGCTTCTATGAAATATATAGCCATCGAAAAATATTAGACACCCACATAATAATAATTTATAGAAAATATAAAAATTTCACATATGAATCTGAGTCACGGTTGCCAATATAACGGATTTAATATATTTTGTTGCGTAAATTCAATAAAAATAATCCGAAAAATTCTGAAAGAGAATTAAAGATGATTTAATTTATTATAATCAATATAAAATTCGTATAAATGACAAGAAACATCCACCATATATACTATACTGTATACTTATTTTATCAATGTACAATTCAAGATAAAAATATATAATCGGGAAAAAGAACGAGGGAAAAATCTTCAAAGCTTATCCAAAAATAATCTAATAGAGAAATAAATACAAATTATTATTTAAAACAACTATAAAAAGGTGAAAAAATATAATAAGAACATTTAAAAAAGTTATACTTACACTTCGAATATTCAGAAGAAAAGACTAGCAAAGTATCGGTAGAATAAAAACTGGTGCTTCCCCGCTGACTTTCAAACCTTCACTGAGTGCCTCTTCTAGGGAGGAGACCCCTCGGAAAAATATAGCGGTACCAGGCCAAAGGGAAAATGCTTACAGCTGCGACGCACATGTGCATCAGGGGCATGGCGTAGACGACCACTTTGACGCACATGTGCGTCCGCGGCACTGAAGGTGTTAAGTTAATAAAAACTTTTTTACCAAGTCAGATTAGCCATTTGCTTTGGCCAACTCACTTTCAATACTTAAAATTGCACATGCATATTTAAACCAGTGCTGCACAACCTTTTTTTGTCCAAATGTTGCAATAGCAATTTTCCCTCTGCCTGTGGGTTGCATTATGAAAACTTAAAATACATAATTAAGGAACTGAAGTGTATATTTTGTTATTGATTACTTTGTTGATTTAAAAAGTAATTGAACTACTCCTATAATGAATTTGAAATGTATACATAAATCCAATATTTTGACTAAACAAGCAGTTCTGATAAACACTCATTAAGAATAGAAACCTTAGCTAAAATTGAGCAGTCTATTTATCACAGAACTTCACCACGCTTCAGTGCAACTTCTAAACTTCCATTTCCAAAGCCATTTGTTTCAAATCATATGTATTGCTTGTTTCATTCAGCCGCATGATTTATGTCAAATTTTCATCTATTAAATTTCCGATTGTTGATTTTTCATCAAAAGGAAAGCCTGTTTGCAAATATAATTACTTCCGAACAAACTTGCACACAGCTACCTTTTGAAGATAGACTAGAATATGAGTCCTTTGAAAGAAAGGCAGTATTCTAATTTACAAAGGTCCACCTGGGCTGCATAATCATCCGTAGAGGGTCACATGCGGGTTGTGCATTGTGTCCCACTGATTTCAAAGATCCTCTTTCATTGTAGACCTCAGATAATATTTTATAAATTTTATTTGTTGAATGATCATTCAGCAATTGCTAACATAACTGATATGATTACAAATATTCTTAGAGCTATTAAAATATTGGAAAATATTTTGCTATAGCTACTTTTCAAAAGAATTCTCCCTCTATCTTCTGCTAAAGACATTTTTTTCATCTTGTATGATTTTTTGAATTTGAAATTTCATCTAAAATTTCATCACTTATCATCATTTTTATATAAAGTGTTAAAATCTATTTATATATTTTTCAACACATGTATCTCCATGGTTTTGATATCTGTTATAAATTAAAATTTTTAGATAATCGTAGGTATGGTAGCAAATCTTTCTTCCACCTGTGATAGTTATGTCAGTTAATACAAAAAAGTTGCATTTAAATTCAAGAACAGGATCTTCTGTTACCTTGTTTCATGTTAATTCCTCATATTGTCTTTTTCTCTTCCTCATTCACTTTTCAGGAAATTTTTCTGAAACACTAATTTTTCTGGCAACTTCTTTGCTTCCTCTATGATAGTTTCAAAATTAGATCATAAATCTTCAACTTCAGATGTTACGGATGATATCAATGCAAAAGCTGAATTAAGGGTTGCATTTTCAGACTGCATTGTTTGGTTAATTTTATTTATTTGCACCAAAAATCTGTAGCAAATGACTAAGGGAAATATATAAGAGATATGCTTTGAATACTATCCAACAAACCTCTTGCTTCCAAAATCACTACATTCAGCATTAAAAATTAAAATTTCTCCTAGAGTATAGTGTTTCTTGTAATTGATGCCTAACTGTTTTCACTAAGTGAGCTTCAGCTTCCCATTGTGTGTTATACAAAGGTTTTGAAGTAACTTTCACATGTTTATTCATAATTTTCCATTGTTTTGTAGGTGCAGAAAAGAGATATATAATCTGAATGTTTCAAAAAACATTTATAGTAAATATTACAAGAAGCCACGTAAAAAAATAATGAATTGAAAGAATGTGCCATGCAGAGTGCATGGAAAGCTAGCAGATTGATTTGTAAATTTCTTGGCTGAATTCCTTTATATTTCCCCTTCATGTTACCTTCATATGTCTGACCTCTGCAATTTATTATGCCTAAATTCAGATTACTTAATGTTTCTAGTAGTAATGCTATCAGGCTCTCGCCAGATGCATCTTTAGCATCTACGATCTCAGTAAATGATTCTTTTATTGTAAATGATTTCTCGGGAATGCCTATGTATCTAATAATAATGGATGTTTGTTCCATATGAGAGGTATCCTGCGTACAATCCATTTGTCTCCCTCTCGCAGGCCTTAGGAGTCTTGTGGTTAACTTGCCTGACTTCTGCTACAAGGGTTGCAGGTTCGAATACTGCCAGGGGCATGGACGTTTGTGTTTGTACCTTTGGCTGTAGAAAGGTGCTAATAATTTCAACTTTTGATGCACCTCTAAGCAACACAAACCAAGCCAAATACTTCCCTCTCTCTTACTCTCTCCCATGCATATGCATATAAGGACAAAGTCAACAATAGAATTTAACAATTGCATTTTCATGGGCCTAAATCATTTAAATTCATTACAACTTTTAACAAGTAAGGGAAGAATTACTGAGCAAATTACATAAGGTGCTTATTTTTCCTTGATTTATGATTATGACATCATCATAAGATTAAATCTTTGGTTGAGATCGACTGCCTCATAATATTGTCCATAAATTCCATTTAAAAGCATTATATCAATGCTATGTAATAATGTTTCCCATTTAAAAGCAGTAGACTCATTGTCATGACAGTTGATATTTCCCATTGTTAAAAACTAAAATTTCCCATTTTTTAAATTAAAAGTGATTGTTCACTCTCATTTGACATGGATTTGAATTCTGTTTTTAAAAAAATATAAACTTGTCTTTTATCTATCGAAATGTTCTTGTCTCGAACTCATCTCTTATTTTTAACTAATTTAAAAATGCAAATTTTTAATCCCCTGCACCGATTTCATGCTTTTCTTATGGGGATAGAAATGAAACTAAGGGGTTGGGAAAAAGACACTGATTACTCCCCAGCAGCTGATCCTAGATCCACGTGTAGCCCTCATCAGTGCTGGATTAGGCATAAGCCATAGCTTGGGGCCTCGCTATCTGAGGGGCCTCTCCTCAACCAAAATTATTTTTTTAAATGCTTGCAATATACGGAAAAAATCTACACATTTGGGGGTCTTTTCACATGCTTTGCCTTAGGGCCTCATCATGCCTCTCATGTGGGTCATTCTACCCTGAAAATTTGGCTTCTCTAAGTTGCAGGATTCCAGAGTTATTGCCCAAACAGATGGACGAGTGGACAGACAAACCAAATAGATAAGCAGTTTTTTTCAAAAAAGTGCTAAAAAGAATCATAACTTTTTTGATGTTTTCGAATATGAATTATTATGATAATAAAATAATTTTCATACTTTTCTCCGTATTACTTCACAAATCCAAGATTCATACCTCAATATTTTAAACTCTTACAGAAAAAATGCCTGCAAATTGGATTTTAGCTCCTCTCATGTTATTCAAATGGTGATAGGAAATACTTGTGGAATTTAACTCGTACCAGTAGGTGGATGGTGGATGGTTGGGGGGCTAGGGCTAATGTTACTTGGGTGCCCTCAACGTAAATAAATATATAAATTGTAGAAATAAGAAAATTTTGTGATGAAGAGTAGATACTTAACATAAGAAATGTTGTTTATTTTCATTATTTATATTTCTATTTTTATGATTTTTAATATTTTTGCTTGTCAATCAGGGACCTCTTGTTCCTGAGACCCCAGGGCTACAGCTATGTTAGCCCATCTGTAGATCAGTCCCATACTTGTACCAATGCTTTACACAGTTATTAGACAAAATCTTCTTTAGGTGTCAGACTGACGAAAGACTGAAAGATTTAAAAAAAAATTCAGCATGACCAGCAGATTAGGGTTTTATTATATTTATTTTACCTTCACATTACTATAAGTTTTACAGTTGCTTAACTCCAACTGAATGTAATTTCCAGTATTTACATATTAACAAAAAGTTTTGAATTTAGTGATTTCAAAACCTTTGCCTGTTATAGTATTATAATTATATATTTTTAATTATAAAATAATTCAGGGTTCCCAATGAGCTGGGGGCCTCTACAAACCAAGCTGTGCCATATAGGGCTTCCAATTAATCGGTATTTTCACTAACCGGGGTTACGGTTAAAGTTCCATCAGCTAACCACTTAACCAGTAAAAAATAATCTATGTAGATGGTAATATATGGCCGGCCCTCTTTCGTACTGTCGACTGTGAATCTCGCTAGTGAATTGACGACGGTTCCCTTACTTTCTGCATATGTGAAAATTCAGAAAAAGCGACAATGTAGCTTACATTATTCCATGAGGTTCTTTCCAAATACTGCAGTTTTAGAGTTGCAACATATGTTGCATTAATAGTGCAAACCACAAAGGGCTAAAGATTAGGTAGGGCAAGAGTGGAGGGTACCTAACTGCCTAGACATCATGGCGAGTAGAATGCCTCTCCAGCAGTGTTGCCAGACATCACGTATATGGTATTAATAACATATTTTTCCCCTTATGTACAATGTATCATATTGACTTAGATGTGGTACTAAAAAATTCAAACATTTCAGAACTGGACTCCATGGTACTACTTTTGTCAAATTGAAAAAAAATATATTTTAAGAGAATTGCTCTGTAAACTTGTCGGCTGTAGTTTTCAGCTAATTAGATCTCGCTTCCTTGGTTCCTTTTGTTTTCCATCGTCTACCTCCCCCAACCACAACCACCACCAATGGAAATGTGAACGATTTCACTGTACCCTGCACTAGTTAACCAAATTTATTTTTATAGTTATTAATTTTAAACAATTTGTTTACCTTTAATTTTTCATAGCGATTTTAGGAAGAATTTTTCTCGTATCCAGAAGACAGTTAATCGGACAAAATTATCCAGTTAATGAATAGTGAGAACAGTCAACGATTAACCGATTTACCGGGTATGGTAATAATCACTCTGGAAGCCCTAGTGCCATAGCAAGGGGAGTGAGAGGTTCGACAGCCCCGGATGCTGGAACGGAAAGGGCACCAACAGGCTAGTTGCATGTTTATATCACAAAAATTTATATAAATGTTGTTTTTAAATCATTATTTTTGTATATATGAATGCTATTTTTAAATTCAAGTTATTATTTTTATAATTATAAAGATTACGGTACATGAGTTTTGGTCTTGCCTTAGTTGTTGAAAATTACTTGCTACAACATGAGCATCACAACATGATGCGGCGCATTTGCTGCATCCTCTAGAACAGGGCAAATACATGGCACACGTGCCAGAAGTGGCATGCATGCAATTTTATTTGGCATGCATAAGCTTGTATTTTCTTCATAAAATATTAAGTTTCTTAGAGAAGGAATGAACTAGTAGCACACAAAAATAAGTCTGGTTATTTGTATTACTTTCTTGGCACATGTCACAAAAATCATTTGCTATCCCTGTCCTAAAAGACAGGTTCTGGGCCATACACATACAAGGCAAATAAAATATATTAGCTATTTCTTCATATTTTTGGAAAATGTCCGATATTATCTAAAGATACGCTATTTGGAAGAAGTGATTTTTGGCTGTTTCTTTTAACTTGAGATGTATCTAAATAATGTTATATTCAGTGCACTTTTAACACATAGGTGAACCCGGCTACCGCTGGGGGCTTCAGTCTTCAGGGGACCTCAGTCTTTTGAAGGAAAATTGACACGCTTACAAATTTTATATTAAAAGTGATATACAAATTTAAAATTTTTTCTTTTTTCACTAAAAGAGTATACCAAAGCGCATTGGCATGTCTAATACCAATTGCATACATAGTTATATTATAAGCACAAAGGTGAAACTTTGGGGTGTACCAGGTGTACTCGGGCACACCCTAATGTTTCAGACACGTATTAAAAATATTTCAATAATATATAAATAAAAATGTTATCGCCCTTTTTATTATGCGAGTCATGTATGGTGTACTTTATTTTGTCCATTTATGCTGTGCACGTAATTTTGGTAGAGTAAAAGCTATAATTGTTTTGAGTAATTTTAAGTTAAGTTTAAGCCACATCATTGCCCTCAAGAAGAGGGATAAAAGTCAGCCAGCTAACACACTTCGAATAAGGTTGAGATTCAATCTACCCATTCCCATTCCTATAAGAGGAGGCTGCAGCCCTACACCTGACAATATTGCTGATTGTTTGTTAATTGGAAATGGGTAACAAAAACAGAAAAAAATAGCTGTTTCTGAAAGGAGTCAACAACACGACAACACTCCTTGGATCATTGTCGCCTCATTGGCAGGAGCTCCAGTTACATTTCGCAACAAATTTCCTACAGTGTGTGTGTGTGTATTTTTGGCTAATCAACCTCTTGGATTATTATAGCCATAACTCCTTCCACATGGAACACTTTCACAAGGGAGGAGGGAAACCTGGTGCTGGCATTAGCCTACTCTTTATGTATAGCACCAAGGGGGCCAACGGCTTAATGTCCCTTTCGAAGGATGGAATGCTGACTTTGTGCAGTCTCCTCAAACCACACAAATAGGAGACTAGGCGACCTTAGAAAAAATTCTTTTCGCAGGATTTGTACCCGCTGCCCTTTCAAGCAGCAGGCAAGTAGCAGCCAGAAATTTCCGACAGTGTTGCAAATATTTTTGAGTTCAGTACACAGATAGGGTATCAAGGGTACCAAATGTCCTTCCCTGCACTCCTGCTAGTGTTTATGCTCCTTGGATCACATTACAAGCATTACCTGGTTTCCAATTCCAATTCTAATTACATAATACTTGAACGTCCTGCAAGAACAGAGTAAGAACATCGTATTTTATATTTCTTTTTTGCATGTCCTATTCAACATTCATTGTTGATATTTTGATGGATAAAAAGATAAATAAATAAATATATAAGCTAATAAATTATTTGAATATTTTTTAAATTTAAGATACGCTTTTCTAGCTTTTGTTTCTGCAAATTTATTAATTATTGATGAAAAATCTAAGTTACATGCATTGTCATTGTTTATGTTAAGCTTTGTGTGCCCAACCAATCGCTCTTGTCCCATTGTTGATCAGTGATAATTCTTAATCCACTTTAGCATGCTGAAAGTGCATTCACACGAAGCCACTGATGCAGGCAAACTAAAGAAAATATGCAATGAAATTGTGATATTAGGAAACTCCCCAGAGAGTCCGAGTTCGAATATTTCTTGTAGCAATTCCTTTGGCTTACAATCCAACTTAAAGTTCACAGAACATATTCGCTTGAGGAAGATGATTTCTTCACTGAAATCCTTTGAGATTTCCTTTTTGTACTTTTGCTGAAATTGTTCCGCCACAGAATGCAGATCCTCATTACTTACTCTGTTGAATTGCAAAAGAAATCCAAAGAATGTACAAATTAGTTACAGTAACTCAAATTGACATTTAAGACCCGAATTATTAAATTCAATAATGACAAAGAAGGGATAGATCTTCTAGTGCTGCTCAGCATCAAATTTAGAAGGTAACTTGTTAAAAATAGAATTTGGAGACTACACTCTACAGAATGAAATAAAAATAAAAATTCCTGAACCGTAAAATAATCCACATGAGCACACACACATCAATAAGAAAAAAAATGGAAAGAAATTAAAATGATACAAGTTTGCAGGATGATGGACTACAGCAGGGGTCTCAAACTCATGTTGGCCTGCGGGCTGCATGAAGACTCTTCATCGAACCCACAGGCCGCATTAAGGCACCGTACCTAGTCTGCAGGCCGCTTACTTTCCAAGTCCTCACACCATTTCATATTCTTTGTACTTTCATTCTCTCCTTCCACAAGGAAGAAATCACCCCAACCCTATGTTGAGGCCTTAAACCCATTCATGACAAGAATACTAGATTCAGCATCGAGGGTTAGGTTCTTCGGACACGCAAGAAACAAGCTGGCAGTGAGATGAACATACTTAGTACCACATCTGTTCAGAATTTTTATAAATCAGAATAAGCAACAAACTGCTTACATTTAAAAGTGCTGATGTAATATACATACTTCTTAAATTTTTTATATTTATGTGAAATATTTTATAGGATATACATTTGAGTTTTGGCTGCCAGTGTAAACTAGCTTATTTCACGGGCTGCAGAAATCTACTACAGGGGCTGCATGTGGCCCATGGGCCCCAAGTTTGAGACCTCTGGCCTACAGGGACCAGTTGTTGAAAACTAGCCGAAAGGAAAGGAGAAGCACATACATGCGCAATCGCTCAGAAAACTCTGGAAAACTTGCTAAATACTTGTATCATTTTTATAATTTTTCATTTTCTCTTCTTAACATGTGTACTCATCTGGATTGTTTTATGGTTCAAGAGTTTTTATTTTAATTCCAATGTAACTTGTGACTGGTGGAGATATCAGGTTATATGACAATATTCTGGGCTGCTGATTTGGACTCCACCAGTATCACATTCCATTGCCAGGGGGGTGCCGGTGGTGTAGTGGTTAGGACGCTGGCTGCTACTCACTTGTTGCTTTAAAAGGCAGTGGGCATGAATCCTGTGCAAGTAGGATTTTTTCCAAGGTCGCCCGGCCCCCTGTTTGTGTGGTTTGAGGATACCATGCAAATTCAGCGTTCCGTCCTTCAAAAAGGATGTTAAGCCATTGGCCCCCTTGGTGCTCTTCATTAAGAGTAGGCTAATGCTGGCACCAGGTTTCTCTCCTCCCTTGTGATTGTGTTCAGGCTGGAAGGAGTTATGGCTATAATATCCAAGAGGTTGATTAGCCAAAAATACACACACACACATTCCATTGCTCACGAATTTGTTGAATGTCATTGATAAGACGTTCAATATTATCCCTCTCAACACCAAGTGTAGCATCACATGTCTCAATTACAAGATTAGTCAAGTTGTGAACCTGTTTTACATTAATACATTAAGTTTTTATTAATTTTTGAAGCAGTGATATCAGCACTGTAACAAGATTGGGGTAAGCAGGGTATTAGCCCCAGGCACCAAAACTAAGGGGTGTGTGTATATATATATATTGTTATAAATATTTCTAAAGAAATTGTTGTTGGATTGAATTTATACATTGTTCATACTAAATGCATTATATTTATCTTTTGTCACAATTTAAATCATTATTTATAAAGTTATGAGAGCTTGATGGCTGTGTTTTTCCTTCTTGCCTTGCTGCCAAACTTCCTGGCTATGGTGCTGAGTGGGGAGTAACCTTTCTATTAGGTGTACCATATTTGTAGCTGTGAATGCTTTGGATTGCCTTATTAGAGGTTTCCAGTGCTCTGGTAGACTGTAGAGTTCACATTGGAACTTAATCAAGAAATTTTGTTATTATGAAACACAAGTATAGTCGATTTTTTACTACCAAAATTACATCAGAAAGGTTTCATTTTAATTATGTACAATCATCATCATGGTTAGCCTATCTATAGATGATTTTGTGACTGCTCTTGGTTAAACCTTGTTCTCCATATGCTCCTGCTTTCCGTAATGTTCTTCATTTCTTGGTAGCTCTCTTTTGTCTATCAGCTGAAAACTTTTCCTCCTCCTTACTTTTTCCTTCCTGTTTTACTTCTAACTCATCTTTAATCATGTTCTCTCTCCTAAGGTAATTTCCAATCCATTTTGTCTTCCTCTTTCTTATTTTCTGTATAATCACTCACTTTGTTGGCCTTGGTAGACAGGTGGTTAGAGTTTCTGCCAATGGATGCTATGGTTGTGGGTTTGCATCCCACCTAGGACATGGATGTTTGTGCTTGTAATATCAGGGTTATATGTAAGAATGGACATTATTGTCTAAATATCGCCCTCAATAAAGATGGATTATTATTATTACTTTCTGCTAATCTTAGTTTTTCCATGTTTTTCATCCTTTCTGTACATTTTATCTATGCCCAAATTTCAAAGCTTTCAAGTTTTTTATACCATTCTTTCCGTGTGTCTATGTTTGTGCTCCGTACCAAGTGATATACCATAAATAGCATTTTACCATTTTTTTTATAACTCCTTTTATTTGTTCTGTCAGCAGGAGCTTCTTTCTTATGAAAGTGGCTTTTGCTTTCACTATTCTAGTCATTATTTCATCAACTTTAATTGATAAATCTACAATTGCCTTTATTAAAGATCACTAATTATTTTTTCATCAAAGCTTTACAGACCATAGCTGTTATGCCTATTTTAAAGAATACAAATGAAAAATAATAACATTTAATTGAAGTCAAAATTAGGTATCTCCACTATTTGAGCAACTTAATTTATCAATTGGTTTTCAGCCTTAATGTTAGCTTGGTAATTCTTTTTTTTAATTAGCTGGTGAGCTAGCAACCTAAGGGCTGAATATAAATTTAAAGTAACATGTTTAAATTGATTATATTATGAGAGAATGTTTCTCTTTAGCCATCTTCATTTTTTCTTGCCAGACTGTTTGGATTTGGTTGAGTTGAGTTGGTTTTGGATATATGCTAGTTTGATTGGTTGGGTTTGTTTTTGGTGCATCATTGCTGAAAAGCACTATCATCTTCATGATGTCCATCTATCTGTCTATCCATATGCATGTATCAGGAAAGAATTGGTAGGACCGATTTCAACCAAATTTGGTACATAGAATCTTCACATAAATACATGATCAAACTGACATATTTGGACTGGGTTGATTCAGCAGGGGTGCCGCCATTGTAAAATAAATCTTTTCAGTAATTATGAATTTTGAAAGAATTGGCCAAACCAAGTTCAATAAAATTTTGTATGAAGGTGTGCAACATAACAAAACAAAATCAAGATGTTTAATATAAGTATAGAAAGCAGGGCTGCCACAGTACAAGAAATAATAAAATTTCTTTTTACAAGTATTTGTGTCGAACTGTCAGCATCAATTTTAACCAAATTTAATATTTATAATGTACACATATATAAAAACAATAATAGCATATTTGGTCCAGATCAGTCATACAGAGGTGCCAGAATTACAAATTAAACTTTCAGTAATTATTCATTAGGAAGGAATAGGTTGAATAGATTTCAACTAAATTTTTTATAAAAGATTTGTACAACATATCATAATGAAATGAAGATGTTTAAAGTGGAGCTACCACAATAAAAGGTAAAATTATGTTCTGTTTTAGTAAATAACATAATAAACTCCTGTTGCTGTTTTCTGATTTCAAAACAAATACTACATTAGTATACATTTATACTATGGCAACTTTGACAGAAAGCACTTCTGTACCACGGGAAACCCATGTACATCCCTGCTTGTTTCCTAATATGTTGAATGTAAATGGCTTGATAGCTTAGTTGGTTAAAGCATCTATCCGGCAAATGGGGAGACCTGGGTTTGATTCCCAGTCAAGTACAGGATTTTTTCTCCTTCTCAAATGTCAAAATTTAATGTCAGATTTATGCGATCATTCATTAAAGTCATTCCAACACCTTTGTTTCTTGTTTATTGAGAACTTAGGTTATTATTCATTTGGCAGGCAGATCCAATACCTACTCTTTGGCTCCTTCGGTGACATTGTTCCTTTGACCTAGACCCATTTCATACAAGTTTAAATACCATTTGACTTAATTTTTCCTACCTTGCTGTGAACCTTTTAATAATTGCAATTTGGAGAATGACTCCAGTGATTAAAATTTTAGAAATGTGCGAGACGTTTTTTTTCTAAATTTGTGCCTTTGTGCCTTTAACTGAGCCATCCTATAGTCACATAAGTCTTAGAAGTAGAATATTCATATATCAGCTGTAAGATTACTTTAAGTGGTTGATCAATGAGTACAGTCAAAACTTCTATTTAGTCCAACCCCTCATGCCCTCCATGAATCATTGTGAACAGAACTTCCATCTTATGATTACATAGAGCAGTGGTGCCCAACCTACGCCCCCCAGGCTGTATGTGGCATGCAAAGTGTTTTTGAATGGCCCATGAAGCTATGAAAAAAAATAAATCCAAAAAGCTTTAACACTCAAATTCATACATATTTATGAAAATTTTGATAATAAAACTTTTAACATTTTAAATGTTGACCATAAAAATCTTATTTAGACTTGATTTTTTCTTATGTGTATGGCATCTTAGAACATATAGGTTTCCTCTGTTTTAAATTTTAATCTGGCCCGCAGAAGAGTTGCCAATTTTCAATGCGGCCCACCGAATGATTTGCAACCACCAATGCGGCCCGCCATGTTAAAAGGTTGGGCACCACTGGCATAGAGCAAGCATATACCTCAATTTACTGCCACCCCTGCTTTAATGGCAGTGTGAATGATGGACAAATGGTGGTGCTAAATCGGGGTTTGACTGTACTAATAATAGTGAACAGAACATTTTATAATTTGCCATTAAAGATGACTGTCTATTAACTGAAAAGCGTTTCCGATATTTGCAATAATTTTGTGGCTATGAACGTTTTTTTATGCGATATTGTATTTTCATGAGTTGGATTGGTTTATTCGGATTACAATAAAACTCTGTGAAACTCGCTTCCAATCATGAGAATCCTTAAAAACTATAGGTACATATGGTTTATAGCTCAAGTTGAATGATTCATAAATATTTTGTCGAGCTCAGTTTAAAGCTTGAAAGTAAACTGTGTACCTATCAACGTGCTCTTTTTTTTCTGTAGAAGAAAAATACCTATATAAATTTACAATTTCCTTAGAATTACCATTTCCAGTACAAAATCGGCTGGATTAATATGAAAACTTGAATGTTTTTTATTTCTTATCCTAATTATGTGCTGGTATTATTGGCATAGCATGTGAAGTTAGTTACTCTAAAAGTGAAAATTTTCGATATTTCAGTAAGTACACGTTCTCTTAAGCAAATTTGAAGACAAATTAATATCTCTAAAAAATGTTATTTCGACGAGGATACAAAACTGCCTCCTGTCTTACGACCTTGTTTTCAAAGGACATCCATCGCGGATTAGAATGCAGGAAAGCGCTCCAGAATGCGAAGCGCGTTCATTCAACTGAATGACAACTCAGCCCTGAGGCTATGCGTACTCTAGAATTCATTCTGTGGTCGTTATGGAGATATTATACTATTTGTCCTTGGAATCTGGGCGAGGACTCGGTCTTAAGGTTCAATGGGTGTGTCTACTCAATGCCAAATCGAAGAGATTTGCTTATAAGTGAAATTATAATGGAAATAAGTCGCGAGTTTTCACTAGACGGCCAAAACTCAAATGTATTTCTTATAAAATATTTCATGTAAATCTAAGAAGTTTAAGATGCATGTAAAATTCAGATTACAAAAATTCTGCACAGGTTGGTTATTAAGAACGTTCTTTCTTCTGCCAGTGTGTGTTTTGCGAGTAAAAAGAACCTAATCCTCGAGGCCGAAACTAGCATTTTTGTAATGAATGGTTTTAAGGACGCATCACAGGGTTGGGGCAATTTCTTCCTTGTGGAAGGGGATAACGGATGTCCAAAGAGTATGGAGCGGTCAGAGGAATGGTAAAGCTTGCGGCCCGTTGACTTGACACTGTGCCTTAATGCGGCCCGCTGGATCGGCGGAGGGTCTTCATGTCGATTTTTGATAGTTCCTATACACGAGTAACGAATTGAAGATAGTTTACGATAGTGATTTTCATTTGAGTTGAAGCACATTTTTCAATTTTCGTAGCTCCATTTTATTAATCTCTTTAACTCTCCAAGAAGCGGTATGCAATATAGGAATTCATTTGGTAATACTCCGTTGTGCTTTCCTCATCGACTTTTTTATTATATAAGCTTTATAATATAATATTAATGTTTTGATCTATAATCACGGTTCTGCCTGCAGATGAATTACTAATGATGATATTGTCAAATTATATTTGAATTCTTTCAGTTGTCGTGTGGACTTTAATTTTTTTAAGGGTTTTCTGCGAAAAGTATACTTAAGAATTGTTTTATTCAAAGATTTTCCGATAAATTACGATTTATTGTACTCGACGTTATTGGTAATTTGTTACTGGCGAGGTTAACTTAGGTGAATTTCTTGATCATTAAAATCACAATGAACGAAGCATATAAGCTTATATAAAATGAATTTAAAGACTAAATCCAACGTAGTAGTGGCATAAATGAGTATTGCAGTAATCATCAAAAATATTTCTGATATAAATTATTTCGGATGGAATTGAAATCTCCATGTTAATGATTTTCATGCATGTTTCATGACCTATCCTCCTCAGAAAATGGTAATCTTCGTACTCATATATCACCAGAGATTGATGACTCATTTCGTAGCATACCTACCAAATAAAAGATATCTCACAGGTTTAGAGTACAAGTAAGAAAATTTGGAATATTTCTTACCACAAAAGGAGAAAAAATGGTAACTGGGCCTTGACAAAAAATTTTGGAATGGTTTGAACGCGGAAGTGGACGGAAAAATTTTTCACAAGTTATTTCGGAATTTCTTTCACTCAGCTTTCTAGAGGTGGAGATCAGAGAAGGTATTTATGACACACCGAAGTTGTTTACTATTAAGAAACATGGAAAGATATTTCACTATAAGAGAAAAATGTCGTCTCTTCTTTCTCATCTGCTATAATACTACAAATTCAGTTGCCGAAAAATGGATGTTATCGATAGTAACAGGCATAATTTTTCTTGGCGTTTTTTTATATAGTTTAATGAATGATAGTTTCAGAAGTTTGGTTTTTGTTGACGCAAAAGTTTTTTCCTCTCGAAGGCATAGTATCGGCATGAACTATCGCTGTCATTTTCCTGAATTTTGCTCCTGAAACGTCTGTTGCCCTAAAAAAAGAAAAAAGTTGGTAAAAATTATCATACGATGAAACTACAATGCTCGGACTTTTTATCTAAATATAATTCTTTGGGTGAGGACATTAACGAAAAACAAAATGTCCGAAGCAATTTCCATCGCACTTTAACCCATATTTTCCGTATGCGTATTACAAAACAAGCAAATATGAGTCGCGGACGGCTATCTATAATTCACCATTCTGATTGAGACAGTGCGCTCAGCGACCAACATTTTTGGACATGGATGCGTTTGAAAGTTGGGGAAAAGGAAGAAATAACGAGGTGGTGCACGTATTGCCCGCGAGGCCAATATATTTCAGCCACCGAAGCGTGTCTGCTGCACATTCCCCGCTCGGCATTTTAGCCCCCAGTTCGGAATCTCTTTAACGCGGCCTTCGAATTCCTTAGGCTCGCCGCCATCCATCTTGTATCTCGCTCGCTCCCTACCTTTCACCCTTTCTCTCTAAGCTGGCCTCATCCGCGATCTACTGGTTGCTTATGGTTGTAACCGTTGGAATCCGTTATTCCCGTCATCTAATCACGCGTGATTATCCTTCCTCCCCATCTCCGTTTCGGCTTGCGATCCGTTTAACGCTTGAGCAAGCGTTGATCCGAAGTGGAATTTCTAGCGACGGCTTTTTGCCTCTTGTGATCTCTCTATTTAAATGTTTCTTCTCCTATCTCCATATTCCACATCTCTGTTTTTCTTCCTCCATCTCCTTCCCTCTTCTTTATAGTCGCGTTCCCTTTCCGTCATGTTGGACGTCCAAGTGACCTCGCCGTTCCGTCGTGAGGGAGATCTCACGTTGGAGGTATTTCCAAGAAAATGCGTCGAGGCGTCCAATGGCGATCCTTTTTCGGATCCATTTAGTCGAACGATGGGAGGAGAGAGGAAATTCCGGTCATTTTAACTGATTCAGAAAACTTCCGCTTGCATTCAAACGGTCCTTATTTCTCTCTCATTCGTTAACCAAGGTTCCATGAACTGACGGAGACCTAAGAGGCATCTATACGACTTAGAAGGTTTCAAATTTGCCGAAAATTGTACGCTATGCCACATATCGCATTAGTAATAGAATGGTAATAAATTATATGAAGGGACTGCGTTTATAATGAAAACCAAAAGTAAAATGAATGAACTTAATTAAAGGCGTGGTTTTCATAGGAGAAAATTAAAATTAATTAATTCAAGTGGAATGGAGTGTCTAGGGCCAGATTTTGCGGTACTCCTTAACTTGCTCGCGGGGACAGTACAATTCTTATACAATAGTTTAAATATTTCAATTATTTTAATTTTAATTTTACTTCATGATTTTATTTCAGTATTAATATTAACAAATACCCCAATTTTCTTTAAATCTTCACTTTTTATATTTATTGCTAGATGGATGAGGTTAAGGGGGTCGGCTGCCATAATAGAAGGTCATGAGAAGGGATCGCAGTCGCAGAAACATAGTCAAGCGCTTCAAGGTTTCGTTGAGACAAGGGCAATAGATGTGTCATCAATCTCTTTTAGCCTAGGCTCAACAAAACCTTTCGAGATGGCATAATTTTAACTCGTCTATTATATTAAAACAATAGCGGCTTTTATTAAATCATTGATATGAGTAACTCTATTGACTTCGATAATTTGTCTTTCCAGCAGCAGTAAATTGGTTAGGAAAGACTGATGCTACAATTTATATAAATTTGGTTTTAGCCAGAGTGAGCTCGATAATTCTCTTTTGAACTCTAATGGTAACAAAACGATTTGGCAAATTATAATAGAATTTTAAACGTAATGAAGCCGCCCTCAGTACTAGTTATTCTTTGATTTTTTATTGTGGGTGGCTGCTTTATATTTGAAATGATATAATGTTTTACTCGATTGCTTTATGGCTTTGGGAGTCACCTTTATTATTTACTATTTTCTTTCGAAGTCTTGAAAGTGAAACTCGATCCATAACTCTCTTACGACTATTGGGTGGGTCCCGTCAATCCTAATCGGTCCAGAATATCATTTCGTAATAGGTGCTGAAAAATGTTTCTTTGTATTACAAAATTTTTACTCTTTGAAATACTACATTTTAAGTATTTCAGGGCTCGTTTGGATTGTGAGATGCCGCTGTTATAGCCATTTCAATTTTTTACTTTCTCTAAAAAACATTTTCATGAAAAAAATCGAATTTGAGATTTCAGCGGAAATACATGTTTTAAGGTCCCCTGATCACAATTTGGCTATTTTCTCGGTGGTGTCTGTGTCCGGAATTTTGTGGGCGCTCTAACTCAAAAACTAATAATCGATCAGCATAAAATTTAATATTTCCGTTTGTGTCAAATATCTCCTGTAATTCTTCATTAATCCTAATCCTATGCAACAACCTAAGTTATAGATAATTTTATTCTCTACAATTTTTGCATTTAATAATATTTTGTGGAGCCAATTGTTAAAGAGATTTCAGTTCAATATCGACAGCGATTCGAGCGCCGCCAACTCGTAAATTACCAACTACGTATGGAAAAAGTCATGCGTTGGCTACATCAGATTTTTTAGAGATAAAACAATTATTATGTTGTAATGTTTGCGTTCAATTTGCTCATTGAATGACTGAAATTTAGTCATCGCTTAGGTTGTCGCAGATTTCTCCCTTTGCGGCTAGTAACGCACCTGGAAAATTATTTTATTTATAACGAAAAGTTTACTACATCCACTTGCTTTCGTAATGTCGCCAACTCTTACATCAGGTGAAAAGGTTAAAGATCGCGCGAATCAACTGATATTTTTCCCCCGTGAGAATACATTCCAGTTGATTCGTTAAGCTGCGATTTTCGGCGATAGTTGTAAACACACTTGGAGAACTTATAAATAATCATTGAAGTATTAATTTGCTATTATTAATTTTTTCAATCGATAATCCATAAAAATGTCGGACAAATATTAGATATAATATGTAATTATTACCATGTAATGTTATGCTCAGTTCAATATATAAAAAGAAAAATTCAATTCGATTACAATTAAGGGATCTAAAAGCAGAAATGTTCCTTTCTCCTGATCTTTAAATAAATGCTGTTTAAAGTTTCGGAAATAATAGTGCTATAATATAATAATAGGCGATTCGAGTCTTTATCTAATTTTGGTAATGAAAGAATCTCGCTAAGTTGCAAGGTCATCCGAAAGAAATATCTGGGGGGAGAGAGAAAACAAGTAATTAAATTGGTGCACAGTAAGACAATATTAATTTGTACGGATTGAGTTAGACGAAATCAAATTTGAGGCGTTTGATGATGAACTAAATTGTGAAGGTTTGTAAAATATAAAAGGGAAACGGGCAACTGTTACAGGACGAAGTCTTGCTCTGAAATTTTGCGTAATTGGACAAAGATTAAATCTAAATTTAATAGACAGCAAGAGGTGTCTGTGTAAGGAGTCGGCTGTCCTTAAATACAAAATTGTTTAAAAAAGAGCGAGGATTATGAAGGCAACGTAAGAATTCGGAATACAAGGATATGGAAGATGTTGGAGGGTTTTTGAGAGCCAGAGTATGTGGTATTAAGGAAAAATGTAGTATATGGTTATTGAGAAGAAAGGTCAAACGATAAAGGAATTGATCAGTCTTCTTACATTGAAAATGTTGGAAGGCGAAAATCACGAGAGAGAGAGAGAGCAAAAGTTGATGAAAGACAAGAGGGTTGGAAGTTCGGCATTAAATGTATCTGTTAAATATAAATGAGATTCAAACTCTTGATCTAGTTTATAGGAACTCATGAAAACAAAATAACAACCAAATAATAATCATTTCAATGTTTGTATTACTTTTTTGGCATGCTCAAATGGCATTTTTTTGGCCAAAAGTAAAGGCGCGCATTGAATTTTCTTAACGGTGAGTCCTAGTTCTCAAAAATTGTAATGCGAAGCAATCTATGCAAGGCATATTACGCAATAATTTATATCAAACGCGAAAAAATCATACTCTAAAGGATTGACAACATAATTGATATTCTATTTTTAATGTCTGTAGACTGTACTCTATATAGGAGAACACAGTCTACAAATGTATCCTTTTCGATTTGGCTAAGCTGAATTTGCTAGAAAATTATATAGCTCGACTTATGGCTAAAAACAGATTCAGGAAAATAAGTACAAGTATTTAAAAACTTAAAAAATAAGTGCCCATTCTTGAACACTGAATTGGTTCAATAGAGACTAACCAAATTCATCTTATGGCTAAAATGAAGTTAGGCAATATGTTTTTTCAATAGGCACAATGCATAATCTACTCTCAGTGAATCACCACTGATGACGGCAGCTTTGTAGCCAAAATTCTCCCTTGGTAATGACTTTTGGTGAGACATGTTGTGTCAATTCTGAATCGTTTCAGTTTTATTTTAAACAAAATGGTCTTCAATACCAGATGTCATCTAAAACCATTAATTGGTTTAAGAGCTGTAGGTCTAGGCATTAAATTTTTAATCTTTCAGAAATTGCTCAAAACATAACAATTACATGACCATAATAACCTTCATTACATGAAATCTTAATTTTATTTAGCTCTTTAAGAAACAATTTTTGACTGCGCTTGCCATTAAGGAGACATGCGTAAAAATTATATACTTACGTGAAAGGGGCGTTTTAATTGGTCAATTTAGACTAAAATTAAATTAGATCGGCAACTTTTTGTGCAGATATTCTATTTAACACTCATTAAAATTAGTCAGGCGGCTGTATTGTTTCACTCGGTGCAAAGAACGTATCAATACGCCTTTTTTCGTTTTCACTTCCTCATATACATAATGAATACAATAGTGGATGTATTTTAATCGCGAAAAAGAATCGACTGAGAGATTTTGACGGAAATACCCGTTTTAGATGCCTCAAGTCCTAAAAAAGTGGTTTTCGCCAGGCCGTATGTGTCCGTGCGCAGTTATAGAGCTATAAGGTTCGACGAACTCGAATGATATTTCGTATTTAGGTATATTAACTACTCGTAATATCCAGAATAGAACATATGAAGCGATATAGCGCAACAATGAAGGGTAGTTTATTCTTGTCGTTTTCCGCAAAATGTCGATTTATTTTTTATGGCTCCAAGTGAGGATTTGAAGTCTGGATCCGTCGGACTCCGAATGTATGTGCACCCTTGCATATGTGGCGCATTGTTATTCCCACGTTGCCTGGAATTAAAATCCTCACTTTTGGACCTCTTGTTAATGTTCCATCTTACAGTTGGTTTCATGTTATAAAGACGCAGAAGTACGCTCAAGGCGCAAGAAGGATTTTATGATTTTCTTTTACTTTTTTGTGCTTGCATCTTTTACGGCGCAAGCTCTAAACTTTTTCATCTTAGCGAAAGGGTCGCAAAGATAAATTAATTAATCAATCAAGTAATCTTTCCAGCCGTTCGCGAGACTTTCGCTCGTCCCAGCACGCTACCTCTCCGTTCAGTCACGCGAATGTCTTGTTCTCAAGCTCCAATCTCTCTCGCTTTGACGAAACCATCCTAATGTCCAACCCGATGATGAATTGCATGCTATATAATTGCCAGTGAATGAGGTCAACCGCTAACCGATTAAGAACAAAAGAATTTTGTGAATTTTCTCAAAAATTATACATCTGCACGATCTCTGAAAATAAAAGTTGAAAGTAAAACGTACCAGTGACCCCAAATTTGTCGTCGGTTAATCGTTAAGACAAAGAAATCAATTTTTCTCATTAAGACTGCAGGAAAAGCTTCCTTTATAGCACATTGATTGGTTTCAAGAAGATGGAATGATTGGACTTAGGAATTGGAGTGTTGGTACACAAATTTGAGAGGTTCTATTTGCTCATCGTCACAGCCTAATGTGATGATGAAATGTTACGAGATAGGTCAGAATAATAACTTGAAATACGTGAATACGTAGACAAGGCCAAACGTATTGCCACTGTATAGCAATGAAATATTTACTAATTTTTAGTTACAAATCACAGCATCTTTGAGTCACTGTCTAAGTATTATTATTAAACTTATATATTTCTTTAAGATCGATGGGTCTCATTCACGTTAAATGGGCAAAACACTGTTAGTTTAGGCTAGGATATTAGATTTCCCAAATATGTTGCGAGCGTTAATATAGGAAAGGCTTTCTTATTGTGACACACTAGATATTTTTATCTCATATTTATTGGTGTGGTATTCACTCGCGTAATTTCCTTCGTTAAATATTTAAAAAGAATTAATAGATTTTTTTCGTCCGAATTAATTCTCCATAGTACTTAACACGAAGTATTTGCACGGCAACAAAGGGAAAATAAATGTTACATGTCAGCTGATGAACTAGTAAAAATTAAGATCTTCTTCTTGTTGAAAAATCTATTCTAATCTTAGATACCAACCTCCTTTTTCCAAATTAAAAATTATCAGCATAATTTCTTCCACCGTTTAAAATTAGAACCGGCGAAAACGGGAGAAATAATGCGAATGAATTCAGCATATATCAGCAATGAATTATGAAATCTATCTTTTTGATATCCCGTGATTTATTAAAACTCTTCCACTGAAATAGTTTCCTTTGTCGTGTTGTTAATATGAACTTATAATTAAAAGTTGTCATCAATGACATTTTAAATGCTGGGCAAGAATTAGGCCATTATGTTCTTATTTCCACTTTCCGAAATTTCGCTGTAGTTATATTAATTGGAGGCAATAACTTTCTCGTGGATTGCATTGAAATTTATTTCCAATTTTCAAATATCACAATACTTTAAATAATTGAAAAGATCGTTAATAATGGATCCAATTATTAGTTATAAAGACGTTTCGTTATACATCACTTCTTAACCTCTTAGCCTGGTTTCCGATTCTCATTAAACTCGATATGAGGCTGGTGCTACCATATTTTATTAGGCGAATATTGAAGTCCCGAGTTAGATTCCAGGAAAGTCCTTTCCCTATTTTATATACATAGCAAATCCCAAATCCACCGTGAAGATATTTTACTTTGGTACTTTAAAATATCTTAAAATTGTGATATAGATAGATAGATAATCGTCTTTATTCGGGTGAAATTTGGACCATAAGGTCCATTCTTACATTTAGGAGAGGGGTTTGCACTCTTCTAAGTGAAAAAGAGTTGATTCTAATTCTTGTAACAGAATTTTGATAATCAATCGTATTTATTTGAATTTCAAGTAAAGGATAGCGTTTTTGGAGTTTTAAATTGCATTTTATCGGAGTGTTGCTACGAAGAACTCAGTTTGAGCATAGACGAGTGCACAAATGGGTAATTTTCCACTCGACTACACTTCAGCCATGGACTGTTGATCAGAAACCAACCTGTATTACTTCTGGCCTGGACTTCTTGTTTAACAATGAAAAGGAAGCCTTTATCGGATTCTCTCCCAACGTACATTCCAATACTATCAGCGATAGCAAAACTGAAATAACAGGACGCCGGCATTCCTTAGATGGAGGAAGCTGTAAGATGCACCCCGCTACCTTTATGCGCGTCGAAGTGTGTATCCAAGTGTGGATTCAGGAAGTCTTACGGGATCATGCAACGGTTGCCCCCAATACCAAAGCGATGAACGAGGGATTTTTCTCTACATAATATAAAAACGGAATGGTGGTTGATCACCATCATGTGTAACGCTGTCTTTGACCCTACACCGCATTACTTTCAATCACACTTTAAAATTACTTATAATTGTTGCACGAATATGGGATTTGTAACAAACAACGCCTAAAAGAATGAAAATTCAGTTTCCTACCTTCGATTTTCCAATACGCGTCGAATCGGTCCACAGATTCGTTTTGAACAGGAAAATTCCACGTATTTTTGGGTTTAATCTTTCGTCATCAAGGGATATCGCATTGTTGCTAATTTTAGCATACAGTTAACCACTTAAAGGTACCTCTCCTCTCAACCCCCCGGCGCTCCCTACCGTCAAATTTTCGAACTATTACTATTTCGTAATTAAATCGACGTTGTTATAGTTGATATAAAGAAATTATCAAGGAGAACATCGCGCTAAGAAGTTGATCATTAAGACTTCGACCTCGGGGCGGAGAGATGCTGCGATTGAAAGAAAAGAAGGAAAAGTATACTCCATAAATGGAATACACTGAGATTTCAAAGGCGTTCTTTATGGGAGATAAAACGATACCGAAAGATTCGGCTGTTCTTGAATGTTTATCTCCAAAACTATAAGTCGCAATTATATGGCCCCGAGGCATTTTTGTGGTAAATGTTGTCCTCTATCTGAATACATTTTTAAATCTATACCCAGCATATCATATAAGAGCCTGGGAGAAAAATATATGATTTTATAATTGTTGTTTGCCGATAGAATTGTCTAAGCGATCGATTTAAACAAAATATGCGATATTATATACTTGGGATATTCTCGAGTCGTAATTATGTGGTCCCGCGGACTTTTTAGTGGTAAATTTTGTCCTCTCTCCGAATAAATTTTTTAATCTATACCTTACCGATCGTATAAGAGCTAGGGAGACAAAATATACGGTATTTAACTGTTGTTTGACGGATATCATTTAACGAGATACGGGCACATATACGTTTATTTAAGTGCTTATATAAAGTGGAAGTTATAATCGAAATCACAATTGGGCGATAAATTTTAATAAGGAACGCTATTACTTCATTTAATTAAAATCCGCCCGGTAGTTTCGCAGATTAAACATGCGGACGGACGGACAGAGGCGATGTGCCCATAAAATCTTCCGAAGGCAATGTTTCCCCGTGAAAGATTGAACTTCTCTTGTTCACCAGTAAAAATTAAATTAAAATAAATTAGAGCTCAGACTCAATTATTACCGTTTTTCAGTCTTATGAGATCTTTTTACGTAGAGAAAGCTCTACATATTAATGCATTAAGTGTATTGTTCCAATTTCTGTTTCAAATATGTTCAAATGACTTATTAAAAGTAAATATAAAAATTAAAATGGATTGTACCGTCAAACCCCGATGTTGCGCCCCCTATATAGAATCACATACCGTTGTGAACAGAACTTCCATATTATGGTTAAAGAGAGCAAGCGTATACCTCGATTACTGCAACCCCTGCATTAACGCCAATGCCAGTGATGGACAAACTGTGGCGCTAAATCGAGGATTGACTGTATATTTATAATTGAAGGAAATACATTAAAATTTTAAACGTTATAATACAGCTGGAATGATTTTTAATGGCTTCGAAGAAAATTGTCCATTAAAAGTTTTTTTCAAGATCGTATTTTCCTTGATTTGAATATTTAGCAAGCGAATACTTACCGCGTCGATGAGTCTTCAAAGAATCTCAGCGATCTCGCAAAAAGGTCTCGAGGTTACGTAACATATTTTAGCATGCACTCAAGATCGTTGGCTGCTTGACGCGATAGAGCACGTGATTATATTGATTTTTCGGTTCGGAAGCACATTCTTGTCGGAAACGTTTACGCGCCCCTGTTGCAGTGGCGGCGGTACACGACGCTACCTTTTCTTCGCTGCATTCCTTTGCGGTCCACGCGACCGCTCTCGTTGTGAATAGGGAAGGGGGAAGGATGATGATTCGGCGCATGCGTGTTGCCGCTCAGAATCACACCCTCTGACCCATATTCCATGTGTACGCGCCCTTTCAATGCCAAAGCTGTGGGGACCCGCCAAACGCCCTACTTTTCCAAAAGAAGGCCGCCATGTGGTACCTCCTTAGACAAAGGTCGCCAAGGTGTCTGATTTCATTCCACGAAGACCCTTTACACGCTTCATCTCGTCCATTTGTTTACACTGTTGGTTGCCACGCATATGGCTTGAATCATTTTAGGTGATAAATAGTTGTGATTTTTTCCGGAGCTATATAATCGCTGACCCGAACTAAAGTAACTCATGAAAACTAAGTTTATCGATGCCGCGTTAATCTCCATCGTTGGGAGCAGTAAGACACCCAATGGTGTAATTTTATTATTCGTTGACAAAAACGTTTCCCTTTTTGCTAAAACTTTGTTTTCACATAAAGTCGAGGGTTAGCAACCTATCGTCCGCGTTTGCGATTAAAAAAGGAACTTAAATGGTAGGGAAGAATGTGATGGAGTGGGTCTTTGCCAGTGATACTTAAGTTTTAGTAGCTGGAAAACGATGATAGACCAAACTAAAGAAATGTCACTAATGTTGATACGTGGATGTATTTTGTTCGGATGGGTGGTCCTTGAATACGAAATGATCGAGAAACCCTGCTATAAGCTTTGCTTTACTTCGTTTAAACATTACTGTCTATTATAAGTTATGCGATTTTTCCTCCTCCCTCCTTATGGGACTTTTATGTCGCTAAAACATTTCCGCTTGCTGAAAGGATGAGAAACTGGAGATTGTCTATAACATGAATAGGTATCGTTATCTCTTGGCAACAGAAATGGGCGGTGGGACACAAAAACTGAAGATAGCTCAAATATAAAAAACTTGAAATTGGGTGTCAGTAATCATCTTGTTTATTATACCAGTAATTACCGATAAAAATAATCACAAGTGATTTAACTTTGGAAATTTCTTATCCCATATATAATTTCCCAAGTCCGTCCACCTGTCCCCCTCTGTACCTCAGAAGCTGACTGTCGTAAAGAAATTCGGTTAACAACATTTTGTTTCTACCAGCTAGGAGATCCCAGAAAAACTATTTTCAATTCCATCCGTCATTTTTAAACAAGATGGCGACCGTTTAAAATATATAAAAATTTATATTTCGGAAACGCTGCGTCGGAGAAAAAATCTTTTTGAACAAATAGATAAGAGCAGTTTTGAAAAATTATTTTTAACTTAGCGAGAATAAATGGGAGGCGCGTAGCGCCGAGGTCTCTGGAGCGAGCGGAGGACAGTGTTGACGCGTGTATCGCATGGCCCCTAGAAAGCATAAACCGCAGAGAGATTCACACTTGAAAATTAGTATGATTAAATTATGCCAAGAAAATAATCAAAACAAAAATTCAGATTTTTATTTCAATGAAATTAGGCTAATACTTAATTAATTTAACAGGAATTTGCCGACAAAGTCAGTTATTTTACCAAAGTGCGGCCAAAATTCGCATGTTCATTATTATTTTCAAAAACATTCTACAGAAATATTTCGGATAAAAATTGTGAACAATTCTTCAACTACTACTTTTAAGCCTGGAGCTCTAAAACAGCATGAGGTTCACGTAAATTTTCCTTCAGAATGGCTTTGAACTATAAGTCAATTTCACTAATATAACTTATTTTTTGTCTTTCAAGTAAATCATTCTATCAATTGATGATCTAGGCAACTCCTACGGCCTTTAAACGGTTGAATAAAACAGATGCGCATTTCAGGTAAGAATCAAACTTCCTCACTGGCAAATCGATTCTATAAATTCTTGAATGAACCTTTCTATCTTAATATAATTATGAAGCGCTGTGAGAAACTGTTGCTACAATGAAGCCGTTTTTTTGTATTATAACCGTTAAACAGAACGTCGAACAGTTTCATCTGTAAAACAAATGCACGATCAACGGCCATTTCTTTATCCTTGATCTTATGCAGCCCATACCACACACTTCGTTTGATTTGAATAATCTAATAAGGGAAGTGTTATAGGGTCCTTAAAATATATTTGAAAAACCCCTTTGAGTGATTGAAAATTTTAGAAAATAAATCGTCAGGATATAAGAAAATTTAAATGACAAGAAAAAAATATTACGGTTCACCAGAAAGAAAATTGTTATTACAATCGTCCATGAGAAATTAGTCCACTCACACATTTACGTATTATAGGTTAGCGTAGAAATGCGAGTGCAGAGAGTAACGCTTATATTGTTACCGCTCAGCTAGGACTTTACAGGTTTTTGTGCTATTTTCCCCTTGATAGGTTCCATCGTGGAATCGGGTCACGACCAGAAATATACTGACTATTTTTTGTACTAAAGCGCGATATACCCATTTCCCATTTATGGGTAATAGAGCCGGACCATTTAGGCTAACTGCGGTTATATCGTGAAGGTTTCCACTTTCCAATTAAGACGGACGAAATGGCGAAAAATCTCATTATTTATTCCGTTCAATGTTCCTCTCAGAAAATGACTAGTCTTTAATGTTAGTGTCAAATACGAGAGTTATTGAGGGAATCATTTCAACGAACCACGCATGTAAATTTCATCCCATTTAATGCAGCGAAATATTTTTGCGCGATCAAATTTAGGATAATATACGACAATAAAATCCCAATAAAGACCACGGTGCTGGAATTATCTTTGGCGGAAATGAGTTGATTTCCCAAAACAAAATCGAAAAGCATCGCAGATGGAATGCCAGCGAGAAAACGGAACATTTTCTTTCGGATGAAAGGCGATTGCCCTTGGACGCCAATTGCCATTCGCTGTCGATATCAACAATTCAAAGAACCCAAAGTTTCCCCGTGTTTCACATTCTTAAACGTACGCATCGTCGTGACGTGGAAGCGGACCCTCGCTCCATTCATGCCAGTGATCCGAAAATGGCCGACGCTTTTATAGTGAGCGTATTACGGTCGCCTATGGCGGTCGGACAATCTTACCCACCGTTGACCCCGCTCCGTTTTATATGTAGTCTGCGACCTTTCTTTCACGACCGTCTGCGACGCAGGGCCCTGACATTAAGCGATCGTTTGGGGCCACGCGGCGCGTTCGTGGCGATCGATCCCGGTCTAGTGAAACAAAAAAAATCGGGAAACCGGGCTGCTCGAGGGTGTATCCCGGATAGGAGAGCGATATGGATCGGGAAGCGTTTAAGCGCTACGTTGTTTTTGTCTTCCGGAGGTTTTTGTTTGGTAGTTAACCCCCGGAAATGCATTCCAATGAGAGGCATTCTCGATGCGCGAGGTTAAGGGATCGAGGAAGTGCTCGATAGCTTTATTTATTGTCGCTCGAGGGAAGGAAGACCTCGGCGTACCGTCAAGATGACCTACCTGATCTCAGACCGCAATGAATGGGGTCCTATTACCGGCGAGAAACGAGCCGGGGTTGATTTATTGCAACTCACTACAGCAACGTATATGCGCATATACACACACATAATGGCAGGATGCGTGCCAAAAGCAAATTTCCGGAACCGAAAATTATTATTTTTTTAGCATTCCGTGGCATTGGTGATATACTGCACGATAAAATGCAGATACTGTACGCTAAATTTAAATTCAATAGAGGATTGTCGAGCTCGTGTTACGGCTGAAAGCAAATTCCAGCATCAAAATTTGAAAAATTAAGTGTGCACTTTCTTATGTATCTCCAGTAGCCATGAAAATACCTTTTTAACCTTGTTATGGCTATTGGAGATACCTAAGACAAGCACTTAATTTTTCAATTTTTTATATTTATTCTGAAATAAATATAAAGTTAAGCATATTTTATGATAGGATAGCAAGAAAATACCGCAGTAGCAACAATGGAATTTTACTTTAAGGTGTATAATCACTTTGCTGCATCGCACATGTATGTTAGATTTTGCGTTAAAGGCATAAATGTTCAAAATAAATAATTTATTCTCGAGCATTTCATTTTCAAAATGTGAAATTTTAGAATCTTCTGAGGTTCGTCGAAAGGTCGAATATTAAGGTCAAAAATAGACTTTAGGGATAAAAATTCTCATTTCTAAGATCTAAAGTTAGAAAAACGGTTGTTCTTAAATCGAGAGTTATACGCATCTAGCCCCGTAGCGGGAAATCTAGGTGTCGAACTGAAGACCGAAAGAAACACCGCTCAATGCTTTGTAAACTATAAATACAATAATAAATTGAGTACCGAATAATAATTATATTACAATTATTACCATGTGAAATTCCAATCGAAAAACGATATTTAAAAAAATATTTACTACAAAATGTCCGTTCATGATTTGCCTGTTGCCGCCCCTTCGCTTCTGCGAACATCCGATAGTTTTCCTCACGTGATTCATTTTCCCCCGAAGTTGTGTGCTTTGCACATAATTTCGATTTAAAGCCTCTGTCTGATCCAGACTTCCGATGGCCTTTTCTCGCGACACACTGATAAATATCTAAGGCGTAGTTGTCGCGGCGACGTCATCATCGTCATATCAAAACTTATTTGATGTTAATATTATTCGTTGAAATTGAACTGTCATTCTAATTTTTAACCTTTTGCATCTATTTGGTATCACTTTTCAAATATCTGTTTTTTCTATCAGTACCAAATACGTGCAACAGATGACAGCACGGTGAAGTATTTTTTCTCGACCTTGAATCGGTGGACGTCGTGACGTGACGTTAATGGAGGGCTAGATCAAATGGCGAAAAACCAATAATAATAGAAAGGAATTATGTAAAATAACTACCTTTTCGATTCAAATCACGTTTTCAAGGTTCAGTAGATATAATTATCCGCGAAATCTATTCATCTCCAACAGTTATTTTTTAAACTTAATATTCAAGGGGACAGTATTAAATAAATAAGACACAATTGAAAATTAATACTAAAACATTTGCTTTTAGAATTCCATATCTTTAGCAAATAATTATATTATTCCAAAGATACGCAAAAGAAATCGAGCTCAAAAGGGTGTAGTGATTTTTCATGAGCATAAAATGTTTTTATTATAAAGATTTAAAATCATAACAATATTTTACTCCACTTAATTTTGTCTTTGAAGATATCTTTTCTGTTGTAAATCCCAAATTTTTTGTTAGCTTTTCAATTTTTTGTAATTACGCTGTCGAATATGGATATTCCAGCGTTTTCTGAGATATTTTGATTCTGTTACGCGTGATTAAGACATTTATTCGTAGCTCGTGGCATCTTTGCTCTAGGAGCAGGTCTTAAAAACCGCGAAAGCTTTAAACAGAGACATTTGAAGTGCCTTATTACCGCAGTCTCCTTCGGGAATACTTTAATTGGTCACAAGCTTTCCGGTCCACGACCGAAGCTTCTTAACGAACCCGAAGCAATTTTGTTTTCCTTCTCGGCCCCTAATGAATATGAATGAGCTCGAACAGCGAACGCCGAAAAACAAATCTCAAAAAATACGGACGGAAACCATTTTTGTTGAGGGATGAGATGAAGAGGTTCTTCTACGAGATCCGTGACGTCACACGAAAATGTCTTTCCCCTTTAAACCTCTCTCTCTCTAGAGAGAGAGAGAGAGAGGTGGGTAGCACGCGTTCGTTACGTTATTCCAAAAGTATTAATATTATTACTCCGCCTCGTTCGGTTTCACTCTCGTTCTCTCATTCTCTCTCTCTCTTACATTTCGTCTTCCTCTTTCGGAAGTTGACAGGACCCTCTCTCTTTCTCACACTGGGCAAGGACGATGAGGGAAAGCGGCCATCCCGCCCTTGCCACGCCCCGATATCAGGTCTTTTTTTATATTTAACTCCCACTTCTAATCCCCCACAATACATCCCTATCCTCTCCCTCCCCACTTTTCCCTTTGGTGTTGACCCCGTTTTGTCTCCCCTTCCTCTCGAGAAATTCTCTCTCCCTCGCCCCCCCTCCCCAACACGCCCCCTCACTCTCTTTCTTTCTTTCTCTCCTTTCTCCCACGTTTTTTTTTCGTTTCATTTCTCCTCGGTTCATATCTCTGTTTCTTTATGCCTCTCTCTCTCGAGTCACGTTAAGGCGAAAAGGATTCCAGTGGTCGAAAGGAATTTCTCTCTTTCTCCATCTCTCTCCCCTTTGCTGTTTCACTCTTTCCACCATTTTATCTTCCCCTCACAATTCCCATTGTTTTCGATTTCGATACGCCATCGCAAGAATTAGTCACCCATCCTTATATATATATATATGCTTACGGCGGGTGATGCATGCGTGTTCCCCCACGCATTGATATTTCCAGATGAAAAAGCTGTTATTCTCGGAGCATAAATAAACATCGGGAGAATTTAAAAGCCCGTTTTCATTTCGCGTCTCGAATATGTACTCCTCTCCCGCCATTACGAACGCCATTTAAAAGAACCATTAATAAACATAAAGATTTAACGGCCCTGTCTCGCCGCGTCTTCTTTCTTCGGCGCGAACGTTTGCGATTAAGCTCCACTCCGGAGAAACAATGATAAAAGGGGGGCGAGGCCCGGACGAAACGCTTTCGTCGTTTCGCGGTCGGTGCAACATGTTACTGGAGTTCTACGAAAAAATCCCTCTCCTCCTCACGGTCGATGCATTTCGTTTAATTTTCCAGTTAATTTGCACTTTCCGTTTTATTATGCCTCGGAAGAATGGCGGAAAAAAATATCTCTGCACCTGATTAGCGCGTGCCGTAAACACGTTTTCTTTTGCATCGGAAGACTGACATTTTTGTGAACTTAGAACTTTCGCATTGTCGGGGACCGATACTACAGACTTTCTCCTGCAGGTTTTAGGGCCTATCTAATTTTCGACTGTCACGGCCATAAATTCATAGAGATGCTGTTTTGTTAATTTTTTTCGGCTATGATTAGGTTTTGTACGGCAATTAAAAACATGAGTTTCGGTCATTCTCTCCGAGAAAATGCAAACAGTGACAATGCATAGCCTGCTAGCAATCTCTCCAGTGGGTGAATTGTTTTTTTAAATAAGAATTTTTAGTCAATTAGCTGTTACTTATAAATAAGTCAAAGGTGAAGGGGCACGAATCAGAACATAGAAAATAATTATTTGATAGGGCTATCCCAATATTGGCAAGTATTCTGTGTGGGGCTCCCTTAACATTGGCCACCAAATTAGTCTTTCCTTGCAGGGATGTCGACGCGCAGATCCCAGGGCGATCGTCCCAATTCGGCGTATCCTAGGAACAGCTCTGCAGATAGAATTAAACGAACTTACTATAGAAAAGAATGCGTAACATTAAATGAATCGTCATTTGATGTCTTTATTAATTAAGGCAGGAATATTTTTGCTATTCATCCTTTCCGTCTTAAAATATAATTCGTTGAGTTTATTTCAGTTATCCATTTAAGAGAAACTTCCATCGACAGTCAGATAAATGTCGTAATGATGGTGGGTTTCGCGCGGGGGCGGATCCAGACGTTTTCCTGCGGAGGAGTGATTCGAGTGATTTTTCATAAACACCTGCCAGTCATTGGGAAATTAAATATTATTCATTGCACAAGTTGATCATTCATCAGCTACAAAACTTTCTATTTTAAATTCATGTAGAATTAGAGGCATGATATTAGAAATGAAATCCAACTGCCTCAAATCTTTTTGCGTTATTGTGTTACTTCTTTTAATTCTCATGCTTATTAGAAATTTGCTCATTAATGTGAAGAACATAAGGTATAACTCCAAAGATAAAAGGGAGGACTTTTCCTTTACTATGAAGGAATAGTATCCAAAAAAAGACTAGATGTTGTAGTTTCTGTACTCTTAAAAGTTGAATTTTTTATTTCACAATATAATAAAAATATTTCAGTATAAATTATACACGAAATTTTCAATGAATTTAAATATTTCTGCCAGATTAGCGATGGTGTAGTTCATCAATCAATCTGTGTGCATGCAATTTAAGCTCGTCGTCATATTTTTCGGAAAGATATTTTAATATAATCGATGTTCACCTAAAGGTTTCAATTCTTCGATGTGAAAATAAGCTCCTCTTATTGCACACATTATTACATAACAAAATGCTTATTACTGTTAAATTTTGATTCTTAACTTTTTTATGAAATGAGAAAACTGACAACGAAAATCAACTCACTTTTCTTTATGTATTAAACGTTATCATTAGTTAGTTTTGGTAATGTCGTACTTTATGACAGGGGAAACAGTTGTATACAAGAATTGGTTTGGGCTCATGTTTGCATGTAAACATTTTCTATTCTTTTATCCTCCGTATAGATACGGGTCAAAGTTTGCTCGAGTGTATTTAATTTTAGTTTTAGGAAAAACGAAAAGTTAAATATAAAAAATAGAGGTACTTACTTATTTAAAAAATCTATTTCGTTCCGTAATTTTCTATTTTTTTACATATGAAAATTCCAATTGCGGTCTACAGGAAAAAAAGTTGCTCATTACTCATCCAAAGCAATTTGCTCGGATAAATATCAGTTTTATGGAATGATGTCTGCAAAATACGAGGCAAACCGAATCGCATTAGATTCACACATTGTATGCTCAACAATGAATTCAACAGGCACAAAATCATGTAAAACACACACATCTATATATTAAGTGTGTTTGTCAGTGTGTCAGTAAAATATAGTTTATGCGTTTTGTTTTTAATCTTTATAATTAACGTTAGACGACATCGCCTTCGATTTCATCGTGACTGTTACGTAACCTCTGCATATAAATCCCTTGAATAGTTCGCAATATTAATTTTTACTACTTAAGATACTTAAGTTCATAATTAGGTATAGTTATTTTCCTGTTTAAAAACATTCATTCAAACGTTCTACCGCAGAAATGTCCCAGATGTACAAAGTGAAATCATCATACAGGAATGAAATTCCTACATTAGGAGTGTTTGATGATGTCCACATCTTTATTAATTTCTCTGTTATCTTTACGAGAAACATTTTGTTTTAACCATATATTATTTTCAATTTCTAAATGCCATCGTTCAAGAATCTCAATCCGGTACCTTAACGAATATCGGCTCGTTATCAAAGTGTCAAGTAGAAATTCGAAGAGGAAAGTTGAATTGATGAACTCATCATGTTTTTAAATTTCCCTATCGAGTGGGGCTAAGATCATGGTGTATGAACGACTAATCTCATTTTCTATCTCTTCCAAGTAGGTCTCATGAATATATGTGTACTTGAAAAAGTCATCAGGTTGACACATTTGAATAAATTGGTAAGCGTTTGTCCTTTATTTCCAATGCCTCTGGTTAAACCTCAATCGTGTCCTCAAAACAATACCTTTCCATTCCTCGTTTCTGTCGCATCGCCGTTCAGTTCAGTTTCAGCCTCCTATCAGACGTCGGTTGAAACTCTCTTCTGAACCTGTCTCTTTACCTTGACCGCGAGGCCAGGGTCAGCGTGTAGAACCGTGGCCAAGACAGAATACCACACCCATTCGAAACTGGGCTCAGTGATTGCTCGCTATCAGTACTGCAATTGAGTGAATATGGATCGCCCTTGTTAATTTTAAAGGTTTCCCAACGCGGCAGTTATGTACAGCATATTTAATTGTAAGAAGCAATTTTTACCTTCGGATAAATTTAATGCTTTGGAGTTGTGTCAAACCAGGTGTGTGATTGTTTTGAAGAGATGAATATTAGAGAAAAAAATATTTCACCGCTATGCGCAAATGTATTTAAGATTGTTGCTAATAGGTTGTTCTGCTTTGTGAGACTCATTCGTTTAGTTTTCGCGTCAGTCTCAAACGATCGTCTCATGACCGATCGGAATTTCAATTTCAGTTATAAAAAACTGTGTTCGGTAACGCTGATAATTTTCCCATATTTTGGAAGTGAATATATATTAAGTAATTCTCACGCTCATTTCTACGTGATCGTAACATGTTTTTGAAAATTCTACAGAATAAGTTTTAATTTAAATCTATGTTGGTCTAAGTACATTTATCTCTTTTAAATATGTGTTCATTAATTAAAAAATAGGAAGTTTATAGTAATGAGTCGTATTAATGAATAATTTTATCGAAAGCGTATCGTGCTTTAATTACAACCGTTTGATATTCAAATCAATAAATTTCCGATGTTAATAGCTTACCGTTAAGTATACATTAATTGGACAGTGATTTCCGCCGTTCTATAATTACACTGAATTCCTTCTACTTAGCCGCTGTCTCGTTACTGGAGCGTTTAAAAAACTTCCCATGGAATCATAGCGAAAGGATGCAAAGAAACAATGGAGTGGAGAGAATTAGAATCGATGAGAGGAAATAATGAAGGCATCGAGCTAGGCTTAGTGTTCTCGCGTTTTACGCAACGGATTAAATATAGTTCGAATACTATCATTAATTAATTTCTTTTGAAAACTTAGGGTTACACTTGCGACAAGGAGTGGAGAAATTATAAAGGTAAGAAAGCGATCGAGTGATTTGTAAAATTAAGAACTTACATAGGAAGATGAGAAAAAGAAAGGAAAAATTGCCGAAATAGTATAAAAAGTTTTGCCAAGGACAAAAATCTTACTTAGAAAGTAATGCGGTAAGAGAGAGAGAGGAATGAGGAAAAACCGAAAAAAATGGTGAGAAGATGGAGAGAGAGAGGAGAGAAAAGAGAGAGGAAAGAAGAGAAGGGAGAGAAGAGAGAGGGGGGAGAAAAAAGAGAGGGGGAGAAAAGAGAGGGGGGAGAAAAGAGAGGGAGAGAAAAGAGAGGGGAATTGGGAGGATAAGGAGAAAATCGCGTAAATGGAGAGGAGTGGGATAGGGCGAGAGAGAGGAGAGAGGGTGGGAGAGATGAGGGGGTTTGAAGGGAGAAAAAGGATCGACGAAAGGAGAGACGGGGAGGAGATATTAAAGAGAGTAAAAGAAGAGAGAGGAGGGAGATGAGAAATGAAAAAGGTGGAATGGCGATTAAGACAGGGTGAGGAGGTGGAGGGAAAAACGCCCGAAAATAGAATTGATAAGTGTAGGAAGGAAACCCGTGTACGTCTGGTTAATTTTTTTTAAAGAATCGTGTGCAGAGGAAAGTTGGAAAGGAGGAGGAAGGAGAGAAATGGAGAGGCTAATGTGGGAGAAAGAAGGGGAGAGGTGTGGGCAGCGTGGTGGTTGAGGGCGGGGAAATTTTTTAAGAGCGTGCCGCTGATGGAGGGGTGACAATGGAGAGTGAACTCTCCTGCCGTTCTGCTCCACCTTATTCCACTTGGCAGGCTTTGGCGCCCGTTGGCTTCGCTCTCGGTAGCCTGGGATGCGGGGAGACTGGCCTCGCGGTATTGGGCAGGGAGTGGGATTCGAATGGGTTGGGAAGGGGAGGGAGGTGATAGAAGGAGAAGGGGACGGGAGAAAGGAATGCGAGGAGCTGGGAGGGAAGGAGAGGGGGTGGCAGTGAGGGAAAGTGCTGCAGAGTCTGCTCCAAAGCACGTAGATATATGGCGGGAATACCTGAATTCAGACCGCTGCTTAAGCGGCCGTCGCAAAACACCGGTTTTTTTAATGCAGTGCCGAATAATGACGTCAAAAATTATGGATATGTAGTTCTGAAAGCTATATCACAAAATTTATATGTATAAGGATGGATTAATTTCACCGTTAATAATTTTATCGCGATGCCTATAAATCGTTTTAAAAAATTATAACATTTTAAAAATAATGATCGAAGTAAATTCATTAATAACTACTGTAGTGCTCCGTTATTTCAGAAAAAAAGCACTTCAACTGAGTTGCTTCAAGTATCTGTAAGATTATTTTTAGGCTGGTTTCCAAGGGAAACAGCCTTATGAAATGGTCCTGCATGTGTACGTGTGTGCTCCCTACTAGCAACTTTTTCACCAATGTACCGATTTTCATGAAACTTGGTATGAGTCTCGTGCTGCCAGGGCCCACCTCTGGGCTATATTTTATTTGGCGAAGATTGAAGTCCCGGGTTCGATTCCAGGAACGTTTTTCCCCATTCTTTTACATAGGAAGTCTCAAATCCATCGTGCAGAGATGTTTTCTTTAATAATTAAAAAATTTTGAAATTGTGATATCGGAGCGAGGTTTGTACTGTTCTAAGGGGGATAAAATGTAGATCCTAATTCTTATAGCAAAATTTTAACAATTGATCGTATTTTCATGAATTTCTACAAAACATAATGTTTTTGCGTTTTAAATCGCAATTTATCGGATTGTTGCAAAGGAGACGATTATTACCGAATTCGGCTTGAGCATAGACGAGTGAACAAATGGGTTATTTTCTTTTCCATTCGACTACCCTTCAGCAATGGACAGTTGATCCATACATATTAGCGTATAAACAGTAACATTTATTAAATTCGCTTATTTAAAAAAATAGATGCAAAATATAATGTCAGAAAGAGATTTTGATATTTTTTTAGTATTTTAAACCTGATAATGCTCTATTAATTTGTTTTCCAATTTTTCTCTATCATTGATAAACTATGAACCATTTATGGTATGAGAATTCCTTGGAATGACTAACACATACTGAAACATTTCCTGTCAATGTAAGTAATCAATTGGGGACGTCAACTTTGGGAAACCAGCCTGCATTAGTCCTGGTTTGGACTTCCTGTTAGTTCAAGGATGAGTCATAATTGTTTCAGCATTTGCTGAATGGAAATAATAAAAAGATCAATCAATCGTTTACAGCAGCGGTTCTCAAACATAATGAAATTGCTATCTCCTTTAAGGCAGTCGGTCTTATTGCAACCCTCTTATCCTCATCCATCTACTAATAAATACACAAGAGAGGAAAGATGAACACGTCATGCAAAGCAGAGGCGTTTTTAAACGAATTATGTAATCATGTTAAATAACTAAATCTACAACTTTTCTTTGAAACCATATTTGATATGACTAATATTTTTTCTACGAGATATGACGAGGAGTTCATTTTTTGCTCATAGAAAGTTGGCACTCCTGCTTGGGTAAAGATGGTATTCCTGCTTGCGTTATGTGAGCCATTTATCTCATTTCCCTCTGTTCAAAAAGTCCATAGAACCAAACTTCATGAAAATCTCAATTGTTTCGAAGATGATACAGGCGAACAGACGGGCACGACCAGAACATAAGGCATTCATTTGTTTGCTTATTGTAAAGAACGCCTGCTTATGTAGTATTAATTTCAAAGTATTATATATATTTATTCAATTTGAGCTAAATTTAATGTTAATTCCAAATACCGTATTGGCTCGATTGATATTTTTTTATGTAAGCCGAAAAATCCATACTTAAAATCGCAGCGGGAGATATCTTCTGTTCCTCCCCTCCCTCCTTTCTCCCGGAAAAAATATTTTTTCTCGCATCTCCTGAAAGTAATTATACATAAGAGATAGCTCTATAATCGCACTAATAGTCATACATAAAATTAAAAAATAAAACAAAAACTTTCTCTTCGCGATCTCCCAGGGCAGAAGTGGGCAAACTTTTCAAGCCGCGATCCCCTTTTCCTTCATTTAATTAGTTGCGATTCCCGTCCATCGGTTTAATTACATACTGGCTAAAATCTGGTTAAGAATATCTAGTTCTACTATTTCCAAGAAAACAGAGGATACATTTTTGTCACATTAATTCAAAAAATCATCGATAATGGTACTTAGAAAAATAATTATTAAGTGATGAAACATATAAATGTATTCATAATGAGGTGGATGAGCCCTATTTTCCAGTTGCGGACGCCCGAGTCAGACGTTTGAGTGCACACGTATTTTGAAAAATGCGCGACGAGCTGGCTTTGCCCAACGCCATCTGTTAACAGTCATAACAACATTCAAACCAACTGAATTGTATTTTATTTTATAAAAGATAATTTGAGGGATATGTATTTTTCAGTTCGCGACTCCTGTTTGGACCTTCGCGACTCGCAGTTTGACCACCCCTGCCCCAGGATGTCGAGATCCGCAGTTCCGGAACCTTTGTTAAACAATGATCACTTTTCAAAAGTTTTACGAGAATTTGTTTACTAGTGAAAAATGTTGGAGAGGTGGGCACAGAAAAATGGGTTGCTGGTGCTTTGTTTACAGAATGTTACTGAAGGAGCTTACGCAGAAATTTGCAAGATGATCCATCATGTGCATATAGTAATTAAATATGGTAGATGTGCTGTATGATATGCTGATAGCATTCGTGACAAATGATGAAAACTAGTTCGAATAAATTTACCGTTCCTCTTATCGCATAAAGTTACAAATTTGAAGATAACACGATCTTGAGAAATAGTTAATTCAGACAAACAAATTACTTTAATACGTATACAGTGAAGCTTCTCCTAGGTGGACATCTGGAGGAAGGAAATGTCCGCTTTAGATAGGTATGTGCCAAGAAACTAAACCTACTTATATAAGTGCATACCTTTATTATTATCAAGCTTTAAATGTTTATATGCATTTAATTTATGTTAAGAACTCATCCTTTACAAAAATGGCAATAAATTACCCGGTTTTCAGCATTTTGCTATTGCGATTACTTTTCTACTGTAAATAATTAGCTCACCCACTAGATTCAGTCCAGATTCGTCACTATGGGTCAAGTAGAGTTTTTAAATACAGTTAGATAGTCCAAAGGGTAGGCATAATTTTTTAAAAATTGTTGACTCATTGTTCTTCAGTATTTTCATGTTTTTCTTCTCATGTTTTCTGTCATTCACAAACTCATTCACAATTTCATTCGCCTCTGTGCTTCCATTTTCAGCTCCCCTTAGCGAAGAATTTCATAAGGTACTAAGCATTAAAGTCCATTAAGGATCGCAGTATCAGTTGCATCTCAGACGTCACCGATACACTCATTATCAGACAGATTGCGAAAGCAGATTTTTAATAGTTCATTCCACGCGGCGCTAATCCAGGTGATGGCCTGCAAGACGTTAATTCGAACTCCGTACTTTTCCCGCCTAGAATATTCTATCACTTATATTTTTCTTTTAATGTAAAAACTTCCGGATAAATGAGGAAGGAGAAGATCAGAAAGATGTAAGACCGGAACGCATGGTGGAGTGTTGTCACTCCAGAGGTTGGGAAAGCCCATCTTTCTGTAAGGGAAATAAATAGGTATTTGTTGGTGAGCGACACGGTGGAGGAGGATCGGCGAGAGATGATCAAATTTTCGGGGGCGTCCTTTGTTTTGGAAGAAGAGAACTTCCACCTCAAAGACACTGTTCTTCTCATATAAAGATGTTTCGCGAAGAGCGAGGCGGAATTCTTTATCTGGAAATAATGATAGATATGTAAGAAGTCGATAAAACTTCAGCTTGTCTTGAGAGAGGAGTTTCAAATGCTTGCAAAGGGGGATTCCTAGAAAATTGACTTTGCGCAATTTAGATGAATTTAGCGTAAGTGTCCATTAGAAGGAGGTTAAAAATATCAAAAGACTCATATTAAAGCATCCGCGTCGGAAATAGTGTGTCTCTACTATGGAGAGGTTGGTTAACACGGGATTTCCTGTACTCACGGCCAGGATACAAACAAAAGCGTCCGCAACAAGAGGTGTCCGTTTAATGGAGGTTTCACTGTTATAGGATGGCTTTAGGAGTTGCATCAATCAATAAACTATAAGAATATAAAATCAGTACTTTAATATTGATTAGCATTACGTGAAAGCAAATTAATATAAATCAAGTAAGTAAATTAATGAGTAAACACCCACTTCTCAGTTCATTTATAAAATTCCATTACTGTGAATAAGTCGCTGGAACGGAAGAACAGCTTTTGCTATATCAAAAATTGTTTCCACTATTATTTCCTTCTTAACACCATGATTCGTTAGAATATAAATTTCGCGTTAGGTATGATGATGCCTATCATGTAAATACTGATAGTGTAATTACAACCATATAATAAAATATTTTATAATGGGGATTTAAACAAATGAATTTGTTTTATCCATGGAGTTTGGTAATAAAGAATGACTTCGGAAAGACAGTTGATTACTCTCCTTTAAAGACAATGATTGATATTCTTATTTATGCCTTTCTTGTTAGGATTGTTTTCATTTGAGATTCTCGGTGACAGGTTAAGATTTCATGAAGGATTCCCTGTTCCGATCTAATTTTAAGCTATTCGTCCAGTTATCTTCTTATTATATCTTTGTTCTAGTTTTGTAGAAAGTTCCTAGTGAATTGAATGTATTTAATATAAATATTTGTTCAGACTTTAATGTCTTATTGCGCTAATGAATTTTAATTCGTTTTAAATTTATTATCCACTAATTCGTATTTTCATATTTAAAATGTCGTTGAGTTTTACAACACATAGAATCTTAGCAGATTAAATCCAGAGATCATTAGATGCGACAGGTGACTCGCAATCATTAAACGCGAGTGTTATTAACAGAAGCAGCGATCCATGTAATTTGTTGCTGACAACTTGAAGATCTAGTTTAGTCAAACAATTATAGTTGTAGGAACAGGGGTTACTTATAAATTTGTAGGGTTAAAACCATGAAGCGATCTCTATATATCATTTTTCGAATCTTAAGGTCATGATATCTTGTTCGATCCAATGTACGTATTTCATGACTTCCTTAATTCTCACGCTTGTGAGGAAGATAACGGCAATTAAAGTAGCCATGGTCCAATATGAACCATTTCGAAGTTGAACCGACATACCCGTCTTGGGTCATAGAATAAAAACATTCCAGAAATAAATGATTTATCCTTCCAACGCAAAATAATAAATTATAGATAGGTTTAGACGCTTCCTTCTTCACGGCCTCCAAAAACCAATACCAATTATTAAGTTTAATTTGAAAAGGAGCGATTAATCGGAACGACGGGTATACGAAAATTGCGCTCCACATAACACTCCTTTTTCCTCTTTTAGCATTCACGAATAACCTTCGGTGACCCTCAAGGTTTTGTTTTGGCAAAAACCTACGCCTAGGCAGGAAACGGCGAAGGTGACGGGGCTATGAGGGCATTTGATGGATCGGGACAGTTTCGGGAGAGGGACCGTGGCCTACATTCCGCGATCGGAATTTGGTTAGGCGGGATCGATTCCAAAAAAGAGTTTCCCCTCAACGGAAAGCGCGTCTCCCGGAGCGGCGGCCAAGGCTCGCCCGATCACTCACCGCTCGGCGGTTTTCTCCAGAAGAAGAGGAAATGTCTCCCTCTTCTGAGAAACAAGCGGGTCTGGCGGAGGAGGAAAAAAGTAGAAGCGTAGTAAAGAAAAATAGGAACGAAATGTGAAGTTAATCGACGAGGAAAGGCGATTTGTGGGGGAGGGTGAGGGGGAGTGAAGGAGGAGGTTTCAAGAGAAACTGGTATGGAATTATATGGTTGAAGAAATACGTATAATGCCGTTAAAGGTATCCTTCCACCTCATTTTTTCCGCGATACACGTCACCCGCGAAATGCCGAAGATCCTGTAGGTGAGAGGAGGCGGCGGATCTCCTCGCATCCTCGCGAAAAATGTGGTAATGCGGTTATCGATTCGTGGAGGTTCGCGAAATGGATTGCATCGTCACGTCCGGACGGCCCTCGGTAATTCGGCAAATTTAATAAATGGAAGTATTCCCTTTTTTTTAGAGAGTTGGGACCATTGATAGGTATTTCAGATGGTTACGCAAAGGAAATTAAAGCCTTACGTTGCAGAATTTCAAGCCCGGTATTACTCCACGTTTACATACTTCCAATGAAATACGGGTTGCAAAAAATGACAGCGAGGAAGCATTACCAAAGTAAGAGAATTCTGAAATGACGCATGCGTTCGAGAGAAAATCGGGAGACATTTGTGTTTGGAAATCTCAGCTCCTGAGTCATTCGTGCTCATAAACTTTCACTGAAGGGATAATTACGCAGTCTTTCGCGTAAGTACCTCATGATTTTTCTCCGGTAAACCCATTTAATCACAATTTATCCGTCGAAAAAATAATTCACGCAAATTAACTAGTTATTACAGATGGTGTGACGGTTTAAGCTGCGCGTTGCTTCAACAAAGACAACTCAATCGTCGCAATTATACGCAGTTTAATGCTTGATGTTTTATGAGACGGGCAAAATTTTTACGAGTTATGGCTACATATATCCCAGTTGGGATCTAGCAAAATTCACCGCCAGCAATTCATCGCCAGCAATTCAACGCCGCGGAAAATTCACCGCCAGCAATTCATCAAGGAAAATTCATCGCCACGGAAAATTCATCGTCATGGGAAATTTATCGCCTTGTATGGATCATGTTGTTAACAAAGACTGTATTAAAAATGCGTGTGAGGACTCTATGCCGACAGAAGAATATAAGGGCAAATAATCCAACTATAGCGGTTTTAATAAATACGATAATGTTTCATTTTTTGACCGGGAATGAAATGGAAGTAATCCACATTTACAAGTAATATGCCAATTGTTTATGACAACCGAATGAGAATTTTTAAAATAATGATATGCAGAAAAAGTTAACACTCTGACCCCCTCACCATCTTTTTTTCCTTTTTTTTTCTCTTCATATTCTTAATTTTTGTTAAATTCCTAGTTGACAGATATCAATATTGCCTATATTTTATTACTAGTTGATTGATATCAATGTTACCATGTTTCATTATAATTTCTTACACGTCTCCCCCCTTCCTTCTCCCTCTACACACTTCTCCATTTCTTTATTACATCCTTCTCCCGCCCCCCCCTCCCATACACTTTGTTAAGTTTTTCTGCATATCATTATTTAAAAAAAATTCATTCGGTTGTCATATTACTTGTAAATGTAGATTACTTCCATTTCATTCCCGGTCAAAAAATGAAACATTATCGTAGGTATTTATTAAAACCGCTATAGTTGGATTATTTGCCCTTATATTCATCTGTCGGCGTAAAGTCCGCACACGTATTTTTAATACAGCTTTTGTTAAGAACATGATCCATACAAGGAGATAAATTTCCCATGGCATTGAATTTTCCGTGGCGATGAATTACTGTCGGTGAATTTTCCGCGACGTTGAATTTCTGGCGATGAATTGATGGCTATGAATTGCTGGCGGAGAACTTTCTGGATACCATCTCAGTTGATTATGGTACTAAGTGATTATGGCAATAGGATTAATGAGGAATATCTAAGTCAAAATATTTTCATAATTTACCCCTTTGGTCTACTGACATATATTTCCGTTGCATTTGTTAGTTAAATTGTATATAAATTACATCTAGAATAAGCGTATTAAACAAATATCCAGCAATATTTTACTTAAGTAAGCGCTAACATTTTATGCTTCGTTATCGGCTCTTTAGCAGAAGGTACACTTTCTCAGCAGGCCAAGTAAGGGATTCGATCCACCTCTTCGAGTGCCCACCGTAGAGTTTTACTCTCTTGCGGAAGATGTGGCACGAGTCGATCCGTATGAGAATGAAGGAGAAAGAGAGAGGGAAAGTGAGAGGGAACGAGAAAGGGTGTGTGAGTTAGGAAGGTTGCGAGGCAAGGAGGTGCGGAGAAAGGAGGGTGTGGGAGGGGCCAATGGACTTTCTCTCACGACCAGAGAGAAAGAGGGAGAAAGACGCTCCTTAGTAGGTGTAGATGATGAAAGGGAGAAAATAAGAGGAGAGGGAAGAGGGAGTGTGAGGAGAGGAGGTGGGGAGAAAGGTAGAGGAGGCGAGAGAGAGAGGAGAGACCATGGAGCGGGGAAAGGGGGAAGCATTGGAGGAGAGAAAAAGTAAATTTTGTGGCGGCGGAGAAAGGAGTTTTGGGTTCCCGCTGGGAGGGGACCGATACGAGGTAGTGGGAAATGTACCATGGGAGATAAGTTTTATAGAGATCGAAAGATATGATAAATGCGAGTAGAAATTAATGCAGGAAGGTTCTGATATATATTGGAGGAACGAACCGCATCGATGAGTTCAGACGCGATATATATCTCTCCGCTTAACTTTGTTGGCTCCATGATACGTCTTTGCCTTTCAAAAAGTTTTTTCTTGATTCGTCGAGATTAAAATGGCGAGAAAAATGACCTTATATATTATTTAGCGCCGTTGCACCGTCGATACTATGGTAGTCCTTACGTTTCTCAGAGAATGCTGTGAAACGCCTGTGTCGTAAGATTTTTTTTACTGATTTTCGGTGGATAAACAAACCAATGTAGCTGACGATGGGATATGTGTGTGTATGTATATATATATATATATATATATATATATATATATATATATATATATATATATATATATATATGCACACACAAAATGATGAAAATTTTTTATTATACTTATATTTTATATTAGAATTTTATTATGTATAATTTATATATAAAATTTTAAATCACATAATCTATGTAAAAGCGATTGTTTACAACGTAGGTCACTCTTCCACTCTTGCACGTTCAACTGTCCCGATGACTGAATCCCACCGCGAGAGAAAGGCTCGATTTGTTTACCTTACTGAGATGTTTATTTTAGGTGACTTATGAGGACGTAGAACGACGCCCGAGATGGAACATCGCGTAGGCGAGACTAGAAGAAGGCATAGAGATCGAATGTCGGAGGAATGCGGAAAGATGGCTGATGCACGAAGAAAGTGAGCATTGAGTGGTAGGGGGAGGGAGATCGCTGGAACGCTCGACACGAAAAGAGAATAAAGGATGAGCCAGGATGCTCAAAGTTCTGCCTAGGAAGTAATGGTCCTTTGGTGCCGCAGAGCTCTCTCACTGCCTCGCGTTCGGATTTGAGGGGAGAGAGGAAAGATGGAGAGAAACCTGACGGCTACTTTCTACTAGACTGCGTCTTGCCAAAGAGGAGGAAAAAAGGGTCCACTACGTCCTTTTTTTTAATAAGGGATAGGATGCTGCGATCAATGTCGCAGAAACCCAGGATGACGATGCAAGTATTGACAGGATTAAGGTTCGAAGGCGGATTCAGGCCTTCTGGGGCCCCTGGCGCTAAACAATTGGGGCCCTTGTAATCTAAATATGTATATCGTGAAACCTCTCCTAACGACTACCCTCTTTTGTGACCTCTTTTAACGATCGTTTTTCTACGAGATCGTATAGAGTTTTCAGTGATTTTTAAATTGAGATATCTAATATTTCTGAGATTATATATATATGAACATTTTTTCGGAGCCCCTTACTTCACGGGGCCTGTGGCACGCGAATAGTGCGATTACCCTTAAATTCGCCACTGCGTCGAATGGGATATTAATGTGTGAGGAATTAGCCGTGTAACTACCAGCGGGATATACGAGTCTCAACTAAATTCTCAAAAGATTCCAATAGGGTAGTATAGCCAAATACAGTATAAACTCGACACAACTTATTCCGTAGTAACCAAAATTTCACTGCAATTAAAACTTGCCTCAGCTCCGATCGACCTAGCCTTATAGCAGTGCTTCACGTATCTCCATTTTTATGTTAACGTATTTTGGATTTTTCCTCGTCATATTACAAATTAAATGTCAATGTTTACCTACAGCAGCGATTCCCAAACTATGGTACGCATACCACCAGTGGTACGCGAGTTTAGTGTCAGCATTCATCCATGGAACTGCACAACGAGTGACCACAGAGTCGGACGGACTATTGCCCGCACCGTCCGGTCGCTTCCGCTGCGCCGCTCATGGCTCACAGTCAGCTGCCGAAGTATCGTTACTCGTCTGTTTGCGTTTTCACGTTGCTATTTTAAACAACATTATTCTGAACTGAATTAGGTGAGAAACTCCTTTGTTTCAATTAAAATATGAACGTGAGGGAAAAAGACCAGCTGATTGATTTGACTTGTGATGGAAGACTACAATTTGGATTCAGCATCTACAAACTGGAAGAATTTTGGTTAAGGAGATGAGCTAAATATCCCACTCTTTCTGACATATGCGTTGAAAATTCTAATCCCATTCTGCACGACTTACCTATGTGAAACGGAGTTTTCTACTATGTTGGTAATTAAAAACAAAAATCGAACAAGGATGAACCTCGAACCGGACCTTCGCTGGAAGTTAACTAACATTGAAGCAAATGACAAGATGCTATCTACATGCATCCAAGCTCATCCATCACATTGACAGATTTTCTTTTTATTTTAAGCACCTATGATAAATGCGAGAAAATAAATAATTTTTTACTACCACCTATTTTATCTGCCTACCTTACATTATTTTGAAAATGCCTCTTTCGTTAGTAAACAAATTTTTTTAAAGTTCATACTTACTATGTGGTACGAAGAAATTTTGCCACGTTTTCGGTGGTAGGCGAAAAGAAAAGTTTGGGAACCGCTGACCTACAGTATGGTGGAATTTTTTTGTTGGAAAATATTATAAATCTTTATTTAAATAACTCGTTGGTCTTTTTACGTTGTGTTTATAAATGTTCGTTATAACGAATTTTCTGTTCAACTAACTAATTTACGCACCCCCCATAAATTCGTCAGGCCGGGATTTTATGGTATTTGAGTACGAGGGGTCCCACTGGTATTTCACGAGTGTCTCTTAGATTGATATTACTACAATTTTAGGAAATCGAATTTGCAAGTGAATTTTATTGCCAGAAAATGATTATTTGGTAAGGAAATGAAAAATTTAGTGAAAGGGTTAGAGATTTCAACCGAAGGAGAGGTGGTTGGATGGCGGAAGAGAAAGAAAATGTTGATGAATGGTGGAAAGATGCTCCCGGAGGAAATATATGAAGGGAATGCGTGGGATGGGGTGATGGAGCGGAGGACGGGTTGTGTTATACGGTGGGGAAAGGGCTACGACGGGAAAGAGGAAGGTCGCATCGACGTGCCGAATGAAGGAAGAGGGTGTTTTTTTTCCAGATACGTGTGTTTCAACCTTGTTTATAAGTCTAACCGGAAATTTTATCGATTTCCTTGCTATTCGAAAGAGAGGGGAACTAATAAATGTTTGAGGCCGTATGTTAGGCTTCTATAATTTAATGCATAAAACGATGCTTCTTTGGATGCTAATGTGAGGCAGTATTTCATAGCGAAACATCACGTTTCGAAACGCGCAGCAAATATGGAAAATTAAAATTTTTGGCATTAGATAAAAAGTCATTATATTGTGTTAAAGCCTTCAAAGTTTTTAAAAATATTAGTAAAAATGAAGAATTGAAATCTGTATTCGTTAAATTAAAAATCCATTAAATTGTGTTTGCCTCTTTATTATTTCAATTTTGATTAATGTGAATGTATGCAACGTGCATCGCAATGTGCGGCCTGATGAGGTCTCCGTTAAGTAACATTTGGCCTTTCAATGAAAAAAAAAAGGTTCCCCACCCCTGATCTATACGGAAGTCGACCATATCAATAAATAGACTTTGGAAAATCATAGCCAGAAGTCACACATTTTTCATGTTCCAAATCACTAAATATTAAAAAAAAGAAGCCCAAAAAAGCGCACATTTTAACTGGATGAAAAGGGAAGGGTTGAGGAAAGGTCAACTAAAACCCGGAGGAACGTTTTCACACTTTCAGTCTCAAAGGATTTTAAAACGATTTATTAAATAATAACGAAAATGTCAGCCCAACAGAAATCAACTAACCGCATTCAGTCGTTCTAGATTACTTTAGCGCCATAACGCTCTGGTTTCCGACGAAATATTATTAGAATAATCGTAATATGATGCGGAAGAAACGATAACGATACACAGCCTTTATCCATCATTCATTCGTACATTTACAATATTATAAACTTTAAAATCGAGCATTTTTATTATATATTCATATATTCGCTATACACATACACATGGAAAAGCCCAGGAGATAGAATGAGATTCCAAATAGATTACATCCTAGTAAAACAAAGAACAGTATAAAGACCGCCAAGTCATTACCAGGAGCAGACATTGACTAAGATCACAGCCTTCTAATAGTTGACGAAAGTACAAAGCTCAAACAAATAAGAAAAACGAGAAGAGAAAGACAGACTTGGGACCTAGAAAAACTGAAAGACATGCAGGATGTAGTCAGCATGAAGTTGAAAGATCGTCTAAGAAATTTGGAAAACAAACCAAAGACCGTGGATAAAGAAGATAAAGAGATTGGAAAATAAGAGGAGAAAATCAGGAAACCATGGATCACTAAGGAAATGCTGGAGAAAATGAATGAGAGACGAAAATGGAAAAACGCTAACAGTGAAGAAGGTAGAGCCAACTCTAGACGTAGAAACAATGCGTTGAGAAGGGTAACAGATAAAGCTAGAGAAAATTGGATAAAAGGAAAATAAAATCAGCTGATAGACGATTTTAAAGGGAAAGAGAGTTATCGAGATATGAAGAGGACAGCGGAAAATAGGAGTATAGGGAGAACCAAGTTTAACCATGAATAATCACGGGGACCTGTCTACGGACAGACTACATATGATGATGATGATATTCTCTATGTAGACCGTTCAAAATTAAAACCGCATGGCTGGTCGGTAAAAAACACCCTTACGGCCCATAAATGGTGAGGTGTTTTAGACCAGTGGGGCCCAACCTTTTTACATGGCGGGCCGCATTCGTAGTTGTGGATGCTTCGGAGGGCCGCATTGGAAGTCACGAGAGCTTCGGCGAGTCGGATGAGTATTTACATTAGAAGTTTCCAAGGGATTCTGTGGTCTCATATTAGTGAAAATCAAGTCAATATAAATTGCTAGTGTTAAAGCTCTACCAGAAAAGATTTTGAGACTAATTATACTGAAAAAATACGAAATTGTCTATATCAAATTTTACTGATCACTTTTTCATCATAGCTTCGCGGGTCGCATAGAGTGCTTTCGAGAGCCGCATTTGGCCTGCGAGTTGGGGACCTCTGTTTTAGACTGTCTCGAAAATTTACTTTTTTGTGCTATGACAAGAGCCCCTAAGCATTTTATGCAATGAAAATGCGTTATTTAGTCTTAATTCGCATACATTAAATTATGCTGATCAGAGGTGCCCACTTTTCTGCTACGTGGTCCATTTTCGCACTCAATGGGGGCCGCAGTTGAAAAATACTTAAAGAAAGAGTTAAGTTGGGGATCGGATGTGGCACACAGGCCGTAGTTTTGGAACCGCTTAAATGATTTCAGAATGAGGAAATTCCTTTAGCGTTGATCATTTCCTCTTCCTATCTTACAAATATTCACTGTTGAAGTTCCTTTTACCTTTCTACTTCCTTTTTAGGTATGCTTGTGCTCAGTCATGTATGTGGCCCGGATAGCTCAGTCGGTAGAGCATTAGGCTTTTAACCTAAGGGTCCAGGGTTCAAGTCCCTGTTCGGGCGAAATTTTTGCTCGTTTAATTTACATAGATTATTTTTCTGACAGCAAGGCAGCTGCTGTTACGTGGGCACTAGCACGTAAAGTTAGTAAATCCACTCGTTTATCCAATGATGTAAACAAAAATCACAATAAAAAATATTTTTAATTATGGCAAAATATTATTTAAATACAAATTTGCAAAGCGAAATAAAGCTGAATATTATTTTTATTGTTTGTTTTTTTACCCGTCCATTGCGCATAAGAATGTCAAGAAATTCCATTCGAGATGATATCGATAAGTGACTATTTTTATAATGAAGTAAAATTTTTAAATCAGCTCAAAGTCAAATTATAAGTTTCACTCCATCTCATCGCTGTTGACTAATTCTGCCATTCGCTCCGAAAAAGAGTCGCTCCAATTTCAAGGACGTGGCTTTAAATTAATTTTAATGATGTGCCAACTCTTGGCCAAGGATTTTTATTTTGTGACATTAAAATTACACACATTATCATGTGAATGATACAAATAAAAACCTAAAATTTTTGTATCTGAGCCATTATGACGGCAATGAAACAGAGAAACTGCTCTATAAACATTGCCTTGAATCCTAATGACATCCTTTTTCAAAAACCGTGTCAGTTATATTTAAAGATGGAAGAAATTGAATCGGTGACACCGAACTGATAAAACTTCTATCATCAAAAGCAAGGCATTACAAAACCCAGATTATACGTTTCTATATGAGCTACTAGAAACTTTGTGACGCTACATTTCGTTATGATTTTCAGAAAAATTACAATATAAAAAGTGATTTTGAAATTATAAAATTGCTTACTAAATGGTGATCAATTAGAATGGCAAGTTTATTTTCTCGTGAAAGCTATGCTCGAGTGATATATTTTTAAACTATTTCATATGATGTTTACTAGGAAAGCTTTCATTAAAGCGTCATATTGAAAATTACTAACCTCAAAAGTCGATTAATGCTATGTATATATCGAAGGTTAATTATTCGTAAACTTTAATGGCATAAACAAATTATGGAATTAATAAATGGATATTAAATTATACGTGAAGCAGAAGCGATCTTTTCGTACCCTCGAGAAAAGACTTAATTTTTCGACCCGCCTTTAACCTTGGATTGACTATTATCCGTCAAGGTAACGTTTGACCAAACTCTTTATCGTACGGAGGAGACCATTTTGGAGCGAATGTAGGCGTGGCTTTCCTCCGAAACACGTCCCACGCCTTCCATACGTTCGGAAACTATGTCATCGCCGGTTTAAAGAGAAGAGCGTATTCGATCCAATTCTACGCGTTATCTTAAGGGAGAGTTTAACGACTGATCACTTCTGGCGAAACGAATGCGCGAATCAATCCGGCTATTAGCGTTTTCTTAGGAGTTTGTTTACAGCAAATTCTAAGTATGGCTTTCTTCCTTCCAACGGCAGCGTTAGGTTGGCGCTCTCCCGCATATTTATCCGTACGTAATTGGGCGGCGTGTTCGAGGAGTCGGTTCTCGAAAACAAATTCCTAACGCCATCCTGCAAATATGGCGCAATTCGAAATGGAACAGGAACAAATGCGCATGCAAGGAATTTTACTCTTATGCGTGCCCAAAATATAGAAGGCTGTCAGGAACTGAAACAAAAATTCACATTATTTTTTTAAGGCCTGCTGATTTCCTCTTGCCTACGCGCTATGGATATATTAGAGGTATTGCAATGAATAGCTATCAGTTTTTAAAATTTAGAAAGAAAGATGTGTAAAAGTGCAGCTATCATATTCTCATTAATTTACATTAGTATTTTAAAACGAATGTTTTATAACCTTTCGACAATGCTCTTGCACAGGGAAATAGTGCAATGCCTGTCTTATGCTTGAGAGAACCTGATCGATCTGGGTTGCCCGATTTGTTCTACTTCTTACATCATTCCATTAATGCACACGAGTTTCTCGTTTTGCTAAGTTGCGACCCCGAAAAACGGGTCCTTCGTCGCCTCCGTACGCCACAGGAAATAAGCGATTGCTCGTGCTGCGCTCTTGTGGTCACCCCTCACGGTGAAAGGATCGCTATTCATTTCAATGGATGAGACATCGGTTCGTTAACCGGCTGCTGAAGGTATTCAGGTCGCTCTCATATGTAAGGGCTTAAGCAATGTCGTGGAGTAATAGACTTAAAGTCACGGATACTACCGCAGTTAACTACCTTAATTCTGAACTGTTTGTCACTTATGGAAAACAATCCCTTGTATTTAACTTGAGAGGACGACTACTAAGCGCTTGATCGCGATCGTTTGTCCTTTTTTTAAGTTTACATAGGTAGGCATCCAAAGTATCCATGATCATGTAATGTGTTACTTTAATGTGGCGTGAGTGAATGTGAAACAGTTTACCGAACTTCAGGATGTTTCGCTTGTAAAAAAATATGATAGACGTGATTAACGAGCTACTATTTAAATTTTCTAATAAATTTCCGTAGTAAATCAATTCTAAACAAGTTACAAAAAATTCATAGTATTTTATTTCATACAGAATTCAACTAGGTAATTATCGGCTAGGTTGCGTGAGCACATCAAGAAACGAAAGTAAGAAATAAAATAAATACAGTAAAATACATTTTCTTGCGCTTAAAACTCGTTTCTCTCATAAATATGCACCGTATAGTTCTAGTGAAAATTTTCATCGAGGGATTCGTTTAAATTTTGCCATTAAAATTCAGTGAATACAAAATACATATATAATTGCATGCGATTACAAAAGCTCAAACATGAATTTATCCTTCGCTTGTTATCCTTCAAAAATGATCCGTTTAAACAAGTTACTGAACCTGTATCGACTACTAAAAAGATACAGTGCTTATGAAAATTTCATTAATAAAACGTTTCTCACGGTATGATATTAAACAGAAAAGTTTTATTTGACATCTTGTTTCTATGCAATGCTTAAAATCACTTTTTTGCTTCCTTTTCTCCTAGTACGAATTTAAAAGTTAATCGAGCCAATTTGAATATACACATTAACTCGAGTCAGTAAAGGATGCACCATTAATTTCTCGCATGATGATATTTTTTACGTTTATTTCGCAAGCTGCAGATGTTAGATGGGATACTTGAGTGGTAGACAGTCACTCCGCGTGTCACGATCTCACAAATGGAGCTTCTCTAAAGCGTAATTTCATCTCTTTCCTTTTCAATGAAATCACCTTTGCGAGGGACTCCAGCAAACGTTTCAATATGAGAGCTGCGATTTTTTTGGTATTGGCTCATCATCTTCATCGGTATTCGGATCACTAGCGCCAAGGGTCGCAGTTGAATTATTCATAAATATGGGTCAATTCGTGCTTTACACCGGCATCTGTATCTCGCGAAACAAAGGTATCTTCTGCCGGAATCTGTGTGCTAGGAAAACGAGTTAGCTCATTTGTTCCAGATTTTTTGCATATGAAACCGGAGGAATGAAAAATTTACATTTTATCCGAAAGAGCATTTCACGTATTTTAAAAGGAACAAAACCTTCGATTTTTTTTAATTACTGACATTTTCACTTAGTCCATTGTTTTCGCATCACTTGTCCAACCATAATCAATCATCTCCCAACATTTTTTTAAGAATTGGAATCAGGATGCAATGCAATTTCCAAGTCTATTTGTATCACCGAATTCGTGTATGGAGAGCGCTAAATATGGACGTTGTATATATTCGTATTGTCTGAAGCACTCGCGCCATGGCAAAACAAAGCAAAAGCGAGATGCGCGATGGCGTTCTATGCGCGTGCTAAAGGCATAGCGCAGGACGTCATGAAAGTGAGAGACGTCACCGCCGACGGTAGAATACTCCCTCAGTGTAACCTTTTACTCGGCGGCAAATATTTTAAGGTCGGCCGGTTTGTGTCTTTTGGCGAAGCCCTGTTTCAATGTCTCCTGACCAGTCGGGGGCGAGAGTTCTGACATTTCGCTCGGACCGCATATCCCTCCAAAAATAAAGCACGAATAATGAATTTCGAAGCATTCCTGGCACGAGGATTGCGAAATTTCCCTTTCCTATGCCGGCAGATATGCAGAAGCCTTTTTGAGCGAATATTTCTCGCGAGGGAAGATTGCTTTCGAATCATTTAAGCGGACGCTCGCCCTCCCCTGCGAAAAAATAATGAAGTAGTTATACCGTTGGAAGTTGCTTCGCAACCATTAAGCTCTTTCGCGAAAGAGAAAGGGTTGAGAGAAAAAAAAAAACTCGCAACACTTCGCGACCTACAAAAATTTCATTCGAAATCAATATTCGAATCATCTGAGGAATGCTTTGACGACAGGAGTCAATCGAGTAAAATACAAAAAGCGTTTGAACTCAACGAAAATTTAATTCTGTGTGTGAATAGCATGCGGACGATTGAAAGGCGCACTTATATACGGTGTATTAGTTAGTTTCCTGTACTATAAATATTTGTTTGTTCGAAATACTATTATTAGCGATATCTTGTTATATATCCAAATCTTTTAATTGTAAAGTTTGAAAAAGCTGTCATTTGAGTTTGAAAATTATTATTTTAAGAATGTAAGCATAACACATTGTTATTAGTGAGATATTTAAGAGTTTAATTTCCGCAACGCTTAGTTAAATTAAATATATGTAACGTCGCTTAGAATAATATGAAAAGTAATTTACTGACAAAATACAACTGCAATATAATGAAAAACGAATATTTATGAATTATTATTACGAATTACTATTTAATTGTCAAAAACATGTTATTATTTTTAATCCGATCAATAACATGAGACAAGCTTAAAGGGCAAACTTAAAAAAATAAGATGAAGTCAATTAATTATAATTACAGTAGAAGCCCTCTTAACCGACTCGCCGATTAACCGACGTTTTACGCCCCTAGGCCAGAAAACTGAAATCCACAGTTAAGTGCGACATTTTACATAAAAACGACTAGTTTAAAACAGTTAAAACCATTCCTTTCACTCTGCAACAATGTCACGAGTTGCCCCTTGTGCTAAAATGTTTCTCATTACATAGAAATCCAGTCTAGTACGCATCCGCTGTCAGTTGTCCACCCAGTCCGCTGTGGTTGCTGTCAGTTGTGCCACATACTAGTAAAGTTCATTGTTATTTTAGTTACGATATTTAATCAATATTAAATTATGTGTATATATATATTATATATATTTACATATATTATATATTTAAAATACAGACTGTGTATATGTACTTTTCTATTGGTTCTCCGCTTTAACTGACCTTTTCGATTAACCGACTAACTGCCGGTCCCAAACGCGACAGAATTATAGAGCATTAAAGGTAGTATCGCATGCATAATTTCCAATTACCGTTATCAGTATGAATATGTTTTATCGTGTAATACTTGCGGCATTTTTTGGGGCGCACGTTAGAGCATTAAACGAAACATTTCACATTTACATTTAAATTATTACCGCGCGAGCCTTGAATGGCGTCTGGCTTCATAATTTATTTTCGGAAACAGCATTTTTTCTATCTCCACTCCGTGGAAATTACGACTACGTCAAGTTTTTATCAGCCCGTTTCGTTTGTTTTCTCCAGCTTAACTCACGAAGTTTTTTGCTCCAGGTATATGACGGCGATAAAAAATTATTAGCCTCCTTTGTAAGTAGACGCTTTAAATAAAAAAAATCCGAATAGTGAAAGAGTCCCCAAAATCCTACTTGCCCTGCTAACTTGTTTCATTATTATTCTTACCGAATGAAAGATTATGCAACGGATTAATGTGCCCGCCGATTGCAGGGGCTGATCTGGGTCGCCAAGTTATGGCTAATACTCCTTCCTGGACTCTTCTCTCTCTCTCTTGTTCCCCCTTTCTCCACTCAATCTCTCTCTCTCTACCAACCCTCCTCTCTCTCTCAACCCTCCTCTCTCTCCCAACCCTCCTCTCTCTCTCTCTCTCTCTCTCTTAATACCCCTTCTCGCATCACCAGAGGCGGGAGAGTCTTCTGCCGCGGGTGGGAAATTGTATTCAGCAAAGGTTGACGTTGTGTGACGCAACTTCCTGCTTTGGGGGCGGCACATCGTAAGGTACGTGACCGCTCTCAACCCTAGTGACGGGGAAAAATGCCTAGGCTATGCAGTCGGCTTCAAATCGACTATTCTATTCTATTCTGGAGAATTTGTGTGAACATAATGTAAGTGTTAAGTTTTAAATTGATTTTATCTCGTCGGCAAAGTTGAATTCTCTTGTAATTTGTAATTCACAGTGTATTGCCGATCGTTGAATGAAATTGCGATATGCTGAGGTGTAATGAGGGATAACGGAAACTTTTCCAAACGACGGAGTTTTCAATAAATAATCACAATTAAAATATGTACGCTGACAGTTCGATGCATTCCAACATGATATTATAATGGAAGCCAGAGCAACTTCAATACAGAATATTCAACGCCTAGGTATGTTTTTTCATCTTTAAGTGCCATGTACAAGAAAGTCATGCCGTAAAAATTACATGCCTCATCTAAGATTGATATTTTATTTCCAATAAAATCTATGGAAAGGAAAGGTTGATGGAAACAATAAGATAATCCATTATTTCATAAAGGTTTCATGATCTATGTGTTAAATTCATAAGCTTTTATGGCGCTGTAAACCCGGAAAGAGGCAAAGCAATGAAAAATCTATGAGACGAAAAACCGTGATGTTATGATAAGAGGATTTGAATTGTGCATCGATGCAATAACACTGGATGAACGCTAAATTGAAGATTTTATAAGTGTCCGTCGGAGATGACGAACTTTTAGGAATAATCGAAACTCTCAACTATATCGGAAGAATAATCACGGTGATAAAATGCATGAGTTTGACTTTAAGGGGCACAGTATCAGAGCCAAGGCATCAACCGAAGACTTGCGGATATTTAGGTACTTAGCATCCATTTCTATCCACCAATTTTATGGACTCCGGCATAAAATCTAGATGCAGATGTAAACTATAATAAAATTTAAAAACTCCTATCACTTCGTGTTATTCGCGGCGGTGAGTGATTATTATTGGAAAAGCTTACCATATTTTGTTACATCATATTTCATATTGCAGCACGGGAACGAAAGGTGAAGATGGAAAGCTCGGGTGTAATTTTGTATGGATAGTGGAGGCCATTGGTGGACATTTGTATGCCACCCGTGGGTTAGGGTGTGCAGTGTACGGGCATTGTCATCTCGTGGTAGCGTCAGGGCTCGGACACATCGCTCGACCATTGTTTCAGGAAAAGGGACGGGAAGAAAGGGTTTTTATTCGTTGGGTAACTTCAGAATAGGTTCTCACGTAGCAAGTTGGCGGGTTGCCTACGAAAATATGACTTCAAACTCGATCCGTTTTGTCATCCATTTTACCTGATGCGTTGTCCATCGGATGTCCTAAGAGTTTTATTTACATAACTTATTCGAGTGTTGTCTTTTGAACGTGGGTCGCTTACTCTGATAGATCTTCCCTAAACAAAAGAGTGGCCTTCTTTGCTTCAGAAAACATATGCTATCAATTAAATAATCATAAGATATTAAAAAAGAGAAAAATCACTAGAGAAAGTGCAACAAAGTGGTTCTGAAGCCATGGTTTTTTCAGACTCGGCTTTTTAATCGTTCCTGCTTTTCGAGAAACACGAAAATTGTTCGATTTTTGAGTCATTAAATTAATTTTCCATCAAACATGTTGTTTAGTAGTGTAAATAAATGTTTCAAAACGTCTTATATTTTTCTGGTGTAAGCGAAGTCATTTAGATATAAAACATCACCTATTTCCTTGAGATAGTGTGTAATTAGGGTGCTAGGTTGGAAATATTAAAATAATACAGAAAGATAATATTTTTATATATGAAGTTCTTATCTCTGATACCATTCAAGTATTTTTAATTATTTTTTAGCATTTTGTTAGTACATATCGATCTAGGAAAGATAAAAATACAAAATAGTCCATTAAGACTGAAAATTGTATGCATAAGTTTAAAAAAATGAAGGTAAGTAGGTACAAGTACAAGTAAGAATGAAAATGAATAAAAAATCTCTGACTTGGAGGAGTAAACGGTGGAATATTCTACACAAAAATATATTACTGTAACATTTACTGCCCTGACATAATAGAGCGTAAGCTTAGGAGATTTTAGGCAGTTATATGTATGATCATAAATTACTGAGATTAACTACCCTCATTTCTAACCTTCAGAATCGCCAAAAACATCGATCTCGTTTCCATAGTTCTGGATCGAAATTCAATTAAAACCGTGCTGTAATAGCTGCATTTAAGTTGATGGAAGTACAAGATTTCTAAGAAAACTTGATGTACAATTTGGAATGCTAAGGATTTGAACTCAAGAGGGAAAAATAAAGCCGACGAATTGAGAAACAAAAACTCTTTCACGAGAGCTATTTAAACCGTGGAATAAATCTATTTATATTCCCTTCGAACGTGTGTTGACTGGATGGCTTAATGCTGTTTTCCTCTTCCGCTTCCCCTCTCTTATTCTCTCTGATGAGTCGTCAATACAGCCTCAAGAGAGGAGATTGGATGAAGGAACCAAGAACTTTGCAGAAAATCCTTCACGGTGTGATAGAGAAGTGAAAGCTTATATGTATTTTTTTTAACTCCTTTACTTCGCGAGCTCTTTAAAAAACGCTGACACTCAATTAGCTTTATTGATCGTTTACTTTGGATCGCGCTGAATTACTTGATTGGTTTAACTTGTGGATCTACGTCGGGAAGAAAGGAGTTTAGGAAGGAGGTTTCAGTGGAGTAATGGGGGCGAACATTTTCGCTCTGCTCTCTAATGAGAGAATTTCAAGAGAATTTCTGGATTCAATAATAAATCGTTTTCTTAACGATTAATTTACGCTACAATAAGTGACGAAGGACAAAATTAAACCTATCATAAATCTAGGAAAAAGGATTAAGAAGTATTGGAATAGATTTTTACGAAAATTCAGTTGACTGTTTCTAACTGAAAACGGCGTCTTAAACTTCCGCGTTGTTAAATATTGATAAAATAAATAATTGGATAGTCTTAATGTTCACATAAAGTTTCTTTGATGTTTCCGTTCATTATTTGGTCTCTTAGAATAATTTAAATGCATTTCCAAAGACTAAAATTTTTTAACATTTTCTCTGAAATCTTTATCTTAGAAATTGATGAAATATATGATCGTCACTAAAACAGTAATTTAATTACAGTGCTGAAAACATCTCTTCTTTTTGTGGAATTTTAATTTTTTTATAACATAATTTGATAATGTTATGCCTGCTACATTTAAGTAGGATTTGATATTTAGTAATAGTAGAAAAAGAAAAGTCACAACTCCGAGGTGCCCGTTAGAGCCCGACCAGCAGTAATCGATCTTAAAATCTACATTGACCTTGAATTCACATGCCTGAATATGATAATCCTGTCACTCAAAAATACATTTCGAACCAAAATGCCAATAAAATCGTTTATAAATTCTGTCTCTTTTGGAAGCATATGCACAGCTTACTGAAAAATATAATTGTGATCGACAAATTTGTCTGAGGGAGGGAACAATGGACCCAGTTCTACTGGCGTCAGGTGCAGATGAATTTCTAGACCAGGAGATTCAAAAATGGAAACGCGCCGTGAAGGGAAACAACGAAAAAAGTAAGTAGTCGACGAGTTTAATTTGAGTGGAAAGTGAAAGTAACTGGAAAGCGGTTATTTTGGAGAGGGGCGGAGGGAGAAGGTTAGGTCATGTGGGGGAGGCGGAAGAGGTGGAAGGAGAAGTGTGGGAGGAGGAGCAAGAGGAGTGGGAGAGAAAATGGGGAGGGAAGCTAGTCGAGGAGGCTGCAAGGAGGAGGCGGAGCCTCTTTCGGAGACTGCGTGAAGGGAGATAGAGAGAGATTTTGTGCGTGTTGAGTTTTTAGGAGGGAGTGGGACACGAAGGGGTAAAGGGGGAGAGAAAGGGGGAGAAGAAAGGGCGGTAACCGCAAAGACAACTGTGTAGTGCCCTTCTAAGGGGCGCTCCATCAATAGTTTTCTATATTCTCGAATATTTAGGGTATGATTGATGGTAACGATCATCAACGAAACTGTTCAAAGGGTCGTTTCATTCAGACAGCTGATGATGATTGATGGAGGATTATTGTTGCATATTTGTTTCATCTTTTTCGTTAAACTGTGTCAACGGACGTGGCTGTAAGTGAATGAGTGATCCGAGAATTGATAAAGATTGGAAAGAGAGCAGTTCTCGGGTGATGCTTTCCATATATATATATATATATATATATATATATATATATATATATATATATATATATCGCATATAATACAGATGAAATGATTACATTCTAGGGCAGCTGTGCCTAAACTACGGCCCGCGGGCCACATCCGGTCCAGCGAATGTCTTCATCCGAGTTTAACAACTAAAGGACATAAAGTAACAAAATGGAAATAGAAAATTATAAAAACAATATATGTCGCCTTTAACCCTCTATTCCCATAATGCATAAATTAATTTAAAACAAACAACAACAACAAACAACTGAACCCTTTAATTTCCTGAAATTATTCTTCACTCTATATTTTCGACTGGGTGTGCCCCGCGAAGAGGTCGGATGTGTGCTATGTGGACCGCGATGACTGCAGAAATGAGTTATGTGGCACCACTGTTCTAAGGAATCGCATTCCTCGTCTAACTGTAAGAGGGCAGAAGAATACAATACCCGTAAGAGAGAGAATTATCTCTGATACGGATGCATCGCGGTGTTTCTCGGTTAGAGTAATTATTAATATTCCGCTTCTGCGCGACGCATTCCTTCCGTAACGGCTGTTACGCGCGTTGGAATCACCGGGCGCCACCCTCGCACCGGCGGCGACCGCTTCGTACGCATGGCCGCGGGAAAGTACTCGCGCCTTCGCTCAAGTGTCGATTTACTCTTTCTCGTGTAATACTTTGCCCGACCTCATTCTTGGGGGAAAGCCGCCAATGAATTGAATGTAAAAGAAGATCGATGCCCAGCTAGCCATTTAAAAAGCTCATTTCGCGCGATTGGAATTGAGAAATAAAAGAATCCCCCCGGTCTAATGATATTAAAAGATAATTGCTTAGTCAAATTGAACCGCATTGGATGTTGGGTGTGTAAATATTTGTTCTAACCTTAAATCGGTAATAATAGTCCAAATCTAGCCATGTGCATATCCGAGACGAAGTTTTTGGAAAATAAAACTAATAGTGTACCTATGTTAAACATACAAATTTTGCGAAAAAGCGCAGTTAGGACATAAAATTTTGTTTATGGTTTTAAAAATTTTGAATGCAATTATTGTTAATTTTAACGGTTTTCAATTGAATTCCATTTTTCCCGAATGTTTGGCTTCTCTCTATTCGGACGTTATTTCGATTTACGAATATTTTATCTTCTGGGATCTTTAGGGAGAACTGGAAAGACTCATTTCACTACTTACTAGCTTTAAAGGTCAGTGGAAACGTTTTACTTATTCAGAGAATGGGGAATAGATGCGGTGGCTCAAATCCAAAGAAGATACTTCGATTTACATATAATTCTACGCTGGTTTAAACGCAGCCCATGAAAGGGATAATCGCAATGGTTGTGTGTGAAGTGAGGTCTTGAAAACTGGCTTCACATGACAATGAAGAAAATAATCAGTTCCCCTTTCGGAGAAGGAATTCTGATTTTTAATCAGCAAGAGTGGACGCTCCAAACACCCACCCACGTTATGGCCTTACTATAATCGAAGAGTCTTACACCATTTCATTATTTCTTCGTGTTGTCGTAATTTTAAAACGTTTCTTCATACCGATTAAATATAGCCACAGGATTTTTTCTGAATATTTTATTACAGAAATACTTTTGTGGTTATTGTAGTAAATCATTTTTGCTGGGTTGCATTAATTCATATTTTTCAAACTTTGAATTAAAAAACTTCGTCATATGATGAAGAGACTTTAAGTAAAATCAATCAAATAGTATTACTAAACTTAAATTTGTGGGCACAAGGTATTCAGTATTTGAATCCAGTTGCTATTTTTTAATAACGTCAAAGTAAAGCCAATTAGTATTTGATTATATTAGATTAGAAGGGAACCTAATTGATACAAATGATTTCTTTTGACCAAATGTTGCTCTTTGAAAACGTTGTAAATTTCGCGGTACACATGTGATGTTTGGGCGGCACGCCGTTTTATTGTGGCATTTCGTTTGGGATGCACAGGTTTTGAGGAAACCGATACAGATTTCCTAGTCCGAGAAATATATAAAAGTCATGCGGGGAGGAACTCGCATTAACTTAGAGGTAGTAAGCTCCGAACAATCCGACTGTACAAAGCAAATTGGAATATCTTCATGGAAAAAAGCTGATAGACTATTTTTGAAGATGGAATGGCTTCAGGGAAGTTATTCGGAAATAAATATCCTCCACCGCTTCACGTCGATTTTGATTTATTGAAGCACCAATCATAAAAGCAACGTGGCATCATACCTTCCTTAAAAGCTTTTTGATTGTTATTTAACGTTTTGCAGTTTATCAAAGCTGCGTAGATTGCATTGAAAATGTACTTGTCTAGACATATCATCGCAATATCTTTTTTACAGTCATGGTATTAGCAATTAAGCGTAGGCTAAACTGGTCTTTTATATTGTCCAGAGGTTTAATGCCATATGGCGCTTGTTTTTTAGGTTTCTTCCCGTGAACCCATTTTTTATATTTAACTGCACATTCGCGGCGCCGTGAAGAAGTATCGAATCCCTACGAAGTACGATTGGTTCGCAATACAAGTCACGATTTTGTCGCGACGGAGGAAGCGTGAATAAGAAGCGTGCCGTTAATCTAGGAAGCGCTATGGCTTGTTGATATGGAGGTCGTTGTCGCTGCATTCTTTCCAGTTTCCTATGAATCTGTTAAAAACCCATAAAGCAGTCAGAAGATTGGGTTGGTATTAGTTTTGTTTTTTCAATGCCATAGCTCCGTAAGAATCATTTCATTGCAAAATAAACCCACACGTTTGAATATTAATTCATAGTTCGAATTTTGTTTTAATTTTAAAATTTTTTTTACACTTCTGTCAACATTTCTAGGAAAGAGGAGCGTATTTTTTGGAAATAGTTTTAGTTAAAGATGACGTGTAAACGATTACAAAAATTAAATTGTTCTTTCAGATCAGTAAGTTTTAATGTGGACGATTTTATGTCTCGCCAAAGAGCAGTCATCTCAAGTATAACACTTTTTACAAAAATTATCTTACAATATCACTACGAAATGAAAAGTTATTATAAAACAAAAAATAAGTTCATAAAAATCCGCTGCAAAGCTTTCTCTAAATGTTTTTTCGTGCAATTTTCAATGCATATAACTTATAAATATAAAAAAATCTCCTTTCGCGAAATGTGACAGCCAACGACTAGAGATAATAATAAGGAAGCAAATGCACTTAGAAGGCGATGATAAGTATTTATCATCTTCAGAGGTATAATGAGAAACTGCATGTGTGTCAATTCCTACCGTCTGAAATCTACGCCTTAAAAATGTGTTGAACTAATTACGCTGCAGTGATATTAAACAAAGGTTCTGAGGTGAATCGTAATAAATTGTGATTGTGCCATTTGACTCTTTCGCCCGATGTATTGCGCAATGATGCAGTCGGCGGCTAACACCATGGAACAACATTACTTTCACCACGCATTTCATTTCGAGTTTATTCTTAGATAACTTCCATGTTTCCGGGAAGTCTATGGAGATAATTTCAAATGAATTATGCATTTCTCACTCAAACAATTGGAATTTTCTCTCGGTCTGAGCCAGAGAAAAAAGTGCTAAAAAGAACAAAGAACTTCTCCATTTTCCAGGCACTAAATTAAAATTCTTCCTCGAGTTGCATTTTAAAAAGGTAATTATAAACACAGCCGTCTATAATGATGAGGGATGTACTCAATTCGGAGATAATGTGGAATTCATAGGGAAAAAGACATAAGTATTTGATAATCTACGTATAGCTTCGTTTTATCTGCCAAATTATTAATGCGAATTTGCATCGTGAAGTCACGTTCAAATTACAAACAGCAGAAATGAAATGACAAAAAAATAACGATTGGTGTTTGTTAAAAACATGAAATAAAACTCTCCGTCGAGTATATGAATTGCGACGATGGTCTTTCGTCGGTGGGTGAAAGCGGGAGTCGCGTCGCATTGGTACTGTTTACTCTCACATACGCTAATCCACAAATAATTCGAAATGAAAGTCGTATCAGTTTAAGTTAGCATCAGTTGCCACTCGATATCAACAGTTTCGTTTTGCTCTTTCCCTCTTTAAACAAACGCGTGGCCGAATCATAGAAGGAAGAAGAAGAAGAAGAAGAGCCCTTTAAAAAAAATGGATCCGGAGCGAGATCATCCTCGAAGTTGAGCTGCTCTGTATCCCGTGTTATGGTCTCGCACCCACGATGGAAACGGCTTCCCGTTTCCGAAGTTCTCCCAAAAACGCAATAGGGGCTCCGGAGTGGAAGGCGCAACGGAGTTTCTCGTTCGAGTGAAAGGGAGACGGAAGTGATCTTTTCGACGGAAGCATACGCGCACACGCGACCTTTTCGTGTTTTCGAGTCCCCTCGGGGGCGTATCGGTGGTTTTTATACTTCCTCTTTCCTATCCACCAAGGTTTCCCCGGAGCTGCGCGCGTTTTCCTTTCCTTCCTCTCTTCGACTCCGCATTTCCCAAAAATCTTCTCCGCAATCCGGGGATACCTCTCCCTCCAGAATCTCCGCGGGTGGCGGCGTGGGGGGGAGGGCGTCGTATCACAACGGTCATTCATCCCGCGAAAAGGAACAGCTGAGAAAGTTTGGCCCACTCTGCGAGACTTCGAGAGATTCCTATGGGTTTTATGCATACCGTTATGCGCACTCTGAAAACTCGACTCGGAATGGCCATCTGTCGAGTGTAGACGCCGTGACTTAACACGAAAGTAATGAGGTTCGGCGGCGAACAATTTCGTCAGTAAAATTCGAGGAGCGAACGCGTTAGTCGGTTGACGCGTAATACACATGCGCCCTAACGGGATATACATATTTGTGCTGCCTTAAAAAACGATGCCGAATTACACTCCGCAAAATTTTACGGGAAACTCTTGATTTCTCTTCTTATTTGCGATCGATTAAAAACTTGGAAGCGACGAGTGTCGCAACCTCATCGAGAATTTTATGGCGCGGAGGAGGATCGGAAGAAGAAAGGCCTCCAAACACTTGAAACGCATTTCCTTTTCCCTCGATTGCCCAAGGCTCGAAAAACGCGAAGGAAGTTGATTGTAGGTTAAGACGGAGTCATGATCCAGCGCTGCGATGCTTGTATAATGGATTTCACAACGGTCGTCAAAAGTGCCGCTCTTCGTTTTGTTTTTCCTTTGTTTCGACTTTGCATAACAGCAGCGTAACCAGATTCTGCGGGCGGAGCTATGGGAAGGATAGGGCATGGAACGAATGGAGGCGAAAGAGAAGAAGATTGGATCGTGTGTGTGTATGAGTGCATAGAGGGACTGCGGTGCATCTTTCGCGCCCCGCCATCTTGGAAACGCGTCCTTAGTGACCATGAAAAGTTATGGACAATGTCAAATGCCGCGAGAATGAGATGATTCAAAGTAAAAAAAACGGAGGAATGAAGACCTAGAAAAAATGATTTGGAATGGTAACTCAACCGCATAATGATCGCCTAAGATCGTATCACGTCTCGCATGTGACGACTACTGGTTTGTAAGCGAAGAGATTTTTCAGTTGGAAAAATATATATTCTATTTTCTTGAATGGCGCGACTTATTCGCCTTCAGATGTTCAAACAGCCGTGAACCACTCAAACGAGATCGAATATTTTGGGAATTTAGTTTAGGACTGACTACTGGTTGGCGATTTGGAATTCCAGACTCTTAAAAGAACATTATATTCCTCTCTCACTTACTCATTCGAAAATATATGGAATATTTTTCAGTTTGTGAGCAGTGCGGCAGAATGAGGTGGCGTATTCAAAACAACTGACGAATCGGAAAGTTTGGAGATTTGTAAGGCTAAACGATTAAGTTTTCTGATAATAAGTCGTTGGTAGGCGCTATCCGCGTCACCCTCTTGGTGGGAAATTATAGGAGGTTCTGCCACTGAAATATTAAATTTATTATATCGCATTGGAAGTGTGACAGTGAAGTGAAAAATTATTACACAATTTTCATCCCGTTGTACACCAATGTAGTTTCATTGAAAGGCGATATCTTCATGTCTCAGGGCGATAATTTCACAAATTTCTTCTTTTTCTTTCCGCATGAAACGCTAGTACGTTCAGCAATTTGAATCCTATCGCCGTTGACTTCATCCGTTGAAATGTGTCTTCTTCTTAACGGCTGGGTAACTTTTTTCGGCCTTTCAACTCACGGCGCTATTTTTGGGAAGGGAATGTTCGATTTCTCCAAGGGTACGGCAGATTAAAAAAAATACCGCGCGGTGCATGCAAAACCGGCTCGTCCCTCTCTCAGAACTGGAGGAAGAACAATTTATTGCTTGCAATCAGCACATCATCTTGGCCAGCTCCAACTCCCCAACACCCAGCCGCCGAGAGATATTTTTTCCCTCCCCTGTCCAGTCTCGTACACCTGCCTCTTATTCCCAGGGGTAGTTGCCGGGAGAGGGTGAGGAGAACGAGGGGCTGGATGGTTAAGGAAAGCCGATTGGGAAGATTTAGATGCAGAGGAGGAGGAGGGATGGAAGGGATGAGAGGAATGGTGGTGGAAAGAAGATGGTCTGGCGTTGGATGTCTTCCTCTCCTTCGGATCTTCGTCCTTGGGGCGGTCACGCTCTGACCTTCAGCTACGCTGTAGTACACTCTCATTACTTCTTACGAACAGAAGGATGTGGAACAGGACTACGAACGGAGAGAAATTTGGCGCGAATGGAGAGAAATTTGGCGCGAATGGAGATGGCTTCGTCCTTTTTTCGAGTCGGTTTTTATTGGTTCACTTAGAAATGTCCAGATAAGTTGGTAAGATATCGGTCCTCTAAGCTCTTCAGTTTTTCGGACGGCTGAATTCAACAATAAAACTCGTGACAGGTGTGGTATGAAATTTTAGAACAGTTATGTATGACACTTTTGCGCTTATGTCTCTTCTAAATATATAAAATAGACTCGTGCACATCGAATGGGATCATTTTAAATAAATGAAGAAAGCATTAGAGTAAAATATTTGAAATAATATTCTTCAACTTAATCGGTCCATTTGTATCATTTTGGCTTGAGATACGAAAGTACTATTTCGATTTTTTTAAAAGGAAGAATTCTCCCGAGGGGATTTCATTTTAGAAAGATTTATCATTTGCAGTGACCTTGAAAAACAAATGGAAGACAAAACTTGATCACTGGGAAATGAATCCAGACAAAAAAAGTAATGACCAAGTCGGCAGTCAGTGAATCACCTAAAGGTGCGACTCAAGGAAAAGATGGCACTCAGCTAATTCAAGTCCATTTACGATAGGTTCGAATGTAAATTTACCCAGTTATTTACCACTCACAATGTATAGACCTCTTGCCATACTAAGGTGCGTTTCTGAAAACTCACCCTGCAGGAATGTTTTGATAAATATAGATGGGTTGTCGAAGCCTCTGCCAGCTAATATTTTCGAAGCCTAGATTAGAAATCATCAAAATAAATTATATTTATCGAGGAATTTACTATCACCGGGTTCTTTCGCGTCTTCACTTTGTTTTTTTTTAAATACCGGTGTAAACAAGGTAAAGTTTAGCGTATAATAATCTAGCTCTCATAATATTTCAAACTGATTACCTTAAAATAATTCATTTTGCGGAACTTAACAAAAAATAAAATATTTAAATATTAATAGTGCAATATTTTACTATGACTAATCGAATACAACTTTGGATATAAATGGCGTCCTGAGAAAATTTATTGCTCAAATCTAAAAAAAATAATAGGATCGCCGTCTTATGGCATGTTATACATTATAGTGTAACAGCGTTCTTCCGCAAGAAGCTTCAGATTTAATTCATAAAGTAAAATATGAACTCGTCTGCGACGACACTTTCCATTTCAATTTTAAACAAGCTATTTTGACTCTTTCTCAACTTCCTCACCGGCCATCGGTATTGGAAATACTTTCACTATCATCTACTTTTAGATACGTAAACAAATTCCTGTTATTCAGATCCACTCGTGAATCACACGGAGAATGAGGTCAGGAAGATCCTTGGGAAATGAAATCCTTTCACATATAATGTAAAGCAATGGAGTGTTTTTCTTGGAACCATCTCTGATAGTTTTGTGAGCAACATTAGGCGAAGAGAACTGTCGATTTCAGTGCAGAAGATTCTACAATTTCTTGTGGACGTAAAAACGGAATATTTTACCTGAGTTTAGGTCCAACCGCGAGTTAGGTAGATAAATGCTATTTCTCGCTCATGCTAACTCGATAAGTTTTGCAGCTCAGAGGAGAAACTCGCGGTATGTTGGCTGCGGTTGAATAACTCTCAAACTCCGTAACGATGTATCATTTTTTGTTCCGGTCAAAAAAGACCATGGAAATTCCGATCTGATTACTCATTTTGTTGGTAAATTAGTTTCGGGCGGGTAGCTAAGTAGTTAAACGCTGATAACTCAACATATCCGGTTGCTAATGAAAACTTTCAATTTATCTCCGACAGATACAATTCTACCTATCTTATGTATCAGCTGTTTTTTTCGGTGGGGTATATATGCTATCGAGTAAAAACGTACTTCCGTATGATTTAGGTATTATAAGGAAATGAACGATTGAAAATCTTTTCAGACTCCTGAGATATTTCTGCGGAATTCTCTCAAATGGAAACCTCTGTAAACAAATCTAAATTCGAGCATCTAAATTGAGTATAATGCTTTATTGTCCACAAATCGGACCTTTTTGGATAAAATTTGGCCATCATAAGGTTCGTAGCAAATGGCGAATGACAAATTCCTTTGCTCCGACTTGTTCATTCTAGTACAAAAAGTCATATATATATATATATATATATATATATATATATATATATATATATATATATATATATATTAACTAAAGGAAAAGAAAAGGTAGTGATGAGGGTGGCAACAAGGTGTTGAGGGAAGCCCAGCGGACACTCACCAAGTTGAGGACCAAGCTGGCAGGCTGCTGGGGGCGTCGAAGAGACACGTAAAACACACGAACACAAAAACACACGCAAGCTTATCGGGCCTAAGCCCTTCTTCAGCGAAAGAGTAACGTAAAGTGACACACTGGGCAGGGAATGACAGGGTGATGTGGGAAGGTTGATGATTGGAGGAGGTGGGGAGTAGGAGGGGTGGATAGCCAATAAAGAGGGAGTGTGATGAGGTAGAGTCCGAATGGTTACAAAGTAACAAGGAAACATTGTAAGGGGGCTAATAGGGTTAGCGGAGGTTGAGGCCAGGCGGAGAGAAAGAGTCGAGAAGATGGATATGTGCTAGTTCCCAGTGTCGGAGAAGGGGGGCAGGAGTGTCATAGGGTAAAGCGCGAATAATCCTAACATTGTAGCAACTATTAAAGGGAACATTGTGGGTATTAGCATGTAATGCAACTGGGAGGGGGCGTCTGAGAGAAACGCTATTCCGGTGACCGTTCATTCGGATGTTTAACGGATTGCTGGTGAGGCCTACGTAAAACGCGGGACAAAGGGTGCAGGTAAGGAGGTAAATGACGTTACGGGTGGTGCAGTTGCTTCTGGAGGTGATGGGGTAGGTGATGTTGGTGGAGGGACTCGAGAAAGAAGATGATGGTAGGTGGATAGGGCAAGTGAGGCAGCGAGGTTTTCCGCAGGGGTGGGAACCTATTGCAAGAAGCGTGGTAGAAGTGGGAAGTTCCTTCCTCCACAAGATATTTCCCAAATTTGGGGGCCGGCGGAAGGAGAGGAGCGGAGGATTGGCAAAAAGGTTGATAAAGAGGGACTGATGGGAGGAAGAGGTAAGAATTGGGTGGGCAGCATGAAGGATTGTTTTGAGAGCTTCGTGGATACCAGGATGGAAAAGTGTCGTAAGAGTGAGTGGAGGGGTAGATGCAGGAATAGTGGGTGTGTGAGGATGAGATCCAATGTGGGTAGGCGTCATCGCCCTATGGATCTGTTCGCGGACCAAGACTGGAGGGTAACCACGTTTGAGAAGAGCATCCTCGAGGACAGTGTAATACTCTAGAAGGGATGCTCTATCGGAACAAAGCCTCCATCCTCGACGAGCAAGGGCATAGGGGATAGAGGTTTTGGTATGAAGGGGATGGCAGCTATCAAAGTGGAGGTATTGGAGGCTGTTGGTGGGTTTGATGTGAACACAGGTGCGGATTTGGCTGTCTTGAAGGTAAAGATCGACATCCAGGAATGTATATATATATATATATATATATATATATATATATATTATATATATATATATGTATATATATATATAGTGTTAAACTGACAAAATTTCAGCAACATATTTCCGAAGAAAATCGGAGATATAACAGCTGCAGAATTTTGAAAGGAATTGACACATTATTTTGGCAGTAAGAGACAACATCAATCAGAGGTAGTTTATGGTTGAAATATATTAACTCTAGTTTTCTAAGTATGTAACATTCGTGCAGGGTTTTTTCTCAGATCACATGATATCATTCTAGAACTGCGCACATTTTATTCCGTAAGCCTAGCCTGAAGCTACCGTAAATACCCGGCAGCTGTTAACAGCGTCTTATGTATAATACTACTGCTGTTTACATAGATAAATTTTTCATGTTATTGAGATTTACGGAGCGATTTTAACAATACGTTTCTGAAGAAAATTAAGTTATAGGCGAAACAGAGTATAGTATTTCAAGCAGAATTATGAATTAACAGTGGTGAATTTAAGGGGGTCGCACTTTGCGTGCGTCAGGGGTCTCGAAAATTTGTTGTGTATATAATTTCTGAAATATTAAATTAAAAATCACGAAGAAAAATTCATATTTTTCACTGCGATGATTTAGTTATTAATACGGTCGTAAATAAGGGTCAAATAAAGGGATAGTCTTTAGGTGAGGTTTCGCTATATATTTAGATTGCAGGGCCTCCAATTGTTTAGCGTCAGGGGCCTCAGAATTCCTAAATTCGCCACTGTGAATTAAATTAACATATTATACTACAAGATTGCATTCATCAGTGGGTGTTTCTTAATGAAAGCATCCTTTATAAGGTTCAGCAGATGAAATGACGCCATAGAAGAAGAAAGGCAATATGACCCACGTATCAAAAAAATGTATCCCAGTGCAACGTGATCGCGAAGGGGCATAAATAATCCTCATTGGGATTCGGAGAACTCTGCCTCATTGTAATTCCCGAGAGTGGTAGTAGAATCTCTGCTCTCAAGGTTTTCACTTTAAGCCGGTCCCGTGTAACCGCTCTCCCATAATCCGAAGCGTTCTCGAATATTCTCCTCTGACGGCATCCGATGATATCAACAGGACACAAGGGTCGACTTTAGTCACTCCTTACCTCCTTGCAGCGGGGCGTGGCCAAACAGCATCTCCAATCGAGTCTATATGTCTCACGGTTGAGTCACTACAGACGCGGTCCAGACGCATTGTTGCCGATCTACGTGGCATATATCGCCCCGGGAGCGTTTGAAGGGATGAATGAGTAAACGAGAATTCAGATCGCTCTCTCGAGTTTCGGACTGAAATCGTGCCGTTTCATCTGTGAAAGAAAACGGCGGAGTGGAAGAGAATGATTCATTTCGAAGATTTTCCGCCGTTTTAACGTGTAAAATTGCCCGTTGGAATTTCGCGAAGCTCACAATTTCTATCAAAATACGAATAGAAAACATCTGTTGCGGCCACCACATGACTCTATCCATACCTGTAATATTTCTAAATGTTCCAAATAGGTTAAATGATAATAAATGTTTTAAGCCCTCTGCCATCCACCAAAAAAAGGTGACTTGCAGGGTAACATGTAGATGTAGAAGGTACTGCGAGAAAATTTCAGATTGTACAAAGAACAGAAATAAACTCATACCGTAGCCTTCTGATATTGGATATAGCCACGAAGCTCCAACGATTAAGAAAACAAATGGGAGCGTTACTAAGACGTAACTAAGCGTGAAGTGTTTACGAAAGTTGCCTCCAGGTGGTGTGGTGGTGGCAGCTAAAAAATATAGTATCTCTTAAACAATGCATGCTAGGAAAAAGTTTCAAACAAACTTTGTAGAGAATAACATTTTATACAAATTTTAAATATAATGTTATAATAAATTATGAAGTTTGAATGGAGAAAATCGGCAAAAACGAAAAATAGACAAAGAGTAATGTGTCACTTCCGGTTGACCGATTTTAATAAAAAACTAATCAACTCTTTTCCTTTTAATAAAAATGTCAAAAATAAAATTTCGCGTAGATCTGATTAATATTAATAGTTTTTGGGTTAGAGCGCCCACAAAATTCCAATCACACACGCACATATAATCGAGAAAATGGTCAAAACATGTTTAGGGGACCTCAAAACGTGTATTTACGTTGAAATCTCAAATTGTATTTTTTCATGAAAACAATACTTTCACCTATACTACGCTTGGAGAAAGTAAAAATATACCTACCCAATTTACTGAAAATACTTTGAAATATTTTTTCGATACAACTAGCTTAGCAAGTGTGTATTTTGTATATAAATTAACCGATTTCATCGTAAAACATCACTCATAATCCAACTGCAGTTAGAATTCATACACATTTTCCTAGACAGGATCATAGGAAAAATGTTTCTATAAGCCTGTTTTAGGAAGTTGAACGCGGCAAACAATTACGTGCCGCAGACAATTAAATTTTGTAGTTATCTTTGCTGTCTTTTTAACCATATTTTATTGGACATGAATTTGCTCCGCCTCTTGACATTTTGCGCTCATTGGTTATTTTCGCCCGAGCAATGCGCGTCTCATGCAAATTGATTTGCGTCGAAGGTAATCACCAACTTGAAAATTCATCCGAAGCCATGTTAAATTCCACGCGGGCGCCAAGTCAGGGTCAAACCGAATTAGTCGCCTAAGAACACAGAACGATTAAAATGCATAGAAAGCGTGATAGAGACGAAAACTTGAAAGGTTAGGCGTTCACTCGAAATATGCAGTGACGCGATGGAGCGAGCGAGTTCTCTTCGCGAGCGCTTTAATGAAGCTCGATTAACTTCGATGGCGATGGATGCGGCGGGCTGGAAGGAAGAGCGAGAGAATGCGGTGGGCTTGGCATTGGCCTACTCTTACAAAAAGGTACGAAGGGATCCAGCAGGTTGGCGTCAACCGACGAGATGGACTTGGAGGCCGAGCGTGGATAAGATCGATTTTGGTTGGTTGTAGAGCGGAATTTATCAAACTTGGGGGAGTCTTATCCCAATTTCATCTTATTATTTACCGAATCGCCTCTCGATTTCTTTTTGCGATCGGTGATTGCGGTGCTCGACTCCGGTTTTGCGTGTTCTAGAAGGTTTCGAGAAACCGAAATTTAACCCACGATAACACGCGCTACCTTTTGAACACCATAGCTCGCACGTTAGGGAAAAGACCAATTGCCAAAAGCTTGCTTATTGAAATTTATTAATGCAAAAATTGTGTTTGTACAAACATGTTTACGAAAAACAACTAGCGATGACATATTTAATAAGGAAATGAAGATGTTTATATGTCTGCGATATCATCATCATCACTATCTTCCAGATTTGGCATTTTCTCCTCAGTAATGTTCTCAAACATAGACAAAATACGTTGCCTTTCGTTTTCGTCCATGTTGAGACTAAGGGTAATAGAATTTAAAAACTTCAAAGGGTAATAAACATGTAAACAAGAACAAAAAAGAACAAATAAATCACTTAAACATTCGTAGAAATTCACCAAAATTAAATGACGTGGTAACACGCACGACGGGGAATCGGCCGCAAAGATAGCAATAAGACCAGTTTTACACAGACACGTACTAGCATGCCACTAGCACGACGTCGACTAATTCCTTAGACATAAACAGGAAGGTGGACGATGCCACTAGCTAATCTTACTGCCAGGAGCCAAATATTTGAAGAAATCGAAAAAGCGCAGGGATTCCCCGTAGGTGCGTGTTATCGCGGGTTAATGTATCAAACCATAGAAATGACTGCCACGAGAAAAAGAAATAAAAAGTAAAATGACAAAAAATGTATTTCAATGAGAACGACTTAAACGATGCGAGCTAAAAGTAAATATGCAGTCAAAATTTAGTCGTGATACATTTATTTATCACTCTAGGACAGGAATGACAAACTGGCGGTCCTTCCTGCGCCTTAGCGTGTCCCGAATGCGAGTTTTTGTCTAAAATAAATCGTTCGAGGTTTTATACAAATGCTTTATTTTTGATAAAAGGATACAGAATTTTCTCTTGGTTATTGAAGCGCAATGGAATTCTGTTTCTAAACTGTTGTTTTTTTTGCAAAACAGATGTCCAATTTTCTAGAAAAGTCTATTGTTTTCTAACTTTAGCCCTCATTAAGCAACTGTAATCCAAATGCGGCCCTTCCATTACATTCATCGCTTTAATGCGGCCCTGATGTCTCTTCGAGTTTCACATGTCTGCTATAGGACTAATAAAGAGGTCAATAAGAGGGACACTCCTGTTATAATAGTTGATTGTTATGGACATTTTAATGCATTACTTCCCCTCTTCCACGTCAATCGTGTCAACTTCAGGTATTTCGTCGACATAGATGAAGATAAGAGATCGCTACAGTTTACTTCAAAAATACTCATTCGACTTGTAAAATTATGACGCTTACAATTAAGTATGTAAATGGTCGTATAAAAGATATTTTGGTTTTATTAAATTGCCATAACAACGGGATTAATTAGGAGAATGTGTATTCACGGCAATTAAATCAAATTTAACTTTGCTAATGGCGAAGCTATTTGGGAAAAAAATTTCATTATTATCTGAGGTAAATAACAGAGATTTCACGAGATTTATTTTCTATTTCGGCATTTCTTGTCAGCAAATCAGAAATGTTAAGATAGTATGATAAACTGATTTTTAAGTTTTGACGATTTTATACGGCGGCAGTTATGACGAAACGAGAAGGTCATTTTAACTTTTATGGAAGAAAGCAGGAGGGCATTGACGCACTGTTAAGACGGAACATTCCACAGGTGTGTTACGGAAACAAAGGCTGTAGCTTGCGTGCTCAATTAATTTCATTTCCACATGTTCAGTTAGATATTTATTATGGAATCACGAATGTGAGCAACTTGAATGATTATGCGATGGAAACGTAATGTCAGACAAAATATGGGAAATAAATTGAAATTGTTTGTATGAAATATTCAGTTAAAACTGATACACAGACATTAAAGTATGGTTAAAGCTACGGTAAACATTATAAGGTCAGACAAAATATGGGAAATAAATTGAAATTGTTTGTATGAAATATTCAGTTAAAACTGATACACAGACATTAAAGTATGGTTAAAGCTACGGTAAACATTATAAGGTTAAATAGATTGGTGGCTCTAACTATGGAAATAATAGGGAGGAAGTAAAAGGCTGAGTTAACGTGGAAAAGAAATTACCTACACGGAAATCGATGTATTAATTGGAGAGCGGCGAAAACAATGAATTTAATTGGAATGGGTTCCATAAAATTGGAAATGTTTTTTATGACTTCCTTTAATTCAAGCGATTCGTGTCAATGACCAAATGAATAGTTCTCATGAAATTAGCTTGCCTACCTTATGTACGATGAGTTGATTACAAGAGCAAATTCATTAAATTAAATCCAATTATTGCGTTAATTTCGTATTTAAACTCTCTATTAGAGGTCTGTCCTACCCATAGCTCGCGGGCAACATATTGCTCGCAAAAAGCCTCGATGATTACCATGAGGCAGATAATGTTCCAAGTATTAACAGACATTTTCTGACTTGATGAAATCTTCGGTGACATCCATTTCAAATCCCTTTCAAGATGATGTTAGTGATATATCCAGTCAAATTTTGTGTTTCTAAGTAACGTACTAATTTTTTAGTAATATAAATAATTGAATTCAGAACAGCCATTCCATTGCAATCAGGACGTTTGCAGCCAAATGTTTGATTTTTAATATTTACTTAATATATAGTTTTAGAAATGCCACTTCTAATATACACAACTCTTAGAATGAATTCGTGTTTTGTTTCAATGTATTTAAGTAAATCTGGCATTTATAGTATGAAAATTATTAAATCAAGTTGCAGTACAATTCTAACGGACAAAGATTTGAACGGCAGAATAGCTTTGACAAAGCTTTATTTCATACACCAAGCAGGTTGGTAAAATTCAATGTCAGATTTCACATAAGGATTTTAAATAATAAAAGATCTTGTTTTTTCTTAAAAATAAACTCCATTGAAAAAATAATGCTATGATTTGTACGAATGACAATCTTACGATTAGAGGATATTATATAAATAGGGCTTTATGGGTATTAATTTAGTTTACAATAATAATACTATTAAATACACAGTTTTTAACTAAAACTAGTTTCTGACTTTTTAAGGAAGCGTTGTCACCATCTATAAGTACTCAAATGTGACCTAAATTGCATATCATAAGTACTACCTTAATAGGGATTTAAAATTACAGCTTGTTTTGGTATAGTCCTTAGAACTGAATGACCTGAATCCAATAAAACTTCGTAGAAATGAGAATAATTTTATGGTTTTTAATGTTATTTTCTTTTTCTATTCAAGTCTTTGTAAGTATTATTTCGTTAAATTTCAATGACTGATATTGTTCCATATATCCCAATATTTATTGTGATTTCTTATTATTTCTAGATAAAACAAGGAAATCCTTATAATAAAACAGAGAGTGCCTGTGGGATCAAATGTTCGGACGCCATCGAGTAGTTTTGTGTTTTATCGCCCATCAAATGTATCTTTTCTCATAAACGCAGCTATTAATGTTAAGAAGACACATGCCTCATGCAATTCGAAATGGAATATCACTTTAGTATCTATATTGACCCAAAACTTTTACCGTTTACCATTTTTTAGTGAAGTACTGTCGCAATAAAACTTCAATTAATATTAAATTATGTCGACCAATTGTGAAAGCAGTAGCGTTTTTGCTTGATCAGTTTTATAATAGGTTTGTTTGTGGATCCCATAGCAAGGGACGCAGGCGCTTTGCGGCGTTGCCTGAGGCGAGTCTTGCTCCGTTGCCCTTTCTTAGATCGCTTCGCCAATTAGGCAAGATCGCCGCGCATGACTTTTACCTCCACCCCTTCCACTTCCCCCTGGGAGAGGCGCACACACTAAACCAGTCATCATCCACGCACTGACAGACACATTTGCCGCCAAGGTCAAGGAGACTCCTATGAACGCAAACTGGGGCATATATCTCCTGCACATCGTAGAGGCACAGAATTTCTTCAGTTAAAAATGCAAATGTTTCAACAATCACAATATAATGACATACACAAGAACGGTATACCCTTGTCCAAGTCGGGTTTGGTTATACACGCTTAAATAAATTTGACCCTTATATACCCGACCCGGAACAAAATTAATTATATATTTAATCCAGCAAAGATACACGAAATTTACCCTCTTAATTTGATTTGCATAAACAAGCAACTTCCATATTGATTTATTTGGTTTGGATTATATTTTACATTGCTAATTATCTCGGTCACATTTCTTCATAAAAATATACAAATCAATTACTTTCACCTCTGGCGATTAAAGTTTTCCCTCAAAAAGAGAAAGAAGCTAATGCGTACGAAATGCTAATATGACCGCTATCGGAAATTTCATGAGATTTCTCATCACACTCCATTATTCGATAAAAATATATTGTTAAAAATTTAGAGCATTCTCATGACCTGGATCTTAATAATTGGCCGAGCGTTGAATGATTTTTGGAAAGTTGTTCCTATCTCCACTTTTAACGCATCTAGCCAATTTTAGATTATAAGACGGTCACGTGACAAACGAAGCCACAAAGTCGCGTGACAGTTGCATATTGTGTTGCCAGTGAGTTTCACCGATGGTGGATGGATAAAATTGGAATGGCTTTAGCCATCAAACTTTATTTTCTTTTTGAAAATGAATAAGTGTGAGGTTGGTTGTGCTATAACATTTTAGGCTTATTACTTAGATGGCACATTAAAATTATATTTATATGCCCATACCGATGGTAAACAAAATGGATCATATACATATTTATTTATATTTATACAATATATATTATACTAATTTTATAAATTTTTTTAGCGATTAAAAATTTTAAAGGCGTTATGTTTCAATCAATGACACCTAAGTTAAGACGATCTGAGAAAATTCAACGTAGTATTAAATTTTAACTAAAAAAATGTAATTAAAGCCTAAGAGAAATATCACCTTTTCTGTAAATAAACAAAGCTATTTTCATATGTCTCGCGTCCTTAGTAAATATTCAAGTTCTATTTAAAATTTCAAGGTAATTTCATGATTGATGCGCCAAGATATATTGTTTAGGAAAAAGTCTTTCATTAAAATCACCTCTTAGCTGGATTAATAATACTTTACATAGATATCTAGAAGACTCCGTCTGTTTCTGTCTTACAGTTAGTATAGCACATTTTTAATCGAATTAAAAAATGTTAGAAAAAAGATGTGAACCCGAGACTTGAGCTTCAGTAGGCAATAAAGAATACAGTTTATTTGCGATAAGAAGGAAATGAAAACCCGTGTCTTATTTTAACATGTTTAAGATTCATCATTTTTAGAATAGAAAAACATTTTCGTGGGCGCAACTAAATTGGACCCATAATCTGATTAAGCCAATAATCCGGCAACTAAATTGGACTCCTGAGACGCAGGTAAAAAAGGAGTTTGGACGATATTGGGCCCTAGTCGGAAAAATTCTTGGGAGAAATTGTGCCCTCAACTTGTAAAAAGAAATGATACTCGGTTGGGCCAGGGAAGGGAAATTTGAACATGAAGGAACTCTACTCGGTCCCACCGGGTTGGGTAAGTTAGGTAGATTGGGTTGGGTAGCGTTCATCTTAATATATCAAACTATTTCACCGTTTTTCCTTGTAGAATTTTTTACATACTTGTACTTCCCTACATTGACATGACGTTAGTGGCAAGTGACGGATCGAGCTGTACTGCTCACTTTCAATAACTGATACTTTGTTGTGTAAACATGTTGTGTGGGCCCAGTTTCGTACTTTGACCGACCAACGTCGGGGCCCAATTTCTATAGAGGATTAGGCGACAATCGTCAACAACATTTGGGGAGGTGATTAAATGGGCCCAATCTCGTGCTGCTCCATTTTCGTAGCCTATAACAATGCGCAAGTTTAAATTGTCTTGAAAACTTATTGTGGTTGCTCCCTTAAGCTTTCATTGTATATAAGTTAGCATTAATTAATATTTTCTTCCAGCCATAATAGGAAACTTCATGGTTTATATAACCTACTGTTAATTATTTAAACGAAATTAGTGTTAAATATAAACTTTGTATTGAATTGAAGAAGAATCGGTGACAATTAAAACACTATTATATTCCATTATTTCATTTCAACTTTTCCTGAATTGAACATTTGTTATCATTTTATCTCATATCTTATTAACAAAATGTAGGAGAACATTCATACATAAAAGTTCAAAAGTTTGAACGCTTCTAGAATTTTCCCACACTCTCATTGTGTGCTCTGAACTTGTAATTCTGAAATAGCAAATAAAGAAGATACTGCCTAGTGACGAAATTTGAGGCGCTATTTTTAAGCCTTTGTGGAAGTTCAAGGCAGTTTTCATTCACTTCTTTTTATAATTAAAATTATTTACTATATCACAGAAAAAAATCTAGAGAGAAATTTCTTTTCCGTCACGCCCAAGATAGTCATCCTCCATTAGTGGAGTGAAAACGTCGAAAATACTGAAGATAATATTTTCTCTTGAATACAATAATTAAATCTTCATTAACTTACGCAGAAGGTCATTATTTGCCGTTAAAGAAAACTATGCAACCGCATCCATATAGATTCATAGTATCGTAATGGAAATCTTAGGGTTTTCAGAATAACGTTTAAAAAATAGTTTTAAGGTCGATTATTTTCCAAAAACCTACTTTTTCAATCCCATAGAATAAATAATTTTTTCTTAAATGCAACAAATCCGTTATGAAAACAAGTTTTGACATTAGTTTAATTATTATTACAAACCATATCTGTAAATTATTAGTATGTATAGTGAATTTTTAACAGAAAAATTATTGTGCATTAAAATCTATACTGTCAAGGACAAATTTCTCGTGAAATCAAATATTAAAAATATTGATATGAATGCATATACAACATTTGCGCTCGTCTTCCGAGAGAATTCAACCCTATGATAGCTGCACAACACTGATGATAATCTAAGCATTTCAAAGTTTATCTTTATGGACAATGAGATAGAGCCCTGTAGTAAAATGGATTCTCAAGTGCAATATCCAAAATTTAATAGTATGAAGTGAACATTCTAATGATTCATAATGGAAAATTTCTCTTGTTAGCATATAAGAAATTTATAAGAAAGCAAAAGTCACTGATATAAGACAAATCATATTTACTCATTATTATTTCATTGCTTTGAAATTGTCGCTTACTTCGTGGGTGGTGGTAATAACATTAAAAAAATAAATATTCACTTGTTACGAATGATAAGTACAGATTTCTCAAAGGATTTCAATAGCTTGATGTAGTTGATATACACTGAGGAGGTCTTATTAAATTTCCTTCATCTGCCTATATCATTGTTTGTTTATTCTAGGATTTTGGATTAACTAAGATACTCTAAAATCATGACTTTTACGTCATGTGTCTAGTATTTTAGACCTTGGTTTTAAGAGCTAATTCATTACTGGCTGTAGCTGTCGATGCAGGAAGGTATATGAATCAGAACCCATTCAAAGAAAACGGTTAAAAAGGTTAACAAAAAATTCACACCAGAGCGAATTAAAGGTTTCATGAAATATTCATTGCATATTAATGGTTCTTGATTTGACGTGGCCGAGCCAAATATATAGCCTTTTATAAAATGTATGCCTCGCAAGTTCAACTCCGCTTCCTGATAATGATTTTCCTTTCGAATAATATATATATATATATATATTATATATATATGGTAGCAAATTTTACGAGCGCTTCAAATTCCGCCACTTAAATGTCATCTTCTTACGACCTTCGGGAAGACTCGGGACCTAATGTATCGCACCCCTTAGAGCAGAAAACAATTTTTTAAATTTTAAACACAAGAGCTCCTGTGAATCTCGTTTAACCGACGGGAATAAAAAAAACTCGATTTTTCCGCCCCTCTCTTTTTTTGCGAGCGCAACGCCCTTCGGATAGCGACGAATGAAATGCTACAGAGCTCGCCTGGTGACTTGAACGCCCGAAGGTGGAGAGGATCGCCGTCACCATCCAGAGAGAGGCGGCGAATTCCGCGGGGAAAGTGCGTTCGAGAAAAGTGCATGGGATGGGGAGGCGGCGAAGGGAGAGGGGAGGGGGAACGTGGGAAAGGTTTAGGCGGAAGGGGAATGAGAGGTGGAAGGTGTGAACTCGTGACCTACCGGCTTTGTACGAGCGTGCGTTAGCGCCAGCCAAGATCCGTCTTCACAAGATCTGATGGGCTTTGGAAAGCTCGCGTGTGTGAACGTGTCTGTGCGTGCGTGTGTGTGTGTGGCTGCGGAGGAGCGAGCAACGGGAAAGGGTTGGGAATAGAGAAACAGACAAACGACTTTATTGAGGACGAAATTGAGACTATATAGTCCCTTCTTACATTTAACCCTTTTGTCATGTAATTACAATATATAAATAACATTAATTACGCATGAATTACAATTAAATACATATTAATTACAATTAATTATGTTTGTTTAATAGATAATAAAGTATTACCATAGAATAATTTTATTTTTGTGGGTCGAAAAAAATTGTGTATTAGCCTCGTTTAAAAACTGGAAAAAAATTTCCCACAGCGGAAAACACAAAGAGAGGTGTAAAAAATCGCGAAAAATTCCTAAACAGATAGAGAGAAAGAAAAGAGAATAAGGAGAGAGAGAGAGATAGGAAGGCGAAGGTGAGATTGATAAAGTCGGGGGAGGGGACAGATAATGGCAGGTGGATGGGAAGGAGGAGGCGGAGGAGAATTAAGAGAAGGTGCGTCGTCGACTGGGTGGAAGTTGCCAGGGGATATCCGCGTGAATCAGGAAAGGGTGACGTCGTTTTCTGGAGCACGATGATACGTTGGGTAGGGAACGAATGGTGGGGGGATTGCACGCTCGCCATGTGGGTTGCATTGTGCCTAACAATGTGTTCCCTCGGAGGATTCCCATGTCCCACCAGGCCATACCCCTCGGGCGTTTCTTTTCTCCCTTTACCTTTATGAAATGTCTCGGATATCATCGTCCGCTGTCTTTTTCGGGAGCTGCTTACAGAAATGCGCGTGCGAACGGAAGCGGGTTTTGCAATGTTTATGGCGCGAAAATATTTCATCATACGCGACGGCAGTCTCGAAATGGTCTATTTAAGGTTCAAAGGCACCTTTCTTGTGGCTTTTATTTCGCAGAAATGGCTCTATATATATCGAAGATTTTAATAAGTATTTCGTTGAAGCGATTCGGTTATTGTTTCGCGAAAATTATCAAAGCGCATCTTAATCGAGATATTTTTTCTGAACTTTCGGCTGTGCATGGTTCAATAACCACCTTCTCGGGCATTTCCGTAACTTATTCGATTTTTCGAGATTCCCTTCTGTCAGGCCTCTTCTTTCCTAGAATTTTTGTTTCCCTGACCCTTTTAAAAGATTCTTTCTTGCAAAATCTTTACTAATCACTTCAAATCTCATATTTTATCTGGTTTACTTAAATTCTTTCCTCTACAACTAAATTCAATGCTTCTGACTTTTGTTTTATCTATTTTACATCAGACTTGTCATAGGTGCTTTAAGTTAACCTCTAACCCATGTATGATTACACCCTAAATAAAAAATATAAAAACTATTTCAAACGAGTTTAGTTTCTCGTTTAAAATATTTTGCTCATCTCAGTAAGTCTACTAATTATTTTTAAGGTTCAATGGGAATTAATTTGGATTTAATGTCATTTTTATTTGCACGGTTTCCCTACAAGACTTTTATCATCTTACTATATGTAACACGAAAAACATTTTCGACTAAATATATTATCCAAACGTGAATTATTGTTGTTTTTTAACCGGGACATTATAGAGGAAAACCTGTAATTTTAGAGAGAAATATTTATTGGATGGCCAGAATGGTTTGATCAAATCATTTTATGAGATAGAATATAGGTATTCATTCAATTCTGTATTCACAATGAATACAAAAATAATGTAAACGTATTGCATTTATGAGGTCAAAGTTTTTTGAAACCTTAGTGGCTAATGCTCGCGCATCATTCTGGAAGTAATATTTTAATTGCTTATAGTAATAAAGCATAAGATTACCAATCAGGCTGATATCGAAACTTTTGATCTTGTTTTCCTGTAGGTATATCCAAGTGTTTAGTCGACTTCTGAAATATAATATTATTTTATTCTTAATTTTCTATTGATTCATAATGCAATTTTTAAAGTATTTTTGAGAAAGTATTGAAATTGATCACAAATTGGATGAAAATACAATTCATGAAAAAATGTAATTTTTTCTTATGTATATTGTATGTACCAATTGCTATTTTTAAATCTTTGGAAAGTCTTAATTAAGAAAGATCTAGATTATGTAAAATTATGCCATTGTACAAAGTATGCATTATAAATAAACTTTAACTAAAGTATAGTTAATTTGAAATATGCACTTAAGAAAATATTAATTTTCATAAGAAAAAGTGTATATTATGTAAGTATAAGGATGTAAACCGTTTTTTGGCCATCTCTTTACTTTTCTGCTATTTTACTGTTTTTTTTACTATAGACTTTCTTACTGTTTAACTTTACTATGCTTTAATTACTCTGCCTTATAGAGATATTTTATTAAATTATGAATATTGCTTTACGTGATTATAGTTGAAATTTATGAAATTATGAATCTAAACTGACACGTGTACTTAAGAGTAGTGCTTCTGAACCGGAGGTCCTCGGACCACTAGGGCTCCGCGAGTAATTTCTCGGAGGTCCGCGAGTTGAGTAGGAGATGATGTTCATCTTTATGTATAATGTGCTTGATCCCCCGCACAGCTCTGTTTAATATTTCAAGGTGAACAAACGATACAATGAATGAAAAATCTATGAACTTTTCATTGCGAGGAGGACCGCAGAAATTGTGAGACTTCGTAAGGGGTCCGCGGCTTCAAAAAGGTTGATAAAGTTAGAGTATATGGACATAATGCATCCTAATTTTAGTTTCAGTGTGATGCACTGTGCACTTATGAAAATATCAGTAACACGTCGCTTAAATTTTGTCCTTTGAAATTCTGAATGAGATTCTTTTAATTAAAAAATGGTGCATCTTGCCCTAAGTGTTGAGTGACTTCGTCAAGATATGACCTTATATAAACGTGGGGCGTATACATAAAAATTCAATACCAAATGATAATCTATTCAGTCAAGTTCGATATGTTAAGAACAAATATAAATCTCGTTATAAGTTGATCTATGTCGTTTGCATTGAATTTCTTTTTGCTAACCGACCTCGTTCTCGTTGAATAGAATGTAAACTTCAGCATAAATACATTTCGATTCCCTAGTGCATGAAATATGGCCTTTAAAATGTCACTCTCCTAAATGGCTAACAATCCGTGATAAAATGCCCAATTTCTTACCTCGTGATTATTAAACTAGCCAACTAATGAAAGGTCAAAATTTTAAGTAATTTGAGCAAAATTAAAACCGATGCTAAATGTAAAAAATCGTTGGCCGGAGCGCATGACCTGATAGAGCCACGGAGAACCTTGTGAGCTTTTCAAGGTCAGAACTGGCAAACGTGGTCTTTATTCCGAATGTGTAACGATTGCATACGTATATCATGTATACTATCTCTGTAAAGTCAGAGAAAAGCTCATTCTAAAGACGAAACAAAATTGTCCGAATGAGGTGATAATTTTATTTATAATTTCTCACGTCTGAAAAACTTCCGTGAAAAAATAAAACGATTTAGAGATTTAAGATTAACTCACTATTAAATAACTTTTCGTCTCCGTATTGTTCTTCTAATCGATAGAACATTCCGAAATAGTTAGTAATAATGCGTAAATATTCATTCGAAGTGAAGAATTCACATCGATACCAAAACAATTCGCAAAATAGCAAGCTTCGCATTCAACGAATCTGTCGATTATTATTTTGTCATGACCTTTGCGAGGGCAGTGCGCAGCGCTTCCTTGTTCTCTCCTTTTCGGATTCTTGCGCCTTGGATGGCGACGGTAAGAAGCCCTACACGAAGCTGAGACGTGCTATTGCCGCGCGAATATGTTTGGATTCTAGTCTGGAGCTCCCCATCAACTAACGGTGTACCCGGTGAAAGGAAATATGAGGCAATCACTCACCTTGGCGAGTCAAATCTGAAGATATTTCACGAGAAACGATCGTGAAAAATAAGAATCATGCACGAATAATGCCACTTAAGTCATCAGTTTCTCCTGAAAGTTATAGTACCAAGAAAAGTAATTAATCATTTTAATATATTTATTGATTAAAAATGCTTCGTTGAAAAATCCGATAATACGTAATTATTAAACTTGTGCTCTATTTGATATAAATAAGGCTACTTGTCAATTTGTCTTTTATTTTATTTTTAGAGAATTTTAATATTTCGATAATAGTGTGTATTTGCCTCCGATGGCGCTGGTCGTGAACTTGGTCGGAATCTAAAAAATATTCGTCTTATTGCTTGTAAAAAACCACAAGTAGCATTACAATTACATTATTAATTTAAAGTGTAAGAGACCTCATAAATGCGATTAGATCGATTTTATCGGAGAACAAATGAAACGATTTTCAAAAAGAGTCGCGAAAGACATAAACCACCGGGGTATTCTCGAAAATAGGAGCCAAGGAGGGAACAAAAAGTGCGTCTGGCTTCTTCCTTTTCCCTCCATCCATAAACATCTCTCCATATCCCACTTTCCACTCCACCCCCTTAGCTGCTGCGCCCCCTAACTCTCTCCTTCCCGCTCCCTCCACGCCATCCCCCACCCACCGCCTTCTCTTCTCTACCCGACGCACACCCTCCTCACCTCACCCCTTTCACCTCCCCCTCATCCCCCTCCATCTCTCCCCGTCTCTCCTCCTCCCCCCTGATCGCCTATATAACCCAACGGCGCAGCTCCCGCTTGAGGTCTTTGTCGAGGAATCGTGGGACGAAACAAGTGAATTAACTGTTTGTCCGATTGTTTTTTTTAGTTTTTTTATTTTTCTAAAAATCCCTGCCTATTGACATGAAGTGCTTCAGGAGTCTTCTGGTGGTGGTTGGTGCATTGGCGACAGTTGGTATGTACACCTTGGAAGATATTCTTGCTCTCGTTAAGAATGTTCACGGAACAAATCTGCGCCCGACGGTCTTCGTTCAAAAAATATCGTGGAAGGAAGCACTTCGAAATGAATAATTTTCTCTACGAACTCTCAGAAAAAAAGTTTTGCAGAAAGTCTTTTTTTAATTAGAACGAATGGAGTGGTTTCATGCCTCTCTCAAATTTAAGATGTTTACTGTTTTTAAGGAATTTAAACATGTGCGGCTTTGATGGAGTGTTCATGAAAAAAACATACGCGGTGTCTCAACTGTGCTGTCATTTTCATGTATTGTGCTATAATTTCAACAATTTTTTTTTAAATTAATTTTGTTGATATTTAAATATTTTTATTTTGAAGTGCTGATTAGAACTTTGGAGGACTGAAAATATTTCTAATCTAAATTCACTTTCTACTAGCTTTATTTCAATATATTTTATGCTCTTTATCCCTACGAAATTTCTACTTATTTGTACTTTTACATTGTTCAGTTTTTTATTTATTTTTATAGTTTAAGTTATGTGGTCAAGATTTCAAGATTATTTTTTATTCTATAGTAAAATTAGGAGAATTTTATAATCTCAATATAAATCCTTCTTAAAGTTTTTTCAAGACAGACATTATAGCAATTTTATTTTAAGTACGAAACGGGAAGCTTATCGGTAAATGTCGAGGTTACATACAAAATTATAAAATGTTCAGTCTTTTATGAAAATGCGCGTTGAAGTCTCCGCATATCAAATTAATAGGAATGTAATGAAATTGATATTTATAAAGATGGATGTATCTTTTTAAAATAACTTTATACCCGTGATTTTTCCTTGAAATTAACCCTAAAAGTAATGCAATAAATTGCACGTAATTTCCGAATATAAAACATATTTCACATATAATTCTCCATTTAAACTTAAGATAAAAGTTACGTATCTTTTATTTCGGCGACTCAAACATTTGCTTGTGATTCATGATTTCGTATTACGATATTAAATAAATAAATGAAAGGAGGTTAATATTGCAATGTATAACTTTTCATTTAATTCATATTTTACGGTTTTTCGAATCATTCACGCGAGCTGTGAAAGAATTAAGCACCAAGATACTTACTCTTCAAAAATGTCTCGAGTCGAGATTGTTTTCACCTTGACTAGATTATTTGATAAATAGTTTCAAATCAGGAGAACTTTCGTTTATCTGTTGCGCTATCGGCAATCGTCCACACGTACCTCCCAATCTATTTGTCCTCCTGCTTTCCCTTGACAGCGTCACTTTCCTCCTGCATAAATTACACCGTTTCCGCTTCTCTGGTGGGTGCTGGCGTGGCAACTTGTAGAGAGACGAGGCGTGGCCGAAGCGGTTCTTTAGAGACGTGCGCTACGACACCGTTGTTCCACTCCATGACGAGAGATGGCGCTTGGAACGCTACTGACCTAGTTTTCGCGTCGTTCTGACATCTTACCAAGATTTTTCCTCTATAACAATGTCAAAAATGACCGTATTCTTTGCACTAAAAGATTTTAAATTCATGCGCAAATCAATTTACCCGGTAAAAATGTTGGCAAGGCTCCACTGGAACACAAAATTCAAAAATATCTTTTAAAGAACTTTTTAAAAAATATTTCGCAGACGTTCAGCTATCTCGCTAGTCGGGCAATAAATCATCAAAATTATTTTCTGTAGTAGAAATTTTCTATCAGGTTAAATGGAAAATTTCCTGGAATAAAAGTCATCTATACATGCCATATTTACGTATCGGTTTTCAGTTTGTTGCAGTTAAGGTAAAATCAAATTATGGAGAAAATCTGTCATCTAATAATTGCATGTATGTTATTCACTGCATCTCGTTCCAAATCTCTAAGTGCAAGCATGGATTTTAGCCTTAGATATGTTAATGAAGAATGTGAAGGATTTTGCGTTCACTTTTACATGAGTAGGTTACCTCAAGGTCAATTGATCATCTCATAGCATCGATGAGAATATAAATATAAAAGGAAGTCAGCAAGGTTACTTTAAATCATGAAATGTACAATTCAAGTATGAATCAATTTCGATAATATTTTCCAGATCAAGGCGAATGTTTGTCACCGTGAATCGTATTTAATAGCGTAAGACAAATATAAGCATCTGATAAAACCTTTACATTAAAAATTATTTATTGCAAATTTCACTTAAAAATTGATTCGGAAAATTATCGTTTCCAGAATAAAATATTTAAAATCAAAGTAAATTGAAATTATTCCTCAACATGTCAAATTTTGAGAATTATTTTTTATACGAATCCAGAAATATTGAATGAATTCGGCGAAAAAATGGGGATGAAATAAAATGTGTGATCCTATACTATAATAAATATATCCGATTAGCTTAAGGTATTTATGTAAATATTTTTATCTTTGGTAGCATTTTCATCATCGAAGGCAATCAACCTTACTTCAAACGGTCACGGTCAAATCTCGTAAGGAGTTCTGTTTTCCGAACAAATTTCTTCCTTTTTAGCCGGATGTGATATTTTATCTCACGATTCATGGATTTTTTCGATAGACAACAGGTTTTCGAGGATCCCCGTAATGGTGGGAAAGGGGGCAGGACGTAGAGAAGACGGTGGGAACAAAATCAAGACTGGAACACTTTGAGACCTAAACGAGGCGCCGAAGAAGAAAGGTTTCGAATGAGGTAGCGCAGTATATAAATCCAGCGATCACGACTCTCTCTTTCTAGATAACTTAGAATTTCCCCTCTTTCTGAGATCGATTGTTCTCATTGCACCATTGAGAACACACAACATTTTAAAAATTGTCACGGTCTCGATTTAAAAGTCTATTTCGGCACCGTTACGTTTCTTCAGATTTGCTTATCTAATACTAACGAATGAAAAGATAGAGAACATTTTTCTAGGAGAGAATGCAAAATCCTATCATCATAGAACGAGAGTATTTTTTGCGATCTTTAGGCTTTTTTTTAAACTTAAATAACCTTCGCTTTTGTCCTGACTCTATAAAATGTGTCGGATTCGATTCGTTGTCCACGTGCTTGAATGATCCGTTCCAATACAGATTCACGCGGTCGCGTTTTCCATGATCGAAAATTTATTTCGAAGAAATGTTCCCATTATGGAGATAAAAGGAAAGTTGCATTGAAAAAATTGCCACTTTCTTTTCCATTTTATGCAAAAGTGGGTTATGGATGCCGCACGCGCTCAAATCATAAATCATTTTATTTTTCCCATGCTTTAAGAGCTTTGAGTTATGTATCGCAAAATATCTATGATGAGAATTTTACAAGTTCAAGATAAATTATTTCGACTCCTAATCACCGAAGAAATTATTTAGTTGAGGTTCTAAGCAATCGTGATAATGCACAAAATTTGTAACGTTTTCTTCGAGTTCATTTCATCATGCTTGACATTTGAAATGCGGCGATACATTCAAAATCACCTCGAACTTTTATATAAAAAGAAACCTTCAACCTGTCGGCCTTTTTCCGGGGACTAGCTCTCAACTACGTCGGAGACTTCAACGCTTAAATTAGGCGTAGCGAGTTCTCCCAAGAAATTTCAACTCGGAGCCAACGCGGCAGTTTTTTCCCGAATCTTCGGGACTGCGTCAGCACTTTCTTTGACCTTGGACACTTCATCAATTTCAACAAATATTTCCGAAGCCGTGAAAAAAAGGCCGAAGAAGTAGACCGCGTACTAACTGCGGCGCACCAGCCGCTTCGCTCTCATCCTGAGGCCCAGTGCCAGGCACACGGTGAAAGTATGGATGCAGATGCCAGTCCAATTGGATTTCTACTCTTTTTTCACTCCTCGCTCCTCTCTCCTACGAACGATTGTTTTACGATGTCTCTCACACTCTATCTCTTTCTCTCCCCCTCCTCTCACCAGCTAACGCGCAAACAAATGCACGCGTTACATTTTCGCTCCGGAATCTGTCTCATCGAGTGACCCGAATACTTTCTTTATCGCTCCTTACACATTTTCTAACGAGACGTGTTTTGCGGTACGCGTGAGCCTTTGGACGTGGAAACGGGAGAATATCACGCCCCTCCTCCCCTTTCCGTTTCGTTTCAATTCTCCACCCTTTCGACCGTTTATTTAGAGGGTTTTCCCAGAAATCTTCCGATTGATTTTCACGGCGAAGGGCTTTCATGCCTTTCTAAAATTCTGAATGCAGGGACGTGGAAACAATTCTTTTATTCGGAATATAAAAAGAGAGAAATTTTGTAATATTTTGACTCGGATATGAAATGAGAAATTTAGTTTTAGCACTTCACGTGTGTTAAAATTGCACGAATAGGTATTTTTTAGGATTTATGCCTCGAGGGATGTGTGGTAATTAGTTTTAATTTGATTGTTTTAACAATGCACCCGAATAGCTCTCCAATTAATTAATTGTAGCAGAAAATGATGTAACATCCCATTTCATTTGTCCAATCCTTTTGTCGTGGCTAAATTTTAATTAAACTTAATTGTATTCAAAATCGTGCACTAATTAATTTCAGCGAGCAGCTTCTTTTTGGCTTTCGATTATAAATGTAGCAATGCGGAGATCTTTTGGCTTTTCAACACCTCTCCATTAAACATGACCAAATAAGAAGTCGTGATACAATCTATAAATACAGATCCATTAACCCAAAATGGAAAATTTTAACAGGTAACAGCCTCCGATAATGCGTAAAAGTGAATGCAGATCGACGGTGATGGCATCCTTTTCTCAAGTTTCAACGGACGAGACCTTTGGCTCACTTAAAAGCGGGAAATTGCGTTCCAAATTGACCCATCCCTTAACAAACGAAACTCATTACTCAACGCGAGGCCAAATTAATCACGCCTCTCAAGGCGGGCGATGGAAAGGAGAAACAGCTAGTGGTCTGAATTCAATCCTAAAATCGAAGCGGAGCGACCCCGTTGTGTCGCCTCTTGCGTCGGACGAAGGGGCTAAGAAGGTGCGGGGAAGAGGCTCACTCGAAGAAGGTCATCGAAGTCTCCTTTCGCGGAGCAGCAGAACTGCCAGTCCACTTCTCTCACCCTTTTACACGCCTCCTCTCTCCTACCCCAACCGCCACCCATCTCCCACCGCTCCCCTTATCCTCCCACAATACCACTCGCCACCTTCTTCCCCGCTCACCTCTCTCCCATCGCTCATTTATCCACTTTCCTAACCCAAATGCGTGCCATCGGAGATTCTACGAATACAAAAAAACATTCGCTTTGCGCGTCATTTTTATTTTTAACTCCCAATCATAGTCCTTGAAAATGGCGAGGGTCTTTCGGTCCAGATATATTTCTAAGGTCTCGGAAGATTCTGTTAATCAGCGCCCGTCAAGTATGACACTCTGAATTCAGAGGACCGAGAACCCTTTCGACTTTTGCTATGTTACGTGGAATCCCTCTTGGGAAACTTTTAGATTACCGAAGCGAAGGATAATTTGACAAGTGCGTGATGGAATAACTCGGGATGGAACCGGTACCTTATTCCATTTCACGTGGTTTTTTTTAGTTTCTCCAAAATACTAAATCCGTGGCACTCCATCATACTTTCTCTTTCTCCGGGCTATTTTTCCTCCGAGACCACACCCTTACACCATGTTTTTTACGGACCGCCTTCTCTCTCTCCCTCCGCATTTCTCTTCCCTTTCCTTTTTCCCCCCACTGAGCCCTACTTCTCTCAAAATTCGACTTTTTTCACCCCGACCCGCCATCGCCGCCGTTATGGAACCGTGCTTTCACAAGAACATATCGGGATCCGCCGACCTTTTCAAGGCTGTAATTATAATTGTTTTTAATGAAGGGGAATTTTGTTCGGTTACTATGCCCATTTACGCGACCTTCTCACCCATATGTGACCGTCGTGTCGCAAGATCCAAATGATTTTTGTCGCCCGTGGCGGAGTTATAAAATCGATCGACCGGTGGGAAAAAAGGGGCTTGGCTGGAATCTCGTCCTCAGGTTAGAGCGTCTGGACACGGGCGACCCGTAAATGGCAACGATTCCTTTTTTTCTCCCCCTTCTTGATCTACCCTCCGAATCACTTTCACCTTTGGAATACCGTTTGAAAATCCCTCCTCGCCGTGACCTTCAGATTTTACCGCTATTCGTTTCTGTGGCGTCTCGCAGTTTAGGACCACGTCTTACTATGGTCTTGAATGTCGCCATTCAAGGATGTGGATGGACCACGGAGCGATCCGGGGCGGTATCCCATTTGCCATCGTTTCACGCACGCCTTGTGGCAAGATTAATCAAAGGTGGATCACGCGTACGTGAAAAATAATTCCATGTAAGTCGGATGATTCCGTCATACCGATGAACTCATTGCATGGTAAACTTGTGACGAGAATCCACAGGGAAGATTAATAAACAACTGCAAAAATTAATAATCTCGAAATTTGAGCTTGATATGATTTTGAAATTAGGGAATTTCCAAAATAACAGTTAAAAACACGAAAGAAAATCCAAGCGTCTAAGCTCGTCCCGTTTTTGGAACACCTGGGTCATTCCCCTCTCATGGTTGGCTAGAGTTCGAGACGAAAACCTTAGTTAAGTGTTCATTCTTCTCGAGAAGCAACACAATGACCCGAGGGATTTAACACAAGGTTAACGAGCGATTTCCTCTTACGCAAGAGAACTGACAGATTACATGGATTCCACACGAAAGCCGTGGGACAGATCGAGGACTGCTGATAACAATGTCGTCTTGTTGGTCGCTTCTTAGCCAACAATGCCGCGCGTACTGGAGCAACTTAAGAGTTTGGAACGAGTTTCCTGTAGGGCCAATGCGCGTCAATTAACTCTCGACCCAGTTCCACACCTTTACCGCAATCATTGTCCCTGCGAGGCTTCGTGTGCATTGGACGAGGTCGCTTTTACCGCCCAAAGGTTTTTATCCAAAGAGTGGGAACGAGACCTACAACCATAAGACAGAGATAGAAAAGTTTTTGTATGTTTGATGTCAAACGATTCGGAAATAAGTGTTCAAATATTTGAATTACCATCCGAGTTCTTTTACCTAGTTCCTCGTTTTTCCCCATCTTCCAAATGTCGTCCGTGAGTCGGTTACAGGTGTCTGCGAAAAATGGGTTAGTGGGAACACTACGGGACTCACGGATTGGAGAAGTAGGTATTGGATTCGTCGTAGAGATCGTTATTTTCATCTCATACCTCTCTCTCTCTCTTGAAATTTTCGAATAAAAGCCCTATTCCAGATGCGACTAAACCTCTCGGGCTGCAGAGTGATTCAGCGATATATATAGACACTGTTGCTTAGCCAACAAAATTCTCGAAACGATTTTCCGATCATTTTACGCCCCATAAGTTGATTGATTTGCGCTTGACTGAGTATAATGGACATGATTTCAACGGTCACGACTCCACCAAGTTTATTCGATTAATAGGATCGCGACGAAGATAATTCCTTCGTTAAGACAATCCGCGGATGAATCGATTCCTCCTCTCATTGTTCGGAGGTGTCCCCTGGGACGAACGTCCATTAAATCAACCCATTCAATCAAGTGATGGAATTATCCATCTGCATGACTAGGTATGACTCGGGAAATAAAACTCTCGGCGATAAAATTGCGCTTATCTCGGGTGCGGCCATCCGTAGAACCGAGGATTCCGACACAGCCAACGTGTGAAATGGCTTTCTAGACCGTGGGCCCCAGTTACCTTGAGGCCCTTTCAAAGGCCGAGCTGCAAGGCTGGCACCGGGTTGCATCTAGTCTGGGTTCCTTGTGGTCACCCCTTGGGCCCCCAGCTTCCGTTGCTGCGGCGAAGGGGGATGGCTTTGCTCGGAGGAAAGTGGAGGAGCTAAGGAAGGGGGTTTGGTGGGACGAAAGGGAGGCGGGCATAGAGACGGGGGCAGGAGGCTGGAGGTGCACATCCAGGCGACGCTTCCTCAAGGTGATCAACTTCCCGGCGCGTAGCCAGCCCACGTGACCACCTCTCTCGGGAGACGAGGAGATTAAGGGGTTGCGGCAAAGAGGTTAGAGGGCGGCGTTTCAGCGTGTAAAGAGAGAGAGAGAGTGGGGCAGTGGTTTTCCAGGGTAAATTCAACTCCCGGAGATTCACCATACCCATCTCAGGGAGTATTTTGGATGGGATTTACCATGCCGCCGCGGCGTCCTCAAGCTGTATTATTTGGGTCGCGAATTCAAGTATGTTGACGGCCTTTTACACGATTAAATTTGATCGCATAATATTAAGGCATAATTGGTTGCGCGTCGCCATCGCTCCCTATACGAAAAAAAATTGTTTAGAAGGAATTAGCTCGATTTGTATGACGTTTTCATATGATTTGTTTGTTGCTAGGGAGAAACTGAGTTCATATCGATATAAGCACGAAATTATCGACGTTTGATTTTTATGGCGGTCACGTGGTGAAGCGAGAACATGAAATTTTTCATTTAAGACGCTATTTTTCAAACGGATACCAATAGGATTCAATCAAGCGTCAGGGGGGATTTAAAGGGGGTTAAATCGTTTTTTTTTTTCGTTTCCTTTAAATGCGACGTTTGAGGAAGGAAGGGGCGCAGGAACGAAAGAAATGAGGAAACCCGTCTAAAAATTCCACTCACAAGGACGACAGTATGAATTACTCTCTGTGAGCGGCTAAGTGATACAGCTTCTTGCACGCGATACAAAGGTGAGTTCTATTCTTGAAGTCCGCGAAGGTCATTCTAAATCACTCTAAACCGCAGGATGGCAATATCTCTGCGGCGTCGCATTCCATAGGAGCGATCAGAGAATCTCTTCCACGTAAATACCGGGTTGAAGATCTGTTTATCCAATTTCAAGTTTCATTTGTTTCTCGCAGACTTCAAGTGCACTCGCTAAATAGGACTTGACGCAGGAATATCAGCAGAACCGAGAGATGATGCAGTTGAAATGATATGGAATTATTTTTAAATCTGCTTAAATATGCTAGAGAAGTCTGCAATTCATTTTTTAACTCCCAAAAATTAAATATTCCGACTTTAATCGAACTGATAATCGAGATAATTCTATAGCCACAGAACAGTTGGACGAAGGAAATTTGGCTACAAAGTAGCCATCACAATCGGTGGTTCATCGATCACTGAAGAGAAGTTCCAGGAAAAGCATAGGTACGCATCTCTCGTCAGAAATTAATAAAATCAAAGACATTTAAAATAATAACTTCACATCCAAAAAATTCGAAAAAAATCATTGGGAAAAATTTATAGGGATCCCAATATATCAGTTGGAGAAACAGATATAAATATTTACGTGTAAACTTTAATCCTTTTTCTCGCACGTTTATAATTCCTCCAAATCAACCAACTGCAAAATAGCGCAGGAATAATTTCACGCCTCTTTACCTCTCATCGCTTCGCTCGACCGCATCCTCTCGTGCGATTTCCACCTTCCTTCCCCCCCTCTCCCTCCTCAACTCTCCTTCCTCAACTCTCCTTGAGTCATTCTCGGCTCAAGGTGACCTTACCGAATAGGACACTGACACCATACACTCGGAGGGAGGACACCGCTTCGTGCGGTTGAGACAAAGGCGGCAGTGCGTCTTATGTTCCGAGGCAAGGGAATAACGGCGGGAAGATTCCGTGGTTATTCAAATCCAATTCCTTCTGCCAATCGTTCAGAGGATAGGTGGAAGAGTGGGGGGGGGGGAGGAAGACGCCATCAAATTGCGCCAGATTAGGTCTATCTCTTGGTTTTGAAAATGTTCGAGCAATTACATAAGGAGGATGATTTAAGTTTGTCAGGCATTAATTACCACCTCATTTTCCTAAATTTTTGCCTACCGATTTTGGGCGGTCATTCTTCGAATGAATATATGGAAAGTGTTCATCTGTCAATTCTAAATCAGGCAAATGTCGAAGCAATTAGTGACACTGCTGGGTACAGAAGAGCTAGAACGATATCGAGATTGGCGCAGTGGTGGATCAAGGGGCGATCGTGGTGATCGTCCCCCTCCCCCCTAGAGCTGAAGCAGAGCCGAAAAATATTAGCTTCACATTTACGAATCAACCCAGTAAAACTTGTAAATTTTAATTTCATTATAATCTTATTTTATTTAATTGTTTTGTATCAAATGAAAAATAATTTGTGTGAATAACTTTTTCATTATTGTGAAAACATGTAAGTAACTGGTAAATCGCTCCCCCCAAGACATTTTCTGGATGCGCCGCTGGATTGGCGAGACAGATTACTTCTTTTACGAATTTCTCCAAGTGTAGTTATATACTACATCGATTGCCTGCAATGAAGGATGTATTATTTTATAAAAAAATGTAAAAGGGTAGAAACAGAGGACGATGCGTTATTTGTCAGTTTACCAGCTACTATCCACCTAGGCTTTATTCACACAAATATAAATATTGTTAGTGATCGACTGATTTCCGTGATTATAAATGTTATAACAATGAAAAGGGATAAATTAACTTTCAAATTTAAAGAAAAGTCACACGTTTAAACAGTACAATTTCCCTCGGCGTAGTCAGCTTTAACTTTTTGTTGATTAGCAGCGATTATCCCTCGCTCCTGTAGGTTTACAACTTCGAAACGAAATCCTATCGGAAATTAGGCGACGCCAGATTCAATAACGCTTTTCACTGTCTGGGACGGTGAAATTAGTTCCAGCCGCACGCCGGGCGGCATTTCTATCCTCTCCCGTCTCGGGCGTTTTCTGATTGGCTTCCTCCCTAGCTGCGTCACGAGCGGATTCTTATAAAGCCCCGCCCATCTCACCGGGTGAAAGTGGCAGAGGCAGTGAAAGGGGTGGAATGGAGCAGCAGACAGGCCAGATGAAAGCGCCGCCCCCACCAACGCAGCAACCGCCCGCCCCCGCCTCTCCATCCATCTCAGTGCCTCTGTCTATTTAGATACACCGTGGGCGAAAAGATAGCCATTGGGAAAGAGGATGGCGTGTATGGAGAGAACGAAAAAAAAATAATTCCTCCGCGTCGTAAAGAGTCCCTAATTACTAATTCCATCACCAATAGCCGCCGGCGTATAATATAATCGAGAAATTTTATGGCCGCATTAAATCGAAACGTGTTTAACGGGAAGACTCGAAATCGAAAATCTTAAACTTAGGTATACGAACATCGCGGTAATGATAGGTAAAGGAGATTTCTATTCCATTAGCAATAATGATACGTCCACTGCGGGTTATCTAACGTTTAGCTCTTTCCAATCCGATTAGGTTTGCCATACGTCTCCTCGATCGACATCATAGGGCAATGCGGATCAATGCGTTAATGGAGATATGAATTAGGTCGCCGGTTGAGATTTCCGCTCGCTTCGTCATCCTCTTCTCGTATCGTGCAGTGATTATCTCTCGGATGGGTTAAAGAATATCATATAAATAATAACTAATAAATACGCAAGAAATGACTGGAGGCTTTTGCGACGCAAGGGCAGAACGCTTTATTTCGGCCATTTTTGCCAAAAGCAGAATATTCCGCACGGAAAAATCGCTGCGATTAACCCGTAGGATTTCCATGCCGAATGGAGATTTTTTTCGCAGAAGACGTTCCGTCTCTATGGCAGATTCCTCCGGGGGCAAAGGAGTGTCGGAACGGGAGGGTGCAGAATGCAGCGAGGCAACGCCCTTATGATATCCGCCCCGCCCCTCTGAAACCAAGGGCTCAATGGGCCGATCCTGCTTATGCCTCCGTGCAGAAGTGGAGCACGGAGGGCGTGAGCAGATATTGTCCCCCTCTCTCTCTCTCGTCTCTCCAGGAAGTTGGTGTCTGTGCATATGTGTGCGCACGCGCGCGGCAGGGGGAGGGCGTGGGTGGCGGGGAACTGCATTCCTATCTCTCTCTCCTTCTCTATCTCTCTCTCCTCTCTCTCTCCCCTCTCGTCTTCCTCTCCATCCCTCTCCTTCCCTCCATTTTTCCTTTCAGTGAGAGTAGTACCCCACGCCCTTCCTCGAGCATGTGCGGTGCCATGTGGAATACAGTCGGGAGAACTCGAAAGTAACGTTTATAGCTCAAATGCTGTGTCCGAAGCGCGCGTTTCTGTTTCTTTTTTTTGCGTTTTGGTATTTTTGTTAAGCACGTGAAGGGGAGACGAGTTTTGCGGTTTCGTAACTTTCGAAAACCTTTTCCGCCTCGCAGGCGCCTTGCACTTGGCTACCACATTCGTCGTAAAGCCGACTAAATACTAATTCACGTAACGAGCGGGAGTTGTTTAGTAATTTTCTCGAGAAATATTCTTCGGAAATCCTCCTGTTTAAAATATATAAATTTGGAGAATTTATTCCGATGAAATAAAAAAAAACGGGTTAATTCTTTCGGTTCTTCGTTCGAGTTCTCATTATGTAACAAGTTTTCAGAAACGATTAAGTCGCTTCCCATAAACGGCTTCATTTGTTATTTATTTATTCCTGATGAAATAGGAAATTCAGCTGGAAAAATACTTGGTCTACTGTTAAAATTTTATTATCGGCTCCGATTTTTTAATTCGAATAACTTTCGCGTAGTTTTATACTACTTAAATCATTATTCTATGAAGGTTATTATACATTTCATGAAGTTCTACGCGTGTAATTATTAAATTGTTTAATTCAACCTCGCGTTGAAGCACGGTTAGCTGAGACTATCATTTTCAAAGAATGACTGGATAGCATTGAAAAAATGACATAGCACTCACTGCATTCGATTCAAATACATACCTCCGCCCTTAAGGCGTTCACGTTACTTTCCTGCCATTCATATTCCTCCCAACTATAAAACTCCGGAAACGGTGACGCAACGCTTAGAAATGTTCCCTCCGTTTGAAACTAGACAAAGAATACTGTTTGCTGAGAGATGGATGGAGATAAATAGAGAGGAGGCGAGAGATAGGAAGGTGACGGAGAGAGAAAGGGCGAGGGTCGGGAGGTTGATCGGTGGGCTGTCCATTGCGAAATAATTAGGAGAGAGAAAGAGAGAGGGGAAATAACTTCTTCGTCTCGCTATATTTTTTTTACCCCGCCGTTCTCCCACATTCTTCGCGTTCACTTGTCCATTACGCGCGGTTTGATTTATGGCGATTCCGAAAGGAATATCATCCGGAAATGTAATATCGACGTTCCTTCCTAAATTGTTTTTGACGGATGAAAGCGCTGGTTTTCCAACCGAGATTATTCAAATTTTCAGAAGGGAATCGTTTTTAATTTAGATCGGGCGTTTTCATACATCAATAGCGAGCGACATTTTTAAAAATGTCCTTCTTGCGGAAAGAGCTTTGTTTGTATAAACGAGAACCCGAACCGAAACGAATCTGATTAGATTTTCTGGATCGCCATCATTCCGAGGATTATTCAAGCGAGGCGGTGGCGAAGTCTCAGCACGGCGGCATTTCGATTCGATTCGCCGAGACGCTTTCATTTCGTCCCTCGCCAAATGTCACGCTCTCCTTCAAAAGCCGCATCCTTCGGATCGTAAAAAATGAAAATCACAATGGTTTCCATTTTACACAAAGGCCGTTCATGCCCTCGACCACCTCCGCAGATCCCAGCCTCCGGACCATCCCCAAGTCTGCACACGACCCTCCAGCCGCCCATCTCGGGATAAGGCCTCGCGTGGGATGAGAGGCGGAGTCTGAAAAAGGCCACGTGTGACAGACTTTCACTTGTTATTGCCGGTTTCTCCCCTCCTCACTCCTCTATCTCTCACCCCTTTCTCTCCGCCCATCCTTTCATTATTCATTTTTTTGGCCTCGGCTGTTATAAAGCGTCTCGCCCCCCTCTGGGAAGCACGTCGCCTCTCCATCGCCGAGAGTAACTCCTCTCGATTCCTCTTCCTCATTCAACCGTTTCGTCATCTCCCTTCCTCGCTCCACGCCGGAGCGTGATCTCCGCCTCTTGCGATTCCCAAGGATCTCAACCTTGTAGAAGGGTGAGACCGCTATTACTTCCCTCAAGTTATTCCCGACTCTTAATGCTCATTTGCATCATCCGTCTGGAATTTTTCTTTTTTTTCCTCTTCTCCTCGGTGTCTTCCTTATGGCGTTGTGGTTGCGCAATGAGAAGGTCTCGCCGTAAAATCCGATCCTTATCATCCGAACCCGTAGCTGTCGTCGGCTTGCCGAATCGACGTAAATACCGTGGATTTGCGTAGGATTTTTTCTTCTAGCCCGCGAGTGGAACTTTTCTGTCGTCCGTTTAAGCTCGCGAGGAGTGCCTTTCGATCTATGGCGCCGCCCGTTTCGAATCCCCGTTTCTCGTCTTTCCCGGCGTTCGCATCCTCAAACTCCTTCCGCGCTCTCCTCCCTCTCTCCCCTCATCTTCTCCCTCCCTCCTTACATTCCTCTCTCTCCCTCCCACAACATCATCCCATCCTCCCAACATCGACGACGTCGGTTTTACCGTTAGATTCCCAGCGGCCACACGGTGTGCCACGAGGGAAAGTAAGGCCCACGCCGAGTCCCTTGCCTTTCTCTTTCGTTTCCCCCCTCTCTCCCCCTACCTCCCCCCTCTCGAATGTTTTAAGAAAAACTTTTTCTAATCGAATTTGCTGTTCATATAAATAATTCCGCGGACGGCAACCGCAGCCTCTGATAAAATAGACCGTTGAGGGGCGCTCCGTTTCAACGCGGTTTTATTTGCATCACAAGAGCGCGAAGTACTGCGAGGGTCTTTTTTTATTGAAATTTCTCGCTGTAAAACGTGCAAGGACCGTATTCCAAAATACCTTCTCAATTTGGAGATAAGGTTTTGATGAGGTAGTGAAGGACAATTTAATTATGTATACAACCTTTCATTATCCCATAATATATATATTATTTTGTCCAAAGAAATCACTTGATCGCCGGACGAGTTTCATTTTGAAATGTGTGAGTAAATTTCTTATAGTTTCTTGACTCTATCAATGTCTATTTTTTCGTTTGTTGTCACTCGGTATCAATTACCGATGACATTTTACTAATAAAACTCGGATTCCTATGATGACGACGAAGGGCAGGCCCCAAAATGTAGTTTTTCTTTTGCCCGCAGGACTCATCCGCCTTCGGGCTCGGTTTTGAAATACGAGTCGTGTCACGGAAAGAATGGATGCGAAATTTTTTCCTGTCGCTGGCCCGAGAGAGTCATTAGAGTTGACATTCGGTTCCGAGGGAATTGATAGCATTTTGAAATAAAACGTTCCTTCGACTTTTTATTGCTCCAAATCCCTCAAAACCTGCGGCGAAAGGTCAAATAACTTATTTTGGATCCATTCCAAACCGGGAGCGACAAGTTGCCGCTGGAGACTAAAATAAAAAACTCTCTCGAAGCGCGTAAATATTCGATTATATAAAATATTTAGGTCATTGCGCCGACGAGAGGCTTTTATTTTCACAATACGTTCGTTGCATTAAATTTAAATCGGTCTTTTTTTCGAGACTCCGCGCGATTTGTAAATAGCGAAATGACAATACCCTTGAATCTATCTCGAAAGAGAATTTGAGATTATTTTCATGCTCGGAAGCCAAAGTAAGCTTTAACAGTCGTTTAAGCACGCGAATTAAAAATGTCCGTCACATCGGTTACTCCAGTAATTCCGGTAAGTTGGACATCGGCCGTAGCATTTCATCCTCGCGTAGTTCGTTTCGGAAGACGTTATTTTTGAAAGTGGCCAGGGAAAACGCGAAAGACGTCAAAAAGTATCGTGTGGCGTTTTTGCCTGCTCGGACTCACGAGTATTACTTTTTCGCAAGTCTTAATCTCGTCAGGGCGGCATCCCCTCTCCCCCTCCCTCCTCCCACACTCCATCTTGAGCCCATAAAAAAAGGAAAGCGGTATCGAAACTCGTCCTTTTTCCATTCACCTCATTGGACGGGCGTCCGCGGGGGACACGTGACATTTCGATCCGTTCCCGCTCGAAAGCGCACCTAGCCGCCGAAGCCGAATGTTAATGAAACGGGTTGCGTTGGGGAAAGAGTGTGTGATTGTAGGAGAGAAAGAGAGAGATAGCGGACGACACGATGTGTGGGGGAGGGAGGGAGAAGGGGGAGTTGGACTCTTAAAGGTGCCAATCCTCATTTTTTTTTGAATGGCACACTCCGGGATTGAGCCATTAGACTCTGCGTTTCTCATCCGCGTGGATGCTTATAAACGCCTCCAAATCGCTTTGGTTATTCAATCGGCAGCACGAAAGCATTGCGCAACGTTATTCACGTGGGCAAAATCGCCTCCGCAGGTAAATGTGACAGGAACAAGACTAAATCTTAAAATAGAGAGATTATGTGCAAGGAAACGATTTCGTAAACCGTTTCAAACGCGAATAGCAAGTTTAAAGGTGGCCATTGATCGGACTTTGATTCTATTGAGTATGTCAATCGTCATTTTTATGGCTGTGGGAGTTATTGGTGCAATTTATTTGAGTAAAATTATAAAATGGGTTCGATGATCCTTTTTTTGCGATCGAAAATACGAACAAAATTGATAAATGCCTGCGTCGATTTGTGCGAGATTTTAAGGAAGGAAAAGATTTCTCGCGAAAGCCGTAGATGAATGGCGCTAAAATATTAAGAGAGATCTGTCGGAGTAAGTATAAGGTGAGACTGGGATGAGCTTGCGCGCCGAGTTTTCTTCAAATACGACTTTAAAAGCCGCGCTAATTTATCGACTCTTCCTTGGCCATAAACTATCGGAGAAAATGTGGCGCTTTCATTGAAAACTTATTTCAAGAGCCGGAAGTGGTTTTCTCCAGTTTGGCGCGAGTAACATTGGTCGCGGTTCGACAAAGGGAAATACGGAAGCGCCGATGAGGCGTCCCAAAACGGAAAAAAACGAAACGTCTCCGTCGTTTCCGGCAACAATCTCACGCGACAAATAACGCGTGGAAAGTTTTCGAAGCAAGAAAAAGCCTTATAAATATAGTTTTTCTTTTGAAACGGAGCTATGCGTGGATTTCTTAGCCGTCCACCGTAACGTTGACATATTTGAGCACAAAAAATCGGAGTAGAAAAAAGTGGAAGAATGTCATTTTTTGTGGAATTTTTGGCATAATGTCTTTTCGTGAAGGAATTAAACTCCAGTCAAAGATTTTTGCGCAATTATTGTCAGATTAGTTTTTATCTCTTGCATCAAGCTTGTCAATTGAAGTCTTGCTCATTGAAAAGGCATATTTGTTTCAAGGAACTAAAGAAATTCAGTATTAAGATAGTCTTTTACTCAAAGTATTGACTATTCGATGAAGAATAAATTTAAAAATCATTCCTATGAAATTGTATTTTGAACTGTGGATCTTATTTCTAATATAAAAATGTCATCTTATAAGATTAAAGGATTATTCTAATATGCGACCAAGGATGAGTTGAGTATTAATGGAACAGGATATGAACATTTTTGTCGTTAAAATAAATAACGGAACACAAAAATTACAGTAGTAACATTTTTATGTTTATTCATCTACCCACACAAATCACGGAAATAGGAGGAATTATCTCAAACGAAAATAAATACGTGATTTTGAAATGGTAATAGAATTCTTTCATCCAATTTATAAATATCTCTGTATCGGCAAGCATTTTGCAGCCGCAATGCTATACATCCATTAAAGCGAGCGTATTAACTTTTGCTAGTGTTTTAATATGGCGTCCCAATGTCAACAATCACGTCGAAAGAGAGAGGACATAGCGCCTTCTTTCCTATCGATCACAAGCCTCTTTCCCCACGCTTTCCTTCACTTTCACCTTCGTTGCAAAACCGCTCTATTTTCGAACGCACGTTCTATCGAGCAAAACCCGGTCGATTTCCCTGGACTACCGTCGAATCGCGACCGTGTGACAGGAAAAACAACGCTAATTATGACGACGAATAAACAAAAAATGGCGTAATTCAGTCAAATTTATTACTTTCTGAGAATAACTATGTAATAACAAGTAGGGATGTGCACGGGTTTCCCGTGGGACATAAGTGCTTTTCGTCAAATTCGCCGTAGTGTATTAATGTATATGCTTTGAAATCAGAAAATTATTTTCCTCATATGGTAGTAGCCCTGCTTTATAGAGACGCTCGAAACATATTCATTTCATTTTGCCATTCTATACTCGCCCTACAAGCGAAATTTCTTTTGGAAATCGGTTCAGTTAAAAACTTCCTAACTCATACCTATTTGAAGAAAAATTCTAACCTTGATATTGTGGTTGCCCCGTTTAGTCGACCCGGTTGAAATATGCTGTTTTGGTTATTTATTTATATGAAGATTATATGTACCATATTGGATTTAAATTCATGCTGCCAGTTATCTATAAATACGTGTAAAAATATAATTTTACTTTTTATTGTGGTAGCCCTGCTCTTTATCTCCGCTTTAAACGTCTTGATTTTATTATGGTATGTTGTACAAATCTTATATACAGAATTTAGTTGAAATCCATTCAGTCAATTCCTTCCAAATGCGTAATTACTGAAAAGATTTAATTTGTAAGTGTGGCACCCCTGTTTAGTTGATCCGGTCCACATACGCTATTGTGGTTTTGTATATATGTGTACATTACAAATTTTAAATTTGGTTAAAATTGATTTGAACAGTTCAACACATACTTGTAAAGAGAATGTTTTTATTACTTGTATTGTGGCAGCCCTGATTTATATATCTACATTTAAAATATCTATTTTGTTTTTAAATGTTGCACACCTTCTTCATACTAAATTTCGTTGAAATAGGTTCTGCCAATTCCTTCCAAATTCATTATTACCGAAAAGTTTAATTTTGCAATTGTGACACCCCTGCTGAGTTGACCCGGTCCAAATATGTCATTTTGGTCATTAATTGATGTGAATATTCTATGTACCAAATTTAGGTGAAATCGGTTAAGCCAATTCTTCCCTGATATATACGTACGGACGGACGGACATCACGAAGATAATATTGCAATGACGAAAAGCACTAAAAACCCACCGATAATTTTCGAACAATCGCAAAAAACGGCTCGCTAGCAACTTCTGAGCGATAAAATTGAGCGTTAATGGCAAAAGATGTCGACACGTTTATCTCCGTGAAATTTCCACCTGCTTTCGCGATGATTTATGGACGAAAAAACTCACTAAAAGCGTATGAAATGGACGATTATGGATCCTAGACCTAGAGACACGTTGCTTGGTTACGCTGCTTGAATCTGGGTCGACTCCGTCCATCGGAGTTTCACTTCAGAGGCATTTCGGCGCCTAGGGGTCTCCTCTCTGTAATAGGGACTCTGGAACACCGTTCACATCACATTTCCTTGGTCATTATTCCATCGCTCTCGATTCTAAAACATCGGGTTCAACGATCTTCGAGACGAGTTGCGTAAGAAATTCGCGTGTACCGTCGGGATCCGCGAGAGATGCTGCTTTTCCCAGCATGAGCATCATTTTTACTTTCCCCTTTCGCTTGTTTTCTTGCGAATTTTAGAATTTCGATTTGTTGTGTTTACTCACTCAAAAAAACCTCCGGGATAAAGAATGATCAAAGTAAACGACGTCAAAATAAATGCAAATCCGTTTAATTGTCTCTTAAAATTGATCTAATCAGGCCGTGACTCGTGAAAATTGATGCCTGCATTCTAACATTAACAATCGCTCCCATTTATTTGACGTGGCTTGTTTGTGAGTTTGTGTTATCCCGTTGCGTATTTCCTTGACCACGGAACGTTTTTTTAAGGTACCAGAAAAATAATTGGCGAGGATAAAAATTTCCGCGAAAAATTAATTTAAAAAAAATGTAATTGATTAAGTTTAGAAAAATTGACTCGTTATCTAATTTGCTGCTTCTCCTTTTTTCAGGCCTTGCACAGGATAGCTTCAAATGTCCAGATGACTACGGCTTTTACCCACATTCCAGCTCTTGCGACAAGTACTGGAAGTGTGACAACGGTCAGGCTGAAATCAAGACTTGCGGAAATGGCCTTGCTTTCGACTCCTCTGACCCCAAATACCTGACTGAAAACTGTGACTACCTCCACAACGTAGAGTGCGGAGACCGCAAGAATATTGGTACGACAGTAAAAGAAATATTAAGTTATATTTTTTTAAGCTGCTATTAACGCAAATTTATCGAAAACGTCCCCATAGAAATGGAGCGTTTTCTTAACTCCAGAAGCAAGAAATTTATCATTAAAAGTTATATCTTGTTAGATCATTGATGATTTAATCATCAATTTTAAATACTTCATTTGTCAAGTCGCTTTGGTTATATATATATATATATATATAAATTTATGCGTACGTATTGACTTTTACAAAATTCATGTTATATTCTCCACTACGTAATCGATCTTTTTTCAGAACCTGCGGTCGGCACAGCCCATTGTCCTCGTCTTTACGGTATCTTCGCCGATGACAAGAAATGCGACACCTTCTGGAACTGCTGGGATGGAGAGGCGAGCCGCTACCAGTGCTCCCCAGGTCTTGCTTACGACCGTGAATCCCGTGTGTGTATGTGGGCTGACCAGGTCCCAGAATGCAGAAATGATGGTATGTAATGCAAACTATCAACTGTAAAATTATTTATCATTCGTAAACAACGTAAAAATGAATCAAAGAAAAGGCCATACTGTTAATAAGTCTTCCATTTTTAAACTATTCCTTAAATATTGAAGAAGTTATTTTGCTGAGGCTATGCCATATTTGTTAATTAGGAAAGAATTCCTTTTTGGCCGCATATAACAAAAATTACTCATGAATATGAATTCTTTTCAAGTAATCCCTTTGCAATGGAGAGCCAATATATATATATATATATATATATATTTAATATACATTAATAATAAATATATGAATCATCTCACCTGTACTTTTAAGGTGTTCCATTGTTTGAATATTTCTTAATTTTAGTATGACTCAAGATCACCTTCGTATCAAATTAAAATTGCACATTAAACATTACGTTTATTACAAATTACCAAAAGATAAATGTTAATGCTTGATATTCACTTACTAAATGTATTATTGTATTTGGCATTGTTTAACAGAGGTTGCTGGAGGATTCGCTTGCCCTGCCCCTGGTGAGGTTGCCAACACTGGAACTTTCTCTCGTCATGCTCACCCTGAAGACTGCCGCAAGTATTACATTTGCTTAGAAGGAGTTGCTCGTGAGTATGGTTGTCCCATTGGCACTGTCTTCAAGATTGGTGATGCTGAGGGCACTGGTAACTGTGAAGATCCCGAGGAAGTTCCCGGATGGTGAGTGTCTTGCTGTAATTCTACGAATCTTATGCACCCTAATACCTCAATATAAAAATCATTTGTGGAAATTGTTTCTTACAAATTCTGAGCTTAAGTTTCTCTTGTGATACATTATTTTGCCAGAAATACAGTAACTAAAGTTTAAAAAAAGGAAATATTTGTCAACTAAGAATGACATCCATTTGTTTTAATATATTTTCAAAAGAAAAAGTTCCTTTATGTTTTAATTTGTTGCATGAATATTGTAATTATTGTGTTATTATAGATATATAACATCTTATGAAAATGGGGCTAAATTTAAAGAAAATCAACTTTGCATTCAAGGTTAATGAACTTGAGCCTTTTGTTTTCAAGAACTTAAATAAAATATTATGAACAATTTTATGTTTTGTAAATGTTCTCTTTCTTGCACAAGCAGTACTTTTTCTGAGTTTTTAAACAAGGCTATAATATCTTTGATTTCTTCTTTTAAATACTGTCTGTAGTTAGTGGCACTCTTTGGGTGTTGCGTAGCTAATCTTGTTATTGTTAACTTCAACATATGAAACCATTTATGGCGAGAGTGAGCTGGTTAGACATTGACATTGATCTATTTCTAAAGAGCTGTAAATGTATTTTTCATTAAAAATAATGTGTTTTCATATTCAATTTCTCATTTTATTCTTTATTAAATTCATATATTTGAATTTCTACTGCTTACTTTAAAAAAACATTTTGTCAAAAATAAGACTAGCTACAAAGGCCTATATTGTTTCTAACTAGATTTTTCTGTTAATGAATTACTCATTAACAATTTGTTATTATTCTAATAGTATATGATTATTTGTCATCTAATTTTTACATGACATCATTTCTTCATATGTATTTTTCTTGTTTCTTTCACTTTCATCCTATAACACTGACACAACTTTGTTCACTCATACATTAATAACATAACTAACTCTTACATTGAATTTAACTCTTCCTTATTGAAAACTGTTCATTCTTTGGGCATTGTTTTCAAATTAACACACTTCAACTGTTAATTCAATGTTTGTCCTAAATAATTTTCAATCCCAATATTTTGCTCATGGATTTGTATCTAAAACTTGATTAAATAATGAAATATATCTATATTGTGGGTATTATAAATAACCCATATAAATAATATTTATTCACATGAATATTCATGTATTTAACATCTGGAACTCCCTATTAACAAAATAAAACTTAATCGGTTAATCTAACATTGGTATAAAATATTAAATGTTTTTCTGGTATTTCTTTGACACACTGTCCCTTCACTTTTTCAAATTATTATTTCTTCACTTTTCTTTGAAACTTAAATCATACAATCCCTTAAAATGATGTTTATCTGCAAACTTTTCAAAACATATTCATTAAAAAACAAATATAACTCATAATATGATGTGTCATACATCATAACAACTCATCATACCATATGGGAATTATACTAATCCTGTTGAAACTTGATTCAACATACAAAATCAATCATTATACAAACGCTAAAACTGTGTGTCCCCATCATGCTGACCAAAAACAGCGAGGACTACTATGGCGACCTGGATCTGAAGACCATCCGTAAGAGTGAACTTCTTGCTGGGCTCCAAGGAAACAACAGCCCACCCAGGAACATTCCCGCACCAAAGAACAGCAAGCCTCGTCCAGCACCTCCAGCTCAATCTCGTTCCTCTTCTGGTCCTGCACCCTCATCTGCCATAGCTTCCCGCCCTGCTCCCCCTAAGAATCCCGATTTTGATGATGCTGCCTAAGTTTCATAATTGAAAATACCATGACCTACAGGTCACACTGTCGATAAACCAAGATCTTTTCGATGTCCTTAACCCAGTGTCTGTCCTAAATGCCTCTAGCATCCATACAAGGAAGCCTCTTGCTAAGGAAGAAGCCCATTAAATGAAAATACCACACAATATATTCACCGTTTATTGATGCAGAATTTGTTAATGCATTGGGAACTTCTGATAGCAGTGTTGGCAGTACCCTTTTCTGATTTGAACTTGTGGCAGAGGCTGCTCATTTGGTCATGGACCCTTTACGGAGTAGTGCGAGTGATTAAATTTTTTGACAAAAATAATCATATTCCACATTAAATCACGACTCTGAATTTCAACACCATGTTGTTGTATAAAGTAACAGATGGACTTTTAAAAAAATTTCTCATTTCCTATTTCAATTCTCAGAGTAAATTTGAGTTCATGAGTCGCTCTCTATCTTTATCAATGGAGTATTAGAATCTTGCTCACATAAAAAATTCCTTTTTAAATATTTGTTTTTGTAAAGATTCTTGTGCTATAGTATGAAAATGTTTTTATGCATTGAGAAGCATTTGAAGAATATTTTGGTGTTAATTATAAAATTGTTGAAACCTATTCGATATCTTCAAAATTTACTTTAGGAGATCATTTTAATTGTCATGCTTCTCCAACATTGTTGAATTTCATTCCATGGCCAAGATTCTAAAAATGGAAAATAGTTAAAATTAATCAAAAACTCCAAAAAAATAAATCAGTCTGTGCAGCTGTTGTTGAACTGCGATAGTGTATAAAGGAAGGATATGCATGATGTTTGATGCAGATCCCATAATTTAAAAAATATCCATGTTCACTCTTTTTGGAGTTGAAGAGAAAAATGTAAACATATACCATCAGTCATCAGATTCATACAAAATATATATATAATAAAAAAGTTTGGTGTTATTTTAATCTTAATTAATGTACGAGATGGAAGATTGGAACATTTCCTTATCCTCAACCCCACACATGAATGTTATCACTCTACAAACACTCGAATTCATGCACTATAAATGATTCCTGAGGTATGTTGATTTTTCCACACTTATATTTTCTAATTTCTCAATAATTTTAAACTGATCAAATGGCATAAAGTAATTCATATGGTTCTTTTCAATGTTCCTAATTTTCTTTTAATTAACACTGATTGGGTTTATACTTAAGTATGTGTAAAATAATGGTTACTCCTTCATTTTTCCTATCCTTGTCTTTGTTGTACAAAGAGAAACTTTTCTACTAATCAACAACTCTTGTTGTCTTAAGCACATTCTAGTCTTTTTCATTTGTATATTTGTGAAACAATTTAAACATTGGGCCCCATTTATAAATGATGGAATTTTGCATGTCTTGATAACTTTTGATTGTTTAATGTCTCACTCTTTGGTTTTTCGATGCTTGACCCCTGTTTAATTCACAGCGAGGACTATTATGGAGATCTTGATGTGAAAAAGCTTGCAAAATTGGGACTAAGGAAATAAATCTTTGATTCACCTGAAAATGAACAAGCATCTACAAGAGCCCATTACATCATACCAGCAAAACTAAAATGCAGTATTCGTCCTGATTACTGTTTCACCTTGCAAGACTTGTAATATGGTTAAGTTTTTATTGTTGAAGCCAAATTATAAATGCAAATGTTTATTTATGAAGCCAGAATTGTTTACAGTTGTATGTTGCATAACAATTTGTTGGATATGGATTTTTCTTTCACTTTGCATTAAAAGTTTGAAAGAGCCAAATTGAAGTGCTATATGAATCAAATTAGCTTTTAATTAATTGAAAAGTCAGTGGAGGAATATATATTTTAACACATTATTTGTGTTCAAGTGGTTTGTGACATCATTTTTGTGCAGAAATTGAGTTGATGAGGAGAATGATAATGTCTGTGTTTTGTAAATAAAATGTCTATCAAATATTTAAAAATTTCATTTACAAATACCCAGCCATTAACACCCTTAAATAAAAAAACAATTCTTCAAATGGAAATTGCCTGTAATACAAAATAAGTAATATGAGATTTCTTGATGTGTTTTGAATTAGCCTCATCAAGTGTTCATCTGTGACTGTGGTGATGTTTTCAGTTTACGAAAGAGATTTTTAGAGAGGGAAAAAATATAATAAATAACAATAAATCAAAATTAGAGTTTCCAGACTTATCATGTATATGGGGCTGTCTTGCATTTCATTGGCTTGCCTTATTTTCCCAATTAGGTCTGCATACTCTAAATTTCAGATTTCCCTTCAAAATGTTTTGGGTACTCCCTTGAGTGATATCTAAGGTGACGAGATGTCCTCTTTTTGAAGATTGTCCTCTACAAAAATAATGTCCTCTTTTCACTTTACTTTCTCCATATACGAAGTATAGAGAAAGTATTGTTTTCATGAAAAAAATTGAACTCGAGATTTCAATGGAAATACATGTTTTAAGGTTCCCTGAACATCTTCTGACTAGTTTCGCGAAGATGTCTGTGTGTCTGTCGGTCAGTCTGTATGTGATAGATTTTTGTGGGCGCTCTAACTCAAAAACTATTAAACAGATCAACGCAAAATTTTATATTTAACATTTTTATAAAGGTTAGAAGATCTGATTAGTTTTTGGTAAAAATCGGTCGACCAGAACTGGGTGTTTACTCTTGTCACTTATTCGTTATTTTGAAATATTTGGTTTAATATTTGATAAATGTAACAATGTACTAAAATAAAAGTTGTAGAAAATGTAATTTTCTACAACCTTTGTTTGATACATTTTTCCATATAATGCATTGTTTAAGAGATATCTTATATTTTTAGCTGCCACCACCACGCCACCTACTGAAGACTATTGTTAACAATTGACGCTTAGTTACGTCTTAGTAATGCTCCTTTTTCTTTTCTTAATTGTCAACCGGAAGTAAATATTGACAATGATCCCAGAGCTAACAACATGCAATTTGCCATATAAATATGAAGAAAGTCATGTGTTGCCCACATCAGTTTATTTAATTCTGACAACGAATATTTAAGTATTCAACAGACAAAAACTTGCTACCATCAGTCTGGTGTGTAAGTCACAAAAGTAAATTGATACTTTTTTGATTTATTCTGTTCTGATATACAGGCAGCATCTGTTTAACAGAGGTTATGTTTTCAAAAATGTGTATGTTAAGTGTATGCACATTATGCATTTGGCAATTTACAATATATGTATATTCATGTTATAAATGTAGATGCATCCTGTACAAGTCCATGAATTTTTTATCCAAAATTTAGCTGGAATATTATACTGCAATTATAAAATAACAAACATTAAATGTAAATGATAAATTAAAGCATAGAAATATCATAAAAATTAATAAATACAGATTTAAAAAATAATTTCTTGTATAAAATCGTATTTTTCAGTTACTTGCTATAGTTTGTTGAATTGTTATATAGGAGAAGAAAATATATTGGCAGGAGAAAAGGGGACTATTATCAGAAAATTTGAAAGTTTCTGGAGGTTTTGGTGGTTATTTGGGAGTTGTTCAAGGAGACGCCATTTTTGTATATGTATTCTATCACCCATTATTATTAAAAATTTCACTCAAATTGTTAAAAATTTAAAAGCATAAACAAAATCCAAGATGTCAAATTGATCTACCATACATTGCATGGGAACATTGTACATTTGGTGGAAAGCCAAACAGTATAGTCTGCCTGAGTACAAAGTATATATCACCGGGCAGTATGTATGCACATACGTTATCATTATAAAACATATGTAATGGCAGATGTACGTCAATCAGATGTACATTAAGCAGAGGTTGCCTGTATTTGGTGCTTCTACCATCCCAAATAAAAACACTGCCCAAGTAAGAGAACTGTTCTACTTGTTCCAATTTTTCCCCATCCACTTTTACATTTACCCTCGATCAGGGCAGTGCTTACCATGAGTGCAATGTGTGCACTGCACATTTTAAAGTAGCATTTTCATTTAAAAAGGTTATCTTGGGAACCACAAACAGTAAGGTCTCCAACTTCCACAGAATTATATTTACACCAGTGTTTTTGCAATACATTTATTCATCTATTTTTATTTATAATTTTTGTCCATTAGATCAGTGTCTCTCAAATGGTGGGTCATGACCCCCTTAAGGGGTAACGGGAGAATAATTTTAGGAGGGTCGCAGGCACTCTTTGCTAAAGCACATGATTTTATTCTGCATAAAGAGCTCTGCAGGTTTTAATTTATCGACATGTCTTGTTAAAACAAAGAAAATTCTGTAGCTTATCAACATAAAAAACTTTTTAACAAATGAATTACTTTTATGTAAGAAAAACAAAACATTATATCTCAGTAGTGATTGGTATTTCAAAAATTAAACTATACATTACACTTTGTCTTAATGATTATAATACACATATGTTGTTGTAAATAAAAATTTTTAGTTCTAACCTAGTATTATATAGCATAAAATAAAAACAACCAGATGGAGGGGTCACATGATGAACCTGCCTGAGATTGTGCATTAGATCCATTTACGGATAATAGGACATGACAGGAAATAGATGCATGAACACAGAAAATAGAGTTTAAAAAAATACAATAAAAAAATTGAGAATACAATTAAAAAAACACAATATTAAGAAAATACGGCTGAGTATAATATCATTAAATTTACAAATTATCAGAATTATATTAAATTTATAATACAGTGCAACTATGTGAGAAACCTGGATTCAGGTTTACATATTATTTACATTATCATCAAGGAACTCATTAATGTTATATTTAATATGCTCTCTGCATCAGAAACTTTTTAATCTTTAGTACAAAACTATGGAGGACAGGGCCGTGCAAATGGGGGGTGCATTGGATGCGCCGCAACATGACCCCCGATCTAGCGGGTCCCAATCGGGGAAGCATAGAATTTGAAATGTTTAAAAAAATTGTTTATTTTGACTATTATCAAAATATAATAATATTAAAATACATAAAACATATTTGTGTAAATTCCCTCTGAGTGTCAAGTTGATGATAACATTTAATAATATCTATTATAGGTGATTGTTTTGTTTTGACTCTTTATCAAAACATAACAATATTATAATAATTATATTTTAATAATATTAAAATAATTGTAATAATTAACACTTCATAAATAAATGCTCCACTTAATATTTTTTGTCTCAACATAAATAAACAAGGCCCCTTAACCACTTTTGCATCCGGGCCCCCAAGTACCTTTGCACAGCCCTGATGGAGGGTCAGCTCTATAATTCTATTTGGAAACTTGTTGAATATTTTCAAATGTAAATTTTCGCTTTGGTTATTTATTTTATTTCTTGGGACGTCTAATTGCCAATGAAAGTCCTTTCTGGTTCTGTAACAACATAGCTAACATATGTTGCGTTTATATATTATTATTTACTCCTCCAGTATTATAATCTGCTTAAATATAACTTCTGAAGCACATAAAACACTGTGTTTTTGGAGTCACAGACTGAACAAAGAGGCAGTGCCCCATGTTTGCATTATTTAAATTGTGCAACCATAATTGAAATGGTCATGAATGTTAGCTTAGATAGATAGGGGTGCTTAACCATTCATGTTATTGATGCAGGATTAGGCTAACTCCACAGCTGAATGAAAATTACTATCTCATTACAATATTGTTTGTGAAATTTATAGGCTCTAAGATACTTTCCGATATCGTTTTTAGAGCACTAAACTTGAATAGAGTGGAATAAAACTTGGGATTTAGAGCTCTAGGAACACAAACGTTACTCTAATAGATTTTGGGTAAGTTCCATTCAGGAATTCTGATTCCATTAGCGGTTCTTATATTTATTTGATATGATAATGGGTTTGGAATATTTTTGATTTGCATTAAAAAAATGTTTATCAACAAAATATGGACTCGAGATTCAAATCAATTTCAACTTAACGTCATATTATTGCTGCTATTACAAAGAAAAATTAAATATCTCTCGAATTATCTTAAAACTTATTTTTTAATCTAAAAAATAAATTAATTAATTAACTTGACAGCTCATAATATCGCTGTGCGCTATATTAGAATAATAACGTTTAGCATTTGTTAAACAATCTTGGTAACAATGTAACAAGTAGTGAAATCTCATATTTTTCGAATTATAACTGATATAACAATGATTTAGTAAACTGTGTGGCAACATGCATTACCCAAGTTTGATATTATTTTTGGTAATAATATAATTGTTACTATTGGTAGAAAAATAGTTTATCATAGGAATGTAAGATAGGTAATTTATGTATAGCGTGAAATACGTTAAGTAGCAACCTTACTGAATGAAATGTGTATGAATGTTCATGTTTTAAAGCTATTGGTTTTACAGTCACGATATTGATGTGGCGTAAAATTATAAATTAGCTACTCTAATAGAAAAATATTTTTGATTAGGTTAGATTTGTCATACGTACCGAATGTACGGGATTGTCCTGCAAAGTTACCTGTTGCGCATTTAACATTACCTGATGTGGGTTCATTTAGTTGAACATTACAGGCATCGGTAGAGATCTATTCCTACATTTAAATATACCTATACGCACGGTTACGACGGTAGTTTTTTAGGCGCTGAAGTTGATAAGTTTATCCCGGACTATCAAGTTCCATTAAATATTTAATGTACATACATGGTTTTTATTTCTCGCAATTAAGTCTTCCAATTTCCTTAGCTCACAAGCATTACTTTCGAAAACTTCCAACTATCGGACCTTATTTATCACAAGTAAAAAAATGAGACTCCTGTATTTTCAAATCGAATTCGGTAAATCTAGATTAGGACGTTCAAGTCAATAAACAATGTGTGCAATGTCCTTAAAATCGTTTTTTATTGTTTTAATTGGTACGTTATTGTTTGTTGAATGGTTATTTTATTTTATGTAATGTGTTGACTATTAAAACAAGTTACTAAATATACACTTAAAGAGGTTTTTGTTAATGATACAGCCTAGTTTTCACTTTACAATACATCACAAGGTATAAATTCCTATTTTTATCCTGTTGGACGTAAGTTTTATTGATTTTCATTGATATACATATGTTCAATTGTAAGGATTTTAGGATTTGTATAGGTATGTAGTTAGTTGAAAATTCAATAAATGGAAATAAAATCAATAGAATATATAGTATACTCCATAAGATTAGCAAAGTTATGTTATTATTTATTTATTTAAATGATACTGAAAATTTAATAATATAAAAGTAATCATTTTCCTTTAGAGACATTCCACACCTCTGAGAAATGAAAAAAAGCCAGGCAACAGGTGGTTGCTTTGAGGATGCATTGCTTAGGAACTACTATACCGGGTAATTTCATTTATTATTTTAACAGGCCATTGATGAGTAAACTTAAAGATTTTGCTTCAACAGTATTTATTTTTGAAATGGAAAAATCCATTATAAAATTTGGCTGCAAAACCTTCAATGCTTGTTGTGTGTGCAACTTATTAAGTTCTTTCTAAAAACCTGAGTAAGTTGTATATTTTTTCATTTCTTTCTCAACTGCTTTTTATTTTTATTCACTTGGTTCTCTAAGCATAACAAATTGTGGCAAATGCGTAAGATGACTTTCCATATAAAGTCAGTGCTATAGTCTTTTCAAAATCAATTCTTAATAAAATGAGATGGAATATCTCTTCATAACCATTAAGAAAGTAACAAGTAGATATTCTATCATAGCCACTTAATTGGTTATGTAATTATACTTTCCTTTATTGAAATTATGATTTTACATTATATTTTTTATTTAAAAGAATTTCATCAATATCAATCTAGTCTAATTAAAATTCATGCATGCTCAGAGAGTCAGACATAACGATTGTATGCTAGATTCTTGGAATGCCATATTTACCTGATTATAAGGTGAGATTTTTTCCATATTAATATAAGAAAAACCATAAGTCATCCTATATTTGTATAATATGAATAAGTACTGCATGGATCATTGGTCATGTATCAAGGTGCCGCAGCATGAAAATTATGCATTACTGTTGTCAATGTATGGTATTTTTAAAGATTGAAAGAAAACCTGAATGAACCATATAACAGGAAATTATTTTGTGATAGCCATTGCAAGCACTAGTTTGGATTGTGATTTGAATCTGAAAACAAGAGGAAGATTGTCGCATCAGAAAAAACTTACCCATTACATTATGATCTTTTGTAGTTGTTTTCTGAAAAAATTACGTTCTATGTGAAAATTTTAAGGAAAATAAATAATTGGTCTATTTAACAGCTTATAACTGTTATACATCAGTAGTTAGCAAATTATGCTTGAAAGCCCATGCTTTAACTTCACTAAAATGATAACCATGATTAAGCAATAAGAAAAATGCAATTTTTTTATGTGGTTTTTTAAATTGTTTATAAATCGAATGCCATTAAAATATTTAATCTAGTCAAACCTAAAATTACTTCTCATTTTAAAATACCAACAGTTATCTAATTTTGTAGGGTACAGATGAATATTAGTAGACTATTACAGATAAATGGAATATGACTGACAAGGAGAAAGGTAAATATAATCTTCTGTACATGGTGGTTTATGTTAGGTGTTCCTGGGGCAATAGCTATGATGTTGTAACTTTTAGAATGTTTGCATTTAATTAGGCAAAATATTACTAATTAAGGATTCATAACAACATATAAAACAAAATTTGCCTAATATCTGCCACACAGCAATGAAATCGGTCTGGTAGTAGAGAGATGTTTTTACTTACATGGATTCCTTGCATAATGTTATCTTCTATGACTGTTCAAATAGAATTCAGTTGCATTGGTGGACTAAAATGACTTCAATGGGCAAAACATTATGCTGCACAAGTCAGAAATGAATTTTCCAAGAATATTCAAAATTGTCGTTATCTATTATAAAATATTTTCTCTCCCTATTATTTGAGGATGGATGTGTGCATGTCATGGTAGGAAGAGAGTTGAGAGGTGAGACTTGCACTAGTTAATGTGCACTCAAACTACATGCTTTGTGAAGCTAGAAATTGATGGAATGAAGTGATCTTAAGATCATATACCGACAGGCATAAGCTGTAAAGTTGGGAATATTATTGTCACAAGAAAAAATTCTGCTACGATCAGGAATCAAACCTGGGTCTTCCACTTCCACAAAACTATTGTGGCAAATTAATTTTCCTATTTCTGAATGCGTGTTTTTTCTTGGTCGGGTCAGGGCTAGCCAAGCTAGTATCAACCAGCCTCATTGGACGTCTTCCAACAGATACATCAAAGAAAACCCTTTCCTCTCAAATGGTGAGATTGCCAAGCCAGAAATTGATGGAATGATGTAATCTTAAGAGCTTATTCTGACAGGTATAAGCTGAAAGGTTGGGAATCACATCATTTCATCATTTTATAGCTTGGCAATCTCACCATTTGAGAGAGAGGGGTTTTCTTTGACGTATCTGTTGGAGGACGTCCATTGGGGCTGGTTGATTCTAACTTGGCTAGCCCTGACCCAACTAAGAAAAACATTCACATTCAGAAATGGGAAAATTAATCTGCTATGATAGTTCAGTGGTAGAATATTTGCCATGCAAGTGGAAGACTTGGGTTTGATTCCTGGTCAAAGCAGAATTTTTTCTCATTTCAAAATATTCCCTCTATGCTTTGTGGTTAAGGCATTGTAACATTGTGAATGAATGTATATCATGCTATGAAAAAAGGGGAAGGGTTTAAAAGGTGAGAATTAGATAAAGAATGATGGTGAATGCTTGCGCATACAGATAACTATATATTGGCAGTTGTTATGTTATAATAGTCAAGGGAGGCAGTTCTGGGACAGAATAGACTGGATGTGCCCACATTGAGAATTTGTATTTCAAAGCGTAGCATGGGGTTGGATGCTGAAGGAATCGGGCAGAACCCCTAGTATATTTAACACTAGCCAAAATTATAAAATTAATTATTAATAAAAATATTAAAATTAATTTTTTTTAATGGCATTCCTCAGACCCCTGCTATCAGACCCTGTTTGTTTAAATTGTCTACCATTGGCAATTCAAGCTTGATTTTTTGCAATTTCATTTCCCCAGATGAATTTAGATTCACTTTCTAGAGCCACACTATCCTTGGCAAACCTTTCATCAACATTAAAGTACATTGAATTATATTCAAAAGTGGTGTGTATAACCTAACTCGTTATGATTTTAACACTTCAGAAATTTCCCAAGGGGAGAGGAGACAATTGCCTCAATCACTCCTCCCCACTTGAATCTGCCAGTCAACAACCCTTTATTCTGAAAACCAAACCCCTGCCCAAATCTTTGTTTTTCTTGTCCTCTGCACCTAATCTACAGTGCTGAATAAGGAATTTTGCACAGAAGGAGTCTAAGAAGGCATCCAATGGATGATAATGGGACATTCAAGGGAAGGACCATTGCCGTATTGTCCTCTGCTTGTTTCTGCTGCTGTAACACTGTATAAAAGGCAAACTGGCATTTTATTTCTAAATAAGAGCTAATGGATATCAGAAAAGTTTTATCAATGGGTCTAATGATTCCCATTTTTCCAACTGCTTCAGTTTAGCTAAACATTTCCGATTTCTCATCCTACCCTCCATGTTAGGCTTGGAAACCTAAAATTAGATCAATTTGAACAAATTGGAATGTTATTCAACCAGCAAAGCCTCCAACCCCCAGGAGTGCGCCTATCTGGAGTGCAGTGGGTGCAATGCTCCCGGGCACCGACTTACCAGGGTGCCTTCCCATTAAGGTATTTGTATCTATATATAGTTGCAGTTCAAGTTGTGCATTCTGTTTGGGAATGTTTCATCCTTGGTCAGAGTGAAAAGGAAAAGTGGGAAATACTAAAATGAAATGAAATTTTCCATGCAAAATTTTTCCGATCCCTTGCGATATGCGGTCGCATGAATTGCTTTATCTTATGTACCCTTTGTTGTAAAAAAATTTGAATAATTCGGTCATTTATCATGAATATATCCTAAAGTGGGACAATTTTGCATCCCTCAAAATTTTTGGGGGGCCGCAGGACATGCTGCTCAATTGCGGCTATGTCCCGCCGAAATCAGGAAAATTCTATAACAGAGAATCGTAGTTCCTTGTTTTTAACAGTATTTATTTACATGTATAAATGTAAAAAGGAGTTAAAGTGCCAAATATTGGAAATGGAGGTTGTACACTCAAGATGGAGTTATAAATGAATTCGTAGCCTATAGAAAGCATGAATTGACATAAATCAGTGTTTTTGGGATTGGTTTCATAAGTGACAGTAATACCTTTGATACTTAACATTTGTTATATTTTGACAGTGAAGCATATTATATGCATACCATGACTATGGTTACCAGACATCTGGTTTTTCCCAGACATGTCCAGGAGGGATTTTAACACCTGTCTGGAATTTGATTATTTCATTCTATTGTACGTTTTAAAAATGTTATTGACGTTAATTTTTGGGAAATATTTTTAGAATTGGTAGTAACATTCAAGAATTTTTCTACACAATTTGGGTCGGTATTACAGTTTGTGATGTTAACGTTTTATCCACAATTATATTGTGAGATGTTAAATATCATTTTTGACACTTCACTCGATCATTTGCATTAAATTTGTAAATAAGTCATCCCGCAAACCGCAGTAATAATATCATATGTCATATTATTATTTTTTAATAATTAGTTTAACATTTATTTCAATGGTAATTGGTAAACTTAGGTTTAGAGTTTATATTTTTGTATATATATTGTTCAAGATATGTATAAAAAGTTCTATATTCCTATATGTTATTTACATGTTTACTCTGCATCATCAGAATTATTATGTTTGGATAACAAGTCATAGTAATTAATATAATTTTAAGTATCATTGCATTTTATGAGTTTTATGCATAAATGTTTAAGTAATAAAACATTTACATTCTACAATTTATTTTAATAACGTTTAATTGTATTTTATTGATATAACACCACAGTACATTTGTTTGCACTTAAAATGTTAAATTTTAAAAGACTGGGTTTTGTCCAGATTTTTGTGTTTTGTCATCCGGGGAGTACGATTCAAGATATGGTAACCCTAACAATGACACTTAAGAGGTAACACTCACTATCCTAAGGTGTTCGCATCTCAAAACGCAAAATTATAATGTGTAAATGAAGCAATTGATGATATGATGAGTCATTCATTCACCCACCACCACTACATCTACACACACACTAATTCTACATGCCATTCAGACACCCTTCACCGACACACTCGCGCGCGCGCATCCAAACACTCCCACCACAATCTCTCCTTCACACACTATCATACAAAATGCATTCACGCAACAAATGTCCCTATTCCCTCAAATTCCCGCCTATCAGTTCCTACGTATGCAGCTCCTAATTTCGCATCACTTTTCACCCGCTTCACTTTTCACACTCACTCACTCACTTCACTCGAGTAGCAGAGGTGACCCTGTAAAAATAAAAAAAATCATTTTTCTGAAGAAACATTTTTCATATTAAATTTCCGAATAAATGCATCACCAGGCCTCGATATTGCAATTACTGCAACCTTTGTCATGACGTTAAATCGCGCTGTTTTCCTTTACGTGATAGATTCTATCAGGTAAAGGAAAACTATTGGATATAAGATTCTGTCTGCGTTACAATTCCTAAATGTGAAATGGCACAATGGAATGATTCTTCAAAAATCGAATCCAGCAACGGTTTTTCGAGAAAATACGTCCGCTTCAAAGGACACTTGCAAATATGACACAACTATGGAACATTGCAAAAATTTACTAGATCATCTAAATGAATAAATCGGCGAATGCTATTACAAGTGAATTCGATATTTATGCACGCTTGGAACACCATTCCACTCTAAACGATCAAGCAGTTACTTTTTGAAGGCTGTCATACGTTACAAGAATTACTATCGAATCAAGCTTAGACCTCGATTCTATTTTTTTGGAGGAGCAGGTATAAACGCGCATTGGTTGTAGCACATATCGCAGAAAAGAGTAATCTCCATGAGCTATTCAACATCTCTCTCAGGCTTCTCTGCTATTTTTATATAAATATTTGAAACCGATTTAAATGTGACTTATTTACTATGAAATGACCTGTTGATTGTCACGGATTTTGCAAAACAGTTTCGGAGGAAAGAAGCAATCGGCTAACATCCGATAATGAGAAGTTGGTTTCACTTGGTCAAATAAAGTCGATTGTTGAAGATATGGTCAGCGTAAAAATGCCGTAAATTGATGCAGTGATCAAGGGATCCCTATGCGACAGGTATAAACTCGAATTCTGAGAATGACTGAAATAAAGAGAAAAATTCTGCTATGACCGGGAATCGAACCCGGGTCTTCAACTTTCCTGGAGGATATTCTACCATTAAACTATCGTTCTCCGGTTTCAGAACTCGGGGAGGGGGAATTAGTCTATTACGATAGTTCAGTGGTTCGATTCCTGGTCATAGCGGAATTTTTCACCCAATTTCAAATTATTGAAATCACGAGCACCGTTTAAGCATTCCATGCGATTTCCGATCGAAGTTATTGGCTGCGTCAACGAGCGCAGAGAAAGAGGTGAAGAAGAAGAGGTGAAATAAAATGAACGAGTTGCTATGATAGAAAAACATGCCAACTATACAAGGGCTAAATAATACCAACCACTTAGGTGAAGATTAGACCAATATTATTATTAGGCTAATAATAGCAATAATAATCGCAATTTCACGCTCAAATCTTTTGCTTAAATCACTCGCAACTTGTGATCATACAAACTAATTGGATTGCCAACTCGGACTAAATATTTATCCGAGGATTCCAATAAAAATTACGAAAATAAAAATTGTTTTTGTTCTCAATATTGCTGTAATACGTACTTATATTTTAACAAATCATTGAACATAATGCCGAACCAACAACATACTATTTTTGATGATGCACACTTTTCATTCGTTACCATAAAATATTAAATGGAATAAATTTTAGTTCTATTGCTATCATAATTTCTTTCCAGGTATGTAAATTTTGTAAAATCATACCTATTCCTTTCAAAATTCGCTATAATGAACAATTATTTGAGTGCCTGCATACGTCTGAATGTTATCCATTACCAAAATTACGTAAAGTTAGTAATTTTTAGTAATTAAATATTCCTTAAATACAACCAGGAGTCTGAAGATTATATCGCAAACCCTAAACCTTTACAGCTGCCAAGAATACAGGGCGTAATCATGTCTGCCTAAAAGTACTTATTACGTGATGTCTGCGAAATCTAACGTGAAGTAACATGCAAATGTTAAATAAGGAAAAGCGAGCTTACCTTCCTCGCCGTTGTCTAGAGGGTCTCCTCCTCATGAAGGCTGCGTAGACTCCCATGCCGTTGATGTTGATCTGCAGTTAAGAGAGATCGCTCAATTACCAATAAATATTTTACAATTACCTGACACGGTAATGGGTTCGAACATAAGATCCAAATATATTAATAATTTTCCTTATTGCGGAGAATTAGCCTCATTCTATACAACCACAAAGAAAATTTAATTATCAATTGATTGTTATTAATAAACTAGTGGAATTGCCCGTCAAAAAATACGGGTGTACACAAAATGAAGTATTAAATTAAAATCAAAACACTTCAAGATGTATGCCTTACCTATGCGTTAATTCAAAATAGCAACGTAAATAACCAAACCCATGGCTCATTCTCAACATTTATCGAATCTTGCAAAATATATGCAATTTTATATTTATTGTTGCAGAACCTCGATAATTACCTCCAGAAGGAGAGGGGGAGTCCACACTCGCATTCGCCGCCCTGTCATGGAAAAGCAATAATGCTCTGCAAAATAACAAAAAATCAATTAAAACGAAGGACTACACAAAATTTGAAGTACAGCATAGCAGCATATTTACTCGAGCATGATGAATGGTGTCCGATATGCGTCTTCATTCTTCGCGGACGATGCACTCGGCAAAAAAGCACGGTCGAATTCCAGCGGTACCTGTCGACGCTTTTCGTTTTTGGGGAAAAGGCATTAGCAGTACATTTCGAAATTAGATTTTGCAATTATGAAAGCAAACAAACAAAAATACAATAAAGAATATACGGAGGAGTGTCAATCGCCTAAAATATCGATCGTGTGTAAATACGTATGGAAAGGTGAATCTTGCATTCGGATTTTGTGTGTGGACAGGGTGGAAACCTTAAGGGAGGGAGGGGGGGGGATTTTTGAAGTTTCAGCGAGCTCGCTAAGCCACGGCCGGGCGTATATTGGAAAGTGCAAAGACAAACAAAAACACAAAACACAGCGAAAATAGGACCAAAATTATAGATATGTACACCCCCTAATACGCTTCGAATGGTGCATCATGAAGCGTGGTTTTCAATACGCTTTGTGTAGGGGACAATGAAAGGACAGCAAATGTATCGACAAATGTACATATGTATATATAACGTCATTGGTATGCAAATGGGATCTCAGTGTAAACATAAGCATACAAGGTAAAACATACGACTTGAAATACACATAGGTATATGTATGTATAAATCCATAAGTATATAAATGTGATCGCAGTGTAAACATAAGCATACAAGGTAAAACATATCGACTTGAAATACACGTCTATATATAATTCCATAAGTTATATAAATGGGATCGCAGTGTAAACATAAGTAAACAAGGTAAAACATATCGACATTAAATACACATATGTATATAAATAGGATCGCAGTGTAAACGCAAGCAAACAAGGAAAAAGTCAATTAGGCAAATTGTATGACGGGTAGATAATTGGGTGTGGTGGAGGGCGAAACAAGAAAAACACAGATGGATAATTTCCTAGAATGGGAGAAAGATAAATTTCATATTTTGCAGTCAAGTAAAAAATGCAATGGAATGATATTCAAACCCAATCGGCAATGCCTAAGAAACTTGTTGGCATTTCTTGTAATGCGTGCCATGTTCTCCTCTTCTTTAAAGCTCTCCACTTGATGATTGCGTAGAATAAGCATCACCTGAAATCAACATAAATACAACATTATAAGAAAGAAGAAAATTTGAATAGAGTAGTTTATCAACTACTTCAACTTTCCGTCAGGTTCAACATTTTAATGTTAATAAATGACATTTTCACACCGCATGTTTAATTTTGAAATTCGCCCACGCGTAAATAACAAGCGATTTAAGAACATAAAAAACACCCAAGTATCGCTTTCCCACTTAGGACATTGGAAAGTTTCGAGTATGAAGCAGTTCCTAAAAAAGTAGGCGAAGACAATGATCAGGTAAGATGCAAAACCTAATCCATCCTTTTCTGAATCAATCGTATCAACGTTTGGGAATCATCCTTTAACATTTCTGATAAATGCCCTTTCGCTCGCTCCAAGGCAAATGCCTGATGTGTTCGAGCACGGTCAAAATTCTCCACACGTTAAAAAAAGCTAAAGGTAATGATATTCTACAGCAAAGTGAAGTAACTCTGATTATTGTATTAAGAAGAAAGCCCGAACCTTAACCACGAAAGAGTAGCTAATGAACACGGATCCTGAATTTAAGGAGAATACAGGTTCTCACTGAGATTGTGTACGGTGTTGAAATGCGTAGCAACGTAGGCCGAAAAACTACGACACCACAATCGAAAATCAAGTCACGCGATCGTAACCAGACTAGTACCCCTACGGGTAACTAAGGCTGCAACTAAGAAAAAAGGACAACACAAAATTGATTTTAATAAACATAATTTATATAGGTAATATCTATGCATATAATATGTATTTTCCATATGATGCAATTCATTGTCTATAATTTAGCTATATTAGCAACAATAGGGGATCCCTTGGTGATAATAGTTTTTCATATAAAAGAATGTAAAATTTTCGTAAAAAACAAATTTATGCCACAAATCGACGCTTATTTCAAAATCAACGGTAGGAAATGGAATTTCTATCCTATCGGGGTGGTACGTTATTTTCAGCAATTTTAAAGAGAAAATAATAATAAGTGTCTTAGGCCCCCTTATTCTTAATATACGTAAGTATATAGTAGTAGCTCGTAAAATCAGAATTTTCGAAGAGGACACTGTCGTAACTAGAGATATAAAGAGCCGGGGTGACCATAAATCGCTGAAGGAAGGTTTGAAAGCTATTTCCGCCTGGTGCAAGGAATGGCAAATTGAAATTAATTACCGTAAATGTTTCGCCGTAACATATGGAAAGGCAATTTCTATCTTTCCTTATTGAACAATATTTGATTAAAACAATGCCTTAACTTTGCAATTTTAATAATATTATACTTTATCCAATGTAAGGCATTAATTCCACACATTGTTGTCAAATTTGAAGTTGTAGCACATCTAGATGTGAAATAATATTGATTTAATTGTTTAAAATTTTAAAGTTTAATACGGTCGTAATAACACTTTGTTGGAGAGTTTCAAATGTTTGTTAGTTTCAATGCACTAAGCTCTACATAACTTTAAAATTTCACCTTCCTAGCTTGCCCCTAAGTACTTAAACATTTATCTATTAGTTTAAACTTGAAGAATTTTTAACAGCCAAAGAAATTAAAATATAAAAATTTCTATAATTTTTTATTTCGTTGTTTTTTTTTACAAATTCTACCGGTAAAAAAATTTCAGCATCGTAGCACATTCGGAATTACATAAACCTCAAAAATATGTTTCAACAATTGCGAATTTTTATCGGTCGAATTTTTTAACTTTTCAAAATTTCCGTTTTTTCTATGTATAATTTGCTACAAAATGATTTAAAAAACTCGAACCTACACCTTTCCAAGATAAAAATTATTAAACCTTAATGTTCAAATGGGGTTTAAACAACCCCTAAAAATTAACAATTTTGAAATTTTCGATTTTTATAGTTGGTTAGGAGATAAATTCTATAATCCTGCAAAATTTCAGCTTCCTAAAGCTATTAGATTGGTCTACACACTGGAATAACTTTTTCCCATGCTAACTTATGGGAGATATTCCGGGGTATCTGGAGTCGAACTCAGCTCACTGTAAGCAAAAGTAACATTAATTCCTAATAGATATTGCGGCCATCTAGCGAGACTGAAAATTTCAATTTTATAGCTTGCGGGCAAGTGCCCGAAATTAATTTACAAAAATGGCGCAATGCTTTTCTAATGGGAAAAACGCAACTTTCGGAATTTCTGGAGTCGAACCCATGTCATTTAGGTGCGAAGTCTCATTTTATCTGTAGGTTTCTCCATCATTTCTACAAAAACTGAAACTTTCAGCTTTTGTAGTTTGGGCTGGACATTAGTCCTATATGTTATACGTTCTCCTCTGTAAGAAACATCTATATATAATGATGTGTGTGTGTATATATATATATATATATATATATATATATATGGATGTCAACAAGCTGAAGAAGGAGTAGTTCCGAAAGCTTTACGTTTGTGATGTTTCTGTGTTTTTGTGTTATTTTACGTGTGTCGCTTCGACATCCCCGGGGCCTCGCCAACCTGAAGTCGTCTGATTGGTGAGTGCTCACTGGGTTTCCTCATCCCAACACCTTGTTGACATCCATATATTCATTTTACCTTTCCTTTTCCGTAAGTTGTTATATATATATATATATATATATATATATATATATATATATATATATATATATATATATATATATATGCGTGTTTGGTCGACTGTGTACGCTTATAAAAGAAAAACGTTTATAAATCAGAGTTAACTGTAGTTTAGCGTATATTTTAATGCCGCTGGACGATATGTAATTTTTTGGGTACATATGGCTAAATTAGTATTATTTGTGACATCAGGCTGTACGATTGGATGGATTTGAATAAAAATAGCCATAGCCATTTTTGAGTAAAACAATTTTTATTACAAAATATCCAAGAATGAAGTACCTTTAATTGTTGCGCAATAGCGTTCTTCTCTTCAGTGTCTATTATGAATGATATCCACAAATATGAGATATCATTCGATTTAGTTTAACCGTAACCTTTAGTAAGATTTTGAGTGAATCGCGGCGAAGGCGTGACGTCATAGAGCTTTGGTAAGGTAGCTTAGCATAGATTTTAATGTCACTGGAAGCCATATAGTGATTTTTAGATATACGTATATATGGCTTATGTAATATTATTTGTGACATCAGGTTCTACGATTGGATTGATTTTAATCAAATTCTCTGGAACCATTTTTTGGGTAAATTCAATTTTTGTAAAAATCGCTAAGAATAAACTACCCTTTATTTTGGTGCAATATCATTTTCATGAAACGATGTGCAAAAGATGATATATTGCGTAACTACGAGATATCATTCGATTTTATGTACGCGTTTGGGCCCTAGAACCGTGAAGAGACAGACAGACTGACTGACAGACAGACAGATGGCATCGCAAAAACCACTTTTATGGACTCTGGGATACCTAAAACGTGTATTTCCATCAAAATCTTGAAGTAGAATGTTTTCACGTTCCTTTACAATATTTTCTCTATATTTAGGGTCACGCCTACCCAGGTTGCAGTGGGTGCAATGCACCTGGGTGCCAACTTGACGTGGCAACTTCCCATTAAGGTATTTAATTCGAGTTGTGCATTCTGATTGGGAATATTTTCTCCTTGGTCAAAGTGAAAAGGAAAAGTGGGAGATACTAAAATGACACGAAATTTTCCATGCAAAATTTTTCCGATCCCTTGTGATATGCAGTCACATGACTCAAGGATGCTAGAACATGTATCAGTGGCAACCGAAAATGGGTTCACCGTAGGAGTAGCCGGGTAGCAAGGAGCTCCAGCTAATGCGGCAATCCTTTCGTAAAGTATTATCAAGGCCTGCCCGAGGAGGCAAGCCAAGTGGTTGCTCGGGGCACCAAAGTATTGGGGGCACTAAATCAATCATCTATGTATATCTTACTTGCAAGTGAATACATTTTGGAAACAAATTTACATCACGGGATAGGCGAAAATGTACTATTTCCTTTTATTATCAATTATTTTACAGAGCAATGGATAAATGAGCAAGTTCTTCTAAAAATATCTATACAAACATTTTCGGACGGGAGCACTTTCTCATCCGGGGCATCAAACTACCTTGATCCACCCCTGCGTACCATCGACCTTTACCATAAATCTTTTCGCTGGAAGAATACCAGATGTCTACCATTTTTTAAATTCTTCCTCTTACTGAGTATTGGAAATACCAAATCTGTTTTAAATTTAAATATAGGTTGAATACACAGCTAAATCTGTCATAATTGTAACATCTTAACAATTTTAACTATTAACCCTATTGAATGTTCACTCATTTTTGAAGAGTGAGTTTACAGTAATGTACTCCTGTATTCAGTCCTATCGAGTCCACATAAATTTATTGATTTATATACACAAGATAACTTTTGAATATGAAAGGATTCATTTATTTAGAAGAACGAGGATCGGCAGATTGGCAGGGCGATCATTTTGTCGTAAGCCCGGTGCCAGTGTTTTTGTATTTTCACAATTCTTTATTTGTTAATTATATCCTTATAGAAGATAATCTATACTAGTTTTACTAGTGAAAATTATTCTTATCAACAAATTTCCAAATAAGTGTGTGTATATATAGGGTTATGTTTGGTTTCTCACTTATTTGTACATCATATAGATCTGTGATGGTTTGCTAATAATACTCAGAAACTTATAAAAGTTCGAGAGGTTGGTCGAAAATATCTTTAAGGGTGGATTGCTAAATAAGATTTGATATATGTTTTGGTATGTATTATTAAAAGGTGGGGAAAGAGTAAAGTGTTTTGGTAGGAGCGCAAATTTGAGGATTGTTCTAAACAGTTTAAAAAAATACTTTGATAAAATTCAATAAATAAAATAAAATGTGATGAATGTTTAAGTTCTATTCAACAACTAGAAAATTAATCAAGATCTTTTATGACCAAAAACAAAATAAAGTACAATTTCTATGAATGGGTATATTTGAAATATGATCGAAAAACCGATAAAATCTAGTAAATGGAATTTTTCATATATAATGCAAATCATTAGTTTTATTTTTTTGTCTTATTAACCATCTTAGTCTTACAATTTTTTGTTTTATAGCTACATTTATATTAATTTATTTATACATTTATCTATACTATTCTTTATTAAAATAATCATTTTATTTTATTATTAAACTAGAGTTTTAGTAATGTCAAACACCGAAACACAAAATTAATATAACATGATATTCCATGAATTTTGCCGTATGCCATATTTCAGTGATCATACGTAGATGTACCGAATTAAAATTCCATAACAATTTCTCCAAATAACAATTGAATTATTGACATCTACTTCTTCATTGGATTTTTAAATATCTTAAAATGAAAATATGAAGTCGAGACATCTATGTAAGAATGCATAAATAATTGAAGTTTTGTTTTCTTATAGTTGAAATAAATATCACATCTAATTAGGCATGTAAATTGACAAAATAACCCAAAAATATTGGAATTTTTTATTGTTCATTAAGGTAACAGGAGTATTGACTTTTAATCAAATGTGCGGTGAATTTTATAAGTTTTTTCAAGCAGATATTATATTATATGTTTATCTTTATATTTATGCAACGAATTATTTCAATCAGTTTGTTCTGGGATACATCTACAGAAATCCATCAGCTTGTCTGCTCTATCGATGAAAAAAGTCATATTTGGTCATATCACAAAACTTTGCTAGCAGGAGGGCGCCAAAGAGATATCTTGCACCCGGGCGCCAGACACCCTAGGCGTGGCCCTGATAACCTCTACCTCAAATTAATCATTTTATCATTATTCTAAAAGTAATTCAAATACTAAAAATCTTTCCCTAGGAATATTAGAGCTTACAGTAATACATTTTAATTTCTCTGCTATTAGAAAGTTTCCCCTGGCTACAGCATGTCTAAATTTTCATGTCATTTCTAATAAATTGTGAATAGTGCTGTATGAATGGTTACTAAAAGTCACATGAGAAAAGGTACAGCTGAAAGTGGAAGTTTAGGCATGCATAATTAAACATAGTTAAACATACATCTTGTGGCCTGAAATAAAACTGCTGCCGCTGCAGATCAAGAAAGTTAAAAATCATACAATAATGATGATAATAATATTATTATAAATTCATATAATGTATCATTATACTTTGTTTTTACTTTCTCAAATATCAAGTATATTGAGAAAATATTGTGACTGTGAAAAAAATTTGATGAATATGTACGTTTTAGGTGCCCATGTGTCTGATAGTGTTCTTTCTTGGCAATTAAAACTCTTTTATCTGTGTGCTGTTCAAGTGGCTAAACAGATTCATAGAATCTGGAGAAATCTCATTAGCATAGGATATCACCCAGAATAGAAATCTTGTTGAGATGAACGATATTATGCAATAATGGAGGAGATTTTATTCTAGTGAATTTTAACTGTATTTCAGTTTACTCAAAAATGGCTCAAGGATATTGTTTGAAACGCATACATATATAGCGGGCTTGATGTCATTAACAACAGTACATATGCCATTTGTATCAAAACATGAGATTATAATATATTGAGTTTTATGCTCAGCTACCATAAGGCTGTCCTTTTTAATAATCTATGACATTATTGTGTGGACTAAAAGCATACAGATGTGGGAATAGTTGTGTAATGTATGTTCCTCTTATCTTTTGCATGCTGCATATGCTTGGTTCTCTGATATCTTAGCATCTGGAGCAAGCCTATTGAAAAGGCATCAAAATTGTATAATTTGAAATGTTTAACAGTTATAAGCAAAAATATAGATTCGAAATTTCTTTTAGAAAGGAGAAAAATTTTATGTACCAAGTTTCACTTGAATATTCACCAAATGTCTTTCCTAATCATTGTATAAATTTATTTCACTATTTCCACTACAAAATATATTTCATTTCTCTGTTCCACCTGCAATACCTTTAAGCCAGTTGCTTTTAGATTGGGATGAAAAACATGCACAACTAGGGAATTTTCACAATGTGAAATGTTTATAAAAACATTCCCTAGGATGATGTCTAATAAATATCAAAAAGGAAAGCTTTACCAACATTATTCACAAAGTAGAAAATAGATTATTTGTTACAAGGCCAAGTTTGTAATTTTTAAATTACTGGCTGACTCTGCATCCTCATAAATAATGTTAAGCCATGAAGGTTGTATGCTAAAAGATAAATAACATAGTCCAAACAAGATGATCCAAACAGAACTTATGATGCCAACTTTCCATTTAATCATTTATTTAATACTTATATTGGCTTTAATAGCTTTAAAATCATCGCAGATATGTAGCTCTTTGTGTTCCCAAATTTCATAATTTAGCATTATAAAATACTACAAATACATATAAATGGAATATTAAATTGAACACGAGTATTTGTGTGGCAAAAATAATGCATATACGTATTAGAATATACTTAATGGGTCCAACAATAGTTGTTGCAATGGCAACACTCGTATTGAGTGATAACAGGGCATATCCATAGGAGGGTTTTAACCCCCCCCCCCCCCCTCCACCCCTCATGAACATCGTATATTTAGAATATCCTCTGGAAAAGGTATTGATGCCCCAAGATAATTGCAAATGTCGGAACGAGTAAATAAAATTCATTAGTGTTTTACTTGGCATCCTACAAGTTAACTTTCTTTAAAAGATAAGTTATGCGATCAGGGATTCCAAAACTGAAGCAGTCTTGTGAGAAAGGGACCCATGTGCATGGCACTCCTGTAGATGGAGAGGTAGGGTGACCGGAGGAGTGCCTTTCTTGGGCTAAGTGGTCGATTCTATTTGGGCTTTTTTCGGACCTTAAATGTGACCCATGTTATTATTTGCTGAATGTAAACACCTTAGCTCTGCTTGTTGTTTCTCTCTTTATTAATACCTAGCTCTTCATCTTATTTTCCATAAAGGCTTAGGAGAGAAAGAAATGCAATGTGGGTTGGAGGGAAAGGCATTTAGTGGGGAAAAAATGCTTGACACTTCAGTGTCTTCTCACAAAAGAAATTTTGTGCTGTGAGGATGAGCCGAGATAAACGAAGAATTTATTAAAACCACTCCATAAACACAGAACATGAATCAACCTAAGCGAAACATTTGAGTTCATTAAGCATCTGCTGCCCGGCTAGTAAATCAAAGCGCACATATGTTATTTTTGGCTAATCAACCTCTTGGATTATAGAAAATAGAAGCGCAAAAACTAAACATCAAATACAGAGAACTTGGAATAAGCTGTAGGTCTCACATGTTCTGATGCTGCATGTACCCTCACTCCATATAATTCTCAGTCACTTTTCGTCAGTCATTCATTGTTAGTGGTATATATATATATATATATATATATATATATATATATATATATATATATATTAAGGAAAAGGAAAGGTAGTGATTTTTACTTTCTCCATATACCTAGTATTGGGGAAAGTATTGTATTCATGAAAAAAATTGACAGATTTCAACGGAAATACACGTTTTGAGGTCCCCTGAACATTTTGATCATTTTCTCGATGATGTCTGTGTATGTATATGTGGTAACTTTTTTGTGGGTGCTCTAACTCAAAAACTATTAATCAGGTCAACACGAAATTTCATATTTTTATAAAGGCCAGAAGAACTGTTTTTGATAAAAATCAGTCAACCGGAAGTGGGTGTTTACTCTTGTCACATCCTATTTTGAAATATTTGCTTTAATATTTGATAAATGTAAAAAGTGTAATGGAGTAAAAGTTATAAAAAATTTAATTTTCTACAATCTTTGTTTGAAACATTTTTCCATATAATGCATTGTTTAAGAGATATCTTATATTTTTAGCTGCCACCACCACGCCACCTACCGACAACTATTGTTAACAATTGACGCTTAGTTACATCTTAGTAATGCTCCTTTTTCTTTTGTTAATAGTTGGAGCTTTGTGGCTATATCCAATATCAGAAGGCTATGGTTTGAGTTTATTTCTATTCTTTGTAAAGTCTAAAATTTTCTCGCAGTTTCTTAAAATATTTATTATTATGTAACCTATTTGGAATTTTTAGAAATATTTCAGATATGGAGAAAGTCATGTGGTGGCTACATTGTATTTTTTTACATTGTGATAGAAAGAATAGTATGGATTCTTCAAATTTAACTAAGAATGTATCAATATTCTCCAATGGTGATTGGTATGTGGCTAAGAGGAAAATATAGTCTTTACCAATTAAATATTTAGCAGCTGCACTTTCATTGCACTTTTCAGCATTAACAGGCACAAACTTGCATACGATGTTTAGAGAATATGGCAACTCCACCATTTTTTGACAAACTCCTACAGAAATAGGAAACAAGACAGTAACCATTTAAACTAATAGTTTTCATTTTTTCTTCACAAAGCCAATGTTCACTTAGAACTACAATATCTACAGGAAGGGTTGTGAAAAGTACTTCAAGATCATGAGCCTTATTTCTGATGCACTGAATATTAAGGTGGAATATTCTACAAGCAACATCACATAGTTCATGTTCACTGAAAACATCAGCCAACAAAGTTATGACATTAGTACTAGAATGACTAGACTCTAGTCATTTTACTCTAGGTTTTAGAATGTCTGATTGCAAGTGGGTTGCTGGTTTCATTAAGCTATCATTACTTATAACAGATGATTAATGCTTTGCAGGGGAATTTTCATTGCTTTCCAATTCAGTTATGGTATTTGAATTATTCTGAACTAAATTGATTGATTCCACATGGGAATCTTTCGGTAATGCACCCACGCTACTTGCATATACACTGGTTTAGGGGAAATTACTCCATGCCAGGGGCTGAACACTCATGCAATCTCACAGACTCTCTGGGTTTAGGGGAAACTAAAGGAAGTACACATGTTGATTGATTGCTTGTGCGTGTGTGAGAAAAAGGGTCCCTGGCATGGATTAGTTTCCCTGAAACCCAGAGAGTGAGTGAGATTGTGTGAAAGGATCCCTCGCATGGAGTAATTTCCCCTTAACCTGTGCATATGTGAGTACTTTCTTTTATTATTTTTATGGTTATTAGGTTTCCCCATTTTCATTAGTTGTAATTAACCATAGGGCTCTGATATTACTTTTTCTTCAAATTATTTATTTTATATTTTACATCTTCATTCTGTCCTAGCCAATAGAGCTTTATATCAGTAATTTATAATTATGAAAGGTAAAGTGATTTCACATTAATTCCTACATGAAATGGGATTGATTTTAGGTCATATCTTGATGTTTGTGAAATCGAAATAAATAATGATTAATGATATATAAAAGAAAAATATCCCAAAAATTCTGTAAAATGTGGTTTATAAGACAATTATTGAAAGAATAATTTGTCATTATCTGCACATATATCATAAAATATTGCTGTACAAGAATTTAATTCTTTACTTTCAATGCATTATAGATTTTTTGAGCTGGCACAATTTCATTGTTTTGAGTTCTAAGACTGATAAATGTTATGTGGATAATCTACTTCTTTGGTAAATTTGTACTCAGGAGAAATAGTTATGTTATACATATTTCATTCATTATTCACCAGCATGAGTTTTTGTGGTTGTTATGTTGAATGTATACATCCTACAGAGGTTTTAATTGCTTAAAATGCTTAGATTTTAGTCCAGTGCTTCTCTCCTATAAGGGAGGATTTGGTCCTGCCACCCATCCATCTTTGTGTGACATTAATTTGCACAGATAGGACTGATAATAGTATCTGCTTATAATGTTTTGAAATTTTTTTACTACAACAGACTTTAAACATTTTAAAATTTGATGAATTATATTATATGTATATATTATAATTCATTATAAGTATAATATAATTTGAAAAGTCCAGTGATCGGAAACCAGTCATGCCAGAAACATGCTTAAAACAGGTCATACAGGCTGTCACTGTGTGGCTCAAGTATTTTGGAATGAGACAAAAAGCAAAAAAATTGGCTCTTTTACTTTTAAAGGTTGCCGACTCCTGATATAGTCAGTGCGGTCTTTGTGATATTCCTGAAAATCTTTTAGACCCAACATTCGGGAACTGCTGATTTAATCTTTTGAGTCACCAATTATATTCTTTTGGCTAAATAAAGTTTTGCATATTAATGTTATAAAAACTTTAAATGGATTATTTTACAGGTATCTCACCAACCAGGAAATCAGGAATTTATTAAAAAATAATTGAGCTCACATAGGTGGAATCTGTGGCAATTAAACTGGAGGGTAACAATTTCAGTTGGTAAGTTATAGTGGTTATTCACTGATTTTTGTGCATAATCTTTTATGGCAATAGCTTCTATGTTTTCTAGTGAAGAGTTTAAAGCCTGAATGAGCAATATCACAGTGATTGTTTCAGAATGAGCATAGCATTACTTTTGTTTTTGTCTTGTTGGGTAATAGGATGATGAACTCTAAAAATTACATTAGGTTCCATCAAAGTTCTTTCAAACCAATAATTGTTAGATGGACATTTATTTATCCTTCATTCCATTTCCTAATATTTTATTTATTATCCTACATCTCTATCAATGAGAAATGGGAGTTGTTTAAAACTACTCAGGGTGATTTCTGTTGGCAATTTCTATGATAGACACCAACTAAATCTATATGGAAGCTTGTGAAAATGTTCAGGGAGACTGGAAATGTGAATGTTGTGAGTCGTGTTCACTCTTCGACTATTCTGAAGATTGTTTAGCATAGGTTAGTGAGAGCCACCAGATTTGTCGCCGTTAGACTTCTTTCTGTGGGATTTCATCAAAGACAATGCCTACAACAGCAATCAACTCAATCTGGATGAATTGAAAACCAACATATCCCATATCATTTCCAACATCACACACATGCTTCATCGTACTCAGTTATGTATGCAACATGCTGGTGGCCACTTTCAACGTTATTTGTAACAATGAAAGTAATGTCAGACAATAAAGGTCATTATTTCTAAATTTCATGTCTCTAGCACTCTCTTACTCGAAGTTATTAAAATTTTCATCGGTTCTCATTTAAAATGATCACCCTGTATTTCCATTTAATGGCTGATATTTGTGGAAAGGTTTATAATTCCTACATCAGGATTGAGGACAATTGACAATGATAGGACACCTGTGCATGACTTATGCTAGAAACAACCATTCTTCACACAGCCTTTCACTCTTCCTCTTCATCTAAAGTGACCAGATTTCACATCAGCCAAACAGGGACAAACTCTGTTTGCCTCTGGAGTGTAGGCAATTACGGCGGCCCACTATAGTTCAGCTGCTAATTCCGATACATTGAGACGCTGCACACCGTCTTATGGAGGAAAATCCGTATAAATTAAGGGGTCTAAAAATACAAAAAATCTGATGTGGCCACCACACGACTTTCTCCGTACCTGTAATGTTACTAAAAATTCCAAATAGGTTAAATGATAATAAATATTTTAAGGAACTGTGAGAAAAATTCAAAGACATTACAAAGAACTGAAATAAACTCAAACCGTAGCCTTCTGATATGTAGCCACGATATTCCAACAATTAGGAAAATAAAAAGAAGTGTTACTAATACGTAAGCATAAAGTGTTTATATTAGTCGCCGGTAGGTGGTGTGGCGGCAGCTAAATAAATATTTTTAAAAATATCTCTTAAACGATGCATTGTGTGGGAAAATGTTTCAAACAAAGGTCGTAGAAAATTAAATTTCCTACAACTTTTATTCCAAGAAGTTTTTACATATCAAATATTAAAGCAAATATTTCAAAATAACGTTTAAGTGACAAGAGTAAACACCCACTTCTGTTTAACCGATTTTTACCAAAAACTAATCAACTTTTGCGACTTTTATAAAAATGTTAAATATAAAATTTCGCGTTGACCTGATTAATAGTTTTTGTGTTTGAGCACCCACATAATAACTATCACATACACCCAGACATAATCTAGAAAATGGTCAAAATGTGTTCAGGGGACCTCAAAACGTGTATTGCCGTTGAAATCTCGAAATCGATTTTTTTTCATGAAAACAATACCCCTATACTACGTATGGAAAAAGTAATAAAAAGGAGCGTTAATAAGACGTAAGCGTCAAGTGTTTACAATAGTCGCCGATAGGTGGTGTCGTAGTGGCAGCTAAAACCAACGTTTATTCCAATACTTTTTAGGCGTTCTTTACCAGCGAAGCGACAGTAGTAGAACGCCTTATGGGCACGTCTCGTTCGTCTGTCCGTCGTAAGTTTCATTTACTAAACTGACGGATTTTAATTTAATTAAGTAGGAGTGATCCTTATCAAAATTTTTAGCTCAATTGTGATTTTGAACAGCATTCTTCAATTAGAAAATCCACTTTAAATAATTACTTTAATAAACTTATACTCTTATCTCGTTAAATGGCATCCGTCAAGGAACAATTAAAAACCATAAATTCCTCTCCCTAGCTCTGATATGATCTGTAAGGTACAGATTAAAAAATGTATTCGTATAGAGGACTTCATTTACCACAAAGAAGTCTGCGAGGCCACATAATTACGAGTTATAGTTTTGGAGATAGTGATTGTGGAAAATCCCAAGCAAAACATCCTACATTTTGTTTACATCGATGGATAGGACGGTTATCTCAGCAAACAAGAATTAAACATCCGCAAATTTCTCTCTCTAGCTCTTATATGATCTGTAAGGTATAGATTAAAAAATTTATTCGGATAGAGGACTTCATTTACCGCAATAAGGTCCGCGAGGCCACGTAATTACGAGTTATAGTTTCGGAGATAAAAATTCGAGAAAATCCCAAGAAAAACATCGCATATATTCATGATGAGTAAATTCCACAGGGTTGAACCTGACCTCATTATTGATATCGCATATATTGTTTACATCTATGGTTAAGATGGTTCTCTCAGCAAACAACAATTAAATACCATATTTTTCTCTTCCTGGCTCTTATATGATCTGTAAGTTATATATTAAAAAAATATTTGGATATAGGACAACATTTGCCGCAAAACAGTCCGCGAGATTACAATTACGACTTTAATTCCGGGTATAAAAATTCAGGAATCGCCCAATCTTTCGATGCCGTTTTGTACGTATTTCCCATAAAGAACGCCTTTGAAATCTCTGTGTATTCCATTTATGGAGTATACTTTTCCATCTTCTTTACTTTCATCAAATATTAAGGTAAATAATTAAAAAAATCTGATGCGGCCATCACATGACTCTCTTCATACCTGTAATATTTCTAAAAATTCTACATAGGTTAAATGATGGGAATATTTTTTATACGAGAACAAAGTCTACTGTGACCGGGAATCGAACCCGGGTCTTCCATTTGCCGGGCGGATTTTCTACCACTGAACTATCAAAAACATTCCCAATCCCGTCGTTTGAGAGGGAGGAGTTTTCTTCGATGTACCTCTTCGAGGACATCCGTTGGGACAGGTTGATACTAGGTTGGCTAGTACGGTCCCAAACAAGAAAACATCCGCTTTCAGAAACGATAAAATTCATTTGCTACGATAGTTCAGTGGTAGAATATCCGCCCGTTAAGTGGAAGACTCGGGTTCGATTCGCGGTCACAGCAGACATTTTTCTCGTTTCAAAAATGTTCCCAACATTACAGCTCATGCCTGTCTGCATAGGATCTTCACATCACTTTATTCCATCAATTTCAGGTTAAATGAAAATTAATATTTTTAGGAACTCAAAATCTTTTTTTTAAATCATCAATTTTAATCTCTATATCTGACTTAGGAACCCTCATTTACACAGTAACCGTGAATAATGGGAAATTAATTTATTTCCGTTACAGTCGTATTATTTACCGTTACTAATGCATTGTTTGAACTCCAAAATAACGTCGAAATGTCGTGAAAATGTGGACAGATGCGACTCCTAATTATAATCCCAGTTAATCATACGCAATTACACTAAACCGGCAACAATGCAAATCACCTTGACGACGAAAGATTTTTCACATAAGAATATATAACATTTTCGCGTCAAAAACTAATTTGTGGACCAATTCAGTGCGTATTCGAAAATCGATGACAAGAAAACAAAATGTCATTCCTTTAGGCGTTCGTTGTTTCCTACAATAATTATAAGTAATTTTAATATACAAATGATTAAATGTGCTACACTCATCTCCGTGTTAATCAAATGGAGAAAATAAACGCTCTTAGAATCGAACCCATGAATTTAATGTAGACGGCAGACAGCCTCAAATTTTAAAGTGGCATTGCCAAGTAATTTCGGAAAGTTTGATTGTAAAAGAATGAATATTTTCGAGTTATAAGCGGTTTTCTTATTCTTTCATTTAACTCCGTAGAGCGTTACTGACAGACTTACAGAGAGACTTGGGGATTTATTGTAGTATATTTTTAATTTATTCCTTAGTGGACGAATTTTATTTATAGATATTGCATTTATCTTTTACAATGTTGCGAATATGCTGATTCGTATGCCACAAGTTTTGCTGAATCTAAATCCTATCGGATTACCAGGTTACAGGAACTCCTTTTGCTATTTTTATTATTATTTCGCTTGCTTTTGTATTATTTCAAGAGTAAGGTTTTTCTGAACACTTAATTTTTCGTCATATCTGTTCATTTCCATCTGTGTAAATTTTTTTGAGAAAACAGAAAGTAATTCCCTTCATTGATATCGTCTCCATTTAATCAGATTTTGCCAAATCTTGCTCCGGTGTTTTATTTCTTACGTCACCTAAAATTCTTTCTCTCGTATCTTCGATCTGAGAATATCACGTGTCATATCCTAATATTTAAACTGCCATTCTCTTAGATGTGGGTTCTCAAAATCTATTTGCCATAATTGTGACTCCACTTTTGTGTTGATAATCAAGCATCCGGCTCAAAGAGTATTTTGATTTAAACAGCATATAATCGTATTATTCCTAGATATCTATTTTTATGTGGCCTTTACGCCATGATTGTCTCGTACTCGCTCTCTTACGCGCACGTACAGTAGGGTGAAGGTAATGAGAGGGCCGCACTTACAATTAGTGAATGACGGTTCTCGTGTTTGGGATCATTGATACGCTTTTCAATAACGGAGATTACCGTGGTGTGATGTGATCGTTTTATCTTACTTTGTCGGCGTTTCGTTCTTCATAGTTTTTGTCTTTTATATGAAAATCTGTAAAATGAACAGTTTAGTTAATTCTCATTAATGGATTTGTATAAATTATAACGCAATCCTCCTGTGATGGTTTGTCGTATCGTATTTTTTTATCTGGGGAGACTTAGGTGTAAACTAAGGGATCCGCGGGATCTTCGGTCTCTCTCAACCCACTTAGGGCTGGTGGGGGGAAACCGCATGTTCAGTATTATTATCGTCTAAATAGTTGTCCAGTACTTCATACAGTGGGGATGTAAAATTTGAATAGAATTGAAAGCGCTGCCCTCAGCAGTAAAATATGCACGAAAGAAATGTAAATCTAAGAAACGCACCAAATAAGGAACTAATGGAAAATGAACCCGAACTTTGCCTCCTCGTTGAGACAGCAGTTATAGTAAAACAGACAGACAAATAAATAGACAAATTGTTCAGGGACTCAATAGGAGAGACCGCGCGAACGCAAATTGCACGCCTCTGGGAGGCTCCCTGTACATTTTAGAGACATTTTAATTGATGTTTTCTTCATCGTTTGATGTTTTCTGTATGTATGCTAAATTTCGTTTTGATTGGATATGCTTTAGAAATTAGCGCAATGCGCGAACGAAAATTGCGCAGGAACTATAAGGGTGGTGTTCTAGAAAAACTATAGACAGTCGACTCTAAGTTATTTGAACATGCACACGAAGTTTGGTGAAAATAAAAAAAACCGAGAGCAGTTATCGTAGAAATGATATAAAAATAAAAAGAGTGCACAGGGACTCAACGGGAAAGACCGCGCGAACGCAAATTGCGCGCCTCTAGGAGGCTCCCTGTATATTTTAGAGAAATTTTTATTTGGCGTTTTCTTCATCGTTTGTTGATTTCTGTATGCACGTTTTGATTGGATAAGATTTAGAAATTAGCACAATGCGCGAACGCAAATTGCGCAGGAACTATAAGGGTGGTGTTCTAGAAAAACTATAGACAGTCTAAGTTATTTGTACATGCACACGAAGTTTGGTGAAAATCGGACAACCGAGATAGCAGTTATAATAGAACAGACAAACAAACAGAAAAATGCACAGGGACTCAACAGGAGAGACCTCGCTTCGCTCGGGCAATTAATTCCATTCTTCGCAAGTGGAACATTGGGTCGAGTGAATAAAAATTAAGCAAATGCTTAAAGCAAACAGTAAAAGCAAAAGCATTTGCTAAAAGCATAAGCAAATGCTAAAAGGATTTGCTTCATATTGAGTGAATAAAAGTTTGCTTTTGCTTATAAGCATTTGCTACTCAGTTTTAAGCAAATGCTTAAATTTTACGAAAGAAAGCTCTTTGCAACTCTTCCCTCACTTGTTTTTGTTTACATTTAAAGTTTTACATAGGTGAATTTCAAACTAAAAACATAAATATATTGGGTAATATTTTTTAAAAGTTAATAATTTTTTAAAACTTTCTTTTATAACCGAATTCGATAATATCACAAATCATGGGTGCATTTTTATTCATTTAGTTATAGTAATTTTATCCAGTCATTTGCCTTTATAGCGAAATCCGGGATCACTTAAGTACCTTAAATATATTTCTATATTGTCTCTCTTGATATTCTCCGAGTAACAGATTTGAAATATACTTAACATTTTCTTCAGAGGAACGATATAAATTTTTTTAACCATTGGTTGTTGAAACTTTTCTCGTATTTTTTAACCTATTGTGTCACCATAAATTACCATATTTAGATTTAGGATTAATTATCGTGAAAATAGAGTACTTAGAAATAACCTAGTAAGCCCTTTACCACACTTAAAATAGTTTAAGCATATGCTTAAAGCATTAAGCAAAAGCTCGGTTTTATTCGCACAATTTTAAGCAAATGCTTAAGAAAAATCCCAAAAATAAGCAAATGCTTATTCTTTCTAGCAAAAGCAAATGCTATTTTTTTATTCACCCCAAATCAAGCATTTGCTTAAAAAGTGATAGAAATCTTAAGCATAAGCATTTGCTTATTTTTTATTCACTCGACCCATTATTCTTAAGAAAGAAAGTTGAAAAAATAAATAAAGTTCATCGACTCTTTTATGTCCTCATGACTTCGGGAAACTCCCACAAACTGTTTTAGAATGTTTTTATTACTAATCCTATTAATAATTACGTGATATTGAATGTTGTCCACACATGATGACGTCGCATACATTTACATTTTAAATAACGTCGAATAACTTGAGAGCGGCTGCATCAATTTTAAAGACTCCCCGTTTTGTTTAGATTGATAGCACATGACGTTTTTGACCATTCGCCGTGTTAAACAAAGGCCCAATTTCGATTACAGGGGCTTATAATTTCTCCATTTGATCACTATGTAATCGGCAGTAATCGGATGTGGGGAACTGTGCCTTTTAACATTTATAAATATCTTATAATTGGGACTTTGAAGCAAGCTTTGCGCTAATTCGTAGCGAACGGAATGAAAATTATTATTCTTATCGTCAATTCCGTTATCTAATTCGTATTTTTTATCATTTTGTTTATATTCAAGTTTTCCGAATTTTTAACATTTCAAACAAGTTACTAGGGGTAATAGCCTCAGGTTTTTATTGCATTAAACTTAATTTACAATCGAACAGAGGTATGAAGGATAAAAATCGATCGAACATTTTCGTGAAAACTTTCGTCAAACTATAAAACAAATGAACGACCCCGCTAAGAAACTTCTAATCAAAGTCAGTAACGATTGCAGCAACTTAGATAGTATCTATTGCAGATTAAATTAGCATTTATTGTGTCTTAAACAATATAACATCCAATGATTTTAAAGAGGCAATGATTACATTTTAATAGATAGATAGATGTCTTTATTTGGGCAGTCTCTTCTTCCATCTAACCAATAAATATGTGTAGTCTGAAGGATAATTTATTATATTGCATGTATTATTTTACAAATTATATCAGTTTTATTAGATATTAAAAGTGTGAAATCATTAAAGTGAAATGTATTATCGTTATAATAAGCATTTATATTGCCTTCCGCAATATAACGTGTAATGTTTATTTCTTTGATAGATTATTGAAGATGAATTGTGCATATAAACAAATTATTTTAGAGAGCACTGCGCTGAGAAATTTATCGTTAAACTTTCAATCTCAGGGCCGAGAGATGTTGTGATAACTGTTGTAATTAAAAAGATAAATTAATACTCTTAATAAATTATATTTTACATTAGTTTTTTAACGGAGTTTTGGTAAGAAATGGCCTGAATTTTTATCTTAATTTTTTTTAAATCTTTCTAAAAACTAATTAAAAAAATTTTCGTCTTGATAATCGCAATCCCGAAAAATTATTTTCAGCTTATCGAGGCTAAAGGCGAAGCGCGGTGGGGTTTTCACGCGTAGGGGAAATCTCCTAGTACATATAATTATAGAATAATAAGCGTATATCCTTTATAATAGGAGTAACAGAATGTTATACGGAAAGGGATACATGAGGCTTGATATACCACCTTGCGGGCCACATAAGACCTTTCAAATGACTGATCGAGCCGTGTGTAAGTTTCAGTAGTAGTTGGAGAATTTTTTTGTTTGTGTAACGAATCATTTTCCTATATGAAAAGTATATTTCACCCATGTACTCGGAATATATCGTTTATATTTCATCAGTGACACTTAATGACACCTTCATGCTGACAAATATACGAATTTTCATGTCTTTTGTTAGATATTGAGGTAAGTGGGCTGGGTAAAATCATTGCGCGGATATGACCCGCGGTCTGTAGTTTGGAGATCTCTGTTTTACAACATCACTTGTTTATACATCTAAAATAATTTTCATTTAAGTATGCATATGTCGGCACTAATGGAAATCCTCGGCATTATTCGGAAAAATTATTCGTATTGATAAGTAATGGTCTTGATGCTATATCAAGAAATTTGACCATCATATACTCGTATAATGCTTATCGACTAGTACTTCAAGTCATCCGTTTATTATATTTTTAATGTTTAATTTTGTTAATGATAAAGTTCCAGTATTTCATATATTTCTTCAAAAGACATTAATAGTTAATCCCGCATCTTCTATCAGTATGGAATTGTGGAATCTGTGTAACGCAACTTGATCATGAGAAGGGATTGTGTGTATAATAATTTTACATCTTTCCAGAATAAATCCGAAAACCGATTATGTATCTTCAGTTCCTACATGTTGCGAAGGGATAACGATTCGAATCTTTGGTCGCTCGTGTATTGTATGAAATAACGATTTTATCATTAAACAGTTGAAAATGAATAAAATCACATATATTTGTATAAAAGGAAGATTTTATTAGCCTTTTATATTGCTCACAGGTGAATTAGTTTTACATGTTATTGTACAAAGAACATGTCCATGGCAATATTGTCATATCCATTAGACAGACCGACATTTGAAATTGTTATGCGTTTTTGGAAATGCGATCATAGTAGAAACGTTTTCACTCTTGCTCATCGAAGACATTTAATGATAGTGAAAATGGGTGAGGGATGCTGTGAACGTTCCGTCACAAGGGCTCGGGTAAAGGAGCGCTGGCTTTTCGCAAACCTAAGTCAACTCCATTCGCTAATGAGCCTTTGCAAAGTGCACGTTGCTTGTTACAGTGAAATAATGCTACAAAAAATAGCAAGGCATTACAAGCTTCAAGTTTTGTATAAAATTTGTACCTTGTAAATACTCGAAAAACTATCATCCCTAATTTTTCAACAATTTTTAGTGGATATATTTATGAATTATATCCTAAATACATTCTTTAATGTACATCTTCTAAACTATCATCTCAGGACAGTTCCTGCAAAATTTTTGTAACAAAATTTCACTGAAAATTTTCTTATAGGATAATAAGATCTAATTAACATCTAATTTACTTCGTAGATTATTGTTCAACCTTTAAGAATTTATCGAATCCCCGCCGCTAATGAATTCCTGGCATCTTTCATTACTTCCAGCCATTGTATTGCATTTGACATCTTCATAATACGAATCGCTTTCTCTATTCACTGCTCTTCCAATTGGCAACAGATGAACTATCCGAGTATTAAACTTGTTCGCTGATTCGAGTACTTCTTTTTAATTTTAAGTTAAAATAACTCGGCAGTCTTGGTTCAAGTCAAGATAAACCTACTTCGCACGAATCTCCATTGATACACGCGGAGAGGTAATCTTTAAATTCACGTCACGAACAATTATAATTCATTACGTCTGACAATTGATTTGAGCAATTTTTCTAGGACTGTGACAACACATTATGATTCTCGCTCTCGAAAAGTGTGTTCTGTCACCGGAAGAAAGGTATCAGGTTTAATCACATGGCAGGAATATCAACTTAAATGCTGACAAGGACCTTATCAAATTGAAGAAAATCTAAGAAAGTGTTATTTACAGGGAACAGGGAATTGCTATAGTCTTCTCTTTGCCTCCGGAAGTTCTCTCCTCCAACCAGCTCATTACTTTCTTGAGATGTTCCGGTGTTCCAGTCGTGCAGGCTAATCAGACATTCAGCTGCGGAAGAGAAAGAAAAGTACATTTATGGATTTGGTACAATATGGATCAGCTTTTCATCTAGGTCTCTGGTTATTGAACAGCATCATTAAGAAATATTTTTCCAAATGTCGCAATTTAAAGATGAGATTTACGTAGCTTTGGCTTCAATTTTAAAATGATAGCAGCAAAAAATTGTATCTTTTTACCTTACTCTAATACTAAAATATAATTTTGTAATTTGTAATTCGCCGACTTATAATACGGGCGATTTTGTAGCATAATTCTCAGTTTTGTATAAATTTAATTATTCTCCTTAAAATATTTTATAGCCTATCAGGGGTGGATTGTTACGCGGATGTTACATATTTTATACGCCGATTGCGTTTTATGGTTGCCTTTCGTTGTTTTTTTGGTCAAAGATAACTTACCACCTGACTCTGTAATAGGGCAAGCAGCGGCGTTTGTACGTGTCGTACGCCATTCCGTTAGGACAAGCCAATATGGAAGTTACTCCTGACCTACAGACTGACACGCGAGAGCAGGCCCTGTTCAACGGGTATACATTATTGTGCCAGCAAGGAGATCCTGCCTTCAAGAAACCTGTAAAATAAAACCACCAGGCGATAAGCGAAACTTAATCTAACGAATCAGTGAAAAAATTGTTAATTATTGTAAAACGATGAAATTCATTATCTGTCGCATACCTAAAAACTATATACACCACGTGTGACCCAAAAGTCTCTAAACTGATTTTTTGTGGACTTTGTAATAACAGTGGGCAGTTGGTGTTATTGGAAAACATGTATCGGTTCGATATTCGATATTGTATGAGGTGACAACCTTGTGTTGTCTGATTTTTGCTCTGCCAGTTTTATCAATTGTTTTTAGTCATCGTTTTAAAAATGCTTCCAAATAACAACTGTGACTCTGAAGAACGTTACAAAACAGGACTTTTAAAAATGCTTCCAGGTGCAGCAACACCGCTAGAAGTGTGTGGCTCAGCACGGAGACTACTTTGATAGGGACTGGATGAAGATATTTTTATTTCTTGCCTGCGATTTTATATATCATCAGTCCGGGAACTTTTTGGTCACACCAAGTATAAGTTTTCTTGAAAATATTTTTAAAAATAGAGGGAACAAATAATCATTACATCGTGACAGGCTCGAAGGCCTGGGCAAAAAATTATCTTTGGATTTATTTGTAGGCAAAAAATTTCATTATGAAAAAATGTTATCGGCTTTACCGAAGGAGCGAAAATTCAAAATAAATGGAGCGTGCATTAATGGCTCAGTTAAAGTGCGTGAGAAGCTGTATAGATGGCATTAAAATGGATCTCACTAGGCGGCAATCCTCGGACACCATCAGGAATGCTTTCGGGAGCTTCCGCTGGTGGCGCTGGCTCCGCAGGAGGTTCCGCTGGAGCTGCGGGTTCCTCTGGAGCTGCGGGTTCCTCTGGAGCTGCGGGTTCCTCTCCTCCTGTCGTCTCCTCAGGTGGAGTCTCTGGTGCTGGAGGATTCACGCAGTCAACTCTATAGGGATAATCGCAGACTCCCAGTTCCTGTGTAAGCAGAGTACCAAGTTTCAATAAAGACTGCATAATAATGGAATGCGCGGATGAAAAGGCGCCTTTCAATCGTGCCGTTTTAAATACATATTTTACAAGTAAGCATTGGTTAGAAAATTTCAACTTATAGATTACAATCCAACCGCAATAATTCATCATGTGGCTAATCGAAGCAGAAGTTAATATGACTCAGTTTCGCACTTAATACGAGGATGATGAATAAATGCATCTACATCTACATGATACCCTGCAAGTCATCTTTTTGGTGGATTGCAGTAGGCTCAGTGCACCCAAGATCCCTAGTTTTCCTACGTTATTTTTTCCTATTATGATCTCTTTTCGTCTTAGGGAAAAGCAGTCCTCTATATCGCTCCGTTCTACAATCGATCTCGCGAATCTTATCCTCGCTGTCCTGCCTTCCGAGATGCGTCGGGCTTCTGTTAAGACCTATTACCTCATTCGCTAGTCCCTCCGACATACAATTTTCCAGCAGTTTAAATCTAGCCTGCAGCCTACGTTTCTCTAACGATGTCCATTTCAGATTTTCTATTAGTGCATGTTTCATTAGGCGTTGTTAATGCAATATTTAATTTTTGTCAAAACCAATCTCATTCTATTTTTGTTTTTGTTTTTTAGCTCTAAATAACTCAAGGACGGTCCATTCGATTTGGACGAATCCTTCACCAGATACCCGAAAAGAAACATTGCTGGTTTTTGACGGGCCATAGTAGTAATATGTAGTAAATTACAGAGGCGTTTATTTTCTCCATTTCATTGACACGCGAATGAGTGTAGGATAATCTTCGTTTTCATTTATAATTGGTTTTAAACGAGATCCGAGCTCAAGTCTCAAGAATCAAGCTTATTTTTTGAGCCGTGGAAATTCGTATCAGATCACAATTAGGTTTATTTAATTTAACTGAAAGTCGTCAAATTCGTGCTGAAGCTATCTCGAATTTCTTTCCAACAAGTTTTGAAAATCTCTTCTACAGATGTAACATTGTAAATATATTTCTGGATTTTGAAATAGAGCTTCTTGAGATTAATGAAACCCGACTGGTCGCGTAAACTCTTCCACATTATCACCTGCAATCAGGGGTGGATCCAAGGGAGGGGGGGGGGCGATCGCCCCTCCCCCCTCTTGGATACTCTGTGGGACAAGCGAATGGGCTCGGTGAGCGCGGGCCGTCATGCTGCGGGATGGTTCCTCCAGTAGGCTTCAGTTTTGGTACAAAGTCTTCTTCGAAATTTCCCATGCTTCTCGTCTTTATAATCGCCGTCTTTGGAGAACCCTCGCACAGAGTGCAGTAAAGATGGTATCATATGATTCCTCTCTTTCGAACCGCGAGTAGGGGCAATGACCATGTCACGGACCTGCGAGTAGGGACAATGACCATGTCACGGACTTACGCTACCGGCTACATGCCCGCAAGAGGCTGAAACAATGCGCTCGGTTTATTACCTTGGTACCCCTTTCACCCTTTTTCACTGGTTTTGGTTTGAGGATTTCCATTCTTTTGTTTAGAGTTCTTCCCCACCTCTAGCTGAACTTCTCCATGTCACAAGATTCTTTGCAAGCGACCTTTCGCCGCCTAGGGGTTTTTCCATTATTCCTTACAAGATTTTACTGGCGTTTTTAGATCAGTTCTGTGTAACAATGAGCCGGGTCAGTGCTGTGCGTTGAATATTGGTGTCGACTCTATTCTAGTGCACCAACAACCAAGTGTGACAATTTATCATGTTCCGCAATCTAATTGATTACATGAGCAGTTAAATAAGTGTTCAAGATCTCCTTGCTTCATGCTAGTCTACCAGTGCAACTTACCTTTTTGGATGCTGACGTCGAGCGTTCAGTAAAAATTGTCTTTTTCGTGAATTCTATGATAATCTTTTAAGTGATCTACATTGTTGGCTTTTATAAAATTTAATATTTTTATAATTTATTTTTGCCGTATTAGACTTTTATTAATTTAAATATAATACAATTTACGCCTAATAAAAGTAATATAAATTAAAGACGAAATTGATCTTCAAATATATTTATATATTTATCGGTATTATTTAATTTTATTCAGCATAGTAGGAATATCTTTAAATTTACTTTATCGTTAACCTTGTAACGAGACCAGACCGATGGCGGACTTTGCTGTTCATTTTATTTTGTTTTTGCGCGCAGCCGGCAGGGTGCGCGTCAGTTCTCTCCTCTCTTGTGGAGGCTTGCGTAGTGTAGTGTGCGCGCCAGGCGATTAAAGGTGTTTGTGTTTTTACGTGTAACTTTCATTTGTGCCCTTTCCTCTCCGAGAAACCCTAGCCCGTCACAACCTGATTTATTATTTAATCATTTCCAGATATCCCTTAATAAAAATGTTTTAAATCGATTTGCAAATTCTGATAATCGACGGGTCGATTTTTTATTGTAAGATGATAATTTAAATAAAAATATACAGGAGATCACTGGTTTGTGGGTATAGTTAGATTAAATTCCAATTTTGAAATTCATGCAATCATACTTGTTACAATATAAAATTATTAAAATGCATTTCCTACCTCTTGTAGATATTTGTTTTTTTACGTTACGCTAAAAATAAAAGTAGTATGGTCTTTTCACATAACAGAAGTTGTGATTTGGAAGCGAAACTAAATATGTTGTTAGAAAAATACATTTCATAATAAAATGTTTTTATGATAGTTATCACACTATAATAACATTTTCTATGGTTAACTATTTAAAAAATAAGGAATGGCAATAATTTTGACAAAAATTTGGGTCATTATTAAAATATTCCCCACTCACGTGGGTAAATGGTCCGTAATCGCCCCCCCCCCCCCTCCCTTGGGAAGTTTCTAGATCCGCCCCTGCCTGCAATCCGAGTGGCGACCATTCGCGCCAGCGCGGAGTTGAAAATATCAAAGAACGAGTTTGCAAAATGGCTTTCCCTTCTGACGGAGACAGTGTACGTTCCCTCGGTTGGTGCTCTCCGCTAAGCCTTTAGTTAGATAGGAGCGGGATAAAGGGAACGAGATTTTTTGCTCCTCCGATCCCATCGTTCGGTGGAACCTTCTCGCCGTAGTTCCATCGTCCGACGTCTCTCGTTTACTCCGCCCCTCTCTTTCACTCTCGACTCTTCTTGATTTATGGAGCGAAAAACGGGGGAGCTGTCGTCGACTCAAAACGGCCTTTATTATGCCCTCCGCAAAGGTGTCGCGGCTGCTGCCTGCGGGTTGTCTCGCGGAAAACGAGAGGGGAAGACGGGAAGCGGTTGGAGGAGGAAGAAGAAAGGAAGGAGGCGGAGAAGGGTTCCGTTCATTCATCACGAAAGGGATCTCGAAGGCTGAAGTGCAGGGCGCCGCGGGGTGTCAGTCACGAGTGAGGGACAAGGGGAAAGAAATCAATGAGCAGTCATAAAGCACTAAACGATTGATTGCACCTCTCCCACCCATCGGGAATCTCTTATTGATGAAACAGTAGCGTCCGAGAGTAAAACATTTTTTTAAACACATGATCGATTTTGAAAGTGCGTGTTTGTGATAGTACATATTAAAATTTTCATATTTATTGCATCAAAATTCTCATTAAAAATCGATTCGGGATGCAGTATTTGTCGTTAGGTGTGCATAACCTTAAGGATAGTAATTGCATTGGTCAACCGAAAGTTTAATTATGTTAAATATTGCTTTTTGTTGAGCATAAATATTTTATTTAATATTTCATGGTAAATGAAATCATAAATTAAAAAAAGACGCAATGAATTCAATTAGATATTTTGAAAATAATCAACATTTAGTTGGAACTGAAGTGTTTCTATTAATACATTAACGCCTATCAGCTGTTTTCAGTTATTACTGCCTTCATAGAAATCTTCAAATATAAACAAGAGCTCTTAAATTGGAATTAATTCTTGTTGGTTCCTCTAGGGAAGAAAATATTATCTAATATTTTCCAAATTGATATGTTTCAAAGCTTGGCATTTTCTAGATTTCTAAAACCTGATACGATAGTAAGAGATTACTCCTTGAAGGTTAATTTTTTCAGTTTTGGCTTAACCCATCATAATAAGTTTCTAAAAATGGAAATATTTATTCGCATACTGTGGTATCCCTGTATTAAGCAATCATTTAGAAAGAATTACGCGTTTCCACAACGAATTAGAAAAATATAAGCAATTCTCAAATGCGGCATTGCATAACATTCTAGGCATTTTATGTCAGTTCAACAAGCCTAAGGATAAAGAATCTTTTTTTCTTGGCATTCGTTCCCGAACCAACCCCTTTTGGCATTCACGCCGAATAACAATGAGAGACTGAGCGATCTATTTCATTCAGCCGCAGAATCTTCACCAGATAATAATTTCTTTCCATCCATTCGAAATCTCGTTCTCGCTGCGAGCACTTGCTATGATGCTCATGCAAGAGCGTAGGACGAGGGAACAGGTTGGGTCGGGTTGATATATATCAGGCGAATGCGCTGTTGCCGGAGGAGATTCTCGTGTAAGGGGAGGAAGGGGTCAGTACTCGCACCTATGCCCTTGGTCAGTGCCATTGGGTGCTCTGACCTCGCGTTGGAATGACTTGATTGATTGCTATGCGTCTCTTTCTAGAAAAAAATAACAAACAAAATAAAGTCGAGAAGCGTAATCATCTCGGCGCGAGAGTTGAAGCGGTTCCAAAATACTTGGAGGTGTTAATCCTGCCTTCGAAAGTCACCTCGTGGCAAATACATATTCAGCAGTAGGTAGCGCGTAACCAATTGTTAACTCTAGTCGTTGGAGGAGAGATAGGATAGGGAGGGCGTTCGCATGCTCGGGATGAAAAAAATTCCCATTAGCTATACGTCATAGCCTTGTTTACGTGTCTCGGTCGTGGCATTTAACGACGAGAGGGAAATTTACTGCCGTCCTGGCCATGGATGATGAAGCCTTGCGATTAAAAGATTTTCCTATGCTGAATTTATAGTAATTGCATATACGTCGTGCAGTGGATAAAATGCATTAAGAAAAATAATTGGTTAGTTGGTTGGATTGGAGGGAGTCTAACTACACAACTCTATTGTACGTGATCGTATTAAAATGTAATCGTTTTCAAAATATGTAAGAATCACTTCGAAGAATAAGAAATCATGCGATGATTTTGTCGCTATACAGATGGTGAGGTAAATGTTTCTTTACTTTTTATTCTATTACTAGTATAAAAGCCTGTCAATATGACGGTATTTTCTGGGAACTTAGAAATGAACAATAACAGCTGTAATTATTGAGTAAGAGCCGGTATAAAATTTGTCAAAATAAAGATTCGTGAGAATTTCTTTCTCATTCTTGTTTTCTCCAATGTCAAAAATGAAGTAATAATAATAAATAAATAATAACATTCCCTCCCTCCTTCTCGCCGTTCCTCTCTCCCTCCCTCTCTTTCCTTCCCTCTCCCCCTCTCTCTCCCTTTCTCTCTCCCTCTCCCCCCCTCGCCAATAAAGGGTCCAATCAATCAATCAATCTCCTCCCTCTCTCACTCCTCTCTCTCTCCTCCCTCTCTCTCTCCTCCCTCTCTCTCTCCTCCCTCTCTCCTCCCTCTCTCCCCCCTCTCTCTCTCCTCCCTCTCTCTCTCCTCCCTCTATCTCCTCCCTCTCTCTCCCTCCCCCCCTCTCTCTCTCTCCTCCCTCTCTCTCTCCTCCCTCTCTCTCCTCCCTCTCTCTCCTCCCTCTCTCCTCCCTCTCTCCTCCCTCTCTCCTCCCTCTCTCTCTCCTCCCTCTCTCCCTCCTCCCTCTCTCTCTCCTCCCTCTCTCTCCTCCCTCTATCTCTCCTCCCTCTCTCTCTCCTCCCTCTCTCACTCTTCCCTCTCTCACTCTTCCCTCTCTCACTCCTCCCTCTCTCTCTCTCCTCCCTCTTCTCCCTCTCCTCCCTCTCTCTCTCTCCTCCCTCACTCTCTTTTTTCCCACCTCTCTCCCCTCTCATTCCCTCCTGTCTAGTAATTGTGATTTCTAGACTTCTGTTCTCGAGATATGAAATTTCTCTTTTTTCGCGATATTTTTTTCTCGAAAATTCGAGAATTTATCTTTCTTACTCGAGAACGATAAATTACCGTGTGAGAATTTTTATTAAATATCTTCTTCTTAAAAAGTAGTATTGGGAAGTAAGGACGCTAAAATATTTTAAAATTAATTTTAATTAATATTTCTCGTACAAAAGTGAACTATATTTTCCTTTTAAAAGTAGATTGCACACAAAGGCGGATTTATAGGTATGCGCAGTACGAGCAGAAGTAGGACCCCGTAGGCCTGAGGTGGCCACTAGGTCCAAAATTAACAAAACATATTTCGACTTTGTGGGCCTTTATTCAACTCTGTGGAATTCAATAAAAAACGACAATTATTATAACTTTTGATTTAATCTCTTCCGATAAAAACAGAGCTGTGACTGTTAATAATACATTGTGTGTGATGCATTGTTGCCACTCTTCTTTTTCCCTAGTGAAAGAATAGGTCCCCCAAAAAAGATCTTCGGGCAGGGTCCCACGGAACATAATTCCGCCGCTGATTGTATAGGACAAATGAGAAAGCAATGGGCCTTATTGCCCCTTGCCTGTCTCATTGAAAATCCACACCGGACTGGCTTCTTGTCTCATCCCTGGTCAAAGAGCCCGAAATCTCATAAGATAAACTGCATTGTCTGTATGAAATATGAGCCACTTGTTCATAACATGTCTATTTACACTATCTGTAAGTAAAACATTGGTCGTGAGCTCATAGCTCTTTGATTAAAATTTTCAACCATGTCCCTCAGATAATGACTACGTCTGCATTGAGGGAGAGTGCTATCGGGGAAAATAGAGCCTTAAGAAGAATCAAAGGTTCCTATTGTTAAATTCATAGAATGCGAGCGTCCAGAGGAGGGTGAAAACAAACGGATTGAGTTTGTTGATGGGAAGACACGGGTGATCTCGCCGCCAATTTTCGCAAAAACGCATCGAAGAGAATGAGTGGCCGTGACGAAATGGTGGGCTATATTTGTAAATTCTGTACTTCCCTTACTCTCTATGTATCTTCCATTCTATATCCCTTCCCTCCTATCTCCCTCCCCACATCTCCCTCCCCACATCTCCCTCCCTCTTACTCTACATCTATATAGTCGTTTAGATAAGCAAAATAATCCAAACTAAATCCCAGTCCCATTAGGATTACGTAATTTCGCGAAAAATCCTACGGTAATTTAAGGCAACTAGCCTGATACATGATTCGCATATATAACAGTTTTCATTTTGTCACTTATAACAAAAAAATATTGTTGTTCATCATCTGCTTTTAAATTTTAAAATTGTGAAGTCAGCAAATCTTTTTAAAAACATTTATTTTACAGTAAATCATCAGCTAACTATAATTAAAAATTAAATTTAAAGGTTACAATTAATTGACAAAGATTAAGAAATATAAGCATAAATTATTTAATAAGATAAAGTTATACTTATCGATTAACACAAAATAACTTAAAGGTAAAATTATTGAGATAAAATGTAATATATTTTCAGATCCATTTAAATCGTAAATTACGGAAAATCTCCCTGTTAAACCGTATATTTGTCATTATCTTATTATTTGATGTTTCACCCTGTCAAACAGTACCTAGATTTGGATTTTTAAAGATCTATGCACTCGTATATATTACACGTATGCGGGTTGAGACAACAATTGATTCTCGAAGTTTAACAATGACGTGGTCGGCAAGACAACATCCCGTTTAAAAGCCGACATTTTCCCAAAATATGTGATTTAAATGTTTAATATGAGAGATTTCGAACGGTAGGCGGAAAAAGATGAATAGAATAAGAAACTTCATTAATTTTCATAAAACAACTCAAATTCGAAGATCGTACGTCAATTCTTTTTAATTTGAATTTCTAAAGTCGCTTTTTACGTGTTATCTTACGGGAAATGGAAATCGCCCCTAGAGTCGAACCTGTCTTTTTTCGTATTTTTTTCCTCATTTAATTTTTATATCCGAATCATACATTCCTGCAAAATTTCAACCTTCCACCTAAATGAGAAGTTTGTTCAAAACGCGTTAAAATTGCCATTGATGACGTCAGCGTTATACACAAACACAGCTAAGCTTTTATTATTAGAATGATGAATAAATCTACCCCTATAAATAAGGCTTTGCAAATAATAACGAGAAATCATTGCAGAGGGCCGAAAATTATCTTTGTACCAAGCCAGGGATTGGCAACCTGCGGCTTCGGAGCCGCATATGGCTCCTTGAGTACATAATTGTGGCTCATTAGAAGTTAGCTGACCTTTATCAGTCAAGAAGCATGCTTACTGCAATTACTCGAATATCTAAAAAAAAAAAACTCCTACAGGTTGTCACTGCGTCTCCCAAATATGTTGAAATGAGACAAAAACAAAAAATGGCTTTTTTGCTTTGAAAGGCTGCCGACCCCATACTAAGAATTTCATTAATTTTTTTCTTCACATTCCTTAAGTTCTACAATAATTGCGAATATTTTAGTGGTTATTCCAAAGAACCAAAAAATGGCGATTTACCTCGTTGTAGCTGAGGGTGTCTGGGCAGGCAAACTTGACTGGGTCTCCATTTACGCAAATGAAGAATTCGCTGCAGTTGGTGCTGCTTCTGTAGGAACCGTACGAGGTAGCACATCCACCATTTTCTTGACTTGGCAAAGTAGGACCTGGAAATACATGAAAAATGTATCTTGATGATTGATTATGGATAAAGTTATTGGGATAGATTAGAAAAGGATGAAACTACTCGACGCCTTAGAAGAAAACAAACTATTTATGAACATTGAAATTCTCGTAGAAAATGAAACATTAGAGATAAGTGGGAACAATCAGTAATTTTAAAATATATTTTGTTTTTATTGGCACTAAAAGTATGATATTTAAAATAATCGAGAATGCAATTATTATCAAAAAGGAAAATATTTTCGAAGAAATCCTTTTTTTAAGCTCAGATGCAATCATTGCATCAACTACAGTCAGAATCTAATTTTACGAATATCCAAGCGAATCATTATCATTTAAGTGAGGAAGTTCTGCACCCTGCTTTCATCAAAATCGACAACTTTGTCAGAAATGCCTAAAGAATAATGTCCCCGAAAGTCATAATTGAAGGGAACGATAAATAGAATAGAAGGAATATCCGCAATGATTTCTAGTTTCGATCACGTACTCTCGAGAGTTTTATCTCCGCAGTCGACATTCTCAGGGAAATCGCAGTAGCTGTGCTCCTCGGAGAAGACGAGGTTATGAGGACAGGACTGCTCGATGACCACATCGTCCCAGCAATTGTAGAACTTAGAGCAGGAAGACTCGTGCGCGAACTGTCCCCTCGCTTCTTTGCAGTGGATCAGCTTATCTTCTTCTCCTCCGGGGGCGGTGGTCTCTCCTCCCGTAGGGGCTTCTCCTTCCGCCGGAATTTCTCCTGCCGGGGCCTCTCCCTCAGGGGCCGTCGGTGTCTCCTCCTCTGGCGCTACGCCCTCGGGTGGTGTCTCTGGTACGGGAGGGACCTCCTCGGCCGGTGCCTCGCCTTCCGGAGCCTCAGGGACTTCTTCCGGTGCCACTCCATCCGTAGGAATCTCCTCCTCCGGGGCTACCCCTTCAGCCGGAGCCTCTCCTCCGGTCGCCGGAATCTCTTCCAGAGGTGGTACTCCTTCCTCTGCAGGAGGTGCCTCCGGAACAGGCTGAGCGCTTCCTTCTTGAGCTTCCGCGGGGATGGCAGGAACTGGCTGGGCGCTCGGTGGTGGAGGGGATGGAAGAGATGGCGGACCGGGATAGGGTGGATATCCGCCGGGGTAGGAAGGATAACCCCCAGACGGTATTTGAATCCAGATGGTGCCTGGTCCTGTGGGGTTGGTGGGAGCGGTTCCCGGAGGTCCGGGGGGTCCGGAGGGTCCGGGTGGGGGCACGGCGCCTCCCAATACGGCTATCTGCCACTGTTGGATCTGACGCTGCAGGGCGTCCCTCTCCTCCTTGGATAAGTTCTTAATGTTGGGATATGTGTTGATAGCTGGGACCTTCTTGATGGCGGTCACACGCTTGACGCCTTGAGAGGTCCTGATGGGAGGTGGGATGGGAGACCTCCAAGGCCCGGTTGCCGCCACGGCGGGCGGCCTCACTCCGGAAACTACCCGAACGGCTTGGACTTTCTTGGCGCTGTTGGCCACTTTTACCGGCTGGGGTATCCTGGAAGCCGCATGCGGAGGTACTGCAGCTACAGCTGTAAATAGAGAATTTTTTTGAGATACGAACTCTTACATGTAGAACTTTATTAATTTGTAGAAATATTACATATATTTTTTCAGTTTAATATTTGTGCAATAGCCAGTTATCTTTTGGTATTCCCCGTAGCATTATTACTCTGTATTTTAGCTTCTTTCGAGCTTCTAATTTTACAGGTTTGTTCTTAAAAGCGAATAAATTTTCTTTTGTTATAAATGTGTAACCCAAGTTAGCCTCATTGAACTTTTCATAGGCTGAAAAATTTATAGTTCCATCTTTTAGGAATTGTACAAAAGTATCATTAAAATATTTTCATTTACAATTCCGATAATGAGTTTGTTATAAATAATATACAAATTTTAAAATTACAACTAGCGAGAAGGGCACTTTGGCTTAAAAAATAACAAATATTATTTTGAATAAATAATCAGCTGAGACTTTTACAGTGATGTACTTTTGAACTATGATAATTATTCCTATGGTTGCATATTTAATTAAATATAGGCGAAGTGTTTGATTATAAAGATTTAGAGTTACAAATGGGTCTCACAATGTTAACTTAAATCTCGTTTATTTTTTATAGCATAATGAAATTCGTCAAACTGGAAAGAATAAGCACAAAGAAGGAAATTTACTGGGTAAATATTAATTGTAAATTAATTGAAATTGAATTTAAATTTAACATTCCCTTTTGATATTAATATAGGGCCATTTGCCTATCTTTCAAAGATTTGTCCTATCAACATAATTGTATAAAAATATTTAGACAATATAAAACTCGTCTGTATTTTGAGATAGTAGGAAAATATTTATTGTTTATTATTCAAAAGTCAAGTCGTCTGTCACTACTTTTCCATTAAAATTTATATCTTTGCCTGATGATTGATCAACTCGTAACAGCATAGTGCTACGAAGTTGTATATTCTAGGCGATATCAAACTTGTCAACGGTTGACATAATCGGATTCCGTTATCTTTCTTCTTGCCCCTACTTAGTTTCTCTCCGTCCTCCTCCAGCCCACACTGCCCTTGGTCAACAATCCGAAGGCCTTCCACCAACCTCACGTTGGAGATCCTCCGTTGTGGTAACTAAGCTCTGCCACTGAGAAGGGTTTAAGGTTTCCCTGAAGATGGAGGCGAGGTCTGTACCCGTTGGCCTTAGGCGAGTATGTTCGTTTTTCTCATTTCTTGATTTCGTCATGTCTCTAGCAAATCTAATCTCTTATAAAGCTAAGGAACGCCTACAACAATACCTTTTTTCCGAATTTCGTATACAGTTAAATGAGGCAAATGTTTACCTACCGATTATATCGTGGGAGGAATTTGTTCGAAATATTGACCACAAGGTTTGTGAGATTGTAGGCAGAAGTGGAGCATATAATGGTAGATCTATGAAAAATCTGTGTTAAAATATTTTAAATGATTACTTCAATAATAATATGTTTGGCACGATTAAAATTTGGAGTAAATAAACTTTGATATCTATTTTGACAATATTACTCTGGTTTTGGTTAAAAAATCCTCATCAGTTAAAATTAACTTTATTATTAAAAACTTATGTGTTTAATGTTTGGATTATAAATGATTAATATCGTTTGTTTTTAAGGACAATTTGCTTGAAAAGCACGTGAAAACTTTAATTCGGAGGAATTTTAAATTATTAACCTTGTTACGTCTTGAAATCGACAGTTACGAGGTTTTGACTTTGTTATTAATACGTTCCAATGACACAGGACATTCATCGTCCAAAAACATTTGATTTCACGAGGCCATTCACAGCATTCTGTTCTTCTTTTTATTATGTATGCTGTTAAGATTTACTGTTAGAACGTCATATTTGACCACAAAAGGAAAACTCTTTACTTAGAGAAAATTACTTATAAATTCTCTTAAAATACCTTTGCGTGAATTCTGGAAACGACCACAAAGTGTCGCGTCTCTGCCGCGTTTTATTTTCCATAACGTTATTTCTTCAAGAATGCATGCCATCTTGCTGAGGTTTAACGGTATAACTAGTTGCCACAAAAAGAGATAGATAAATAGGAGAGAAGGTTTTGCGTTTCGCAAATGTCCCTGTGATCGGCGGTTTACGACTGGAATAGAGAGCTCGGTGAATTTACTACCAATGACGCACATGTGACTGCAAAAATAAAAAAATTCAGAATACCTTAAAATCTTCAAGATTTACTTCTCGAGATTCAGTTAAAACTTTTTACTTTAGATTGATAACAAAAATTTCTAGTTCTACTTTTGAGATTTTATAGTTGTCCTTTTTATACCTTGTACTTCTTAATACTCTATTTCTGTTTCTAAAAATTTTAAAAAGTCTCTGACCTAACCTAACCGTAACACTTGCAGAACTAATGACTAGATCTATAATTTCAACGAGCAAGGTATATAGAAAATTTATAATTGTTTCATCCACATGAGAGATTAATTTCATCAGTTTTACTCCGTTACTGGACAGAATATTTATATGTTCACTCTATGGGCTTTTTCTTAAAGTATAGTCTCAGTTTATTGACCGAAGAGAATAACTTATAGCAGACGCTAAGAATGCGGTTGCATAATTTCCATGTCTCACAAGCTGACGCAGAATGACTGGACGTGCTGGGAAAATTAAATCGAAAATCAAAACTGCGGATATTATCTGCCGTTATTTTCCTCTTCCTTCCTTGGAATTCGATGCGCAGAAACAGCAGAAGTCCTCGTAATCGGTTTTTGTTTTTGATATGCATTTTCCTGGTTTTGTATCGTCTGTCTTCCTTTTTCCCTTGTCGGAAAAAAGGATAAAAATTGACCATTCTCCCTATTCCTTTTCATGCGAATATATGAAGAATACCATATAAATGACTAACCCACTGCTCCTTATCTATCTCAAAATTCTTTGATGCGACATATTAATCCCCTGTACTGTGTTTGAGCTACTATTTCTATGCATCGTATTTAAAAATTTGAACTTAAGGATAAAGAAATACTTGCTGGCGAATTTTACATTCAAAGGCAGTTTAAAAATTAATTTACGCTAATAATTAAAGTGGTATCTTTTCGTTAAACACTTGTATATTTTTTAACGAAAAGTTTCGCATAAAAGATGCGTCATTTTAACTCAAGCGGGCCTTAACCTAAAATATCATTAAATCTGTAGTTGTTTTATTCCCTCTCGATGTTATATAAGCTGAATTATTCATAAAATTCGTTGAATTATTCATTAGTACCAAAAATGTCAAAATTGCTAGCTAGCGCGGAGCAAGTTTGTAAATTCTGCTGCCATTTTATATACTGCTTGCACATGCTGAAAAGCCTGGAGATGAAGCGATTCTCTCCTCGCTCTTGTAAATGTAAATCGATGCAAGTATATTTGCGGCCTAAATTTTGTATTTCGAATTTAATATTTAAAATAGTCTTTTACTTGGAAAATGAAATAGACAATAAGGGTAAGCGGTGTAAAAATAGGAAGGAAGCTGTAAGTTTATGCAGCCTCGTACGGACATAAACCCAACCCAACCCGTCACAGTGAGAGAGTAATGGATGTGAAACGAAATGTTTTTTAAAAAGTATTTTGGCCCCTTGGTCGATGACCCCTTCGGATGCAAATAGTCGTTGACACGGAAGTCTATCCCCTGGTGACATTTTTATATCCTCTTTCCGAAGTAATTTTTAGGTTGCTCACCTCCACATTCTTTTAGGAGCATGGGACCGAAACAGGTTTACCCAAGGGTGAACGTGCTATTTTTATTAACGTGATACCCCGAACTAGCCGCGTATTTGTCGCATTTGTTTTATTGTCTCTTCAAAGCCGTAAAAGCCATTACGAGATAAAGGAAGATTTTCTGGCAGCGATGCAATAATTCACGGACGTAATCCTTTGGCGTTCTGGTGATATTCTCTTAAAAGAGATTAGAACAAGTTAAATGCAAGTTTAAAAGATATAGTTGTCAATTTTATTTTTAAAGTTGATAGATACATTAGACCTAACATTTTTAGGTGGGATACAAGTAAAGTTATACAAATATACAAATGAATCGATACATATCTACCCAAATGTAAAATCGTCGAACGATTTTGAAAATTCATCGGCTTCTTAAGCATTAAAGTAATGGAAACTTTTAAAATAACGATAGCGATCACGATAACCCTCAGTTTGATTAGATTATACCAAAGCCCTAAATGATAGATTTTTACAAATCAAATTTCAATGAGCTCTTAAACCAAGGCGTTAGTTTATGTTAGATGAAAGACATCAATCTCACGTTTTAAAACGATCGGCCGATCAAAAGAAAGTCAAGAAAAGTGTTTAACAACCCGTAATTACTTTTTGGCTGAGATCCCATCTGGGCTAGGTTCAGAAAATTTTTGCTTTTCTACTTGTCAATTTTCAAACAGGTTTTTAAAGCGTTCACCGGAAAATTGACTAGCGAAAAGACTGGAAGTAAGAGGATTGCGTTGGGCGTATCTTATTTCGATTTTGGATAAGCGTTGAACTTCGGTCGCTCTTTTATCCGTGAAAGAACTGGTTTCACCGTTATTATTATATAGAATATAATAATTTGGTTATTTACATCAATTGATTTTTTAAATTTTGCTTTTTGACCTTCGTATTTGTATCAAAGATGAATAATTATAATAAAGCGTATATTTTAACTTTCTGAAAGTCAGATTTAACAAAACTTTTGTGAGTTATCTTTCTGGCATATTCGAAAAGTTTTAATTATAACATATTTGCATCTTATCCTATTAAAAGCGACTCAAATATTGGTTAAAAGATGAACGAAACGATATTGTTTAATTTAGGAATACAATTCGTCCTGTATTATACTACTTGCCGAAGCATTGGAAATTACAGATAAAAACCACCGGCAAGTTACGTATTTATCGCGTCTGAATTCCATTTGAATTATGAGGGTCGATTGTTATGCGGCGAGGGTCATCCATTAATTTTACCCGAAAATTGCTTTATCAGTTGCCTTTAGTACCTGCCGAGACAACATTCGTACCAGGATAGAGTGAGAGCATACGCCAAAATTGGCTCAAAGTGATTCGCATCCATTAGCCTTGAAGCGTAGAAGAAAGCTGTTCCTGACGTATTTCGCTCTGATTGATTGGAACATTAGAATATGTTATGTGTGCCTGTGTCTTTGGAAATTGCCTGGAAGGTAACGAAGTTCGACTATGACATCTTGAAGACCATATAGAGAGGAGGTCGAGGGTGGAAGGGTAATTGGACGGCGGTGAGGATGTTGGACCAGTTTAAGGGACGAAGGGAGAGGGAGAGAGAGGGAGAGTTCGTGACTGGAAACTTAATGACTAAAAATAAAACATCCTATTAAGTGGTTAGATGTTGAACCATGCCGTATCGACCGAATGATGCAAAAGCATTTGCAAAAATATAAACTCTCGAAAAAAACGTTCTGTAACTAGTTTCTAATTCGTAAAAATGCACAAGAAAGATTTATTACTATTGCAATAGTTGAACATTATAATACCTTTCTGAGCGGATAGCTGTTGGATCATTGGAATATTCGATTGTTTTAGCCCTTAAGACTTTTCTTTGTGGACCGATTGAGTCTGTAGTGGCCACTGCCTTATCGCTTACGTCATCACACACGAGGTTTTTACGATTATTAGTAATTTTGATTAATAAGTTTTATCATTCTTTTTTAAGATGCCAACCATACCTTTATAGGTGTATCATATGGCTGTATAACTAATCAACTCCGAAGAATATGAAAAATGACAAAATATATTTTTCTCAACAACACGTTCCATAGCGCTCGCTGTTTTTAATTTATCGCACAAAAAACTATAAACTTACGATCATATTTATATTCATCATCAGAACGTCGCGTGGGTATTTACTTTCCGCGTGACAAAGTGGTCCCCGAAGGACCAAGACTTCGAGCGCACTCGAGAAAATCGTAGAAAAACAACTCCGTGGAGAAAGATAAATAAGCAAATTATTTAGGGAATGAAGAGGGAGAAAGGGAGAGATAGAGATTGGGAGGTTTAGAGTGTGAGAGAGAGAGGAAACGAGAGAGATAAAGGTGGGCGTATGTACCCGTCGTGATGGAGTGGATGGTTCAGCGGAGTGGGGGAGAGAATTATGTGGAGAAAAAGGTGGGTGGACGGAAAGAGGCATAGCGAGAGGACGAAGAGGGCTTGCGGGCTCAGAGGAGGAGGCGGAGGAAGGATTTAAGGAAGGTTTGGTAGGCGAGGGTTGACGCGGTTGGAGGAGCCCATCCCACCCTCACGGCCCTTTGGAAATGCTCGAGACCCAACCCGTCCTCACACATACCCAACTCCTCCTCCTCCTGAAACTCATCCCCCTCACATACGGCTGCTGCGATTCGGAGGGAGGTTAACGGACTAACCCCGAGGGAGTGGCCGTCCTTAGAAGGATTTGCTTTTCGGCTGCGGACGAGAATGCAAGTAGTCCTCCGCGAAGAGCAAAGGAGGTGAGAGAGAGAGAAGAACACGGGTGTCTGTTGGAGACGCGATAAAAGAGAAAGATGGAGGAAGAAAAGCGAGAGGAGGTGGAGAGAGGACAGGAAAGGAAGGTAAAAAGAGGGGGAAAGTAGTGACTGGTTGCTGTTACGTTCGGAAGGCGCCTGAAATTTACATGAGGTTGTTCTTTTGTGATTTTGAATCTTTTTGGATGCGGCGAATTGTGATCGAGAGACGAGAAAAAATGCTCTAGAGGGCTTCGAACTTAACTTTATTTTTTACTTTTTTATTATAATTGCCCTGGAAGTTGTAAGCTGTGTGCGAGGAATAGTTAATGGGGTGAGATCTGGTTTTCCGGCGGGACAACGACCACTGAGAAGATTTCGAGGCTTGGTGCGTCTTTGATGAGTAAAAATGCGCTCTATTCGGGAAAAGTGGATGCGGGGAGCTCTTATAATTTTGCCTTCCTTTGAATTAATTACCACGTTTCTTAAACGTCTTATTTTTTCCTCTCAGCAATCAAGATAACAGTGAAACTTACCAAAAATGTATTTTTACGTAGATGGCCTTTTACAGAATGTCGAACGGCGGGATAGCTATTCGCTTCGTAAACATATCGATACGTTTATAGAAATACAACTCTCGATATACGCATATAATACCTATTATTTCAATTTGAAAATGTATTTCCTGTCTGAAATTTTAGCAGAGAGAAAATACGATGCACGTGGATAAAAATATATTTTTAAGTGATTGCAACGTTTAATAGACAAAATAACCTGAACGGGGATGTGGAATCATTTAGTATCGATGAAGTGCAAAACCTTTTTTTTAAACTGTGGTTAGACTAGATACATGCGGTCCAATGGTTCAAAATGTGCGGCCCACTCATTTCTTTGATTTTACTGTAATAAGGTGGGAGAGATCTTGAACGAGATAGTCACAAATTAAGAAAGAGATGCAAAACGGTATAAAAAATTTAGGAATTTTGTAATATGTAAAAAATGAAAATATAGAATATTTTGAAACGCGCGATTTTAAATTTTAATAACATTCTTAGGATCACTATTAAAACATGCGAACCGCCATATATTTTGGCCCCATGCAAATTGAGTGTGAGGCCTCCGGGTTGAACGAAGACAGAAAATATTTCTAAGAGAGATTTTGATAAGAGCTGAAATTTTCGAAGGAGGCTATCAAATTAAGGATACAATGCCGGAGGCAAAATGTGACAATACAGATTCTAGTCAGTTTATTAGAATAAAATTAGCGATTGAAATATTAAAATTAGGCTTATGTGCACAGAGAATTGGATGTACAAAACTAGGATAAAACAGAAAACTTGATTAAACCATTTAATTATGCAAAAAATTCATTTTTGCCTTATATTCTTTGGAAAATACGAATTTTTATCTCTTCCCAAATCTATGCCCAGTTCTCTCCGGTTCTAACAAATTTAAGCCGTTGTTTGTAAAGATTTCTATCGTAGAATTGTCGAATTTCTGTTACTTATTTTCTTCTTTTTGAATCTATTAATTCTCACGCGCGAGACGGTCAGGGTAGATCTCCGTTGAGAGTCGAGTCCATCTTTATCATGGAAGAAATGCTTTCTCACGGTTGACTGGGCGCGCCTTCTCCGAAGCTCTACCGTACTTCTTCACTCTTAACTTCTCTCTTTTGTTTCTACGATTAGCTTTCGTTCCGTCCGTTGTATTCTTCTTTTAAAAGTCAGTTTCTAAAACTTCAGTTTTTTTACTCTCTTTCGCTCATTAAAAAGGCATTTTCATTTTTTCTGCCGCTTACGTTCCGTTACCGAAGTCCGCGCTAGACTTACAGGAGAAAGTTGAGTGTCTTCGCCGCGATTCAAATCACGAACCCGATCGAGATAGTATTCTGGGGATAGCTGAAGGGCAATAAGTGAGGAAACTGTTCGGGTGCTCGAGGCTTGTAGCGAAGCAAGGTCGAGTAGAGGAATATAGACGCACTCCTAAGGAAGCAATAAGCGGAGAGAGAGAGAGAGAGAGAGCTATAGAGTAATTTGGTATTCTGAAGAAGTTAGGGCAGAGTCATAAGTTTTGTTTGAATAGCTGAGGCACGAATGAGACGACGCAGAATTTTGGAATCCTGAGGTCACATTCTCCAAAATAGACGAGGGATTTCAATGAGCGATTTCGAAAAAGCAAAAACCTCTAGGACAAGAAACAAAGAAATCTCGTCCATATCATTTATTTCCGGAGAAAATTTTCTATACTTTGTTTTTCATCTGAACTACATAGTATCCGAAATGAAGCATTGCGTTTTTCTATTATTACTTAACTCTTTTTATATCGTAGTCCAGGGGTCCCCAAACTTTTTGAGAGGAGGGCCACATAGGAAAAAATAAAACCCTTTCGCGGGCCGGATCCGGCCCGCGGGCCTTAGTTTGGGGACACCTGTCATAGTCTATTATGCTATGTGGCTTCAGCAGGTGTATCGTTAGAAATTAAGAAATAAGGCAAGAACTCATGAAGTACAAACGAGACTCGTTAAAAATTATCCTCTGCTTAATTTTCTATTTTATTTGAAGTCCTTATTTTTTACCTTAATTTCCATTAAAAATCAATGTTACTTTTTCGTTTAGGTATGCCGGTCACATATTTTAATAAATATTTTTTAGATTCAGTAGATAAAGTCTAAAAGGCTCTAACGATGAAACAAATTTTATTCTTAAACCTTATTAATCGCCTGTCAATTCATTTGACAACTTCGAATCAATCCGTCCGTGGGTTCTTACTTTTCTAATGACAATGAGACACTTTTTAAGTATTACGCGACGATTGGTAAATAGGCGTGTAGAGTGAAGGCAGCCATGTAAAAGGTATCTCATCATATGCTGAATTTTGACCGAAGTACCGGTACTCCCTTCGACATTACCTCCCCACTCAGTTCATTCACCGTCACACCCAAACGGAACATGTAGCCCACTCTATAAATATATATGGAAGAAAAATCTCTGTGCCCACTATACTCATGTACAGTTATGCGCTCGACGCGTGGGAGACGCTCTTTTGTCCGACGTCCGCCGCCTCCGGTAAGCTAGCGATTTCGTCGTTGCCCGTTTTTTGAGAGATCGGGGCCTTCACGGACACGAGCCAGAGCGAGTATGCGCAAAGCGATGGCTCGAGCATACGTAAACAGATAACCATCGACACATGCCAAGGAATTTGAGAGGGTAACTTGCATAATGGGCGCCGACCGCCTGAACGGCCCGCCATCCACCGTGAGAGGACGAAGAGTTACTACCTTGGGCAGTTGCGATCGCATGTGGAACAGTCACGGATGACCGAACTCTACATAAGAGAACGAACTAGGTACGTACTCTTGAGTCCAACGCGCGTCGGAGAAGGTGGCGATGGAATCGGATGGAAAATTCACTCTGCATGGCCCGGAGGGTTACTCACCGTAGATTTGGCGAGTAAGTCTTCCCCATAATTCTCGCCTTCTTTATACTTCTTCTCGCGATCAGGTTCGCTTTCTAAGACTCTGGAGCGAAAGAGCTCACGCTCTATTGCGTTTGAAGCGTCCGAATATCAATTTGGCCATCGATCTCGCGGAAAAGAAAACAAAAGGCAGAAGCGCGCGAAGAATTCCGAAATGTAGTGGGTGGGATTGGATGCCAGGTTGCGAGGAAGCGTTAGAGAGTGTGCGTCACTTCCGAAACTATTCTCCATAAATCCGGAGGGTGTTTCGTTTGGTTCTTCTCGGAGGTTCACCTTGGTTGTTCCCCTGACTTTTAAAATAGCAGTACCTATATTATTTTCCGTCGAGGGCACTCTTGTAACTCGCGCATTTGTCGGAGATTTGATTTCCGTCATCCATCTCAGTAAGTAATATCATTGTTCGTCGGAATTGGGGAATCTGACCTTTATGACAAATTTTTACTACCAGATGTATTCCGCAATCTTACTTAAAAATTTTGAAAAACGGTTTTGTTTTATTCCGAGGGCACTTAACCTAAATTTAAACAGTATAATGAAATACAAGTATCTGCAATTAAGTATTCTATGTTACTCGGTAATTCACGCATACCGTTATGATATATCAGTTGTAACTGTACGTTATTAAATAAATTGGCTTCATTTACTAGCGATATAATGTAAAATGGTGATTCATTCCTCGGGATCTATCTCAGTTCAAATTTGGCTCGTCTAACCTTGGTAGTCAAGCTTTCGTCTCTCTTTCTTTTTCCCGCCCATGGACGCACGCGAGTCTAAACTTCCTTCCTCGTGGCCTCGAAATCCTTTCGTGGCATTTCTGTTCACCCACGCGTGCTTTTTCAACCCGTGTCAACGACCTTTTTGATTTAGGGAATAATTGCAGCAATCTTTTTTTCACTCGTCTCTTCCTCACCTATTAAAGACTGCACCCTTTTGAGCTCTTCATGATGCCATTTTCCGCGTTTCCTTCCGTTTTCGGTAGACCGTTTCTATCACGTGAGTCACGAAATAGTTGCCTCACGTCCTCTTAATAAAATCTCATTTAGTCCCTGCGATTACGCTCTTTTCGGATGTTTTTGCTATCTCACCGTCACATCTTATGTATTCACTATGTGTGTATGTATATATGTGTGTATGTATGTATTTATATATTATTATATTTATATGTAGGTCAGTATTCGAATTACTGTAAATGAGAAATCAAGAAGTCATCCCATTTACTTCCCGTTGAAAAACAATTTCCCATCTCCCAAAGGAAATCTTATCAGTGCGAGCGAATAAGATTGTGTACACTTTTTTGATGTAGAACTGTTTACGATGTAACAGTTCCTTGAGAAAACATTAGGTAATACAGGTTTCATTCGTGTGAATAATTTACATTGTCCTCAGTATTTTCGTAAAAATCTTTAAATAACGTAAGAAATTCAACAGGAAGTAAATCGGTTCGAATGTTTAAAAAATTGCCAATTTTATTTTCCTGAGATTATCGCGGTTATAATAGGAGGGCGTGGACGAAATTGCATGGGTGTGTCTTCTCCAGCCACTCAATTACAGCTGCACTCCAGGCGACTATGACGAATATCTCCAGATGCAGCGGTCGGGCGTCGATTAAGAATAGTCTCTTAACGTGCGGCCGTGAAGGAAGGAGAGGTACGAATGGGGGGGGGAGGGAGATTAGGGGGAGGGGAGGAGATATTAAGGGGAGAAGGGGGGAGAAGAGGGTACGCGTGAGAGCGTCTCTCCCTTCGCACATGTAAAGTAAGTCCGATTCTTATTTCTTGCGCGTTGGAATCCACCGCGCGCGTGCGTGTTTGTGCGTGTGCGGACAGCGCCTCGCCGGGATAGGAACGCGAATGGATCGGAGTCTTCGCATTCGTGGAGTTTTTGGCACGGATTCGCCGGCATGGGTGTGTTTTTAGCCGTCCCTTTTGCTCAGGTTTTTAGGAGGCAACTCTTCCGACTTCAATCGATTTCTATGGAACGACGGGTCCGTTGGAGATAGAGAATCGTGGTCGAAATCTCGAAAATCGAAAGTAAAAGTAAACGATCGTGAGCATCGTTTGCGCCGAAAATTCCCCGATGCACCATGTAATATATTCTACACCTATACTGCTGGGTAAGTTCTATGAAATGTTACTTTATTCACTCTTGATTTAAATTTATACAAAACTACGCGACGGTTTATTAAACAAATTTTATAAATAACTATTTTTAATGGTAGCATACTATCTGGGTATCATTGCGCGATGAATTATGCTCATCCAATTAACGAAAAAGAAATAAAAACACTGTACGTGATAATTTTTACGCGTTTGGTTCGTTAAACGCCTATACAAAATCAGAAATATATTTTAATTTAACATCTTTGAGATACGGTATCCGTTTAGGATCGACTACTCAACAGTTTCAAATTTCCTTTGCGCGTTTTATCCCATGTTCGTTCCTTTCTCATCTTTCTTTTTCTCTGTCCATTTCCTCTCTTTTATTAGCGCTATGATTGAGCGAATCTATTCTTATTCTTCTTCCCTCTTGTCCTTGCTTACTCCTTTTCATTTCCCAAGCAAATTTTGCATTCATGAGAGCATTATCCTTGCGATGCCTTAGTGATATTGGGGCGCTGCTCTTGAATACCTCTCATAGGTTGCACAACATAGGTTTTGGTTGCGCCATTTGCTTATGCGTTACAAAATCATATCATCATGCACGTTTTGAACAACGGATATGATTCATACAATTCGTACTACGAACGGCGATATTCAAAGCTAAGATAGCTTATCAAAAACAATTTGGCTTTAGCGACATTAAAGGGTGCATTAATACCGAGACTTGCCTAGTTTTTAAACCTGCAAAAAGTGCAGACAAAAACAAAGGAAATCGGATCTGTTCGCCGCCGCTCTTTTTTTTGCCTTTTGGCCTGTATGACATTTCCAGCCACGAACTCGACGTCGCTATCCCGTGGATCGGAGAGACTGGAGCGTGTGAAGTAGCTATCGGAATGGTTTCCTAGAAGGCCACCAAACCGGAATCCTATGCAGACATGAGAATATCTGCACTCTTCCATTTGGACTTCGGAGCCCCCGCCGTACACCGAGCCAAGACTTTCAGACTCAATCTCGGATTCTCCAAAAGTAACTAAATAAAAATTTGGAACATGTACTCGTACTTCATACGTGTATTTTTCGCCCCAGCCTTCAGACGGGCTTTTAGCCTTGTTTTTTATCGAATTTACGACCCTCAAAATATGATCCTCGGATTTATTTAATTTTGTAGAAGGTTTTTATAACGAGTGCAGCGAACCAAAATTTCCGATGCAACAACTTCAACTGATATGCTATATGCTAAGGGTCTTATTTCTCTTCCATATCGGTTAACTTTTATTAGGTTTTAGTTTTTCTAAATACGGATCGGGAATAAAAAAGAGAAACGGAAATGAAAAATAGATACAATTTCATTCTTTCAAATTTCGTATACAATTGCACCCCAAGTTCACCGTTTCAATTTAAAAAAAATGATAGAATCTTTGAAGGAACAATACTATTGTTTCAAATAGTGCGCTTTTTTGTCTGGAAGATGTCACGCAAGGGCACCCTCAGCGCAATCAGATAGCGAGGAATATCGGTAGAAGCAGAGAGAGAGAGAGTGGAGACAGCAGGACAAGTTCAAGCGGGAATTGACGACAAAAAACGTTTCATCCGTTCACAGTCTCCCTCATCCCCCGAGATGCTTATAAATAAAGATGACGACGATAACTGCACCCGCTTCATTATTGCCACCAAATATTTTATTTAAAAACATGCTCTCTAAACCATTTTTTAAGAAGTATTGAATTTATACCTACACCTGTCATGCGAGAACGTCCTATTGACATTATTTGGACAAAAATAAATGGACGTGCCCACATAATCGCACTCAAATATAACTAATGATTAGTTTCATAATTTTAACCTTTGAAGGTAACTTTATTATTGATAAAGTTTACCGAAAAATCTCGTCGATTTATCTAGAAATGATTTGAAGTATAATTTGATTAAGTTAGATAAAAATAGTAATAAAATAATTAGAATGAAAATAACGGTTAATGTGTATGCACTTTCCCGAATTCGAATTCAGGAAAACTTTATATAGTTATCTTTCTTTCAAATACATTTAAAACTACAGCTTGTGGTTTGATTTCATCTTTACAAATTTATTGAGACCGATCACCAGTTCCAAAAACTCAAGATGAAATGAAGGAAGAAATCCACAGATATTTTACAATCCAATAATACTTATTTTAGAACTTATAATAGATCCCTTTGTAAAAATAAAGGTCCGCGGTTTTCACTGTGACTGTGATGAGGTTATAATGGGAAAACTTGTATTTTTCCGAAATAGATGTTACGTTTTACTACTTTTGAATGGGAACCGAGAGGATCGATGAAGCACCTTAGATAAGTGTGAAGAGGTTTTCGAATGGCTGTTTTGATCGCTTCGCGATAGAGACGTGGTCGTAACCTTGGTGACGGCGTCTGGAGGGAATTCCGACGACGTGCACCTTTTGAGTGTCTTCCTTCTCTGTCCTTGGTCCGAGAGATTCTGCGACGCCGCCAACCCATTCAAAGTCAACGTCCACGTTGACGGCGACGGCCGCGAAAATGCATCCGGGCATTAACTGACGTTTTATAACAGGCGGATTCGCGAGAGACCATTGGCATACGATTGACTTTAGGAAGTTCTCAAGATTGTATCTCAGTTAAAATAAACAGGACCTTCCTTCTCACTCGGTTATCTCTTATATATGCTGAAATATCGTTCACGCGGAAATTTTAAATCTGCCGCTGTGCTTCTAGAGATTCATTTCGCTGTGAAATGTATTCATTTTAGTTTTAGTAGTTTTGTTACGTCTTTTATTTACGTAATTGATGTTTTAAAAGAGAACGACCCAATAGAATTTATTGTACGCAAAAATATTTATAACGCCAAATTTTCTATCGTTAGTGTCGCTTTTCCACAACTACTTTTAATTTTAATATCGGGCGTTGAAGTCTCCGGTGGCCGAACTTTATCTCGTACAGATTAACGCATTTATTTATCGGTACTGAATATTATACTTGGGAAAAGTATCGATAAAATATATAACATTTTAAATTGTTTTGAACTAGATTAGAGTACCACTTGTTTTAAAGTCTGTCGTAAGAGACTTCGACACCACGTGTGAGATCGACACTCCCGCTACCACTTTCGATTTTCGATTCCAAACGTCTTTAACCTTAACCTTCGACGCTGTATCTCTAAATGAGAACGCGTTTCGCAACGGCGGAACAGACGGATGCCAAAGAGGGAGAAAGTTAAGACACTCACTCGCGGCACGCGGAGAATGGGATTAGCGTAATGTAAACAAACATTTCCTTCTAAAATGGTAATCTCTCGCGGATTCTTCCGTTCACTCAACCGAATTCCCTTAGATCCTTAGCTAACATGGTTTTGAGGAAATTGTGTGTGGTGTGCACAAGATCTACCAACCACTACACAATTTGAAGATAAATTCAAGACGTTTCACTTCAAATACACTCGCTTAAGAAGTACGCATTGTCGAAGCACTCGGAACTTTTTCGCACCACGCCTATTTAACAAATTCTAATGCACTTAAATTCACTTACACAAGCTAAGAATATTGGTAAGGAATGTAGAACTATATATTTTTTATGAAAGTTTAACTCAAAGTCTACATTTTGGTGTAATTTCCATTTTGGAAACAGCATTTTCAGTGGTTTTTCCTTCGTCTAAAAAACAAACTGCTGCTAAATTACAGTTAACAGAAGTAAATTTTAACGAATACTCACGGACTCTACGGTGGGTGACCACCTTCCTCACGTGGTAAGGCCGCTCCTGAGGCAGGGCGGCCGCACATGAGACCAAGAATACGAGGATCCACCAATTCATCCTTTCCAGTGGGTCAAAGGACTGCCGTGCGAATCGAAAGCTTTTCCCTTACTGTTCCTCGTCTCCGGAGAGGTGTTTTACCAAAGGGGTATGAGCGGCACGTTAAGAGGAGGGGAAGAGAATGAGCCGTTAGCAAAGCCAAGGGTTGCGGTCTCCGTCTTATATATCGCGAATATTCTGCCCCATCCCCTTCTCCTCCCATCTCTCCCTCCCTCCTCCTCTTCGTACTCTGTCCTCTTCGGAAGCGACGCTTTGCCCTTCCTCCTCCTCCTTCCCACTCCCCTCCTCTTTAGCCCCTCTCTACCTCCTCTCGTTCCCTCCCTTCCTCCATCTCCTCCAATTCCCTCACCACCTCCTCTCAGCCTCCCCTCTCACTCCAGAACCATCCTCTCCTAACTGACCCCCTCCCACTCACTCGCTACTTCCTCCTCCACACTCCTCACGCCTCACCCATCCTCCTCCTTTCCCAATCTCTTCTTCTCTTCTCCATCTTCGAGCCTCTCTCTTTTTCAACTCTTTCTCCCCATCCTCCATTGTCTTTACCGTCCTGTTTCGCCTCCATATATTCCGTTGAATCCAGTCCTGCACCCTGTCTTTATTACTTACGAGGCTTTTAAGCTCTCCTCTCTCTCTATAAATCTGATCCTTTCATTATTTGTTTATTCTGCGTTTTCTTCTTGTGTTTCTCTCTTTTCTTTCTCTCAACGTTTTTGATCCATTTCCTCCTTTTGCTCACTCTTCATGTATCTACTCCACCTCGTGCACCAACATTTTTATTCTTTTTCTATTCTTACCGTTTTTTCTTAATCCCTCTTTATATTCCCTCTTCCTTTATATACGTTATCATGACTATTTCTCTTTTTCTCTTTTATTATTTATTACTCCATCCCTTCCTTTTTCTTTCGCTTGCTTTTTATTGCTATTCTTCTTTTACATTTTTCTTTCCCTCTCTCTCCTCACTTCCATCTCCCATTCCTCCCTCTACCCTCTCTCTTTTTATCTGCAACCGGATTTGAAGGCATAATAGGTGGATTCTGAGTCACGAAGTCGCTGATACCAGTTTAACCTTTAGGGAGTGTATAGGGCTTTTCCAACGTAATTAAAACTTGGATAAATTAGATATGGTCCATAGTCTCCTTTAGTTTATTTATAGAGCATATTATATGGCCAATTAGTTTTTAAATAAAGGTTCATGCAGTGAATTTTGCTCCTGAGGATAGCTTGTAGTGTCTCATAAAATAATAGCTCTAATTGCCTCAATGTATCAATCGAAAAATCAGGTTGGTGGAAATGAATGCTGCGTGTGATCCTTTTAGTCAAAGCACTTTTACGTGCCTATATGTGATTCAATTAAGATAATACTGCATATTCAGTAAATCCTGTGAGAGAAAACGTTTTAACAGCACGTGGAAGCGTGTCGCGTGCTTACCAAGCAAAAGTATTATCTTTTAACTTGAAATGATACGAAGTTTACAGGCTATATTTCAGCCGCGAGAAATCGAACGATATATAAATTTTACGAATAGACAAATAAAGTAGATTTTACTGCCCGTCATTTGAACTCGGCAAGAAACAAAAAATCTAAAGTTAGGATCAATAGATGTCTCATAAAAAAGTTTGAGAAGATATTTGAGACCTAGTCCTCCATATTTTCTGATTTTTCGAAAACCGACTTTGATAAAAGACTTACATAAGGCAGCACATAGATCTATGTGCAGGGGACATTCATCCTTAGAACTCATTTTTAACTTTACTTGGAATGGAAGCAGATGAAAATGACCAGAGAAACACGGAGGAATTCGAAATTCAGTCGCTACCAGTTACAGTTGAAGAAGAAAAGATGGAGAAAAGGGTTTTTGTCGGTTCGGACATTTGTCCCACCATGCATATTTTTCAATATGACGGTACAATTTTGCTTTACGAATGGTTTACAACACGCAGGAAATGAATAGCGCGTTTATGATCGAACAAGAAACATCGTCTTTGAAATTGGAATAATACCCCTCAGCCCGTAAAGGAGACGGGAATGCCTGGAGAAAATACGTCGCATAACAAGACCTTGCCTTCTTTTTTTCTCTTTTATCCATTCCCCTCTTTAGATGAGGACGAAGGAACGATCGAGAGCCGAGAACGCGGGAAACCACGGCTTCTGCGGCGGTAAGATAAATGGAAATCGGAAATTCCATCGTATCGTGGAATCCTCTCTAAGGGATCGACAAATGAGCAAAAATAAAGAGGGAGAGATGCTTCGGAATAAGTTATGTCCGTGTTGTCCATCTTCGTTCGACCGCCTTACAATTTTCCCGTTTTGCAGGATCATGGGGACGAGCATTTGGTAATTATCTCCTCCTTATATCTCTTCCTTCCTTCCTGCATCCTGCTTTCCTCTTCCGTCTCCAACCTTTCTAATGATCAAACTCCATTCTCGTCTTCCTTGTTATCTTAACTCGTTAATTACTGTCTCTGTTTTTCTCAGCCCATTATCGTTACATTTCTCCATTCTCCATTCCAGTCATCATGTTTGCTTATAGTTCTCTACCTCTTAAATTCTAATTAATAATTGAACTTGAGCATCTTTGTTTGAAATAGTCTTTTTTAACATCACGTAATTCATTTTTGTGTAACATTCATAATTTTCTTTGTGAATTATTTTTGTTTTACGTATTTCATTCTGATTTATATGTTTCACCCGCACATTGTGTCAAATCGAGTGGAAGTATGCTCGTAACCTCCTGGATGTGAAGAATTTTGACAGAGCTGCTTTTTATGATTGGATTTATTGGTATGGGTCTTCCATTTTTATCATAGTTTACATTAATTAGTATCTCATAAAGACACTTTCTCTATCAGGTAATAAACAGAAATTCATTGGCTATCATTTTAAATTTTAAAATTATCGGCATAGGTTTATTCATTTTCCTACGGCTTATTCTTATTGTCACTAGAAAGATGTTTTGCTCTTTTGCTCAACTTAAACGCTATAATTTGTCTGAATATTTCTAATTTTAGCAATTTACTCATGAAATATTCCTTTAAATGGTTCAATACTTTAATGAGTGGTTTTATGGAAGAATACGTTAACGGCTTTAATGCGTTTCTTATTTTGAAAATTTTGGCTGAATATATCATTGACATTATTTTGTTAATTAGATAACTATGAATATATTAACGCGAGAAAATGACAAATGTTGCTTCTAAATCCGATATCTTCTTATGTGCACGCATACATGTTTCAGATAGTGTTAATCACCGATGTTAAATAATAAATATTCCTTTGAAGATCCTTGATCCGTCAATAATTGATGTAGTGGAAAATCCGCATCCTAGAAAATCGTCGATCATAAGGTGTGAGAATAAAATAATTATTCTTATTGCGTGCAACAAAAGAGAATAGTAAAACTTGAGTTTGGTATTTTTTGATTAATACATATTTCCGTTTGAGATCAACTAAGACAGATGTCAAAGCTGTTTCCTTAATTTATTTTAATCTAAAGTCGGAGGAGTTTTTTCATTTGTATACCATATGTTTTCTATTGTTCCGAAATAATTTGGATAGAGGGCAAACAGACTGCTTGGAAATATTTCCAAAATTCGTTAGAGGAAAAAATGTTAGTTTTGTTTATAATACATGTTTATGCGAAATAATTGTCTAACAAATGCGACATTCATTAGGATTCCGAAATATTCAATCTCTTCCACATTATTTGTTTCATTCTTCTTTCGGTAATCTCTTCAACTGGAGTCGTCTCAAGAATTTTTCCGCCCATTTGTCATTACTATAAATTCACCCTTTTTTCTCTGACAGTACTATCAAGCGTAGTGGGAATGCCTAAACAAAAATAAATAGCGGCACAGTAATGTCTATAGCTGTATTACGAATTTTTATAGTATTATTCATTTTTCAAGTCAAATATTAATCTGGAATTTGGGCACCTATTCTATCTTTGTGTTGTGCCACAGTTAACCAACGGTTAAGTTGTTGGTGCTTTCAGCAATTCCCTCTCACTTAAAATGTGCTCTAACCTATTATTTATTTTTTTTACTGGTAGAACAAATGTTTCACTTTAAATAATCTCGATTTTTCCTTGTTTGCTTTTTCTTCTCAGAAATCCTTTTCTCTAGTTTATGCCGCACCCATATTTTGGAAGCTTTTACGCTAAGCAAATCCTATTTCCTATTATTCCAAGATCTATACCAGGGGTGGGCAACCTTCGACCCGCAGCCCGCCCCGAGGGCATTTTAAGCGATCCATGAAACCATGATGAAAATGCGACTCGCAAAATTTAACACAAAAATTCGTATTTTTAGTTAAAATTATGATAAAAAACCTTTGCCTTTGAAATTTTAATCCTAAAATCCTTATTTAGACTTAATTTTCTCTAATGTGATACCTCGGAATCTAGGTAACTCACGACTTAAACTAATCCAGCCCGCCGAAGCACTGGCAACTTCTAATGCGGCCCACCGAAATATTCGCAAACACCGATGCGGCCCTACATGTAGAAAAGTTTGCCCATCCCTTGATCTATATCATTGCTATTCAATGCCGAATATTCAAACTTTTACCATTGTTCCTATATACATTCGTTTTAGAATTTCAAGAGAATCGTAGCATCAAACAAATTCACACTTTTCGTGGTCTCTCCAAAAATACCTCTTCGCTGCGTTTTTTATCCATTCTACTCCCTCTGTAATTTTTTCCAGTCTCTTTCTCTCCAACCGTATTTCCTTCTCTTACACCCATGCTTACGTTCTCTTTTTCTGCGCTTATTTTCCTCTTTCTTTCCAGCAACTCCCCTTCGCCACCTCTTAATCCCTCACCCTCTCTCCCATTCCCTCCCTCTTTATCCTTCGCTACCCATCCCAACCCTCCCTCCATCTTCCGAAACACCTCATTGGCTCATGCTCGGCTCACGTGACGAATCATTCTTCTCTCCTGGTTTGAATTTGCGGGACCACGTTCATTCCATCACGAAGACTCCCTGACGACCTTTGGGATCTCTCACACGCGAACTCATCGCACACTATTAATTTGCCACTTTCCGAAGATCTTGAACTTGGGCGCTCAAGACCTGCTCGGGAGCAAATTGATGCAAGTTGCGAGTCCCGTTGACCCGAGGAGGGAAAGGTGGAGGATCGTTCAGCGGCCAATGGGAGCCACGGTGATGTCCGTGTACGGATGTGGATGAAAATCGTGTACTGAAAGAGGTCGCGTCCGAGGGTAAACGCTGGTCAAAATAATGATCGGATGCCTAAACGAGAGGCGGTATCGATCATAGTTATGTTGTGTATGTTATATCTGTCCGAGTAAAAACAGGTAGGGATGTACACGGGTTTCCCGTGGTACAGAAGTGCTTTTCGTCAAATTCGACATAGTATAATCGTATATTAATATATTTGCTTTGAACTCAGAAAATTATGTTTCCTTATATTGTGGTAGCCCTACTTTTTAGATCCGTTATATACATGCTCATTTCGTTTTGCCATTCTATACTCGTCCTACAAGCGAAATTTCTTTTTAAAATCGGTTTAGCCTATACCTTTCAAATTCATAGTTATAGGAAAATTCTAACCTTGATATTGTGGTAACCCTGTTTAGTCGACCCGGTTGAAATGTGCTATTTTGGTTATCTATTTATACGAAGATTAAATATATTACATTTGGTTAAAGTACATGAGGTCAGATCTCTAGAAATACGATTAAAAAATATGATTTCACATTTTAGTGTAGTAGCTCTGCTCTTTACCTCTGTTTTAAACATCTTTATTTCATAATGATATGGTGTACTAACCTAATATGCGAAACTTAGGTGAAATCCGTACAGCCAATTCTCTCCAAACCCATTGTTACTGAAAGAGTTAAATTTGTAATTGTGGCACCACTGTTTGGTTGATGCGGTCCAAATATGCAATTATGGTTTAGTATATATGTGTATATTATTAGTATTAAATTTGGTTAAAATTGATTTGGAAAATTCAACACAGACACATATAAGAACTTTTTTATCACTTTTATCGTGGCAGCCTTGATTTTTATATCTACACAAAACATACTTATTTTGTTTTTTATGTAGCACACCTCCTACATACAAAATTTTGTTGAGATCGGTTGAGCCAATTCCTTCCAAATTCATAATTACCAAAAAGTTAAACTTTGCAATTGTGGCACCCTTGCTTAGTCGATCCGGTCCAAATATGCCACTTTGGTCATTAATTTATGTGAGTATTGTATGTACCATATTTGGTTGAAATAGGTTAAGCAAATTCTTTCCTGATATATGCGTACGGACGGACGGACAACACGAAGATAATAGTGCTTTTCAGCAATGACGAAAAGCACTAATAAGTAGTTCCACTAACATAAAAATAAACAAGTCGAGAAAAATATAAATATCCATAGAAGCCACGACAGACTGGAATTATTGCCGATGGATTCCCTTCAATGTGGAAATGAGCTTCACTCCACAAATGAACGATAAAAAGAAAAAAAGGTCTCCAAATGCCGTAATTAGTTTCATTACTACATTTGGAGACCTTTTTTACTTTTCACCGATTCCCTTCAGGATTAATAGTTATTTTTTGAAACACGAATGATTTATTTTAGTAGAGTAGCTTGCAAATTATTCTCAAGAAAACAATTCTGGAAACATAAAATACACTATATGTAGTAAATCTAAAATATAAAGAAGAGTGTCAGTCAGTCCTCCAAGTATTCGGACACCGCGAGAGCCAGTGCAACCAAATCTTGCATAGAATCCACTTTTACCCTGAGAAAGGTTAAAGGCTATGTTTGCATCCGATTCCAAAATCCCGAGTTCTATTCCAAGAATTTTTCCATTAGAATAGCATTTTCTCCGACACTCCGAGAGCCAACGCAACCAAATTTTGCATGGAGTCCTCTTTCATCCAGGGAAAAATCGAAGGCTATGTTTTCATCCCATTCCCAAGGTCCCGAGCTGCATTCCAGGAGCTTTATTTTTTCCCATCAGAATAGCAGGGGAATGAGTGCGCCGTATTTTTATTTGCATTTTAAAATTACTTATAATTATCACAGAAACTCGGAACTTAAACAAAAAAACGCCTAAAAGAATATATTTTAATTTTGATGTCGCTGATTTTCAAAGAGGCATCAAATCGAGACGCAAATATGTTTTGAACGCGAAAATTCAACGTTTTTTGAGCTGAAAATCTCTGGCGATCACGGCGGCCACCGAATACGCCAAAGTTCGGTACCGTTTTGTTAGCTGAAGGGCGATGAAAAGGGGCGTGGCTTGAAAGAATCGAAGAAAGTATTGTGCGACACCCAAGAAAACGACTTATAAGAAATCATTATAATCATTATAATTAAGTTCTCCAGATTTTCCGACATGAAGTATTGGACTTACCCGGGCAACGCCGGGTACTTAAGCTAGTATACTCACATATCTCTTTCACAGTTGTTTATATAAAACATTTGCGACTATTACTATTTACGCATCATAAATCACTACCACCGTGATTACCTTTATCGGATGATAAAGGTAATCGCGACGAAAAACCTTTGAAGACACATCTATATCGGTTGAGTTATTATAGTTTCAAACGCAAACTGCATGAAGGCCAAATGAATAATTTTGAAATAGATGGCGGGTCACATCTGATAATTTCAATATATGTGGCGAGTCGCATGTTATAATAATGAGACCAGGCATTTTGCTGAAACTTAAAACCATGCGACTCTAAATATTATACATTGAATTATGAAAAAATTATCATGTAATTCTAATTATAAAATATTGTTATATCGTTTCTCCATTATTGAATCGTCTAAGCTTCCTTTTTGGCCTACTTGCACTAGAATCAAATTAAAGAGAGGGTCTCACTTTTTGAACTGGCTGGTCGCGTGCAACCCGCGAGCCATGAGTTTGAGATCTCTGAGTTATTCTATAAAGGTTTCCTAGAATATGTGCCTATTTAGATCAATTCTATGGACTTATAGTGATTACATATCAACAATTTGGAAAACTCTTCATTCAATACACTCGTCATAATACGAGAAATTCTACCTCGTCACGCAGCAGTCATACTTCTATTCTTATCACCACGTCTCCTGCTCCATCTTTCCCTCCAGATTCTTCGTCCTCATTTGGCATTGGCTACTTGCTGCAGCCACACCTTCTTAGACCGCATGGGCTCCGTCCCGCAGCTGCAGAGTGCATTCTTAGCTCCTTGTATTGCAGATTGCGGTCGTCGAGGCAACCACGCATCGCGGTCTTCGGGGGCACGTGCGATGAAGACATTCGAATCCAGCAGATACGACCGTTTCTGCACGAAATCATTGAGGTGAAATAATCGGGTGAGTGTTAAACGGGTTGTTCGTTGACTCTTAGCTTACAAGTCTAGGGGACTTCTTCTGTAGATGATAAAAAGAAATTCAACCATTGAAAAATAGCAAACACCTCCTGGCATGTAGCATTGGTGAGGTTGAAAATCTTTCTGAATGAGTTAATACAGGGTTTATTCTTTTTGCAAGAAAAAACGATTTTAGTTTAACTTGGAAATACTGACTTATTAGATAAGGCTTGTAGTTATTTGGTTCAATTATGTTTGGTCATAATCTTAATTTTAAATTACAATACACTAAAATGTAAATTTTAAGAAAATTGTTGTCTTTTAAAAATCTAAAATTAAAAAAAGTATTAACGATAAATTATTCATAGCTATCTCGTATTATAAATCATCTTCAATAAAACTTTTAGGATGTACACATCTAGTTTGGTCATGTTTTTAATGGTGTGGCCCGTAATAATAGCGCGGGTTCGATTACAAAAACATTACTTTTATCCAGGCGATTGAAACTATGCGCTGTAAAAAGAACTATGTTTACTTCTATTAATCCAATATAATACTCAAAAATTAGATTAGAATATCGAAAGCTATAAGGAATAAAATTGCCGCATTAGTACGTTACTAAATGTCATGGTCCTCGGTGGAAGAGTTGACAAAATATGAATGTTTACGCTTAGAAAAGAGTTCCTTAATTAGGAACTGGGGTATCGTATAATGCAAGTAATCATTAATGATCATCCTGTACGAGGTGAGGAAGGCCAGTCCGAACTCAATCACCAAGCTACAGGTGAAACCTCTCGTAAAATTGAAATTGGACAATACAAGTATTACTGAAAATGAAAGGTGAAATTAAAAAGGTCACCTTATGCGAATTAAATGACAAAATAACTTCATTCCGTAAAAATATATTTTGTAATTGTGATATAGGTACGCTTATTAATTATAAAGATTTCTGGAGGGAGGATCGTTGTACAAGTCCGAAGAATATAACAGGTATGGGGAACACTCGTAGAATAAATAATTCCACTAACACAATCGAAACTTATTTTTCATTCAAAATTCGGAAAATTATAACACAATGCCTCTTTCGGAAGCATAATGTTTTTAAACGAATTATGATTAGGGGTATACATTTTTATTCCAGGGAGATTTCAAAGATCATGTCACGAGTCTAATAAGGAATATGGAAAACTGTAAAAAAAATTCACTCAACGTTCGAAACTAACGTGTAATTTCCTCCAGTTTCACGAATCACGATACAGAACTGAAGCGAATGCGAGGAGAGATCTGCTAGATTTTTAATGCCTGTTATTTTGAAAGTACCAAGACCAAAAAGTAGTTAGGTATACACTTGTTTTTCAACGACAATGAAAGCGTCTGCATTTTTCTTCGAAAAATTTCTCCAAAGAAAAAACACCTGACGTGCAGCTAGTCTCTAGAATGCAATCTGTATCTGCAACTCTGTAATTTAAACTCGTGAGGCGATAACTGCGGCAAGGATTGAAAAATAGTCTTAACTCTGAGGGGCATGATATTTTTAGAGCTAGACTTCTCATGTCAAGTCGACCTTTTGAAATTATTTAGATGAGAATTTAAAATGGCGTTTCATTTCTTTTTATATTGGAGAAATTTTTCAGAAGATGATCAATTGTATTCATTAGGAGACATTTAATTAATTTCAGTTAGTAGAAATTTCATAGATGGCAATTCCCTGCTGAATAGTTATTTTATTACCATTACGGTCATCATAAATGGGAGGCCCTTTGGCTCTTGGTGCCTATTGACGCCGATAAAGTTCCAAATGATGGCATCATTATCGATGTGCAAGTTGTGCCATGCGTATGGCCACTTACACGGGTCAGAACCGTAGATAAGACATAACAGCCGACGAATCCCTTGTGGGTACACATGTCATGAGTGGACAATACTTGAGAGATGTATTGATATGTTGCTATACAGCTAAATTCGTTACATTAACTAAAATATAGTAGGCCCTCAACATTCCCGGCGATTACATTCTTGGAAATCACAGCAGGGCTTACTGCATCTTAAATTTTTTTGCGATAACGCATATATTTGTTTAAGAAATACAGCATATAGGAATTGATCTATTTTCTTGGGCATCTTAAGGTTACATCTTATACGCCATATACCGAGGAAATTATCGATCAAACTAGAATTTTCTTACAAAGGTGAAATACTCCTTTAGCCAAAACAACTCGAGGGCTACAAAGGAGTATTTCACCTTTGTTAGTTTTGGCCAAAGTTGTTGAGCTACTATCAATTAGAATTTTCTTGTTAGACCCGACTAAATAATTTGTTTCGTACACTTATAACATGCTTCATATTTTCCGCATATTTGTGATATCTCTTATTCGTATTTCAACTTTGATGTTTCCAAAGTGTAATTTTGAACTCGTACCAGAATATAGTGTTGAATCTTAGAAGAGGGTGGAAGGGCCCCTAAGTTGTCTGCCTAGAGCACCAATTCTATTTACTATTAAGTATGTACTACTTATAAATATGTCATCGGTATTATGCACAGAAATCCGGATTATGCCTAATTTGTTTTACGTGGAATTAAAAATAGTTATTCAATAAAGCATTTTGTACAAATGTTTCGCTAGTTTCTTCGGATGGAATTCCATCGATTCAAGTCTTACTCTGTTAATCCTATTTTATCAGGTGATAAAAACACCTTTCGAAAATAATTCGCACTTGTACGAAGGCCCTCATTTGGACGTACCCTAGCGACTTGTTGCGGGGGTCAGTAACACAACTTATAACATTGCATTCCTGCTGGGTCGTGTGTAGGTCGAGTAACTCATAAGATAATCCTCATTTCGTTGACCTCACGCTATCCTCCGTCCTTCCCTCGGTGGCGGCGAAGTCTTTTCAGTCGTAAGTCGCTGCTCCCCCATCCCAATCCCTCCCTACTCCCTCACTCCCTTCTCCTGAGATCTCTGCTCGCCTTTTTTGAAGCTGGGGATTCCCTTTGTGGCCGATGTCTCACCGCATCTTCGTCCAGTCGGCCGTTCTTCCCTTGTTTCTGTCTCGCGTCTTGTTGGGCGGCCGGCGGGTGCTGCAGCAAATGAGAGAGTCGAGTGCCTTTCTTCAGTAACGCAATAAACCGACCGTTAATCCTCTTTGCTTCCCATCTATTCCTATTTCTCCTAGGTTTCTCTTCTTCGTCGCATTTCCCCATTTATTGATCGGCATTATAGGGCGTAGCGTGGAAATACGAAAATTCTTATCGAGGATTCTTAGATAGTTCCGTTTATATCGCTATCGGGAAAACAATTAATGCGGCTGCCATGTAGGTTTAATGGAAAAACAATTTCTGTATAAGTATATGCGCACGCGGCGTGGAGTGGCGCTGTTTTAATAGAGGTTCATTTTGTGAAGTTTCTTTCTGATGGATACGGTTACTATCCTTTCGTATAAGGTAGGTTGGGTGTCGACACTGGCTCCTTAAACGGATAGGACAATGGCGCGCGACTGCAAAAAGTGCATAACGAATCCAGTTATGAGATGACGGCCATGATTGAACCTCATAATGGAGTAAGTTGAAGTTATCACGAGAACTAATCAAACGTCGAGGACATCTCTCAGAAGTGCGGGTTTTTATCGCAGATAAAGATAGTAATAGGGTGGATCAGCTCCGAGTTTTAAATCAAATTATCGGATTAAATTACCTCAAATTCTTAGGGGTTTCCCAATTAGTCATTTTTTGTATCCTTGTATTTTGAATGCGAATTGTGATCTCTTCAGCCGCACCACTTAAGCATTATTTTCTTGGCAGAATGTGTCAAATACGATCCAGCATGTCTCGTTTTCTTCAAATTTGAGGAACTTCGCTAATTTAATCGCGAGCTGTTTCCATTTCGCTTAAACAGCACAATTTGTTTTTATGTCGCATCTACAGCAATCACAACAATTTCCCTATCAACTTCCAAATTGATTTCAGTCACGCAACGAATCGCTGGAAATTTTATTTTTGTATAATTGAACATGACATCGAATGTCGTCTAAAAATCTTGTTTACTCATTTCGGCGACAGCAACCTTCTGACCCAAAACGTTGTAGTTTAGAAGGAAGTGTAACGGGTTAGAATTTCCTTGCGGACAATAATTCCCTCGCTTAACGATGTCGTTAATCCGCAGTATTAAAGCCATTCCTTTCTCTTTTTGCTGCTCTCTCTCTCTTCATTGAAAAGCGAGGTAGCACACTTGCTCCATTCCTATCAGTGCCTGCCTCTAATATGTCTCTATTGATGGAGCATCCCGTCGACAAACCTAGTCAAAGATCATTTCCTTTATGCGTTATTGTCTTTGAGAGATTTGGACGTCATTTACATGTCTTAACACTGCATTATTTTCGCGTTTTGCAGGTATTAATACGATTCGTCTCGAAATTGGTCTATTCAAAAAGAAGAAGTATTGATTTCGCCTTATGATTGGAATTAAATTGTTTTCAAACATTTTTCTGGCTATTGTATTATTAGGTATGCCTAACATAAATCTAATTGTTCCATTTTAACCACATTATTGCAAGGGATTTTCTGAAACTGGATTTACGTATATGAGTGAAAGGAGACTACGGCGAAAAATTGAAATTTACAATTAAAATTTTTTAATTTTTTTAAAACAACTTCTAAACCGTAGGAGTTGTTTTTCGTCTTTTTTATTTTTTTATTGTAAATTTGAATTTACGTCATTGAAATGGTTTGTAACAAATCTAAAAAATCTCTTTTTTTAATTTAAGGCTATCTTAGTTCTTTCATTATAAAGGTTTAACTTTTGGCTTATATTCAGCCATATTTTATTGTTTTAAATTATGGAATTGAGGCTCCCCCCTTTTAGCTATATGAATTTATCATATAATCCGAACAAGCCTCAGATCAAAATAAATTAATACTAAACACAACATTTTTTTAAATGTTACCAGGGTCACATTAAAAGTAATTGTTCCAATTTTTCCAAAGAAGTGTTTAATCACGATTGAGAGCAACAGCACAGTAACATTTAGCAAGAACATACATGAAGATACCTGTTTATTTATTTTCCTACACAGTCTCCACACATTTGCGTCAACTTGAAAGCAATGCTGTTAGGCCGTCGCGAAAAGATATAGCGACGAACCGTCGTCTTCGTGTCACCAGATTCAAAATGTTGTCAACGTAGAGCACTCTGGAGAGGTACGAACAAAAAAATCCGACGTGGCAAGATAACCCTTGCCTTGCCATTTGCAGGATGAGGAATGGCGGCCCTGTTGGAAGACTTGTGTGCGTAGATTTCCTAAAATTGAACTTGTATGAGATAGGTTTTTTGTTTATATTTCTGACTAATCAGCCTCTTGGACTATTATAGCCATTTGTATGAGATAAAGACTTAATAATGTCTATTTGTTGTTGGTCGACGACGGACGCTTACCATAAAGAAAATAGAAAAATTTGACGTTACTTCTGTCGTTTAATTGAGTGACTTTTTGGCAGTGGCGAGCCGAAAGGGATCGATTTTTTTATTTCTAACATAAGGAAAGCTATAATGGACTACGGCTGTTCTTATATAGCTAATCATTTGTCTTTTCAACTGACCACCAAAATCTTGATTGCTGAAAGGGAAATAAATTTTAAATCTACCTTAAGTGCTTTTAAATACCACAGTTCAATATCAAACGAAATGTTAAGCTTAAGATACTTTTCTCGACTTAAAATGGCTAAAATAAAAGAAGCTTATTTAAGAATTCGGTTTTGTTTGAAGGGAGATTCTCAAACAGGTTATCCTCTGTGTTATCATGAAAAAATTAAGAAAGTTTTTCGGAGCCGATGTATGCGAAGATTATTCCATTCGTATATAACTGTAATGTTTAAAAAACCGTTGTGCCATAGGGCGTTAATGCGTGAAAAAATCAAAAGAAAAGTGTAAAAAATGCCTTGAGAAAGGCTGTATTACCTCCGAGAAAAAGAGGCGAAAAAGAGAATAAAATGAGAAAAATGCTACTTAAAGTGCAGAGAGCAGAATGACGTGGAAGGACGATTTGAAAAGAGGTTGAGAGAGCGATTGTTCTCATTTGAAGGAAAGAATTGAGGAGGAAATCGGAGGCGATAACTCTCAAGTGAGGTAAAAAAATCTTTCATTTACATTGGCATTACCGATACGACATTACTCCGCGATGCGCACTTGACGTTCAATCGTGAAATAATAGTCGCAGAACGATAATTAATCGTTTAAGAAAAATCCTTCAAAAGGCAGTTGTAAATTATCTGCCACAGAAGATTTTAAAATATTTTCTTCCCATAAGTCCTTCCATCCATACCTTACGCTAAAAAAATAAGCGGTTAAAAATACAAGTCGAAAAAATAAGTACTTATCTTAAGTATCAATCTAATATTAGTGAATAACACTGATGACGGCTGCCTGGTAGTCAAAATGCTCATGTGGTTTAGTCATAACTTTTCATGACTTTCGGAGATGCCCGAGAGCTTATTTTTTCAATTTTGATTTTTAAGTGCTTATTTTTTTAGTTTGCTTTTTGCCACAAGAGAAGCGATAATTCTATCTTGCATTATGCATATCGTATGTCACAAATCCGATTTTGAGACACAAGGAAAACCAGTCGAGAACGTTGAAAATATTTAATTCGCCAAGAAAATGCAAAATTTTCTCGAACGATTTTTGAACTATTAATGCCATCCAGAAACTCATAGTTTATCGATCTGCAAGTGCAGAAATGTTTTTCAAACCCAGATTAAAGAGGGGCGTACGAAAACATTTCCCTGCATTCCTTCTCGACAGCTTTAAGGTCTGTGTAAATCCGAAAAGATTATGACTGCAGTTCCGTCGCGTCAACTTCAGCTAGCTACACTTGATTGCAGACGCTGTCCCCGTCTTATGAGAGTTGTCAGCTGCTTATCAGCTGTGGGGAAAGAAGTGGAAGATGCTCGTTCGCCTTCTTTTTGCGTGTCTTAGGGACGTGTCTATTATTTGCTCGGCCGCAGATGCCGTCACCGGTTCTCTCCTACGCTTGAGAACATTTCATCTTTCGAAAAAAAGACAACGTTGAGAGTAGTGTCGGTGGAAGACGTCGGCATTTAAAGCCGTGAAATTAACCCCTTTTTACACAGCGGATTTACACGAAGGAAAGACTTTTTATATCGAATTTCAGTGTAGAGATAAAAAATATCCTCTTAGAAATCGCAAGCTCAACGAAAATAATCGCTTATTACTTACTGTGGTTAATCTGTTGGGAGGATTGCCACATAGTTCCGCATTGATTAAAAAAATACGGCGAGTGAATTATTTTAAAATCTTTGAATAATAATAGTTCTATTGTGACGCAAGACAATATCATTTGAGCTGTTAATGAAAACGCCATGAATAATTAAATCAAAAGGAAAGACCATTGAGAAACTGGAAAACAAAATTGGTGATTTTCTTGGTAATGTACCTGGTGGCTTGAGAAAATCTCGTGATGGTATACCGGTAAGGCTATAAAAGTGGACAATTCTTGATTCTACATTGTTTTTTGGCTTTGAAATAAACCTTTATAATGTTTTTACAAAGTAAACGGTAATAAACTTCCATTCAGTTAAACAAATGTTTTCATATCCCCTTTAGGAAAAATCGCAATTATAATTAGGCTTGGTAGGATTCGGTTTAAATCGAAAAACGTCGATAAACGTCAATTTTTTTAAATTTCAAACTCGACAAAAATGAATAGTCGTCGATAAGCGTCGATTTTCCAACAAGATGGAAAATTATATGTCCAAAAACCTACTTTGAATTATAATATTTAAGTCGTTTCTGTTTACTTTTTTCGCAGTATTATTTTCTACCATCGATTTCGTTCCTTTTTTGGGCTTGCATTAACAGTGGGACTGAAAGAAGGGTATTTTCTTACACTCAAATATTCGTCTTTTAGAAAAGCTCACGCTTCTACTCTGGACAGTCAGGTAACCGCAAGGTCCTAGGGTAGTTTTGAGAACACGTGTTTCTTAGCCCTTTAGAGGTTTTTGAAATTATATTTGCCGACCCAATGGTTGGATATTCCACAAGCCTTTCTATACAGATAAGGTCATGGATATGCCCTGCTGAGAATGCCTCGTCCCCTGTTAAACGAGGTCCGGAAGAAAGGAATCGTTTTCTACCACTTCCACTCATCAACCCCGTGGAGTGTATTCCGGAAACAAATGTTTCTCGATCCTTTTTAGGGATTTTCCTATAGATGGCCTTGTATGCACTTTCACGCGTTCTCCCTATGCACAACCCAATCTTTTGGCAGTCTTTTTCTTAAAGTTATCCAGGAAGGATCGTTCCTCTCTCGTGCTTTTGGCTCCTTCGTCTTTTGCTACAGGTTAGTAAATTTCAATTTATATATAATGGTTTAAAAAAGGTGCACATAAATTAGCAATTGTTACTAAAAATTGAAGAGAGATAAAATATTAATATTTATTTGCTATTTGTTGTCAAATGGTTTGCCGATTGGAAAAACACATTTTAATCAGGATTTGAGGTAAGACTATTAATCGAGCGCTCAGTAATAGTCTAATTTTTCTCTATATATTTTATGATAAATAAACTGATGTGGGCAACACATGACTTTCTCCATATTTATATGGCAAATTACATGTTGTTAGCTCTGGGATCGTTGTCAATATTTACTTCCGGTTGACAATTAAGAAAAGAAAAAGGAGCGTTACTAAGACGTAACTAAGCGTCAATTGTTAACAATAGTCTTCGGTAGGTGGCGTGGTGGTGGGAGCAAAAATATAAGATATCTCTTAAACAATGCATTATATGGAAAAATGTATCAAACAAAGGTTGTAGAAAATGAAATTTTCTACAACTTTTATTTTAGTAGATTTTTACATTTATCAAATATTAAAGCAAATATTTCAAAATAACGGATAAGTGACATGAGTAAACCCACTTCCGGTGGACCAATTTTTACCAAAAACTAATCAGATCTTCTAACTTTTATAAAAATGTTAAATATAAAATTTTGCGTTGACCTGACTAATAGTTTTTGAGTTAGAGCGCCCATAAAAATCTATCACATACAGACAGACACACAGATATCATCGAAAAATAGTCAAAACGTGTTCAGGGGACCTTAAAACATGTATTTCCGTTGAAGTCTCGAATTCGATTTTTTCATGAAAACAATACTTTCTCTATACTTCGTATACTGTCAGCCCTATATTTAAGTAGTAATTTTAAGCGTTGATATTCGTTGAAAATCTCTCTGGAAAATAATCGTCGATTTTCAAAATAATAAACAAATTCTACCAAGTAGGAATTTGAAGCGTCGATATTCGTCAAAAATCTCTCGGGAAAATAAACGTTGATTTTAATCGTCGATTTAAAAAAATAAACGTATCCTACCAAGCCTAATTATAATATAGGGAGTGATTTTTGACACACCCTATACAGTATAGAGTAAACCTTAAACGTTCGCGGTTTCGATTATTTGCGAGGGGTTTATGTGTGCACCAATAAGCATGATATAGCATGTTACGATCCCCAAGAAAGTAGATCAATTCCCGTATTATATATTTTATCAACAAATGTGCACATTATAGTACAAAAATTTAAGCTACAGCAAACCCTCAACATTCGCGGCTTTGATTATTCGTAATGTACATTGATTTGACATTCGCGGCATATATACGTGACTATGTTTGAATTTAACCCGCGGCGTCATACGTTACCAGTGGAGTAGTAGCATTCGCGGATTTGACATCTGCTGTGATTTTCAAGAACGTAACCCACAAATGTTGAGGGTCCACTGTGTGTGCGCTAATAATTATGATATAGTAACCTTAAAAGACACGGATGAATTAATAAGGAAAGTTCAGTTTTGTAAAAAGACTGCTTTATAATTGCTATAATCTAGGTAGTATTGAAAGCGAAAAATAAAATCTTTTTAATTTGTCCATACATTTATTGGCGAAATGTTAAGATTAAAATGCTTTCATTCTTTCTACAAGGAAGAAGGAAGGATGAAAACAAATTAAACCCCGGAAAATATTTCTCCCACGTTTATACCATTCCGTCTGCTTATCTCGATTCCATCTCCGAGCGCAGCCAGCGTGTTGCACCGTCACACTCTTCTTTCATACAAATAAGCTTCTTGACACACCCACATGCAATCAACCGCTGACTATGCGGTAGAAGTCCGGTTTTCATGAATTTGGCAAAAGCTCGCCTGGTTCACGCATCTTAATTTTTAATACATGATACATGTAGGTATGCGGTAGCTTTTCCTAAGCGCGACGCATTTGCATGCTATCACATTTATTTCCAAGCTAAGAATCATAAATGAGGACAAATAATTTCACATAAAAGACAGGTTTTTTAACTGAAAGAGAGAAATAATCGAAGAGGGTCTTTTGTTTATCTTATCAAACTAGCTTGATTTTTTATAACAGCAACGTATGTGCATGCATTGTATTTATATTGCTTGAAATTATGCTAACAAAATGTCCAATTAAATATTTTGCGAATCTTGATTTTTAACACATATACTAGACGAAAGTGTTCCACACATCGATAATATTCTTGTAGGTAATTTTTCAAAGATACTACTCCTAATTTATGATACACAGGAATTTCCTTCTTATTAAATTGAATAATTTCATTGTTGAAATTTCTATAATTCTGAGCAATTTTCAATGCCTCGACAAATGCGCAGACATATTATTCTTCTCTTTAGATTATCCCTCACGATTTCTAAGGAATTCAGCACTTTGCTGCGATGTCAACGATGGAAACCTTTCGTTTGTTAAATAGCCGCCGCCGAGTGCACATAATAGGGAAATGCATTCACTTCCATACCCTAACACATTCCATGGCGAATGAAATGATTAATTCATTTTACCATTACTTCCCTCGATCCTTCGCCTGTTATGAATGGCTTTAAAACGTTCAACATCACCGTGATGCTTCATCTTTTGAATAATACTTAAAGTCGACTTTATGCCACCTATATGATAATCCCAGCGTCGTATCTTTTGATACCGGGACGTGATAAATGGTCCCGCTCGCGGAAGTAGCCGGGAATCGAATTCCGCTCGTCTTGGACTGTATGAGTCCAGTCAGATGCTGCCCACTCGGGTCATGTTTTATAAGATGGAGACGTAGAATAGACGAAGTTTGTACAAAGAGGATGGAAGAAAGCGAGGGAGTAGAAAGAGAGGAAAACACGAGAAAGTCGGAAAGTAGGAGAGAACCAGGAAAAGATATAGAGAGATAAAGGCGGACGCGAAGGGAAGAATAAGTTGCCGAGCAAGGGTCGTGGGAGAGAAGAGAAAGCAGTTTCCATTGCGTTTCTTTTCTCGTTTGGCGCGGCGTTTCTGTTTAACGTAAGGCGCCTTTCGGAACGGGAGGGAAAATAACTGACGAGTGAAACCCTAAGTCAACTCCGATCCCTGGGTCACGTAAGGGTCAATTAGTAATATCTCCTCCTTGTCCAGTGGTCAGAGGGATAGAGGGAGATAGAGCGGCATATCTCATTACACATTGCGTTTATAATGGGCGGCTTATTACGAAAACATGGAAATAATACGATGCATAATTTAAATCTTTCTGACTGGTTACTCCGCTGAAGCTTGTCTCTTACAAACGTATGATTTAGTTCTCAGAGTAATGGATTATGAAAACTTTTAGATTAACAACATCCATGCGATTAATTTTACAAGATTTAATTTTCTACTTATACTTTTATAAGTGAATATGGAACTTTTATTTTCTTTTATAGATATTTTGCTTCGCGTTGTAACTTATAGAAAAATAGTAAAATTCTTTGAAAAAGAAAATCAAAATATTTTCAGTGACGGAAGGAATGTTAATGCTTCGTAGTTAAATTTGCAATTAAAAAATTTCGAGCAATTTTTATGATTTCATGATCAATCGAGAGAAGCGGTTCTCAACATTTTTCTCTCCGCGAACCCCTTGTGCTAATCTTTTCTATTCGCGATCCCCTTGGATTATAATAGTTTTGGCAGCGAGCCCCTTGTAACATTGAATGAATTTTGTAAAATCGAATTCTTTTTAATGCGTTTAATTTATTAAAAATAAAAAGTTGCTATAACACGAGGTGAGTAAAATGTTTACATTAAAATAAGAATATCTGATATTGTCATCAGTTTGTAGTTAGTATCCAGTAAAATTAAAATATAATTCTTGAAACAATAAAAAATAAATAAACAAACTAATTAGAAGAAAATTAAAACGTTGGTACACATCGCAGAACAAGAAAAGTGAAAAACACGCCATCACCAAATTTTTCTCGCTAACCCATAGGTCCTAGGGGTTCGCGAACCACCTGTTGGGAAACGCTGGTCTAGAGCAAAGTTGCTCTTCAATATTGCTCAAATAGTGAATATCTCTCTATGGCTGGATAAATTATTAAAGAGACAAAGAGGATAAGAAAATAATATGCGCCAAAAATCAATGATGCTTTTCTTTTAGTACAGTATATTTCGTGAAATTTTTTTTAATGAATCTCTTTTTTAAATAACCCACAGTTTTTCAGGGGACATCTCTTGCATTCGTCCTTGAAAGCGTTTAACGCAAACAAAATAATAATCGTTTTTTACGGTCCCAGAACACCGCGTCGGAATTGCGCTTCCAGTAAAGTTGTGTCAAGTAAGCATTATTTTTCATCAACCTCTTTATTTTTCTCTAAAACATCAACGCATTCCTCGTCCTTGCCGTTCGCAGCCTCAAACTTATGTAAGGTTCTTTTTGGTGAAGGAGAAAAACGAATTGTTTCCTCTCGCACGGTGCTTACATTCCGACGTTCGTATTCACTGGGGACTCCCCACAGACGCCGCCCGACAGATGGCGAACTCGAGAAATAGAGAACCAGTTTGCCCCTTGAAAGTCAACCACACGCGATACAGTCGGATTGGTTGGTTGGGTCCGGCGAGGGGAAGGAGGAGGATGAAAGGATGAGCACGAGATGGCGTGTAGGGATGGAAGGAGAGAAAATAACTCAGAAAATGATATTAGAATCCCTTCGCCAGGAAACGGGAATGGGATCTTCATGCAAAGCAGCGAGGAAGGGGGTGTTATAGTCGACGTGCGGCGTGTGATGTTGGTGATATCACGTCATCGCTTTAAATGCTGCGTCAGAAGAATATTTCGCAGCGCGGTATTAGAAAATGTTTTAAGGATAACTATAAGGTTCGACCTTGAAAGACAAGTGGGAGCGCGTGAAATAAATCATCGTTTCATAGAAAGGTCAATACCGTCCATACGCGACGGCAGATGGTATAAAGTTATGATCGCGCGGCAATATGCAAAGAAATTTTTTTGAAGAAAGATAACGCCGGGATCTTGCCTCTTTTTTTACGATTAAATTATTGCATTTGAGCGCATTGAGCGGCGGTGAGAACACTACGGATTTTCAAAGGAATTCCCGGCGTTTTCGTCGAAGCACAGTGGCGTGGTTAAATAAAAAAACAACATTAAAATCCGCGGAGGCGATGTTGTTTACGCCTCTTCCACCGAGGAACGTCCCCCGTTTTCACTAAGGGTGGAAAAAGATTTTAATTACCCGTTCCTTTGTGAGCACAAGTGAGAACTAAGAAAGAAAAAAGAGGATCTCCATTATTCCCTTGCTTTTTTCTCTTTTTGGAATTGACGTGGCAAGCTTTTCCATTTTTCACCTTTCTCTACGTCTCAAAGACGACAAAGAGACCCGATGGCGTGTTTTTTAACTCACTTTCTCGCGGCGCTTCAGTACGTGAGTGACCTATTAAGCGTAATGGCATAGCAGAAGTAATTTCTTTGTCTGTCGGTATCGCCTACCTTTTCGTGGTATACTGCCACATGTTATAAATCACGAACGTAACATTTTGATTGGCATACTAAAGTCTGTTTCAAAGCAATTTACGATTTATTATGACGATGGTATAGAAAGATTCTATATGGATTCTGGAGGCGCCATGTCTTCAACAATAAAAACTAAACTTTTCATAAAAATTATATAGTTACTCCTTTCCCGGTTTAAGACAGGTGCATTCATTTATCGTAAACATTTTTCCGACGAACATATTGGGTTTTGGCAAAGTAATGAAAATCATTATAATCCTACAAAATCGACCGACATTGAAGCCCCTAACATTATATTATTACTAGTATGAAAGCGCGTCAATATGGCGGGAAGGAATATAGTATTTATGATTTATATTAAATATATAAATATATATAAATATATAAAATATTAATATTTATTTGCTATTTGTTGTCAAATGGTTTGCCGATTGGAAAAACACATTTTAATCAGGATTTGAGGTAAGACTATTAATCGAGCGCTCAGTAATAGTCTAATTTTTCTCTATATATTTTATGATAAATAAACTGATGTGGGCAACACATGACTTTCTCCATATTTATATGGCAAATTACATGTTGTTAGCTCTGGGATCGTTGTCAATATTTACTTCCGGTTGACAATTAAGAAAAGAAAAAGGAGCGTTACTAAGACGTAACTAAGCGTCAATTGTTAACAATAGTCTTCGGTAGGTGGCGTGGTGGTGGGAGCAAAAATATAAGATATCTCTTAAACAATGCATTATATGGAAAAATGTATCAAACAAAGGTTGTAGAAAATGAAATTTTCTACAACTTTTATTTTAGTAGATTTTTACATTTATCAAATATTAAAGCAAATATTTCAAAATAACGGATAAGTGACATGAGTAAACCCACTTCCGGTGGACCAATTTTTACCAAAAACTAATCAGATCTTCTAACTTTTATAAAAATGTTAAATATAAAATTTTGCGTTGACCTGACTAATAGTTTTTGAGTTAGAGCGCCCATAAAAATCTATCACATACAGACAGACACACAGATATCATCGAAAAATAGTCAAAACGTGTTCAGGGGACCTTAAAACATGTATTTCCGTTGAAGTCTCGAATTCGATTTTTTCATGAAAACAATACTTTCTCTATACTTCGTATACTGTCAGCCCTATATTTAAGTAGTAATTTTAAGCGTTGATATTCGTTGAAAATCTCTCTGGAAAATAATCGTCGATTTTCAAAATAATAAACAAATTCTACCAAGTAGGAATTTGAAGCGTCGATATTCGTCAAAAATCTCTCGGGAAAATAAACGTTGATTTTAATCGTCGATTTAAAAAAATAAACGTATCCTACCAAGCCTAATTATAATATAGGGAGTGATTTTTGACACACCCTATACAGTATAGAGTAAACCTTAAACGTTCGCGGTTTCGATTATTTGCGAGGGGTTTATGTGTGCACCAATAAGCATGATATAGCATGTTACGATCCCCAAGAAAGTAGATCAATTCCCGTATTATATATTTTATCAACAAATGTGCACATTATAGTACAAAAATTTAAGCTACAGCAAACCCTCAACATTCGCGGCTTTGATTATTCGTAATGTACATTGATTTGACATTCGCGGCATATATACGTGACTATGTTTGAATTTAACCCGCGGCGTCATACGTTACCAGTGGAGTAGTAGCATTCGCGGATTTGACATCTGCTGTGATTTTCAAGAACGTAACCCACAAATGTTGAGGGTCCACTGTGTGTGCGCTAATAATTATGATATAGTAACCTTAAAAGACACGGATGAATTAATAAGGAAAGTTCAGTTTTGTAAAAAGACTGCTTTATAATTGCTATAATCTAGGTAGTATTGAAAGCGAAAAATAAAATCTTTTTAATTTGTCCATACATTTATTGGCGAAATGTTAAGATTAAAATGCTTTCATTCTTTCTACAAGGAAGAAGGAAGGATGAAAACAAATTAAACCCCGGAAAATATTTCTCCCACGTTTATACCATTCCGTCTGCTTATCTCGATTCCATCTCCGAGCGCAGCCAGCGTGTTGCACCGTCACACTCTTCTTTCATACAAATAAGCTTCTTGACACACCCACATGCAATCAACCGCTGACTATGCGGTAGAAGTCCGGTTTTCATGAATTTGGCAAAAGCTCGCCTGGTTCACGCATCTTAATTTTTAATACATGATACATGTAGGTATGCGGTAGCTTTTCCTAAGCGCGACGCATTTGCATGCTATCACATTTATTTCCAAGCTAAGAATCATAAATGAGGACAAATAATTTCACATAAAAGACAGGTTTTTTAACTGAAAGAGAGAAATAATCGAAGAGGGTCTTTTGTTTATCTTATCAAACTAGCTTGATTTTTTATAACAGCAACGTATGTGCATGCATTGTATTTATATTGCTTGAAATTATGCTAACAAAATGTCCAATTAAATATTTTGCGAATCTTGATTTTTAACACATATACTAGACGAAAGTGTTCCACACATCGATAATATTCTTGTAGGTAATTTTTCAAAGATACTACTCCTAATTTATGATACACAGGAATTTCCTTCTTATTAAATTGAATAATTTCATTGTTGAAATTTCTATAATTCTGAGCAATTTTCAATGCCTCGACAAATGCGCAGACATATTATTCTTCTCTTTAGATTATCCCTCACGATTTCTAAGGAATTCAGCACTTTGCTGCGATGTCAACGATGGAAACCTTTCGTTTGTTAAATAGCCGCCGCCGAGTGCACATAATAGGGAAATGCATTCACTTCCATACCCTAACACATTCCATGGCGAATGAAATGATTAATTCATTTTACCATTACTTCCCTCGATCCTTCGCCTGTTATGAATGGCTTTAAAACGTTCAACATCACCGTGATGCTTCATCTTTTGAATAATACTTAAAGTCGACTTTATGCCACCTATATGATAATCCCAGCGTCGTATCTTTTGATACCGGGACGTGATAAATGGTCCCGCTCGCGGAAGTAGCCGGGAATCGAATTCCGCTCGTCTTGGACTGTATGAGTCCAGTCAGATGCTGCCCACTCGGGTCATGTTTTATAAGATGGAGACGTAGAATAGACGAAGTTTGTACAAAGAGGATGGAAGAAAGCGAGGGAGTAGAAAGAGAGGAAAACACGAGAAAGTCGGAAAGTAGGAGAGAACCAGGAAAAGATATAGAGAGATAAAGGCGGACGCGAAGGGAAGAATAAGTTGCCGAGCAAGGGTCGTGGGAGAGAAGAGAAAGCAGTTTCCATTGCGTTTCTTTTCTCGTTTGGCGCGGCGTTTCTGTTTAACGTAAGGCGCCTTTCGGAACGGGAGGGAAAATAACTGACGAGTGAAACCCTAAGTCAACTCCGATCCCTGGGTCACGTAAGGGTCAATTAGTAATATCTCCTCCTTGTCCAGTGGTCAGAGGGATAGAGGGAGATAGAGCGGCATATCTCATTACACATTGCGTTTATAATGGGCGGCTTATTACGAAAACATGGAAATAATACGATGCATAATTTAAATCTTTCTGACTGGTTACTCCGCTGAAGCTTGTCTCTTACAAACGTATGATTTAGTTCTCAGAGTAATGGATTATGAAAACTTTTAGATTAACAACATCCATGCGATTAATTTTACAAGATTTAATTTTCTACTTATACTTTTATAAGTGAATATGGAACTTTTATTTTCTTTTATAGATATTTTGCTTCGCGTTGTAACTTATAGAAAAATAGTAAAATTCTTTGAAAAAGAAAATCAAAATATTTTCAGTGACGGAAGGAATGTTAATGCTTCGTAGTTAAATTTGCAATTAAAAAATTTCGAGCAATTTTTATGATTTCATGATCAATCGAGAGAAGCGGTTCTCAACATTTTTCTCTCCGCGAACCCCTTGTGCTAATCTTTTCTATTCGCGATCCCCTTGGATTATAATAGTTTTGGCAGCGAGCCCCTTGTAACATTGAATGAATTTTGTAAAATCGAATTCTTTTTAATGCGTTTAATTTATTAAAAATAAAAAGTTGCTATAACACGAGGTGAGTAAAATGTTTACATTAAAATAAGAATATCTGATATTGTCATCAGTTTGTAGTTAGTATCCAGTAAAATTAAAATATAATTCTTGAAACAATAAAAAATAAATAAACAAACTAATTAGAAGAAAATTAAAACGTTGGTACACATCGCAGAACAAGAAAAGTGAAAAACACGCCATCACCAAATTTTTCTCGCTAACCCATAGGTCCTAGGGGTTCGCGAACCACCTGTTGGGAAACGCTGGTCTAGAGCAAAGTTGCTCTTCAATATTGCTCAAATAGTGAATATCTCTCTATGGCTGGATAAATTATTAAAGAGACAAAGAGGATAAGAAAATAATATGCGCCAAAAATCAATGATGCTTTTCTTTTAGTACAGTATATTTCGTGAAATTTTTTTTAATGAATCTCTTTTTTAAATAACCCACAGTTTTTCAGGGGACATCTCTTGCATTCGTCCTTGAAAGCGTTTAACGCAAACAAAATAATAATCGTTTTTTACGGTCCCAGAACACCGCGTCGGAATTGCGCTTCCAGTAAAGTTGTGTCAAGTAAGCATTATTTTTCATCAACCTCTTTATTTTTCTCTAAAACATCAACGCATTCCTCGTCCTTGCCGTTCGCAGCCTCAAACTTATGTAAGGTTCTTTTTGGTGAAGGAGAAAAACGAATTGTTTCCTCTCGCACGGTGCTTACATTCCGACGTTCGTATTCACTGGGGACTCCCCACAGACGCCGCCCGACAGATGGCGAACTCGAGAAATAGAGAACCAGTTTGCCCCTTGAAAGTCAACCACACGCGATACAGTCGGATTGGTTGGTTGGGTCCGGCGAGGGGAAGGAGGAGGATGAAAGGATGAGCACGAGATGGCGTGTAGGGATGGAAGGAGAGAAAATAACTCAGAAAATGATATTAGAATCCCTTCGCCAGGAAACGGGAATGGGATCTTCATGCAAAGCAGCGAGGAAGGGGGTGTTATAGTCGACGTGCGGCGTGTGATGTTGGTGATATCACGTCATCGCTTTAAATGCTGCGTCAGAAGAATATTTCGCAGCGCGGTATTAGAAAATGTTTTAAGGATAACTATAAGGTTCGACCTTGAAAGACAAGTGGGAGCGCGTGAAATAAATCATCGTTTCATAGAAAGGTCAATACCGTCCATACGCGACGGCAGATGGTATAAAGTTATGATCGCGCGGCAATATGCAAAGAAATTTTTTTGAAGAAAGATAACGCCGGGATCTTGCCTCTTTTTTTACGATTAAATTATTGCATTTGAGCGCATTGAGCGGCGGTGAGAACACTACGGATTTTCAAAGGAATTCCCGGCGTTTTCGTCGAAGCACAGTGGCGTGGTTAAATAAAAAAACAACATTAAAATCCGCGGAGGCGATGTTGTTTACGCCTCTTCCACCGAGGAACGTCCCCCGTTTTCACTAAGGGTGGAAAAAGATTTTAATTACCCGTTCCTTTGTGAGCACAAGTGAGAACTAAGAAAGAAAAAAGAGGATCTCCATTATTCCCTTGCTTTTTTCTCTTTTTGGAATTGACGTGGCAAGCTTTTCCATTTTTCACCTTTCTCTACGTCTCAAAGACGACAAAGAGACCCGATGGCGTGTTTTTTAACTCACTTTCTCGCGGCGCTTCAGTACGTGAGTGACCTATTAAGCGTAATGGCATAGCAGAAGTAATTTCTTTGTCTGTCGGTATCGCCTACCTTTTCGTGGTATACTGCCACATGTTATAAATCACGAACGTAACATTTTGATTGGCATACTAAAGTCTGTTTCAAAGCAATTTACGATTTATTATGACGATGGTATAGAAAGATTCTATATGGATTCTGGAGGCGCCATGTCTTCAACAATAAAAACTAAACTTTTCATAAAAATTATATAGTTACTCCTTTCCCGGTTTAAGACAGGTGCATTCATTTATCGTAAACATTTTTCCGACGAACATATTGGGTTTTGGCAAAGTAATGAAAATCATTATAATCCTACAAAATCGACCGACATTGAAGCCCCTAACATTATATTATTACTAGTATGAAAGCGCGTCAATATGGCGGGAAGGAATATAGTATTTATGATTTAACTTAAAATCTCATACTGAGGCAATAGTTTAGTCTCGATTTCGAAAATGGCATGTTTGTCAAGGCAAATCCTCATGAAATTGCTATATTTTGCCCAAATAAGACATTTAAACGTTAAATTTGAACATTAGCGGATTGTAGGAGGCAATAAGATTAAGAAACGTAGTTTATTTTCCTTTAAAGCAGTCCCAGTTTGAAGATAGAGGGTCAATTTTTCTAATTTTTATGGGCAAAAGAATGAAAGCTTGCAAGTCGCTAGACTGATTTTTACGTGTTTTCTTATGGAAAATTTAAATTGTCTACTAGAGTCGAACCCCGGTATTTTTTGGGGATTTTTTCCGATATGGCTTCCTGAGAACAAATAAAGAGCCCATACAAAATTTGGTTGATCTGGCTAAAAATATACGGCTGAGATATTGGGCGTTATTGAAAAAGTGAGCAAGAGAATAAGGGTTTTATAGTTTGTTGATTTTATATTATTTCCCTTTCCGAAAAAGATAGGAAATTGTAAATTTGCGAGTCAAATGCTCTGCGTATAAAGTTAGTATTGTTAGCATTACAGGAATCATCAAATAAAGCATGCCTCTCCATCGAATATTATTGTAAACATTTTTACGTTATGATTAAGATAGAAGAGTCACCTAGAATCTTAAAAGTAAGTGAGGATGATCCTGACGAGCAGTGAATAAAGCCAAGAAGGTATATTTCATTCATTTTCCTCAAGACATTATAAAAATATTAATGAATATGAAAGCATGCTAGCTTGGTTTTGCTCAAAGTTTGGGAAAAGCAAAATTATGTTCCTAATGTAACTTGATTAATTGTCAATGATGGATATAACAAATACTGAAAGAGACGACTTTTTCTGAATTATAGAGAACATCTAGAAGAGCAGGAAAAGATCGATTCAACTTATATTCGGCATCTTTAATAGTCATTAAAAAGTCGGTAACTACGTCATTTATCAATTAGGTCCCAGGTGATGACGATAATTCTTTTTTGAATGATCACTCCTACTACAAGAAGTCATTTGGAAAGACGGGAGTCTTTTTACTTTATAATGAAGTGAAAAACATGAAAATCCGAAAATTAAAGTAGAACGCCTAAGTTTTATTCGGATTAATTCGCATTAAGTAACATTAATGATACGTTATTTGCAAGGGGCTTGGTACAACTTTGTAAGGTTATGACGCACCAGAATACGATTCGGCGTAAAGCAAATCTCAGAAACGCCTTATAAAACGCGACAAAGGTAGAATGGACGTGGCAGTAGGTACTAGAAGAGGTCACCGAATGTGTACAACACGCCAACTACAGTAGACGGATCGCTTGTTGGAGAGACTGACAATGTGATGCTGTGCAATCGGAAGAAATGTAAACATAGTTCAAGATGAACTATTTGCACAATGAGGAGCAAGACCATTGTATTCATCCGTGGTTGTCTTGTAGGCGTGTGCGCTAGAATAATACGGAGACTTAGAACTAGGCGGAGGGGAATGGAGGTGTGCCCAATAACCTCACTCGGTTGGACCGGAAAAGGAGCGACTGGATGCTCGGACAAACGGGTGCCTACGCCGTAAGCGAAAGGGTGGAGATTTCGATAGGGAAGTGAGCTGACCATATTACAAGGAAAGACGATCAACCCTGAGCGAAAGTGATTTCCAAAAGGAATTCATGCGACTTCAAGAGACCGTAGAGGATATCCAAGGACAAATGGGCGTGGCACATTTGATCATTCGCTGTTACTTGGAAGAAAAACGCAAATTAGCCATATTACGAAGAAATTTGGAGTGATTCTGGTAAATGGACTCCCACGCGGACGCATCTAACATTCAATTAAACTCGTAATTTCTCCATATTTTTCAAGAAAATTCTTAACAAAACTTTTCTGATATAATCAAAGTCATGTTTAGGTTTTCTTCTCCAATTGATTGAAGTGTTGTCCTATACATAGATATATAGATATTTTCCGTATTAAACATTTCACAAAACTTATATTCAAAATAATAATTTTATAAAAATATAATAATTGTTATAATTTAATCACGGAAATCATATGCAAAGATTTTTTCAACCCTCGATGTCCCACAGTAACTTCAATCCGTCTTCTTATTTATTTCATTAAAGCCTTCAGACTGATTCAACTTTGAAAAATATACTGCTCAAATAGTCGGTATGGAATACCGGATTAAATTTTATACTTTAAAATTTTAAATTAATTTCAATTACTAAAAGAAAAAGAATTTTCATCAATTTGCGCATTTTCCCATTACTTAGCAGAATCTAATTTATGATGAATTTCCATCAACCATTTTAATTGAAGAGAAAAAACTTAAAAATTCACCTTCGCCCTCTTCATAGAAGCATCGGCGGTTGAATTAAACTCCCTATGCCGAAAGGGTTCTCAACGCGGAGACTATAAATACGTTTTTTGGCAAATCATCGTGAGTCACCTTTCCATCCATTCATAGTGAACTTTAAGCCAGTAGACGGCAATTACCACGTCGGTGTCTCTCATCGGGAACAATCATCGCATCGAAATCGTCTCAGATCATCTCTTTACGCGCTCTTCCTCTCCCCGGAGAGGCATTCTTCCTTAATATAATGCGTGTTTCAGCGATGAGCCAGCCTCCTTTCCCACTCTCTCCCTATCTCCCTCTCACACCATCTACTTATCACTTATTACTTTCCGTCCGCCACCCACGCGAACCACACTCGTCTCACGATATAACGTTGAATATGAATTGGAGTCGAGGGCGTGGAAGATCACAGGAAAAGAGGGTGCGCCCACTTCTTGCCCTTCTCCACCACCCATACTCCTCTGTTCCCTGGCCCTCCAGACGAATTCCTTCCTTCCTCCTATTCCTCCTTCCTCTCGGTGGACTGATTAAGAGAGAGCGAGAGAGAAAGGGAAAGCGCGGGTGTTGGCCACCTGCGACGTCGAAGGACGAAGGAGAGAAGCGCAACCCAGCAATCGTATCGATCCTTCGTGCGGTAAAAAACCAATGAGTGCATAGCTTGCGCGCTTTAAGGTGGCAGTCGGAGACGCGTGAGAGGGGAAGGGAAGGAATGGGTAGGAGAAGCTTTAAGGGGGAGCCGACGTCAGAGCCTATGCGCAGTAACACAATTTTGGTTCACACGAGTCCGAGAATGGATGGCTGCAATAAGCCAATCGCAAGATTGAAAACTCGAGATGAAGGAGAGAGAGTCCAAGTTCGCGCATCAAATGCCCACACCTAAATACCTCCTACCCTATAGGCGGTCCCGCCTCAAGGATGGATTCGTTCTACAGTAAATGTGCTTACTGCGCACTGACAAGTTAAAGCGTATTAGCTATAGCCTAAGGATGGTACTGATTTTTATTTGCCGGGGTTTCTATGGGTTAAATCATGGTTTTCAAACACGCGACCGTCCGGTTCAAAAAGTGGGTCCTTCCCGTCGCTTTGAATCTACTGTCGGTGTCAAAGACAGCGTGAAGTGATAGTGATTTGAAACAATATAGAAGTTTTAATATTAAGGAATTTTACTATGGTTTATTTTTAATTAAAATACTATATAAAAGTTGGAGTCGTGTGGGTTAAGTTCCAACAAAATGCTTCGGCAAATTTTTATGGCACGCGGCCCGCTCAAATTATCATATGTAACCCACCATACGACGTTATCCATATGGCCCCCGTAGCATTTGAGTTTGAGACTTTCAGAGATGGGTTGAGCAGATATTCACGGACAAACTAAGTAACGAAAATGTCCCCGTGAAATCAATCATTTGAGGAATTCTCGATGAAATGCTTCGCAAACTACTGCCATATTCAAACACCGATATTCCTCGCCATTCGTGGGGGTCGTGTTATTTGAGAGCATCGCGAACCGCAATTCCGCAAACTGGCAGGGCGTGGACGGCAAATAAAGAAATGGACCTCGGTTCCCACATCTGCGTAAATGGAACGTGGCGCGCATTTATTTCACCGTATTGACGTCCGTAGGGCATTGGAAAAATAGAGAAAGTTTTATAATGGAAGACATAAGAACGAGCCTAAGAGAGTGAGAGAAAGAGAAAATTTAATCGTCGTGAACGGTGTAGCAGTCAAACTTGAAATGTTAGGGATGGAAGTGTATGAGAAGGGCGTTAGTTGAAGGTAGTAGAAAAAGAGGCTGTCTTCAGAATTGCTGTGATACGAGGTAACCATCCTTTTGTTTTTATCTTTTATATAAATTCATACGTGGGAAGCTATCATAGCGTCAATGCATCTCTTAGTATTCATTTCCATTTTAGCTCATTTGCCATCTTAACTACCTCCGCTATAAATTGTGCTTTCTTAGGCTTTATATATTCACCTTCGCTCAGTCGCCGGCAAAATATTCCCTCGGCATGTTTCCATCCAAGCCATGCCACGCTTTCTAATGATGACCGACACTTTTCCAGAATAAGCACTTAAGTATTAAAAACTGAAAACTTAAGCACTTGCCTTAGGTATTTCCAATAGCCATAACAGAGATATATGGAATTTGATGCCTATTTCGGTTACAATGCAGCCGTCTTGATTCACCGAAAATAGATTCTAAAAAAACAGAAACAACATTTGCCGTCGCCATCTACCGCATGGGTCTCGCCCTGATACCCTCTTTAGTACAGATAGGCCTAGGTCTCCTCTTTAATTATTGAATGCGAAGGAGCGAAAAATGATACCGAGAATAGGAATAACTGTCCATCAATTGGGTCACTGCAGATAAGCAGGAAAACCTCAGACTGGCAAACCCGCGAACGACGAGGTATGCCTGCATATTTTGATTCATTATTTTCAATTTAGAGTTGCCGGATTGACTGAAAGAGAACTATTTAAGTGCTCTGCATGTTCAAGAAAAGGCATCGCAATTATTTGCATAATTTATAGAAATAATATTCGAGCGCTGAACTTTTCAAAAGCACATGTTGTAGTACTTTGCCCTAGTTTTAAGAGACAACACAACAATCCATGAAGATTGTCTGGCACCACGTATTTATTCTCATTTCCGTTTAAATATTTAAGTTTGGTTCAATGCGCGTCAGTGTGTCAAAGTCGATTTCTGATCAAGTTTCTAATTATTCATGTCTATCGCCTTCCCCGCCGGATTTGATGGAATAAATAATGCGTCGTTCACTCAAAACAAATGGAGTCCGACTCCTGCAACTCATAGAGCCATAAATACCAGAGTCGCCGTCGGACGCACTGAGCAATTCCGAGAAGTTTGCATCATAAAAGTTCGATGATGGAACGTGCTGACAAACTCTTTGAGACAAATAATTCTTTCATTTACAAAGCCATGCATCTCTCTTCCGAAAAGTAATGGCCTCTTTTATCCGGAGGAAGTAATCATTCACGGTGAGGTCGCTTGGATATATTTCGACGTTCATCTGTCCGCATAGATGGCAAGTGGACTTCTTACCACACCCGACGATCTCTTTTGTCCGTTATGACTTCTTCCCAACGGGCGGCTCGCCGTAGCGGTGGGTGTGGGTGAGCTGTCGCAGAAACAGATTTCGATCTCTATGGGTAACCGGAGACACACAGTAGCGATTGTCTATGCGAGAAACAGATGACTGCGAAAGCTCAAAAGCAGGTCTATTATTTAAGAGGTGCTTATGGGTACAAAGAAAGGATTTTTGAGGGTTGGGTTGCGAAGGAAAACTCATGTTGCATGTGCATGCTCAGGCAATGTGTTGTTAGGGAAATTTTAAACTTTTTGTATAAGAGGAGATTTTTTGTTTTTTAAAATATACTAACGATTGTGACCTATCAGTGCATACAAATAGGAGATTCCTCTCGAGAATAACAAGTTAAGTTTCAAGTCCAGTAAACATTAGTTTAGGCACGCTAAATGAGAAACGAGAAAAAATACGTTATTATTATCATTTATAGAAATTCGTAATGCTTATATCTTCTGTTAAAATAAAGTTAATGTATAAACACAATGCAATTTATTCATTATGATAATTAGTTTAATCAGTAAAAAATTTCCATTTTTTTATTGAAACCGTCTCAAAGGTTAAGTATTTGTTCATTTTTCGCCTGTGCACGTTAAACATCAATATTCACGTCCATTTCTGTCTTCAAATAATTTGATTTAAAGTTAGATGGTTACATTCCATGACAATTTTAACTTACATAAATGTAATTTATCCCTTTTATTAAATATCTTGCCGAGTCAGTTTATTTCTCTGCTGCAATAAACGACACTATGGAAGTGAACCAATAATTTTGCATCTATTCGACGAGAGTTTATGTTGGAATTTTGGATTTAAAGTAAAATTATCACGGCAGTTTTTGAACCCCACTCTTGTTTAATTTATCCTCTTTAGTACCGGCCAATTATGAAGCTATTTTTTACACAGTTGACAGCTTAATGAATATTTTGTTTCACATTTAAATTACTTCCATGGGCAAAAACGAAGTAATCGCCTACAAATAATAAAAATCTTTCAGTTATTCAAAAATAAATTTTGATATATGGAGGAAATGGATTTCGCCAACTTATATATAATAATCTTGCATGGATGAAGTGCTATTCTACATTGCGTACAATCGCTTATAACTTCCTCTCTGAAAGACAGTCGCGCCTTCATCCTTCGCTTACTTAGCTCACGCGATCATAAATATCAACTCTCTTGATTACAATCATCCTTTCTTAGTTTTCCATGCTAGTTCGTTCTAAGAGTTTATTTCGAGGTAAACACATGGAATGTACGCCTTTTCTCCCTCTTTCACTCTCCCTCAATCTTTCTCATCTTGCCCACCCTTTCTCATCGTCTCCTCCCTCTCTCTTTCTCCCCCCACCATTCCCTTAGCCACTTTCTCCTGCAATTCCCATGAGTGCATGCCCGTCCTCTTCTCTTTATAGCATCGGTTTCATGACCTCGGTGGCCTTGGTGAAGGTCATTCATACCCCACCGTCTTAATCTCCCTACCACCCCTCCCTCTCTTCCGTTCCTTCACTCCATCGCTTCCCCCCTCCGGCTATCATCCTCTCTCCTCCCTCTTTCTTCTCTCTCTCTCTCCGAAGGGCTCTTTCTCGACGACGCATCTCCACTCCCTTAAAAAAACCACCCTCTCCTCCCTTTGGAGTGTGTATTCCACGCAAAATAAGACACCCGCCCTTCTCCACCTTCCATCCTCTGCCTCCCTTCTTCACTTCCTTCCACCTTATACCTCTCCTCCCTCTCCATTTTCCTATCTCTTTCTCTCAATCTTACAGAACTCCCCTTCACCCAACCTTTCTCCCCGCACTCCGACCAAACGTTCAATTCTTCATTCGGTTCCTTCTCTCGGAATTCTCTTTCTCTTATCATTCCTCGCTTTATTTCCTCCGCTTTCTCTCGTTTGCTCTCACTCCCTCTCTCTCTCCTCATGTTTTCGCCTCTTTTTTTCCTTTTTGACTACATTTTCCCTGGCCATGCGGTCATCCCCATCTTACCATCTTCCACCATCTTGAATTACATAAACACGCGCCCTCTGACGGATTTTAGCAACAAGATTCTCGGGTGTAGTTTTCGTTTCAAGCATCCTTTTTACCACCTCGGTCTAATCTCCTCCCTTCTCTCAATATCTCTCTCCTATTCCTCCTTATCCATTTAATTTAATTTTCTTCCTATACGCTTACGTAGCTTTTCCAGCCTACTCCGATCTATCTTCAACTCCATATGCGACTTCTATCCCTCGATGGAAACCTTCGATCAGGCGATTCAGAATATTCTAAGTGACAAACAACCCAAACATTCGACTGGCGCTGAAGTGATCGTTTGAAGGAAATAAATGAGCTCCAGTCGGGTGCGTAATTGATTTCGTTCAATCTTGTGAATTAAAATGCATTCGATAGGTCATTCTTTTATGTCCTACATTTGTTTGATTTTAATTCTGAGTTTTGTTTTTCTTTCAATTTAATTTTTTAGATCGTAAATCATGTGCAGTGAAATAAATGAGATTAATTTTACATATACATTCAAGAGGGAGATATATATCTGAAAGATAATGTCTTGGCGGAGGAGTAGGTGAAGCAACAGATATTCTAAGTAAAGGTAGCGGGCTGTAATTCTTCCGAAGACACGGTCTTTGAGTGATAGTGATTTTTATTACCACAAACACAGTAATTGACGTAGAGATCAGCTTAGAAGGCAATAACTTATAAACAAATGGAGTACTCTCACGGAGTGGCTGTTTACTTCATAATTTACCACAATAATCATGTCTGCATATATCATAACAACGTATTGAAAGCATAAAACGAATATATAAAATATCTGAAATTTTTATGATTAAAACAATATTCTCAAGCAAAAAGAATGGTAAGTGAAAAGTTTGGTAAACATTTCATTGTATTCCTTTAAATATCACCTCAGTGGTATATAAACATGCTGATACACCACGTGACATTCTCTATTGAAATCCTACAATCAACCTGGATGTCGGTAAGCATATTGAAGGAAATAAGCCTTATGAAATCGAACACAAATAAGCATTCACGAATTGAATTTTATGGAGAACGTAAACTTCTCTGTAGAGCCACTAGTGTCGCAAAACATGCCCTTTCCCCCTTAGTCACATTGCCTCCACATACCCTTACCTATTTGGTTCAGTAAAACAACTTTTTTACTGCGCAATTGTCTCATATATTCCCTTCTTTCCTTCATCCTGTTCTTTAATCCCGACTAGCTCGTCCATTTTCGCCGATGCTTAAACATTAAATTGTTCAAGCCGATCATTTTCTCTTTGTTAATTTTATCGTAGTCGCTAGGGTATATTGAGAGGTCTTTTTATTGCCGGACGGAAGATGGCACACACACAATCATGATGATAGTCAATTACCGAGGTAATGGGACAAAAAATGAAATGGCGACAATCGGTAATCGAACCCTCCATCGATCGTGCAAAGGTAATAGGGTCGTTGCATTTGCATCCAGACGCCCGGTCGCCATGATTCTTTTTTATCTCCGCGCCCTCTCGCTTTGCATTTTCTGTGCCCGCCAGGAAAAATGAAGCAGTCCGCCGTATATGAATTTTGAAAGGGTTCAGATTCCGCATATTCCCACCCTTACGCTAATGTATTCCTCTATTTTTCCTCATTTTCTAAGCATTTCAAATCGAAGAAGAAACAAAGGTGTTGAAATTATGTGTTATGTCGACTCACTTTCTTGAGTTAAAGTAGGGGTTTTTTCCGCGATGCCTCTGTGAGGACGTTTAGTGTTGGAGGTTTACTACTCAGCTAGCCATTCTTCACCGTAAATACCCCGATTCGAGAACGGAGAATCATGCTGGCTTGATAGCTTAGTTGGTTAAAGCACCTTTCCAGCAAGTGGGGGGACCCGGATTCGATTTCCGGTCAAGCACAGGATTTTTTTCTCCTCAAATGTCAAAATTTTTAATCGAATCACGAGCTTGTATTAATTTGGTAATAGTGTATTCCATATGAACTAATTCGATTTTAAAGATTTATTATTGAATTATCATATTTTTACCGAGGAATTCGACACACTCAATCTTGCCTTCGATAAGGACCCTTCGTTCTCCTCGATCCCTCGCATTCTACTTATCTCCATCTTTCTATCTCACCTCCCACTTTATCTTCTTTGTCTCCACCTCCCTCTCTACTTCTCCCTCCTTCGCCGTATCCATCCCCGCCCTTCCGTTCGCTTTCGCACGCATGAAAAAAGACAGAATGCTTTACGAGCTGCCATCCCGCGACCTCTGCCCCCTGCATCTACTTCTCCCTACTTTTCCGTCTAAATATGCTTTTCGCACTATATCTCTTTCACAATCCTATTCCCTTTCTATTTATTTCCTCTTTGGCTCTTTTATTTTCCTCTACGTCGGGGCAGTTGATAACAGCCTATCCACCCACCTCTTTCTTTTATCCAAGTCCAGTCGATGCACGCGTTACAAATTTTGCTAAGGGGCCTAAATCACCTTTCAGACTATGTTTTCTCCCATTATTTGAGTCATGTATCTTCAGAATAATTTTTACACATTCTTTATAAAATAGATCTCAATTTAAATGGCTTTGATAAATATATTTTATGGATTTCGATGAATTTTTATTCTTCAAGTTATGAACTATATTTAAATTAGTTGATAATTTATTTTCCTAAGTAATATTTTCAAATATTTATGTTGATAAAACCTCCAAATAGAATTACCGTTCGATCCATTTATAATTCCATTGGATAGCAATTTCATTACAAGACAAATGGTAACAATTAGGCAATTTACCAAGAATTTAATTAATTTAAATAGCTTTTGGTTTTAATGCTTTTCAAAGGATTAGTCTTTTGTGATTACCGAAGAGGCCACAGATATCTCATGTTCCCTACATCACAGCACAAAACAAACATTTTTTTGTTTTGTTTTTTTCTGCTGCCTTTCCTTTCTTTAAATTTAACAATTTATTCTAAATAATATGGCATTCCTCGAGAATGAGTCGAATAGTTTTTAGTAAAGGATTCTCGTCTCGTGCTCTTAATTAAACGATATGTGTGACTAAATACATATTCGAAACCAATGGGTGCTTTTGAAGTCAAATGTTTTATCCTTCTTTTGCGGACACTCCAATGCATCATCTTTACTATCTAGTGTAGACATTCCTCACGACCTTTTTATGATTTCTTTCTTTCACTACTTCATTTATGCAAGGTGACTAACTCCGCGAATTTCATCGGAGTATTCCCTTCGTCGCAGGCGAAGAATGAAGTTTACGATTACCAATTTCAACACAAGTTGTGCAATCGGAAGGGATGATCTGCACTTCGTGGAGCACTTAGTGCCTCAAATAACCGTTTCTTTCCTTTGAGATTTGATCCAACGCACGCTACAATGCAGGTTCGTCCAGGAGAGCCGACATGCGTCGTATGAATAAATTCATCGTCGGGGTGAGAAACACGATCGTCAGTATGTGAATTTATTCCGTGTTGAACCCCTCGACAAAATCTAAGTTTTCCTTAGGCATACGTGGTTGAAAAAATCTGAATGACGAAATCTTTTTACAAACTGCCACCGAAACATAAAATTAATCGTTATCTTACACGTCATATCGTTCGAGTCGATTAAGATTTCCAACGAAGAACGCTGTTAAAGCTTTGAGAGTTTTACAAGTTGTTATTTTCCTTTATTATACGGAAACTTTAGGAAATAAAATAGAGTATTTTTCTATGAATGGGGTTTCAATTGATTACGTTTACAAAAGAAAGAATGCCGATTAAATTAATCCTGAAACATAAGATACAGTTAATTAAGTTTACTTTTATAAATATATTATAAATAACGTTTCGTCTCATCTCCTCGAGATACTAATAAACTCGAAAATTTCATTTCTCTTCCGTATTCTAAAATTTAAAACATTCTCCTAAATAAATGCTCCAATAAAAGGTTTTAGAATGAAATGGAATCATTTAAAACTGATTTGCACAGTAAAATTTTTGTTTTATATCGATCAATATTCCAGTTAAGAAAAGCGTCCCCCGAGTTCATCAATCTTTCCGAAAAGTGATTTTCAAAGATGTATGTCATGCCCTTCCAAGGTCGTCTACGATGGCGGACCGATAAATCACCCCGGGGGCTGGTTTTAAGGAAGAAAGAAAGGGATCGTTATCCCTCCTTGCCTTGTTTGCGGAGGCGGAGCGCGCGCGCTCGTACGCTACACCCCTTAACATACGGCTCGCGTCAACGGGAGAAATCCTCCTCTGCAACGCATCACTGCGTCTGCAGCGGGTGGGCATCGCCCGAACCGACACACGCTCTGTTGCGCGTCCTCTTCGGGTTATACGTGTCTGTCGGGCGGGGAAATGGCGCCCCTCCATTCCTACGAGATCCGTCGACAAGCGTTCTCCTACGTTTCTTTTTCGAATCTTTCCCTTAATGGATGCAACGACACTCGATTGTTTTTCAGGAAAAAATTAGAGGACATACGGCGCGGCGTCGAGATGATAGCGACGGTGCGGAGGACGACAAAAAGGTAACAACGGCGCGAGAAGGAAAACGAACATGAACTATTTTTCGATTTGATCTATCGCATCCTAGTTTCGAGGCCGCGGAACCATTGGTTAATCGCAATCTCATTGGGCGTATCCCGAGATTTACCGACGACAAGATTTTCTGTCAAGTTAGAGAAAAATAACATGAATGCGTATTTGGCGATCGGAAAGCGTGTTCGCTTGAAAAACTAAGACCAAATCCACAGAGTGGAGGCGCATGCTTATGAGGACAGCAGACGGAGATAGGAGACAGGAGGGGAGTAAGAGATTGAGGGATAGGAGATGGAGAGAGAGAGAGGGTCTGTTCTCCACAAAAGTGTGCCGTAAATAACAAAGTGCGAGGCGGGCGGAAACGAAATAGAGGAGAAAATAACGAGACGGCCAAAAGAAGAGGACTGGAAAGACCGAGAATGGAAAAGTACAAAAAAAACTTTCCGCTTGCGAGACGAGAAGAAGCGATAGAGAAGAAAATCTCACGCCGTCTTCAAAGACGCTGGAAGAAGTGGAAGCGATTTTTATACGTTTTACTCCTTTCGCATTTTCCAGCGATTCGATTGCGAATTGCGTGGTTTTTTTTATGGAAAAGAGAACGGTTTTCCCGAGAGCGCAGTGATACCTCTCTCCACTGGGCAAAATAAAAGAGCCGACTGGAACAGCGGAGGATACGCCGAGTTTCAGGAATATCTTGATCGAATGGAGACACGCCGTAACGTGGCGCGTCAATTAGATACGTCAATTGCTTTTTGCCTCGGCGCGTAACCGCGAGATAAAAAATTACCTTTCAACTCCTTCGGCCCGCATCTGACGTTTATTTTTCTAGATTTAATTTAGATAAGGCTATTGCCGACATGGGTGCCGGAATATGATAAGCGCTCTAGCCGTAGACCTGTTCGGTTTTATCCGTTAGACGATAGGTTCGAAAGCTTCAAATCCCTAGGTTCAGCGGTTGAGGCACCGCGACCTTTGAGGGTTAATTTCTCTAATGAATATTAAATTACCCGTGAGTTGGGTATATGTCTCCCTCCGGAGGTTAATAACTGGTCGTTTCCCCATTTTCCGGAAGATATGACGCGGAATTTCGACTTCTGTAAAGAACACGCTCTCCGCACGACAGTAGTGACGGATGGGAAGCATGCTGCGGTTTTTTTCGGAGGTATTTATTCTTTAAGCGGAGTGGAGCGCGCCGCGACTTTCCCAGTCGTCTTCTCGCGAGAATTCGTGCCTTTTTTGCGCATAAACGTTTTGATTTGTAATGAAATTACCAAATAGCTCTTTGTGAGATCGGCATAACTCGTCTCATATTTCGCAGCGCTGCGGATATAATTGCGAACGTAAATGACGCCATAAATTAGAACAGTTTAACTCGACAGGTTAGTCATGCAAACTATGCATAATTTTCGAATTTTCTTTTTTGTTCATTTTTTTTTCAAAATTCTAAACGTTGCATATTTTTGCATCGCCGCAAATGGACTCTTTTTCAGAAATTCAGTGTAAACTTAATGCCGAACTAAAGAATGGAGTCAAACTATATTAATTTTAGCTATTATAATTTAATATAAGTCCTTGCGATTAAATTTAAATTCTTATTTGGATTCAAGAATAACCGCTTAGGTATAAATTTTTAAACTTCTATAAGTTTTCTCAGGTAGCTCCAATAGCCGAAACAAGGTTATGGAATTTCCTATTTGGATGGAAAATCGTTGAATTTTTGCTGTTCCAGAAAATTGTTTTGATTTACATTGGCATGTTCATTTTTTATATTCAGTTAATTTAAATATATAATTCTCTTAATAAAAAACTCTGGACTGCGGAGCCAGAGTTAGGTTTCCTACCCAAAATTCGCGTCAACTCTCCTGCATTCAACCCGGGGTCAATCCAGTCCAGAAAATAATCCGACGAGCAACCAAAATGGAAAAAAGTCTCCTTTTGACCTCTGTGCGCCCTCTGATTTTTTTCGAAGGTACACCCAAAACCTATGTCGGAGTATTATATATTGGCGTACATCATCGTTTCAATTGCCTTAAAACCTATCAGAATTCCACCTCCTCGTTCGTTATGGCGAACAGGTAGGGAGGGTCAAAGGCCTCATCTCCGATCCCAAAACTACGAATCCCTTCCTACCTCTCATTTTTCCTCTCTCTCCTCCCTTTCTTCTCCCTCCTTTCCTCGCCCCATCCTCCTCGGCGCCTCCCTTTCCTGCCTCCCTCCCCCACCCCCACTCTCCCTCCCACTCCTCCGTCCATCGGTCTCTTTATATCGCCTGCAACCATGGCGACGAGAAGCCTCCTTCCTCCTCTTCTGGGAATAACCGGACTCTCATCTCCTCATCGTCTCCTTTCCAACCTCCTCTCTCTCTCACCTCACCTCTTTCTCTCTTTGGCTATCTCCTTCTTACTTTATAAGGGGAGGTATTCCAGCCATCTCTTTTTCCGTCTCTTCCTTCTTGAAATTCCTTCTCTCTTGTTTTCTCCACCTCTCTCTCTTTCGCGTTCCCCTCTATACCTCTCTTCCTATCTCGACATTTTCATCTCAGTTTCTCTGGTCGTCTTTCCTTTGATTCGATCTTTATATGTATCGTTATCTCTTTCTCTCTAAATTCTGTCGAAGCTCGATGACTCGAACGTCGATAAATTGCATTTTCGATAAATCGAAATTGATAGTCCTCCTCAATTATATTCCTAAAAACTTAATTTCTTTTGCCCTAAGTTTTGATTGCTTTAAATTTCGATTACACTAAGTTTCGATTACTCTAGCTTTCGATTAATTCAAGTTTCGATTATTCTAAATTTATATTACTCTAGCTTTCAATTACGCAAAGTTTGCAACACTCGAAAATATTTCCGTTTTCCTTAGAGGTTCGAATTATCAAAGCTCGACTGTATTTCTCCACGTTTGTCCGTCTCTTCCCCATCTTATTATAACTCACCTCTTCCCTTCTTTATCCCCCCTCTATTTCCATCTCTTTATCCATCTATATCTACCTCCATCTCTCCCTTCACCTCACTCACTATCTCATCGAATCTATTTTTCTTCGTTTCTTATGTTCCTTTCCTCTATCCTCTCCCCTCCTTCCATATCCCCTTCCATTTCTGCCTTAATTTCTATTGTTACTTCTCTTCATTTGTCTCTCCTCTCTTCGTTTCGTTTCTTCATCTCTCTATTTCCCCATCTAGCTCCTTTTGTTTCTCCATCTCTCTCCCTTCCTTCTCTATCTCTCCCATCTCTCACCTCCCTATTTCATTCTCATCCAAGCTCTCTCCTTCTTGCACTCGCTCCAATGCACGCATCGCCATGAACCTGCAATTACCGATCCGACAAAAAAGACTTGCTTCTTCTCGTCTGCCTCGTGAGGCATCACCCGAAGCTATAGCACCGGTCGTTATCCAATTTGGATGGACCAATCCCGCCCGCGGTATCCATCCCACCTACGCCTACGCCCCCTCACTCAAGACTCCTCTTCCTTCCTTCCTCCCTCTCTCCTCCGTCGCTCGTAATTACGAAGCCGTTGTTCCTCTCTCGCGTTTTCGAAAGCTCCTTTTTTAGACTCGAAAGAAGAAGTCCTCTCTATCGTGAGGCTGCGCATTCTGAACATCCCCCTCCGGGCGAGATTAGTCGTACATATGCTCTCATTACGTCTATTAGGCCACCGATGTTGCTCCCACCTACGTAGAGGGGATGCGGTTAAGAGGTGTGAGGAGATGGTTGAGTTGTGGGCGTCAGACCGTCGCGAACGGAATGATAGGAGAATTTGTCACGGAAGAGGGTCTGAGCATTTTCTGCGCGGCATACGTTCGGAGCCCGCGGTGGATTCGCCCGTATAAATCACTCAGGAAGATGCGACGAAAAAAATAACGCCCAAAAAACGCTTAAAAAGTAGTGGATGTCGATTCGGACTGTTAATGATCGCCCCATTTAAGTTTCGTCTGATTGCATCTTTTCCTGGGGGAAGGTTTCGTGCTGTTAATGCATTTCAATTAACATGCAGAGTGAAGAGCGGTAGCTTTTAATCAAGTTTTTTTTTATGCGTTATATCCGCGAAAAAATAATGCGTGTATGCTAATAAAGTCGTTTCACGAATAAATATGGACACGCGTGTAAAATAGGGCTAAAACCGTGTCCGTAGTTTTAATTTTTCATCATTTGTGAACAATCTCGTATTACTTACGGATACCTTTATGTTCTGCGTAGGATCTTGCATCAACTGGTACGCTTCGTTATAGAAGATTTTAACATCTACCGCACCTCGCGGTTCAATTATATCGGCAGGGCGTGAATAATCATAGTTAAAAGTCAATCAAGTTGTGGTGAGACTGGAAAGGATTTGTGAAATAACAGTCAATCGCTCTGGTATACTAACTACTTCCTAATAAGTATATCAACATGAATTAACATTGATGGAATATACATCGGCGTTCAGAAACGAGAAAATTGATCTGCTACGATAGTTCAGTGGTAGAACATCCGCCCGTCAAGTGGAAGACCCGGGTTCGATTCCCGGTCATAGCAGACTCTTTTCTCGTTTCAAAATTATTCCTGAATTAACATAGTTACAATCCTATACACACTAACTACATTCATTTGTTAAAACGTAGTTATGCCAAAAGAAGAGTTGTACCTGATTTTCTGGCACAACTTGAAAAAATATAATGTCATGAAATGGATTTTTATTATTTTTTATTTTGTAAATATTTATACAATTCAAGAAAAAGACAGTTATTTTAAATGAATATTTGCCCGCCATTTTCTGAATATATGCCGTTGCCATGCGTTCTTGCTGAATTTTATCCGGAATTCCAGAGGAAGCTTATTCAATGACATACCATTTTCCGAACTACAGATATAAAAATCCTTCAGGTTATAAACGATATTTGCTAAACAACTGCACATGTCAAACCGCTACGTCGGTCCCTGTAATATAGTCGTTAGCCATTAAAAAAGAAGCAAGATTTCGATTGGCTATTTTTCATTTTCTCGAAAGAGACATCGATCTAAATGCTCCAGGCGTATTTTTCTTGAGCTTTCTGGCCCTTCAATTCTTTCATTTATCATTCCATCGATTGGACCACGCCTGTTGAGGGTTACTCTCTGAGTTCTTTATGATCTTATGTTTTCTGCGACAAAGGTGCCATATATTCGATTAAATAGAAAGACGGGTGAAAACATAAAACGATATATTTTGTTATCGCTCAGGGCAATAATTAGCGCAAAATCTGTTCGCTTTGATTTTTACAGCGTTTGTCGAAAGCCTTGCCAATTAGATATAGTTTATCCATATAATTGTTTGAAAAAACTGCTACCGGCTCCTCGTTTTTACGCTAGCCAGCAAAAGTTATTGGACTTCAGGAGAAAAAAATGAAGATCCATAAATCATTTATTAGACACCAGCTGTATTTTCTTCGCAACTTTTTTGAACCTTCGAATAACGCGGTTATCATAAAGAAGCGAATGAAACCCTTACAATGCACACACAGGGCAGTTACAATTTTTGAATTGCTTTGTTAATGTTGTCTTTACTTTTATATTTTGAAATTCGAAGAGTATTTCTCAAACTTGAACCAACGAAAAGCCATTTGTTTAATCAGTTGTTATTTATTCTTTAAAATCACACAAAACGACTTTGGAAATTCGTTAAAAACCATCTGATTCTATAATTGCGGTATACGTTACGATTCAAATCCCCCGGCTATCTTGTTTCTGGGAGCACATTATGCGCCCACTTTGTATGAGTATCTTCCGAGCTACTTGACCAGTTCAATAACAGGTCTTAGGTCCTTCTCCTCCGGCCTCTCACCACCTACCTTCTTCCAATTTGTGCGGACTTTTTGAGTTTTTCACTCAGCCGATAATCTTCCGCGAAACATTCGATATTGCCTCTTTAAAGTTTTTCCACTTTGAGTTTAGTCGAATTATCGACATGGCCATAAAAACGCAGAAAACGACCAACTGAATATGAAAGCTTCCGCTTCATTAGGTATGGTAGGAGATTCTGTTCTAAATATACCTACCCTCAACACGTCTATCCATCAGCGGGACTTCGCATATCGACACTTCTCCTAGTAAAATTTCTGTCGTCCAGAATCGAAGTAGATATTTTTTCTAGCTAAGATTCCTGTTGTCTCCATGTATCTATTATAATAGTAGTCTAGATATGTTTGTTTGTGTGTTTTCCTGGAACGCTGCTCTGTCTGGGAAGGATTTGGGGGGGGGGACCTATAGTGGAAAAAAACGGGAACAGATTGTACAATATCGACGATATTTTTAGATATACTGGGATCTACCTTTTGCACCTTTTATGCAAGTCATCCACTCTCAGAAAATCATGGGTTCGATTCCAGGAACGTTTATTTTCTCCATTTGATTAACGCGGGGATGAGTGTAGCATATTAGTCATTTGTGTATTAAAATTACTTAGAATTACGGTTGGAATTCGGTACTTGAAACAGAGAACGCCTGAAAGAACGGAATTTTATTTTACAGCGGTAAATTTTCGAATACTCGTCGAATCGGTCCACAAATTAGTTTTATAAGCGGAAATTTGACGTATTTTACGTGGAAAGTTTTCGCCGTCAAGGTGATTTGCATTGTTGTCATTTTCGTGTAAATGCGTATGATTGACTAGGATTATAAAGTAGCATCGCATCTGTTCAAATATCCAAGAAATGTCGACGCTGTTTTAAGGTTTAAACAATACCTTCGGCACGATAAATAATGCGACGGTAACGAAACTAAATAAATATTCAATTATTCATTGGTATTGCGTTAATGGAGTCAGATATAGAGATTAAAATTGATTGTTTTAAGGTCTTTGTGGAAAATTTCTGCGAAAGCTAGGTTTTTAATATTTGACTAAAACAAAAAAATTTAGTTTATATAAATTTATTTATATTTTTTTTTGTATGCACTAAAAAGTAAAAAGTAAATCTAAAATTCACATAACTGAATTTTCCATAAAGTAAAAATCTTTTTGGACACATAAAAATACGTAGCGTAATGATTAACGAATAAATCTTCATTAATATATCTTTGCCACAACTTGTATGCGCCTTAAACTATTTTTACTTTCTCGAACTTTCAATGATGTGAATTTTATATTTATTGTTTACTTTTTAGTGCATATAAAAGTTGGTTTCATTCATTTTTAGTGCTTTTCGTCAATGATGAAAAGCACTATTATCTTCGTGCTGTCCGTCCGTCAGTACGCATAAATCAAGGAAGAATTGGCTGAACCGATTTCAACTAAATTTGGTACATAGAATTTTCACATAAATTAATGACCAAAATGACATATTTCGACCGAATCGACTCAGCAGGGGTGCCAAAATTGCAAAATTAATATTTTCGGTAATTATAAATTTGGAAGGAATTGGATGAACCGAGTTCAACGAAATTTTGTATAAAGGAGGTGTACAACATAAAAAAAACAAAATCAAGATGATTAGCATTGATATCAAAACCAGGGCTGCCACAATACAAGTAATAAAAATTTTCATTTTACAAGTATTTGTGTTGAACTGTCGGCATCAATTTTAAGAAAATTTAATATTTATAATGTACATATACATGCAAAACCATATTAGCACTTTTAGACCGAATCAGTCAAACAGGGGTGCCACAATTACAATATAAACTTTTTCAGTAATTAAGGATATGGAAGGAATTCGCTGAACGGATTTCAATAAAATTTTGTATATTAGATTTGTTAAATAGAATCAACTCCTTAACCGTAAAATTCAAAATTAGAGACACACAACGAAAAAGGGGGATGAAAGGCAGGAAAAGGCAAAAGACAAAAATTATAAACTTACAGGTTTAAGGGTTGTTACTCCACGCCAGAGACCTGATGTCACTCACGCATTCACTCACTCAATCGCACAAGCACTAATCGTAAAGGTGGAAAGGAAACGGGACCGGGTTTACGAGGAATTACTCTACGCCAGGGACCCATAAAATCACACCGTTGCTAAAAGGTTTGTGAGTCAATACGACCGCGACAGGGACCTACTAAGCAACCACAAACACACGCACACGTACACGCCAAGAGGTAAAGGGGAAAAATAAAGGGGGAAGGAAAGGGGAAATAATACTAGGTTTACGGGAGATTAAACCACGCCAGGGACCTAGTATCGCACACAGCGGCCTGTAGGTTCATGTGCCTTCCGGCAACGACAGGGACCTAACAGACGAAACAATCACGCACGCAAGCACTCGAATACACGCAGACAAGATCTCTAATCTTTATTATAATTTTTATTGTCTTTTGCCTTTTCCTGCCTTTCCTCCCCCTTTTTCATTATGTCTCTAATTTTGAATTCTACGGTTAATGAATTTATTCTATTTAATATCAATTTCGCCGTAGTCTCCATATTTACTTATTTATATTAGATTTGTACAACATACCACAAAAAAACAATAGGTATAAATCGGAGCTAACGAGCAGGGCTACCACAGTAAAAAGTAAAATAATAATTCTTTTACGCGTATTTCAAGAGAACTAACCGCATCGATTTTAACCAAATATGGTATATATAATCTTCATATAAATAAATAACCAAAACAGCATATTTCAACCGTGTCGACCTGACAGGGCTACCACTATATCAAGGTTAGAATTTTTCTGTAACTATGAATTTCGAAGGTATTGGCTGAACCGAATTAAATAAAAAATTTCGTTTGTAGGGCGGATATAGAATAGCAAAACGAAAAGAATATGTTTAGACCGGATCTAAAAAGCAGGGCTACCACTATAAAAGGAAAAAATAATTTTCTGATTTAAAAGCAAATGCATTAGTATACGATTATATTACGGCGAATTTCACGAAAAGCACTTCTGTACCACGGGAAACCCGTGTGCATCCCTACTAGTTTTATTTAAATTTTATTTTAGCTTAATATTTAATTCAAGTATACCCCTTATATTTGATGGGCGATTACGCTAGAATTTTTATATATCACTTGATTTCAATTATGAAAATTTTAACATCTTAAAAAGTTACAGTTACAGTTATAGCCTTTATTTGTAAAGGATGTTGTTTGTCGCAATATAGTTTCATGTTTAGTTTGTAAAAATATAAAAAAAAACCTTTTCATTATTTTCAAAGTAAAAAATGTCTTCGATTAGAGTAATTGAGATAATTTTATATATTTATAACGAGTTGGCAATTTTGAAGAGGCAGGATGTCGACACTGATAAATAAAACTTAAAACATAGTCATTAAATTACGTCGTCATACCCTGAACTGATTTACATATTCAGGCAATGAGCGCTCTGCTTTACCTCCTCCGAACTCCTCTGAAAGGGATGGCCATCGTTACCTGCAGAAAGGATGATGTTCTGTTGGCGAATTTCCAATTTGATTCGTCGTTTTTGCATTCGTTCTTCGGCCATCATGACGCAACCGTAATTTTTCTGTCGCAACATAGGCCCAACTTGAACTTCCGCGTGAAGCAAAAATAAGAGATGATAATGTTGCTTATAGTTGAGTGTTTTGATGGTCCGCCTTCGTAACTCGACTCACAAGCATCAGGAGAGCGATCCTTTTTGGGATGAAAGAATCCGAACGTATTGGTTGGGTTTTGAATAAAAACATTATAAAAAGAAGTAGTTTTTTTAGAATAAAAATTAAAAGAAACTGTTATATATTTATGCAAAAACTAATACAAAGTTTTTAACTTTCATGGCTAATGAGACATTGGAGACAAATAATAATTGCCTGTAACAAGTAGTTCATTCTTAGGACAAAAATTTCAGGGTGTAAGCAATTTTTAGCATACTTTCCAGAATGGAAATAGGCTTATAGTTTCGTCGTTATCTGTCTGTCTGATGTCTGTTAACTTTGGAACCAATTGACCGATTTTCATTGCACTTACAATTAGTGGAAATCTCTTGCTACTTGGACCAAGCTCCCGAGGATAGTTTTTGTTGCGAAGCTTGTTAGTCCCGGGTTCGACTCCAGGAGCTGTAATTCCCATTTGAATTACATGAGAAATCTGAAATCCATCGTGCAGGGTAATTTTATCTTGCACATTAAAATATCTTACAATTGTGATATCGGAGCGGGATTTGTACTATTCTCTGAGGAAATGAATAAAGATTTTAATTTGTATCGTAGAATTTTGCTTATCGATCGTATTTCTTCGAAATTTGCATAAATACAGGCGTATTTGAAAATTTTATTACTCATTACGAGAGTGTTGCCATTGCAACGACTATTGTTGAACTCGGGTTCGGTATAGTCTATATATCTAGTACATACACGCGTTATTTTTGCCACACAAATACGCGCGATCAATTTTGTTTTCCGTTCTAATGTATTTGTAATAATTTATAACGCTAAATTATGAAATTTGAGATCACAAAGAGCAATATATCCGCGGTGATTTTAAAGCTCTTAAAGCCAATATAAGAATTAAATAAATGATTAAGTTGAAAGTAGACATAATAAGTTCCGTTTGGATCATCTTGCTTTATTTAGTAAGATTATAGGCATCCATATTTCCTCACACACGAGTCATAAATTATCATTTCTCCACACACACAATAAGTTAAATGTTTATTTTTATGGGTATTGGAGGGATATAATTTATGAATTCGATTAAAGCTACAAGGCGAGATTAATGACTCTTTTGAATATTGTAAAGATTGTATATTATAAATTGAATATTGTTAAGATTAAAATATAATAATTTCAGGTGATAATAGTGAAAAGATTGGTGAGGCATTGAGAATCATCTACATTTTATTTAAAATTGCAAAAACATGATGATTATTTTACGAAATTGCCAAATTATTATTTCTGGCTTTTGCATCTAGTATTAAAGATTTCTGTTTTAACATTATAAATAAATTATAGTTAAAATATTATTATTGAGTTATTATGAATATTATTGAGCTATTATTTTAAGATGTTGATATTAAAATAATATGAAGAATTGTAAACTCGTTTTAATGATTATTATTTTTAATTTCATTCATAGACAAAACTAAATAGAAATAAAATACCTCGCGATGCAATTTTAAAAAAAATATTGAATAAATATTTAATCTTTAAATTGGTATTGATATACAGATTTGAGGATATCTTTAGTTAATCTGAAAGGCAAACTCATTATATAATATAATTATACTTCTGTGCTCACTGGTAAAAGAAAAGCTTTCGTATGTACGAAACAAATTAAGATGAAAAGATACTTATACCCCTAGAACGCAGTGTTATTGCGTAGCGATAAAAAAGGTGAAGCGAGAAGAAAAAATCTTTTATTGGCCCCATTTCTTCCATTCCTTCCGGAGGCAAATATTGGCGGTCTTTGTAGAGGGGTGGTTAGCGTGTCTGGCTCCCAATGCTAGGGTCGCGGGTTCGAATCCTACCGAGGGCATGGTTGTATGTGTTCGTCTTTGTTAACGTTATTACGCTCATTGTAAAAGGCCGTTAACGGCTGTTCATGAGCTAATATAAAATAAATAAATAACATCACCGTAGCAGCCCCAATTTACGAAGCTATTATGATGACCCAAAATAGGTGCGCCACAGGCACAAAACATCCTAACGGTAAGAGATCTTCTCTCTCCGAGGGATAATCTCTTCCGGTCCCGTTTCTTGAGTGTCACGTGGGCGTCCAAGGAATTGCGTCTTTCTCCATCTCTCTCTCTCTCTCCCACACGAAATGAAAGTCCAGTTAGCAGATGAATAAGAAGGTTGGAGATAACTTCCCGTAACTTCTCAAGGACTATTGCGCGGTCAAGGATACAATTTCATTCGTAACTCAAGTGATTTTATTATTTATTAATAACTGAACGACAATAACATGAAAATATAACGGCATGGATTCGATATAAGAGAATTCGTTAAGTCGAAATACTTTAGCTGAAATTCAATGCATCATGTAAATACTAATTTGATGATTTATTTCCAATGAATCAGTTATATCATTCGGACGGTTAAATCTAGCTTACAACAGTAATAATGGGCACAGACTTCTAAAAGCGTCGTAATTTTATATAACCGCATTCATAGTAAGAGGGAGACACTCAGCTTGATCTGTTCCAACACATTTTATATTTGCATTGGTGTGTTTTTTGTATATATATATTATCTACATGACATACCTCTTTATAAACGTATCGCTAACTCAAATAAGAATTTATAATAACCACTTACGACATATACTTTGTCGCTGTTTGTCGACCTTATTTACTCAACTGTTTTATATCTACGGAGTTACCTTGATTCTCTATCTATCTATATGATGATTTTGAAAATTCATCCTTTAATGATTAATCGAATGACTGGTTGTGTTGGAATCACTTTTATCGATCACGTATCGATCGATGTATTTCTATATCATTTTTAATTTTATTTTTTTGTGTCTAATTGACCACTTCAAGAACAAGCAATTTAAAAATGTACTTCCCTTAGGTATCTCCAATAGGTGGCTGCTTTGTAGTCAAAATGCGCGTATGGTTTTCTAACTTTGTTGTGGCTATTGGAGATACCTAAGGCAAGTACATTTTTAAATTGCTTGTTCTTGAATTTTATTAGCCATAAGACTAGCTCGTTTGTTACCTGTTGAATTAATTGACCAATGTTAAAGTTTCGATGGCTTTCATTTTGCGCAAAATTACTCTAGGATTTTTTCGTCGAGGAAGAGGAGAAACAGTCAACATTTTAATAAGAAATTAAAGTTAGTTAGTTAGTTGAAAATTACTTTTGTGGTTTTCCTGTGTCAGTCATCAATCGTGATTTTTATTTAAAATGCATTCAGTGTGCTCCGTGGACCACCCGTGGTCCCTGAGCTTCGTTCAGTTGGCCCTTTTAGAACAATTGGGAATGCATAAAAATAATAACAAAACAACAAAATAAATAAATGGCACAATATACATTGCACAAACTTTCCCATATACGTACGTTTGGTCGACTGTGTACGCTTATAAAAGAAAAACGCTTTTAAATCAAAGTTAACCGTAGTTTAACGTATATTTTAATGCCACTGAACGATATATAGTGATTTTTTGGGGCATATGGCTTAGGTAGTATTATTTGGGACATCAAACTGTACGATTGGATGGATTTTAATCAAAATCCTTATAGTCATTTTTGGGTAAAACGATTTTTGTTTCAAAATATTCAAGAATAAAGTAGGTACACGTAATTGTTGCGCAATATCGTTTATCTCTTCCTAGTATCTATTATGAATGATATTATCCACAAATATGATATATCATTCCATTTAGTATAACCATATAGGCTCTAGTAAGATTTTAAGTGGATCGCAGCTAAGGCGTGACGTCATAGGGCTTAGGTAAGGTAGCTTAGCGTACATTCTAATGTAACTGGACGCCATATAGTAATTTTAAGAGCTATATGGCTTACGTAGTATTATTTGTGACATCAGATTCTACAATTGCATTGATTTTAATTAAATTCCCTGGAGCCATTTTTGAGTAAATAAAATGTTTCTAAAAATCGCCGAGAATAAACTACCCTTTATTTTTGTGCAATATCATTTTTTATCAAAAAAGGAATTGCAAGAGATTATATATTGCATAAATACGAGATATCATTTGCGAAGAGACCGACAGATTGACAAACAGACAGACAGACGGCATGGCAAAAAGCACTTTTATGGACACAGGGACACCTATAACAAGTATTTTCATCAAAATCTAGTGGTCGATTTTTTTTACGATTGCAATACTTTATATAAGTAACTCTACCCAATATGGCCTAGCTAAGCTTTATTAATTTTTAAGCACTTTTCCCAAATGCTGAAAGTAAAACTAATATAATGTTCTCTTAGATAGTTTATTTAAGTAAACAGAAAAAATGTTACAACTATAACGCTTCAACATGAAATAACTGGTTAACGTTTTAGCAAAACCTTGCTGTTAGGCCATATTAGGAACATATGATCTCAATACGGCCTATTGGGTTCAAAAAATAAGAGAACAAGAATCTGAAATATTTATCAAGTACTTGTATCAAAATTATAATGCTTGATTGCTCAAAAATGGTTACAATAAATTGTTGGTAGGCAAAAATTACTAGAAAATGAGAAAATAAAAAGTAAAAGATCCTTCACCGTTAATTAAAAGGAAAGAGAAAACTCACGTACGCGCTGCAGGTCTCCGTTGGGAACGTCGGGGACCTAATCCTTGATGAAGACACAGGCACACACTCCAAGGAGGCACTCACACCGTAGACTCTAACCAAAATATTTTTTAAACTAGACACCGATGTTTCGACAGCTAAGCTGTCATCTTCAGTAATGTGGGTGGTATAAGGAAAGAGGGGGTATATATGTCGAGAGTGAAAATGAGAGAATAAAAATAAAGACTCTAATTTTACATATGTCGTAATCGTAAAATTGTACCACCAAAGATTTAGGCACATGAGATCAAAATTTAATTTAAATAAAGAAATGAACAACAAAATGAGATCTAAAATCGTTCAAACAATTCAGTCATTATTTAAGGCTCACAAAATGGGCAATATGGCCTACATAGGCCGTAATGGGAAGACATGTACTAGTAAAACATATTCCGTTGGAACCACACGACTTCTCAATGAATTGCCAAACCAATCTCACCACTAATAGTAGAGACAGAGAGAATGTTTAAGATCAAATTAATTAATTAACGTTTACCTGTACAAACAATGACTTAACCAACGTCTTGCAATTAGATGCGCGTAACCACAAACGCTGGTCTCAAACAAAACACTCCAGCAAATTTAGCCAACTGAGCGCGTCCAGCAGAATTCCATATAAACACAGTTGTTAGTAGTCTACCGATATACTGCAACCACCATCTATCAATTTTGTCAAGTAGTACGCTCGATACGGCAATTAGGCCATGTTGGGGAACAGGATATATTGGGTACAGTTACCTACTACGTATATGAGAAAGTAAAAATAAGGCAAAAAATAAATAAAATATTGAAAATGTTTTATAAATATTTATAGATTCCATATGAAATAAACACGTCGCCGAGCAGTTAACGATTTAACAATGTTCAGTCTACGTGTGGTTTTCATGAGAAGACAGTATCATAATTTAGCGTCTTTTCAAATAAAAATTAACGGGTTTTGATTTGCCGATCTATTATAAGGGATAGTAGTCAACACTTATAAACGGCATTATGGTATTCTGTGATGAAAACAAATAAATGATCAAACAAATATGGGTGAAATCGACAAAGTGGTCTGCCGAGACCATCAGCAACTTTCAAGTGGTCCTCAAAAAAAGTTTTGGAACCGCTGTTTCAGGGGATGTGAAATATGTTGCCTTAATTTTGTTTCTTCCTGATGGGTAAAAAAGATATCAAGAGCTATAAATGACTGCCGCATTACTCTTTTCATAATCCAATCAAAGAACATGACTTTTTTTCGATAATTACATGATAAATTTTACGATAATTTAAAAAAATTCCGTAATTAACAGATGCATAGCAGACTTTTTTCTCGTTTCAAAATTATTCCCAACTTTACAGCTAATACCTGTCTGCATAGGATCTTCAGATCGCTTTATTCCATCAATTTTTTGCTTGGCAATCTCACCATTTGAGAGGGAGGAGTTTTCTTCGGTGTATCTCTTCGAGGACATCCGTTGGGGCAGTTTGATACTAGCTTGGCTAGTTCCTCCCAACCAAGAAAACATCCGCATTCAGAAATGAGAAAATTGATCTGCTACGATAGTTCAGTGGTAGAATATCCGCCCGGCAAGTGGAAGACCCGGGTTCGATTCCCGGTCATAGCAGACTTTTTTCCCATTTCAAAATTATTCCCAACATTACAGCTTATGCCTGTCTGCATAGGATCTTCAGATCGCTTTATTCCATCAATTAGATGCATTATTGTTCCTTATTATAGGAATCTTGAGCGCAATGTCAAAACCACAAGAGCCAGGAGATAAATGCCCTTCACTAGTTAAAAGGAGATCCGAGTGAAACTATTTTCCGGCATTATCCCACTCAACAAAATGCATCCACGAGTCGCATGCTTTAACGCCCCTTCGGAACGGTTTATTAAATATCATTTACGCTGCACTGCGTTATACGCTAAGAAATTTATATAGTGCACCATGGCAAAAAATAAGAGCCCTAGAACCTGATCCTATACACTTTTTGAAAAACGCGGGCTCATTTGCATGCTGCGTTGAAAAAAATCGCTCTTTAGAGATGTCCTCAAGCACGAGAGATTTTTTTATGATTTAATTCAGTGGAATTTCCTGTTGACTAGATGCCCAACGACCGAAGCCGAGGAATCGTTTTTTTTATCGCCTCTTGTTTCTCGTTTTTTCCCTACATATTCGTTAGCGTAGGCAACGAACGCTCTTGCAGGGTCCGGCGGAGGATGAGGAGCTGCGTGTGGGAGATCAGGTTGTCAGGCGAAATGCGGAGAGTTGCAGCGGCCGCTCCTCCCTCGACCATAATCTTCCTCTACCACAATCTTCCTCTCTCTCCTCCCTTCTCTTTATTGAACCCATCCCTCTTTAACCTTCCAACCCACCGCTTTTCCCATCAGAATCCCTCCCGAGTGTGATCCTCAAGAACGCGCCGCCACCACCTTCATTTGGGTGTACCCATGTTGACAGGATTTATCTTCACGAATAGTTGTCCGGACGCATTTTCCAAGCCCTTAGTAAAGATCTGTTAGTTTATTTCCTTTTTTTGTTTTTCCTGTCATGTGTCCATATGTTATTTATCCTGCAGTAAGAAAGAGACAATTAAAAACTCCATGATGAATCAATACCTTTTTTTCGGTTTAGATTTTTTGTCATTCTTTTTCTTAGCCCAAATACAAATCTTAGGATTTTATTGTGTCTGTAGTTGTACCAGTTAGATTTTCTATAGATATCAATTAAAGTTTCATATTAGTTTTGATTTTACACTGATTAGCATGAGCCCTTCTTCTTTTTTTAGAAATTTCAGGGAGGTGACAGAATTTTTTTTCGCTTCAGCGATAAGGTAATTACCAAGAATGATTCAGGAGGACCAGTTTTCTGATTAAACGTCATTTCTCGTTAGCAAGGATGTGTAAATGTTATTTTAAACTTGAAATACTACCCGGATATAATTCCGACCAATCACTTCGCCATCGTCGCAACTAAACGCATTGTAATGAACGTACCTGTTTTTCAATAAAATTTTAGTTACTCTTCTATGTTGAAATTAGTTTAATCGATAAAGTTATCTTCAAAAAACGTTTGCTCATTGCCTCCCAAAAAATCGATTCTTTTCCGCCTAATCTCAACCCCAAACCTCTTAGTTGGCGCAGATTCCCATTTTTAGGAAACATTTCGTATAAATTTTCCAATCTTTTTCCTAAACTCAAACTTAAACCTGCTTTCTACTCCCCAGTTACTTTTTCCAAATTATTCCTTAATTCTAAAGACCCGATAGAGTTGTCATTAAGAAGTGGTGTTTATAAACTTGCTTGTGATGATTGCGGAGCGGTCTGCATCGGCCAAACGGGAAGGAGTTTTGACAAGAGGATTATGGAACATAAGCGATACTTCCGTTTAAATAATTTGAATTCTCAATTTGCGAAACATCTGTTAAACCTCAATCATCATAGTTCCTTCAACCCTAAATTCCTCCATTTTGAAAGTAAAGGTCGCAAATTGGATGCTCTCGAACAGCTAGAGATTTGTGAAGAATCGCCCCTTTTAAATGAATGCCTTTTCCAAAATCATTCTCCTCTATTTAGCTTACCGAATATTTTGTATCAACATTGCTATCTTTGGCCCTTTTACCAAGTTTTTGTAACATTTTGCTACTATGTTGCTTTCGCCTTCCTTTCCCACTCCTTCTTTTCCTCCCCTTCTTTTCCCAACCGCTCATTCAAATACCTTCCATTCATTTTCTTTGTAATCCCTACTGTCTCCCTCTCCCCCCCTCATTTTACCCTATATTTATGGAACGATTTATATTTTATCACCTGATGATGCTACGATCGTAGTGAAACCGGTCGTGTTTAAAATAAAAATTTTGTGAAAATACAAAGTTCTTCTTTTTTCAATGAGAATAAATTCCACCGAGTTGAGCCTGACCTCATTGATGATATTTACTCTTGTATGGTTCAGCCCAATAATAGATTCTTTTGCAGACGCATCTTTCCTATGATGTTCGGTCATTGCTTTGGAAAAATATGAAAAAGTCGTCTTTATACACAGTATATTTTCAAATTTTCAACTCACCGATAGATAAATATAATGCATTAAGCATTCCACAAAGATGAAGAATTTTTTTGGCAGTTGCAGTTTTTGTAACATACATCAAGATGGAATATATTTAATAATATGTCTTATAAATAATACATTCGAATGAAAAAGTGCAAAAGGCAAAATTCTTATTTAAAATGTTTCCATAAGACATCTATTTCCTCCAGGCTTTCTTTTGCAAATGAATTCCTTCATTTTTTTAGAAGTCGTTTTTATGTTCACCGCTCGCTGAAGCCAGGAGGACATGACCTTTCACGGGGAGCAGCGCTCAATTTGAAGGTTTTAGCTAATGCAAGGGAATTGGTTTAGGGCAGGCGTGGTGGAACGCTTCGAGGATGATGTGAATTTAGGGAATGTATGGAGCGACGTTTGAAAACCAGAAAGCGTTCTGGACACGGCCAATTACGTGGCCATCGCCCTCTTCACCCGAAAGGCCTCCCATTCCCTTTCACTGTGCCTCCGGGGCGCGGAATATGGCCAGAAAAACAAAAGAAGAGCAACATATGGTGGAGGAAGAAATATTGCCGAGTAAAAGAGGAGGGGAGTGGAAGGAGGCGATAAGATACGACGATGCATTACAAAATGGCCGAACCGTGTTTCGTTACACACGAAGGAAGAATTTTTCGCAGGCTTTGTATTGGATTCGTTTTTTTTCCTAATAAAAATGCCGACGCGTCATCTAGAAAAGAGAAAATCGACTTCCACTTCATTCTTTCGCTTTATTTTTTTTTTTTTTGTGAAGATTTCAGCCCTTAGCACTAATTTGTCTCTTGAGATTTACGAACTGAAATATGTCATGTTTTTGCACTTCTTACGGGTTGAAATCCCTGCACGAATCTCTCAATCTGTTGGGAATGAGAAGTTTTTTGAAGAAGAGAGATAAAGAGAGAGAGAGATTGAAATGAGAGGGAAAGTTAGCGAGTCGTTTTTGCTACAGAAGTTCGCGTCTTCTCATATTTCAACCTTAGGCCCTCCCATGCTAAACGAAACTTCGTCTTGGGTCTAAAGAAATGGTTTTTCTTCAATATTCTTGAACCGTGATCCCGCTTGCCAAAGTCCCTTGCCTTTATTTATATTTCATCTTAGATATTTTCAATAAAATAAGTTAATTTCAAGAAGACATCAATATACAGTTCTTATAATAATCAATTTAGTCTTAAGTTTCATTGATAAAATTTGATCACGAGTTCTTTCTAACTGTGAAGTTTTAAAAGCATCTCTTCCGTTACTATAGGCAAATATGAAATGATGGTAATTTATTTAATGAAAACAATGTTTGATAAAACATTTAGTTTTCCTAATAATTCTGAAATTTAAGCTCTCTCATCTGAATTTTCTTAGTAATGTGTTTGCTATCATGCTAGTAGATTTTTTTCTTTACTAAGCCATTTCAGCGCAAAATCTGAAAACTCCTCGCGGGGACTTGAAGAACCAAAAAAACTTTAATATTTTTTTAGGCATTCGAAAAAATTGTTTTCACTCTCATGCTGATCGACAAGGACTTATAATGATGATGAACTTAAAATGAAGAGCTTAGAACGTCAATATTTACTGTGACTTGCCTTTTTAATGATCATTGAAATTCTTCCGAAGCGTTTGAAGATTAAAAAAATATCAGGCTTGATGGAGATTAACTGAAATCAACACATTTTAAAATTAACTCCCTCCGTGGGGCTTTTAGGCATAACATTCTATTTGAAGGGCAATTATTTATTCATATCATGCATGAGCAACTTCTCTTAAACTCTACCCAAATTATAAGCGCAACAGATGGTCTTCATTTTATAATGCATTCAGATTAGAAATAGAAAAGGAAATTTAACGCGTTACTCAAGACATGGCTTTAACACTGACCTATACCTATATACATAAAAGTAGCGCATGCTTCAAATTAAACTTTTCATTTCTATAAGTTTTACTCAGTTAACTTTGAATATTGCGTCGACCCCAAATACTCATGCTATATAACCGGTACAAAAACAAATAAAGGCATCAGCATGAATGGATGCGAAATTTCCAGTGAAATCCGGTCGAGGAAAGGAACCTATGATCACAAGAACGATCGCCAAGAAAAAAAACCGGAGGCGAAGTTTTAATAATCAACGTAGAATTCGACTCGACTCCACTCTTCTTCTTGCCACTCAACAAAATATTCCATAAGTTAATATCAACTGACGTCAGCGGCTCCACCCACCGAAACTGAAGTTCCGAGAATCGTCCGCTCCCTATTTTTAACCTGCTCCTGTCCGTCTCTCTCTCTCTTTCTCTCTCTCTCTCTCTCTCTCTCTCTCTTCATATCTTGTTTTTTATTCTTTCCCTCCCACCTCTTCCCGCACTTCTTTTGATGGCCAGAGAAAATGGTATCCGAAGGAGAGGACCAGTAAACACAGTGAACTTTGACGGTCAAGTACACAGTGTAGGAGGACCTTTGGCGGCATAGAAAAAAACTTTAGGCGATGCCCCAAAATTGTATTATGTTATAGCATAAGAACTATTCAACTAATAAATATGTAGTGGGAGTAAAATATAAGAGAATTTTATTCTAAAAATTTTTAACCTTGACGGTAAATTACGAGATAGAATTATTCGAGTATAAAAAAATGTAAATGTACAGAAGTTGACTAGAGGGGCGCTAAGGCGTCTTGGAACCGTAAGCTTTTGCCTCGCTGGCTCTACCGTTTCACAAGCCCTGCTGTCAAATGAGGGGGTGCTAATCTTAAATCTTTGCAAACCCTTTCCTTCTATTATTCTATCATAATTAATTTTGAACGACAGCCAAAAGTGAAATACTATGAGTATATATAATATTTCATTAATCATTAAAAGCAACAAAAACATTTGTTAGCTATTTGGTGCATAACCTACGAGGCTTAGAGAGATTCTCAACTAATTCGATTGTTGCGTGAGCAAAAGCGTAGTGATTTCCCAATGTCCCTTCTACATAGTATGTGAAGTGGGAATTTGGTGCGTGGAACCAATACGGAAAGTAAAAATAAAAGGTCGCTCTAGACGCATATGATAGCAGGATATCCACGTATATTCGAAAAACTCTAAAACATGGAGACATTTTTTCTATAAATATACCAAAATGAATATTTTAAATAAATCTATGAAAATGGGTAAGATCTCCCTTTCCGTAAAGAAATTAGGATTAAATATTATCAACAAGCTTATGCGCGTTCTGGGCTATGCCGTATTTATATATTTGGGCCCTATAACGATAAAAGTTTCTTAAAAATGTATAGTCAAAGTAGTTAATTTTCCATACATCAGATCCTCCAACGTGCGGGCTATTCAAAAAATTCTTAGCTTACAGTTTTTCAAGATATCACGAGTAGGATATTTGAAAAATAGCCACGAAAAGGTCAATGGAGTCAGACAAACGGAAAAAGTGATGACACGACGCTGTCTTTTAGAAAACGAGTTAAACGAGATAACTAATAAAGACCTTGATCCTACATAAACCGCCTTCCCCGACTACAAGGAAAAAAAATCGCACTCCCCGCCGTAAAAATTAAGTTGCCACAAATAAAAACTGGAGGTGATTTACGGTGGCCCCCCGCGTGTACCAGTGAGTATAATGAAAAAAACATCGGATGATAAACACCGTAATTAATTTCTGCGTATGAGCTACATCGTACGGATTCGTAACCGATGCGACACGCTTTATCAATGCGTTAAACACCCAACACAAAGGAAATTCGCATTTAATTGAACACTTGTAAGTTTCATAAAACCTTTTGGACCACAGTGGCATTTGCAATGGACGATTGATCATCGTGAAAGCGTTATTTTTCCGACCTTCCTTTCTTCCTCGTACCTCTGTTACCCGACTTACTCATCTGTATCTCTCCCTCCTCCCTTCCACTTCCTCTTTTTTCCCCTTAATTCTTCGCAGCGTGGGGCGCAACCGTCCCTCACCCTCGCTGTATCCACCCACTTCTCTCCCTCCCTCACATTCGGCAATATACCGTTTCCCATCTTGACGGCCGCCCATAAAAGACCAATGATAGATGCCCCTAAGCCCCCGCGTAACCCGACCTTCCTTTTGGTGCCGCAACATGCCTCGCAATCGTTATTCACTCCAAACCGTAGTCTCACCCACGGAATAGAAAATGAATCAAGGGTTTTTCGACCCATCCCTCGGATAATTGACCGCTGCGGTATATATGATCTCACATTTTACCTTCCTCATACATCATTGTGTGGATTCTCGCGATTTTTAGCGCACTTAGTGTTTCCGGTAATAGATTTTTTTCGTGTATGAATTCTATTCGAAATATGGCGACTGGAGAAAGAATGAATGGATGGCGAACATGTGTATACGTGTGAATGTATATTCCGCTTTATATTATGTAAGTCTCTTCTTCTTGGATTATGGCTCACCAACATTTTAGTAAAAAGAGGAATGTGCAATATTTCAAACCTCTTAGCGATCAAGATGTGACATTTCAATCTCCACGACAAAGAAATAAATGAAAATTTTCAAGGCGCGGTTTTTAAGGACATTTTTAAGTATGAGAAACAAAATTTAACAATAAAATCCAAAGTACGTATATACGTACATATTCAGCACCAGAATGACGCCGCCATTCGTACCGTGTAGGTACTCCAGTAATCAGCATGCGTTTCGGAATCAATCCTAGAGATTAAGCGAGCAATCCATTACGACATTTTAAAAAGGGCGTTGAGAAGCCAAGGGTAAGGATATCTTTCCGATACTACTTAATAACTTCCGAACTAGAAATTAGAGTAAAATGATTACATCCAAAAATTTAAAAAAATATCTGAGGATTTTTTTCATCCAACCAAATTAATTATACCCATACTTCACTTTGCACTGTATATGTGCCCCTGAATAACTGTGACTGTGTAAAGCGAAATCGTGCAAAGTGAGTTAGGTTTTCCTATAAGATTGCGTGAGGTTATATTTGAGCGCCGCCTTGAGATCAACTGGTCGAACTGAAACGTTTTGTTTTTTCCTTAATTGAAACTGATAGCCGTAAAATTCGATGTAGTTTTCTAAAAAGAAAAAAGCGCTAACCGAAAATTGTGCAGCGAAACCGTGCATTTTGAGGGATTAGTTTCTCCCTTATTACTATGTATTACTACAGATAAAATAGCATCTTTCATTCGTTTCTTTGTTTGCTTCTTCCTTTTTTTTCGTAGAATAACAGATCTTGAACAGTTACCCACCTTTGCGGTGTACTGGCTTTACATTTTAAAAGTCTTCATAAGGATTTTCCATAATGCATTCACACCACGGCTAATAATAATAATAATATCAAAATAATTTTTGTTTTTTTTATCATTATTTATAATAGTTGAAAGAAATGTGTATCTCCAAGTTATTTTTTGCTGCACAGTAAATTCTTTCAGTAGGAAACAGTGGGTGCCACAACATTCTACAAGAAAAATTGCCATATCAGAGTAGCAGTTCCAAACGAATCCGTGCCACAGGGTGCACTTGGAGAGACGCTCATCGAAAGTACTTAAAGCTGTTATTCTTGAGCTCTCTATAACACCTACTATCCTATCCATCGTATCTTTCCGTAGACATCTTCCACTCCATGTCGCAACGATGCCGTCTCACAATTCATCGCGATGTATCGCATTCCGCCTGAAAGGCCATAAAAATGGCATCTCCCTCATTCTCTAAGCTTATTACAGGGAGAAATTACCCTTCTAGAAGCGAATGCTTGAAAAATTTCCATATCATGGCATTTAAGAGAAGAGAAACGGTGAGTTTTAATAAGCATTAAAGTACTAGTGTACAGAAATATCCCGAGAATAAAATTTCAAATGCGATTAAACTTAGGTTTGGAAACATTGAGGCCGCTAAATAAGTGAATAATGTTGAAAGGCACGAATAAGACGCTCTACTTAAAATAAATACTTAAGTACATATTCTTGAAGATTGTTTTTTTTCTCTTTTGCACATTATTTATCTTTAAATTTCACTAGTCCCGACAATTTTAACGAATTTCTCTACGCCAAAATTAAAACCACAGTTTGATAATTTAAAAATGCAACGTACTAAAGTTCTATCGTGAATAAGTTACTTTCGAGGACGTGTAAAAATAATCATCTCATTCTCCAACCCTGTCTTAATCCTTCCGTTCCTGCTCGTTCATCGCTCCTCTCGCACGAGATAACACTCACCCGTCATCCAAAGTTTTGGTTCCCGACAATCGAACGTCGAGTGCGAGGGAGAAAGATTATTTTTTGCGCGCTCGGTAAGCAAAAGTGCAAAATCAGAGCCACAATTCTTCGACCAATAACCTTTCCAAGAGCGGGAATTAAAAAAAAATCAAGTCGAGTACATAAACTTATGTAAACGTGACCCAAACCGGGGTTAAGGAAAGCGCATATTTATGTGCTTGACCTCAGCACCATTCAAAGCAATGGAAATTTTGCGCTAGAACTTTTGATTTTCGTGCCGTCTTATTATTATTCTCCCTATGAATTTTCGCGCCTTCTTATTTGTCTCCCTACCACTCCGGTCGCCTCCTGAGTCCAGACAATCTCATCTGCGTTCCTTTCTCTCTCTCTCTCTCCTGGCGGTGTTTTCTCGGAGTCATTGTTGCCGCAGATAAAAATCCCCTCTTTCATTGCGTTCGAATATCGGGAGTGCCTCGGGAGCAAAGGCGTGTACCGGTCAACAGATCAGTTTTGGCACGCCATCTGCATTCTCACTCCGACGAGACCTCACTCAACCCTTCGCATCTGCTACCCGTGGTGTCAGGAGGCCCTCGTGTGTTTACGAAAGGGAGTGCTCGCAGCTGGATTCCCAAATGTCGTGGGCAGCTCTCTTTTGATTTGTTCTGTCAACGCGGTACGTCTCAACCACGCACGCACGGGTAAAATAAAAACACCTGTATTTGAAAGGCGAGCCGGGTTTCATGTTATATATCAAGCGTAATTTATAGATTCGTAATTCTTTAATCGATTTAAACATGAATCTCGAGCGCTTCATTCGGACAGAAATTTAAAGTTTTTTTCCCCTCTCTGACCGTCGCTTATAATCTCCAAATACTGTGGAGTTCCGTTTGCCTCCTGAGATGGACTTCTAATATTTGTGGATATTTATGATCTTTTCCGATACGTTCTCTCTTTTTTACTCAATTTTCTTATTTTTTGATTGGCAGTCCGATTGCCATTTAAATTAATATGTTCGGGGAACTGGATATTTTGTGAGAAGGTTATTTCCCATAGTGAAATATGTCAATTGCGATGTGTTTTTAATGAATAATTTACATTATCCCAAAAAATTATCTTTTGATGAAATTCACTTGTATTTTAGTTTTTTTTATTTGCCGCAACCAGCAATGCAAATACTATGACTTAAATGTGTAGCCCTCACACTAAATCTGAACATTTATGGCGAAGGTGTTTCAAATTAAATTGGCAAAAGTCATATAAAAATTATTTATTGACACCTAAGTTAAGGAACCTCTTTACTTTTCAACATAGTCTCCTGCTCTTTCAACAAACTTCTTCAATGGCTAAACTAATACCTGGATTAGAGTAGAATAGAATTTCCTTGGTTGATTTTTTAGTTATTCATGAATCGCTGTTCGAAACTCGTTGTCAGAGAGGAAATGCTTTCCATCTAATCCCTCTTTGAGTGATCCAAAAAGATGGTAGTCACTTGGAGGCAAGTCAAGAGAATAAAGGGGTGTGGTACCACTTTGAAATGCTGATCTTTAATGGTGTCGACAGTTGCCCGGGCACTCTGAGGATGGGCGTTGTCGTGCTTTACACGAATACCTTTTGATGTCAACCTTCGGCCCCTCGACCTTTGGTTCGGATTTCAGGTTTCATTTGGCTCTTACCATACACCTCAACCATCCTACGATAAGTGTCACTAAGTTTAACGCTTTTTGCATTCAAAAGTCTTATAATTGCATTTCTCACAATTTAGATGCAATTTTCTAGACTTAGCCATTTGAATCGTCAATATTTTAATTATCACCTGGGCAACCAAATGACAATCACCTTTATTTGTGCCAACTAAAGTAAAATAACTTCCCTATGTAAAAAATTTTAAATCACAGTAACATTTGGAAACAATTATTCACGTGTGTTGTTTTCATTGGAACAAGCCCGCACAATTCATTACTTTATTATAACCTTTATGTATATCAAGACGCTTTTACGAACACACATCATAGAGATCAACATCAGATGGCCCTTCAACAACTTGTTTTGACCTCTGAAAACCCATGGCCTTCCCATATCATCTTAAATTCCCTCTCTCAAATTATTCTTGTTAGATTTTTAATCTCTCAGCGACTGTGGATAGCCATGAAACGTTCCAATCCATATTGGGAGGTCAATATGTGAGCTTTTTCAAGACACACAAAACTTACAGAAAATGCCGCATCAGCTATCACTGTGGACCGGGATAAAAATTTTTGCTAGTAAAAAAATCATTAGCTTTTTATTAACAGTTATATCGACCAGTAATTCCTAAAAAAAAACTCCAGTATTTTGTGGCCAATCACTTCCAAAACTCTCGAAAACGAACCAACGAACAAACACGGATGCTTCGAGATGAAAATCATTGTATCCGCGAAAGGCCTCGACGTTGCAGTCTTGAGTGATGACTTCCACTTGCCGGTCGCCTAATCGCCCCAAGGTGTCACCTCATACGCTCCCACCGCTCATAATTCCTATCGGTCCCTAGAGTCCGCCTCCCCGCTGACTGTTCCATGCGTCTCCGGAGGTGCGCAACGATTCCCGGATAAGCCCTCTTTCTCCCGCAGCGTCTGTTTAGCATGGTGATGCATGTGCCGCCAACATCTTCATCATCTAGTGCACCCTTGGCGCTTGACCCCGCAAGGTCGCCGTCTACGCCCAGGGGCAACCTACACTCACGTTTCTCTTCCCCTTCCCTCCGATCTCCCCCCTCTCCCCTCCCCCTCTCCTCCCCTTCCCTCCCCCCTCTTTTCCCCTCTCCCCTGACTTCCTCTCTTCTCCGCCCAACACGTTCTCCCCATTGCCTTTCACTTCCTTTCTTCAAGCCATTTTTCTCCCTCTCCTCCTCACTTCGCTTCTCTACCTCCCTCTCTACTCCCTTCCCTCTCTCCTCTCCCTCTCTTGTTTCTCCCACTCGTGTAGAGATGGACTCGCCCACGCCTCCCCAATTAAGCGGCGTTTTCTGACCTGGAATGGGACGGTGAATTATTTGATTTAATTCCTTTACAGACGGAGGAGAAAAAAGGTCGTAGGATTTTTTTAGACGTGAGCGCTCTAGATGCCGTCTTTTGAATCAACGTCTCTTTTTATTTAGCTCCGCAAACAGTTTCTAAGTGCGAAATGTGGTTTTAAAGTTCTCCTCGAACGTGCCGTTTCTCATGCGTGGCAGGTTCATTCATTATTTACCTCGTCCATCTTTATCACTTTTCCCAAATGGGTGATGATCGAGCAAGATGTCTTCTTTATTCGTTCTAAGCTGTAATAACACAAACAGACATTACGTCATTTTTAGAAAATTTCTATATTAACTTTACACTTGCAGTATTTTAAAATTTTGTTTTATTTACGCTGATGCGAGCTTTCACAGCCAATAGAATTCGTTTGATACGACATCATATAGTGATGTTGTTCGATCAATGTCCATGCACAAATATTCGATGCGCATACGAAATTAACCAATCAATCAAATAGAAAACTTAGAGGAAAATGTCTACTCTGGTGACATATCCTTCGATATAATATTATTGGTATTGAGTAGTTCTTTCCAAGACGCATTACGTATAATGTGACTGGTCATCTTATAATATATTTTGCTGCGTTTCATCGTTATATTTTAGTTTATGGTTTATCCCATTGGCATTCGCTGGAATCCTTCCTTTTTTTACCCAAAACTCAAATCCTTAGAAAATTTTACATTCCCCTTTCGCAGAACTCTCAAAACTTCTTTGAGCTGGTTCTCAATATTTGGAGGTTATTCACAGAAGGCCATCTCCGATTTTTTTGGTCTAATCATTGAAAGTTTTAACGCGTATATTTTCAGTTTATCGTTTAGTATACCATTTTCAATGATACTTTCATAAAATGTCCTTAAAAACTGATTTAAGGAGAAGTGAATCTGATAGGAAATCACACTTTCGTGTGGACCAACTCACTCTGGAAAGGCTATAGAATGGATGCACTCGAAACGCTTTCGCACTGAAGACTCAATGCAGATGGAGAAAAAAATCTCAGACCACTTTCATTGGGCAGCGCTCGAGAGCATGGATAAAAAATGATCTAAAAAATATTCTCCCCGAAACAAAACCCTTTTTTTGTTCTCATATGATTCCTGTCCGTAACTCGTGTTTCTCCCTTCAGAAAAAAGGCTCCATTCGAACCCTTTTTATTCTTCTCCCGTCCTTCAAACTTTTTTCCTCTTAATTTTTTATCCTTGTATTTTTCTGCCTCTCTATTCATTCCCCGTGTTTTCTCTCACAATTCCCATTCGTAACGTTTATGCTAATCTTTGCCACGGATTCTTATTTCCTTATCTCTCATCGTTGGCGAGTGTCATAGCGTTACCCCGAGGGAGATTAAAAATTCGAAAATATCGCACTATCGCTGGATATATCTCTCACTTCGTTCGCGTCTGCGTTTTGCGAGGGTGGAGAAGGACGATTCCCGTGCGCCAAGGGACTCATTTGGCAGGTGTATATCCGTTCGGAACTGGTTGGATGGTCTGAGAGGCAGAACTTTTTGAACTGGACAAACTGCCGACAAGGCCATCCGTCTCCTCCGGGGACATAAAGGAACCGCCCACGATAAAAAATCTTCCCTCCTTTCTTAAATTGTTCTCTCGTGTAAAGATTTCCGTGGAACTAAAAGGACATGAACCATTATTTCCTTCGAGTCGGGTGACTACTCCATCCCTGAACCTCGAGTAAAATTCGCTGACGAGAAGGTGAATTCAGGAATTAGATAAGCATTTTCAAATGGTAAAATATCGAAAATGAATACGTGGGTAGATATCGATTGACTTCATTTATAAATTTTGGCCTTGCAAGACTGTTAGATTTAATATCTGATGCGCCGCGATACTGCCTGTGTGTGAATATATAGATACTTAAAATATCATCTTATTTTCACGGTATTGGTAGAGCATTAGGCGAGGAATGTATTTTCAAACCGTCACTCTTTGAGATAACATTACGGCGTAAACTTCCACGAACTCCTCAAATAATGACGCAAATGTTATAATCTCAAAATCAAAGCGGATAATACTCGGTTATTCTCTCATTATCTTCAAATCAATTTCAGTTCAGAGTTTTAAATCCATCTTCCGATACGGCTGTAAATAGTTTAAAGTACATGGAGTCTCTTTGTCTCATGTCTCTCTTGGTCTGGAATGTACTAGTTCCCTTCGTGTAGCTGGACAGACGATGCAGCATTCTCGCAGATGTATCTAATGGCATCGACGCATTAATCTTACGAGAGTTGAAGAGTGAGTCAAATGCCTTTACAACCACGCCCTTTAACGACACCTATGTACAAACTGAATGGAATCATTTAATTTAAGCGTAATTTTTATTTTAAAAAATTCAGTGATGCATTGGCGAACATGGAAAAAACTAACTCTAACCAATGCGCGTGCGCGTATACACAATAAAATAATACAAATTATATTTCTGGGTTATTTTGTCATATTGAAATCAAATTATCCTTGTTCGAATCCATTTCGCAGAGAATTAAAACTCCTCAAAAATTTTCCCAATAGTTATAACCAAATACATTTTTTTAAATTTATTATTAGTGGGTTGTTGATAAGCAAACAACATATTTCACTCCCCCGCGGGATGTTTGCAATAATTTTCGACCACTCGCAGATCTCGCATATATGAATACGTAATCTTTTTATACGTTCCCTATATCTTGTATTCGATTCACCCGTTCCGAACCTCATTTGAAATCGCTATCCATTCCGCTCCAAATATTTATTTCCTGCAATTAATCCGATCGAACCGGAGTCATCCTCTTCTCGTATAAACGACGGAGGTGGTGTTCTACCTCCTCGTCCCCCTCTATCTCTCTCCATCTATCAACCCGGAGACTATAAATTATCTCTCTTCAGGACTCTCAACACGCAACCGTTGAGATAAAGAACGCGGGCGAGAAGAAGGGGAGGGGAAAAGAGGCGAAGGGGAAAAACGGCGTGGAAAAAAGAGCAAGGAACGATAACTTCGTACCTCACTCCTTGTTCTTCGCCTTCGTTCTCCTGGAGACAAATGCGCCGCCTCGATTCGCCCACGGCGGTCGCGGTTTAATTATCGTAAGTGTGGGCATGGCTGCGAACCTATTGCAACGCCTCAATAACCCACGCCGCTTCCTCGCCGGTGACCTAACTGTTGTTGGACAATCGAAGGAAAGGGTCGGAATTTCGAGGGAAGATCTGTTTACTCCCTCCGGCGTTCAAGTCCACGCACAGAGCAATGGCTGTATCGCATCGCGATAGGTCGAGCGAGTTTTTTACGCCTCCGTGTTATTTTTATAAGGGTGGGACGTTCGCAAGACCGCCACGCAGGTTTAGTGCTGGTAGGATTGGGTTATTGCGGACGCGGAAAACGGTTCTTTTCGGCCTTATTCACGTATTTGGTCTCGCGTGGTTCATTGGATTCAAAACGGAGTACTTCCGCTTTAATAGCGAAGCCTTTCGCCTCGTTTAACAGTTTGGCTGCTCGTACTTGTAACAGGATTTTATCATTCAAAGAACGTGTCGAGCCATTTTTGTTCCTGCTTTTTTTTTTCGTTGACAAATATAATAAAACAACGGATTCGATAAATTTAACTAGCAAACGTAATAATGCTCATTTTATTAAATGCCCTAGGGAATGATGAGGAATGTTGAGGAATCGCGATATTCTCGTCCAATTTCCATACGTAACCATTTGTTATTGGTATTTTTATAAGTCGTCCTTTAAAACAGTGGTTTCCAAACCTTTTCCAACCGCAGCAAACTTTCAAAGATAAACAGGATTTCGCGGCACCCCAACCTTGTAACAAGTTATATATATTTTTAGATACGGGTATTACAACCTTTGAATACATCCATTTGTATATACTGCGGCACATTCGTGCGCCGTGGCAAAGTTTTAGACCCACTGCTCTAAAAGACCCCGAGATTTTTTTTCGGAAAAATCTCCAAGGTGCCCTCTAGATCCTTGAAAAATATATTAAATAGACTGATGAAATTACAAACAAATTAGTTAAAACCGAAATGAATGTTATTTCCAAAGTAGAAAAAATATAGTTTCACTTTTACCGCCACAAGTTAAAATAATAATTTTTATTTAAAAGCTGAACGTTAATAAAACATGCCAGAAACATACGTAAGGAAATTTTCGGCACACTTAAGCTGTCGGTGTTGTTTCTTATTCAATCCTAGGTATACTTTTTCATTCGCAGTGACTAAGGTCGCTTTCGCAGTTAGCAAGAGACGGCGGGACATGGAGAGTAGGCAACGAAGTGGTCAACATCGCAAGAAATGTCATCCAGCTATCCTCTGTTGCCATAAAAAACTTGTTTTAAATGGATTAGAAGAGGGTTTCAAAGATTTATCTCGTCGTTCCTTGAGCCTACAGTCTCCTTAATTAATTACCGAACAGAGAGAGAGAAGGAAATGGAAAGATATTCGTTGGAATGAACGGAAATAAACGATCTGCAGAACGATAAGAGGTTAAAGAGGAAGTAAGATAGAGAGTAAAATTATTTAGAAATTTTGAATTGAATTTATAAATGATATTTTTACTATTGTTTCTTTACAATGCTCAATTATCCTGCATTAAGATATTTATTACTTAAGTTTCCATCATTGTTTCGTTCATTCTTGATATAATTTTTATTAAAAATTGACTTTCATGAGCATTTATATTCGCAACGAATCTTCGCAGGACTTGGATTTCTTGAGTATCATTTATGTAAATTTTCACAATGTTTTTTGAGACCTTTTTCGATAAGAAAACATTGACAGCTTGTCTTTTATTTCGACCATTTATACGGATGTACCTACTCTTTTGCTTTAAAGTGGCGTTTAGCTATGAATTTGAGCCGGTAAAACTTATAAAATCGTGACTCTCGCTTTTAAGCATATTATTTGATACGTTCCGCACATCCCAAATAATTTTCACGCATTTCCTCGAGTGAACTGTTTCCTTCCTTTTCTTGGAATGGGTGTTTTCTTCCCTTGTATTTCCAAAACCGCTGCCAAAAGGAAGAAATCGCCGCTTAGGCAAATCCGACCAATTCCATGTCTCTGCGGTAGATTTTATCGTTACTCAGAATTTTTGGAAAGAAACAATTTTTAACGCTTTTATGATCCAAGATAAAAAATATTTTGGTAAAACTCTTGAAGTGGCTTATGTTATATATTTTGGTATTTAAATTTATTCATTTTTATATACATATTAATCCATGTAATATATATGCTTGTGAGTGCATGCGCGCGCCTACCTTCGTGCCTGTGTGTGTAGTTCATGCAGAAAATCAAAATGTCACGTTCGGAAATGTATTTCTTATTTTAATATCATCGTATTCATTGTATAAGTTTCATGACGCACCTTCAAATACAGTATACTCTCGTTAGTACAAAGTTCATACGGTCCGAATATTCACTGTATGTAATAACAAGGTGTGTATTTACGAGATCTTTCAGAATAGCCTATAAAGACCAATATTTTTTGAGGACGTAGGCATAATTCTTTTAAAAGAACATTTTGTATTAAACGGTATTCTATTCTCGAGATTTTTTTCTGTTCCTAAAAAACCATTGTTGAGCAGATAAGGGAAACGCAAATTATTATAAAATAACTTTTTATATAAACTCTGCTTTAGCTTCACCGATGAATATGTCCGAGAAAATACACATTCACTGGGTCCAATAGTGGCGTAAATTGGGGGACAATAGAATAAATAACATGTGAACTTTTCCGGTTTGCTTCACTTACCCCGTATTATTTTAGTAGAATCTAACATTTCAGTCGAGGGTGTTATTAAATTGCGTTAAATGAAAAAATTGTGATAATTTAAAAAAATAATAGTGCTTTAATTTATCATACAAACATAATTTGTTAAAATGCTACCTCATTCATGACCAAACGATTAAGTTTTCTAAAAAAACACATATATTCTTGTTACCATATGCTGCATCGGCCGGTCATTTCCTCCTCGTCCTATGAATTGATTAAAGCGACAACGCGCCGACGTACTCCTTCATCTCACCGACCACACGGCCAATCATCTCGTTTACTTTCACACTCATTAGCATTTGCGGTATGTCTTAACGAGGGAAGGTAGGGAAATCCTCCTAAACAAACATGAATAACGTCCCATTGGCTAAAATATTCCCTCTCAACGGAAACGAGTCCATCAGAATTGTCTCCGGGAGCGGAGAAGCATGCTCGTTCCGTATCTCCTTTCGATTAAGTCCGTTTGGGAGGAGAAGCCGCTCTTCGGCCGCTCCCCTCGCTGTGGGCGTCAACTGCGACGCGCAGAATTTACGACCTCGGGGATCGAGATTCTGACGGGGCGTCATCTAGCCAAGTCGGGATTCATTTGTTTCGGTGTCCGCGGCGTCGCCTCGAGTGGGCGTTGTGTGTCGTGACCGCCGTTCCACATGGTTTTGCTCCGAGATATTCGAAAACGGGGCCACCCACCCCTTGGGAATTCATCGCGAAGCAGAGACGGAAAAATTTGGGACGCCGAGGAATTATTACGACGTCGAGTTAGTTTCTGAGGAAAGGGGCGTGGACGATAAATTTGAAAACTGCGATCTAAATGGTACCTCCCAGAAATTTTGCGTGTCATTGACGTAGTTCTCAATTCGTATCTCAGATATTTTTCTTTTTGGCTTTTCTCCGAAATAACGTCGTTCACGTGATGGATTATTTTAGAATATAATTGCTTCATGTGATCTATAACTATCCGTCGAGTTTATCGTTGCTTGTCGTAAAATCATATGTGTTAACATCAGCTTTGGCGAAGCAATATCATTTTACCATCAGACATATTTTGTTACGCGCCCATTCCTCACATTGCACTGAGGATTTGCTCCTGAAAAAGATCGCACGAAGCGAAACCGTGCAACTTGGGGCAGGCTATAGCTATAGCTTGAGCTCAATTTCCAACAATTAAATCGCAATGTATTCGGAATTGCTTCCTTTATTCTTTACGACAATCTCTTGAGCCAGAATGAAGCATTTCATGCTTTTTTAATCCTCGGAGATTTTTAAAACAACCATGCTAAAGCGATATTGATGGGCGTGCAAATCGAGGTAGTTCTCAAAAAGAAAACCGTGCTAAACCGAAAACCTGTACAGAGAAACCGTGCAATTCTAGAAATGGTTGTACTTATTATTCAATATGCCAATTTTTAAATTTAATTAATTTAAGAAATAATTGAGCGCGTTTTAAACCTTTCAATTGTAGTTGAATAACATTCGCAATTTTAAATGTCACGGTTATATAACGTTTCAGGGTCAATGTCTTACGTTAGATGTTCTTCTCCGTTCCCTGAGGATGTCACTGACCTCAGGCATCTAATAATGGTTTGTAGAGAGCGCGTAGTCACTGGGGACTCATCATTAAGGAAAACAAATAGCGCTCTCAAGGTCAAGGACGCATCCTTGGCTCGTGACATCTATCCGTCGACGCAATACTAATCACCCACGCACGCACGGCCGCACACACCTAACACGTGTGCTGTGAGCGGAAGACTGAGAGAGGGTTCTCGGGACGTACAAGCAAATGCAATTATTCCATCGTGCTTTTCTTTCTTTCTCTCTCTTCGTCCCACTGGGATGGGAGCGACTTAAACCCTTAGCTTTCCAGTTCGTCTCTTTTCTCGTAAAAAAAGGAAAGAGTATCGAATAAATCCTGCGATCTCTTTTGCTCTAGGTTCCCATATTACGGATGGTGGTGGTATATGCAGTGGCCCTAAGCGTCTAGGATTTCTTTCGTTTGGACGTTTTGCGAAGAAATAATTAATTCCGAGTTGAATTGATGTTAAAGTGTCTTGGCTGGATAATGAGTGGCGGGTGAGTTGTATATAAGTCCAGAGTCGCCGCCCAAGTAATGACACGGACGAATTGCTGGGGCAAAATCGTGGCAATCACCTGGCTAACAAGGCTTAAGTTAAAAAATATTTATCTCCGGCAACAAGGGCAAACTCGCTTGGCGGGCTGTCCTCCGTGGGCTAGACATCGGATCCGAACCATATGTTCCAAAAATGAAATGCGGATCACGTCACTATTTATCGTTTTAAAAAAACGTCTCTTTTGTTTTATTATATCAAATTCGTCGGGGTAAGAGATTTCGGCGAAATGCGCGCTGGCGTTTTTCAATTTTTTATTTGTTTCGAACGGTTATCCGAGTTTGGCGACTGGGCGTTCCATATGTCGAGATAGGAATTATTTTATGTATAACCACAAGAAGGAGTGTTCGACAAACATTTCCCTTCTGAAAGTAATTATGCTGGATGGTTTCCCAAATTTATTTTGGTGCTGAAATTGGGCGTGATTCGATCATCGAATTTTTTTATGAATATCGTCCGAGACAGGATACTCCGATGGGTAACTCTTAGACGTGTCAGCCATTGTGTTTGATATGAAGATAAATTTTATTTCCTCTTATTCGTACGGACCAATCCACCTCTTGTATACTACATCACACTTAATGTCAATGCATACATTTGGATAGATATCAAATGAGATTGTAATAAGGACGACGCCAAAAGCTGTAGTCCAACTCCAGGGAACATAATAAAAATAAATGTGAGAAATGGTGAACTTGAGGAAGTATTTTGTATGCAGCCGTGAGAAAATCAGAGATAAGAGCGCAAAATAAAAGGAATAAATGCGAAGAATTATACAGTACGCTAAAAGATGAAGTACATAACCAGCTATTAAGCCGGAAACATTATTTAAGATATGGCAGCGTGATTGTGAGTAACGTATAGGTCGATGTGTAATCTCACTGATCTTCAGCCTAATATTATATTAAATCACATCAGACATGGAACGTTATTCATAAAGAGGATAGGAGTGTTTTACAGAACGTTTGCCACTTATCTCAATAAAATAACAAGAACCAACACCAAGGAAAGTAGATATGCTATCGCAGAGATAAGTAAAAAGAGTACCGTAAGAAAGCAAAAATGATGTGCTTGTAGCCATTGATAGCATCAACTACAAACCTCGTAGATACATACCAAACATAAATGCTAACATATAATCTCTTTCTAAGAGCCAAAATCGATAAATTTCCAAGAGAATTTTCCGGTGAAAATTACATTTAATGCTGATAAAATGTTCATGAAGAGAACAAAATTACTCGAGTAGACTTTACAATTCATTCCCGCATTCAACGCAAAAAAGCGCATTTGAATTCATTAAAATTATTACAAATAATTGTTAGCACGCGTTGTACATTCCGGTAAACCAATATAATACAGAAGCATTCCACATTTTTCAGAATATGACATATTTATGATGGAGGAGAATATATAAAATCGATGAATATATGTGCGCGAAAAGAAACGTGTATAGTTATTTCCGAAAAAAAACGGCGGTGAGCCATTTGATAATAAAAATATGCAGAAAGTGTACGATAAACAGAAGTTTAAAAAATACAGGCGAAGAGGTCAAAGGAGGCTTCAATAATCAATAAATAGTATCTACATATCAAGCGCGTTATTTATGTAATTTCCGGGGCTATAAGGGAGTCCCAAGAGACCCACGGCCATTATCGGCTGCCATAAAGTTCTAGGGCAGGGTTGTCCAACCTTTTTCAGTGAAGGGCCACATTTAGAAATTTTCAGTCCCCTTCGGGCCAAAACGTATGACCTTTTTTTTGTTAGGGATTCGATTATGCGGGTCGATGTCTATACCATATAGGCCATTCATTTACGCTTGATGTTTCCTTTTTTATCATTGAAATTATTGAAGTTCAAAGAATAAAATTCACAAAGATTATTATTTATTCAATATACAATTTTACAATTACAAAGATTTAGTGGGATATTTGACATTGTTTTTGCTTGCACAAAAAATCAATGCCCCCCCCCCCGTACACTTGACGTGGAAATATGAAGTACATTGCATAAATGTTCGTCTGTCAATAATGACGCAAGGGCCGCATGAAAACCTCCGGCGGGCCGTATGTTGGACAACCCTGTTCTAGGGAGTGAAATCACGCCTTGAAAAACTTTTCACATACTGAGATGGAAAAAATTACTCTTAAACTTTAGGATATATGAAAGTTTTTGAGAAGTACCTGTTTTATGGAAATAATTTCTACATTCGATGAGTTTTTTATACAAGCGTACTATTTGCTTCAAAAATGTATAACAGACTTACCTTACTTGAAGGAAATTTTGCTTTTCCGCAACAACGAAAATTGTAAATCTAATCTTGAACGCAACAGAACGTAGGAGAATAATTATCAATTATTATAAGTAAATTACCAACTAATTTTTGCACATTATTAACTGTTTAAGCCAACGAAAGTAAAACAAAGTAATGCTAAAAACTACTACAAATTTTGTTAAGCGCCTGGATATATTTTCCCGACAAATACTTTATTATGTACTACTTTATTATGTACTATATTATACAATACTACTATTTTACGATTCTAAATTTTTCATTCTGTTACATACCAAATTATTCATAGTAAAAAAATATTTTGAACGGCGAAACAAGCGCATTCGAGTACCGCAACTTTTGTAAATTTTCGATGCAGACTCCTGAATCATCTTAGAAGTATAAGGTCATTGGAGTTTGGTCACCTAGAGGCAGACAGTGTGAACTATGTATGTACTTGCTGAAATTGACGTGGAATCTTGTAAACAAGAATTCGTTAATATATATAAATAAAAGTAATGTGATGCGGTCTTACAGATATCTTGTGCAACATTTCAAGCGTAATTTTACTTCGCCCGATACATTGAAACATCTTTTTCACTCTCCAAACTTGACAGTAGACTATAAAATTAGTGACACTATTGATTTACTGGAGCCCGGTTTAGTACCTCAAAAGTACTATTGAAGTCAGCGTGTGACAACTGTTTGGCGCTATTTGTCAGGTAAATTAAGGGATTCTTGACGCTCCTACAAAGGCATCGAGGCATCGTGTTATGCTAATCTTAATTGCTACGACCAACAGCACGTCGTTTGACGGATTAGTTGTGTCATCCTTGCAGAATGCACAGCGGATATGATCTATAAGTCGGAAGATTTTAACAGCAAGGAACCGCACTCCATTTAATAGTTAAACTCAACATTAAACTGCATGAAATTCGATCAACATTCCTTGAATTTATTAGTCAACTATCATTTGTATAAGTTAATTTAATTCAGCGATGATGAATTATATTTGCAAATACATATTTTAAAATCTTGATTCCTGATTAAAATTCAAAAGCCAGGAAGCCATGAAAGATATGCAGCGTGATTTTTTTTATATTTAGTAGAACTTATTTTTACCGAACTAATTTGGGACGGACATACTTCGAATAACCGATTTGTTCGAGTAATCGAACAGACATTGATTCTAATAATTAATGAATTAGATATACGCACATAATAATATCATATTTGGACAAAAATATTTAAATTTATTGTAGTAGGTATAGTATAGCGAACAAGACTGAAAATATTTGAAACAAAATCTGCTGTTGGAAAAATTAACTATATTAAGCCGTAACCACAGGCATCAGAAATTGACGCGCAAACACAGGCATGCGGTTTCTCAGACCCTACGCCAAAAATAAATAATTATGTGAAAAGAAACAGAACTGTTAACGTTTTCTTATGTTTATATTTGAAATAGGATCTTGGCGAACAAACAAAAAAATAAGAACTCTTAGTATGCAATATATTCTTAGTAAATATGAAAATGAAAAATTTTTAATACAAAAAAGTGACTAATTTTTGATAGGTTACTTTTTTAATTTCATACAGAAACTTTAGTATTTGATTTAGTCGTTTGCAAAGGGTTTGTTTAAATACATGAATATAAAAGAATTAAAAATAAAGAGAAACTTAATAAAAAATGAGGACTTTTCAATTTTCACTCCGGCGCATGCTCTTCAAGGGGGTGCTGAACATTTCAAACATATTGAGCTGCTAAAAATAAAACATTGGAAGGCAGTTTTGGTTTTCTTTTCCGGACGTGGGATGGTCCAGGACGGTTTAACTGCGATATCTTCAGAAATCCTCTAAACCGCGAAAAAGAACGGTTCCGAAAAAATTACGCAAACACAGGCATGCGGTCTGTCAGACCGGCGACGAAACCAAACACTCTCTAGCACGCATAGGTCCAATTCTGGAAGGCAACTGCCATACAGCAGACAAAGCCACCTTTAGGATACAAAGGTAAACAAAATCTCAAAGGCGTAGATGATTCACGAATCCTAAATGAGACTATTGAAATTTACCGTGCGGTGTGAGAGACCGATGCCTGTGGTTACGGGTTAAGTTCAAGGCTTTAATTCTACATTAACAGTGGAATTAAACAGTACTCATTTTTTATATCAGGTTTTCATCAATCATTCAAATAAACAATTGATTTTGTTGTATTAAAGATTTCGGCATTTTTGCTACTGTATGTCCTAGTCGTATACTTTATTATTTAAGTCAAATTGATGTAAGGATGATTAACGTTCGAGTTATCGGCTCTCTACTGTTTTATATATTTGTAAACATGAAAATTCGAATGTGCGTGCGCGCTTGTGTGTTTGTTTAGCCTTTTTGTCGGGAGTAATTACAGTTATTCGAAGTCCGTTTTTTTTGGCCATGGATGAGTCATTCTACCCATCACGCTCTTCTGACAACACCAAACACCTCGCGTGGGTATCGTACACAGTAAAATGGAGCTGGAGGATTTCCAGGATACTTTCCTATAATGGACCCGACATACTTGTTCGGGGTACGGTAATTCCATCTCGCCCCCGATGATTTACAGACGCAAATGACGGTTCACCACGACCAACGACGAAAAGAGGAAGAGGGAATGATGATGAGCCATCAAACGTGCAAGTGGATCGATAATAGTCCCTCCCACGGTTCCTATGCGTTCAGACTTCATGGTAAATGCTCACGGGACAGGGGCGAAATTCAAACCGTCAACCGTTGATGGCGTCAGCAAGGGATTCGGTGCCAATGAACTGATGCTGGAGCGTAAAAACTTCTTATAAGTGCTTAAGTTTCAGCATATATCCGGTATTCAGTATCGTTAGATTTGTGGTGAAGAGCAGGACGCGAAATGATTGATGGGAATTTTTGAGCGCCTTGTTTCGGATGCGTGATATCGATAACGGCGGCCATCTACCCAAAGAGAAACCTAATTAATGATTAAGGCTGACAAGCAATCGATCATTACATTAAAAGCAAAGTGAAACTCGATAAGAGATAATTGTGCATTTTGAGAGGCGGCGAAATGAAGCTCAATCACTGTCCTAGGAGTTATCGGTGTTGCATACACTGAAGGATAATGGTGCGAAAGAAAATTCTAAATTACTTGTCATAAAACTGATTTTGGCCGGATAGTGATGAATACATGGTATTGAAATTTTACAGTCAATAACTTCCGTTTGCGTTGAAATGTATTACCTGTTACCATTTCACGAGAAATAAAATTTACTCTCTCTCTCTGCATATAGAAGAACAAAGTGAATCTATAAGAGCATTCACGTTTACGCCTTGTGTAAAAATATTTTCAAAACTCGTTTTAGCAAAGTTTACTCTATCTCTAAATAATTCACCCAGAAGGAGTTTTCCCTCAGAAGTGAAATTACTTCAGTACTACGCACCAGCCCCTGTCACTCCGTAATTTCTTTTTAGTGCCATGAGTTACTGTAATCTTAAACATACAATCATATTCACAAACTGAAAAGTACCTTCAGGAACTTTTTAAGCACATCGGCAGAGAGGTAAAACGTTTTCCTCAATGATATGGTATTCCGTTTCTTCTCAGATGTCTACACAAATGTCTTTGCTCGAGCCTTGAGTTGGAAATATTCCCTATTCTGCAAAGGCTGCATATTTTGTCTCTTCGTTTATCCCAAAAGGGTGTGTCATAATTCAATAGTAAAAACCTTCGAAGAAGCTCTCTCCCTTTTCTTATGTGGGGAACTTTTCACATCTCGTGAAATGGTCATTTTCCCTGCAGTCGTTCATATCTTTCGATTATGCACCGCAGTCATCCCCCGCCCTCCCCCCACGCGCCGCACTCTCTAGTTCTACTCCACACGTCTTTGCGAACGCCTTCAAAATGAAAGATCATCAAAGTTAAATATGGCCTGCTCTACTTCAACCTTTGGAACGTGTTGCACGGTTTCAAATAAAACCGTTCCTTTGCAGAATACAACGTAGCTCTATACATATTTTTGAATGAACAACAAAGGATAACACAACTTTTGTATCATAAAAACAAGCAATTCCGGAAGCTATTCGCCATAAAAAATATCTTCCAGTTATTTTCAACTTTTCATGAAGAGAAAAGTATAAATTTGCTGGAAGTCGAAAAAGGAAAATTTTCAAATTATGTTGATCGAAATTAATTTATTTTGGTAATTTTCGTTTGTTTGGTAGGTTTGTGGCATATCGTCTTTTACAAGAAAATACTGTCTTTATAAATTAAAGTCATGTTTTTCAACTTATGTAAGAGCACGGAAGTAATTTTTCCCAACTTAACTTGAGCATTAATTTGGAGACTATTTTGAGATTTTCATGAATTTGTTTATTTATTTATTTTGATTTTTATTTCTCAGTCGTTAGCTGCTATTATACGTTCACAGTTATAAATGGTAAGGATTATGCATCATGCACCTTTAGGCAATCTTCGAAGACACTCCTCTTCATTTCCAATAAGTTGTTACAAGTAGCCGAGGGGCTTGCATATTTTATCTTACTACATACTGCTATGTTCGCGGTGTCGGTAAAAATCACCATAACAACCAACATTGCTGCTTCTTTCTTTGCTACCATTTATCTATATGTTTACTTACGTATGGTCAATTGTCTAATCTGAAAGAACTAACTAAAATATAATCTCTGTTTACGTATTTCAAAGTTTTATAAAATTTCATAGAAGATGTAAAATCCTAATTGTTTGATTGTTACACACTAATTTTTATCATCATCATCGTCATCTTCCCGTTTTGGCTGTTTTATTTTTCGTTTGCCTATCAAGAGGATGGCCTGTTCATTCGAAATTGTAGTATAGTTGATTAGGAACATTATTATTATGATTAGGTTTGTCATAACATTTTTCGCTAAAAGCTGAGAAAACAGCTTTCAAAAATGGTATAATATGCATTCCTAATGCTTTTCTATCGTGAAATGAAATTATGTTAGTAAAGTTATACTGTGCCTATAATAATATTCTTCTTATGAATCTTCCAAAAGGGACAACTTTCTTCTATTCCATCGAATAAATATTTTGGTAACTTTCACAAGACTTGCCGTAGATTTATTACAAAAACAATGAATTTATTAAAATATTTTTGGCAAAAAATAGCATACGGAGATTTGTAATCATTATCCTCGTTCTTATTCATCCATAAGCACATTTTAGATGTAAAAATAAATATGCGAGCTGCCTTTATATATTTATTGTTAAATCGTTAAATCCTTCTTTTTTAGAAATAACACTTCCATCTAGAATAAATACGCTAATGCTCTACAACAATTTTTCGACTTCAGTTATAATTTACAGAAAAGCATACGAGTATGCTAAAAGGCAATTCTGATGTGTCTCTCCAAACTTTCCAATGCAATTTATAAAGTGAGTTCTTCGCGAGTGTTTTCGGGTTCCTTCCAAAATACCGGTTTTAACGTAAATGTATTCGGATGAAGAAGTGTTATTTTACGATATCTCCATGCTGCGTGTAAGGAAGAAGTTAGCGACGCCGTCCTCCCATAGTTTAAAAAAAAACAACGCTCGTTTGCGTCTGGGCAAAGGTTCAAAGACGCTCACGTGATCGCCCTCCCGGAGGCGAACAACATATGCACCCGTTGTCTTTTTATTCCGACATGACTTATGTTCTCGTTGGCCTGCCACCTTCAAAACACGAAGCCTCAAACGGAACGTTAACCCTCTGGGGACAAGGAGGTTATAAAACGGGCACCCAATGAGGTCGGCTTTCCAAGGGCACGAAGGAAGAACGTTTTGCATGGAAGCTGCAATCTGGGAGCATCTCCACATAAGCACGCCGTAACGACTCTAATGGAATGGTTAGACTTGCGTCAGCTTTTCCCCATGATCGCTGTAACAATGTACACTCCTCGCTACCGACTGCCCTGTTATCCCGACGTATTATGTTGCATAAATAAACCGGTTTTGGCGTAGTAAAGTAACCTATCGCTTGTTCGACTTCTTAGGAACCCCACTTAAGCGCTAACTCGTCCATTCATCGCCTAAAACGCAATCGAGTAGAATGCTCATAAATTTAAATAGCGAAAATTTATTCCAGGTGAAATAGTTGAAGTGTTGGTGTAAAAATGTAATAGTTTTAAGGAGGAGTCTATTCGTTTTCATTTCAGGTTATTTAATCGACGGGGTTGATCTAAATGTATTTACAATTAGATATCGCGATACGCTCATTTAAAGTCAAAGACATCGCTTGTTTAATCACATGCGCGTTTCGCTCTCATTTCGTATGTAAAATTTTGACATAATGTGTGATGCCTCGTCGGTATTCAGTTTCTTTTGCGGCGACTGAATGCCTGATGGCGTGAAATCAATTCGAAAACGAAAATTTCTGCGTCCGTTCACCTCCGTATATCTTTTTTAACTGGGCGACCACCCTCCTTGTTTCTTCCTTCACTGCTGTCCTCGTTTCTCTTTTTTCTCTCTCTCCTCTCTCGTTTCCTTTCGCCACCCACTCCGCCCTGCCTTGACCTCTACGTCGTCTCTCTCCCGCGATCTGCTCGTCCTCCTTACCTCGCACCTACGCAATGTTCCCGAGTTCAACGGTGGTGCGGTATCCATTTCGGATGGTTGTCAACGGGTAATTTTGTATCATAATACATCCATAAAACCGATATTTCGTAGACTCCAGTCTCGATTTGAGTTAAGAAGAAGAAAATTTTATCTTTTTTTATCCGATCAGTAACAACTTTTCAGTTTCAATGTATTTTTCGATGAGTTTAGCGAACGTACGCGTGCGTGCGTCCATTTCACTGTCTCGAAGCGGCGGAATGAGGCAAAGGAAATCTCGAGTTGAAACACAGCGGAGTCTTGGGATGCTGGCAGATTCAACCCTGCTGCGAAGGCTTGAGCAATGGCTCCGGCCGAAGTAAAAGAGGTTCCCACCAACCGGTCCGACCGACACTGTGATTCACGGCCAAAATCTCCATGGCAATGACAAACAGTCAACGGCCCTTGCTCTCTGAAGGTTGCGTTGCTCCTGAATAAACCTGAGGTCAAGAAAGAACGAAGGCAGTGTGTGGTCAAAAATCCCCGAATGGAATTAAGTGCTACCACTCAGCGACAGAGTATGCCGCTATCGGTTGGAGATATCATCATAGCGACGGAGAGCTTAAAAAAGACAACTAGGAAAGAGATGTGACGGGATAACCTCGAATTAGAAGAAAAAATACGAACGAGAATGGTCCGAAATGCCGGAAGGGTGTTCATAATATTGTATGCGTGGTAGTGAACAACAGACACTACTACATAGTTATATCCGTCAAAAAATATCGTAGAAAATGTCACCTACCTTAATAGATTATAGCATTTAAATCTAGCAATCTGTCGGAGATGTGCATCGCGTCGAGATAATCTGACGAAGAAACTGAAATCTTGCAGCAATGTAAAGCGAAATGCAATTATCACTTCAAAATCAGGTGGAATAACTTCAGCGCTGGAAATGGAGCGCAGCAGGAGTGCGATTGGCAACTTGGCGCTCCGCATGAGGTGAGAAAGAGAAGATGAGCAGATTAGGTTCAAAGGGAAGAGTCACTTTTTGGTCGCGAGCTCATTCATCACGGCGAAAAAACAACAGTAAATACCGGAGAAAGACAAATAAAAGGAGAAACGAAATTACAACATCATGACGAGGGAAAATATGTTTCAGGCGGTAGTGAGTACTTAAAGAGGGGGGAGGGATATTTCGCTCCCGCAGGACGAGAAAATCCTGTTGAATATTCGTTACTGTTAAAAATTTAACATTCAGTTCTTTTGAGACATAATTTAGTTTTATTTGAATTTCTTTTTGATTTGTACGTGAAGAAATATTTTAATACGTGGGTGTATAATAACTTTTAAACAGCTATTAGGTCGCTTCGTCTGACAATTTTATTTTAGTCGGTGAAGTTTTTATTGGAAATTTTTTACGTTTCGATAATTAAATTAACTCTTATAGTTTCCGGTTAAGTTTCACAATTTAATAGTTCTGAGGTTTGTCCATTCATTGTTCACTATTCCAGTAGAAAGTAAAAATTAGTTAAATAAAAAATCTCAACTTTTATTATATTTATGCTATGATTATCTGTGTAATATATATATGTTGATTATACGAAAATTATCCCAGAATAATTTTTGGCATTCCATTTGATTTCTAATTTTCAAAAGGGAACTACAATTATTGTTTGCGCAATAAGTGCACAAATATGAATATTAAATGCGAATAATAAGGCGTTAGGCTTCAGTTCGGAACGACTATCCGTCAAAATTTCAGGCAGAAATTGTTAAAAAATTAAATCATCTGTGATGCTGTGCAGTGCGTGCTGTTGTTCTCGTTAAATCAGTAAATGAATAATTGATATAATATTTTCGAAGGAATCTTTTTATTTTTGTTATTTTACTCTACAGCTCCACGGCAAATACCGCACGCTTACACATTAATTGAATACAACTCAACTTCTAGCACCAAATGGCTGGCTTATTCGCGCAGAAAAATTTCGCATCGCTGTCGCTCTTTGACGCTGTAACATCCCAACAATGATGACAAACTGGTATCTGCATTAAGCGGTAAAATAACCGGCGAGTGATTAATGACAAACGTTTCGACGGGACAAGAACTGGCGACCTCTGGACTAAAGGGCGGTTTCTATCTCTCCCACGGTATCTTCAATAACACGAGGGGCGTTTATTTGCAATAAAGACGAGGGATCAACGTCATCACCCGCGCCAGTGAATGAGAAAGGCACTGCGGAAATAAATCCTCACAAAAGGGGCTGAACATTTCCATTTTGGCGCCATCTTGCATATAGGTGCCGAGTTAGAGGTTGTCTCCCCTGAGCCTCTATCAGCGTATTTCAGCCTCTCTCTCTTTCTGCGTGCCAGGGCAATTCTTAGTATAATCCCTCGCCCTTCGCCTCCCATTAATCAATATGCTTTCTTGAAAGGTTTCCGGTATGGGAGTTGCGTATTCATAGGACAACTGCCGCTCTGGCACTTCTTTGTTGCAAAGGCAAGAATTTTCAAAGAAACTTTAAAATGCCAGCGAAGATAAATTTTCAGCCTCTGCGTGCAACATTTACCAGACGTTCGAGAGTAGTCTCCTTTGCGATATGTGAGTGAACATAATTTTAATAATTGAAGTAGGATTCATCAGAATTTAATAGATTTAATTTAATTTAATAGATTAAACTTGCTTTGCTATCGGACGACTCCTTTGAAAGCTTCATTCTGTTATATTCTGATTAACTTTAATGGAATAATTAAATGAAAATAAGACACAACTAGACTCATTATATATATCAAATTTTAAAATACATATAGTTAGATTGATCTACATAAGCCCATATGTACTGAAGACCATCTCAAACCTTAACCGAGCAAGTCATCGTAGAATCGTATACTTTTACAGTGGGTGTCGCCGCAAATGCAGGTATATTCTTCACTTGTGATTTTTGTAAATGTCATATACTGTAGCTAATGCATATTTCCACCTGTTGAAATGTATTGAAATATAATAGTATCCACTTACTACGCGCGTCCTTAACCGGCTTCCTCCCTCGACACGTCATAGCAGTAGAAAAAGGACATAATTGTTTTATATTAGAATCAACAATCACCACTGATGACTACTGCTTGTTATTCGAAATACGCATCTGTTTTTCATAACCTTTTACTGGCTATTGGAGGTATTTATTTTGTCAATCTAATATTTTTCCTGTTCCTCAAATTTTGCTGAATGCTTAAATTTTCTCGATTACTTCCCTAAGATTGTTTACTAAGACATTGCCTACTTATTGTTTTAGTTTCACGTTAAAATTTACTCGTTACGAAAGCTTGGTGTCGCCACAAATCACCACAGGAATAAATTCCAAAGAAAATGGGAACAAAAATCGAGAAAACGCTCAACTCGTTTTTTTCTTGGCTCCTTTATCTAACTATGAAGTGGACTCCACGGTTTTCCCTGAGTTTAGCAACTCCATGAAGATAATATTTCAAAGCTTTCCTCCCCGCCTGATAGCAGCTTACCTCCTTCGATAATTTACTTCTGCGATGACGGGTGAACCTCCACCCACCCCCGTGGAGAGCCCATTGCTTATGTTCTGTATCTTTCCCACCCTGTCCCATCCCTGCAAAATCCCTGTAATTCCCTGGCCTTCTTTTCTCCTTCCCTGCACCGCTTATCGACGTAAACACGAAACTGACGCAGGACGACTCAAGGAAAATCAGTCAGAGGATACCAACTCGTGACTCGGAATAGTTACACTCGCGAGGTCGTGGCTTTGGAGGAAGCTATCTTGTCAAACATTCCTTCTTACTCAGAAAGATAATGTTTAGCTATTTTAACAGCTTGTTTAAAGCTCCAAGTTTCTGTTCAGTTGGTCTAATCTCGTAAAGAGGCAGAGCATATTAAGATTAAATGTATCAAAATAGAGGGTTTATTTTAGGCTTACTTATTTGCTTCCCGTCTAAGTCACATGCCCTTCCATGGACGTTAAGATTCGAAATTTTTCTCCTTTTCTGTAATTATGTCCTTTTCAGAGACTTGATCTATTATCATATGCAATATATTATTATATTCAAACTATTTTATGGCGGCATTAGTTATTATCGATAACTTCTTAAAAGATAGATAATGCTGGTACCTTTTACAAAATTCAGGCTTTTACTGCATTGAGGCACAATATTTGACCTCGTTAAAATATTGCTATTAAAACAGGAGGTAATTTATTTACATTCTACTTGAGTAACGAATTTTTATGAAAAATGAGAACGATTACAGCTTTCTTTTTTCAAAAAATCATCTCTTGAGCAGCGATTACTTTAAATCACTTCGAGATTTTTTCCCGCATATGTAAAGAAACTGAAATTTCACTCTTCGGATCGACTTTGATAACCCCTCTGCATCTTAGGTGAATACCTATGCTTTCGACCATTTCTCCGCCTCCAGTAATTGCCTCTTGTTCGGCCTTTATTACACCTCAGTCGCCCCCTTTGTGGTCTAATACTATGCGATGCAAAAGTCATTCAAAAATAATCGGAGTGAGAGAAAACGGAGAAATAAAGGAGGAAGAGGAGAAATGAAATTCTTTTAGCTCCCGTCCAGAAATCCTAAAAGTGGTGGTTGTTTGCGAATATAGAGAACGTTATTCGAAATAATTTCGTAATCTCTCAGGCGGTAATGTAATTGGGAGAACCATAAGTAGATGTTCCTCTCTCTTTCTTTTATATTCTATTTTCATGTAAGTCTACGATATTGTTTCCATTGATACCATCCAATCCCTATCAACACTGTGTTACTATATGATTAAGACTATGGAAATAGTATGTGCCTAACTCGACGTCACCAAATTTTGTTTTAAAACTGTGATCAATCCTTAGTTCGCTAAGTTCCCGCTTTCCATCAAAACGGATGTCTGACGGCGTATCACTCTACAAAATCGAATATGAGTAACGAAGTGTGGACCAGGACGGGTGCCGCGTTCGGCTGTGGTGGAAGTAAGACAATCTCGGTCGTCATTCCACGAAATCGTTACACCGATCAAAACAAAGAAACTAAGGAGACTATATTTTAATATGGAACGCTTAGCAAAAGAAAATTACAAAGTACCATTAGAAATATTGACAGGTCAGGTCTTAGGTTTGTGTGAAGAAAGGTGGAAATGAGATTTTCGGAGTAAAGATTTTGGAGTATTAAATAACAATTCAATAATCCAATTAAAAATTCATTCGTACTACAAATCTGGCATTTAGTCATTTCCAATCTAATATTTAGTTGATCGAATGCTTGCATGACATGTTATGCGTTCCAGTTTTTTTTCCTGTTAGTTTGCATCGATGGCTAATTCATCGAATTTTCGCGAGGGGACATATATCTATGGGACCATCTCATCTGTATCAGTGAAACGAGAGGGAAAAAATCGTATCCCTATCCAGACAATTAAATTTACGGCGCGTCTATGTCACGGCGTATCGATGAAGCGAGTTCTGCCAGGCGTCAATGAAGCTGTCAGCGGTTAAAAAAAATACTCGGTTTTGGGTCTGCTCTCCGAGCCGTGCCCCAAAGGCGCGAGGTGTGGACCACTCACTTCCCATGAGTCACGGCGTCCTTGAGAGGGCAGCGCTACACAATTCGATATTCACGCGTGATGTCGATCCGTCCAATAGGAGGAGTGCAATTAAGTCTAAGGCGCCGTGGGCGTGGTGTCTGTGCAACATTCGGCTGGACCCGATCCCGCCGTTTCCGGGAATCGATTCCATCCAGGGTAAACGAACGGAGTTGTTTTGATCCGAGTTGTTTACAGGCGACCTACGGATGAAAAAACTGTAAACTGCCTCCTTTTCCAAGAAAACTTCATTAAATTCGCTGCACCGCGAGTTTGATGGTTGAATTATGCGGCGATGTTGTTAACAACTATAGGATATTATATGGGATGGGCTTGTGATTGAAATCAAACGGGTTTTTGGCCGCATTATTAAGCGCATTTCTTCGAAAAGATAATGGCGTGGAAAATGCGTGTTATTCGTATCTGCGCAGCAGATGTTGCTTACGGTAGTGTGAGTTTTGAGCGATTAACGAGTCAAAAGCTTACCTTGAGATGTGATTGCTTGAACAGGCATTTATGATTTTTTTATTTTTATGGCCATAGAGATTTAACTGGAATTATAAACAACGGAAACTAATTAATTTGTGTATATTTTGGCTCTAGCGATAATTTTTCGTAAAAAAGTTTTGTTCCACTGTAATTAATATTATATTGAAGTGATAAAAGTGTATAGATAAAAGCTGCCTCATTATTTCAAGTAGCTAAGCATTCCTCTAAAAACAATTTTAAAGTTTTGAAGTTATATACCAATATTCATCTTTTACCCATTCAAATTGAACTTTCGAAAAAAATGTCGTTATTTTTATGTGATAAAAGAATGCATAATCTTATAAGAATGAACGCAACTTTTTTCTAAAAATAAGTCAAGTAAAATGTCTCAAAATGGGAGAACCACAGGTGTTATATTCGCTTACTTAGTCCCTCTAAATGATGTATTTATACTAGATTGGGTTTTTATTGCCTCGTTAATATTTGTCCACATTTATGGATCATGGGCCTTAAATGGCATCTACAGAAATCGAACGCTGATGTAGTTTGCGTGAACAGTTTAAAAAAATCAAGTCGGCCATGATGTTACCATTTAATGGCATTATTATTTGAAAACATTTTTCTGAGTATCAATAGACTTGACTTTTTTCATGCTGACTGATAACAAAGCAATGTAATTGGTATGTTATTTAATATTGATAAATCGATATGATATTAATTTATAATATCGTTATAAAACATATCTATATCGATGCTTTTATTTCCAGATCATAAGTGCGACTTTTAAATATTAAATCCTAATATTTTAATTGCATTAATACTTACCTAAATAAAGAACTTGTTACCATTGCATCGTACACTGTATCCTACTAGTTTAACTTTTAGTTGGCCGTATAATCTATTATCAGATACAACAAGCCATCTTTCTATGATCGATCAATAAAAAGTAGGGGGTGATTGAATAAGGTGTCAGCATAAAAATTAATATTCCATATTTTTAAAATGAGGGATATCACGCTAACTTTCATCATAATGTATGGCAAAAAATGTCATTTTGCTATAGCGACTTCACTATTTTTGATTTGCTCTAATAAATAACCGTTAAAAACATCTGATGCTATGATCATATTATATTTTTACTCTTACCCTCATCCTAACTATGTACCCAAACTTTGTGAATTCTAAATTTTTAAATATTCATTTCATTTAATTTCCTCTATTGTCCAAAGAGCGCCTCGTTGAGGCGTTTCTCATGTATTGTTCATTATTTTTCGCTCCTGCCGAAACTAAATCTATTTCCAGTTTTTTCTGCAAATCCTACTTAACATTCACAAGTTTCAGTTACAACATGACATCAGACGAATATTTGCTCTCGTCGACTGCGCGAACGCTTCCGTCCGCGGCTCGAGTGCAACTCTTCATTGAGAGGCGTTACGTGTTTGTTTTGGAGCCCGCTCCTGAGAACGACACACTTCTAGCTGGCGTTCGCTGCATGCGTCGACAAAGCACACTAATCTTTCATGCTTAGATGGCCGCTGGTGTTGACGGGAAACAGGTTGAGCATGGCTCGAGTGGACGGCGAGGTATGAAGGCTCGGCGGTTTGAAGAATCCTCGGAGTGTGTGGAGTCACGCCTCATTGGCAAAACTCAACACGCTCGGCACGAGAGAGACAATCAATGCGATCCATTATTAGGTTTAAATACGAATACCGGAGTGAAATCACAATGGAACGGAGCACGTTTTCTGATAGACCAAGATAGCGAAACAAGTCGTTTCGATAATCTCCATAAAAGTGACCCAATCTGGTTTGTCGATGTAATCCCTCCTTTTCTTAGCGGTTGACAAGGATGCAAGTACCAAAATGTTTTTTTCAATAATTTTATCTCGATAAAATCAAATCAACTCTCCATTTTCGTCAATACGTTGCATTTAATTTAAAAAATCAATAAATAAGTAAAGATGGAGACTACGGCGGAATTTTACGGTTAAGGAGTTAATTTCTATTTAACAAAAAATCAAAACATGGGGTTTAAAATTACAGTGCCAACGCAAATAAATATATGAATAATTAATCAACCTTTGGGAAAAATACTTCGTAAGAAGTATTTTATTATGAATAGATTTTAAATTATTGAAATATAAGTGTTGTAATCTGTTAACCATTGTTTGGATGTTAATTTTTGACTGTGTTAGCACTTTTTAGTGATATTTTAGGGCAGAAGTTCTCAACCTTCGGTCAGCTAACTTGCTATAGATGGACAGCATTAGTGATTTAAAATTAAGTTAAATGTTAGAAGCGTTTCTGATGAAGGTGGAATTGTGCTCGTGGCCTAAAAGGTTTAGTAGCTAGAAGCTTATAATATTATGGTTAATAGTGATCCGAGGATGTATTACGTCCAGGTAGGTGTTCCATGAAAAACCTATTTTAGCAGATCATTGTCTTTGAGTCTTAAATTGAAGATTATTTCTTTGGTTATTTAGTAAACAAAAGGAAATTGCATGCTACTGCTTTTTACTCATTGCTTTGGGTCGGATTTACCGGAGGGCGTTACGGGCAGCCTCCCGGAGTGCTAAATGGATGTAAAAAATATTTTGTAAAATTAATAAAATGAAAAATTTTCAACTTCCTATAGAAACACATGCTATAATGAGCACGTCCTAGTAGCTAGGATGTAAATAGCCGAGAATATGACTACCGCCCAAGGCCCCAAATGGTAAACTGCGTCGCTGACGTTATTACCTCTATAAAATTTGCCTGTAGCATTATATCGATACTTCTCTCTCTAATGATGGATTTGGCAGAGGATTGAATCATCTCCAGTCGGACCCAGTATTCCTACTAATTCATTCGCTTTCCGGCCACCAAGGTCCTCGCAGCAATTACGCCCAATTTCGTATTTGGCCGATGAACCTTTACCAAGGACAAAACAAACGAAAAAAAAAACTGAAGGACGCTGTATCGAAACTATTTAGTATCCCGCCCGTATACACATATATTTGGTTTCGATTTTTCGATCCACGTATGATAACGTGGTAAACATTCACGAATTGCACAGTCCGCACCCTCATTAAGGGATGGCCGGAACTTGGACGCCGTAATTGCGGTGTAGATAACAAGAGTGAGAAAAGGGGAAAGTCAGGAGAGATGAGCGATGGAGAGGAGAAAACGGAGGAAGGGAGAGAGGAAGAAGCTGTCTGAACGCGCGGTTGAAAGCCATCCAGGGAGGGAGAGAGAGATAAGGGAGTGAAATATCGCACCGAAGATGGGAGAGAACTGGTTGAGGAGCAAGTTAAGCGTCGTTCGGCGAAGAAAGAGCAGATGTATGCGTGTGTGGGAAGTAAGAAGGGCAAATGAACACGTTGACACCCTCTGAATGCTCGACGTGAAGTAGCATTTTCCAAGGAATTCTGTTTCTGATCTGTTTTATCTGCTTCCTATTTTTACAGTCACTGCAATTCGTGTACCGAGGCGGATAGAAGATATTTAGTGTAATTATTTGGTTCTAGGCTTCGTGACTCAAATTCTCGGATCAAAAGATTGGTGAGTTCAACGAGCTAATGTAGAAGTTACCATCGTATACATATTTGGATAAGTTGTCTCCTGTCGGAGAATACCTGAACAATAATTTGCAGTATTAATTATATAAGGATAACCTCATTATGAAAATTATGTGACAGTCTCTCCTATAAGCATATAAAATGAAAGGCTAGTCGAGTAGATTGAACATAGTGTGGCTACCCATTCATTAAATCTTAACTGAAGAACTATGAAGAAATTTATATTATAGACACTATTTATTTGATTGCTTAAAACTTAAGTTTTATTTTAAAATGGAACAATGAAGAAACTCACGGTAGCAATCTCGAATAACATTAAATAGTATTTTTATAACAAAGTAGATTTTCTCACTCGTCTCTTGAATTTCATTTCAAGAAAAAGGTGTAATATTAAATGCCTTGTCTGCTTGATTTCTAAGTAAATTATTGACATAATGACCATAATTTCTCAGATGCAAAATAACACCTGGTAAAAGAACTTATGAGATAAACAAATTACTGAAAGTAAAGCATAGGATAAGGTCAATCCCTAATCAATTTTTTTATAAGGTCTGCTTGCTCAAAACTGCTGAAGAAAGAAAAATTAATCGACCCACAAAATTAAATTGTAATTGGCCTTAAATTGAGCCGTTGTCACCATCATTTCATTTTTATGTTTCATAACAAGCCATGGGACATATATGAGATTGCAATAAAATAACAAACATTTGAAAAACATATGGTCAGATATCTATATCGTTGTGCAGGATTTAGTGATTTACAGGCGAAGAGCCCTCTGAATCGAAAGCGACCATTAAACGAGATGATTTTTGGCAGCGATTCTTTTGTGACCTTCCTCGACACTCGCGTTCACATTTAAAGTTAACGCGTGAGGGAGTGGCTGTCACTTGTGTCGGGGGACCGTGAGTTCGCATATTTTAACCTCCAAAAATCTGAGTCGCAATACGTGGCGTAAGCAGAAGGCAGTGACCGAAGGTCATCGTTACCAGAAACATTAGGTCGTGCCTATTTTTATTCGTGCGGCAATGTTTATGCGACGGCATACCGTCGAATTTGGATCACTCGGAGCGTAGCCGAAATGGCTTTCCATGCCATATCCGATCCTCCCACAGGCAAATATCTCCCCCTCGCAAAAATCCATTCCTTTCTCCGCCCCCATACTCCCACAATTCGTGGTAATTACATGGTGCCAAAAATCTCAAAACCTTGGGCAGCATTCTTTCGAGCAACGATATCTCCGGAGGGCAGATTTTCTCCTCGCCGAAATGAAACGAGAGCATTTATTTTCCGCCGCTTGTTTACGCCTGCAGGTAATACTCTCCGTGGTCAAATAAACGCCTGAAAATCGATGTAGTTCGGTTGCTATATGTTTTAATTTGTGACCAATAGTTCGGTAATGCGAGCATAAAATTTTCATCGGAGGACCTTTTTATATTTTATGTTGACTTCGTCTAAAGCTAAAAACCGTTTTTTTCGAAATAAGGTTTGAATTTACTTTCAGGGTAATATTCTTTCGAAGGCTGTGTATCATATCATTATATTAGCACTCACTTTTACCAGAAGTTTTATCGCGTGAGCCCAATTTTTATAGTTTAAGGACAAAAACTAAAAATATAATATAATCGCACATATGCCATGGCCGGGAGTATTTACCAACTTGCGTTGATCTCGAATTTGTGGAACTTTTCAATAATTAGGTGTTGACTGGTTCCTGGTGAAGGAGTTTGTGGTAATAAAATTTTAATGTTTCAAATATGTTTCACATTAATTTTGTTTGTGATATTCTGGCGTTTCTTCCATCTATTCGTACTTACACATATTGATGATATTACTTCTTTCATTTCACCGACATTTTCTCTACCGTTTGCTAGATCATCCTAAAAATAAAATGTTTTCTGCTTATTTGTTGAGTTTATTTATTGCGTTTTTGTTTGTTTTTTTCTTTACTGGAATTAGTTTAAATTGAGTTTCATTAAATTTCAATCGGGGTTCATGATCAAAATAATATAACTGACATTGTATCTCCCCTTTACTTACATTATCTACAGAAACTGTTTATTGTTTAAAATAATAATTTATTAATGAATTAGATCAGTGGTTCCCAATCTTTGGTCCGCGGAAAAAATAACATCCTCACTGCTATGCTCCGCAATTATATCTGTTGAGGTAATCAATAAGAACGACGCAACATGTAAGATGTGAACATTACAAACGATTGATAAGTGCATATTATTCCTTTGATATTACGTTAGATTTTCATGTAAAATGGAGTGTAAAAACAACTAGCAGTATGATTTGATCCGCGAAATTTTTGAAGGCTGAAAAGGGCTCCGCACTCTCGAAAAGATTGGGAACCACTGAGTTCGAGGATACATGGGCGTATTCATAGAATTCCAAATGACTCCATTTAAATCATAAGCTCCATTATTTCCTCGGGTGATTTGGTTGCATGCTTATTCACATGGTGAGATGGCTACTAGTAAAAATAAATTGTTTATAATTTCAGGTTAATCGATTCTTTGAACGAAGCGCAGAAAGATACCAGATAGCTTTGAATTCATGCCCAGTAACCATAGACGTATGATCTTTACTAAACAAATTACAATTTCGAGTCCAACTCGAGAAACAAGGGCAAAAGGGTAATGATATGGAACTTCCTCGACAAGAGCGCGTGCTCAGGCTGACCGCCAGTAGATAAGCGGTTGAATTCTTGAAGTGTATGCGTTTAAAATAAATTATTCGATAAATTGAAATCGATTTATTTAGAGGAAAAATCTGCATCGTGAACATCCTTCGTCAATCCTTGGCCATTCAACGGTAAGGTACTCTTTTCTCGAGTTATTTTTAACTCGTCTCTTGTTCATTAATGATAGAGAAATTGTATTCAGAAAAATCGATTTACAGTACCATATTTTCCCCAAATTCTTGAAAATTTTTAGAAATAATATAATTTATAAAAAAGGCAAGCATAATCAATGTTTTGCATTATGAAGATGTTTTCAGTTAAATTGGTTCGAGACGAAATTCATCTATGTTACAAGCATAGTGATATTTTCTTAATATGGAAATTCTTAATTAATTGCTTTTTTATCTAAAGGATAAAATTTAGGCGAACTAAGAGTAGGTATTAGAGGTAATTTTAGAAAGCCTCCTCTTAGGGAGGGCAGAAAAATAACAACTGTACAATTTCGAACTACACCAGGTTTTTGGGCTTTCACTAGCTTCATTCTTTTCTTCTTTATAAAAAAATTCACCGCCGAATCAAAACATTCAGACCCATTCCCTGGAATTTTCCTTTCATTTTTTTTGCACTACGAAGACATGTATATGGTCACGGGCGGATATTTTCGCGATTCACGTAACGGGCGTGCTAACGATTGTCTCTTGCGCGGCACGAGCCCGAATAAAGTTCCCGGATCGAAAGTCATAAACAAACACAAGGGTAAATGAAACATTTCGGAATACCTCGCTCAGCATCGAGTTAGAACGTTATTTATTGAACCACCAAAAAAAGGCTTTAAAAAATAGCTCCGAAACGGTAATCGGGGGACTTATTTTCGCGGTCGGCCGTGAGAAAAATGTATATCCCTTGAAATATCTTCCTAATACCGTCCTCCTCTTCTCCCTCCGGGCTCAGAGGTTCGTCGACCTTCACCTCATCCGAAAGTTCATTGGTCGCTTAAGCTGCCGACTGGTGTCGTTAGTGTCAAGACCCCGACAGCAGCGGTAGCATCGGCTTCGGCAGCGGCAACAGCATCCCAGCATCCTCCTCCCCTTCCCCTCCCTCACTTCACCTGCCGGCCGCAAAACCGACCACTCCCTTGCTATAAGCGTACACGCCACCACCTCCTCTTCCTCCTTCGCTCTCCCCCCTCTCCCCCGTGACTCTCGATCCTCATGAGAACGACACAAGGTGACGCCTACGTGATAGGCATTCTGAAGATTCCTCACGTCGAGCCTCGTTTCCGGAGGAGGTCTCGGGTCTCCGAAGGGTTTTCCCCAATGGGGGACTGGTTTAAGACGGAGTGAGAACCCTTTTCCAGAACTCATCCATCTTCGCTTCGTTTTTTTTCTTCATCTCTTTGCCGCGTACTTTTCTGGGACACCTGTTTTCCTGTACACGTCGCAGGAGATTTTAAGGTCGGCGACAATTAGTTTTTTTCCACTTCGCCATATAGGCGCAATGTTTTCTTTTTTAGATCACAGCTCCAGCGAGCTATAAACATAGAACCAGTGTAGCTAAACTTTATATATATATATATATATATATATATATATATATATACATATGTTGGTTCGCTGTTTTTCTTAGACCGTTGCGTCACACAAGCTCTCGAACATTGCACCCAAATACCTGCAGCTTATGCATGATGGATGATGGACTTAAACCTTTTGCGTTATTTTTCCCGCATCAGTTTGTTTTTAAGCCGTCCAGGATCTTCTTTAACAAAGTCCCTAATGTAACAGGGAGAAAATTCATTTGCTTTGTTTAGAGAAATAACGTAACAACGCATTTTTATTTTTTTGCTAACTTAAATAAGAGGAGAGGAATGTATTCTCTATCCATGATCATTTAAGATTAAATGGATGTATTCATAGAATTATTGGAGGTGGAAAATTTGGAAGTTTCTCCTCGCTGTTGTATGTTTACTGTTCTGTTAAAAAACATTTACATTTTTCAACATTGGAAGTGGCTTACAAAGAATATACAGATTCGGGTTTTTAGATATAGAATTATATTCGAAACTATTTAAATTAAGCGCATCAAAGTAGCCTCTGGATTGTATTTCGCTGCCTTGAATCCGTTCTTAAGTCATTGAACGAGATCTCTTGAAGATGATGTTGCATGGGCGAGGAGACCTTTTCTGAGCTAAAAGGAAGAGAAAGAAGTCAAGAAACCATGATAAGGCGAAAGGTAGGAAAAAATCTGACAGAAATCGCGCGGCCTTTGTGAGAGAAGAAAACATTGCGTAGAGGAGAAATTGAAAATACCCTGGCATTGAGACGGTAGCCTGAGTAAATAAACTATCATTCTTAGCGCCAAATAATAAACGCCTAGTACTGTTGCCAGAAAATTATGATTTTCGATATATTTATACCGGTATTTTTTATATTTCTTATATTATATTGCATTACATTAAATTGCATCACATTACATTACATCACATTACATTACATCACATCATATCATATTATATTATTACTAAAATTATACCTTCATTATAAAAATGTAAAGTGATTTGTTATAATTTGAATTTAAAATATTTTTCCAGAATAATCTTCATTGGCCGCGCGAAAAATGACACAATCCACTGGGCGCTGGAGTTCCCAATCCATAACAAGGTCCTTCATTTATTAAACGATTTTTTATATTTACTAAGTACATAATTTAATGGCCTATTATTTTTTCTTAATCAATATGCGATATTTTTTCTGATTCCTGTTGCTAAGATACGTGCACATGCTTTAAAAGTAGCCTCACGATATTTTTTATTTTGCTTCCTTTGTAGAACATTTGGTCTAAGTTTGGTAGGAATGTAAGGGATAGGATATAAACCAATTTTGTTTTGAAATATAAATACTGCTTTGTGACAATCGGCAAGTATGATTTAAATGCATATGTCAAAACTGTGTTAAGGCGTAAATTGAAAATTACATCTTTACATTCTGTATCGAATGTACGTGTTTACGAAAGAATTTGAATATCATTCATCGTGAAATCAAAAATATTGTTTCTTTGTTCAATCGTTTAAATAATCTTTCTTTGTGGCAATGGTGTAATAATTATATTATGAGAAAAATACGCTGAAGCAAATCTGTAAAATTTTCTCGCATCCTAAAACTTGATGCATGGTGATGTGGTGATAAAGAATAATTTGAACTTCTTTAGATTTTCAACCTGTTCTAAGGATAATATTGCATTCTTTTTTTAGTGAAACTTAAGATGCCAAAATTTTCAAAATGGAAAACCTTTTTTCTTTTTCCTTAAGGAAACTGTGGTATCGACTCTTAAGCGTCCCTCTCAAACTTGTTCTTAAATTTCTTCTTTTTTCAGTTACTAGGCATTAAAATTCCAGACGGGAATTCTCCCTCGGTATTACGTCATGAGCAAGTTCTATTTTCAAAAAGCTAATCAACAACATGTATTTCGGAAAGAAACGACGAATGATATATGTCTGCGTTATCTTGTAAGCTTCGGTATCATGCATAAGCGAAGAAGGAAGCTGTAATACATTTAATAACCGAAAAAATCTCTAAGAAGCTTTTCATGTTGCTTCTGCTTTATAATTATAACTTTAAAATATTATAAGTAGAAATTTCTGTAAATCTATGCGTATCTAAGAGACTTCATCAAGAATAACAATTTGAAATCGTCGAAACGAAATCTTTCCCTTAATCATCGCCGTTGAAAATTGAAAACGCATATTTTTCCTTTCTCCGATCGATCAAATTCATTAAACTCCGCAGCCCATTAAGTCCTCTCCTCTTGCCGATAAATAACCGAATTTGAAACAACAGGTGTTCCTCTCCAGCCTTCAATTTGCCTTTCGACTTTTTTCAATCCTTTTTTTACGATACCTTACCCATTATTCACGACCTCCCTTCCGCCAATGCCGTTAAATCCAGTTCGTTGAGCTTCCATTCCGATAAAAAAACGCCTTCTTTTTCTTCTCCCTCCAAATTTCCTGCGATAGGGATATCATGTACAGTTCGCCGATTTTCGTCAGAAATTCGATATACCGATTTCTGTTCCTTCTTTCCTCTTTCACGATGTTTGTGTTTGATTTTCGCAACGGCTTCTTTCGGGTTTCCATTTCTTTATTTTGTAGAGAGAAACAAAGAGAGAGAAACTGATGAGAGAAAAAGAAATTGAGAAATGAGGCGAGAGAGCGTATCTTGCATTCCGAGCGCCTCGCCTAATAATTATTTTTTCTCCAACCGCAAGCGCATCTTTATTGAGTCATTCACTTGTCTCGGTTTGTGTCTCCTGTCATTGCCACTTCACTCAGAATAAAACTTTTACCTTTTCTTATAGATGAGATTGAAAAACGACAGAAGTTACCAATTTTTTCTTGCGTTTATTTTGAATACTTTTAAAATATGAAATTTCGTTCATCGCCTCGTTCCAAACCTTTAGTTGGCTTGTTGCCAGCGACAATTTGTAAAAAAAATGCATTAGGATATCACAGTGACTTACAACGAGTTACGTTTTCCTCTCGAAATGCTGAAACGCATCGCTGGTATCCATTCCTCATTTCATTCCTCGAATTTAGTTTATAGAGTTCCCTAATTTGGAGTTACGACTTTATCCATTTAATTATTCGCAGTTGATTTCTCCGAATATAAAAGCTAATACGGTAGTCCCTCGCCAATCGCGGGGGTTAGGTTACTGATTTAACCCGCGGTTGGCAATGACTTACGGGAAATTGGGGGTTAGAGGGAGAAATCCCTGAGAAAGTTCTATAGTGTATACTTCAATGCTAAAAATAAGTATGGCATTCTTCAAAAAAATGTTCATTACTTAAAAATAAAACAGAAACACGTTTAGTACAAAGAAGTGCTGTCTGGTCTAATGCTTCAAAGGACGCTGGTAAAAACCAACGCTTCCATATATTCCTCAAATCTCCACCTCCCAATTTAACTCCTGGTCTTATCGGGAGCTAAAAGAAATCCTCTTTCGTATGTCTCTCCTTCTGATAAAGATTAGTTATTCCGCAATTATTGCCTTAAAATTGTGAAATTGGGAATTTGTATAATTTACAAAGAGCTTATTGGTACATTTTAATTATAATTCAAGTTTTTCTTATCTTTTTTAGCAGATACCTGTGGCATATCTGGGAAATGCGATTGGTAAGCGTAGCTAAGATGGAGAAAGTAAAACAGGTGCACGTAACTTGATTCCTCAACTTCTGTTTTCACGATGAAAATACCGACGTCTCAATCTTGAAATAAAGTGGCGATTTAGATGGATAACTACATTAGTGCCTCGATAGGAGCGTGTTAGAATTTATCTTTACCTCTTATTTATCTATTTCTTCTATTTGCCATCAAGGGATTGGAGAAGAGATTTTGGACATCTTAGGAATCCCTGGCGAAAATGTTCTGTTATTAATACTTTACATTCAATTTCCCGTTAATGAGGAAGTGAAACTTGAGCAAAAACCGTCGTGTTTTCCTTTCAGGCGAGAAGAATCTAGTCATAATATAACTTTGCATGCCTCGTAAACGCTGAGTTAAGTTATTTTGGTAGCGTAATGCAATAAAACGGCGGTGTTTACGACGTCGTCTTCTGGACCGGATCTCTGCCAAAAAGAGTTTCAAGTCTTTTATCAGACATCGAGTCCTCGCACCAACCGCAATCAAGATATCCATTTTAAGGCGGCCACTTCCCCGAAAGTTATCAAGGATAGAGATTTAGACGCCGAAAAATTCCTTTTGTTTCCTTAGGAAAAGTACCTGGTTAAAAGAACTTCCTTTAGGTTTTATCTCGAGAGGACTTTTGCATCTCTCTCTTACATCCACAACGAGGAAAATTATGTCTGCATTTGTTGACTTCTCATCTAAATATTTCCGTGATTTACTTGAACTCAAATACCATACAAACTTTCAAATATATCTTCCGCTGGAATTGTGTTCTAATGAAAATTGAGGCTAATCTATTATTGAACACTTCCCGGACAAAATGCTTTTAAATCCGCGACGAAGGCTATAAGAAGGACTATTCTTCCGTTTAAATTCAAACGTTAAAAAGGAGAGATTTTGTGGAAATCCATTTAACACAAAATAAAAGACAAAATTACTCGTCGGGTTCTACGACGAGGATAATTTATCGCGCGACAAGGTTTTCTTGGGCTTTGACATCCTTCCATAAGATTACGTTGTAACGAAAACCGCCCGGGCCAATAAATTGTTCTCCTAGTGGAATTTATCTGCATTTTTTCCATTTTCTTGTTCTGTAGGTTTTTTGCAACAGATTTAGACTCTGGAGAGAATAAAACAAATAACGCAGATTTCAATTTGCCTTGTTGATGCTTCGAAACGAGTAATCCCTTATTACATAAAAAGGACGATTACTTCTTATACATAGGCATACATTCCAACTTTATCGCTTTCAGAGTGCGATAAATGAATCGATGAAATTTCAAAACCCTCAGTCTCAGGATTCAGTATCGCAACCATGAGATCTTTAAAGAAACCACCGAGGAGCACTCCGCCTAAGGGACTCAAGAGATTGCAGCCCTTCTTGAGTCGAGGTTCTGATAATAAGACCCTTCCCCCTCGAAGCCCGAGAGTGGCAATCACCTCGGACTCGCCCTTCGGGTTTTAAATTATACATACGTATATGTATACATATGTATATATATACGTACGCTGTATTCGCGTGGACTCTTCTCTCGCCTGGTATCTGCGGAGGAGAAGCAATGTTCCTGCGTTGCCAACCGGTGCACGGCGTGCGGTTGTTTAGAGGGAGAGAGGAGGATGAAAGGGTAATGTAGGGGGAGGGGAGGGATGAGGGGAAGGGAAGGAAAGAAGAAGAAAGGGTCGGCGACCTTTTTTCCCTCGCGAACCGAGGCGCGAATGAAGAAGGGCGTGGTTGCCCCGGCAAACGCTATTGGGCTCTTGATTTGCCGTCATTTTTCCCGGCGTTCATTGCGACTGTCAACTTAATATATTCTCGAGTTCTGAAAATGGGTGCCGAAGATGCATCGCCGCGTGGGCATCGATGGCGCTCCTATTCTCCCTTTTGCCCCACCTCTCTCCTCCATTCTCTCTCGTTCTCTCTTTGTCTCTCTCTCTTTATGTCTCTCTTTCTCTCTCTCTCGTTCTCTCTCTCTCTCGTTCTCTCTCTTTTTCTCTCGTTCTCTCTCTCCCCTCGTGGAGACCTATTCCTGTCTATATTTGGGTCTCTGCTCAGAACTAGTTGCTGTTACGTATTTTCGCTTGATTCACGGCTTAGGGTTTTCCGGACAAACCTCGCGGCGGCTTTATGTATAAAAGGGTCGAAGCAGCATTCCTTTGTGTGCGATGCGCACAGAAGGCGATAAATCAAAAGGAAAAATATATTATTGAAAATGGAAATAAGGTATTCGGACGTATCGCAAAATTATCCCAAGGACTGGAAATTATTGCTGTTTTATTAGCTCGTATAAAAAAAATCCATGTACAGAATAAAAGAATCCTGAGGCAAGTAAAAAGTTGAATGGTTAATATCACGTTTTATATAGATTAATGCGTAAGTTGCGTCAGAAATCTGACTGGAAGAGATTCCAAATTTGCTATTTTAAAGCATTGTTTCCGTTCGTATTGCTTTACTTTTTTCAAGTACCTTACTTTACGGCCTGTCTCTCCTATTATAAGGGCATGAAATTCCTGCGAGTAGCAAGTCATAAAGCCTTGCAAAACTTAAGACGCTTAATCCTCTGTCCTCTGTTATGAAAACGTTAAGGACTGAATTAATTTAGGGCCAAAGTTTTAATTTTTTATAAAATAATATGAAAGGAAAATCTAATTAATAATTAAATAAAGAAAAAATATATTACGGCATTTGTCAGTCTTTCATTGAAATATATAAATTTATTTTGCATAAATGATTTTTTTCAAATTTTAGCGTTACCATATTGTAACTCTACTCCCTAACGGGTTAGAATGTACATTCGGGTAAACACATTCAAAATTTTAATTGGATGTCTTAAATGTTTTTCTGTTTCTCTTTTACCGAGCAGTGCTATTTTCGACTTCCATTTTTTCGTTACTTAAAATGAGGTTTATCGCAACTTATGCTAGCTTAAGGGACGAATGTTATGTAGCTTTTAAATTGTGCTCGCTGGATTGTATAAATCCAATTCCCTTAGGCTATAATGAAAGTTGGAAGGAAAAAGTTAATATAATATTTCTATAGATTTCATTTTGTCAAATGTCAGCGTTACAGCAACGATCAATGAATAACCAATGTAAATTCCTCTGAATTTATTCATAACTCTTACGATCCACCATTTAAGACTCAATAAGGGTACTATGAATGATTTGAAAAAGATAAGATAAAGTAAAGACAAAATCAATAATAACTACCTCGCCTGTCAGTCCGTCACGCTTTCTTACGGCACTCCAGTTGGCAGTAATTGCTGAGATTTTGTATACGAATAAGAGATTGTGGGTTCTGACGCAGGAAAATATAAAATTTCAGTTCCTGGTTCGATTACAGGAATTTTTCTTTTCGCCATTTGGTTATCATTGCCGCTTAATTTGGGAATCCAATGCTTTTTAGGTTGGTTTCCAAAGGAAAAAAACCTTATGAAATGGTCCTGTATGTGTGTGTGTTCCCTACTAACAACTTTTGAACCAATGAACCGATTTTCATGAAACTTGGTATGAGACTCGTGCTACCAGGGCCCATCTCCGGGCTATATTTTATTTGGCGAAGATTGAAGTCCCGGGTTCGATTCCAGGAACTTTTTTCCTATTTGTTTTACATAGGAAATTTCAAATCCATCGTGTAGAGATGTTTTCTTTGACACATTAAAATATCTTAAAATTGTGATATCGGAGCGAGGTTTGTACTGTTCTAAGGGGGATGGAATGTAGATTCCAATTCTTATCGCAGCATTTTTATAATTGATCGTATTTTCTTGGATTTCTACTAAAACAGCGTTTTTGCGTTTTTAGTTGCATTTTATCGGATTGTTGCCATGGAGACGATTATTATCGAACTCGGTTTGGGCATAGACGAGTGAACAAATAAGTTATTTTCTTTTCTACTCGACTACCCTTTAGCAATGGAAAACTGATCCATACATATTAGAGTATAAACTGTAAAATTTATTAAATTCGTTTATTTTAAAAAATATATGCGAAGCATAATGTCAGAAAGAGATTTTGACATTGCTTTTATTATTTTAAACCTGATAATGCAGTATTAATTTGTTTTTCCAATTTTTCTCTATCGTTGATAAACTAATCTACAAGTGGTGTTTATGGTATGAGATTTCCTTGGAATGACTAACACATACTGAAGCATTTCCTGTAAATATAAGTAATCAATTCGGGACGTCAACTTTGGGAAACCAGCCTCCATTATTCCTTTGAACCAATAGACCGATTTTCATTAAACTTGGTGAAAATCTCATGCTACTGGGGCAGAGCTCCCGAGGATAGTTTTTGTTGCGAAGATTGAAGTCCCGGGTTCGATTCCAGGAACTATCCTATCTACTTGAATTATATGGGAAATCTGAAATCCATCGTGCAGGGTAATTTTCTCTTGCACATTAAAATATCTTACAATTGTAATATCGAAGCGCAATTTGTACTATTCTCTGAGGAAAGAAATGAAGGTAATAATTTTTATCGTAGAGTTTTGCTTAAAGATCAATTTCGCGTAAATACTGGCGATTTTGCAGTTTTTATCATTCACTAGCTGGAGTTACCCGGCTTCGCTCGTGAAAGAATTTTCTTTTAAGTAGCAAATGATTCTCCCCGCGCTGTCGGTGCCCCCAAATTTCTCAAATGTGTTATTCGGAGAAGAGGCTCACACAGAATTTTAACTACCAGCTAAAGAAACCATCGAAAAATTTTAGTCAGGCTTGTGCTCGTGGGTGTATCTCAATGTCGAATCCATCATATAATCAAGGCAGACTGCTTTTCCAAGAATATTTGGCATAATCGAGCAGTTTTATTAAAATAGAAATTACTCCGAGTGCACCATAAGCCCAGAGTTTTCGTTCCCCATTCCTTAATTACGCAAGCGATAGTTACATTACATTTATTATTTTATTTATTGTATTGTAAAGTTTTACCATTAATATATTTACGCATTAACGTCTGGCTTAATATCCACATGGATAGATGCACCAAAGCCTTTAAAGCAGCAATGAAATTATGTGAATTTTGTTAATACTATTAGCCAAAACGTAAACAATAAACAACTCTTGGTTACCGAACAAATGTAAGTAGATGTATCGATTTATGTTGCGATTAATCTTGCAGTGTTAATGGTAAAAGATAACAATGTTCTAATATTTCTTAAAAATCATTTCACTCATTTTAAAAGTATTCATAGATTATATTTAGGCATTTGTACCCTTTATCTTGGCGTTGGCTATTCTTCCTCTACGGTGCGCCACGGCGTTGCTTTTCCTTGCCTTAATCTTACATGGCTATCTCCCTTTGAAGAGGACAACAATTAAGAAATCTAGCTTTTTTCCCTCCTGAAAAATGTTTCGCATATGAAAGTCACTTCGAATTACTAAGCTATTCCGTTCGCCTTGAAACTTAAGACAAGATTCCAGAGAGGTTAACGACAAGGAAACGAGTGAATCACTCGACGCCCGAAATTTAGCTGATGCGTGAATCAGAATGGAGAATAAAAAAATGAGTGCAAAGAAAACGAAAAGGTTGGGCTGCTAGGTTTTTCTACCGCTTATACGATAGAACTCGGTAATTCATCTTTAGAAGAGGGGTAACTATATATCCGCATTTAAATGAAATGACTTATCTTTGAGCTTAAATTATAGTTTTTACTGTTCTATACTGAAAATATCATAGAAATCGAACCTTGTATAGATTTATCAGGAGTAGATCGTGTTATCAATGCGCACCTCCTCCTAGAGTTTGTGTAATAAAAATTAGGGATGGGACATTCGAATCCTCGAATCCCGCGAATCTTGAAAAAGATTCGAGATTCGAAAACTCGAATCTTCGCGCTTTTTTCGTCTTTCGAATCTTTCGAATTCTAACCTAAAAAACCGTTAAACATTTTAACTCAAAACTTTGGAAAGATTAGTTTTATTGACGTCCAATTGAAGCGTTCATTAAAAAAGAACGCGATTGTTGCAATTTCAGTGGTACCCGGATCACCAATATCACCTCGTGGCGACCCAGAGCGAGTTCGAATGCTAGTTTTCTTAAATAAAAATCTCCATTGAAGATTTCTGCTCTTTTAGATTGACCTAAAAGTGTTCAGTGTTCAGTACTTTTATGAACTCTTAAAATAAACAAGTTTTTGATTTTTCTTAAATTTCTGGAGAGAATTTAGTGTTCCATGTTTAGTGTTTATCTATGTTAACTCTTGAAATAACCCTCCCCCTTCTACACTTGCTTTGAGTTAAAAAGGTTTTGGAAAAATGTAAAAAATTTGAACTGATACTCAAATATTTTTGTCAAATTATGTTGAGAAAATGAACCTCAAGATTCAAGAGTTTTAATTATGTACTTCATTAACAAAATTTCATTTGTATCTTCTTAACAAATACAGGTGTATTTTTAAAAACTGTATTCTTAAATTTATTTTTCATTAAACGCAGATTTCAAATTTTGCTTTAATTAAAAACTTAATTTTAAGTAAAAGTTTTTTCTTTTTTCTTCTTATTATTATTCTTATATGAAGGATTCGAGAGATTCGTGAGATTAGAGGGACTCGAGAACCTTTTCGGGTTCGGATTCCAGAAAATTTTGGATTCGTCCCACCTCTAATAAAAATCATTGGTCTTGATGGAGTGGTAGTTTTCTTCATTTCTAAATGCCAAATTCTAGTGCATGGATAGATTGGTTGTTAAGTGAAAATGTTCCGGAGTTGATGTACGTTATGTAGAACATCGGCAAACATTTCAGCATTACGAAATATTTCGAGAGCTACTTCACCTCATCGGAATTTAATCTCCTGTGTGTATGGGTATTAAAAGAGGTCGACGATGCATCAACTTTGAAGTTTTAATCCTTTTGCCGAAGCTTTCATTCCATCTTTCTCTGAGCCTGTCTCCTTGTTGCTATCCCATCAGATCAACCATTTCTTTTTAGGCTGGTTTCCAAAAGAAACGTAGCCTTATGAAATGGTCGTGTCTGTATGTGTGTGTGTTCCCCACTGACAACTTTTGCATCAATGGACCGATTTTCATGAAACTTGGTATGAGGCTCGTGCTGCCAAGGCCCACATCCGGGATATATTTTATTTGGGGAAGATTAAAGTCCCGAGTTCGATTCCAGGAATGTTTTTTCCCCATTTGTTTTACATAGGAAATCTCAAATCCATCGTGCAGAGATGTTTTCTTTAATACTTAGAAATATCTTAAAATTGTGATATCGGAGTGAAGTTTGTACTGCTCTAAGGAGAAAAGAATGTAAATTTTAATTCTTGTCACAGAATTTTGATAATTGATCGTATTTTCCACTAAAACATTGCGTTTTAAATCGCAATTTATCGGATTGTTGCCATGTAGGCGATTATTACCGAACTCGGCTTGAGCATAGACGAGTGAACAAATGGGTTATTAGGCGTTATTTACCAGCGAAGCGGTAATAGCGGAACGCCATATGGGCACGTCTGGTCCGTCCGTCCGTCGTAACTTTCATCTCCTAAACCGCTGGACGGATTTTAATTAAATTTAGTATGAGTGATCGTTATTAAAATTCATCGCCCAATTGTGATTTTTAATTGAAACCGTCATTTACAACTTCCACTTTATATAATTAGTTTAGGGATAATTTTGAAACGAGAAAAAGAAGACCCGGGTTCGATTCCCGGCCTTAGCAGACTTTTTTCTCGTTTCAAAATTATTCCCAACTTTACAGCTTATGCCTGTCTGCATAGGATCTTCGGATCACTTTATTCCATCAATAATTAGTTAAATAAACTTATAGATTCTCAAAAATCGTTAAATGGCAGCCGTCAAGCAACAGTGAAATACCAAACTTTTCTTTCCCTAGCTCTTATATGATCTGTAAGGTATAGATTAAAAACTTTATTCGGATAGAGAACAACATTTACTGCAAGAAAGTCTGCAAGACGACACAATTACGAGTTATAGTTTCGGAGATAGAAATTCTAAAAAATCCCGCGCAAAACATCGCATATTTTGTTTACATCGATCTCTAAGGCGGTTTTCTCGCTAAACAATAATTAAAATCCATGTTTTTCTATCCCACTCTCTTATATGATTTGTGAGGTATAGTTTAAAAAAAGTATTCGGATGGAGGACAACATTTACTATAAGATAATCTGCGAGACCACATAATTACGAGTTATGGCTTCGGAGATAAAAATTCGAGAAAATCCCGAGCAGAACATCGCGTATTTTGGTTATATCGATCGCGAAGACGGTTCTCTCAGCAAACAACAATTAATAATCCATTTATTTTTCTCCCATGCTCCTATATGATCTGTGAGGTGTAGATTAAAAACTTTATTTGGATAGAGAACATTATATACTGAAAGATAGTCCCCGAGACCATATAATTACGACTTATAGTTTCGATATCGTTTCATACGTATTTTCCATTAAGAACGCCTTTGAAATTTCTGTGTATTCCATTTATGGAGTATACTTTTCCATCTTGTTTTCTTTTACATTCGACTACCCTTCAGTAGTGGACAGTTGATTCATACATATTAGTGTACAAGCAGTAACATTTATTAAATTCTCTATTTAAAAAATACATGCAAAATGTCAGAAAGAGATGTTGACATTGCTTTCAGTATTTTAAGCCTGTTAATGCTCTATTAATTTGTATTCCAATTTTTCTTCATCATTGATAAAATATGAATTACAAATGGTATTTATGGTATGAGAACTCCAACACATACTGAAACATTTCCTGTCAATAAAAGTAATCAATTCGAGACGTGAACTTTGGGAAACCAGCCTGCATTAGTTCTGGTTTGGACTTCTTGTTTTCCTTAATCCATTAACTCGCACTAATCTATTTTTGTCATCCCGAAAAGGACTCGTCCTTCAAAAATCGATTCGATTTTGTCTGCTGATGATATACGTCGAATTCGGTGTAATAAAAAATACAAGATATGAAAGTAACAGAAAATGTAAATTAAATTTAAATGTCAAAGAACATTTTTTCTTATAAGTCGACATAGTACACCGACAAGCTTTCAACTGTCATACTTTTGGATATCTAAAACTTTAATTCATAGTACTGATGAAAGCTGTCTAGTACTTGGTGATTTGCGTTTTTTCGTCCAATCTTTTTTCGTTGTGTGCAAAAATTTTTTGCTTAATTCTACCCAGAAAGTTAATATTTTTGTGAAAGGCTATATTGGATTGTTATACTACCTGGTCGAAGTCGCGTGTGAGATCCAGCCATCGTGTCCTGCGACCATTACTTTTCGAAGTCCCTCGACCAAAGTGTTTAATGTCTTTTTTCTACAATTCTGTCTCTCGGGCGATTCTCATAAAAAGAAACCGAAAACCCATTCCTTCCGACGGAGAAATGTTTTCGTCCTGCAATAAATCTTAAATTAATTCCTCCGCAATTCGTCTCACGCGACTGAATTTGCATGATCGCGCCGTTCTCTCTGTTTCTCTCTTTCACTCGACATACCATCGGATGGGCCTAAGTACACGAATATGCTCTCGCGAGATAGATACTTGCTCAACCGGTCCATCCGGTCACTCGGTTTTAAGGCGCCCGAAATAGTACTCCAGAATGCTTCTTTCCTCCTCGTGACAGGAGTTACGATGCCTTTGGTTGCCAAAGGTTTTTCCCGTAGGACATCTGACAGAGTCGTCGCTTAACACGGGTGGAAAGAGAGACAGAGAGAGAGAAAAAAACCGAAGATTCAATTAAAATATTTGCAAAACCGAAAATCTAAATAATAGGTTTGATGCGACGACGTCCACGAAACCGTTTTTCGTTATTTTTTTCTATTGCACTTAATGTATGCTCTCACGCGAATTTGTTGAAAATTTGTACAATAATGATATCAACGTCGCGTATTATCTTTGGACGCGGCAAAGACTAATATGCAAATATTAGGGCATGGAGGCGATGAAAACCTGCTACGTTACAAGAGCGCTGGCAACATGTATAATTGCAGAAGCGAGGCGGAACAGACGATAAGCCATGCGAATGTCAAACGTATCTTAGCGTCCGTCTCTCAGTCAGATGCGTTAGATATTTGAATGTTCTTTAAGTGACAGCTAAGGCCTAGCAATGGGATTAAATATCTATAATTCACGTTTTTTAAATCGCGGATTTAACAACCTGATATCACGCTCGAATAGATTTAATCAACCATCGTGTAAAAAAAACTTTGATTATGATCGCTCTGGAGGTTTATTTCCACGGTTCCGTCGCAACTTACGGCGAAACATTTTGTTTAGCTGAATTTTGGGTTTTAAAATAATCCTCACAGTTTTGTCGGATTCGTATTTTAAGGTTATTTTCCATGTTTACGGTAATTTTTCGCGGGAATAGGATGTTTGTCTCGGAACCATCGTTTATGTATTTTGTCTAATACTCGTATATCGATCCTAAGATTTTCGGTAATTTATATTTCACCGTTATTTGCAAACTTTCCTTCCGGTTCCTATAGTATAAAGCTAAAAGATAAGTCTCACCATGTGAGCGTTTATGGCAGTGTTGAATTCAGACATTGTTGACCGGGAGGGGAAAATGAAAACTTCAGGGATATTTGATAAATAAACATTAGTTTGAAGTTTGAACGATTTAAATAAATTTTATTTGCAGTTATAACAAATCATGTTAAATTCAAATCACATTGTAGCAGGTATTATACAATTATAAATCTTGCATGAAATTTCAACAGCCTCACTACCACTAGAACAGTCTTTGGAATGCATGTGTGAATATCAAATATATTATTAATTCACATGTCTTTATATATAATAAAAGGAATCGTGTTTTCGTCAGACGATTTTCTTAAGTCAGTGCGCAGGTTGTAAAATCGCGCGAAGCGGCCGACAAAGGCGAGGTGCGAATCGCCTCGCGGGCAGGAGGGCGGAGCCTCTCAAGTATATAATAGTATAACTCAAAGAATTGAATAATGATTGTGTAATTAAACGCTTGAAATTAACCTTCATCTATTAATTAACTTCGTCATGAGTCTATTCATTTTGCTTAATAAGCGTTCAGCACTCGCATTAGACACCGGAATACAACATAGTTTTAAACACAAAATCTTCAGTTCCGCATATCCAATATTTGATTATAAAATTAATTCCAAACGGTTCTTTTTACTGTCTTCGGATTCAGCTTTGGTTACGTACTTAAATAAATGAATATCATTCCACAATGCATTCGTTTTGTGATTGGTATAAATAAACACCTGATGTCACTTTCGACCAATCATCATCTTATTCTCTATTCAAGGGACCAATAACATTTCTTAGTATTAAATAAATTAAATATAATTTTAATAATTTTCCCCCGATGGAATTTTATTCCACAGGAGATGAAAATCCCCCCGGGCCCTCCCTTGGATTCAATACTGGTTTATTATGTTATCACATTAGACACATTCTGTCGATTTAGTCCATGATGGAGGTCGGCTCCGGACAGATTATTCTTTCATGTATCTATGTTATTCTATTAAAATAGTCTCCTTATCCTATCTACGCCTCTTTGGTCCTTCATGTTTCAGATTAGTGACGAACAATCTACGGCCCGCGGACAGAAAAGCAACGCGAAAGCATTTCATGCGGACCGCGAAGCTTTTTAATGAAGTTGTAGTCTGTGATATTTAGTACAGATAATTGTGCGTATTTAAATTACAGTTATTAGGCGTTCTTTACGAGCGAAGCGATAGTAGCGGAACGCCTTATGGGCACGTTGCCTCCGTCCTTCCGCATGTTTAATCCCCGAAACTAGTGAGCGGATTGTAATGAAATTAAGAATTAGCTACCCTTTTATATATATTATATTTTATTAATATAATTCTAATTTGCAACTACATCCCTCAATTACACCTTTCACTTTATCATCATCATAGGTAGTCTGTCCGTAGACAAGTCCGTGATTATTCTTGGTTAAACCTGGTTCTCCATATATTCCTATTTTCCGCTGTCCTCTTCATACCTCTCTTTCCCTTTCAAATCGTCTATCAGCTGAAACCTTCTCCTACCTCTTTCCCTTTTCCCATCTAGTATTCCTTCTAACACATCTTTAATCATACTCTCTCTCCTCAGGTAATGTCCAACCCAGTTAGCCTTCCACTTTCTGATAGTCTGTATAATCATTCGCTTCTCTCCTATTCTTCGTAGCACTTCATCGTTTTTCATCCTATCTGTCCATTTTATCTTCAACATTCTCCTCCAAGTCCACATTTCAAAGCTTTCTAAGTATTTGATGTCATTTTTCCTTAGCGTCCATGTTTCTGCCCCATACAATGCTATACTCCATACGTAGCATTTTATCAACTTCTTGCGGATATCTTCCCTTATATTCCCTGTAAGTAGTTGTTTCTTTCTCCTGAAAGCCGCTTTTGCTTTTCCTATTCTAGTTCTGATCTCATCCGTACATTTTGCTTCTCGTGTTATGATGCTTCCAAGGTATTTATATTCTGAAACTTGTTCTAAAGGCTTTCCCCCAATACTTATGTTCAGATTCTCTTCTTTACCCGATATTCGAATGACCTTGGATTTTTCTGTATTTATTTCCATACCGTATTTTCTACCTGTTATCATTAATCTATTTACCATTTTTTGTAGCTCCTCTTCCTTTCTTGCTAGAAGTACTTGATCATCTGCGTATTTTACTGTTCTTATAATCCTTCCTACAATTTTGAAATCCCCTGTGCCTTCTAAAGCTTCTTGCATTAGACTTTCTCCATATATATTGAATAGGGTTGGCGATAGGCAGCAGCCTTGTCTTACTCCTCTACCGATATTTATTCCGCGGGAGTCCACATTCTCAAGCCTGACCTTTACAATCTGATTCACATATAGATTCCTAATCAGTCTCCTGTCTTTCCAGTCTACGCCTATATCCTTTAATATCTTCATCAATATGACCCAATTTACTCTATCAAAGGCCTTCTGCCAGTTTACGAAACATGCGCAGATATCTTGACTGTACTCTATTGCCCTTTCTGATATGATTCTAACTACTCCTATAGCATCTCAAGTTCCTCGTCCATTTCTGAAACCGAATTGATCTTCCCCTATTATTTCTTCTGCCTTTTTCTCCAGCCTTTTATTAAGAATCCTCGTGATGATCTTCGATGTGTGTGACAAAAGGCTTATCGTTCTGTAATCTTTACACTGCATTGCCTTTGGCTTGTTCTTTAGAGGGATCATTGTTACTTCTAGGAAATCCCGAGGCCACTCTCCCGTGTCGTAAATCATATTAATTAATTTCGTGATCGCTTTTAGTCCTTCTGATCCTATGACTTTAAGTATCTCAGCCGGTATTCCATCGTTTCCCGTGGCTTTTCCCTTCTTTAGTTCCACTATCGCCTTTTCTACTTCGCTCTCCAAAAATACTTGGTCCTAAGTTGTCTTCTTCAATGTTTTCCTCGTCTTCCAGTTCTATTTTTGCCGCTCCTGCCTGTTTGCTGTATAATTCCTTAATGTATTCTTCCCATACCTGTGCTACATTCTTTGTTTCTGAGACTATCTTTCCACTCGTATTCATAATTCCCATACCATGAATTCCATTAGATTTCTTATCTTCTAACTCGAGCGCTCTAGTGTTCACTTTATATAAGCACTTAAATAAAGGTATACACGTATGTATCTCGCTAAATAACTTCCGTCGAGCAACAATTAAATACTATATTCTTCTCTCCCTAGCTCTTATATGATCCGTAAGATATATATTAAAAAGATTATAATGATAGAGGGCAACATTTACCACAAAAAAGTCCTCGAGACCACATAATTTCCACTTATAGTTTCGGAGATAAAAATTCGAGAAAATCCAGAGCAAAACATCGCATATTTTGTTTAGGTCGATCGCTAAGACAGTTTTCTCGGCAAACAACAATTAAAAATCCACATTTTTGTCTTCCATGCTCTTATATAATGTGTGAGGTATAGATTAAAATATTTATTCGGGTATAAGGAATCGCCAAATAAAAGTCCGCGGGACCACATAACTACGACTTAGTTTCGGAGATAAAAATTCGAAAGTAGTTCTGGAAAGAACTAATCCGCCTACTTTCCCTTCAATACAATTTTAATATATAACGAGTAGGAGTGTACACAGTTCCCGTGGTGCAGAAGTGCTTTTCGTCAAATTCGCCGTAGTATAATCGTACACCTACTAATGTACTTGCTTTGAAATTAGAAAATTATTTTTCTTATATTGTGGTGGTCCTGCTGTTTTAATCCGTTCTAAACATATTCATCTCGTCTTTCCATTCTATTCTCACCCTACAAACGAAATTTCTTTGAAATGCGTTCAACCATTACCTTCCAAATTCATAGTTACAGAAAAATTCTATCCTTGATATTGTGGTAGCCCTGTTTAGTCGACCCGACAGAAATATGATATTTTGGTTATTTATTTATATGAAGATTAAATATACTATATTTGGTTAAATCCAGAAGGTCGGTTCTCTAGAAATACGTGTGAAAGAAATATTATTTAACTCTTTATTGTGGTAGCCCTGCTCCTTAGATCCGCTGTAAACATCTTGATTTCATTATGATATGTTGTGCCAATCTTATAAACACAATTTAATTGAAATCCGTTCTGCCAATTCCTTCAAAATCTTTAATGACTGAAAGAATTTAATTTGTAATTGTGGCACCCTGTTTGGCCTGTTTGGCTAATTCGGTTTAAGTATGCAAATATGGTTTTGTATATAAGTGTATATTATAAGTATTAAATTTGGTTCAAATTGATGTGGACAGTTCAACACAGATACGTGTAAAAATATTTTTTTATTCCTTATATTGTAGCAGCCCTGCTTTCTATATCTATGCTAAACATCTTGATTTTGTTATTTTATGTTGCACGTCTACTTCATACAAAATTTCGTTTTAATCGCTTGTGCCAATTCCTTCCAAATTCATAATAACAAAAAGTTTAACTTTGCAATTGTGGCACCCCTGCTACGTCGATCCGGTCCAAATATGTCGCTTTAGTCATTAATATATGTGCGTATTCTATATACTAAATTTGGTTGAAATCGGTTAATTCATGAAGAAGATGTTAGGAACACACACATACACACACACGGACACTACTTTCCATTTTTTGGAAAGTAGGCGAAAAACACCATGCATAGCATCGCATAATTTGTTTACATCGATCGCTACGACCATTGTATCGGCAAGCAACAATTAAAAATCCAAATTTTATTAGTGAAAAGAAATGGATAATTTACGGCGGAGGAATGAACGTGATCATAAAGATTACTACTGCTTATTTCAAATGAGTTATGTTTTAAATAATTTTTAATCGTTTTATTGATTACTATTGATTATAAAATAAATCGGTAAATCACAAATTAAACAGTTCCTTGACATCGCTTCTGATATATGTTTTGCAGTGCTAAGACAATGGACTATTTGCCTGCATGATAAAATAAATTGTGAAGAACACCTTTGGAGACTCTGTGTACTCTGACATGGAGTACACCTTTCTAGTCTTCTTACCATAAAATCTTGCCTGGTGAAGTTTAAATGCTAATAAATAATGGTTGACACTATTTTAATTTTTTAAAATCACATGATATCTTGAGAAAGTTCCTATATAAACTCTCATCCAGTCCGCCGAGGCACTCCCAACTTCTAATACGGCCCTCCAAAGCACTCGCATATGTGAATTCGGCCCGCCACGTAAAAAGATTGTGCACCACTCACTGCTTTAGACCATTTATTTCAGTATTCTTTTGGTTTACGAAAAATCTGATCGTAAACCTAATCTTTCCAAGTCAAATTTTGATGGTGAACAGTTTCAGCTCTTTTTCACAAATGCTGTAATCTTGTTAGTGAATTTTTTGCGACCCGTGTATTTTAGATACTTAAGAAGGCGAGCGGACAGTGGAAGGAAGAGAATGAGAATTTTTTCCTTTGTTTTGTGGACCAATTTCACAATCCATTCCCTTCCGATTGTTTCGTGCGCCTCATTTCTCTCCCTGTCTTTTTCATTACTTCCTTGAATGTGATCAGTCTTCCTAAAACAGGAGACTCAAACATGTGGCTCGCGGGCCGCATGCGACTAGCCAGTTCCAACCCTCTCTTTACTTAGATTCTACTGTAAGTAGGTGGAAGGGACAAAAGTAAAACATCAAATAAACGAATGAATATAGCAATGTTCAATAATTAAGAACTGTATGATAATTTGTTTTTAATTAAAATATAAACTAGTTTATATAGGGTGCTTTTAAATTTCAACAAAATGCTTATGCTAATTATAATGACATGTGGTCCGCCAAAATTATCCATTTGGCTCTCATACAATTTGAGTTTGAGATCCCCGCACTAGAAAAATCTCATTTGTTTATTTGAAATTTTCAAAAACTTCCATTTAATAAAGTTGGAATTTTTTTCAATATTTCTAACGTATATCAATGAAAGTCAGCCCTAAATTACGTGGAAAGTTAACCTAGAGGTGGAGTTTCATTAAGTTTCATGATATGCGCTCTGAAGCTGTTTCCTATTTTGTTATATATGTACTAAAAGCGGGCACGTGTTAAGTATAACTTTGCCGCAATCACGTTTCCTTCTAAAACAGCCTTCGCCGAGTAATCGAAAAATAATCGCTACTCGGAGGTATTTGAAATTTCTGTTTTCGTAGATAAAAAATTTCAACGTGCAAAAACTAGTCGTCAGTGGTCCACGCCGTCTATGTGAGCCTGTAGGTTTCTGGGAATACTCCAATTCAATGCATAAGCGAGTTTTCGGAGACTCAGGCCGGAATCAAAGTTTTTAACCAAATACGCATGCTTATTCGATCGCCCGCGTCTCAGACTACTATAATAACGCTATAACTTTAATAAAACTGCTGGCATGAGCGTCCGCTGGGAAAGGGGGGTAAGAGGGGGCAGTTGCCCCCCCCCCCCTCTGGATCAGCCCTGTGTCAAAGGAAAACAACCATTGATGTCTGGTTAGGTCAGGGGATTAACGCGGTAATTTTTCTGAGGTCAGGCAAGCAGCTGGGAACCCCCTGCAATATTCTTTGAAACAAACCGCTAAAATATTAAGCCTATCAAACCCGACTGTAGGACAATGCCTATCCCCTTGCCCGTCCCTGGAAAAATTCCAGCGGGTGCCCATGACAGCTGGTGTGACAAGTGCGACTGTATCAACGCAAGTCAGCGCTCAAATTCGCCATGGTTGTCACGCAGAGGAGAATCTTCTCTAATTTCAGTTTATTTTCAGCTTCCGTCATAGATCATTTTCTGAACTAATCATAAAAAATCAAACCTTCTAGTTCTTTCAATTATTTACAAGCATATATTTTCGATATACCTTTTCACGATCCCATATCCAAAGAAGAGAACTCGTTTGCTGATGGATTTCGAATCTTTATAACTGAATTGGAGATTGCAATTCAATTGCAAAACGGTGATAGTAACATGTAATATATGTATTCAACTGCGAAGCTTGATTTTCGTAAAGTTGAAAAACTCTTAGTTTCTTCCATTATTATTCTATTATTATTATTATATATTCACCGAACACAGGGTGTATTTCATTAATAAAATCTTTATCACAGTTACACACGAATTGACTTTTAATATTACACCCAACTATGTATTAATAAAACCCTTAAAGAGTTTGTGTGTATTTCTCGCTAATCAACCTCGTGAATTATTATAGCCTACTCTTTACGAAAAGCACCAAGAGGGCCAACTGCTTAACGTCCCTTGCGAAGGACGGAGCGCTGACTTGCGCGGTCTCCTCAAAGTGCACAAGTAGGGGACGGGACGATCCCAGGTTGTAAAATTCGACCTCCACCGGATTTGATCCTGGGGCCGCTGCGTGGAAGGCCTACGCTCTAACCACTCCGTTACATTATTTCGATCTACGTGTTTTTAAAATTGAGATAAAATTTTAATCTGATCGAAAATGATATTTTTTGTTCATTTCAGGTCATTTCGGAGTTGCGGATGTTAATGTTTTAAGTCGTACTGTTGCCGTGCTGCACGATTTGTCCATTTCCGTCGTAGGAAACGACGATTCTCGTCTCGACGTCAACTACTGCACTTCGCAATTTCTCTTCTCGTCCAGCCTTGCCAAGCCGCTCCGTCGTCTAAAGTTCCTGTGAGAAAAGGGACGTTTAAGTAACATTTGTTTGAGTAAAGATACGTATACAACTGTTCAAAGTCCCGTTTCGACTACGTACGAATAAAATTTTTATAAATACTGTCCTTTTATTTCAAATCAAAGTACATAGTAAGAGATATTTCTCTCAAAGTGGCGCGAGCAAAAGGCAACGAGTATGGAAGTCTTCGTAAAATATCCGCATCAGTATAGGCGATAGAAGCAAACGACTACAAATAAGAAAAATCCATCAAACCTTAGAATGAACCATAAATGGAAAATAAATTATTTTTAAAATTTTTATTTATTTTACTAGATCATAAACAACCAATAATGGCATTTTAAGCTGAGCGTAATAACGACAAAAAAGAACGATTACATACGAAAATACTTTCGCCAGGATTCGAACTCACGACCTCAGCATCGAATCCAGAAACGCTAACCACCGCACTATAGAATGCCGGGGTTATTGCCATCGCCTTGAAAAAAGTTCACGTACACAAAGTCTGAGCGTAAGAGGGAGATTTTAACCCTGTTCGTCAACTTAGTAAGTCTTCCCCATTAGACGACCTCATTGATTCGCTGCCTTTCCGAGGCCGACCGCGTCCATGAAGACAAGTCGGGGTATTAGGGCTGGTTAGAGGTCGTTGACGGTCATTGAAGGCCATATTCCTGAGTGGAGTGAGTTTTTCGACTTTTTGGAGGCCAAATTCAGAATTTTCGTATTTTGCTCGGAAAATCCCAGAAAATGAAAGTGAAAGTTAGCTCAAGGTCGTTCTGATTACCCCTCTTCCACCCTTCTTTGCCTTATATTTGCCGCATTCAAAACTTCACTCAGTCCATTTGCCGTATGTATCGCTTGTAGCTTATGGGTTAAGTAGTTGCCAGCTACGCAAAGGTTCTAGGGTTCAACTCTTGATTGAAATGATTTTTTTTTCTCCGTTAAAAATCACAGCGGAGTCTGTTATTGGTAAAGAAAGAAATATTTCTCACCTTTTTTAAGCTGCTTTATTAAAATATATGAGCCATCATTGGAAGATAGATTTTTGGGTAGTATAGCACCGCTCAGGGGGATATTGTATTCTCATTTAATAATAGAACTATAATACACTTGAGAAATATTTTTATTGCTTCAATTAATACAGTCATAATACTTAGTTGTTATTAATTTTGAACATGTTTTAAAAATTTTTGTTCAAAACACTTCACAAATGTCACTGACAGGATTCAGCGTTGTGTTAACCATATAAAACAATAACACCTTTCATTTAACAACAGTAAATTAACCAAAAACATGTTATTACAACATTTCGTCGTAGATATTATAATATTTCCCAAATACTAAAAAATCTTTGAAATGCTAGATTAACTATGATAAACAGCTCCATGTGAAAATACTGCAAGTAAAAACCGTAAGCGAAAATTAAGATCAAAGAATTATATAACAAAAAAGACAGAATCGACAAACATTTGTTTTCATAGGCATAGTCAAGCTTCTGACCAGCAGATACCATACTTAAAATAAGATTTCTTCCAACTTTCAGGATTCGGATACCAAGTACTGTCTAGAATCGCGTGCGAAACTTAAAGAGGTCTCCCAAATTGGAAACATCTGTTTTAGACCATTGTTTTTACGACTATGGTCAGGTGGGTATTTTCGAGACCATTCCAGTATATCCTTACGATCCTTACCGTCTGCCCGAGAATCGTTTCGTAAAGTCACCACGAATCGCCAAATCGTGAACGGTACGTCCTAGAGATATCGGAAAAATAGGATTCCCATAGCTGCTACGCCAAAACGTAATTTTGTTGAAAATGCGTCGACATTTACTGCAAAAACTTCTTGTTAAAAATTGTGTCTATAGCATCAAATCAGCCAAAATTGCTAATAAAAACAAGAAGATAAACTAAACCAACCTGGCAGAAGGTGCGAGGAAACATCGATAGAGGGCTCTCAAGTGTTAGATAAATCAAGAAGAGGCGAGTAGTGGCGTAGCTCTCCTTCGCCCGTGGGGCAAGTCACAGAGATGTGCCCCCCCCCCCCCCTTTAATACCTGTACAATTTTCCAGACAAATGTAATGTGGGGAATGTGATGGAAACCCAAGCATATTATACTAGCATTTTAATTCAGCATATATTATAATTGTTTATAAACAGAAACGTTAATTTTCGGTTCATGAGTTTACGTCCCTTAAGCGCTGCGCAACTCCCCCCTCTGCTCCTCCCTCGCTATGCCAGGTTGTAGCCAGGATCACCAAATCTCTCAAGACAAAAATGTCAACATTTTCATTAACAAAGAGTTCCGGTGATCCCATCCTCAAAAAAAGTAAATGAATTTTTTAAATAATTTTCTCCAGAAAGCTTTCTCAAAATTTCGTAATTAAAATGAAATAAAATAAGTGCCGAAAGAGAGAAAAGATAAAACTTAGGTTTAAATAAAAATTGTTAAAGAGGATTTTTCTTGAACAAAAAAAGACGTTCCCTTTAAAACAGATTCTATGACCACCATAAACATGGCATGCTTTGCTAACCATTCTGCTCTTTGACTTACTTTGGGTTTGCTTGATGTTCTTCAGTTTCCATGAATGGTGACTTTGGTCACTTATAAAGCAGGAGGCATGCTATTGGCACTTGAGAGTTTGGTTTGGGTTCTTTTAGGCACTAATGAAACAATGAGCTCATCATATTTCAATTATGTACTGTGCTTTTTATCACACTATTTTTTCGATGCAGGAAGTTGCTTAATTTTTATAGTTCTCATATCAAAAATACCTTGTTTTCAAACAAAGTGATTTCTATGTTAACATAAGTATAATATTTTCAATTTTAAAGTCATATTAATTTAAGATTACTTAGGCTCAAAATGGATTTAGGTAAAATTTGAGAAAGTTCATAGTAAGCATAGTACATGACTTATGCCATTCCTGTAGCCAAAAAATGTTTATGTAAATCGGATATAATTATATTTAATCTACCAAGTAGCTGTATTCCATAGTAATTTACTAATTATATCTAAATGATAATTAGGAACCCCAAATAACAATCTTATTAGAATCAGTGGCAAATTGAAAAAATATTTAGACAACTCAGATGTTAAAATACCATGAATAATTTTTCGGGGTTTTGAACTTTACATTTTGGTTTATTATTTCTTTTTGTTTATTTCAAGTTTTAGTAACATGGCCTGAAGACTCAAGATCCTTTCGTCACCATCCATAATTAAGATGGTATATCACTCCTATAATCGTCAAAAATGAAATTCAGTTGATCAAGAAATACATACACTTGAATGTTAAAAGAAAAATCAAAATTTGAAGAGGATCATTACTGAACAGCACCACAGAATGATGGCTTATATAATTCAAGCTCCTTTAAATATTTAATTATCTCCATTATGTATCCAAAAATGTTGTAATCCTTTTTGCAATAGTAATATTTATCACCTTGAAAGCTTTTCATAGGAAATTGTCAATGTTCATTACAATGGCCAAAACATAATACTTCAGTATGTTAATAAAATTGCTTTAGAATTGATGGTCTTAACCTTTACTTTGTGGCTTTCCATAATAAACTAATCAAAGGAAAAATTTTTAATATAATTTTTATTATTATTTAAAAAGTGGTACATGAAAATGTTTGCCTATCATTATTTCAAATTTATTTTAGATAAACAATTGTTTGGCTGTTTCGGGATGTTAAAAGTGAGAAATTTGCAAGTTGACAAATTTCAAATCTCTATAATAATACTCTTGGTCTATAAAAATAATGGTTAATTTTATTAAATTGAAATTCTCTTAATAAATGTATGAAAAAGTATTTATTTGATCAAGGTACCTGTACAAATTCACTAAAAATTTTAAACCAGTTTTCCATATACAATAGTTCAACAAAGATATTTTTACAAATAGCTTTTCAGAATACCAATACAAATAATATAAATGCACAAAAATATTTTTGAAAGAATACTGCAGATACATTGCATTTCAAAAATCACAAAGAATTTAAACTTAATCCCAAATCTTGGAATTGTAAATTTAGAATATTCTTTGTAATTTAAATGTATTTTAACCAGTTGGCACTTTACATAGTAGCTTTTCAGCAAATATGATGAAATTAATAATAAAATATTTTTTTTCAGTTCATAGATCCAGAAATCCAATCTAAAACAATATATGAATGCTTAACAGTAAAATGTATTTTCCATGAGTTACCTGACTGTCCTATAATCACTCTTCTGCATAAAGATGAACTACAGCATTTTATGTAATAAATAAAGGCATTATTATAATTTTTATATTAGCTTTTCATCTAAAGGTAAATAAACATTCATATTATGCAATATTACCTACTGGATAGTTGATTTTTCAATGTTAAATACTGGCCAAGTGTCACCAACTTGGAATTTTGAATGACTTTAGACAGAGCCGGCTTGGAAAGTTGAGAGGCTTGATGCAAAGTGTGCATGCAGGACCTCTTACAATTCAAGAATTTATAACAGTCAACTGTGATAAATAAAGCAACTTTCTTTCTCATTACAAGGGTTTGATATTTTTCCTATATTTTAAAAATGTAATTCACATGAACAATAAATATTTTTTTAGAGTGTGGAGCCCATGGAAGCATGGGGCCCAGTGCAGTTGCACTGTTGGCACCACCATCAAGCCAGCCCTGACTTTAGATTACCTATAATTAATACTATGCCATCCAACTCATTTAAACATTAAAATACTATCATTAAACCACCTTATTAACAATATGCTGCTTTTCTAATAGTTTTCAATATTTTAGGCATTATTGTAGGCAACTTAGCGGCATATAAAAAGGCACAATTCTTGCATTCATACAGCTAAAGGTGCTACTGGTCAACTAGCAATTCTACTTCTGTATAGGCAGCTTCATATTGATCTCTTCTGATGCAATCAATAATACTAGAACATAATTAATTTAAGGCAGTAACTGCATCAGCATAAATAGTTACAACTTGACCAAATCAACTGTAGACAACATACCTATCAAAACATTACATAACTAGTCTAACTAATCTATTAGGCTTTAAAATACTTGAATGTCATATTCCATTACTAATGCCCTCTAGTACCTTACAAAAGCCATTTCTTTGAAGAGCCCTGAGATGAATCGCCGATTCAACTACTGGAAATGTGGGAGAACCATATTGAACTCTTTACATGCATAGCAAACAATTTTGTTTACATAGTTATAATTACACACAATATACATATTCCTTCCACATAATCCATCATGTCATAACTTAACAATAATGCCAGTTTTGTGTGTTTACCTTATTTCATAGCTAATCACAACTAAAAAATGACTCAGGATATAAATTAAAATTTTATAATGTCAAATTGTCATAAATAGGCCAATTATCTTTTTAATATAGGCCGATTCAATCTATGCATAACATCAATGTCATGGGCCAATCCTTCAATATCAAATACCCTCCTAAGTACGGTTATGATTATACTAGTATCACAGGAAGAGACTAGCAACGTAATGCACTATCCAGGATTTTCAACAAGAATATTTGACATGACATTGGTTGTTCGCAACACTGATTTTATGTATAATATAAATCGGCCCTAAATCAATGAATAAATACAAATATCCTTCAAGCCTAAAGCCATTGTTTTCACATGAAATTCAATAGGCTCATAACAATAGTGGAGGGAAAAAAGTACCAACATAAAAACAAAATAATTAAAAGATTTCAAGTTGGCACATACTTTGAGCAAGGAAAACAGTGTCATAAATTCTGCTCAATAAAAACTTTTACCTGCATAAAATTAATTAAAATGTGATGTTTGTAAATAATTAATTTGACTCAAGTATGACTTTTATACTGATAAATGTGTTATGTTGAGAATTCTATCAAAATCAATACAATTATTATATGATTAAAAGTTAACTTACAGTTGGGGATGTCATTCACAAATAGCACAAAATTAATATTTCTCGAGTAAGAATCGAACCATCTGTCGCAGAAATCATACTCCATTTATTCCTAAAATACACTAGGCAAATCCATCAATTAGTAGTCATATACTTCAGTACTCCATATCTAACTTAATTAATGCACTTATATAAAGCTATCAATTCATAACAGCTGCCATAAGTCATCATTTGTTTTGAGAATATGGATGAAATGAATTATGAAAGTGATCCTTGGAGTTTAACTTGTAAGATGTCTTTGGGTAATGATGAGGCCATAAAAGCCAGCCCATAGCATTCCAGCAGTTACAAAATCAGATATGAACGTTCCGGTTGCTAAAATATTTCAACAAGTCGTGTTTGCACATAAGGACTTGAAATGTTACACTGGTGATTTTAAGTTTGACCACATTAGCAAGTAATCACATTGTCTGAATTTCTGAAGCAATGGGAATTTGATGTATGCATGTACCAGTTGCAGTTCTAATTTACAGAAATTTATCCTTGTTTTATTAGTAAGTTTTGTCAAATTAATATATATTAAATTAAAACAACTTTGTTATTAATTAATGCATGTTTCGAAATAAAACAATGAATAATACTCAACTTTTTAAAAAGCTAGCATTCCCATTGTTAAAAATTTCCAGTTTCACACTGGAGTTAATGCAAATAAGGAAGAATTACCTTCAGAAGTCATCACCTATATCTTCCATAAAAAATGACTAGAATGCTGTTCAATAAAATAAATGGATCCAGTTTTTAATCACTTCAATTGATAAATACATTGAAATAAGAAATTTAATATGTAGAACACTGCTGTGTAAATTGAGTGTCATTATGTAAGAAATAACCTACTGATTAACATGAGGATTGTTTATTTAATATTAGTTAAGGCTTAAGAGTTGTGTTATAAACAAAAAATTGCAATAAATACTCAAAAGGGTTAATAAAAATAATTGTATCAATTATTCTCTGAAGAAAGAAAAATACATTTCTTTGAAATCAGCAACATCTACTAATTCCATGTTAAATTGGAGGAAACTTCATTGTCACCAACAAAACTACCCAATGATTCATTCTGATGCACAAATGAGCAATGCTAAAAATATTCTTCTCTATTGATCCAATAATTTTGTTCATTCAACTTGAACTAGATACAAATATTCTTTGAGAATAAACTAAACATTTGCAAATGTGAACATACAATAGTAAATAACATTAAAAATTTGAAATTTATCGGCATTTGTGCACGAATAAAAATAATATTCCCACCAATAACTCTTATCTTTTAAGAACTTCAAAATGAGTAGTAAGGTCTCATGTATGCTGAATCACAGTATTATTTACTATCAAACATGAAATTGTTTTGATCTCATTATATGTTTTAATTGGTTAAATGGGACAAAAAAGTCAACATCTGAGAAAATAAATCAAATAAAAAATAATTACCAAAATTTCCCAGCATTTCTTGAAACAAACTAGCATCTGCAAAGAGAAATATCAACATGCTTAGACTAAACCTAGCTGTTTTATGGGTTACTTTTTACCTAAGTTATTCTGATGCCTGTTAACATAAATATAGTCAGAAAATGCATGATTTTAACCTTGGCCAACATCAACAGTATTTATTGATCAAAGTCATCATCAGCACTTGTATATTTTTTTGTATTATGACTCTCATACTTAAACCTTAATTATATAAGCTAACTGTCCTTAAGAGATTTCAGCAGACATTATACTCAGTATAATCCTAAAGATGAGACATTATTCAATATATTTTGCACTGAAATATAAGTACAAATGAACATAATGGCAATAATTTTATTTTACTGTATTTGAAGCATATAGATGGATCTAATGATTCAGTGTACATATTTTAAGTATAATGTAATAAAAATAGCTGCATTTTTAGATAGCATCTAAGATATTCATAAGACACCAAACACATTTAGACCATAAGATAATGCAATCAGCCACATATTCTGATTGTTGGTCTTAGCAAAGATGGTGCAAATACTATAGAATTTCCACCACTTGAGCTACAGCGAGATGTTTGAAAAGTGAATCTTATACATGGACTTAGGTGATCCTAAATGGACTTAAAACACTAGTTAGGAACTTCCTCGTTTTGTGTGGACGGTTGGTTAAAGAGATCTATCTATAACTTGTCTGTAAACAAAAATATTGCTAACACAAAAAAGTAATAACATGGAAGCCAACTACATAAAATTTAATTTTCTTAACTTCAGGAAAAAAATCCCTATGTAGCAAGATTGATGGCAAATTCTAAGCACAAAATTTTCCTTGACTATTACATTGTTGGAATAACGTGATCTAAAGACTAGGCAGATAGGCATAAGCTGTAATTTTGGGAATAATTTTGAAACGGAAAAATTCTGCTATGACCGGGATTTGAACCCGCATCTTCCACTTGCCGGGTCGATATTCTACCACTGAACTATCATAGCAGATAATTTTTTCCAGTTTCTGAATGCGGGTGTTTTTCTTAGTAGAATAAGCTACAAATAATGGAAGTGCATTCAAATAGTCCTGTGTAAACATGGAAGCCAATTGGTCAACAATAAACTTTAATATCTCTTTATCAACCAAGACTGAAGATTAAAACCAACTTTGAATCAGCACTGTTTGTCATAAAGTCAAGGATGAAGTATGATCCATTTTACTTTATTTATTCTAAAACTGCTATTTCATCATGCTGAAAAGGCATACTTTCAAGCATACTTTTTTTAGAGTAAATATTTTAAAACTTCTTTTTATGGTTATAATGTTAAAATTTATAATTATTTATCATAACAAGTTTTTGCTACTTTTTAGATTTTTTAAAAGCTATGATTTTGCTATGAAGTATCAACTAAAGCAATATGAAATTACCAGAAGCAATTTTAGGATAATGCATATTTTCAGCAGCATCCAAAGTAGATATCACAGTATATATAATCCTCAACTTTTATGATTTAAAATGGACAGAAGAACCAACAAAAATGTAAATAAGTTACATTAACAGGACCATAACACATTTCTTTTTCATAATGAACAAGTGCAGAAATATAGGATAAACAAATGGCAATACTTGCAGCATGGTACATGTACTCAAACAAAATATATGCGTTAAAAATAATAAATTGATTTTATTAGCTATGATGCCATGAGTCAAAATCCTCTTTAAGAAATTATAGCATTATTCACTAAAATGAGACAAAGATTATGTATGATAAATTTATAATTCTTTATAAATTGTTTAATTTAATTTGTTCTCTGAATTAAAAATAACCTTTACTGGTATGATACTGGTCTGTCATTAAATAACCACTTTTGCAGTGACCTGAGTTTATTTTAATTTTAAAACAAGCATGATAAATATTATCATCAATGAAAAATTTCATCTTACAAATCTAATTAGAAAACAGCTTTATTTAGAATATGTATCACATTAAATGATGCGGGTCACAGAAAGCACAGCTTTACTATGCAAATTTATTTGAATCCCTAAGAATAGTTTGCGCCATGTTCCTAATGCATGAAATATCTTAAGTGCAAGGCACATCTTTAATATTTAGAGCACTACAAAAACACAACAATATTTATAATTACTATAGCAAATTGTTGCATGCCAAAATAAGATTTGTAAAAATTATTTTGATTCCAATTTCTGGAAGAGTAGGTAGAAACTTGGTTTAATTTATAAATTAGGTATTTAAGTTCAAACATACAAATTTGACTTAGAAATAATACTAAAGGACTCATTCTTGGCACACACACACACATTTTATCTCTCCTGCTGTAATAAAATTTTTGTTATTCAGTCAATCCTTGAAATTTCAAATAAAAAGGTGCTCCCAAACATTGAAATAAAACAAGTATTTTTCTATCTTCAATGGCCTTCTATCAGAAAGAATCTTTCAATCCTGATGAAGGCTAACATTAGTGAATTATTAAATAAATTTTCCTAATTACCATATTTTCCAGTGTATAAGATGTACTTTTTTGTCGCAAAAATGTCTGATCCCCTGCAAAATCAGATACTTCATCATCAATAATAATAATATTTCTTTCTATTTGCTGCGGAGATTATTTAATGTTTTTATATGTCACATCCTGCGCAATGAGTCACCAAGCCATTTAGAGAATTCCTAGAAAACTAACGATTATCTCACATTTTTTGATTCTTTCCTTGCATATAAGCCACGTGCAAGGCCAGTACTAGGTGTGTGTGGCATGTGCCACTGCACTTGGGCGGAGGCTTCTGTGGAGCGGCCTTCAGGGCCCTACTATATGTATTCTACTTAAAAACGTCCCGAAATTTGTGCTTTAAAGCTAAATAATGGTTCTAAAAATAAAGATTGCATATATGGGATAATGCATAAACCGAACATGAGTAAATCAAGAAATATCTGCATTTGGTTAAGCTGTCAGAAGGGGCAGCCAAATTTTCCTTCTTATACCCCTGTAAAAGCCTTATGGACAACCCTGGCCATGTCCTTGTACTGGAAATGAAAAGTTTGGAAAAAGTGCAGCTTATATTCGAATAAATATGGTATATTTTAAAAATAATTTAACTAATAAATCTTATACCCTTATCCAAACAAATGTTGTTATAAGTAAAATATTTTTAAAACTGAAAAATCGCCTTATTTATAGGGGTGCACCTTATACAAGAGTGTCTTATACACCGGAAAATACAGTACATGTCTTTCAGACTACAAGATACACTTTTCCTTTGATAAGACTTATACCAAAAATTACTGTTTTGTGGCAAGTGCAAATTTAATATATATTGAAGTATGTACAAAACAGAATTTTCTTTTAGATAGAGCAGGTGAGACATAAAAACTGCAACTGCAATCCCCAAAACTTTCAAACTGAATTTTAAAAACCTAAATAAACACTTAAATTTCAAATTTGTTGCTTAATTGTACTGCTATGGCTAAAAAAAATATAAATTATTTATGTTGCCTTATGTTAAAAGTAAACCTGTTCTTACATGAAAATGCTTGGGAAGGCTCCACTTCGTGGAAAAATTCCATCATAGAAATAAAATCCTTATTGTGTTCCACTAAATAAGATTTCATAATAATAGGTGAAATGGGTTGAGAAAAACTATTTTAGTGGAAATTACAAGAATTTTACTTTTATTTTAAAATCTAGTTTTTACGCCACTAAGTAAAGATACTAAATCAAAGGTACATGTTATTTCGAAGCAGGGCATCAAACCGAAATTTTTTTTGCCCCGATTCACTCAAAACAAAATTTCAGTTGGTTCCAGTTTTGCTCCAGCAACCACTACTGAATCAGTCTGAACCGGTATTTTTGCTCCGACTTTTTTTTGGGAAAATTTCAAGATAGTTTTAAAAAACAATTTGAAATTTAAGTTACTAAAAACCATGAAATAAAATAAACAACTTACAGCTATTAGCCATACATGCATTGCAGATAATTTCAAAAGAAAAGTGTTGGGCACAGCAGGAGATCCAATTAATATGAATTCTGTGCATTTTAGAAATATTATATGAAGTCAAGGACGATTGGCTTAATTTTTCAGAATATATAAAAATATGTATCAATCTTTGTTCTTCATTTTCACGAAATGCCCAATAAAAATGATTTTTCATGTTTATCTATTTTTTTTCAAGTTTGTTCATCAGTCGGTTAATCCAAAAACTCAAAAAAATGGAAAAGCTTACAATGACCAAACTTTGCAAGACATTCTTTTATATCAAAAGGAATAGAAATATTCATGTTTTCATCCCATTCCACGGGCCCAAGTTCAATTTTAATTAGCTAAAACCGGAAGATTAAAGTAATAAATGATCAAAAGTTTTTAACACTCTAGAAATCAAAAAAACAACATTCATAATGCCTTGGATTAAAAGACTTAAGAAACATTAATTTTAGGTTTTTTCCTTTTTTTTGGTAGTTATAAAAAATGAAATTATAAGTTGCCCTTTCATTAGCTAATTAAAACAGGAGGATTCAAGTCAAAGTGATCCCTAGTACAAAAACAGAATGATCCTTATTCTACAACTAAATACGAAAGACTGGCTGAAGATGAGAAAAATTTATGGGGAAGGAATGATAGTTCATAAAATTTATGTGAACTGAACAGTTTCAGGTTAAGAATTATTTTTTTTTTCAGTTCGGTTCCACTCAGGCCAAAAATGTTTTTTTTTTTTTTGGTTCGGGTTATCAGTTCAGTTCCAGTTCGATCCCCTATTTTAAACCCAGCATTTTCAATTCAAGAGAGAATAATCAAGCTTACCTAATGGCTGAAATCAACTGGAGGAGACATAGTATGTATATCAACCAGAATTTGCAATGCTTAAGAGAAGTTTTTAATACAACAAAGCTACTGGGAGGAGCAAGAAGGAATTTCTGGATTTAATAATTAACAACTGACTAATCACTGCTCTTCTCATCTCTGTTCATTTTTTCTTGTTGTGAAAGTATAAAAGCAAACATGCACACCAAAATATTTTTAATTAAATTTCTTATTTAGAAATCTGGGAGCACTTTAAAAGTCTGGAGTATCTCATACTCCAAAATAAATATTTTAATAATTAATAATAAGTTTGCCTGACTTTATTCACCTATAATCTGAAAAAATTATGTTTCCAACTCCAAGTAATAAATAAGAATTTAAACTATGAAATTCACTTTACCTGGCTGTATGAAATTATTGTCTTTGATATTTCTGGTAACCTAATAAATAACTTTTGTCAGTTTGAAATATACACCACATGTACTCCAGAAGTAATTAAGTGTTGTAACTGAAAGAACTGATGCAAAAGCAATCGTTTTATACATTTCCATCATCATAGAAATTAAGATTGCCATCAGTAGGGTAATGCACAAGGCAGGCATGGTGGTAAGTTCTGGAACATCGACTGCCACCCCACCAACCACCAGCTGCATCTGCATAACTCTGCCAACTGTCTCCCATGCCAAGATTCAACCAGCTCTGTGCATGCCTGAGAAATCTTGCACCATAACGATTCCGTGCAAACAATCCAGGATTACTGATAACTCGAGCCCAAACACCTTTAGCATCCCCTAAAGTTTTTAAATGTACCCTTGTAGCAGGCATATTGGGAGATGGCATAGTTTTCCAAAAAGAGCCCTCATGAGGACCAACATGTTCTGAGACTGCTTCAGGAGTAGCATTGGTATCAGGGCTTAATACGTGGTAACCCCACATTTCTATATAGATGTCAGGGGTGTTGAGGCTAAAGTAGCCTTTTGTCTTTGGAGAAGTTTCAGGTGAATCTAAAAATCAAAGAAAATAAAATTTATGGGCACATAAATAAAATGGTTCAATATGATAAAATAAATCCAAAATCAAAAGGAAGATCATGATCTCAAACAAGTTCTCTATAACTTCACAATATTCTTCATTAGTTATTATTACATGAATATTCTTTCAATAAATGCCATTTAAATCATCAATTAAGTACAGAATAATAAACCGAGATGATATACTCTGTAGACAAGAATGGTTGTTGGATGCAAACAATCTAGCACATGTTCGCTAGTCAAAGTAAAATAACTACTAGTAAAATTAGCTAGGTACAGGTTTCTCTCTCTTTATGCAGGTTCGCTATATGCAAATTCGCTATTATGTGACAATGCAATAGAAATTTTAATTGGAAAACAAATTAAATCAGAAATTCATGAATTTACGACCTGTAGATATTTACTTTCAATGAAAAGATCAAAGTAATCATTTAATTGTGAATAATAAATGTAGGTTGAAGTAGTGATGTTATTCTCGATGGCCCCTTATATGGTTCCCTGAATGATCATTATAAAAATTAATAAAATTATAAGTTAATACACCGTGATAATTCCAACAAAAAATAGTGCATTAGATAACAAAGAACAATGCATACAATATCTTCTAGGGAAGATCCTTAAAAGATAACAAATATGCCCTCATTGTAATTGGAATGTGATTTTGCAGCACCATTCATTATATCGGCATAACTTTGGTCTCATGGGTGCTGTTAGAATGAGGTTTTACTGTATAAAACATGAAGTTTCTTAGAGGAGCAAACTAATTGCATACAAGAAAAAATTCTGATGATTCACATTACTATCTTGGCAAGCAACACAAAAATCACTTGCCATCCCTGTCATGCACATTTAGGTTATTCAGGAGATAATGTTGAAGGTAATGGTTTTTCTTTAAGCTCATATTATAATTTTCCATGAATAAAATTTAACAATCACTAAATTCATTCAAAGTGATTTGATATGATTTTTTTGGGTATAGCTACAAAAAATTATTTTTAAAGGGTCAATAAACAAACAAGATTATATTTTTCTGGAATAAAAAAATGTTACCTTTATACATTGGGACTGGATCTTCAAATGAAGTTAAAGACAGTCCAGCAGCTTTGAACCAGGACTTCTCATTAAAATACAATGCATAGTCCTTTGATTCAAAAGTTATATCACCATCAATATCCCATGGTATGAAACTACCCATTTTCACTGCACCGAGGGCAGAACCAGCTTCTAACTCATACCTGATGGCTAGTAGAAGAAATAAAACATTTTTACATACAGCTCCTTCATTAGAAAATTATTTTTATACAAACATTATATTGCATTTCAATGCGATTTTATTTTGGCTTGGAAATTTCATTTGGATAAAAATTATGAAGAAATAACTTTTTATTCATAAACTTAAATATATTATCAGATCAAATTTTAATACATAGTAATAATGAAGACTGGGAGCATCATTTGCTGATGCAATATGAAAAAGCATGTTTTATTTGTTAAGGTTTATTTAGAATTGTAAATTAAAAATTCTTTATAAATTTAGTTATATAATTACAGTATATCCTCGATTTAATAGACTAATTGGGGGGATAGGGTGTCCATTATTGCCGAAAGTTCGTTAAATCCTAAAGTTCATCATATGACGAAGCAAAATGCACCTAAATGGCCACATCTTATAATGTCAAATGCAGTACATTAGGAACACTGTTGAACAAGAATAATATGTTTATCTAACGCGGTAAAACTGTTAATTCGAATTTGAAGAGCATGTATAATTACGACTTTGAAATTTCCATGTGCATGTAATCCATGTTCTCCCACTCTCACCACTTCACTTCCAACCGATGTAGTTTTTTCTATTTACATAAATATTCTATAAACATCATGTTTTTTATCAACCTAAAAGTGCAAAAAACTAATAGATTGGAACAGTTGGCAGTCTGAAGATTTGAAACATAAACATCACCACTGCATGTACGAACTCCTGTGGGTACCAAGAATTGAACCAATATATCCCTAAGTGCAGCATAACAAATTTCCACTGCCCCATTCTGTCTCCTTTTAATTTCAATGCTTGGTGCTCGATACCCTCGCCAAACATACTTTCCCATAGAAGTTTCGTTGACAGTCCGGGCGGAAAGTTCAAAGTGGCGAAAATGTTATGGCAAAAACTGAAAAATATAGAAAACAATCAGACAGGAACCAAATGTCAGGAAATAATGCTCTTTGCAAATGGACTGCCCTTGGCATTGATGGACAGTGAGTGGTCTGAAATCGCGGACAAAGCGACGATAGGGAGTGGATTCACAGCGACCGGATGGCCGTTGGCCATGAGTCCGTTAAATCCGAAGTCCGTTAAATCAAGGGTTTACTGTATATGACTCATTTATTCGATAAATAAAAAATATATTCATACTCTTACATATGTTAGGTTTCTAATATAATGACTATTGGCTTATGATATGAACATACTACATTACTAAAATGGGACCTCCTGATGCTCTCTGACTTCTCCAAAAAACAACCCCCTAACTTTCCCCATTTTTATAAATAGTAAAAATTTTTAACTTTCTATCTATAACAGTTTGTTCAGAATCTTAATTTGAAAAGTCTGAAGGTCCCCACCTGACGATCCTCGATTTCTCCAAAAATTCTTTGGCAGCGTAATAATTGGCATCATAGATCACAAACTATGCAAATTTCAGGCTTATAAATCTTATTGATTACTTGCTACTTTAATTTACTAATTGAATGCACAGAAAGACAGACAGAGTGAAAAGATAATCATGTTTATGAAATAAAGTGCACTAAACATGCATTTTAGGCGTTAATTTCTCTTTGAATTGATATGCTGATTGATATATATGTTCTTAAAATGAGCTTAATTGGCAATTTAAGCCATTGCATAACATTAATAAAAATTTGCCAGCACACCAATTTATTTTAAGGAATAACATTAACCATCAATGTTTGAATTGGTTTATTTAATTCTTCACTAATATACAGTGGTGTCCTGCTACAACGCAGTAATTGGGGTCCAAAAAATTCTATCGTGATAAATGTGGGGTCGTGTTATAGTGACTTATGTATGTAGTTTGTGTGCAAACAGAACAACCTTCGAGAGCACATAGAAGCCATGTCACGATCGCGTTATATCCAAATTCGCATTATAGTAAAGCGTGTTATAGCGGGGCTCCACTGTAATTACATAAACAGGGTCACAGCAGGGGGGAGTTTGAGAGGCAACTGCCACGGATGGCACTTTCTTAAGGGTGGAATTACATCACTGTCACCACCCTTCTGTACCAGGGGTGAATCCAGGGAGGAGAGGAAGCTATTTAAATACATAATTGGCATGACCAATAACTGCAAGCTTATCCCATTTAGCTTCCGGAGTTTCAGCTAATATCTGTTGATAATTTTATCCATGCAATATACTGTATTTACTTGATTGTAAGCAGACTTTTTTTTCCGTTTTCCCCCATTCAAAAACGTATCTCACCTTACAATGGAGTTCATTTTAAAATCAAGGTAAAAATAGGATGAACTTAAAACTCGCAGGATACATTTGGATGAGAGAGACAGGAAAAAGAGATGTGCAAATATAGCATAAAATCCATCATTTATTGATAATAATCGAAAATTTGTCATTAACAAACAGCTCCACCTTTGCACACTTGGCCCATTCTCGTCTACTTGCACCTTGAGGGTATGGCCACACGGGCATTTTTTTCCCGACTAGTCCAGACAGGAAAAAACGTAGGGAATGGATCCAATGGAAACAGTGCTAGGTGGCCACAAGGACGAAAATTTCCCATTCGAATAAATGAAGTGCAGTGTTTCAGGGTCACCCACAATAGGATCACACCCTCCAATTTCTGAGCTTAGGATGGCACTAATGACACAGATCATCGATTCCCTGAACTATTATTTGAGTTACAGGCATCCCTTGCATAGCAACAGTTGCTTAACGAGTATGGCTATGACACCACAACATTGTGACTTTCCCAGTCTTGCAGCATGCTCAATTCATGGTGGTGAAGCTGGGACCAATCGTTACACATATCATTTACAATATATAGTCTCAGCCTTCCTGCTTTGATTTTTAAGAAACCATGTTTTCCATGGAATAAATCAACATCATTATGTGAGAAATGTCTGTATGCCTAACTGCAATATTCATCCGCAAATGCCACACAGAAGAGTCACTGATCTGATAGAATAAGTAGTCAGTAAGTGACATCGGTTTTTTGGAGTTGGTAAAATTGGAGGTTGGCTTACAATCAGGTTAATATAATAAGGGGCATCATTTTTTTCAGATAAGTTATCATCAGAAAATGAAAATGAAATAAAAAGTTAATGTATCCATTTGAGGGCTGAATTGCTTGCAGTTATAAGATTATTATATTGCTTTACTTTAATACAGTTGTTTTATTTATTGCGATTGGTGTTTTTAATTTTGACAATTTGTTTGCATTACTGATTTCTTAGCTACAATATGCCATCGCAAAGGTGTTCATTTTTTTAGCCAAGATAGGAATACTCGTCATTTAAAATGAAACAGCACACTAATGTCATTTTGGAGTTACGCCATTCCTTGAATAACACTATCAGTTTTGAAGTTACATAGTTTCTGATGGAGATGAAGCAATGTCATGCAGTGTTGCCACATTACTCTGATATGTAACTAGAATTTTGAATGTTTGACACTAAAATAATTGTTTGAGTATGGAAATTCAAATTTTAAAATTATGTAAAATCTTGTTGAAAATGTAATGGTGGAATATCAACACTTTTCTATGAAAATTCATTTTTGTCCTGAAGAAGCTAATGTTGAGACATTCACCCAGGGTCTTAAAAAACAAGATATTATCAGAGGCTCCTCAATATTTTGTCCTTAGGATGGCCATGCTCGATGAAAATTATTTTAACAGTGAATGAAGCTCAGCAGTAATAAGAAAAAAGACAATATCAGCTGCTACAAGGAAATATAATATGTGAATAAGAAGGCATCAGTTCAACTATCCCTGGACCAGTTCTTCACTAAAATAAAACTCCAGGAAAGGCCTCTCAAATTTCTGAAAATAGGCCTCCAGTCTCATCTTCAGATGAAAAAACTTTAGCCTTTTCATCTAATTAATGCCATTACCATTCAAATTTAAAAGCCCAGAGATGCAAGTAAAGGATCTACTAACTAAATTAAACACAACTTGACATCCATCCATCCATCCATCTGTTTACTATTGGTTATCTGAGAATGCAACTCCAATGTATAACATATTGTATATTGGAAAATCTGTTTTGATTAACATCATGTTTTTCAGGAATGACTTAATGGCATTAATCAAGGACTACCTGTATTTGCAACTGTAAAAGACTCAAAATTTATAGTCTATAGTACTTATTTGTTATGTTACTTCTACACAATTATTGTTAGGTATAGGATATTCTACAAATGTCAGCAAATTTGCTTTGTAACTGTAACTATGATTTTTTCACAAATTTGTATCTTATATTCTAATGTCATTTTAATTGCAATACAAATCTTACTTTAAGAACCCATAAAATTTAATACTATATTTAATCTCAAAAAGCCACAAAATTATTTAATTAAGAATTCCTTGTGTTAAGCCTTTTAGTATGCAAAAAACTTGCCGCAAAGTATTTTTTTGTTATTATATTTTAAACATTTTAGTCGTCATATTTAGTAATGCCGTCAAATTCCTATTTTCTTTTCAATTTATATTTATTACGCTAATATTTCCAACTTTTACAGATCATTTTGATCTTGGCTTCTAATGGTTCTGCCACTATCATATGGGAATGAACGCCATTTGTTGAATTTCAACAAACAAAAAAAGAAGCCATTGAGGTATAGATAAAATTTCTAAAAATCGTTTTTATCAGCTTACTGAATTTTAATTTTAATTAATAATAACAAAATATAATAAACTATTATTTCCATTTATATGGAGAACATTTATCACAACTCCTGATGGTGCTGCCACGTTTGTCCAGGAATGTTAAATACTTGAACAATATTTGTTGAATTTTGACAAACCCAAAAATAAGGTTTTGAGTTATAGAAAAAAAATTTTATCACACTTTAGACATTATGAATGAATTCAATTTTCAGAAAGAGATGGATAAAATAAAAAATAATCTATGTAATCACATTTATTAGTACTTAATGGTGTAGGTTTGTATTAAATGAGAACACTGCTTACTTACTAAAGCATTTAAAATAAAATAAAGGGTGCTGTTAACACAGTGCATGAAAATTTAATCAGAATGCACAACTGAGCCTATTATTTTCTACTTGTATTATTTTTCAGTTAATAGCCATTCATTAGCTAGTTACTGATAAATTCTTAAAATACTTGAAAATTATCAATCACCTTTAACTAGCAAAGTCATACACATTACATTCTTAATCTGGTTATAAAATAACATTAAATATTAAATGAGATCTTCCTTTATAGCAACAAAGTAAAATAAAAGAAGCAATTATAAATAATTTAAGTCAAGATAACTTTTCCCCATGAAAGCCACAACATCAAAAATTTCACTGAAACCTACTTGTTATTTAATATTATGTTTGAATATTAAAATATTACTCTTGAATTTCTCCAAACATTTTAATTCAGAAACAAACATTGTAATTGCACTAATACTGGCATATGATTATTAAAATTAATTATATACATCTCAGAGGATTCAAGCAATATTTAGTTTTTTCTTTATTAATAGAAGAAAATATTTAATTTCAAAATTGTTAAATGCATGTTTTATTATTTGGCTTGGAAACAATTTACCATGGTTACTTGCAAACTGATCCAAAGCACGTATAGCAGCTACCACTTGTGCTGCACAGCAAGGAGGCATCAGGTGTCCTCTATTTGCGAGTTGGGAAGCCTTGCACGACAGTCCTACTTCAGGGCAAGAAAAGTTGAGGAATTGAGGTACATTCTGGTCAAGTGGATTTGAGAAAGGAGGATTTATAATGGATGTCAATTCCCACTGAATTGCCAACCACAACCAAGCACCGTGGAAATTGTTTGGTCCTGGAAAAAGAACAAAGATTACATAAAAATAAATGAGAGAATTGACCAATAACATACATAACTAACGATACTTGCCATAAACTGAAATTACTCCACTATAGTGAGCATGGTATTCATGAATGCTACTAATATGAATTTTGATGATATCCAATAAATGTATAGCAACACCATAATTAAGTCATAATTTTAAACAATAATGAAAAAAAAATGAACAAAAGGCATACAAAACAACGAATTTAAGTTTTCAGACAAATAACAACATAAATTACTGAACTTTTTGGAGTGGCTGATGCTACAAACTGTGGTCACTATAATTATGAAGTCATAAGGAAGATATTTTAATTTTTTAATAAAAAACTAGTCTAAAATTTGAGGGATATTTTTACAAAAGATGCTGCATAACAGTTAAAATATTGTTTAAATCTGCTATTAAAATGCAGATTGAGTTAATTATGGTTGTTTTTCATTAATTAGGATTTAAAGTCATTCAGAATTTAAAACAATCAAAAGAAATCCACAAAAATATAAAAAATATTTCAGTAGATTGTTAATGAGTCATCTTGCTCTCTTTTGTTGATTTTAATATAATAGAACAAATATTCCTTGCACTTTTCAATTAATTTGTTCACATTTAGTGATAAAAATTGGACAAATTTTCTAAACAAATTTTGAGTGTAAATTGATTCCCAAAAGAATTTATCAGGAGAAATTGCTAAGTAAGAGGTAGATAAGAAGAAATAAAATGGAAATTATAAACGTTTCAAAAAAAGAATAACTACAAAAATGGTTTGGAAGAATTTCTTGGCTATATTCTAATTAGAGTAATGGTTATAGAAAAGTACTGTCTGCCTGTCAACATTTGCAGGGTCATTGCAAGGAAAATAAAACATTAAATTTCCAAAGCAATTCAGTCAGCACAACCTATTTCTCACTCATGGCGACATCAGAACTTGATGATAATATCAATGTAGTAAAACCAATTGCGCAGATTAAATTATGGTGGAAGTTAATCATGTTTTATTCTCAATGTGCATGTATTATAATTAAACAATGTAAAGCTTCACACTAAAGTTATTAAACATTTGAATGCATCTATATTTTTATCTATTAATTAGTTTTATCAAGTAAAAATTGACAGAGCATGATCCAATTACTGAATTTGTGAACATTTTTGTGGTAAGCAATTTTTCTGAGCTGTATTGGCAAATCTGAATTGCCATTTTGATAATCAATTAACTATGAAGGTTGTAATTCTATTTCTCTATTTCAGATTACATTATACACAACTGAAATTGGAAATAATACTTCACTTTCATTGACATAAAGAGGCCAGCCTGGATATATGGTTAAAGTGAGTGTCAAAGAAAAAATATGAAATTTTTTCTCGCCAGATCATTTATATCACTTCAGTATTATTTTAACTATGACAACAGAAGAACATTCATTTTCACTCAATGATAATAACTGAAAAACAAAAAACAACTAAGACAGTCAAAACTTGGAATAATACTATCATAATAATCACCATCACTATAAAGGTCCATTGGCAGATCAATGATTATAGGTGAAAGCATGGTTCTCCTATTTCTCTTACCTAAATTTATTATAAATTGAAAATGCAAATAAGTAATAATAATAACTATAAAAACAAGTAGTAATTAAGCAATAGTAATAACTACTAGGGAGGCTCTGCCACTTGCCCGCTTCGCGGCCCAACCCTCCTGCCTATGGCCTCGCAAGGTGCTTAGCACCTCGCCTTTGTTAGCCACTTCACGGCCAAGTGCCCTCCCCTCCCCACTATAGCATGACATCATTTATGGATGACCCCTTTAACAAAAACACAATTCATTTAAATAAGGACAGTTTGACATTTGTCAATAAGTCTGCCTTTAAAGAGTACTAATACAGGAAAGTGGTGTTGACTGTGAAACAGGCTGGTATCGGACCCAGGAGGAGCTATGTGGTAGAGTTGCACTGGCTTAAGAAAAGCATCTGCCGAAAACACAATTCCTTTTATTATATAGAGAGATAATAAGCAAGATACCCTTGCTAAAGTAAGAGGTGGAAGCACGTTTTCTTAAAAATTATCAGGTTACTGATTTTTCTCCCCTTTTGGGGAGGAGACAACCCACACCCTTGGAATGTAGATCCTCACTAGACCTTCTCGTCCATGAAAACTTCACTCCTCTAGTTTCAGTACATTTCAACGTTTGGAATTTTCTGAAGTTAAAGCCATCTAGCAGAAATTCTATGAACTACTTGGAAAACCCAATCATTGAAAAATTCATACATTGATAAGAGATATTTCCAGTAGTTAGCTACAATACTATTTTAATCTTTTGAATATTCCAACTTTGAAGTCACAAAGCAGAAAATCTATGAACTAATGGGAAAATCCAAATGATGGAAAATTAATAGACTAATAAGAACTTTCTAACCCAAAAAGAATTTTCAAAGTACAATGTGTCCTCTGTTTAACATCGCTTTGATTAACGTTGATTTGTATTAAAGTTGATTCGCATTAACGTTGATACGCATTAACACCATTCAAAAATTACTACCCATATTTGAATTAACGTCATCGATGATTCGAGTTAACATTGTTCTAACTCATATATGAAATAATGCATGGAAAAAAATACTGCATTGATGACTCTCCCTCGTATCTGTTATGAAGCACTTCTCCAGTTGTGAGGGATTGCATTATTTGAGTGGAAAAATTGTTTTGGATTGAGATCTCTACAATTTAAAAATGTTTTGAGATACACTTCACAAAAAGAGGGGAGAGAGTATTTACCATGGGCAATATGGTGGATGATGGAGTGGATGAAGTGTTGGGGATAGCTCACACAACCTAAGGGCAGTGACATAGTGGCATGCAGCTTTTTTCCAATGGTGGACTGCATTAGTATTTCTGAGTAAATCAGTGGGCGCATTTAAAGTCACAGTTGTTTCAATGGTCCGCATTTAATGTCTCATATGGTTTGATGGTTCTCACCAGACTTAAATCCTTAAGAGATCGCACAGTGCTTTGTTATATAAGTCACACGCAGCCATTTTGACTGTTGGAAAATTTTTACGCGTTTAAAAAGTAAAATAAATAATAACAGTTTGCGAGTAGGTTTAGTAAATGAATTGCTGGTCTGTAACTAATTACACAAGTACTTCTCATTTCCAACGACTTTACCAAATTACTGTATCAAATCAAGTGGGCAAAAATACTTGTGGTAGTAATGGTCTCCTTCTCTAAGTTCCCCCAGCAATCATAAAAATCATTTTAACTCCCTTTAATAGAAAACTTACAAGCTTTGTGAATTATGCAGAAAGGAAGATCTACTGAAATTATTCTGTGCTATTGGGATAACTTGAGTTTAACGTCTCCTGATTTTATTTTGGTTTGTATCATCTGTGGTTCAATGGAGTGGTTATCCTTCTTTTGGCCTAATGAAACTCACAGTTCAATAAAAACAGCTAAATAAATATTTTATTTACCTCTATTATGGTAGATTTTTATTAATTATGCAGAAATAATTTGTTTGTTGCATTTCTTTTCTAGCAATGTCAACTCATGAACTTGCGTTCACATAAGTGTTCGTGACTCTCTGTAAACTTTCTAGTAAAAACTCAGTTTTCTTTCATTCATATGACTGAATTTCGCCAAACTGGATTACATAGTTCCTTTTTTGTAACTAGAGGTGCTATCATGAAATGTAGTCTTTTCTGATTTTGGGCACCTTAAAATGTCATACAATTTATTTTGTGCCATGTCTATGTTAATGTATGGTTTTATTGATTTATTTATGTTCTGATACCATTCATATCATACATGGGACCATACAGCTCCATAAAATACAGTATACAAGCTCTTTTTATGTTTCAAGAGATTTATAACCTGAGGTTTTGGAATCAATTATATTGTATAACATGAGTTCTTATGGGAAATATTGATTCGTTTAACATTGTTTCATTCTATGTTGCTATTTTCAGGAAGAAATTAATGACGTTAATCAGTACAATATATATTGCACAAACTTTCTCCTATACTATGTATGCATCTGGTCTCACTGGTCTTTCTTGACAGGAAGAAACTCCTACTGCTACAAAAACAACAAAACCACAGAAAATGTCTTCAAGTAAATGGTATTAATAAATTAATTAGGTACCTCATATATGTAAAAATCAAACTTGATAAATTATACTATACATAAATATCAAGTATTATGCGGATTGGCGAAGGCACAAATGCACTGAAGCATTATCGCTGGATGGATATTGTTGAGATAACTGAGAAGAGCTATGCACAAAAATCAATATATTATAATGTCACTGGATGCAATATATTTACTTTTTGAGAAATATGGCTTATGTATTATTGTCATTGACACCAAAATTGTTATAGTCACTTTTGAATAAATCAACATTTTGTGAAAATCAAATAGAATAAACTACCCTTCATTGTCGAGCTATATCATTCATCTCTTCATAGTTTCTATTCTAGATAATGTTATCCTAAGTACAAAATATCATTAGATTTTGTTGAACCATCTAGGCTATGGGTGTCCAAACTGTGGCCACTTTCACGATTTCGTGCGACTCGCTGAATGATTTTAATTTTTAATGTACTTGAGGCCATTTTCGAGAGAAGAAATTCCAAAATATTTTCAATTGTCATAATTTTAACCCTTTCGCTGCTAAGGTCTTTTAGCTTCTGCGTCAGCCGTGTGCGCCGAGTTCAGTGACCTTGAAGCACCCCTGTGCTGAATACTTTCTCTAGGAGCTCCGCGTCTACGTTCTTTCGTTCGTCATTTAGTCTCTTTATATGTTAAAAGTTCTTTTGTCAATCATTTACATTCATATTGACTATTAACCATCTCGAAAAAAATATTTTCATATTTTTTGAGCAGCAAACGGAAAAGCTTGAAACGCATATATGCGTCGTTAGCAGTCAAGGCACCCCTCTGCCCGCCCGCATATATGCGTCAATAGCAGCGAAAGGGTTAATTGATGTTTAAATATACATTCATATTGTTTTAGTCAGTTTAAGTTTCAGTTAAAATTTCTTAATTTCCTTTGGTAAGGGTGAATGTGTTTTCGGAAAAAAACACCTTTCTGGGACTTGTTTGCCAGTTCTTTCCTCGCTTGCTATTTATTGTTCCCAGGTTGATGATGAGTCATGCACCTATAGTCCTGCCAGCGCTACTTGATACTGCCTCGAAACACTTCAAACCCCACTGAAGGAGAATTTTCTCACATGGATTTAGGGCATTGTCGCAAAGCGTCTCAAGAGGCAAACAGTTTTAAGGTTGCGACCCAATATGTCAAAACACTTAATAAGGGGATTTTAGTCTTCCTGTTATGCCATCTTTCACTCACTCCTACCCTCTCCTCCTTTTTGTATTCACTATCTCTCAGAAGTCACCTGACTTCTCAGTCATCCAACCACTGCTCTTCCATTTCCTTCTCCTTCTCCCCTCCCTTTTTCTTCCTTACTCTTCCAAAATTTGTTTGATTGCTTCAGTCGCCCTATGGTGTTATGAAATGTTCATGGAAATTAAAAAGTTTTTTTAAACCAATTGTCACAGGGTTGGAAAAGCCTTAGTGTTAAATTACATAAATTCTACAGGGACGTCTGTTGCTTTTCCATACCCACTGATTTCTACACGAATAGGTTAAAGAGATATAAGACACAGATAACACTTTAAATATGTATTTCGTAATGCTAACGTGCCAATTTTACTGACATATTAACTTATATCCATCTTATATGCATTGTGGCTGTGGCCGAGATTCTTGTGTGTGAAAAGGTTATTTGAAAAAATAGCCGCTTCTAGACAGACAATTTGTAGAAAGATAAGCAACATTTCTGCAAAATACAGTGAAATTTTGGACTCAAAATCCAAAATTTTGCCAAGTATTCATTGTTTCTCGATGAAAGTGCTGACATCACCGATACTGCTCAATTAGCGATTCTTATTCAAGGTGTAACAGAGAGTTTAAAGGTTGTGAAGGAATTACTGAATATCGTTGCTTTGAATGACTTCACAACCAGAAAGGAAATTGGCGATGCAGTTCTAAATGAAATGCAGCTACACAAAATTGACTTATCAAATCTTGTTCAAATTGTGACTGATGGGATGCCAACAATGTGAGGTTCTAAAAATAGTGCAGTATCGTTGCTGAAAAAATTCCCATTTGCTGAAGTCAGCGAGATGCACTGTCTTATTCCCATACAAAATTTATGTTCAAAATGCAATAATATGGAGCATATCATAAATGTTACCATCAAAACCGCTAATTACATCAGAGGCAAGGCTTTGAGACTTCGAAGATTTAAGGAAATGATGAAGGATTTGGAGGAAGCCAAAGGAACTGATGTTATTTATTTCACAAATGTTCATGGGTTAAGCAGAGGAAAAGCAGTGAAAAGATTTTTCGAGCTACAAGAGGAAATTAACTTTGTCATGCAAGCAGAAGGCAAACCCATCAATGAATTCGGAGAAGAAATTTTTCTCTTGGATCTTGCATTTTTTGTTGATATAATGTTCCATATCAATAATTTAAGTGTGCAGCTGCAGGGAAAAGACAAAAATATCTTAAATGTATCGTTCGATCAATGCATTTATTAGAAAGTTAGATGTTTCAAAATCAGCAAAGAGAAAACAAATATGATCATTTTGAACCTATAAAGTCCATCATATTAACCAAGATGGATACTAAAAGATTTGCATGAGATATCAATATTTCAATTCAAGAGTTCAAAGAACGCTTTTCAGTACTTCTCAAAATGAAAAATGAATGAAATCATATCAAGCCCATTTATTATCGACTATAATTATGCACCAGATCATCTGCAACTTGAGCTTATTGAAATGCAATCTTATATTGAATCCCACAGTGCTTTTAAAGAAAAACAAGAAAATTTTCATAATATTTATACTACACGAGAAATATATCCAGGTCTCGGAGATCATGCCTTATAAATGACATCACTTTTTGAAAGTAGTTACCTTTGCGAACAACTTTTCACACAACAACTTTTTCACAAAATATCGATACCGGTATAATTTTACCAATGAAAATCTGACCCATCAGCTCAGATTATCATCTATAAAATTAAAGGATTTACAAATTGAAGATCTTTTGAATTCCATAAATTAAAAATGCTTTACAAAAAATTTAACTATCAAATAAATATGTATTATTAAAAAGAAAAGAAAAATTTGTAATTAGAATTAAATTAATTAAAAATACTTGGAAAAAAAATTGAAAAAATGAAAAAAAAACTAAAAAAATGTGCAATATAAAAAATAACAGAAAAATTAATAATTGTTTTAGCAAACAAATCCCACAGACCCCCCACCCTCCCCCTTCCCATGCGTCCACTCAAACTTTTTTCTGGGCACTATAAGGCTACATGAGCTTCCCTATCTGGACACCCAAGATTTAGGCACTAGGTTCCCACACAGACAGATGGCATGTTGAAAACCACTTTCTTGAGGGACACGTAAAACATGTATTTCCAACTATATCTTGAAGTTGATTTTTGCGTAATTACAGTACTTTCTCTATATACTAGATATATGAGAAGGTAAAAAAGTTGATTGTCCACAGACAGACAAATGGAAACATGCTAAAAACAATTCTACAATAGCTCAAGTTAGTAATTTCATAAAATAACAGTTTACAAAAATTAGTATCATAACAGATAGCCATGATAGCAGTAAATTAGTCGCTAATGATTACATGATAGCCCTTTTAAATATTAAGACGTTGTTTTTACATAAACATACAAAAACAAGAAACCAAGCGCTTACCCTTAGTTGCTGTTGTACCACCTAAAACGTAGTACATAACATCTGGACACCCCAATGTGAGGAAACCAGCTTGCTTCAATCTTAGAAACCAATCTGCAAAAGTGACTGCTCCCAAGAATGAAGAATTATATTCTGTCACAGGGTATGCTTTTGAAAATGGATGTGCAAGTAGCACAGATGTTCTTGCCACAAAGGGTCCTTCGAGATGATCACATAACATGCAGTCCCTGGCAGAGATTCGATAGCCACGTGTGAATCGAAGAGTGTAACCCCTCAATTGTGACTGCAAACATCCCATGTTCCATTTCCCTTTAAAAAAAACACTTCTTTAATTCAAACTCTGATTTAAACAGATAAAATTAATAATTTCATTCAATGCTATTGATTTTTTTGAGTGACTTAAGGCAGTGGCATAACTATTTCCCTGCAATCACAAAATTTGTAGGTATCCTGAAGAGCAGAAACTGTTACCAAATTTACAGAGGAATCAATTTTGTGGTGGGTGGGAATATTTGCAGTTATGCCACCAACTAAAGACAGTGCTTAAGTAAACATTTCAGTGGGAATAATTGTAACAAATATTTTTTAAAATTATAATTATTAAAATTATTTAGAAATTGGAAATATGAAATAAATGGAATGAAAATCCTCCCAGGTGTATTTTGGCCTCACCTTCCTCATTTCTTGCAGCTCCCCCTGCCACAGCCACAGCACCTGACAGGACACGAACCTGCCTCCTTATTCGTGTATGAGTTGGATGGAAGTGAGTAATGTCCCTTGCAATGAGGACAAATGGAGTGGTTACATGGCTTATAAGTATGTTCCATGCCTCTCCTGGAGACATGTTTCCAAACTCAAACAATGCTCCAGTTCCTATAGATGCCACCATATCTCTCACGTCTTCTGTGACTCTGCATCAATATTATTGAAATTAACATCAACCAATGCCTTAATTCTTCTATTGATTAATTAAAATTAATATTAGTCAAATTTTCAAGCCAAATCAGTAGAAAAAAGCAGAGGAATTAATATCTTACCGTATTTACCCAAATCCAAGACGAGGTTTTTTTTTCAAATTTCAGCTTGAAAAAATCGAGGGTCGTCTTAAATTGGTATACCATCAATACATCATGGGCAATTTATCATGTATCAATTCATCATATATCAATTCATCACGTATCAATTCATTGCGCATCATATTGTCACACAAAATACTCATCGCCCGTTAATACATCGCATGACAAACTCATTGAGTGCCAATTCATCACTCGATGAATTTTTCGTGCGACCAACTAACCACAACGAATTGATGCACAATGAGTTATTGTAGAACCGTAGGAAGTATGGTTAAATGTTTAAATGACGTTTTTTAAGCATAAGATAAAATAACTTTATCTACTAAAATTTTACATTTCAAATTTACGATCTGGGTTTCAATTAATGCAGTATTATTTTTTAAAAATACATTTAAAAATTTTTTTCTCCAACAAAAATTTGTAACAAACCATTTCAATTAATGAACGAACTAGTACATGTTTGAAATATATACGAAATACATACATTCAGTGAGAAATTAGATAATAGAATCATTTTTCTGCCTTGACAGTCTACTAAAATAGGGGGGGGGAGGGGGGGTTGTCTTGGATTCGGATAAATACGGTACTTAAACCTGCATTGTACTTAACAAGTTTAAGAAAAACTGATTCTTTGAATAATAGATTAGATATTCATTTCCACCATACATAAATTTAGCTATATTTATAGTTAACTAGCATATATACCCGGCGTTGCTCGACCACTTTTAATTAAATAGAAACAACAACAGGATTGCTCAGGTTGCATTTGTCTCTGAACAGTATTTTCTGCTGCTCTCGATGTTACCATTCTTTTTGCTCTATAATTGGGTTGAGTGTAAAGTTATCTTTTTCTACAAGGCATTTCAACAATTGATTATTTTCCCAAGTAATATGTTGCAAAACCCTTATACATATTTTTCTAAAACCAATATATTTATAATGATACTGTATTTGCCTGAATATAAGGCCGTACCAAATATAAGGCGACTATGGTTTTTGAGAACAGAAATCTAGGAATGTACAAGAAAGCTTAGTTCACGATTATAAGGAGAGTATGATTTATTTGGCTTAAGTTTTAGGTAAAAAACCTTCTTATATTCGGGCTTTCTGTATTTTGTATTCATGTGCCAATGGTAGATGAAATTAAATGAGAGAATGGGAAAACTATTTATAACACAAAAACTTTACATTCTTTTATAATCAAACTTTCAGGATTTACTTGCAATAACATTTAAATTTTAGGCTGTTTGCCATCTACATTGAAGTAATGGGGTTAACTCCAGGAGCTATTTTTCTCCATTTCAATAGCACTGGAAGAGCTGAAACATATAATGCAAGCCTTTCTTCATTAATATGTGAAAATTACTTCAAATGATTGTAGCAGTAGAACTTGAACCTAACAATGCCTAAAATATGAAATTTCATTTTTCTGCCACCAATTTTTTAATACGAGCTGAATTGGTCCACAAATCAGTTTCTTTTGCAAAAATTTGATGTATTTCCATGTGAAAATCTCTCATTGTCAAGGTGATTTGCATTGTTGCCAGTTTTGTTTAACTGTAAATTACTGACTGGGATTATTAATTCACATAGCATCTGTCCACGTATTCACAATATTTCAATGTTATTTTGAAGTTTAAACAATATCTTATTACAATAAACCATACAACTGTCACAAAAATAACTAAATTTCCATTATTCATCCACATCATGCCTATAAGTGTTTAAAAGTCAGATAGAGAGATTTAATTTTCTGATTTTTTTTAATTTTGAGTACATTTTCTGCAAAAGGTGAATAGGTTTTGGTGGCAGGTCACTTTTTTAATGTATATTTTGTTATATATTTGTTATTTACAAACAGAATTTGTTTTCCAATCAAAATTTAAAAATAAGAAAACTTATTCTTTTTTACATGGAACCAAACAAACATACATTTACTTTTATTTATATGATAACAATGAACCCAATATCGTAGCATCTGATCTAGAGGATTAATTGACAATTTCTATGAGTCTGATGCAGAAGGTGAGGGATTTCATGGTTTTTAAGCTGAAATGTAGAAAAAGGCCATTCTTGAACGTTTCCAAAATTTCGTTGGACCATTTTTGTAATTTTCTATAGATCATATGTTGTTATTGTTGAAAAATTATTTCAAGTATTAAAACAAAAATTTTTAATTCATCATTATTTGTCATTTAAAATGATCATTTCACAAATCTTCTAAATAATGTTTGCCAAATAAATGGTAAACAGATGAACAGCTGATTCAAAATGGCGGTCATCTACATCAAAAACTACCTTGGAGTTTATGGCTCATATTTTATACCCAGTGAGTAAGGCGGCCCCAAGATTTTAGAGGAATTTTTAAAGCTTCAAAGGTCGACTTGTAGATTGGAATATATGGTAGTTAACCCAACCCAACCAAACGGATTAATTTTCATTGGTAGACCACATATGACAAGTTAACTTTGTATGGTAAACAGCACATGACAAGATTATCCTGTTTTTCTTTAGATTTGAGTTTTGAAAAATACACAGGGTCCAATGGGGGTCCATTAAATTTTTTTAATTTCTTTGAAGGTATAGAAGATGGAAAATTGGGTTAACATTTTCACATTCATGCCACTTACAAACGGGGTTCTAGTGATGTGATGGTATAACCAGCAGTGAGCCGTATTGGGCTCGCAAGAGCCCATTGTTAAATTTTTTTTAAATTTGCAAGGCCATTGTTAAAATTATCGTTTATTAGGTGTTCTTTACCAGCGAACTGGTAATAGTGGAAATGCCTTATGGGCACGCCTGGTCCATCCGTCCATCCATCGTAACTTTCATCTCCTAAACTGCACAACAGATTTTAATTAAATTAAGTATGAGTGACCGTTATTAAAATTTATCACCCAATTGTGATTTTGAACTGAATCCGTCAATTAGAACTTCTACTTTACATAATTACTTAAATAAACTTATACTTGTATCTCATTAAATGGTATCCGTCAAGCAACAATGAAATACCAAACTTTTCTCTCCCTAGGTCTTTTACGATCTAAGGTATAGATTAAAAAATTTATTCTGATAGAGAACAACATTTACTACTAGAAAGTCTGTGAGACCACACACTAACCAGTTATAGTTTTGGAGATAGAAATTCTAGAAAAACCTGCGCAAAACATCGCATATTTTGTTTACATCTATTAAATTGTATGGTAGTGTCAAAGTTGTTTCATTACATCTCATAATGAGCCAATTCCACAAGGTTGAGCCTATGATATCGCATATTTTGTTCACATCGATCGTGAAGACAGTTCCCTCAGCAAACAATTAAAAATCCATACATTTCTCTCTCATGCTCTTATATGATCAGTGAGGTATAGATTAAAAAATTTATTTGGATAGACAACAACATTTACTACAAGATAGTTCCTGAGACCAGATAGTTATGACTTATAGTTTTGGGGATAAAAATTCGAGAATCGTCCAATCTTTCGATACCTTTTCATACGTATTTCCCATCTTGTTGGGTGTGTTTTGCTTTCAGCATAAGCACTTATTAGCATTGGTTTGTTCATCTGTCGGTCCGCATGGTCATTCTTGGCTTCTACCAAATGAATTTTTATGAAATTTGATATTAGGGACTGACATTCAAAGACAATACTGGCAAAATAAAATGAACTTACCATTATATCTGGTAAAGTTTTGGTCAAATTAAAATAGTTTTTAAATAAACTTGTAGAACTAGTATCGTAGAGTATTTAATTTTCTCTACTATTTTAATTTGACCAAAAATTTATGAGATATAATGGAAAGTTCATTTTTTGTCACTAGTAAAGTGGTATCCCTTATTGGCTTACATGATTTATTTTTGTGATTTTCTTATTGTCTTTGACTGTCAGTCCTTAATATCAAATTTCATAAAAATCCATTTGGTAGAAGCCTAGAACGAACATACGGATGGACAAACCGATGCTAATAGGTGCTTATGCTGAAAGCAAAATGTGCCTAAAAAAGGGGGGGTCGAAAAAAATGCGAGCCCATTTTTAAAATAATCATAGTTCACCACTGGGTATAACCACATAAAAAATAACTTATGATGAAAAAATGTACACATACAACTAGTGATAAAATTTTAAATTCACCTCAGTTCATCAATTAGGAGGAGTAAAGTAGACAATAGTAGTACAATCGAAGTATATAATAAGACAAACATACATACTTATGGTAATTTCTGACACGTAAAATTCAACATATGTAAGGGATTGAAGAACCGAACCCTTACGTAAGTCAGGGACTGTTTGTATACGAGTATGGTGAAGAAAAAAATATCACTTCCACTCGTCAAAAATTCAAGTTATATGCATGTGAGTTAACAAAATTCAACTATTGTATTTTCAGAATGTTAATTTGCCAAAATGAGTGAAATCTAAATTTTATCATAAAAATACATCGCCAATGCATAGGGTGCCCTTTAAAAATAAGAAATTTCTAAATTGCCCAAATTCTTCCATAATTTAAATTTGCCATAAAACTAAGCCATATAGAAAGAACACTCAAGTATCATGCTTAAAAACTTGTTAGACCAACCTAGGCACTGCTACCAGCACTTGCATTAGAGGATCATATTCCTTGACACCAGAAAGAACAGTCTCCAATCTCTCCCTGCTTCTTTCTTCTGCAAATCCACCTTCAAGCACAAAAAGTATAGTGACCACCATATGCAATGGCTGCTCCCCAGGGCATCCAACTTGTGCCACAAATCCAGTATCAAAAAATGGATAGCCATGCCTTCCACCTACGTATCGTTCATCACACACCAGTTCCCGCCCATCACCTTTCCAGTCTACCCCGGGTTTAAGTAGTTGATCACTGGAAGAAGTGGTAATGGCAGGTGTACCTGTTGTTGGGCTTTTTGATGCATTATTTGGAGCTCGAGGTATAGATCCTTCATCACTAAGTTCATACCGTGGATCAAGGCGTGATATTATACGGCTCAGACGGAATATAATGTCTCCCAGGCCATCGCGTTCAGGAGCTGAGAAAGTATGAAAAAATAAATCTTTTTCACTGGTTACTATAAAATGTAAAACCATAATGGGATGGTATAAGAGAATGTCCATCACATGTACCTGTGATGTAATTTTTTATTTTAATTCTACAGACACATGATCACCAATAGAATCATTTATTATTGTATCTAAGCAGATGCATTTAAAAAAATGATTTATTTGAAATTTTTATAATATAATACCTCTTTTGTTAAGTACAATAACAGCATATACTTGATTCAATATCCTATAATTAAAAAAATTGAGTAAAATAGTTTCTATGGTGATTCTAATTTAATCAATGCCATATGAAGGATGACACATTTAAAAAATATTCCATAATCCATTAACAGAGGTATGAAGAAAATCATCAAATATTTTCATTTTTATTCTGCTACTCCTATAAGTAATTAAATAGCCACTGAAAACATGAAATAGGCATAACTTTTCCATGGATACTTTGTTTTCCATTCCTATAATTTTAGCATAACAGCTATGAACATGATTAACCCTTTAGCTGCAGCAATAATTTTAAGGGAGTGCTCCCAAAATTGTGAAACATCCAGAAAAAAGTCTAAGTTCTTTGTTTGTAGTAAATTATTTTTCAGGTTTACAATTTATGATTATAGAATGAAAAATGACAAAATATATTGTACAAAATATTATTAAATTGTTATAAACACAGTTTTATTGCATGGATAAAAAAAATTCAGACAATATGTTACCACAAGGTTGGGACCTTGGATAAAGATAATAGTATATGTATATAACTCTAAATTTTAATGTGTTCAAAAATAATAAAACTAGATGTAAATAAAAATAAACCAATACACTTAACAAAAATATTTGTTAAACAATGTGGAAAATGAGTTTTAAAATGATTTTTCTCAACTTCAAATCTCTAACTTCATCTAATGAATAATTTCTTCTGGAACAGTTACAGATGTTTGAAGTGGCTATTCATTTAATATAAAATTGAAATAATACAAGGCAATTTAATTTTACATTATGAACAATTAAAATTTAATTTCAAAGAGGAATGAAAAAGTTGAGGAAGTATGTAGTATACAGGTAGGTCGGGTCTATTCACAAAATAATACTAAAGTAATACATAATATCTTAATCCCTCATGCATAATTTACAGTAACTTAAGATGAACTGAGAGGTAAAAAAAGGACTGAACAATAATTTGAGAGTAAAAACGTTTATAGTAAATTTTTATTTCAAATCGGACTAAAAACTACTAGAAAATTTTGACCTACTATGAAAACAGTATTAAAAATGGCGATGGTAATAAGGCAATAATAAATAAATGAACATCATAAATAGTCTCGTACTTGAAAAGTAATTTTGTCAAATTGATAAAATGTCTTGTGCGTTATATTTGAAAAAATTGGTAATTTGAGTATTTGGAAAAACCATTTGTATAAGCAGAATGATATAAAGGGGAGGATGCGGTAGATATTTCATTGTAAAGATAATATTCCTGGAAAAAGAGAATGTATCGTAAATGAAGTTTATGAAAGTTTATGAGCTATGCATCTGGTATTCTATTCAACCACGAGGATGTCTCAAGTCTGTTAAGCACTTCACTTCACTTCACACTTCGGATTTTAGACAGAGAGAAGTACTAGGGGATTTCCATATGCATTAAAAGGTCATATAGGATGGAGGGAAGGAAGTAACAACGGCTAAAAGTTTGTTGAAGGTCGTGGGGTAAATCTAAATTCCGCAGCTAAGGGTAATAAATGTACATATGTTTGGATATATCCAAACTCTGCAGCCAAGGGGTTAAATAACAATGACAAAAATAAATTGCATGCATGAGTTGTTTTTTCTCTAAACCATAAATAAGAAACGATATCTGAGAAAATATGTTAAATTTAAAAAATGCTTTTACTATACCAAGATCATTCTCTCGCATAAAATTGTGAATTAAGTTTAAAATTAAATGAAGATAGCTAAGCAACAGAAAGACATAATTGAAGGTTGTACACAGCAGATAAAATTCATCTTGGAGGAGAAATTTAAAAAATTATTCTTTTCACTTTCATCCAAAGATAAATGATGAGCAGTAACTTTTACCTAACTTTAAGATTATTTAAGGTGATATATCAAATTATTTTACAAACCAATCAGTTCCTTAGCGATTGTTGCCAGTTGCTCAGCAATTTCACGACGAAAATCAACACTATCTTGGTTGGCTTTCATTCCTCGATGAATAGATATGTCTGGCTCGTATAGGGCTGGAATAGAGGGATAAATAATTGTAAATCCTGCCTTAGTTTATGAACAAAACAAAGTAGTGATATTGGTAAAGAAAATAGATATCTCATAAGTCTGGTTATATGTGTTGACAGTAAGATTGATAGAAATCGTTAAATATTAATGAAACAACAGAAAATCCTTAAACAATAGCAATTTTACTCAGAACAGAGCAAACTTGATAATGAAAAAAAATTGCCAGAAATTTCTCAGAGAATGCTTTCCACTCATCCTGAATGCAAAATCGGAAAAAGTGTAGGGGCAAGGCAACTTGGCCAAAGGCTAAGTTTCACATCTCTGCCCACTTCCCTGAGGTTTAAATCTCCAGGATGACTACAAATGATCTATCCAATTTAAAAATTTATTATTAAAAACTAACAAAGATACAGTGAAAAGCAAGTAACACATACTATTAATAAACTCTTAAGTGTCTTTTTCAAACTATTAAATTTCAATAGGTGCTCCGTTTTTAGTTTTGCAAACATCAAAAACAGTATTTTGTTTCCTACTATACATTTCATAGCATATCATGCTGAACTTTTCCAACACCCTCGCAGAGCCACGCCGCCCTATGGGTGCAAGGGGTGCATCACACCTGGGTGGCAACATATGAGGGGCGGCCTTTACGGACGGACAATAATATTTCTTAATTTTGTGCTTTTCCATCTAGCAGATTTGAACGCGTGTACTTTAGTGATACTTGATATTAAAAAATCATTTATCATTTTTATTTATTAATCAGATTATTTTCTTCGTACACATTCAAAAAGAAATAACAGGCTCAAGGGCGGCAACAGTTTGCCGGCAAGCTCCTCTTTTGAAGGAAGACAGAGTTTTTAGACCTAAATACCTTCGCAACCAGGTGAGGCAGCGATGCGACCAACTCAGGTGCCCTCCCAGAGGGTGCGCCAAATTCTGAAGCAATGCATCAGGGTATCAAAAATCAGGAGTGCATAGAAGATTGAGGATTGTTTACCAATTTTTAGTTTGGTTTAATACATCATAGGTAAGTTGCTTAAATTATATCATGGTTATTTTTAAAACTTTCTTCTATGGAATCTTTTCACATATGCAAAATAAAGGATGCGGAAAAACCGAGAAGCTCAAAAATTCTTTGTGCACATCAGCCAAGAGTTAGGAGCAAGCGATATGGACTACCTCCCTCCAAGACAAACATGACAGCATCATTTCGCAAAACTCGTCCTTTGAAATATACGATGTCCTGTTTGTGTTGTCAACAGATGTCAACAGATATGTAAATACTAGGCATCAAGAAAATTCACTGGTGCTGAAAATAAAATCATTTAGATACATTTGCTCCATTGTCCCATGGTATCACGGGTACGTTGTGAGTAAAATTTGACATAAATCAGACAAACATTTCAGTTTCAATAGAAGTTCAAGAAAATTTGATTGAATATTTGAAAAGGAACAGAACCTTGGAAGAATTTAAACGTCTTTTGATTGATGCAAAGGAATTAGCTTAAGATGTTGATGTAGAATTTCCTCCATTGCTATCTGTCTGACCAAGAAAAAAGTAAAATCCGATTACGAACACAAGGATGAAACAGTTCAAGACCCTGAGACTAGCTTTAAGATTAATTTCTTTTACTATATTTTGGATACCACGATAACCTCTGTTAGTAAAAGATTTGAACAGCTAAAAATACATAATAGTGATTTCAGTTTCCTCTATGATCTACATAACTTTTCTAGGACGAAATATGAAACAAAAATGAAATTCTGCACAGACTTACAAAAAACTAACGGACAATGCCAGAGAAGAAAGTAACATTAGTGCTATGAATCTCTATGACAAATTAGAAGCTATTCAAGATTATATGAAACCAAGCATGAGCCCTTTTAAAATTTTAGAATATTCTTCACCAAGAATTTAATAATAGGTTTTTCAGATATCTGTATTGCTTTGCGTGTTTTATTAACACTTCCTGTAACAGTTGCTACTGGAGGAAGATCTTTCTCAAAAATTAAATTGATAAAAACAATTTGTGTTCATCAATGAGGCAAGATAGGCTAAGCAGTCTGGCTCTTATTAGCAAAGAAAATGAAATATGCGATGACTAAATTTTTATGACATAGTGAATAAATTTGCAATTATGAAATCTCGAAGAATAATTTTCTTAAAATAAAGCAATTTGTCATTTTTATTTTATTGTCCCTTTTCCCTTAAGATTGCTAGATTTTTACTATTTTCTTTTCTTTTCTTTAAAAATAATTAATTAGTAAACTTTCCAAATATTATAACTTGGTTACTTTATATGTATACAGTTTATATTTCAAGAAGCTTTCCTTTCTTAGATCTAATAAATTTTTGCAAACATTACTTTATCACCGACGGAACATCTGTAAATATAATTCTCAAGTATCTGTATATCTGTCTTTTTTCACGTTTTTGGGGCACTTTTAGATGTATTAAAAGATTAAATTTTGTATGATGGCAGATCGTAGGCTACAACCGACAGAAAAAAATCGAAAACCCAGAAATTTTCATTTTGAAAGTATTTTTAACCTCAATGATTCCATATTATTTTCCATTAGGAGGCACTGAAAGCGATTAAATGTTTCACAAAATTACATTTTAAAATTGCATTTTAAAATTGCTCTAACTTAAAGTAATGTACAGCTGAAAGATTGTACTTGATTATTTTTAAGACTAAACAAAAGTCCAAATTTCGGAATTTGATCGGAAAAAGTATAGATCTCTCCTCTTTTCTCCAATCGAAAAAAACTGAAAACGCATCCAATGCTTTAAAATATAAATAAATCGGCACTTTTGAGGTGATATTGATTTTTAAGTATACATTTGGGTCTTTTAAGCCTATATAGTCATTATGTTGATGTTTACCGAGACGTAAGCAGATGGTGATTTCAAAAAGTTTAATTGCCAGGTATTTTCATTAGTTTCAAAATATGTATTGCCAATACTCATACTAAATTATAAATTTTATATTTAAAAATATGAAAACTTATATACGTATATATATCTTTCTGCATTAATTTTAAGCATTGGTAAAATTATGTAAAACTGTAAAACTCTTTATTATTTACGTAGTCATAGCGTGATTCTTAGTAGAAGCTTGTTGCTTAAGTCATAAAAAATTGGATAACTTTTTTCACATTCAAATAATGCAAATAATAATGGCATGAATACTTTTTGAAAGAGATGTTAGTAATAAAAACATAATAACGATTGACATTTAATATGGAATATTTGTAACTAATCATTAATAATAATTTGTATAATCTGGATTGGGCACTGTAGGCATGAAGAGCCTAGTTTATTATAGCCTTCTTTAAATTAATTACACCTTGTAATCTAAAAATCAAAAAACTTTGGGCTTATAGAGGAGGGCAGCATAAATGCTTGCACCTGGGTGGAAAATATGCCCGGCGCGGCTCTGCACCCTCGCATATCATTTTTTTCATATTATTGGTGGAACAAACTCCATTTTTGTAATAGCCACTGAGGAAAAAGTCTAGAGATTTAGACTGAGCAACAGAGCAGGCCAAGGAATGACTCCTCCATGCCCAATCCAACAATCAGGTAATTGCTCATTCAGGAACGTTGTAACCTCATTGTGAATAAAGCAGCAACTAACAATAGATTGGGTAAAACTTCTTGAGTTTTTCTTTACAAGTATAGTTTTCTTTTCACTGTATTTTTGATAATTTTTTCATTATAAATTTTAAAAGTCGGGAAGATCATTTGTAATCACCCTGTACAATTCCAACTTCTAAATATTATTTTATTTACAATGACAAAATTAAATAATTTTCAATTGCATACTACATCTCAACTACATTGTAACTTGCCTAGCAGTTTTAGGTGCAGATAAATTGATTACGTTGTCATAAACAGCACATACTGAATATGCAAAGGAAAAAATGTTCAAATTTGATTGGTGACCTTAAACAATTTAATTTTTTTTAATTTACCATGACTCCTTTAAAAATTTGAGACAATAACAGGAATTCAAAAAATACATCATTTAATGTCTATCTTTGGATAAAATCCTAAGAGAGTATTCCAGAACTAAATGACAAAATATCAAGTGTTCTCCTATTTCACATCAAGCAGTAGTGTTCACACTTGATATCTGAAGCTCGCAAGTGATTAAATATATTTTTAATTGCAAAAGTTAGGTATGAAGATAAAATAATTATTCACATTCTCATGCTGTGCCCATTACTGACACATCTCCTTTGATTTGACACTGGTTATTTATTTATAATTTACCATTTCATCAATTAAGTCAGGGAACTCCAACACGTGGCCCAAGAGCAGGGACATAACTAGGGGAGAGGGCTCTGGCCTCCCTTTGTAAGTCCTCGCCCCCCCCCCCTGGCCCACCTGCTGAACACCATATTTTTTAAAATAGATTTAAAAAGTATTTCATGTTTTTATTCTCAATAAATAATTACCTTCCATTTGTGTGAAAAGTGCAGTAAAAACAGTAAACATTTTTTCATATCATTATTATTGTATTTTTTTAAAATTTTGGTGAGCCCCTCCAAATATGTTTACAATCATCCAGCCCCCCTCCCCTAAAGAACATGCTGGCCCCCCAAAGTTGGGATGTTAGTTATGTCTGTGCCCAAGAGCAGCATGCAACCCGCCATTACATAAAATGCAGCCTTTTCATTATTTTTTATTCTACTGTAAATATGTGGAAAAGAGAGCATAGATGAGGCTATAATTGAGTAACAAAGTGATACGAAACAATACATTTAACAATTTTTAATAATTAGGAATTGCATGATAATTTTTGCATAATTAAATTTACTAGATTTCTCCATTGAAAATCAACAGGAGTGTTACGTGAATTCCAATTCAACCAGAAAGCGAAGCGCTTGAAATTTATTACATTAGAGCAGTACACTAATACTACTGAGTATTCGAAAAATTCGTTGTAATTGAAGTACAACAGATAGCAACCTGTCTTGGCTATCTCAATCACCTCCTTATCTCCCCTACCACCATGATAAGGTAATAATAAAACAGCTCACTCCCTTCCTTATCGCCCCTACCAAAGTGCGGGACAACAATGCAGTATTATCCGAGTAGCGACCCATCTCGCGCATCTCAGTCCCGTCTTCTGCGCAACTCATTCCCTTCCTTTACCACTGTGCACCGGCACCGGGACAGCGTACCGGACTCTTTCGCCTTCGGCAAATTATATATATGTACATGTACAATAACATTATGAGTCGGTGGCTTATAAGTTGCAACAAATTGCTTAGGCTCATTACCATGACATGCGGCCCGCCCTGTATCCTGAAATCATCACTTGCGGGCCGCCATCTACTTCATTTGATCCCAACGCAATTTGCGTTTGAGAACCCTGAATTAAGCCTTAAACTTCTCCGACTTAATGTTCCGCCGGAACCCCGAACACAGAAAATTGTACGATCTGTACTTACCCCATATCGCGGCAAATAGGCCGAGAAGAGATACTGTGATGAAGAATCCAATTGCGAGCGACGCATTGCTCCTTGGCACACGTCGGTTGCATATTCCCCTCATTTCTAACAGGAAACACCCTGCCGTCCCCACTCCCAGGAGAAAATGGAATTTTATCTCGACCTGAAAAAAGAACGAACAAACAGCATATCAGCCACACTCTCTGAGGCTGTTTCTAAATTATCTTCGTTTTGCGGAATGGTGCGTAAACTGCGGTAAAACATTTATAGGTCCGAGAGCTGGCGCTAGGGATCTAAATATATAGCAGCAAACAAAATATCGTTATTTAGAAAATTCTCCTCTCTTTTAAGTATATTCGAATGTAAAGTTTGTGCCAAGCATTGAACATTGTTACAGAGGTCCAATTTAAAACGAAGCTAATCACCGCCATTGATTGACGATGTGTGAGGAGATCAAGCAACAAATCAAATCTAGAAACAAAAGAAATGTTCTGCTTTTTGAGAGATCTGAAAATTTGTCCACCAAACTTCAGTAATAATTATTTTCTTTTCATTTGGTTAAAAACTTGCATGGATTGTCTGTAAGATTTTGAACCCATTTTAAAACCGGTTCAGGCTTGGTTCGGGTTCAAAGTAAAAACAAAATCACGGTACGGGTTCGCAAAATTGAGCGGTTTGGAGCGGGTTTTCAGTTCAGGTTCGGTTCGACACCCTGGTAATACACAGTAATAGTCTTTCGAATGCTGAAAGTTTTAACTATTACTGACAGCTCAAAAATCGGGAATTCCAAGCCAAGGTAACAAAACACGCAAAGTTGGAGTTTCAGTTGTGTTTAATCAGTTATTCATACAATTATACTAAAGCAACTCATCATGAGATGTCTCTGATACAGTTTTTGAATGCGAAAATTTGAATGAATTTTTCCTAATTTCACTGACACGGACTGTGCCGCTTTCTATCCATATCTTTGAGATATCTCCCTTCCTAGGAACCCCAAACGAACCTGCCCTTCAAAAACGAGAAATGGGGAGAAATACAAACAAACGCACGTGCAGTAATCTCCCTGTTTACGAACACCCTGTGTTACTGAGAAGTTGTAAGTTAATCTGGAGCGATTTTCCCCAGGTGTATTTATAACGATATAACGCAAGACTTCACAGCCTTTTTTCACGCGCGATTCCATAAACCAAACGCACTATTCGCGACAACATAGAAAAGGTACCGGCCAAATTTCGACTAAAAAGAAAACTTCGCATTTCAAATTTTGAAAATGATATTCTTCAATTAATACTGCACTTGTGCCCGACGATGGTAAAAAAATGATCGGAATTTGGCATTGTAGTGGAAAAATAAGCGGCACATTCCTTTAGGACAGATCCAAAGACGAAAGATTCCACAAAACCCCGCCTCTCGCAAATATGTTGTAGCAAACGGTGCAATCCAATCATGGCATGAATGAAAGTTTCTTAATTCCGACCTTTGGAATTTATTTCGTCACGTGCTCAGCTCAAGAAAAATAAGTTGAAGCCTAGAATTGGCCGGGGCTAAATTCCAACGCTTTATCACTTCATTTTTTCTTGGAAAACACGTTGCAGGGCTGGCGTGAAACCCTTAGGAGGCCCTTAGGCAAGTACGATTTTGGCTCCCCCTCCCCTTCTATTTAATAACTTATATTATATCATTATAAACACGGGGTTATATTTTTCAAATAGGGATTGTCCAGCCTAAATCCTGAAATTGGTAACCCTATTAGCATGGTGGCGCGGCGCGCCAAAATTCTTCCGCGTCTGAAATTTTTAGTTATAAATCGGTCTTCGAAAATCGCGCAAACGTGAAGGTAGACCGCGATCTAACATTATATCTTTAATTAATAATAAATCCACCCTCCTCTGTTCTGGATAACTATTTCCAATCTCTTCGGCATGGATTTAAGAACGTTCCCGCATAATCCAGTGCTTATGCTATTCCATTCTGCCTTAATAAACTCCGGAATAACCACTGAGGTTGAAACAAACGAGGCGGCTGGGGTTATTCTCAGGACAAACCTTAGGTGCGCCGTCTGTCAGATGGGACCGGACTCCCCTTCCTTGGCATCTTTCTCTAACAGTTAGAGCAGGCAAATGCCGGCCTCTGGTAACATTCCTCTCTTCCTCCCGCCTTCCATACCTATTCCCGATCCTTTTCTTCTGGTCTTGGCCACTGATCTGCGGTCAAGAAGGGCAGCGATAAAAGAAATTTTAACTCCTGCTCACATTGCTGCTCGCCTAGAATTTGCTAATGCACACATAAGAAAGGAGAAGAATTCTGGGGCAGAGTGATTTTTTCCGACGAGAAAACATTTTCGTCGGCGTCTTCTGGTCCAGTGCTGGTGTGTCGGCTTCAAAATACTCGATTTGATCCAAGATACATTCACGAGTGGGCAAGGAGTGGACGCTTTTCGGTTCACGCCTGGGCATGGAAATGTGCAGACGGCCCAGGGGTATGCTGGAGGGTGGAAGGAACTTTGAACGGAGAGATATACGTTCAGATTTTAGATAATATTATGCTTCCCTCAGTGACATCGTTATTCGCGGATGATTTTATTTATCAGCAGGTAAGTGACCTTTGAAACTACCTTAATTTTGGGCATGATGTCTTCTATTCTGCGGAATTTAAACATTGATGTGCGAAGTTACGATTTTTCCATTGATTACTTTTTTATTCAGCTGTGTCCTACGTGAACGGCATATGGGTGTGTGGGTTGCCCTGCCTGTCCGCCCGCGTTAATGTCAACGCGTTGTGTCCGAAGTAGACGCGGGTAGTTTGGGCTGTCGCGATTTTCATTGTTGTGGCAGATGGCTTCACCACGACGCGTTTTTCCATACTTCCTTTGAATCCATGCAAGGGGGATGCGAGGAAAAACAAACAACTTAGATTATTACTTTCTCCATGCGTACGACGTATATAGAGAAAATATTGTATTCATGGAAATTATCGATTTCCTGATTTTGACGGAGATACACGTTTTGAGATCCCATGAATACGTTTTGATAAATTTAGCAATGATGTGATGATGTCTGTGTTACAAACGTTTTAGGACACGGCAACTCAAATAGTTACAATCCTATCACCACGATTCACGAAATTTAACATCCACAACTTATTTAACCCAACAATGAACTGATAACTTATTGACAACAGTCTGCATACCTTAAGTGGGGTATTGTGACGTCATAGTCTCATTTTACTCGAACATGTCCTCTAATATTTCAGTAAGAATATGATTCATAACATATGTAAATGATATAAACATCTACAACGTATGTTTTTAATAATTATCCATAGAACGCACAATTGAGTTTGTGAGCTTCTTTGTCAAAACTTTCAGATCATGAGCATTTAAGCGTGTTTTAAATTAAAATAAACCATTTTCGCATTATCCGTGTTTTTCAATTCGTGCTTCCTCTTACATCCATTAGGCCGGATAATCGAGAGTATATTGTATGTACTTAGTTTTTAAATCTTTGATATTGAAACGCTTACGCTCGGAGTTGAGGGGTTAAACCGTCCATTTCCTACTGCCGCGCACAGACGCCAAACTACTGAGAGACGTAATTGGAATAGACAGATTTTTTTGTGTTCAGAGGTCACTAAAACGTGTATATTCCAAACTAGGTATGTTTCCGGAATACAGAATTCCGGATTAGAGAGATTCAACTTCATATAAAACAGTAAAACCTTGGAGCAGTCTTTCTAAATCAGTCGATAGCATACCACCGGTGGGATGCAGTATTACATGGGGGGATCACGAAATAAATAACAAAAACTTTAAATCGACAAAAATGATTACATTAACACCTTCATCAGGATTTGAGTAGTGGTTATATCAACCACTACTCAAATCCTGATGAAGGTTGTTGAAATGGATGAAAACGTTAAGGACTATTTTTAGATGTGTGTGGTGGGATATTACATGATAAAATGTAAGATGCAAAAAGTTGAAAACCACTGTACGAGAGAAATGAATTGCGCGCGAAATATTACTTCGTACAAGGTGAATAGGAATAAATGAGAACTATATTTTTATTAATTTTTAAATAAAAAAGCACTCTTTCAGAACGATTTTCAACACTGAGAACGAACACGCGCATCAGATTAAGCAATCAATACAAGGTAATTCCGGAAAAAAAGATAAGACAGGGCTGGGTGAAAATAGGAAATAAGATAGCAAGACCTTCGTGGTTCGATCTCCATTTCAGAGGTCCAATTTCCGCTTAATCAATTATTCACCCTTATTCCTCGACAGTTAGCAATAAAATTAGCACTCCCCAACCACCAAATAAAAATAAGTTCAAATTAGCATGCCCGTTGCAGCTAAGCTCGCAATTCATTTGTAGTTAGAATTTACCAAGAAGTATTAGCGGAAGGAAAGCGAGTTAATAATCGAGGAGAATTTCGTCAGGTTGGAGGACTATATGCATAGTATTCGAGGATGAGAGAAGAGACAGGGTCTGCAAGAAAAAATTGCTTTCCCTTCGATAATTTTTCCGATCACAAAGCTATGTATTTTGCCATAAAAACGTTAAGTAACATAATTTATTTTATCATTAAAACGTTAAGTAACGTAACACAATTTTCAACAAAAATTATAGTAAATAATATCGTAAAGTAAAGAATAGGTTTTGTAGCTATATATAATCAACGTTAACAACTATTCTAATTTACCAAATACATATTAGTAGAGGAAGAAAAGCGACCAAGGAGCTGAGTAGAATTTCGTCCGATTGATTTGAAAGACTTTATAGTGTGGGAGTAGGAGAGAGGAGACCGGGCCTGCGAAAAAGAATTGCAAACAATTATTTTAATTTTCAAAAGCGTATAAGCCTGTAAGTCGAAAAATCGATTTTTACGTGTTATGTTATGGGAAATAGAAATTATCTACTGTAGTCGAACCCGGGTCTTTTTTGAGGGTTTTTTTCGTAAATGGCTTTCACTATAAGAATCAAACATTCCTACCTAATTTCAATCATCTACCTACTCGGAAACTTTGTTAAAATAGCATTAAAGCCAGTCGTAAATAGTTATCGATTCTCCTACTCTTTTATAAAGCCTTTTTAAGAGCGGCGCCACAGTCGAGCGTGAGGGACAAACATAGCTTATTATATAATAAGATATTCGAGACAAAAACGTTCTACTAATGTAAGTCTTAACACTTAACCCTAGAACTACCAAGGGGGGCCTACAAAGCCCACAACTTATTTTTTCGTGTTTCCCTTTTATAAACAAAGGAAAAGTCTGGTTATTTTATTACATTGTGCAGTGACTTATGCAAAATAATTACCCAAAGTTTCCCATCAATGTATGCATATTTCAATTTTCTGCAAATTATTTAGTCATTGGCTGCATGCCTGTACACGTGGATAGCCTAACTTATAGGGAACCATATGTGTGGAAAGTACAGTGTGAATTGCACCATTTGTTTAAACTGTTGTGTCAGATGATTCAGAGTCAATGATTTTTCTAATCAACTTGTTATTATTTCTGTAAATACATTCTTACTGCAATATGAATCTGATCTTGAAAACTTAATGAGGAAGAAAGTAAACGAATTGTTTTAATGTAAATATGTCTTTAGGTAGGTATATATAATTTCAAATAAATTACTAAAATTGTATAGCTGTATTCCTATGATGTTTTTAAATGTATAACAATAGGTTTGAAACATTACTATGACTTTTTATTGCATTTTAGATGGTAGGCCTCTGAGCCCCCCCCCCCCCGGTAGTTCTAGGGTAAACTACATAAAATTCAGTGGGCACTCATTTCCACTCAAATTAAGATGGGTTATTTTCTATTAGTCCATTGAAGATCGCACTTGATTTCATACACGAGACTGAGACAAATTAATGATTATTTCGGAAAATCTTACAATTAATTTATCTTCCGCAAGCTTTATAATGAAACATACTCCTTAATTCATTGACAACGTATATGCTAAACGACGTTTAAAGAGGCGACATATATCGGGGAATTACTGTACTCCAAATATCTCACGTGCCACAAGGCGGCAGAAGGCTCGATAAATTTGCCGTAAACATAACTCTACCCCGAACCATTAATTACGGTAAATCTCCAAGAAAAATTGGCGTAAAAGTGGCGTGAATTTGCGATGGCCGAACGTTCCACGAAATACTCGAGCAGAGAGAGTCGACGATATTTTTATGACAAATCCTCCCATCGAACGCATTTCGGAAAGCGGGAAAACACACAGAACCGCACGAAAGACCATCCATAGCTGTCCGAATCAAGTACGAAGGGAAAAAGGCAAATCGATTTTCGCGTTTCATTTGTCCGGAAGTTGTATTTGAAAAGTTGCGGGAGCGTGAAAGCCGCTCGTGCGGAAGGAAGTTCCCTTTTTCGCGGGCGATGGGAAGGGAAGCCACTGTCCTCAATCACTCCCTCACTCGACATATTGATACCAACGCCTGTCATACGTCGACATTAAGCTCGAGCTTTCGTGAATCGATGTTTTCTACCTATTCGCGTGATGTACGCTTCAGGGCAGCAATGTGGTCACGTGGTGAATTGGTCGCTAGCTGCGTCCTCAAACGTGTAGGAATAAAAGAAACGAAGTAAAAAATTCCATTTTAATAGTAACAAACGATGGAGTTCCATAAAGTAAAGGTCGATTTCAGTCCAGGGTTTAAATTACGCTTTCGACTGAGAGGAGGAGAAAATACTTTCCCATAAAAGCGAGGTAAAAACGACTAATTTTCTTTACGTAATAAATACACTGCAATTTGATTTTTTTAGTTTTTTTTAATCTGCTTATGTATTCAGTTTGTCCGTCTGTCGCGCTAACTACTCCTAAACGAAAGCAGATAGAGATTTCGTTTTTTCGCCAATGGATTTAGTATTCTGTCTCGTTGTGAATGCTTTGTTGTGGAGGTCCATCTGTCAATCTGTCTGACGCGCTAACTCCTAAACGAAAGCAGCTTTTTTGAAAGAACCGCCATTTACTGTCTACCTCAGCAGATCTTTCCTTACCTGTTACTCGTGTTATTTGAAGTGACTAATTTAGGTCAATAAAACAATAAAAAGATATTAATTACGGAAGTCAACTTTACATTACTTTAATCCTACAGTGGGCGTCGATAATAGACCAAGAGATTGATTCGCCAGAAAAACTCAAGTAGGCGCGTACACACAGGGGTCTATATGATCCCATCTAATATTTTTCTGTTAATCATTGTGATATTATTTATTCTATTTATTTGATTAATTATACTGATGGAAATACACTATAATTACGTGTGAGAGCATAAGATCTATTATTGAATAAAAATAAACCAAATAAAATTGTTCGTGGTCTAATGGTTCAACAAATATCTAGTGCAGCCATAAAGACTTCCACGCGCCTGATAAAGAGTCTACACTGAATGAAAAACCACTAAGAAAAGTCGACAAAAAGAGTAATTTTGTTATAAAATAGTTTTTTTTTGTTTCAAAGTAAAGAGAGAGAAAAATTGAGCTGACCGGGACGCGAACCGGGGTCTTGTACGTTCAAACTAACCCACTGAAATTTCAGCGAGTCTCCATCCCGATTTTATTTATTTTAGAGGCATGCAATACATACTTCATCCCACCTGATAACAAGTCTTTGCCTACTTATCGAGAGGTGAAACTAACCCGCCGCGGAGAATTCATAATAACCGATTCAAAAGAGACTTAATTCCGGGGGACATCATTGAGCGCAGGAGCTGACTCTTCTAGCATCCCCAACCATGGAAGAAGGTGAATTCTCCTTCTTCCATGCCCCAACGCTCATAACATCTCTCCTGCGTCTGCAACCACCGCGTGTGGCGTCTTGTTTTTTTATCGACCTACTCGCATAAAGAACTCCAATTTTTATGATGCTGCTCCAGTCTCTTGGTTTCAAAAAGCAACAACGCTGCCGATAAAACCTTTTCTCCTAAGTCCGCAACCCGAAACCACTGACGTCATCTCCCCCTAACGCCTCTTCCTCCTTTCTTATCCGCCCTCTTTCTCAAACCCCGTTTTTTTCGAATCCCTTTTTCCTTCTCCTTCAGCGTCCATGTTTCCTCCTTCCTTTTCTTCCCTCTCTCAAAATTCTCCGTCTCTCGTCCCGTTTTAACCTCCATTTTCCCTCCACTCGCACTTTTTTCCCCACTCTTCACACCTAGCGTCTTCCGCTTTCCCCCCTTCTACCCGATTTAATAAACAATTTTTAATGCATTAGGGCGTCAAGTTTCTTTCCTTACGCAAAAAACGAATCCGAATGGCGCCGAATCTCGTCTTTTTTTGTATCCACCTCTAAATATATTTATAACTTTCATGCCGATCGTAAAATATGAATAATTCACACCTAAGGTCCAAGGGAAGAATATTTGCATTGATTGATTGTTACGACTCGGGAGGAAACTTTAAATGGTAACATGCGATGGACTCGAACGAGGGGAAAACCGCCACCAACGTCGCAATTCCAAACACGGGACCCAAGCTCCTTGGAGCCATGCTTTCTCGTCTTAAATTTCTCCGCCATCACTGCACGGTCGAACCTCGATAATTTGATGTCAATGTCAATGACTCGAATTTTCCTTAAGTCGAAGTGTTAATTACTTGATCTTTTCATGTTTTCCATTGAGATTCGCGTCGTCGAGGTCATACAGTAATATATACGCCGTTTTCCCAAAAAACCTTCACTAAAATAAGTGATGCGTTTGAAAGTTAAGTTTAAATGTCGCTTTCGCGCACGAGCACCAGTAAAATTAGTCTTTTAGTAGTATTCCATTAAAACGAACCTTATCTATCCCTTTCCCAATGACGATGACAGCACTCAGGAAAATCCTTTTAACTCGAACGTACGCGAGGGATAAATGAAACTATATTATACAAATTTTCAACAACTCCAGTATTTTAAGTTCTTTCCCCGAGGGATATATACAATGGCGATGACAATTGTATCTCTTTTTAAATCACTCTCAAAGTGCAATTACACACTTTTTGCAATCCATGAAAACAAACATCACCTAAATAAGGGAACATGTTAAAAGTTAATGAAGAAAAAATATTTTTCCCACCGATCGTTGAATTCGATTGTAATTTATTTCTTTTCGATTTAGCAGGTGCATGGTATCGATTCAATTTACCTTTTCACCTCGCGAGATCTCAATCCACATAACCCAGTGTGTTGCGACCTCATTTCGGCTGCAGCCTCGGGTGGGACACAATCAGTCCTGGAAATTAAAAGAATCAATATTTTCATTGTGAAGGAAAGATGAAAAATGAAAAAAAAACAAAGAAACTGGTGCAACGGAGCTCGGAATCTTGAGGAGAGCAATTTGTGTCATTAGAAATACATTTTTTTTAGCATTCTCATTAAAATATTTTTCCAAGAAGTGCTCGGGGAAAATTCTTTTCTTGCCATGCACAAGAGATTTTCATTTGAGGTATTTTTTCGAGGTCATCTATATTAATGCCACCATCCTGACAAGAAATTTTCTCACCATAGATGAAAGCCAACACACCTGCGAACTTATAAACCAGCGAGACCCATGATATGTTACATCTAGGGTAGAGAGACGGTAAAGTTCACCCCCTGCCACCCACCAGATCGGTGAATTGCAAGGTAACATGTAGATGTAGATATATCAGTTTCAAACCAAGCCCTAGCAGTACTTAAGCTACTCATATTGATGACTCATAATAAGACCGAAACTTAGTATTAAACATACCATTCGTTGTGTTAGTTGCTCACAAAGAAGACCCGTCGGAAATATTTTAAAACTTGATTTTAACCCTTAATTAGTCGCGTGGGGTCAGTATGACCCCACCTAATATATTTCTATCAAAAACTTAAGAACGTGCGTTCGTATCATTACCAAATCTTCAGTACCTGATGATATTTAAGCATTTTTTATTTTTTTGGAATTTGTTGTATTTGATTTTTTAATGTTGTTATGCACGAAGTACATAAATATACGAAATATTTTTCTTCGAGATTTTGATTGAAATGGATATTATGGATGCCAATGAAACCGGAAATGCTATTATTGTATAATTGTATGTCCGTCGTCTTTGTATGTCTCTAGAACAAAATTGGACCGTATTTCATTTCTACAAAAATTATCAACAGGAATATATGTATAATTAAAATAAAGCATATTCCTTGAGAACAGAAGGTAGTCAATTCTAGAAAATTTTCATAAAATTTCGATTTTACCGAATGTTTCTTTCACCATGCTGGAAAAAATTCACCTAATTTTAGAACTTTTTACCACACATATTATTACACAAGTCATATTACTCAAGAAATAACAATATTGCTTTCAATGGTATTATACTAAGTGCCACGCTACCGTGCAGCTATGCTCTGCAATCGCCCTACGAGCGTGCGCCTTTGGAGATAGGACAGCAAGAGAAAATGGCGGCCGCTTCTTATTGTCAGCTCTCATTGACTGCACGGTATCAAAGAAGTGGGTAGCCAAAAACTCAAAAAAATCACACAACTACAGTTAGAATTGTTTTTTCATAAACGAACAGATTTTTGTAATCAACAGTATGACTTTTATCATAAAAAATTACCTAACCATTTTACGTTTATAAAGTGACATTTTCAGACACCGCGATAATTTTTTGTTTTCATTCGGATGTAGTGTTTCAACCAAGTTTGCATGCCTGGAGTAACTTTCTGCAGATTATCCCCCGTCTCTAGGGAGTTTTTAGCACGTATGGGTGTGAAAACAAGACACAAAAGACGACCCTTCTGCTGCGAAAGATGATCTTACCATTTGGCCTTTTCACACCCACTACAGCGCCCCTATTACCCATGGGACGACCGTGTGTGCAACACATGTTATAGCAGAGAACGATAACTTTCAAAACAACCCTCCTCCCCCTTATTCTTTTCTAAAATCCTGAACAAAAGTACAGTTGAAGTTTCATTCTTGTCATAGAAGCATCATCCTGTGGTTTGGAAAGAAATTGTGAATCGATTGGTGATATTTTGTGATAATGTCGTGTTTGATCATCGACAGAATTTCTTCATTATCAGTGATACTTGAAGCATGAAATTTCCCAAGGTTTCACGTAAATTACTTGGAATTACTTCACGTGAAATGCCTTTGTTCCGCAGAGGAAAGAATATTGTCATCAAAACTATTTCGAAATATCAGAGTTCAAGAGGTAAGCCTTTTATTTTATTTTAAATAATTTATTATCGTAATATTTAGAAAAATGGGAATTTAAGGATTTTCTCATTTTCTTTCTTTTTCTCGTCATATAAAATTACTTCGTACTTCAAATCTTACTTATTTTTCTATAAACATTTTCTGCAATATCGTAACTCATTCCTTTAGCCACTTTATTATTCTTTTTTAGATTTAAATTTCTCAATTCATTTTATTTTTCACCCATAGCATGGCTTTACAAGAATCAGCAAAACCGGGTGAAATGAGAGACTACTTGGGCATTCACTATGAAGAGGACGATGAAGATATCGAGGAGTATAGCGAGCATAATTCAGACACTGAACAAGAGGTTAGTTCAAGTGAAGAAAGCGAAGAAGATTCAGTTTCAGAAAAAGAATTCTTCATTAGTAGAGACGAGTCATTAAAATGGAAAGACTTTTCCGAGGACGAATGTAAGAATGAAGCGTCACAATAAAGTAACGCGGCGTTCGGATTCACGAGAGAAATGCGAAAACTCCTCTCGAGGCTTTCTTTTTATTTTTCGATGAATGCATTTTGCCATTATTGGTAAAAAAAATACCAACACTTACATTGAAAGAGTGCAGAGCAAATTTGAAAGAGAACAAGATGCAAAATCTGTATCAGTAGATGAAATGCGTGCTTTTCTGGGACTTCTACTCGTGTCAGTTGTGTTACGATCAGCTCATCTAAATTTTAATGATCTGTGGGCAAATGACGGAACAGGGGTTGAGTTATTTCCCCAGACAATCTAAAAGATTTCTATTCCTACCGAGATGCATTCGGTTTGTTTGTTTGTTATATTGTTGTTAAATATGTAATTTTGTAAAATTGATTAATTAATATTTAAATAAAACTTGTAATATTGATATTAAAGTAATTTACTACAACTACTGCCAAAAATATAATAAATTCATTTTTAAAAAATTGCATTGGGGTCATATTGACCCCACGCGACTAATTACATAACTTTTTTGACGCGACTAATTAAGGGTTAGGACACCTCTTAACAGCACAAACTCAACTCGTACTACATATGTCTGTTGCAAGCTGAGGAATATATTCCATGATTCGTCGATTGACGGAGGCAATCACCAAAGCTAGAACTAAGGTGGGCGGTATTAGGCACAGCTCCCTTACTGGATATTTAACAATAGACTCGTATTACTTCCATGGCTGGCGGACTTAGAAGAATAAGTCCTGGAACAAAAGAAATAAGAAAACATTATTTAAAAGTTTATTATAGTTTCCAAAATCTCCATTTAAAGTAACTCCTTTTCAGCGAATATATTTCGACGCTGCAATCAATGCTGAATCGAATCAAATTTTTATTCAGTTCTTAAAAATAAAATTTCTACGAAACTAATTGGTTTTATGGTAATCATTTTATTCTTTGGACTTCTCTTTTTGCCCGCCAGCCAGAGGAATTATAAAAAGGTTAAGAGTGCCACGCACATATCGATTTTACTCTGGACACCTCACTCCATAAGATCGACACTGGTAACATTATTTAAGCGAATCCCTAAAAGAGACGTCTCCTTCCAGCCAAAACGTGGATCCACTGGAACGTTCCATTCGCGTCTTTTATCTGAAATCCCAGACACGCCAGTAGACCCAGGAGCGAGGGAAACCGAAATTGGGGGAAGTGAGGAATCACACGCCCATAGGTTAAGCGATAAGATTTTCTTATATCAAGACAGATGGAAAACATTAAAATGTCAAGACTAAAAACAATATATTCGCGGGATTTTTTGCACCATATTTTGGATAATTGGATAATTTAAGGGATTTGCGCAATTGACGAACCATGGGGTATCATGAATTTTTCTCAGATAATGGAATGGTTTAATGCAAGGGTCCCCAAACTTTTTGAGAGGGCCACATGGGAATATTGAAAGTGCTAGGGAAAAAACGTTTCAAAATTTAAAATATTTTATTTCATAATTATCTAAGCATACATACATATATAACTATAAGTAAACGTGAATCAAGGTAAGAAAAAACTCTAATGCAAACAATGCGCCTGTTTTTAAATTGGAAACACTGATTTTATTATGTTTAATAAAATTTCCGCGGGTCGGATAAAACCCTTTCGCGGGCCGTAGTTTGGGGACACTTGGTTTAATGTAATTTTACAGAAGTTCGTAATATCAGTTTTAAAATTCAGTGAAACCACTCTTTTATCCTTTTCTGCGGATTTGAATAAAGTGATGTATATATCGAGAGCGTCAACTGTGGAGATCGAAAAATTATCAACGATATTTCGTCTTAATTCAGTATAATTTTATATATAAAAGGGCAAGTATGTTTTTCTGCTAGTAATGCAGTTTGTAGTGGGAAAATCATGACTAACTATGAATGACCAGTTCGATTTCGTCAAATTCTTCTGTAGTTGTTAGCGGTGAAACTTATGGTAGATTTTTAGAACATTGCCAATGATAACAGAACTGATTCTACTCCAGTGATATTTATTCTCTCTTTTTTATTTAAACAGGAACGATATTGAGATATTTTTAATTTGCCTTTAACGAAGGTGACAAGAAATAATTACCATCATTAATTTCGGCAATCTTTGCACCTATAAAGACCTGGGAAATACAACCGTAATTCATTACGTCTACAACGCAGGCTGTCATAGAACTAGCAGTGGGAAGGCGAAAAAAAAACGAAAAATGTTCGCGAACCGAGAGCGCAAATTGCAAGAGATTGTTCTGCGACTTCTGTGCAGGAATTCAATGATTAATAATAATAAAAATTAACGAGACGAAATGAGTGATGGAATTTGGGGAGTATTCCGATAATGCGAAAGCGGAGTTCCACTCTTGTTCGATTGTTTCGTACGTAGCCACAGCAAAATTAGCAGTCGTTTGAGGGTTCGCATGAGACACAAAAGATCTTAAAAACTTTTAAAAAATTATTATATGTTGAATTAGTCGAAAGAAAATGAGATTATCAGCATATTAGTCGCTAATTTTTAATTCGTGACATAATAAATTCGAATTGAACGGAAAGCAAATTTCATGCTTTACACATACTTACGCTTAAAATTTTAAGAGGCGAGATCAAACCTTGGATCAAGGCATCCGTAATATTAACGGCACAATACATAAGTTAGCTTTTTTGAGATTTTTTACTTTCATTAGAGATCTCAATAACTGGTTTAAAAAAAACACGCCTGCCAAATGCATTCATTTCTGGTTACCAGAAACTCAACGTCACCATGTGACAGCTGTAAATAGATTTGCGTTTTCTGCAAGATTGAATGTAGAGTGGTGGAAATGATTCTTCCTTTGAAACTTTTTTAGGCGTGGCACCATTGCGTGCGGCAAGGGCGAGCCTGTTAAAAAAGGAAAGCGTGAAAGAGCGTCTGCATTGTTATGTTTGTCATACGTTTGTAAATATCTACCTCGATTGTGAAATTTCACGCCACGACATAAGCACGCACCTAAATGCTAACGATCGTCGTACGGTTTGAAATAGCTAACAATGTGGAACCCAGTGGTGTTTTATTTGTAATAGCCCTAAAAAGATTTCCAGTGGTAGTTGTATAAATGCTTAGTTCACCCTTTTAAAACGTCATTTCTTTATGGAACTGAAGAGCGAATTGCGGTGAGATTCATAAATGAATAAAAGAAAACAAATCCTTGTTCACTAGTGCCAAAGAAAGTAAATATAGAAACCGCGAAATAAACAATTCTAAATTCATTTTTTACTTTCTCCATATACGTAGTATAGAGGAAAGTGTTGTATTCATGAAAAAAATCGACTTCGACATTTCAACGGAAATATACGTTTTGAGGTCCCCTGAATACGTCTTGACCAATTTATCGATGATGTCTGTAAAATTAAATTTTCTACAACTTTTATTCCAATCTATTTTTACATGTATCAAATATTAAAGCAAATATTTCAAAATAACAGATAAGTGACAAGAGTAAACACCCACTTCCGGAGGACCGATTTTTAACAAAAACTAATCAGTTCTTGTTATAAAAATGTTAAATATAAAATTTCGCGTTGACGTGATTAATGGTTTAGTACCCACAAAAAGCTATGACACACACACAGACATCATCGACAAAATGGTCTAAACGTGTTCAGGGGACCTCAAAACGTGTATTTCCGTTGAAATCTCGAAGTCGATTGTTTTCATAAATACAATACTTTCCTCCTATACTACGTAAATGGAAAAAGTAAAAATTCCAAATAGGTTACAAATAATAAATATTTTAAGAAACTGCGAGAAATCTTAGACTCTACAAAGAACAGAAATTAACTAAAACCGTAGCCTTCTGATATTGGATAGAGCCATAGAGCCACAAAGCTCCAACAATTAAGAAAAGAAAAAGGAGCGTTACTAAGACGTAACTAAGCGTCAATTGTTAACAACAGTCGTCGGTAGGTGGCGTGGAGGTGGCAAGCTAAAAATATAAGATATCTCTTAAACAATGCATTATATGGAAAATGTTTCAATCAAAGGTTGTAGAAAATTAAATTTCCTACAACTTTTATTCCAATAAATTTTTACATTTATCAAATATTAAAGAAAATATTTCAAAATAACGGATAAGTGATAAGAGTAAACACCCACTTACGGTTGACCGATTTTTACCAAAACTAATCAGTTCTTGCGACTTTTATAAAAATGTTAAATATAAAATTTCACGTTGACCTGATTAATAGTTTTTTAGTTAGAGCACCCACAAAAGAGCTACCACATACACACACAGACCATCGAGAAAATGGTCAAAAAGTGTTCCGGGGACCTCAAACCTATATTTCCGTTGAAATCTCGACGTTGATTTTTTTAATGAAAACAATACTTTCCCCTATACTACGTATGGAGAAATGAAGACAGCCCCCTTGACGCTCTCCGATTTCACCAAAATAAGGCCTTCCATTTTTCAAAAACATTTCTTCTGCAGTGTTAGAGATGGCATAAAAGGTCACACCCAGCTAAAATTTTAAGTTCCTATCTACATATAACCATTTGCTCAGAATCTTAATTTGGACATTCCCCCCGACGCCCTCCGAATTCCCAAAAAAATTTATTTGGTAGCGTAATAAATGTCATCACAGATCGCATTCACCCTGCAAATTTCATTTTTATTTTTCTTGCCGTTTACTTTCTATTTTAATTTAAGGCTGGCACAGACTGACAGAATGAAAACATAAGCTCGTTTATGAAATAAAACTTGATAAAATGAGAACGCTGGCACGTGAATGTGCGTTTCTAAACGAAATACATTCTGCAACGTTCGATTCGCGATCGTTCTAAAGCGATAATCTCTTCCAGACGACACAATTCCATTTGTGAATTTCTAATGAATCGAGATTATAACCAATTGCAAGTGGAGAAAATAGATTTTTAAACATTTCGTTTTTTCACAAGCATATTAATTGTTTCTTCGCATAAACCTATCCTGAATAGTTCAGCAAAATGCTAGAATTGTTTTAATTAAGTACAAGTTGCTCCAAAGTCAGATTCAGAAACACGGCATTTACCCCAAAAATAAACCGTATTAAAAAGGTTAACTTAAAATTCGTTTTCTTATGTATCACTGGCTTTATATTATAAGGCATTGATATGAACCTGAACGGATGTATGAGCATAATATTTAAATTACTACCTTATGTCATTTATTTAAAACGAGCTTACGATGGTAAGACGTCTACTTTTCACAACAATTCCAGTTTTCTCTAGCTTTCTCCTCACTTTACCTTTTTCAGTTGATTTGTATTACTCCAATTTCATTAAACGCTCTACCCTTAGCGGTTCCAGTAGCGCTTTTGCATATTTGATTGCCAACGTTTGCTTAGCAACCACTGGCAATCAATCAACAGAATTTAAGTGCTGCGACAAATGCTTAGCAACCAATATCAATAAAAAGCCAACGAGTCTGATGTATGCGTATGTACACAACATTTTTTTTTATTCTGTTAAGAAGGGATCCACAACCCCATCAGACGTTTTTCACCATTCCTGGAAGTTGTTAGTCCATACTTCTATGCAGCTGACAATTGACTGAAACCAAAATAATTAAATACTCGTGCCTAAAGCGAGTTCTGCACAATTCCTTCAATTGCCAAAAGCTGAAAAGGTTTCCTTTTACAACATTTTCGATCACGCACGATATAAGTAATTCATGTCCATACTTAGCGTCTTATATTCCACGAATAAAATAATTCACTCGATCCTGTTTTTATGCCATTCGAATGAGCCAAACATTTCGACTGATCCTTTTTTAAATTTCAATAACTCATTTAAGCAAATGACATTGCATTCAGGGAGGACATTTCTAAATTAACATGTTTATTTCGTAATATGCCGATCGATAAAAAGCCACGGTCTTCAAAATGACGCTCTATCGTCAGGAAAAGACGCCATCGCCGATTGGCGACATGGCGCATGACGTGAATTACTCGGCGATTCTTTCAATAACCGTACGAGCGTGTACAGCGGGAAGGTGTACGTATATTCGCAAGAAATGCCGCTTGCCTGGTCGAGTTCGATTACTTATCGTTATAAAGGTCGATCGCCTGCATTCTAGCCTCCGCATTAAATGACAAGATGATCCAAACGTAACTTATGATGCCTCCTGTCCATTTAATCGTTTATTTAATACTTATATTGAATTTGATAGCTTAAAAATCACCGCGGATATGTTTCTCTTTGCGTTCCCAAACTTCATAATTTAGTGTTATTAAATATTACAAATAAATTCGAACGGATATATTAAATTGATCACGCGTATTTATTTGTGCGGCAAAACTTCTTCGATCGAACGTGATTCACATGCAACTTACGACGACGACAATTTACCGAATTTTGACCTTGATTTATTGACAAAGTCGAGCGGGTTTGCCGATATGTAAATCTACCTCCGAATCCATCACTTTAGTTGGACCCATCTAATACAAAATAATCGATGATCAATGTGACCGATTTGGGAAGTGCTAAATGATGACGATTATAATTACGGCGTATTTAATGCGAGGAAAAATTAACTGGGTATACGCCAATTTTTATCGTTTTTATTACTAAAAAATCTGACGTGTCCACCACATGACTTTCTCCATATCTGTAATAATTCCAAAAATTCCAAATAGGTTACATAATAAAAAATATTTTAAGAAACTGAGAGAAAATTTTAGGCTTTACAAAAAACAGAAATTAACTCAAACCATAGCCTTCTGGTATTGGATATAGCCACAAAGCTCCAACAATTAAGAAAAGAAAAAGGAGCGTTACTAACAATAAGACGTAACTAAGCGTCAATTGTTAACAATAGTCGTCGGTAGGTGGCGTGGTGGTGGCAGCTAAAAATATAAGATATCTCTTAAACAATGCATTATATGGAAAAATGTTTCAAACAAAGGTTGTAGAAAATTAGATTTTCTACAACCTTTATTCCAATACATTTTTACATTTATTAAATATTTATGCAAATATTTCAAAATAACGGATAAGTGACAATAGTAAACACCCACTTACGGTTGACCGATTTTTACCAAAAACTAATCAGTTCTTCTGACTTTCATAAAAATGTTAAATATAAAATTTCGCGTTGACCTGATACAAAAATCTATCACACACACAAACACACACACAGACATCATCGATAAAATGGTCAAAACGTGTTCAGGGGACCTCAAAACCTGTATTTCCGTTGTAATCTCGAAGTCGATTTTTTCATGAATACAATACCCCTATACTACGTATATGGAAAAAGTAATTAAAGTAATTTATGCAAATATTTCAAAATAACGGATAGGTGACAATAGTAAACACCCACTTACGGTTGACCGATTTTTACCAAAAACTAATCAGTTCTTCTGACCTTAATAAAAATGTTAAATATAAACTTTCGCGTTGACCTGATTAATAGTTTTTGAATTAGAGCACCCACAAAAAGCTATCACATACACACATGCACACACACACAGACGTGTTCAGGGGACCTTAAAACGTGTATTTACGTTGAAATCTCGAAGTCGATTTTTTTCATGAATACAATACCCCTATACTACGTATATGGAAAAAGTAATACAACAGCTGTGTTCGGTTTGTCTGTAAGGAAAATATTTCTGGTTTCCTGTAACTTGCTCTCTATACGAGAGCTAGGCATGTTAGAACATTGGACGAGCTAGAATCAGCTGTTGGGGAGAAATCGATAAAAAGTGCATGCTCTACAAATGTAGGCAACCAGCAATTTACCGCATCTGCGATTCTTTACGCCGTTGGAAATATAGCAGTCGGTAAAAAAAAATCGCCTTACTTAATTTGGTCTGCAATTCTCCCCTCGCTTATTTTTCTGCTATGAGATTATTGCGCGATCTTGCAGCAATACATTCACGACTACGGGAAAAAACAACGGGAAAAGTTCAACGCCGCTACACACATCTACATTTTTAAATGTTCCCTACCTTCAAAATGCCAACAGACTGCGAATTTTAGCATCTCTTTAACCTTCACCATCATAAAATCCACAGAACCTTTTCCGATATTTCCTTCTTCTTCTTCTTCAACCAACTGAATAATAAAAAATTGAATGACCTTTTACTTTCTCTCCTCAACCTCGCGAGTTCCTTCTTGAAAAGCACAAATTCAAATTCAAATGCACTTTTATTGTCTTTCTTGGCTTCATATACATAAATATTACATTGTAATCATTAGTACATTTCAATTTAATTTTTACAATTTTGCTTTTTACCCGTAGGTATCTTGCAGATTTTCCAATTTTATGTTTCCAGTCTTCTTAAAGTTATCTTCATTATACTTTCTTTAGGGAAAAGTTTTTAAGTGAAAAAATCCTCTTTTCTTAGAATATTAACATAATAAATAGCAATTTTAACATAAAAATAAAATTTAAAAAATAAGATTTGAAAATAAACTTTAGATTATTTACATATTTACAATATTTCTTGTTAGTGGGGTGAGGCCCCTGATTTGTTATTTTGTTTTCTTTCTTCTTTTAGGTGCGTTCCTTTTCTTGCAGCCCGTTGTCTTCCTTTTCCTTGACCACGTCGCCTTCGACGTTCGTCCTCCGTTGATTCTCTGCTCCAGGCCTTCGCTGTTCGTACTCCGTTGGTATTCGCTGGTATGCTGCTGCGGCTGCCGTCTAGTTCCTCTCCTCTGGCAGATGTCTCAGGATTATTTTTTTTGGCCTTATGCTTGTTTTTTAGCATATTATGGAATCAAAACAAACAAAAGTAGAATACTCCTTTAGCCAAAACAACTAGAGGGCTGCAAACCCAATGCATTTCGCCCACAAGGTGGGCATCGTCAGGGGTAGAACCTGTTTCACCAGTGACTGGAAGCCAACTGCCAGGTTGAAACGGAAAGTATTAAGTATTATTAATTATTAAGTATTAAGTATTAATACTTTCCGTTTCAACCTGGCAGTTGGCTTCCAGTCACTGGTGAAACAGGTTCTACCCCTGATGATGCCCACCTTGTGGGCGAAATGCATTGGGTTTGCAGCCCTCTAGTTGTTTTGGCTAAAGGAGTATTCTACTTTTGTTTGTTTTGGCCAAAGTTATTGAGCTACTATCAATTATATTATGGAATGTTACCCGATGTTTGTAATTGAAGGGGAGGTCGGATACATCCGTGTGAAGGGTGGTTCTTAGCAGCTCGTTCCCCGTTCTGTTTTCTTGTATTTCATTGAAGAGTTTCTCGGTGGCTTCTTGGACATATGTTTCATGGTTTTTATGCCTGTAGCTTTTCTATTTTCGGCGTTTGTCTTTGTCGGGTCTTGTGTCACGTTTCGTAATTAATAGTTTTGCACCCTTTCTAATTTCCGATAGTTTGCCTTGAAGGTGTTGCTCCATATGGGTACATCATTTAGGTCTTATGATCGTCTTGTATATTGTGATTTTATTTTTTTGCGCTCAGCCTGCTCCTGAAATTCGTCAGTGGTCTTAATTGTCTTGCTACTGTTATGGCTCTTTGTCTTGCGTAGTCTGTGTGTTTTGTCCATGTCATATTTCTGTCTATGTGCACCCCTAAGTACTTTATGGATTTACTCCAGTCGATTTGTTTGCCTCGTCAGTTGATGTGTCTTTTGGTCATTTGTCCTATGGTTTTCAGTTTATTTGTCACTATTAGTGCTTCTGTTTTGTCTTTGTTGATTTTAAATTTTCATTTGTCGGCGTAATTGTCTATGGTTTCTAGTGCGTCTTCTAGTTTGTCTATTATCGGTCGTAGTTGAAATGATTTCGTATACAATGCCGTGTCGTCTGCGTAAATTGCAATTTCTACGTCTTTTGTGGCGGGGAGGTCGTTTATGTATAAGTTGAACAGCAGGGGCCCGACAATTGAGCCTTGTGGCACCCCTGCTTCTATTCGTCTTTTATCGGAAAAAGTTTGCCCTATTTTTGTTTGGAAAGTCCTGCCTGTTAAGTAGTCTTCTGTTAGTCGCGTCAGGTTGTTTGGGAATTTACACTTTATGAGTTTAAAAATGAGTCCTCCTTTTCCATACCCTGTCCAAAGCTTTTTCAACGTCTAGCAATACTATTCCGATGTTTTTGTTTTTGTTCCTGTTGCGGGTCTGGAAAAGCACCAATTTCTGTAGGCCTTTTGTGTAAAATCTCCACTTCTATCACTCGTTTTATCTCTCAGTTCTTCAGTGACCCCCTTTTGTCCAATTCCCTCTCCGCACATAACGATTTAGTATAGCCCTCTTCTTTTCATAGCCAGTTATTTTTTCATTGCTATGGATATTTTCTCGGTGTTTTTGTTTTCTGTTAATATTATTATGGTCAGTTTTATTTTTACTGACATTGCCACATTTTTCGTTGTCATGCGTTCTTTGCACGAAGTGAACGCATATAGGGGAGGTCGTTTCCGTCCGTCCGCATGTTAAAATTCGGCAACCGTAAGACGTATTTTGATGAAATTTGCCATTAGGGAGTTTTACTAAAAGCTGTCGACCGATTCCAATTTTGGTTAAAATCGGCCGATAATTACGACCACTTTACATGAAGACATACATGTAGTGCACAACGTAGCTGTTCCAACCCGGGAACCGCAGGACGTATTTTGATAAAATTTGTCAGACTCAAAGATGCATTTGGAAACTGTACTCTGACATGGAGTACGCCTTTCCATACTTATTATTTAATTTACGTATTTTGGCCTTTCTTCATTCAATGCATTTTTTTAATCGAATAAATAATTGGCCTCGAGCATTATGCTGACCTTTTACGACTAAATAAACCAACTATTCTTGAAAGGGTCGATCATCGTCTTATCGCAAGCGCTCATATCGATTTTATAAAACCTCTGCATCATAGCCTAACTTTGGCGACCGTTTCCTCGATATGAAACAGTAACGCCGTGAAACCTCGTTCACGATTTCATTGATAGGCGACAAAACGGCAACTTCTTTGGTGCTGTATCGACTGAAATGGAAACTAAAATGATTCCCGTGGCTCGAGAAAATTCGCGTATTTATAAACAGCAGAAGAAATACACCTGGCAAGGGGACCGAAATTTAAGAACGGACAATTTTTTCACGGCTATCGCCGCCCCTTTTTCCCCATAAACGTACCATTATAGAAACAGATAGGGAAATAGATAATTATTAGAAAGACATTAAGGACAAAAAAATGTCAATTAGCAGTATGCACAGCTGTAATTGTTAAGATCGTTCAGCACTGCATAGCTTATGACAAACATATGCACGCATACATATGTGTATGTATATATATATATATATATATATATATATATATATATATATATATATCTCATCCTCACACACCCACTATTCCTGCATCTACCCCTCCACTCACTCTTACGACACTTTTCCATCCTGGTATCCACGAAGCTCTCAAAACAATCCTTCATGCTGCCCACCCAATTCTTACCTCTTCCTCCCATCAGTCCCTCTTTATCAACCTTTTTGCCAATCCTCCGCTCCTCTCCTTCCGCCGGCCCCCAAATTTGGGAAATATCTTGTGGAGGAAGGAACTTCCCACTTCTACCAACCACGCTTCTTGCAATAGGTTCCCACCCCTGCGGAAAACCTCGCTGCCTCACTTGCCCTATCCACCTACCATCATCTTCTTTCTCGAGTCCCTCCACCAACATCACCTACCCCATCACCTCCAGAAGCAACTGCACCACCCGTAACGTCATTTACCTCCTTACCTGCACCCTTTGTCCCGAGTTTTACGTAGGCCTCACCAGCAATCCGTTAAACATCCGAATGAACGGTCACCGGAATAGCGTTTCTCTCAGACGCCCCCTCCCAGTTGCATTACATGCTAATACCCACAATATCCCCTTCAATAGTTGCTACAATGTTAGGATTATTCGCGCTTTACCCTATGACACTCCTGCCCCCCTTCTCCGACACTGGGAACTAGCACATATCCATCTTCTCGACTCTTTCTCTCCGCCTGGCCTCAACCTCCGCTAACCCTATTAGCCCCTTACAATGTCTCCTTGTTACTTTGTAACTATTCGCACTCTACCTCATCACACTCCCTCTTTATTGGCTATCCACCCCTCCTACTCGAACCTCCTCCAATCATCAACCTTCCCACATCACCCTGTCATTCCCCGCCCAGTGTGTCACTTTACGTTACTCTTTCGCTGAAGAAGGGCATAGGCCCGATAAGCTTGCGTGTGTTTTTGTGTTCGTGTGTTTTACGTGTCTCTTCGACGCCCCCAGCAGCCTGCCAGCTTGGTCCTCAACTTGGTGAGTGTCCGCTGGGCTTCCCTCAACACCTTGTTGCCACCCTCATCACTACCTTTTCTTTTCCTTTAGTTAATATATATATATATACACACACACACACACACAGGGTGTCCGGAAACTCCCGCATAATAAGCTAACCACGTGAATCCATGCATTAATACGAGTCGAAAACACATTATTTGTTTAAGTGTCAGACGCTTCGTTTCGTCAGAAATTGCACAAAAATGAAACGATCTGGCAACACCGCACGGTAATACTCGACAGATAGAGCTTTTCTACGCTCATGGTCTTCGTGTTCCAATAGCACCGTGATAACGCCTTTGTTTTGCGTGCAAAAGGTTCGCGGTTCGAATCTCTTATCAGGTTCTATTGTTTTTATTTTTTTATTGATTGGTTTCTGGTAATTTTTCTGTTTTTATTTGTATTTTATTTTTTATATTAAAATCTTTTGTGATTTCTGTCTTTATTGTTTTCTCTCATTCCTTTTCATTCAGGTACATTAAAATTCACGGTAAACGAATACAGTAATCTTAACAAATGAATAACAAGACAAAAAACACGCAAGCTTATCGGGCCTATGCCCTTCTTCAGCGAAAGAGTATCTGCAAGTGACACACTGGACGGGGAATGACAGGGTGATGTGGGAAGGTTGATGATTGGAGGAGGTGGGGAGTAGGAGGGGTGGATAGCCAATAAGCAGGGAGTGTGGTAAGGGAAAGTGCAAATAGCTACAATGTAACAAGGAGATATTGTAAGGGGCTAATAGGGTTAGATATATATATATTATATATATATATATATATATATATATATATATATATATATAACAACTTACGGAAAAGGAAAGGTAAAATGAATATATGGATGTCAACAAGGTGTTGGGATGAGGAAACCCAGTGAGCACTCACCAATCAGACGACTTCAGGTTGGCGAGGCCCCGGGGATGTCGAAGCGACACGTAAAATAACACAAAAACACAGAAACATCACAAACGTAAAGCTTTCGGAACTACTCCTTCTTCAGCTACAGAGAGAGAACTGATGGCGGTGTTATTTTACGTGTGTCGCTTCGACATCCCCGGGGCCTCGCCAACCTGAAGTCGTCTGATTGGTGAGTGCTCACTGGGTTTCCTCATCCCAACACCTTGTTGACATCCATATATATATATATATATATATATATATATATATATATATATATATATATACATACACACAAGTAGTTGGTGCTTGCATTCTGCAAGCATTTCATCTGACCCTGATAAACATTAATATTTCAGAGAGATATGGCATTATTAGAAATATTTTTTTAATTCAAAATATTTAACCTCTGCACCCAATTTCTATCTTTCCTTATTTAACAATATTTGATTAAAACAATGCCTTAAATTTGCAATTTTAAGAGTATTTCACTTTATCCTATGTAAGGTGATAATTCCACACATTTTTGTCAAATTTGAAGTTGTAGCACATCTAGAAGTGAAATAATATTTATTTAATTGTTTAAATTTCAAAAGTTTAATGCGGCCGCAATAACACTTTGTTGGAGCTTTTCAAATGTTTGTTAGTTTGAATGCACTGAGCTCTACTTAACTTTAAAATTTCAGCTTCCCAGCTTCCCCCAAAGTACCTAAACATTTATCTATTAATTTAAACTTGAAGAATTTTTTAACAGCCAAAGAAAATAAAATATCAAAATTTTTATAATTTTTATTTCGTTTTATCACAAAATCTACCGGTAAAAAAAATTTCAGCTTCGTAGCACATTCGTCAATTCATCACCTCAAAAATATGTTTAAACAATTGCGAATTTTTTTAACTTTTTCCTTCCTTCCTTCCTTTTTTTCTATGTATAATTTTCTACAAAATGATTTCAAAAACTTGAACCTACAGCATATAGTTTTCAAGATTTCAGCTCTGTAGCTCTTGTAGTTTGGGCTGGACATAGTATCCTCCTGTTATCTATGTTATATCCTCCTCTGTAAGAAAGGTCGATATATAATGATATATATATATATATATATATATATATATATATATATATATAATTGTATTTATTTTTCAGAAAGGTTCTCGGTCCGCCACACAATCACGTGATTTTCTTTTCGATTCAAACCTCGCAAGATTTATCATATTTTCGAACCTATCCAGATTCTCTTCCGATATCACGAGACGCGCGTGAAATCTCCGATTACGACCTAATCGTCAAACAGGCAGAGAAATAAAATAAGCACATTCCGCCCTCCCACTCGCACGGAAAAAAGGTTAGCCGAGGGTGAGCCTCGGGACGCCCTCTCTTTACCCATTCGCGTGACAACCGCACATAAAAAAGGGCGACGCAGGAAGGTGTTCGTCGTGTGTTGTGTGCTCGCGCGGGCGACTCTATAGGGCACCCCTCGCATGCAACGCCCCTTTTCGCCCTCCCGCACATTCAAGGAAAAAAGAGAGGAAGACGGAGTTATATACACGGCTTCGAGACAAAAAGGAGGCGTGGCTAGAGGAAGGGCCGACGGGGGAGACCAGGAAGTCACGCCAAGTGTCAGGTGGAAATTCACCGAGAGGTGGAGGCTTCCTGAAAGTGCGGGCCGTGGCAGGGAACATTCAGCATCGACGCGCACAGCCGAGTTGAGGGAAATTTCACCACACTAGTTGGATGAAAATATGTACTTTTAGATCAATTAACGGACTTGAAACGAGAGGAAAAAATGCACGCATCGTGCGTACATACATGCGAGGCAGAGGCGCTCTTCACGATTTATGCAAGCAGGCCAAAAAAGATAAATATTAATGGCTTAGTATAATGTCTAACAGCTGAAGAATGATATGCCAGTAGTGGTGCCAAGAAAATATCGAATTATTGATTCGCCGATTTATTAGATATTGTTTACTTCAGTTGCCACGAAGATTGTTTTCGTTGCAACGAATAAAAAATACGCGAAATTTTTCTAACTGTAAGTTCAAAGTGAATTACGACTTTCTCGTTTGATTTTATTGGAATCGGCTGCTTCTTCGATAAAAATGAACCGAACAAAACATATTTTGACTAGTTCTACAAATTTTATATGAAGATTTTTCATATAAGTAATTTTTTACGAGATATCACTGAAAAGTTCATTTTTTGTCACCGGTAATGTGGCACTCCTGATTAGTCCTTGTGAAGCGTTTATCATGTTCTTATTTTCTTTGCCGTAAAGTACTAATTACCAAATGTCACGAACATTCGCCTATTAGTTTCGGAGGACGGACGGACGGACGTATGAGATGTGTCCATAAGGCGTACCGATACTATCGCTTCTCTAGTAAAAAGAACACCTAAAAATGAACGCCTTATGGTCAGGTCGTGTCCGTCTGTCTGTCCATATGTTCCCTCTTGGAAATCATCGAGTAGTTTCATGAAGAACAAGAAAAATGGTCCAAATAACAAAAGGAGGTAGGGAAACCACCTTGCTATGAGCAAAAAAATGAACTTTCCGTCATATCTCATAAAATAATAGTCATATCTCGTGGAAAATATTAGTCTTACCAAAAAAGGCTTCAAAGAAAAGCAGTAGAAATAATTATTTAACACTATTACATAATTCTTAAAGGACGCCCGTCTTGCGTGTATGCAATCTTTCCTCTCTTACCTGCCAACGCCATATATTTTTCGCAGATATAATTTTTACTAATGTATAGTATATCTCATATCCTTATTATACCTCCTTAGAAAAGTTTTGGAAAGCTTTTTCATTAAAAAACGCTATTCTAGGTCAATTTCAATGGATGGTTATATGACGTTTCAGTAGGTTGGGCGTTATTTCGCAAGTGCAGCCCTATAGTGAAACGATTTTAAGTCGACACAAGCGTGTTTTTTTCGAATCTTTGGACGTTTTTTGAACGCTTTGTTCTTCTAAAGGCCTCTGTTGCTTTTGAACCAAACATCTTCTGAAATTACAAGATTTGGCGGATAAAATTACGCCATCTAAATTTTCTCGAACATGGCTAATTGTATGAAAAATATTCGTATAAAATAAACGGTCATAGAGTAGAGAGAGGGGGAGTGGGTTAGGGAGGAGGCGAGAGGGGTGGGGAGGAGGCGAGAGGGGTGGGGAGGAGGCGAGAGGGGTGGGGAGGAGGCGAGGGGGGTGGGGAGGGGATGGGGAGGAGGCGAGGGGGGTGGGGAGGAGGCGAGGGGAGGGAGGGGGAGGAGGAGAGGAGGGGGAGGAGGAGAGGAGGGGGAGGAGGAGAGGAGGGGGGAGGAGGGGGGAGGGGAGGGTAGGGAGGAGGGGAGGGTAGGGAGGAGGGGAGGGTAGGGAGGAGGGGAGGGTAGGGAGGAGGGGAGGGGTAGAGGAGAGATAAAAAGGGTACAGAGGAGGTTAGAGGGGTACAGAGGAGGTGAGAGGTAGAGAGAGGAAGACAGAGGAGGAGTAGGGAGGGTCTTCCGCGCCCGCGGCCTCTGGGGGGCTGAGACCGAGTGGGCTGGCGAGAGCGGGAGCTCTGGGGCTGTTGTTGATTAACTACAACTTGGGGGGCGCGAAGTCGCAAGAATGCTCGCGGGGATGTGAAGAATGTCGTCCTCTGCGGGGGCGTTAAGCCGGACTGCGACTTCCCAACCGTGGCGGGCAACTACTCCCAAGGACTCGAAGGCGCTGATAAAGTTAGGCCTTTGCGGGAACAGGGAGTTGTCCCCAGGTGGACGCCAGGTTCAAGAGCATGGTGGCCTCGTTTAAGTCGCGAGCTCGGAAGCGGTTGACCCCAAGGGCTGAGTTTACTATAACTGCCAGCTGTAGCACCTCACTATCGGGAGGGAGGTCCTGCACTGGGGGTTCGGAGCAGCGAAGGCTTGCCCAGGAGGGGGGAGGGTGCGTCGCAGAACCGGCCGAGGTGTAGTGTAGTGTAGTGCATGGAGCGCGTCTCCATAAAGACAGCCATCTGCTGCGAGAGGGATTCAATTCTCTCCAGGGCCGCCTGAAACCGTGGATCTTCCGAGAAGAGGGGCGGCGACTACGGCCGGCCGGATGGTAAACGCGAGGGTGAAGACGCTGTCATTGTAGGTTGAGGTTCGGGTTAGAAACCGGAGTTGTAGGGTGCAAACGTGTGCGAACCATCAGACGCAGACAGATGATGATGGGCGCAGGAGGGAGGAAAGTAGGAGGGAGGTGGGTAGGAGGGAGGTGGGTAGGAGGGAGGTGGGTAGGAGGGAGGTGGGTAGGAGGGAGGTGGGTAGGAGGGAGGTGGGTAGGAGGGAGGTGGGTAGGAGGGAGGTGGGTAGGAGGGAGGTGGGTAGGAGGGAGGTGGGTAGGAGGGAGGTGGGTAGGAGGGAGGTGGGTAGGAGGGAGGTGGGTAGGAGGGAGGTAGGTAGGAGGGAGGTTGGTAGGGAGGCGGGTAGGAGGGAGGTTGGTAGGGAGGCGGGTAGGGAGGAGTGGGGTAGGGAGGAGGGGAGGGAGAAGGGGAGGCGTAGAGAGGAGGTGAGAGGGGTAGAGAGGAGGTGAGAGGGGTAGAGAGGAGGTGAGAGGGGTAGAGAGGAGGTGAGAGGGGTAGAGAGGAGGTGAGAGGGGTAGAGAGGAGGTGAGAGGGGTAGAGAGGAGGTGAGAGGGGTAGAGAGGTGAGAGGGGTAGAGAGGGGTAGAGAGGAGGTGAGAGGGTGTAGAGAGAGGAGGTGAGAGGTGGTAGGGAGGAGGTGAGAGGTGTAGGAGAGGAGGTGAGAGGGGGTAGGAGAGGAGAGGTGTAGGGAGGAGGAGGTGAGAGGGGTAGAGAGGAGGTGAGAGGGGTAGAGAGGAGGTGAGAGGGTAGAGAGAGGTACAGAGGAGGTGAGAGGTGAGGTAGAGAGAGGGAGACGGCGGAGGAGGAGGAGGAAAGGGAGAAAACGTGTGATGATTTGTCGCATGGATCGGTGTTAACCTTTCACTGGGTCGAGGTACAAGTTCGAAAAACATTGCTCAGTGCATCAACTCTTATTTCTTCGAGGGGGGTATACGATATACTGAACCTTTCAACTGTGTTAGCTCTTCATACTAACGAGTGTCACGTTTTGAATAAAGCTCTTCTTTAATAAAAATACTGTTATATTGTCTACTATCTATCACACATGTTCGATCCTTTGCCCCTCCTACTTCCTGGTCGTTTTCCGCTCACGCCTATCTAACGACCGCGTAGACGTTTCGCAATTGCAACCACAATTGCTCGTTGTTCCCAGGGAATGGAGGCCGAGATTTTGAATACAATGCTGTCGGGCAGTAGGGATTGAAAAAACTCATTTCTTCGTCACATTGTAAAGGTTGTCGTAAACCTGGCGCTTGATATTCGATATACAATAGAGGTGGCCATACCGCGGCTCGTGAACCACATGCGGCTCTTTTAAATTTCCTTTCAGAGGCGTGTCGTTTTTCACTTCAGAACTCAATGACGTAGTGTGACTTGAGACGTGTTGGGAATGCTTAAGTAATATGCATAATACTTGAATTGCTTCGGATATAGGTTATGTTTCACTGCTCGTAAATTTATGAGCAGAGAATGTGTCATATGCATCTCTTGAACTTTTGAAGATTATCGTATGCGGCTCCGAGGTTAAGTAGGTTTCGTTACCACTGATACATAAACTAGGCGAAGCGACCATGACCTTGGGAAAATAACGTAGTAAAAAAATCGCAAACAAATTTGATTAATTACGCGCCATACCCGTGTTCCGGGTGACGATGACGAAGTAACACGCTAAATTCCCGCATCACGGTGGTAAGAAAATTTTGAAGCATTAAGAAGCAGCGTGCTTGGGATCTCTGAATTACGTCATAACTTCTAACGAGCAGACGGTCGTCTCGGCAAGTATCAACAATAAAATTAGGCGCAAAAACTCCAAACTGCAATACAACTTATACCTTATTTTTTATCACCAGATGATAGAAGAGGTTATATCATTATATCCTCGAGTCTTTCTCAGTCAACCTATTCCATCATAAACACTATAAGAAAAAATCTGATGTGGCCACCACATGACTTTCTCCATATCTGTAATAATTGTAAAAATTCCAAATAGGTTACATAATATTCAAAGATGGCTCAAAAAACTTTTTGGCGTAAACTGAATGAAAGTTAAAAACTCCAGCCAAAAAACAAGTAGTAATAGCTATTACTACTTGTTTTTTGGCTGGAGTTTTTAACTTTCATTCAGGTTACATAATAATAAATATTTTAAGAAACTGCGAGAAAATATTAGACTTTACAAAAAACAGAAATTAACTCAAACCATAGCCTTCTGGTATTGGATATAGCCACAAAGCTCCAACAATTAAGAAAAGAAAAAGGAGCGTTACTAACAATAAGACGTAACTAAGCGTCAATTGTTAACAATAGTCGGTAGGTGGCGTGGTGGTGGCAGCTAAAAATATAAGATATCTCTTAAACAATGCATTATATGGAAAAATGTTTCAAACGAAGGTTGTAGAAATCTAATTTTCTACAACCTTTATTCCAGTACATTTTTACATTTATCAAATATTTAATCAAATATTTCAAAATAACGGATAAGTGACAACAGTAAACACCCACTTCCGTTCGACCGATTTTTACCAAAACCTAATCAGTTCTTCTGACCTTTATAAAAATGTTAAATATAAACTTTCGCGTTGACCTGATTAATAGTTTTTGAATTAGAGCACCCACAAAAAGCTATCACATACACACATGCACACACACACACAGACATCATCGAGAAAATGGTCAAAACGTGTTCAGGGGACCTTAAAACGTGTATTTACGTTGAAATCTCGAAGTCGATTTTTTTCATGAATACAATACCCCTATACTACGTACATGGAGAAAGTAAAAACAAGTATGGTACCTACCTACCGAGCGAAAAAATGTCAACTCCGCGTACGCAATATTTCATCCGCGATCCGAACTTACGCAAGCACGTCCAGAATGCGTGACGTCCGAGAAGAAACGAAAGCGCGATAATAATTATAATTAAATAAAAGAAGAAAACCCTGATTGGAGCACAGTGGACGGGAAACGAGAGAGAATTATAGGAGGAGAGGAGGGTGCGAGGGAGAGGATACGAATGGACAGGAGACGAGTTGGCGTCCGGGATAAATTAGGACGAAACTGTAAACGCTGCAGAGGCACGTGGCGGGTGAGAAAAGGAGGGGGGATAAGAGCGAGCGGAATGATGCATCAGGAACTAAAGGGGAAATGAAACTGGATTACAGAGGGATGCGCAAAAACGGAAAGGTCTCGGAGAGGGGAAGAGACCTGGAATAAAGTCGAAGAGAACAAATAAATCGCCATAAAGTCTAGGCAAGGACTATTGTAGGCTGGTTTCCCAAAGTTTACCTCCCGAATCTAATGATTACTTATAACGACAGGAAATGTTTCAGTGTGTGTTAGTCATTCCAAGGAATTCTCATACCATAAATACCATTTGTAATTCATAGTTTATCAATGACAGAGAAAAATTGGAAAACAAATTAATAGAATATTATCGGGTTTAAAATACTAAAATCAATGTCAAAATCCCTTTCTGACATTATATTTTGAATGTATTTTTTAAATAAACGAATTTAATAAATGTCCATTGCTGAAGTGTAGTCGAGCGGAAAAGAAAATAATCCATTTGTTCACACGTCTATGCTCAAGCCGAGTTCGGTAATACTCCCCATGGCAACAATCCGATAAAATGAGACAAAATGGTAAAACCCTGTGTTTTAGTAAAAATTCAAGAAAATACGATCAATTATCAAAATTATGTAATTGGAATCTAAATTCTTTTTTCCCTTAGAACAGTGCAAACCTCGCTCCGATATCACAATTTTAAGATATTTTAAAGTATTAAAGAAAACGTCTCTGCACGATGGATTTGGGACTTCCTATGTAAAATAAATAGGGAAAAAGCGTCCCTGGAATCGAAACCGAGGCTTCAATCTTCGCCAAATAAAATATAGCCTGGAGGTGGGACCTGGCAGCACTAGCATCGTCAAGTTTCATGAAAATCGGTCCATTGATGCAAAAGTTGTTAGTGGGGGGCACATACACAGACACGACCATTTCATAAGGCTAGATTTCTTTTGGAAACCTGCCTAAAAAAGGGATTACCGTATATATCCGTGTATAGGACGCATGGATATTTCTGGCCTCTGGCCTAATCTTCGTTTATTTACGGAATCTAAAAATATACGACCTCTCGACTATCATCGTGACACAAAAGGAGAATATACTCGACAATTTTTTTTTCTTGCTTCCTTTCCCTCCATCTAATACTCGTACGGTTCGCGGTTTAGGGAGATCTATTCAGCGTCGCCTCTCCGGGGTGTATTTTCACGGCAGGATGCCCATTCCTCAATAGAAGCTGGAGAGTACATGCATATGGTGGGGGGGGGGATGGGGGTGCATGGGAGGGGGGGAAAGGGAATGGCGATGCGGGGAATCCCCGTGTAGGCATTAGTCTGATCTCGCGAAATGCACCCAAGGGGACGAGGAGGCTTAATTCCTCATCCGAAACGTAAGGAGCATTGCATTCGACGAACTTTATGGTGGACTGCAGCAAGGGAGAACTGTTTATTCTTACAGCAGTTTCTTCCACTTCAAGATAAGGAGCGGCCGATACATTGCAATATAGATAAGATAATAACAGTTACGTGGAGTGGTAATACCTCACCGCCATTTTGGACGCGCGTTTACCGAAGAAGGATATCCAACGGAATGAAGTGAGCTACAATAATTTCGCGAGAAATTCGATTCTTTATCTTCAGCTAAATTCAAGAGCTCAAAGTTATTTTATAAATTAAACTTGTCGCTTGAGAAAATAAAGGGCCAATTCCTTCCAAATTCATGATTACCGACAAGTTTAATTTTGCAATTGTGGCACCTCTACTGAGTGGATTCGGTCCCAATATGTCATTTTGGTCATTAATTTATTTTAATATTCTGTGTACCAAATTTGGTTGAAATCGGTTAAGCCAATTCTTCCCTGACATATGCGTACGGACGGACGAACATCACGAAGATAATTATGCTTTTCAGCAATGACGAAAGCGCCAAATGTTCCCGCAAAAAAAATCAAAAATTTTATTTTCCCATGAATAAGCACTAATTTAATACTCGGATGTATAAGTTCTTTCATAAAAATGTTACCATTATTTGTTAGGACGCAGAAAAATGATATTTTACATTGATGTATTTAGTAGATGGTAGCTCATGAACACTTTGGCTCCAAGTTGAACAGTGGTGGAAAATTGATGTGTTTAATAAAATGTTGCCACAGGCGCCATATCTCCCAGCTACATCTATGAATGAAGTAAGTTATCAAAATCCGGAATAGAAGTTTAAATTGCGATTCGAAATCTCTCTTAAATCTACATAAAAAGTGGGAAAATGAGGAAAGAATTCATTTTTTAATTTTTTCGGGTATAAATATTTAATATAAAATCATTCGTTCATAAAAGGTCAAGTTTATTGAAATCACGAATTGTGTCTCATTAAAATCTGATACTTTCTCATCTAAATTTTAAACAGTTTCGATATCCTATAAAAATCCTATATATATCCTATAAAAATATTCGACGGCTCAAATCTTAAGAAGCATCTAAAATAAAAATTGCCACTTGGGAAAACTGTAACCTTTCAACACACGCCAGTAAAAATTAATGAGGCAAAGAATTTTAGTTACTGAGATTATTTGTGGCGATTTATATCTCAGAAAAACCTCGGCCGATCGGAGTGGTTCCCGTGCTGTTTATCATCGTAATTTTCATTATGGCGAAACAAATGTTCCCTCACGTACTTCGAATAATTTGTGAAAAGATTAAAAGTGCTTCTATCGATAGCGTCGATTCCCCTAAAAGCTTATGATAAAATTAAATAACTAAATGACAAATATCGTCATAAATTGCACTTTATTAAAAACAATCTTATCGAACAATCGCATCAAATGACCGAACAAATTATTCAGGATTGATATAAGTGAACTTTATCACCCTCATTTCCTCTTTTGGGTCCTTTCCAAAAAGATAATTTTTCGCATAGCGAAATGACTTTTATTGTACCGTACGACGGCGCAAATCGTCAAGATCGACTTGATGTTGGTGTTAATAGCGGATAGCAGCGCGCTTGGAAGGTGAGTGCAAGAAAGTCCTTTTATGATAATTATCTCGCGTTAGTTTACATCGATATTTAAAACAATGAAATTACAATTCGTCAAATAAAAGCGGACATATTTTATAACTATGTGTCCGTTAGAAAAAGTGGCAATCGCATTTACTTAACTTTATCAATATTTTATCGTAAATGATAACCCCAATGATGTCACGTACCATGTACACTAAAAAAAAAATTAAAAGAGGAAAAGATTCTAATTCTAAATGTATACATTTCAAAAAGTTTCACTTTCACGCCGTTAAATACACCACACGATTTTCTGCCTCCCTTCATTCACTATCATCTACTGATGATGAGAAATGATCCTTAAACGCAAGTGTTCAGTGTATTGCATTATGAATGCTCTGTGAGAATCCCCCTTATGATCTCACTCACAATAATACAATTTTATCGCATTTAAAATTCCATTGTTCAATTAAATGTACTTAACAATGTTTGTTTGTTTGTATTTATGGCTAATCAACCTAATGGATTATTATAGCTATAATTCTTTCAATACCGAACACAAGAGAGCAGGAAAATCTGGGCCGGAAATAGCTTATAGCGCAAATAGGGGACGGGACGATTCCAGGTTGAAAAATCCGACCTTCGCCGGATTCGAGGCTGGGACCGCTGCGTGAAAGGTGAACGCTCCAACCACTCCACCACCTTCATCCTTACTTAATAATGCTAAATGAGAACTCCCCGTGGGATCCATTGTTTCAATCGCGTACTCCTCGAACATGGAACAACTAATTAGTCGCTCTTCTCGTGGGGATGCGCTGAATGAAGTTGGTCGCGGGAAATTGATACGATGTCCAAATAGCATCACTGAACATCACTGTGCATATTAATGGTGGTCTCAATGAAACGAAGGCGTGATGCGTACGCCATTCTCCGCAAAACTTCGCTTTATCGGGCAATTGAATCCGATTTGTCATAACCACGGAAAATTTGTTGAGCTTACATCGACAAGTTGATCTTGGGTGCCTAACTAATAAAACTATATCATTTTCATCATTCTCCACTTTCTCGTGCAGGAAGGTCAAAAAAATACCAAATCCGAGATAAGTTCAAGAGTGAATCTTAAAAAAAAACGAAAAAGGCAGCCAAATTCCATTTTCCACTTAATTTTACTGGGTTTCGGTAAAAAAAATTATGAATAATTCATAATTTTTCTAAAAACATTCGTTTTCCTGCGTTCGTCTAATAATTCAATAAGTAAACTGGTACGAATAAGTCACCGCGAAATCAACCACGTCATTACAAGCAATGCCGCATCAAAATAATTTATAATTTAGTTTTGCCTCATTTTGCGCATTTCATTTAGTTGGCAGTTTCTGTTAAAAATTATTGTTTCCAAACTGAGACTGCCTGCGTTAAATTTTGTTTTAAGATAATTAAATTTTAAACACGAGACACTCCAATGAGGAATTAAGGATCAAAAATCACCGAAATAAAAAAATCATGTCAGTTCAAAATTACGACTTGACGATATAGACGGCACATGATAAATGAGTGCCTAGCCAACTAACCTACATCGTTACGCCAGACGCATTAGATTGGGAGAGTCTCTCACGACGCCACTGCCTCAGCGAAAGAGGCAAACAGAGACGGTCTCAGTCTCATTTATCACTCTCTCGTGCATTTCCCGCGTGGGCACTCCCTGCTTGCGGCGGGCGGCCTGCGGAGGTGGTTGCCGACACGTCATCCCACCACGTGCTAAGAACCGTCCAACATAACAGAAAAGTTCTATGGAGATAAGGGCCGTTGTCCTTGAAAGCATTTTACGTCCATATCCCAATGAAGTGGAGCCGATAGGCACACCTAAGTACTCAGAACCCGTAATTATCGCGTTTTGGTCACCTCCCACACCCAATACCAGAGGAAAACGGAGTAAGCGTTAACGTAAACGAAGGTGCGTCCTCCTCTAAGTGCCCCTCAACTCCACGACTCCACCGTACGCGAGAGGAGGGATTTGAGATTCGAATCTTTATATCCAGTTCCCTTACTCCTATGCGGAACTTTAAGGTTCACTGGAGGATTTACAGCTAGCCAGCTGCACCACCTTGCATCTAATTTCTCAAAGAGCGCGCCTATTGCCTTCGCCTTTGCAGGCTGACGCGAGTCCTTCGCAAGCATTTGGCACATTCAAAAGAAGACCGAAGAAGATTATAATGGCTTAATGTGCAAAAATTGAAGAGACACGAACTCATGCGCGGAATTTTAATTGCGTTTTGGACACACATTTGACAAAATACTAGCGTTCGCTCTGAAAATAGCGAATCCCACCATTCCAAGACTTTACTGCCTTCCCAAAATACATAAACCAGGAAACAAAATGAGAAATCGCCAAATGGCTCACTAAGGAATTAAAATGTATAGGCATTGAAGAAACATACGGCGTTAAAAACACCCAAAATTTCTTGGAACATATTAGAAACAAAAAAATACACAAAGATGAAATACTGGTGTCATTTGACGTAGAACAACTCTTCCCCAGTGTTCCCATTGACGTCGCGCTCGAAAACCTCCAGGACTGGCTACTAAGTAAACAAGTTGAGGAAAACAAAATTCTAGAAATTCTCACATTGACAAACTTATGCATGGAACAAAATTACTTCGTTTTTAACAATAAGTTCTATAAACAAATTAATGGAACATCAATGGGCAATCCTCTCTCACCACTTATAGCAAATATTTTTCTTTATTCTTTTGAGCAACGCTGTAAAAATACGTTTAACTATTTCCCCAACACATGGTGCAGGTACGTTGATGACATTTTTGCCATTTTTGACACAAAACTCTATAACATTAACACCTTCGTCCAAGAACTCAACTCATTTCACAACTCTATAAACTTCACCTTCGAAATCGAAGAAAATGTCTTTACCTTTTCTTGACATTTTGATCATTAATAATAATGGACGACTAGAATTTGACTTGTACAGGAAACCGACCCATACCAACAATTATATTAAGAAAGACTCCAATCACCATTACAAACAAAAGATCGCGGCTTTCAACCATATGGTACATAGACTATTGACGACACCGCTAAATAAAAAACGTTTCGACAAAGAAGTCAAATATATTAAAAACGCGGCCCTGGAAAACGGGTACACACACGAACTGATTGACAACATTATTAACAAGCAATCCAAAACATTAGACAAGAAGACAAGTACTACGCTTGCTCTAAGTGCCGATAGGAAGAAAAAATTTATGTCACTCCCCTTCCATCCAACCCTAAACAAAGGGCTAACAAAAATCTTTCATAACGCAAATTATACATTAACGTTTCACAATACAAATAATATTAAAAATTTATTAGGGAACCCTAAAGACAAAATACCCACATTAGAAAAATCCGGCATATATCAAGTGTTGTGCCCCACATGCGACATGTCTTACATTGGCCAAACGAAAAGAAATATTTCCATCAGATTCAAAGAACATTTAGCGCACTACAGACATGGACGCTTTGAAAAATCGGCCGTCGCGAAACACATTTTGGAATATAACCACCCATTAGACACAAATAGCCTCAAACTGCTTAAACAAGTCCCAAATACCAAACTCAACGCGACAGAAAGCTTACACATTCATAAATACAGACACCCTGATGAATAATGAGTTAGGGGTAATAAACAGCATTCTTTTTAAACTGACCTCTCCCCCTTTTTCTCCCATCACCTAGGTCATCTAGGTCCCCCCCATTTTCTTCCCCCCCTCTCCCCCCCCCTGCCCACCAACCAGGTATAAATACACAGACACAGCCCTGGACATCCACTTGAGAGCGTGCCACTGGTCTTGGTTTCAGTCGCCCTCTCTCAAGTCCCCCTTCCCCTTTTTAACCCCTGATGATGGTTACTTTGTAGCCGAAATACGTATTGGGTTTTTATCCGGGTTCATCTTTTTATCAGGCCTTTTAACCGGGTTTTATCAGTTTGACTGGCTTTGGAGAATTTCCTTCGCTTATATTTGATAAAATTCCTAATCAATAACCATTTCATATTATTTAATATCACTTTGTTACTCCTTGATTATTTCCCACGCTGCCTCTTCCATATACGTAAAGTAGAATAAAAATAACAAGAGGACCGCGCTTGTGAGACTGGGGCAATGTATCGTATGTACATAATTAAGACCATAGATTCGCATTCTTCTGCGGTATTTCGCCGTAATTTTCTCCAGGCTCGCTTAGCTTCTTGAAAAGCGGTTGGATGATACTAAAAAAATATTTGAAGATTCACAGGATGATAGGATAAATAGGAAATCAGCTGGTGGCGTGCGAGAAGGGAGACTAAAGTGGTGTTAACTGCCGGAGGGGGAGCGTTCGAGGATTACGCAATAAATGGTTTGGGTAGGATCTTGAGGGCACAGAGAAAGAGTTAGAGAGCCAAGGGCAGCGACGGGGGAGTTAAATGTTTTGTTTGAGGAATGAAGAATGAAATAAAAAAAGGAAATAATGGATATATCACACGAAAGATTACAACTGCAATAATGTACGTTAAGAGCGGAGAGGCACTTTTTAATTAGTTTTCAGACTTCGTTGGAAATATCCACGTTTCTCGTTAAATTCAAACTACGATCGACATTCCATACTAATTGGAACCTCCTGTGCTTGGGCGCGTGCATAAAAAACATGACTCGTCACAAAATAAAACGGAGAATTCATGAAATGATACATTTATTGCATCCATATTAATTATTCCGGGATTTGATTGGCTGCAATAGCTAATTCCAGATAGTTGATTTCCTTACTTTCACCGATGCTATTTTGTCCCAATTAACTAGGTTCTTTTTCTAAGCTCATCACCATGTATGATTCCTTCGCCACATACCGTCCGGTAGGCTATTCATATTCCTTCCGTTTAACTCGTTAGAGACCGAGAATACTTCGGCGGGCGGAATTGGAGTTTTAAATCAAAAGTTACCACGTGATTCTGGGATATTATATCAGTGAAATCAAGTTCAAATAAGGTTTTCAGGGTTGACAATTCAATATTAACTAATTTAACATCATGATTTCAATTTAAAAAAATATGAATCTGTGAATAAAATTTTAAGGATCTCTTTTCCACCATCGCTTCGCGGCTCGCAAAAGAAAGACCAGGGCCGTACGTGACCCGTGGGTCGTATCTTCCCCACCCTAAACTTAAATGAATCAATATCCGTCAGAGAAAATTTAACGAAAGTTTAAAACAACCTTGCGGAGCAATCAATTCATTAAAAGAAGAAAAAATGACTTTTTTGTATCGTAAAACACATCGAAACCTTTATTGCGATAAAATACTCAACTTAAAACAAATCAAACAACGTTACATGCATGCAGGGGCGTATCCAGATATCATCGTAAGGGGGAGTATGAGGACTAGGTTTTTGAGCAATTATTTTTTCTGAAGATAGACCTAGGAAGACTTACACGACATAAATAATGTTTGACTGAGTTTTCTTTATTTGAATGTCAGGAAAGCGTGTGAATAATAATTCTTACGTGTTTATCAGAGCACAATGAAAATAGATACTATATAATTTTCAAAGATTTGGCAATAAACACGTTGAATACTATGACCATACAGTTATAGGAAATGGTATCAAAAAGCTTATATTTTTGTATTAAGTAAACCCAATTTTTATTATGTAATTTGGGTATTATGCATTGAGTTGTGATGGGGACCCGCTACCACCGGGACCTGCTCCCAATTGTAGCGTTTATGTGAATAATAATAATAACTACAGCTGTCAACAATTAATAATTAAAACAAGAACCGAGCAACATCTTAAGCTGAAAAGCAAAATAAATGCGCAATTAGTACTTTTTGACCTCTCTCTGCGAAAACAAAAAATACAACTATATTGTTTAAGTTTAAAAATAAATAACGGTAATTGAATAATAAATAAAAATTACTAATAACCTGTTAAAAAACGATAAGCCATTTCGAATAAAGTTGAATTGTTTTGAATACACGATCTCTTTAAAAATGTTAACACTATACGAGCAGAGACGAAAGTGTTACAGTGGTTTCACATTCACTTAATCCCGTGTCCACAGTACAGGCGACGCGAGCGAGCAATACTATTTCGTCTTCAGATATAAAAAAATGTAATAATTTATTAGTGTTCCACGTAGGCAAGACTAGAGGCGTTCGGAAAGCAAGATGATTATGGAATTCCGTGGTGATGTTTCTTTTTAAATTTAGGCCGCCAACTGCGCAGAACGTGAGCGATTGAGAAAGAACGGCGTAATTTTTCGACATCCGAACACGTTCGTTTCAAATGCGGTGCGACACACTGAACAGAAATTCTGACTAACATAAAAAATGACCCAACAAGCCGCGCTTTCATTGTGCCCAAAACCCAAACGCAGAATACATTGTAATCAATGGTGAGTGACACAATGAGAAGAATTTAAACGCGCAGAAAAAACGATCACTTCACTGATGCAAAGAGGAATAGACGCTTAGTGTCTCACATTACTTTGTGGTAGAATAGAAACGCCGCGTTTTTTTAAGATCGCTCTCCGATATTCAAGTCATAACAAATCATTGTTTTCCCGATATTTTGTCTTTCAGTTAGCTCTTCGTAGACTAAGACCGAACAGGAATCGCAACTTGAGAGAATAGAGAGGAAGCGTCAAGCCTCCTGTTCTTTTTTTTTAATTTCGAATTTTTTTAAAGGGGGCATATGCCCCTTCTGCCCCCCCCCCCCTGAATACGCCACTGCATGCATGTAACCGTACAATCGTACTGTACAATCGTAGTTACTCCTCCGCTGACAAAGTACATACATTCCGTCCCTGTTTCAGCACCTTTTTGCTATAATTAAAGCTCTGATTGTAGGCTTCGTTATCGTTGTTGCGCTCGTAGCAAAATGTCCAAAATTGTTATTTATAAGGAAGTTAAAAATTAATAGATAAAAGATAACCTTAGCAAGTTCCTTCAATATCACCGCTTTCAAAATAAATATTGATCAAATAAATATCACGTGGCATGAATCAATTATTGCTTCAGCTATCCAGTGGCGTATTAGCGCCTAGGCCGACAAAACTCAGGCCTAGAGCGGCAAATTTGTCTGAAAGCCCGTTAATTGAAATTATTATCTAATATTAATTAATTAGTTACAATAAATATGTAATGTACAAGCATTTTGATATATAATAAAACTTATAAATGTTCAATTTTAATGATTTTTAGTTTCATATTTAGTTCATACGAATTCATAAATACTAAAATACGTTCATATGGGACGGCAATTATTTCAGATTCTAGAGGCGGCAGTATCCTTAACCCGCCAATGCAGCTATCGCGCCAGCAATGAATCACAATCCGCTTTCGGCCGCATGGACGTCGACACTAATGCGTGACGACGCGTACGCAAGAAACAACCCGATGTTCTCCTCAGCATAAAAAAACGAAGTTCACCGTGCCTCGAGTTTCCCATCGAATCTGCATATGATAGTCTCCGACTTGTACATTAGTTCTCACCTTTTCTTTGAAGGTGGAATTTTCTGCCTCATGGTCATTTCCCCCTTGCATGCATTCATCCGGTCTTTTGGCCGCTCACGAAAATCTCACATTCACACATTAAATTGCGCTAATCTTTATTAGGTTGGACAATCAATATTCGGCTATTCATGCATTTTGCGAAATCTTTCGGATTTTTTTCTAGAATGTGCAATGGCAGTGGTGACGTATGAGGCACAGGAATTATCGAAAAGCTTTTATTTAAACCTCACCGATTTGTTATCCATATCTCGTAGGTGTACGAAAGCGAAATTCAACAGTAAAAAGTAGAGGTAATTCTTTCACAAAATGCGGTTTAATTTTTTGTATCATCATAAGTAGATGAGTTGGTTTTCCATTTAAACTTAAATACTACAACGTCCTCGACAAGCATAGGAAAAAGTGGACTCGAGCGAGTTCTTCACGTATAGTCTTCGACGGCTTGTAACTGCTTGTAGCCTTGTACTAATCCTGGGCATGGATGTTTATTTGTTGAACAGGAAGAGCGTGCGCTTAACAGTTACAGGCATTTATTTTTGGTTTAAGAGTTTTTCTCCGTCATAAGCAGGGCTTTTTTCTTGACAGAGGGCAAAAAAAGCGTCATCGCCTCATGATTTTTCCCCTCGAGAGTATTTTTTCCGCCTCATTACCAACCTGACCACGGCCTCTGCATCGCAGTCTTTTGAGAACGTCCCATTTGAATATCCTTTCTATCTCTCCATAACCTTTTCCTCTCCCCTTCCAAGTGCGCCGTCACGCTTCTCGCACGCCCTTGACGTCGACTATAAGCCGCGTCGATTCTATTATCTTAACAAGACCCTCATGTTGCGCAAATTACGCGAGGTAGATATTATTCTCCAAGTTTTCTGCAGTCCGAGGCTTGGCCACAAAAGTACGAGCTAAACATCATGGACGTTGAACATGGGCAAGGAAATATAGTGAACCCTCGAATGAGACGGTTTGGTTCCACGAACACACCGTGTAATGCAAAAAAATCCTTTTTTGTTTAAACATTTTTTTTAAAGTTGCAATACCTTTTATTTCGACATTTCTCTTTGGTTCAAAGTTTCACATATCGATTTCATTGGTAATATTATTTATGTAAAAATTAAGCTCAAGCAAAAAAAAATCCATGAATTCGGGACAAAAATTAAAACCTTGGAATAAAAATTTAATCATGAAAAAAATGTTATGAAATTGATTTTTTTCGAATGTTACTCATTACAATAGCAAGGCTGAAGAAAAAATAAAATTTGGTTAGTTAGCCAATTAAATTTTGCGAAGTCATGACAAAGAAACCACGTTTCACTTTTCGTTACCATTAAATTGAAAAAATGCATTTAGCAGACTTCGCCTCATTCGCTTTCACTATCATTTGGTTATCACTATCAACCTCAGCTCAAGAATTTTTGTCCAGCTGAACCAGAATCATACATGTAAAAGCAAAGATTAGAAAATCCCTCCCTCAAAAACCTCAAGTCCTTCTGGATTGGTAAAATCTCGATGCGAAAAGTAAATTTCATTGGCGGAAAAGAAGACGAAAATACTCTTTATTTACAAGCGAGACAAAGGAATCCCTCCACTCAAGTGTTTTGATGATTCGGTCCTAACTTTCAAGTGTTGACTCAAGAAATGCAACGATAACCGCGAGAAAGGAAGGAAAATTCCAGCAGGTAACTCATAAACTCGTGATAGTTGGAGAGTTAACCTTTTGCACTCATATTTTTTCCCTCGTTTTGGTAGTCCACTCGGATTTAATTTTTAAATACCCCCGTGGTTTAAAACCTGAAATATAGCTGTAATATTTTTGCATTTTAACATATTTGTTTACAGTTTTTACAATTTAAAATTAATTAATGCATCCAGGCCTTTATATTAATCTCTATCAATTTTCATTGCATGATATTTTTAAAAAAACTATCAACCACATGTTGGTCCGAGTTTCGTTCACGTCTCACAAAAATAAATTCTCTTCTTCCTCCTGGCACGTTCCTACGCGAAAAAACTGCACAAGACGCGAGATATCCATTTACAGAATTTTTAATCCTAACAAAATTATTAAATTGATTTTTTTCATCAGATTTAAACGCATTGTCGAGTCAGATTGGCTTATGAAAAGGACCAAATGATGCCCGTTAATTTTACGGTGGATCTCTCAATACATGGTAAGGGAGCCAGGCCCTCAGACTTAATTTAATACTGGAAATAAGCAACCCTCTTCAAACCCTCCTACTGTAAAGGCCTAAGAGTAACTTCCCCGTGGGCGCTGATAACTGTGCCAGCATCTCTGAATCAACCTGCAAATATTATACTAAAAAATATTAAAACACCTCCGAGAGAAACCGCCTGATTCCAGCAAAAAATAAGACGTCATCAGTTATGGTAACCAATTTTGGATTCATTACGTACGTTTTGATAAGCAGGTCCGAAGAGTAATTGAATTATCACGAACAGCAAGTTAACTACGAAAAATTACATTTTCCTATTCTGCGGTGAATAAATCCGACGGTTTAGTCTTAAGCAACAGCCGAATGAAATTCGCATTCCGCAGGAAATTTTCGTAAAAAGAATATCATAGATTGACGTGTCATTGATTCCACAATTTCTTGAACATAAACAACCTTTAGAACTTATAAAAATCTTCGTTTCTCACCCGGAAGAAGCAGAAGCCCCTCTCATTTAAACGCTAACATCGCCTTCACGTGGGACCACCGTTATAAAGCAAACGAGGCTCATAGTTACCGAATGTGTGGCGGTTAAATTAAAACTAAAAATCGCGTTAATTTTATCCATTTACAGGGATATCACACTAGGTACTTGTTTTTGCATTTCGAATAGCTACAATGGCGTAGCCAGAAATTTGGTATGGGGGTGCACCATACTACTTTCTTAATAGTAAAAATATATAAATTAATACTCACAAAAATAATTTTTTGAATTTTAAAGAACTACTGATTAATATTGATACTACGGTCGTTTTAATTAACATTATTACTGCGTTGGTTAACGCACTGAAAATTTTATATTATCTGGAGCAGTTTGGCGGGTGCACATGAACCCTTGCACCCTCATGGCTACGCCACTGAATAGCTATATTAGACTTTCGTCACAATATAATAAACACTTTTGAGAATTGACGTTGGCTCTCCAACACTATCGTTAATCGAAAAAGGAAAGATGGTTAAACCTTTTCAACTCATTTAACTTCTTATTAATACTCAACTCGTCTATTTATACGTTTTTTCGGTTCGCTCACAAATGTGAATAAAATGCCGACTAAATTTTGGTATTGTTTATCGTCGATTTTGGCTATAATGCACGGTAACATTTTTGCGAATAGGCTTACTTTTTACGTTTCTTCCATCGCTAAATTTCAACATGTATTTATTTCTATACTTTGATAAAGGTCATAAACCTCGCATGGAAACCAAATTATAATCATTAAACATTTCTATTTAGTAATAAATTAATTTTATCCTTAGTAAGTCTCGTGATCCGTACGAAAAAACTATTTTTAGGAAGATAATTTTCGAATAAATAAAAATTAAAGTATGCTGCGTGGAGAAATGCCGCCAACGCTGCAGAAATCTAATGTTATATTGAATGCCTTAACGGCAAGTTCGCTCAAGTCTGTCGTCAATATCTCCTCCATTTGTCGCATGTAAATTATTGCACGGGTTAGATATTGTACTGACGACTTTTCGTATTCTTAGTGTATCGACCAATTAAATATACCTCTGTTCCTACCGTATTTCTCGCGTTCTCTAAAGATTTTAGCTGGTAACAAAGAAATATTAATATTCTCACAGAAATTCCTCGGTCAACTCTTCGTTCGACTTCGTCAACTGCATTACATTACAATTAGCATATTTAACTAAGGTTACTTTGAAACTGATTAAATTAACAACGTGAAAAATTATCTCCTCAAAGAAATTATGAATGTGAAGCCGCTGCAACGAGATGAAAATTCCATGGCGTATTAACAGCAAGAAATCCTGAAAAATATTTAGCATTAAATTTGGTTATCCAAGAGAAACAACGAGTAAAAATCTGGGCAACACACACTGCACACTTTCTCATATCCGTACGCTTCTACAAATAAATGAATTTACGACCTGCTGATTCTCTCCCGTCTACGCGCAATGGGTATCTAAGAGGCAGTGCAACCAATAGCTGGTCACACACGTGGGCAATTCCGATACGCTTCTACACCAAACAATGATGGCACGCGCGGCTACATTCTTCTACTTTGGAGTTTTCATGAAAATCGAGAAGAATAATCTAACATCCATTGTTTTGCCCTTTGGTTCATTTGAACAAGGCCACTATTCCGGGTAATACCCCACATCTACGTGAGATGTTAAAAAGCTCCGTATGTGGAACCGCACGCAGATGAGTGACAACATGTTACAGAGAGACGGAATTGCAAAAACAGCTTTTTCTGACTCGGGGACACGTGCATGAAAAACTCGGAATTTTTTCAAGACCGTTATACTTCGTACAAGAGAGAGTAAAAAACTTCCAAGTTCATTTAAAGATGCATATTTTTCTCCAGCATTGTTAATAATATCCCATCGGAATAAAATTAAGTCGCCAGGAAAGTTCACACGGTTGTGTCATGCCGCTTTTATGCCAATCACGTGAGGAGACCAAGAATTTCTACACGCTTTTCCACCCCCCTTCGTATTGTATCCATAAATGGACATTTTCTTCCGTCATCACGTGTCACTTTTCAATAGTCGAGAAGATTTTTTTTCGATTTCGTGGGGGGGGAACGATTTCCTGTAAAACCAAAGAGCAAACAAGACACCGAAAGACATCGGTTGGCATTTTCTAATGAAATTCACCCTGTCCGGACCTCCACCGCATGGGGTATAAATTTATTCATAGCGGGGTCTACCCAATCGATAAAGGAACGCACAACGGTTGTTTAACGCCATGGGATGATAAGAGAATCAAAAAAATTGTGACCCACCGCCGCTTCAACCGCAAAAATCGCGGATGATCGTGGCAACCGCTTTAAAAAGTATTTGAAGCTTAGCTTCTTCCCTTGTCGGCAGGTTTACCAGATCTCTCGAGAAAAATACCGTAAACAATTTGTTTCTCAATGACGGTAAGGATAACCCTCTCCCCCAAAACAAGAAATATATTAAACTAATACGCGAGTGTTTTTCTAATCTTTTAAATTTAATTTATGGAAATTTTAAGAAGTTACATAAGACGTGGTGAAATTAAAAAAAAAAGTAAACAGAGCAATTGTCATTGGCAAATTAATTTTTTGAATCGTACTGAAACTCCAAACTTTGAACAGGGCTATTAAGGCAGGAACCATCTTCCTTATATTCTTCTAACTCTTCATCTTTTAGTCGACAAACGTGAGTTTCACTCACAGCTTTAAAATATTTATTTAATCCGCCTTTCTGTTTTTCTATTTCCAATTCTTTCTCAGATTTTCTATTCCTATTTTGAAAACCGGACAATTTCTTCTTCTTATCCATTGTTTTTGGGTTTTAAAATCAAATCCAAAACCATTACAAACATTTTGGATTGTATGTATAGTGAAAATAATCGAAATAAATATCATTTAATTAGAGAAAGCTATAATATAATTGGTTTTACTAAAAGTATTTTCTAATGTTTAGACTGTTTAACCGATTTTTACATTGTACATTAATGAATCAAAAAGTGTAATGAATTTCTTCCTATCATGAGAATTAAGGCTGATTTTGAGGCTGGGGAATAGCATTGAAGAAATTGGTCTTGGATGTTCCCTGATTATGGATGGAGATGATATTTTCGATGTCTGCACACAAAACATAAAAACTCTTCTGGATCAAACAGAAATAAGCACACTAGCGTAAAACAGATCCAAGTTGCTCTCACGACAGAAAAAATTGAACTAAGCTGATGGAAAGCAAGCAAAGCAGAGAAGTAATGACGTTTTGGAGAAATGCACGCTGGGAGTCGAGTGTATCGTTTCCTAGACAAGACAATAGGATTAAGATAATCCTTTCAAGGAGCAAGACAGCACGAGCACGGGCTCACCAGGCTCGAGGAGACCCTTCTTGGAGCAGATCTGCAGATCTTTTAGTAAAAAGACAAAGAAGGGTGGGAAGGTAGCAATAAATTTTGCCCCCATGACCCTGCGATAGCTTTGTAGTGTTGGCTGGTCGGCATTTTCCGGTCTTTGATGCGGGTGAATGTCCTGGGAAACATTAGGGCGGACGAAAGCCTCAGAAACTTTATGGCTGCACAACCAGCCTGACCCCTCCAGCGCGTGCGGCGCACCGTTTGCGTCCACGGAAATCCATGACTCCAGAGTGTGAGACGTACCGTTTGCGTCCACACTCTTCATTAAGTGGTTGCTTTTCCAGCTCTGATTTATGACCTCTCCAACAGACATCTTATGAGCTCATATCTTCTGCTGACGTTATTAGGCCCCTTCTTGTCTGTGTTTACGTCTACGATTTTTTTCTTTTATTTTTTCCATCCTCGTGTCCTTTGCCTTACTCGGCACTCAGTCAGTCCAAGATGGCCTCTACCTCTCGTGCGTTAGATGAAATACACGTTCTCGATATTTTAAATGAAATTAGTGAAAGTAGCACTCACAATGACTCTGAAGAATCGAAATGATATTCTGTTGATACAAGTGCTCTAGGCAAAGGTTGCTTTTCCAACCCGAGTCATTGGGACCGCCATCGGGGCCGCCCCGATGCCTTGCTTACCGCCTTGAGCCGACCCTGGCCACTGTTCAATGTCGACTTTTACGCGGTCACCAAAAATATGAGTAGCAATTATATATATTTTTTCCAGAATATACCGAAAATTTTTATTGTTACCGTTCCATCGCGCTTTCATTAAATGTATTATGGTACAATATTTGCATTTTCGTCGCGTGAAATGGAAGAGATTTTTTAAAATGGAGAGAAAAAGAGAAAAGCCTTTTTTAAATCTAAAAAGCGTACATCTGGTAACCCTACGCATCGGCCATAGTCGACAATCCCGTTTTCTCTCTCTCGCCGCAGCCGAGGGAAATGCAAAATCGCCAATTTTGAGGCGGCCGCCTCGGGGACTCGATCAGACGCTGCGCTCCCACTTGCAGGGGGATTACGCGAAAAAATGTCTACAAAAGTACGCGTTGACTTATATGTTATTCCCACCTCGCAAGTCACATTCGTCGGCCACGTCGGGATGTTGAAATGGCAGGACGCCGCAATGACGCACGTTTAATATATCCGACCGAAACGTAGCGTGTTGCCTACTAAGTTACTTTTAACTTTTGTTTTATTATTTTAGAGACGACGACGGCGGTGCACACGGGCGCCGGGAACAACTGCAGAAAATAACAGACGGGCGTCTCTATTTTATTGCCCTTGCTTGCAAAATCGCGAAGACTTGACTTCTTCACAACAGGTAACGAAAAATGAATACCAGCGTGGGATGCATTTAAATAGCGCGAGAAGGATGGAGAAGGCTTTCCAGACTCGCTTGCCCTATTACCTCATCGGTGGGAGTGGAAGAAGGTCTGAAGCGAACAATTGCTTTCTACTCGATCATTCCCTCAAAGTCAAAAGGACAAACTGCTCGACTCATCAATCTCGTGACTATGTGGGAATAATTTTTGAAACGAGAAAAAAGTCTGCTGTGACCGGGAATCGAACCCGGGTCTTCCACTTGCCGGGCGGATATTCTACCTCTGAACTATCGTAGCAGAACAATTTTTCTCGTTTCTGAACGCGGATGTTTCCTTGGTTGGGACTATGAGTAAATTTTATTTTCATCTATTGTTTGCTCTTTCCCAACAAGTGTCCTGATTCAAAAATTGAGTAAATTTTATTTTCATCTATTGTTTGCTCTTTCCCAACAAGTGTCCTGATTCAAAAAGGTTAACTTTTCCTCGTGGTGGGTAATATACCAAAAGCACAAACAAATCGGTCGCTGTTTTTAATCTCTACCTCAATTTCCAGGAGTATGCTCGGGTCAAATAAATCAAAATAATCATTATAGTTATGCATTGTGGCTGCGATTTTACTCGGATTTTTAATGAGGAGTTTACAAGTATTTAACCTATAAAAAACTTACTGGCGGCAAATGAAAAATGTGCTCACTCGTTTATCACGCGACTAAACATACATTAGAAACATACGATACGGGAAGCCATAATCTTCGATATAACAGTGATTTCCTCGAGCGAAAATACAAAATTCCATAATAGTGCACCAAACGAATCACGCCAATTTCATACTAAATATAATTATTATACCTTCTATCGTCCGGGGATGAAAAAGGGGTTATTTTTGTTTAGATTCGCATAAATGTTTCAAATTTAGTGAAACCATAAGCGGCAAATTTAACAAGGCTATAAGCTATTGTTTTAAATTACGTATAGCTTAAAATTTCACTAGGAATAATTAATGTTCGACAATCTCCATATTAATAAATCTACTTCATTAAAACTCAGGTTATAAAAAAATCATAATAAGAATTATTTTTTAGGGAACGTAGTTTATCCATTGCTGCATATACATAAATTCACGCCGATAAATGTGAACACGAAATGATATTTATTCAATCGTACAACTTAAAAGAGATGGTATTGTTTCTTCATTAAACAAATTTAATTACAGAAAAGAACTATCGAGCTACTTAGGCTGAAATCAAGTTGAGAAACTTTTTCAAACATCCATAAGAAGCACAGGAAAACGATGTGAACTACTAAAAATCATTCACCATAAGTGCTTTCATCGATAGTAGATTCTAAAAACAGACGGTACTACAGGTGAATCGCCGCTGATGGCGGCTGCTTGGAACCAGAAATGCGTATCCGGCTTTCGCACCTTCTAATGGCTATAGAAAAAAACATAATACAGTCAAACTCGTTTATAACGAGCACGGTTGTAACGAGTTCACGGCTATAGTGAGCAAATGCTACCTCCAAGATAAGTTTACATGCATTTACATACAAATATTTCACGTATATAACGAGCACGATTCACGGATATATCGAGCAAACTTCGACCACTTCTCACTGTCTCAAACGCGGCGGCGGTCAGCCCCTTCAATCCTCATAGTGATCCAAAATATGTAATCTTGTGTTCTCGAGTCCAGCCTCTACACCCTATCCCTCGGGGAGGTTAAAGACCCTGGCGTTGTTGTTAAAAAATAATCCCTTCGTCCAAACCAAGAATTCCCAACTTGCAGGTACAGTGGTACTCGCGGAGGTCCTTTGTCCTCTCCTCCCAACCAGGAGGTTGTGTTTGGAAGGGGGTAAGGGCATGTACAATGGCACCCACCCCCGTCGCTCAGCCGAATGCACCCAACACCCTTTCCCACGTAAAGATGGGAAATCCCACGTTTAATCCGTCTCCTCATTAACTCTTCCTGGAATTGGTATGCTCACAGTTTGCAAAGAAAGTTCGTAGCGTTGATCACAAAAATCAGTTGAGATTTTGCCCTTGAACGAGTAACATGTCCTTACATAAAAGGAAGTGTTTGTCTATTCGCGAAAAAGGTGATATTATTCGAGAGTTAGAACGTGGTAAAAAATGTTGAAGTGTGTAAAAAAATTAATTTATCGTCGTCTACGGTTTCAACCTTATGGAAAAACAAAGAAGCGATTTTATCTGCACTAGAGAACAACCTAACAACGAACAAGAAAATGAGGAAGTGTGACTTGGGTACTGTTGATCAAGCACTTCTGGAGTGGTTTAAGAGGCAGAGAAATGCTGGTTTCCCCATCAAGGTACAGGCAGATAAATTTGCAAAACAGTTAGGACACGAGAACTTCACATGCAATAACGGGTGGCTTGACCGTTTTAAAAATCGGCATAACATTGTTTATGCGAAAGGCCCTGTCAGCAGATTCAAAAACGGCAAGTGAATGGGTGAAAAGTGTTTGGGAGGAGTGTGGAAAAGGTTACAGAGAAGAAGACATCTACAATGCCGACGAAACTGGACTGTTTTACAACATGATGCCTGATGCAATGTTTAAATTCAAAGGTGACAAACGTGTTGGTGGCAAAAGACCTAAGAATTGTTTAACAGTTTTTATGTGCTCAAACATGAATGGGAGTGACAAAAAAAAACTTTTTGTTATTGGTAAGTCACAAAAGCCACGTTGTTTCAAAAATGTAAAGAAGCTTCCCGTTGAATATGCAGCTAATAACTAAAATAATAACTTCCAATAATTTTCAGCAATATGTAAGTCAGTGGAACAACGAGTTACGGAGGAAAAATAGAAACATTCTACTCCTTGTCGATATCTGTCCTGCGCACCAACATATGCAGGAGTTATCCAATGTAAAACTGGTGTTTTGCCTCCAAATGCGACTTCTATTTTGCAGCCAATGGACATGGGGATAATTAAAAGTTTTAAATGCCATTTCAAGCGATTTTTTGTTCTACAGTTGATTGAAAGTATGGAAAGAGGTTTAGATGGCAACGACTCTGTATTGGATGCAATTCATTTGATGACAGGTGCATGTTTCACCTACAACGATCATAAACTGTTTTCGAAAGTTTGGTTTAATATCGGGAGAATTTTCGATTGATAACCATAACGTTGATGAAGATCAGAATGGCTTAAAGAAAATGGAATTGCGAGTTTTGACCATGTAAATGACATTGACAATTTTGTTCATGTTGATGATGATTTGATTACCAGTGGAATTCCTACGGAGAGTGAAATAATAGAGACAGTATAAAGCACAGCAGGCAGTGATGAAGACAATGTTGAATGTGTCGAAGACACAATCCTTACTCAGGATGCCGTGGAAACATTAAATGATTTATTTGAAAACATTGACATTTCCGATGGTGTTTTTAGTGCACTAAGTGTAATAAGAGGAAACTTAAGAGACTTCAAAGTGAAATCTATGAAACAGGCTACTATTCAAAGTTATTTTTGTAAAAAGGGGAGTGATTAAGGATGCAGCTGTGAGTAAATTTTATATGTACGTATGTTTACTTCAAATTTTCTAGTTTATTCTCATTTTTAGGTTTTTTCATAAATTTACTAAATAACCTTTCAGTTTATATATTCACTTTTACTTCTTATGTCTTATTTCACCATACGTATGCATGCTTTTGCCTTCACGGATATTAAGTTTAACGGCTATAACGAGCAAAACTAAACGGTCCCGTGGCGCTCGTTATAGCCGAGTTTGACTGTAGTTCAAATTTTATTTTGTTTAGAAAATTTTCCATTTCGAGCAAAATGTCGATTAATTTTATTTTATTGACTCGAATAAGACTTATTCGATAAATTACTCAAGCATATTAACTTACGCTAACTCCACAGAGGTAATTTTTCCTAAAGATAGTATTACGCTTAAAACTATAATAACATCTCTAAGTGTACTGGATCAAATGCTGCTGGAAGTTATACATAGCAATTAAAAAATAAGTTTCGAGAGAATACGGCGTATGTTAACGCTGGGATAATTCCTCTTCAGCCGTTATTGCGGCTGAGGAGGAATAATATGAAGTATGTTTTGGGCGAAGAAATTGTTTCTCAAATGTTCATTCAAATGTCATGGCATTTTTCGTAATTTTACTAGAATTTACGACGGTTAGAAGAAAAACTAACCGATTAAAATTGATTTAATAAATGTAAAGGGCTGTATATCTCGCCATTTATGTTACGTTCTCAGAGAAAAACCCACGTGGAATACAATAAGTTAACGTTACGCTATGGACTAGTAACGACCGTTGTCTCCGAGCCGTTCGCAAAAAAAACGTTCCAATTAAGACCCAGAGCGTAAAAAAGCAGATTAAAAAAGGGAAATGTCGCCCTCCGTTCTCCCCTAGCCCCAACAAGCTCCTTTTTTTGTCCCGAGCCAGCAATTTCCTAATTAAATTCACGCCATCTAAAACCATCATTTTCAAAACAACCCCCACTTAAGCGATAGATCTTATCCGCCGTCCGTCCCATACGATCCGGGTAAACTGTTCGCGTGAATTCAATCTCGAGGATGAATCAATCTTTTTAATGCGTTTTCGAGCCGATCTCGGTCGTTGGCCATCGTTAACAAAATGACACGACGGCCCAGGACGAAGATTCTAACTGTGAAATGGAAAGTGATGAAAAGTACCTTCATTGCGGAAGTTCGCCGACCCTCGAAAGGACCCGCTTTACCTATACACGAAATTTGTTCGCGCGTCATCCGCCTGCCGAGGAGTTACAAAAACGCTCGTAAAATTAACAACGCGATAATCGGAGTCAAAGCGTTCGAATCGTCGACGGTATATCGGATTTAAAATGTGAAAATTGACAGCACCGATAAAGTTAGCCCTCGAATTCAACGGAATGTTAAGTCATGAATGATTAGGTGTAAAGAATAGCAATCTAGGAAGAGCGTGACAAACAATATCATCATTCGCGCCTTGGGCTCTGACGGTAACAAAGACCGACACAAACCTCAACGCTGGCAGCAGGCTTGGAACCAGCAACTTCAGTATAGGAAAACACTATTCCTCCACAAAAAAACACCAAATAAAAGCGACTAACAACCAGTACCTGACCAGACACCTGCGGGTCGGCGGTCCGCCTTTCAGGTTGGCACGAAATGATCGTTAACGTTCGGTAGGCGTCACGTGTTCGACTAATACCGCAACCCGCATTAATACTAGACATACGATGGCCTTCGTGCATGTCCGAGTTCCGCACGAAAACAAAAGAGCAGAGCTATTTCACGAGCCCGCGTTATTTTCGGATGGCACGTGAGGGTTATGGGAGAGGGTCGTGTGCCGCGCACCTTACCAGATGGCGGTCGGATTCACGCTGTCCCCTTCCGGCTGCGACCTCCTTGCGCGGGGACGGCAAGGTCTGCTAGGATACGCTCCAAAGGTCGCCGTAGACTCCGAGGGCCACCTTGGCCCCATTGCACCCGCAGGGCGGAGAAACCACGCCAAACGCTATGGCGTGAAAGGTTCTATCGTAACCTCATGGAAACGAGAGCGGAGAAAAAAATGAACGTCCCCACCTCACGAAACCTCCTCGCACAGACTGATCGATCTCGCGCCGTCACCCCGTCACGCCCCCCTCCGAACATTCTGTGCGACGTGCGCAAAACGGAGGAAGCCATCCCTCTGGCGGAAGTGTCGCGAAGCGCTTCGGTGCCAACAGAATGGAGTTCAATCTCGTCGAGTTTCGACCGTAAATGTTTTCGTTCCAGTCGCCAGGTGTGCCTTATGGTAAATGGGTGAAAAGAACCCCAGAGTTTACAAGAGCAGTTTTTTTAATATTTCTGTTGAACATGAGTTGATTATACCCCGACATCATCCCTTGAAGGATTAAGGATTTGCGAGACGCCTATGGGAAGCGAAGCAGACGAGGAATGGAAAAAAATGTTTTACAGCAGTTTCTAAATTTCCGTATCCTTATAAAAATTATAGAACTTCATAGGCGTAAAAAAGGAATGGTTTATCATCGCGCTATAAATAAAATGTTCAAGTTTGAAGTGGAGGTGCGGGTCATAAATTACATGAGAGCCAGACATTTTCCGGTGTCGCTGTTATTTTTACATATGTCTTCCTCCCTGCCTTCTAAATAGTTTCCTAAAAAAGTGTTATGAACCTTTTTTCACAAAAAATTCTGGTGTCGTTTCATCATTTATTCAGCTCAGTGAATATTATTGCCTGGTGCACGAGATATTTTCAACGTACGATATTGATTTATTTATCTATTTATTAAAGAACGAACCATGAACGGCCAGTAATCCTGATCTATTTTAATGGATAACATAACAGCAGAAAACAAAATATCAATAACAAAAAATTATGTATAGATCATAATAACACGGATGACAAAACCGTGGCTCGTGAGCCACATGCGCCTCTTTTAGCTTAATGTTCGGCTCTTTTTCATTTACACTCAAGAGCGTATCAAGCCCCATCACGTCAGAATGCAATAACAAGGTGCGACTAACAATAAGACGTTTGGGGATGCTAAAGGGACATGCATTCTCTCTTAATTGCTTCGAATACAAGTTATGTTTGCGCTTCACACATTTTTGTGCGCAAAATGTGTCTTGCGCTCTCGAACTTAGGAAGATTATCATATGCGACTCTGAGGGTATGCAGGTTTGGACACCCCTTAGAGTCTATATACATAAGCGCTGGATTTTATTGCCTTTTTGGACGTTTTGTTGACGCTACGTATTTCAATTTCACCACGATGTTGGTAAATATTTACTGAATCTGAAAGACTGCGGATAGCTGGACTCAAAAAGAGCAAATGGGAAAAACTAACTTCTGCTATCCCCATGGACCTGTGTAACATTTTTTTGGCATAACACAACAACGGCCTACCAGCCTCTAACGCCCGATAACCTAATCCGCCCCTGGTTGCGATTAGATTCTTTACGCCCAATCAACACGATTCTTCACCATCAACGCTAAGGTATCTGAAATTAAATTCTAAGCCACTCATTTTAATCATTGGTTCTCCCATCTTTCACCCTGAATCGCCGTTTGCCTGCGAGATTTCAATTTACTTCTAAAGTCCTTCTCCCTCCCGCTTCCTTTGTTTTCCTTGGAAATTAATTAACCTCCAATACCACCCTCAACGCCGCCACTCCCTTCTTTCTCTCTCATCGACACCTCTTCCAGCCCAACGACGTCACCTTGACAATTTCGACGTAAAGGAGATCCATAGCAATTTGCCCTATAAGTAGAATCTACGATGAAGCTATTTAGGGAATGGAAAAGTGAAAAGAAGGCAATCGCGGCTTCTTTCATAACAATATTGGAAAGGTGTGTACTCCATGTCGGAGTGCACAGTTTCCAAAAGCATTATTTGCGATTTATGTTATCATGTCAAAAAATATAAATATTAATGTTTTAGTCTAATAACTAAGCACTGCAAAAGGATACATCACAAGTGATGCCATGGAAATATTGAATTTGTGACTTAGCAATTTATTGTATAATCAGCAATAATTGATTGAAAAATCGAAAATTATTTAAAACATACCTCACTTGAAATGAGCAGTAGTTATCTTTACGTTCACGTCCATTCCTTCGCTGTAAATTATCCATTTCTTTTCACTTAAAATAAAAGTAAAATTAATATAAAATTTATTTTAAAAACTGTATACGTGAGGAAAATAAACGTATTTAAGTTCATTTATTCGTAGTGGTTAATTCAGTTCCTTTCCTGCAGCCCCACGAAAGGAAATTAAATGTATTTACAGTGGATCTTGTTTATTTCAGTTATCACGAAGATTGTTTTCGTTGTCAACGATTAAACGTTCTGAGTAAATTACGTCTTTCTCATTTGATTCTCTCGAAAACGGCTCCTCCTTCGATAAAAACGTACTGAACAAAACATATTTTATTTGATTAGTTCTACAAATTTTGTGTGAAGACCTTTTTGGTATAAGTAATATTTTACGAGATATGACTGAAAGCTTATATTTTGTCACCGGTAAAGTAGCCTTCCTGATTAGACCATGTGAACCATTTACGTCATTTTCTTATTTTCTTTGCCCCAAAGTCCTAATTACCAATTTTCATGAACATCCGCACAGTAGTTTCGGAGATTAAACGTGAGAACGGACGAAGATGTGCCCATAAGACAAGGGTGGGCAAACTACGGCCCACGGGCCACATGTGCCCCGCGAGGGCATTTTATGTGGGACATGATGCCATTATGAATGCGAGCCGTAATATAAAATACAGACAATTTCATATTTGTAGCTTAATATTTTGTCCGAAATCCTTTCCAGTGATGTTATGGGGATAACATATTACTTATTATTGAATTTCACTAGCAGGATCCTTCGCATTATCTCAATCAACTTCCGATGCGAACCCTAACGCGGCCCGCCGAAGCATTTGCAAATGTCAATGCGGCGCGCCACGTAAAAAGTTTGCCACCCCTGCCATAAGGCGTTGCGCTACTATCGCTTCGCTGGTAAAAAAACACGCCTAAAACGGGAATGCGAAGTTATCTGAAAGTTATTTGAAAATCCAAAAAATTCTTATAATTTTCGATATTAAGCCGCGATTCAACTAGTGCTTGTCATTTCCCGGTTCTTTCACAATCCCGGGATTCAAAATTATAAATCCCGGGAATTTCCCGGGATTCCAATAAACAATTTAAAAATCATTTAAAAAGAAATAAAAAAATAAAAATAAGGTTACTAATTGTTTGTTTATGACCTTGGGTTGATATAAAACCTTTTAAAAATTATAAAAAGGAAGAATAAAATAAAAATAGTGTTACAACTTTTTTATAAACAAGTGAATGTTATTAAGTAACTTTACTCAAAATTTAGGATTTTTTATCAATTCATTCGGGTTATTTAATGTTTCAGTAGAAAATTACTCCATTTCGTTTGAAGTTCGAAGAAATTCGTTAAAATCATTTCCAAATATGGGTTACACGAATAAAATAAAAAATAAATGAAATTAGCGTTTATTTATTGACCTGGAATTTGCTTATCATATTGATTATAAAATATAGTTACCAATGCACACGGTATATAATAAAATATGAATTGAAACATCTATACCATTAGCATAAACTTCTCACATAAGAATAAAATCATATCGATAACAGTGTTCTAATTATTATTTCCTATTATTGATTTATAGTAACTTTTAAGAAAACATAAGGTGCTCACACTTCGATCACTCAGTGATGTGCGTATTTTGGTTATGAAAAGACCAGCTGCAGAGAAGGCCCTCTCCGCCTCGACTGACATAGGAGGGATGGTTAAGATAGCATCAAAAAGGAGGTTTAAATTAGCCGTGCGTTTACCAGTTGCTTTGAAGACATCCATTTCTTTAGCAATGCTACTAACATCATAACTGTGGCTAACATCTGCTTCACAGATTACTCTTTCAATGGCGGCATCTAATTTCTCTGCAAGTGACAATTGTTTTTGGGGTGATGAACTCATACAAAGAGTAATACCCCTACGGGAGGAAATTGACAAGTTTGTAAAGCGGATTTGGTGCGATCTGCTGAAACCTCCTTTTCCCCTGGTTCACCGCTTTTAAAAAGCTTAAAGATTAACTTCTCGGCAGTAGATTGTAGGATTGATTTCGACGGCAATGGAAAATACGAATATGATTGATTCGAATCAAACAAAGGATTATTCAAATAGTGCAGTAAACCTATCAAGTTCGTGTTCCTATATTTTTTCATCCTTTTCAGTATCTGTTGCTTCATTTCTGTGGAAAAGTCAGTATTTTGTTCACTCAATTTATCTAAGATTTATGTGAAAACACCTTCAGCAGAAAGTAGGGTTGCATCTCTTACGCTAAGCATTTCAACTCCAATCTTAGCAAGTTTTAACGAAGTAATTATAGCATTGATAACTTGGGAGTTCCTTTTCAGAAATATCCATCGAGGTTCCCAGGTCAATGAGTTCCTTAGAAATGAATGTTTTTAATGAAACAAATCTCTCTAGCATGTCAAGCAATGTATTACACCTTGTTCTTGAATCAATTTTCAGTTGAAGCTCGCCGTTATGCTCTGTTCTCACGTATTTTTGCAGCAATTCATTCTTCACTGGCAGTTTGCGAAACACTTTCACAAATGTTCGCACTTTTTCAATTGTGCTGGAAATGCTCACCATTTTCACAGCCATTTGTGAGTTCAATATTTTTCGAAGAATCATCTGTGTAGATATTGGAAATTTCACAGTGGCTAAAAAATCTACATTCAAAAGTCTTCGTCTGAACTTTCTCTTTCCTCACATTCGTTTATAATTAGTCGTAGGACTTGAATGAGATTTCCTTACGTACAGAACATCACAAACAGCTAAATTGAGCCCACGTGCAAAATACAGCTCATGTTCAACATCGCTTAATCTACCAAATTTTATCATTATGCTTACTCCATCAGTAACACAAGCTATCACATACTTCTTCAATCATAACTCAAATTCTGTAAGTGTCATCTACACTAGTTTAACATTTTTTCCTGCAGGAAGGGACCCAAATATACGCACCATGCCCAAATTCCAGCATTCATTATTAGCATGAAGATTGATATTTAAATGCCTACGATTTCGAAGAGAAGTATATTCATTCAGTGAAATGCTGAATCTTACACCCTCGGACACTTTTTCAGCTATTTCGGAAATAATGATTTGTTTCACACTCTTTGCCATCAGCATCTTTCTAGTATACAAAGTGAATGACTAATGAAGTTTTTGGGGCGGAATCTTTTGCTTTTATTTTAGAAATTTGGGCTGCTTCGTTCACGTTTTCAACGTTCATTCTTGGCCGATTTTTTCACAACAACATTTTCAAGTCTTCTTTTTTCATATTATTTTTCCTAAGAAATATTGTGAAAATTGATAAAAGAATGACGGATTTGATTTTAGAAAGAAACTCGGATGCAGAAAAAATAAATTGGAATAGAGCGCGTGTTAGAGTGAAAACATAGGAAACGTAAAAACTTCGTATGTGCTCGCATCAATCAGTCGAGTACCGGGAATTCCCGGGGAACGGGAAAACCATTTTACCCCCGGGATTCCGGGATGACAAGCACTAGATTCAACTACAGTTTGTGTTGCGTTTTCCCCTACAATAAGTTTCAGGAGTGGTCGACAAATTATAAACAGGGCTGTAGTGGAGGGTATACGGTGGTATACGCCGTATACCCTCTGCTTTTTCAAGTGAATGTGGTATACCCTCAGCTTTTTAAAAAGAACTGGGTAAGACCCTGCTTCAAGGTTTTATTCCCGTATACGGTATACCCTCTGCTTTTTTTGCGACTACAGCACTGATTATAAACATCCTCCGGAAGCCACATCTGTTCTCTCTGTAAAAAAATCGATCCTGCAGAGTCCGATTCACTATGTACTAAATGCGAAAACAGCGCATTACCGAAAAATGTAATATGGTGGAATAATTTATCCACTCGAGGTACATAAAAAGGCTAAAAAAGATGCTTATTTTTTAGAACCTTCAAATATCGAACAAGAACATCCTAACGCTAACCCAATAACTGAACATAAAGTTTAAATGGATAATTAAATTTGAGTAAATTATTCAGCATTTAACTTTTCAACATCTTTGATCACACGGTCGTTTTCATCAAGATTATTCAAATTAGTTGCTGTTTGTATGGAATGTTTGGCTAATCAAACTCTTGGATTATCATAGCCATTACTACCTCCACACTGAACAAACACACACAAGGGAGGAGGGAAACCGGATGCCGGCTTTAGCCTACTCTTAACAAAGAGCACCAAGGAGGCCAATTGCTTAACGTCCCTTCCGAAGGACGGAGCGCTGACTTGCGCGGTTTCCTCAAATCACACAAGTAGGGGATCCCAAGTTAAAAAATCCGACCTCCGCCGGATTCGAACCTGGGACCGCTGCGCTGCATGGCAAGGCCAACGCTCTAACCACTCCGCCACCGCCACCCTAAAATTAGTTGCGCACACACCGATCGTTGGTTTAAGTAGCCTACAAAAATTGTAAAAAGCAAAGCCAAAATGTGATTAAAATGAACGTTCATGAAGGTACACAAGATATTAGGAAGTGGGACTGAGACATTCGAAGTAAATTTTAACCTAAGTGTTGGGGTTGGGTCTCACAAACTCAGGATTAGTATTTTATAATTCAAACCAGCCAAATCACCTTAAAAAAACTACTTATTAAGCTAGCGAGAACGCTTTTAATTCTCTATCGGCGAAAATTTTTATTATCATTGCCACTATAAATGTCGCATTCAAACTCTTCCACAATTTTGCACCTGTATTTCTTATTTAAACGTCTAAACACTTTAGTTAAGAACAGGGCCGCGCCTACGGTGTCTGGCGCCCGAGTGCAAGATATCTCTGTGGCTAGCGAAGTTTTGTGGTATGAACAAATACGACTTTTTTCATCGATAGAGAGTGCAGACAAGCTGATGAATTTCTGTCAGCGTATCCCAGAACGAACTGTTTGAAATAATTCGATGTATAAATATAAAGATAAACATATAATATAATATCTGCTTGAACAAAACTTATAAAACTCGCCGCACATTTGGTTAAAAGTCAATACTCTGTCCCGTTACCTTAATGAACAATCAAAAATTCCAATATTTTTTGGCTACTTTGTCAATTTACAAGCCTAATTAGATGCAGTATTTATTTTGATTATAAGAAAACAAAACTTCAATTATTTATGCATTCCTACGTAAAAGTCCCGACTTCGTATTTTCATTTTAAGATATTTAAAAATCCAACGAAGAAGTAGATGTCAATAATTCGATTATTATTTGGAGAAATTGTTATGGAATATGAATTCGGTACATCTACATACGATCACCGAAATACAGCATATGACAAAATTCACGCAATATCATGTTATATTAATTTTGTGTTTCGGTGTTTGACATTACTAAAACTCTAGTTTAATAATAAAATAAAATGATTACTTTAATAGAGAATAGTATAGATAAATTTATAAATAAATTATTATAAATGTAACTATAAAACAAAAAATGGTAAGACTAAGATGGTTAAGAAGACAAAAAAATAAAACTAATGATTCGCATTATATATGAAAATTTTCATTTACTAGATTTTGTCGAGTTTTCGATCGTACTCGTATTTCAAATATACTCATTCATGGTAATTGTACTTTAATTGGTTTTTGGTCATAAAAGATCTTGATTAATTTGCTAATTATTGAAGAGAACTTAAACATTCATCGCGTTTAAATTTATTTATTGAATTTTATCAAAGTATTTTTAAAAACTGTTGAGAACAATCCTCAAACTCGCTCTCCTACCAAAACACTTGACTCTTTTCCCACCTTTTAATAATACATACCAGAACATATATCAAATCTTATTTAGCAATCCACCCTTTAAGATATTTTCGACCCACGTCTCGAACTTTTATAACCTTCTGAGTATTAGCAAACCATCGCGGATATATATGATGTACAAATAAGTGCGAAACCAAACGTAACCCTATATGCACACCATTATTTGGAAAGTTGTTGATAAGAATAATTTTCACTAGTAAAACTAGTATAGATTATCTTATATAAGGATATAATTAACAAATAAAGAATCGTGCAAATACAAAAACACAGGCGCCGGGCTTACGACAAATGATTGCCCTGCCATTCCGCCGATCCTTGTTCTTCTAAATAAAGGAATCCTTTCGTATTCAAAAGCTACCTTGTGTATATAAATCGATAAATTTATGTGGTCTCGATACAAGGACCGAATACAAGAGTGCGTTACTGTAAACTCACTCTTAAAAAATGAGTGAGCATTCAATAGGGTTAATAGTCAAAATTGTTAAGATGTTACAATTATGACAGATTTAGCTGCGTATTCAACCTAACTTTTATGACTACATACCTACAATTTTATCAAAAACTCAAAACAATTTAGGACTTATGAACAGAAAGCAATAAAAGAATTTTCGAGTAGAAACTGAAACACGTTATATGAAATACCTCCTCGATTAAATAAAGAAAATAAACACTACGTATGTGCAGTTTTCCTCTGCATGAACGATGATCTCCTCAGCTTCAAAAAGAAATTTTTTTCGCTGAACAAAGTATAATATCTTCCTATCTTCAAGTATCACACTCGATAATAGCCCAAGAGGCTGATTCGCCATTCAACACACACACACACACAAGTATCACACTCTTCTGTTCACACACCGTTGAGGAAAAAGAGATTTAAGAGCTTTGTACTAATTCGAAATGAATATGAACGTTAACGTAGGAGGGGGGTCGTGAAGGAGTAAGGAAGGCTAGTTTTCGGAAAAGCTCTTCCAAACCAATTTGAAACAGATTTGGGATTTTCAAGACTCGATAAAAGGGAGAATCAAAAAAATGGTAGACATCTGGTATTCTTCCAGCGAAAGGATTTATGGTAAAGGTCGATGGTTCTCCGGGGCGGACCAAAGTATTTTGACGCCCCGGGCGAGAAAGTGCTCCAGCGCTCCCGTCCGTAAATTTTTGTATAGATATGTTTAGAAGAACTTGCTCATTTATCCATTGCTCTGTAAAGTAATGAAAGGAAACAGAAATTCCATGCAGATTTTCGCCTATCCCGTAATGTAAATTTGTTTCCAAAATGTATTCACTTGCAAGTAAGATATACATAGATGATTGATTTAGTGCCCCCAATACTTTGGCGCACAGGCTCACCCCTACCTCGGGCCGGCCCTGATGGTACTTTACGAAAGGATTGCCGCCTTAGCTGGAGCTCCTCGCTAGGGTCGGGATAGCAATTTACAGAGTAGCGCCCCCACCTCCTAGCAACTCCTACGGTTAAACCATTTTCGGTCGCCACTGATACGTGTTCTAACGTCCTTGAATCACGCGACCGCGTATCGTAAGGGATCGGGAAATTTTCGCGTAGAAAATTTCGTGTCGTTTTTAGTATCTCCCACTTTCCCTTTTCACTCTGACCAAGGACGAAACATTCCCTAACAGAATGCACAACTCGAATTGCAACACTGTATAGATACAAATCTTAATGGGAAGGTCGGCGCCCGGGTGCATTGCACCAACTACACCCCGGGTAAGCGCGCCCCTGGTTAAGCACCACAGTCTCACCTACCGTTATTATCAACACATATTGTAAAGGACTCCTCATACTACGGGAGGACCGAGATCGTAGACTGCAAAAGTGGCTTAAAAAAGATAATTACTATAATAGGATTTATTGTAACACTTAAGTTTTCGAACGGATTTATTAATATAATTTTCTCTCCCATTTGAAATTTTCTTAAACCTAGTATTTTTAAGGAACACAGAATAATTTTAAGATTTAAATAGTCCTACTCCCGCATTGTTATATATCTTAATGCAGTCTATTTATTTTCATTCATTTTTGACATCCACGAACCATATCAGACTTGTCGTTTTCCAAGCATTTATCTTATGGAAAAGTATATAGGTATGCTACTGTTTATGTAATATCATTAGATTATTACAAATTGAGAAAAATCCATTAGCGACAAAAATTATCAGGAGTAAATATGTATTTATAAAATACAACACTATTAATCCTCGATTTTATGTGCAACATAACATGAAGACGATCTGCTTGAATAACTTCATGAAGCTAGTTAAGTCAGCTTGGTGCATGTGCTTAACCGTAAATTTACCTTTTATTTTAAAATCAAATGAGATATAAAGATAATTGACGTATAAAATTCGAAACTCCGAATTTCCATCAATTTAACTTTTTAAATATGCCGCTTCCGGCCATGTTTATCTATGTTGCGCAGCGGTCTTCATTTTGAAAGTTTCACAACTTCCCAGTCACTGAATCTTTGTCGCTACTATCGTCACTGTTTTAGAAGTATGTCTAGTCGAAAGAAAATATTGTGAAAATTTTTTGTTAGATACTTAAAAGTTGACCTTTTTGTGTGATGTGTCTTTTCCACATGGAACTTCAACACTTATTTATTTATATGTGATTGGTAATCGTACTTAACTGGTTGGTTTCAAGTACTATTTCAAGTGAATAGCAAATATGAATTTCCCGAAAAACTTACGCCTCTGTAGACTTTGCCTTCTTCACAAAGATTCTTTTGTGAATATTCACGAGCCTAATGATAGATATGGCTTCGTTGTTGTCGATGAGATCAATGAATTACTTCAATTAAATGTGAGTGATCCTGATGAGTACTGTTTACATTAGTGTATTAGTTCGCGATTTCTAACAATTTGTTTTCTTTGCTTTCACTAATGTGACGCCTAGTGGATTTGGGTGAATTAAGTCTTTCTCCGCATTAGTAAATACCGAAATATTCAGGGAATGAAGAGCAACATTATTTTGTAATTGTTATAATATAGATATTTAGATGTTGCATTTCATTAACTGTTGAATGTTATTTGCATTTTAGTTACGATAAGCTATCTTGAAGCCGTTTCGATATAAAGTATATAATTTTATGACTCCTAAAGCACTTTCTACATTGTAGGTTACACCAGGTGATGGACTTCCAGAAGGGATATGTTATGACTGTCTTTATGATTTATCTCACTTCAAACGTTTTAAAAAAGTCAGTCATGAGGCAGAAATAACATTAAAATATATTCTCAGTCATGATGCAGAAAATGGAGTAAGTCTCCAATTATTGGTTACCAGTTACTATAGATATAATTTTTATGACAATTATTAAATGTCAAGAACATTGTGATTTGTCAGAGATCTGCATAATCTATTTTCATTGATTGTTATTAACTTTTATCCTACGGATTTAAATATCCGCCCCCCGACAACGCCTACATTTTGTGTAAATCTAAGTGTACGCACCCCCGATAAAGATTGATAGATTCCCAGTTTACACTTGAAGAAAAGGTTTAATCTTTTAGATTATGCAATATTCATTTTATTATTTTTAAGATTGTGGTTGATTTTAAATTTTGGAATATTTGTTTTCGATTTGTAGGAGTCAAATGAAAATGCCATTGATGTTTTGGAGTGTGAAACTAATGGATATGAAAACGAAGACGTCGATCCTCTGTTGGATACAAATCCATCGAATTCACATTCAGGAAATCTTAGGAGAGATGTTGAAGGCCATAGTTTAGATGGGGAGGATGTTGCCGAGGATGCAGATGTCGCGTTAATGTGCGAGGCCACTCTCTCTGAAGTAGAGGAAACTCTGCCTATGAACGGAGAAGTGGAAATTGTTAGAAGAGCAATCAAAGTTGAACGCGGTGCACATTGCTCGCAACAGAGGCAGGAACTTTCAAACAACGTATTTTCCATTGTACGAGAGCAGGTGAGTTTTACAGAACTTACATTATTGCTAACTAACTGGAAAAACTGACCAGTTTGTGTGTTTACCGTCTCCATGATTTTTAATCATAGATTTCAATTTGAAGGGAGAGAATTTTATAATATTCACGACCGCCCATTTCAGGTCAAAACAAAGAAATTGATTAAAAGTGAAGCCAATAGTCGACAAAACTCCATTCCTCCTGATGCCAATTCTCTGAATACGCAAAGCAGTTATAAATGCACCGATTGCCTGACGGTATTCCCCGACGAATATAGCTTCAGAAGCCACATTTCAAGCAGCGAATGTGCACCGTTGTATGTATGCTCTGTTTGTAATGAATCATTTATGAACAATGCTTGCCTAATTGAGCACAATTTAAATTATCATGCTGATGAATCCCAGGAATGCGATTCCAACGACCAAAAAGTAGCTCTTACAGTTAAGAGAGGTTTTGTCTGTGACGAGTGTGGTTCTTGTTTTAGGAAGAAGATCGTTTTTGAGCACCACATGTTAATAAATCATGCACGAGAACTGGCCTTTAAGTGTAAGGTTTGTTGGAAATCATTTGTTACCAAAGGTGGACTAAAGGAGCACCTAGTCGTTCACTCAACGGAGCGACCATTTGTGTGTGAAATTTGTGGAAGTGCTTTCAAATTAAGAAAAAAACTTTTGAGACATGTGAGGAATTGTCACAGTGAGAAGTAGTCAGGTCAAGAGTGAGTTATCTGCAGGTACACAGTATAGAACTGCAATAAATCTTATTTTTTATCCTTCCTTCATATTGTTTTGTCAGGCATTTCTTTTAAAAAGATGCCAGATTTGTTGTTTTTGTACATATGTTTTTGCATAAACTCTTAATAAATGATTTTAAAAATTTTATAATATAAATTATATCATCCGATTTCTTAAGTTCTACTTGAACTCAGTTAAATACTAATAGATTGATTCATGAAAGCAAGTAAGTTAATATATATTTTTATGTAGCTGTTGTTAATTTTACTCTTAAAATGTATCTATAATTTATCAGGACTTTTATTTACTACATCTTTACCTTTACAACATAAGAAATTCTAGTCAAATGTTAAAAGCAGAACATATTATCGTTAAACTTAACGATAAGATATGACCAATTGAATTTAACTTTTAATTCATCACTCTCCTATGACTTATGGACTTGTGAAATTGTTGGTAAAATGGAATAACACGGAAGTCATTTATATTTCAATAAGAATCTGAATCAATATGTCTCCATTATATTTAAAAGCGAACAGGTTTTAATGCGTGAGAAATAATTACAAATTTAAATATAAAAAATCCATAAATGTACAATATTATCTGTGAATCAGTTTTGCCTAAGTATTGGTAACAAAAATTTCGTTCTTACCGATCAAAAATACTTCCCGTTGACGATATTCCGTCAAATTTATAGAAAACTTTATACTCGAGAATTTGTATATTTTGTCTTTCCAAAGTATTCTATCGAGAAGGGAGAGATGGTTCAGTAATTGCAGGGCAATTGCAAAATGACTCCTGGTAATCCAGGGTTGCCTTTGAAAGATCTAGGGGTTTTATATTAATGATGTCCAAAATATAAAGTGCGCGTAACATTTTCCAATCTCGAGAATTGCAATTTTTTTATCTATATTATATTTCTACCTACGATAGTTTGATTTGCCGCCTATCCTTAACCGCTGATTTATTTTCATTTGTTATAGTTATGGTACATGCGCACCCAATATTAAATAGATGAGGTGACAAGTATGCCCTTCAACTTCGTATTTTCGAGCAATGTTCCTTGCCGCGCATAATTACGCATGATTTATGAAATACCTTTACTCTCCGGTCTTATTTTCCGCATGTAGAATACCTAGATAACAGCGAACGCTTACAGCATAGTGGGAGTGGCCTATTATAGGCCCTAGGGGATTAAATGATGGATACTAATTTTTCTGCTCGGCACCAAAGGAAATTGCATCTCTGTCGACTTTGCCTTCTTCACAAGGATTCCTTTGTAAACATTCACGAGCCAAATATTACGCATGGTTTTGTGATTGCGGTTGAGATAAGTGAATTATTGCAACTTAATGTAAGTATTAATTTGTTGAAAAATGATTATTATTATTAAGTGTTTACAAATGACATAGATTAGTTATTTAGGCAATTCTGTTGATTCCCTATGCACGCAGTTCCACAATTATAATTATTGGTAGATTTAGGTATTTATTACGTTTGCTTTGTCAGAAAAAAATCTTTATAACTGGGGCAACAAAAATTTCGCCCTTGCTTTTTAGTGACATTTAGATTTAATACTTTTTTAATAGGCTAAACAGATTCCGAGGAAAAAACTGGACATGGCATGTTTTGATGAAGAAAATCGGGAGAATGTGATTTTTTTTCATTTTGTTATTCATGTATTATAGTTAACAAATAAATAAATTTTATGCAGTATGAATTTAATTTTTTTCAATAAGCAACGTAAAATTCTACAATTGCACAAAATACGATTATGACCAAAATAAGGTCCATATCAAAGTCCGGAATTAAAACGGAATAACCGGGACATATGGTCACCTTATTATTACTCGACTTCCCTCGTCTAAAGAACACACCGTTGTATCATACCTACAATTATTATTTTATAGTTTGGATAAGCGATTTATGTTACCGCATTAATCCCATATTTATCCGACTTTTATACAGTGCATAAATGGATCAGATATGAAAAATTGTTTTAAAAAATTTGCATCACTCCTATCGTTCATAAAAACATTGTAATAATTATTTGACCGACCAAGCTTATAGTATGAAGGATGTAAGAAAAACTTTGCTCCTTGATATTTAATTACGATAGTGTTATGATTTTATTTTAGGTATTCCCAGGAGATGGGCTTCCAGAAGGAATTTGTTTTGATTGTCTATTTGATTTATCTCGCTTCAAACGGTTCAAAAAAATTAGCCATGAAGCTGAAATAACACTGAAGTATATTTTGAGTCATGATGAAGCAAATATGGTGAGTTTCTGCACATTCATTTGGGAAATAAAACAAGCTATCAGCATATTGAAATTTCAAGGGATGCTGCTAGCTTGTTCCAGAATGTCACTCAGATAGAAAAACCACTTGTTTTTGAATGACATTTAGGAAATCCACCATTTGTGGCATTATAACCAAAGCATGTCTAAGTGAGAAAAATTTTATTTCTTTGTCACCAAATCTGATGAATTTATCAATATTTTATTAATATTATAATTAAACTTAGAAGACACCATTTGAATGCAGCTCTGTATGAACAATTCAACTTCTCTATCTCAATTTAGGTTCATGGTTCATTCGTAAAATCATACTGGAAGCATATAAATTTGCTGCCTACTGAGGTGACAGTATGATTTCCTGTTTCATAACACTATACAGAGATATAGGTCAGCTGTGACACTGATGCAATGCTGCCCCTATAAAAGCATGCAATGAGGCAATTACCTCACCTCTCTAGGTCACCTTGTGCCACTGCCCTATTTACATTCTGTTGTAACTAATTTCCTTCTTCCTATACTCTCATAAATATCCCCTTCTATTGAAACATCTAATATCTCCATTATCTTCCTGCCTGATTAGCATCATTCCCAAACCATGCACAACCAATGTCCCTGCCTACCCCTTAAACGGGACCCGGTCGAAGGGCTGACAACATAAATTTGCAGAAACAGATAAATTATTAACTTAATTTAACAGACTTATGCATATATCAGGATGTAACTAACAAAAATGTATTGAAATAAAAAATATGGCTTCAATTATATATTATTTTATAATATAGGTTGGGTTAGGTCAACCTTACACAAGTTCAATATAATTTTATGTAAAACTTAAAAGTATAAATAATTTCATTGAAAAAAATTGAAGATTTAAATACACACTTATCTAGATCATTAAAAAGTTACTTTGAGGCGATTAGGTATAGAGATAAAGAACATTAAGAAATAATGATAGTGTCACATATTTTTAATGAATAGTAGAAAATAAATAGAATTATAATTTTATATTAATATAGAATTTATTGATCATAAAAACAAATCACATTTGTTTAAGATAAAATTAATAATGTTTGGCTCCGGCACCCTTAAAAGCCTGGCACCCCTGAGCTGAAGGCCAATTAGCTCAATGGTTAAGGCACCTCTGACATTGACTAGTTACTAAAATTACTTAATTAATTTGTTATTATTCCTATAAATACCATAATAACAACAATATGAGAAGTTACTGAAGAGCATAGCAAATATTTTGGCCTTTTTGTATTGTCGTCCCTTTGTTACTTTCGGCCCTATAATATTGTCTGCCCATTGGTCTTGTCAGCCCTATGACTCTTGTTGACCCTTCAGTCATTTTGGCTGTTGGCCCTTCGACCCTGACCCCCCCTTCAACCCCTTCTGGTGTATGATTTGGTATTGTCATCCCCTCTCCTACTGTCAGAGCTCTAGTTAGACCAAACTTTTTATGAGGCAGGCTCAGTGTTGAATCCAGAAATTGCTGATTGGGAGGGAGATTGAAAACTTTGGGGGTATTTAAAAAATAAACATTAGTTTGAAGTTTGGACGACATAAATAGTTTTTAGTTATAGTTATAAAAAATAGCATTAAATTCAAATCACATTGTAGCATGTACGTATTATATAATTATAAATCTTACATGACATTTCAACAGCCTCACTACCACGAAGTCTTTTGAATGAGAATATCAAACAAATTATTAATTCATATGTATATAGTAATACAGCATAAATCACAGAATTGAATATATGATTGTATAAGCACTGTAAATTAACCTGAGTCACATTTGTTTTTTCTTAGCGTATGTGTCGATAACTTCATCTATTAATGTACTTGGCAACTCATTGGGTTCCTCAATGGCAATTTTCATGCAGTCCTGCAGAGTTTCCTGACCAATTCTATTTCTTAACTTTATTATGAGTCTGTTCATTGTGCTGCATGAGCAGTCAGTACTAGCAGTAGAACCGGAATGCAACATAGCTTTACACACAAAATCTTCAGTTTTACATACAGTGGAACCTCGCTTAACGAGCATAATTCGTTCCAGAATCTTACTCGTAACGCGAAACACTCGTTAAGCGAAACAGTTTTTCCCATACAAATTAATGTAAAATTCGATAATGCGTTCCATGCCGAAAAAATACTCAAAATATTTTATGTATAACGTTTATTCAAAGAAAATTATATATACATTGTTAAGGAGCGTGATTCATCTTCCTCTTTTCTTCTATCGCGGAATGAACGAACCTGGAATGAGAATTCGATTTGTAGAAAACAAAAAAAAATCGAAATAATTAATTTACTATTTATGATACATACCTAATTCTTTTTTACTAGAAAGCTGTCTAGAGACATTTGTTTTTGCCGACGCTTCAGAATTTGGTGGAAATGTGACACAGCATTATCATTAAATAAATTAGTAGCGCGCATAGCCACTGCCTTATTAGGGTGATGCTTCTCAATGTACGATGCAACAGTTTCCCATGCTTTCAGCATTTCTCTTATTGCGCCAGAAGATTGTTGATTTGCTGTTACCTCCTCCTCGGACAAACTCTCCTCCACAACTTCTTGCTGTGAAACACAATGTAACTCCATAAGCTCTTCGGTGGTCAGCTCTTGGCTGTGCTCTTCCACAAGCTCATCGATATCTTTGTTATCCACCTCCAGTCCCATGATCTTGGCCAAAGACACAATCTCGTTGACTACAGGCTCCACAGGTACTGTCTCAAACCCCTCAAAGTCACATTCGAGAATGCTCTCCGGCCAAAGCTTCTTCCAAGCAGAAGTGAGGGTTCTCTTGGTAACCCCTTCCCACACCTTTTCGATCATCTTGAGGCAGGCAACGATGTGGAAGTGATATTTCCAAAACTCTCTGAGAGTGAGATAGGTCCCTTCAGTCACCTCAAAACAACACTCGAAGAGCGCTTTAGAGTAGAGCTTCTTAAAGTTAGAAATAACCTGCTGGTCCATAGGCTGGAGTAACGGAGTGGTGTTGGGAGGCAGAAACTGGATCTTGATGAATTTAAATTCTTCAAGGAGGTCATCTTGTAGTCCTGGAGGATGGGCAGGAGCGTTGTCCATAACAAGCAAGATTTGGAGTGGTAGATTCATATCAAGCAAATATTTTTTCACAGAAGGACCAAACACTTCATTGATCCAATCAGTAAAAAGGTCACATGTCACCCAAGCCTTGTTGTTGGAACTCCACATCACATTTAGCCTGCTCTTCTGGACTTTACACTTCTTGAAGGCTCGTGGAGTTTCTGAATGGTAAACAAGCAGCGGTTTAATTTTCAAATCGCCGCTTGCATTGGCACAAAATAGCAGCGTGAGACGGTCTTTCATTGGCTTGTGGCCAGGTAATGCATTCTCCTCTGCTGTTATATAGGTTCGCTTCGGCATCTTTTTCCAGAAGAGACCCGTTTCGTCACAATTAAAAACCTGTTGCGGCAGGTAACCCTCAGAATCTACGAGCTTCTTGAAGTCGCCGATGAAGTTCTCTGCTGCCTTTGCGTCGGAGCTTACTGCTTCACCATGCCTCACAACGCTGTGGATGCCGGTTCTTCTCTTAAACTTCTCGAACCACCCACGACTTCCCTTAAATACTTCTTCTTCGGCCGTTGATGATCCTGGAGTCTTCTTAACGAGGTCGGCGAAAATCACTTTCGCCTTCTCACAAATGATGTTCTCATTAATAGTGTCGCCTTGCAGTTGCTTTTCATTTATCCATATAAGAAGCAACCTTTCAACATCATCTAGAATACGTAACCGTTGCGTAGATATTCTTGTCACTCCCTTTGAAGCATCTATCTCCTTAATCTTGTCCTTGTTCTTGAGGATAGTGCAAATCGTTGATGTAGACCGATTGTATGTGCGTGCTAGATCAGCCACGCTCACACCTTGTTCTCGCTTTTCATTGATTTTATGTTTCATTTCTACGGTTATTTTTATTCTCTTATAGCTGTCTCCTTGCGGCTTTTTCTTCGGGGACATTTTTGCAAGGGTTATTAAACTTTGCACAAAAAAATCACAAATAATATGTCTGAACACAAGTTTGGAAAAATGTGTGATCACAAGCGACACTAAGATCCTAGCGGAACGAGTGCTAAACACAGACTGATATAACAGGCATGGACGGTTGACTAAGAGGGAGGGGGGACAGTCAGAGCGGAGATCCAAGCATGCTGTCAGCAGCAGGCTTGCAGCTAACGCATCCGTTCCTCGGATTGGCTGATTTCGAGACGTCAGGCGACTGCAGCGCTCTGCGGTGCTGGCACCACTCTGTCCGGCCCCCCTTGCCTTCCGACCCTCGCTGTTGCAGGCGCACAATCCGGGACTTCCCCTCCCCTCGTCACTCGTTATGCGAAACGTCCCTCGTTCAGTGAATCATTTTTTTACAATTTATTTTGCTCGTTATGCGAATTACTCGTTATGAGAGGTGCTCGTTAAGCGAGGTTCCACTGTATTCAATATTGGATTTTAAAATTAATTCCAAAAGGTTCTTATTGTCTTTGCATTTGGCTTTGGTTACATACTTAAATTAATATCATTCCACAATACTTTCATTTTGTGATTGGTCGAAATTAACACTTGATGTCACTTTCAACCAATCATATTCTCTATTTAAGGGATTAATAACATTTCTTAATATTAATAAAATTTCAATAAATATCCCTGAGGGGGAATTTTATTCCACATGAGGTGAAAATCCCCCTGGACCCCCCCCCCCACTTGGATTCAACACTGGGCAGGCTGCATTAGCTGTTAAGGGTGCTCAGGCAAATGCTTTGGCAGGCCAGATTAGGTTATACCGGAAATTACTTGAAAGAATACGAGGGATTCAGATGGAGTAAATCCATAATTTTAACAACATAACTTCACTAGGAAAGGTTTTCCATTCATAGTTTCAACCATAAAATATGAAATTATCTCTATTGCATTTCATGGCTAACTTTCATAATGGCATTGCAAGCTGCATAAAATGCTCTAGTGGGCCTGATGTGGCCTGCAGTTTGCCCACCCCTGACTTAGTGCTGATGATTAAAATATTATTCAATTTCTTATAGTTGTAAGCATTCAAAAAATAACCAAAAACTTCATAGCAATTGCTACTATGCATTTCTCTTCATTTTATGTATGGCATATTAATACATGTGCTTAATATTTAAAAAATTAGCAATTATTAGCTTTGGAGATTCTAATAATAAATTTCCTTGAATTCTCTGATTGTAATTCAGTAAATCTCTACACCTCATATAGTGCTGAATAGCTTATAAGAGATTATGATTCAAGATTTGGCTCTTTGTTATATAGCTGAATTTTATTTGCTGAGACTTTAATTTTCTCCCTCAGTGTTCTACCATCCAGACAGGCTTAATGACTTTGAAAGAAGAAACTGGAAACGAAATTGATTTTGAAAGCAATAACATTGATAGCCAAGTTGCAGGTCCTATGCTGGAGACAAGCATTATCTGCACTTCTGTTGCTGATCAAATTCAGATAAATGAAGGGCAAATTCATAGCAGCCAAACTTCTACAGAAAGTGCAGCTTTAGAAGCAATCAATGAATCATCTCCCAACCCAAACCACCCAACAACTAGAGGTGATTTTTGTCCAAATTTTTGTTATAGTTAATAACTTTTCCTGTAATTATTTGACATAATAGCTGTGTTTGTTTTTAGCTTAAAGCAATTCCTCTCTGTTATATACACCAGTAATTTTTGTTCCTCACTTAGTGGTTCTAATTCCATCCCTGATGTATTATATGTGCTCCAAATTTTTAGCTTGAGGACAATTGGGAGACTATGAAAACATGTATCGTAAGCAGTGCAAATAAAGTGATAGGGAAAAATAATGTCAAGGAAGATAAGGGAATGCTGGATTAAAGAGGAGATGATTAAAAAGATGGAAGAGAGGAGGAGGTGGAAGGAAATTAATACATAATATGGAAGGGGAATTATATAGAATCAAGCAATAAGATTAGGAGGGAAACTACATAAGTGAGAGAGTTGTTGCAGAAAGGACAATGTGAGGAACTGGAAAAGCTGCCGAGGCAAGGCAGAATAGACACTGTATGGAAAAGTAAAGGGAGTTTCCGGGAAATACGCCAGCCACAATTGGACAAAAACGGCAAACTGTTATTTGAGCCAGATGATGTGAGGAATAGTTGGAAAGACTACATTGAGGAGTTATATGCAAAAGATTTGAAGCCAGAATCTATTGAGATGGAGAGGGAGGAAGACATAGACTATGACAGTGTTGGTCTGGGAATATTGTATAATGAGATTGAAAATGCTCTCTGGTATATGAAGTCAAAGAAAGCAGTATGAATTGATATCATCCCCATAGACATGTTAAAAGAATTAGGAAAAGAGGGGAGAGAGCTTTTACACATTGTGCAATAAGATATAGAGTGGCCAAAGGACTTTGCTAGATCAATTTTGATACCCTTGAAGAAAAAGAATAAATCCAACAAATGTCAGGATTATAGAACAATTAGCTTAATTTCACCTGCAACAAAAGTTATTCTCAGAATTTTGAATGGGAGGCTAGGAGCAAAAGGTAATAGCTATATAGGTGTAGACCAGTTCATGTTTCGGAAAGGTTATGGTACTAAGGGTGCCATAGAGGTGATGAGGACTTTGGTAGAAAGAAACATTAAATACAACAAGGGCATATTTATGCGCTTGACAGATGCCTTTGATAGAGTTTTATGGCCTAAGCTAATGGAGGTGTTGAAGAAAATAGGGGTAGATTGGAGTTATAGATGTTTAATCAGAAATCTGTACATGTACCAGACTGTGAAAGGTAAGGGTAGCAGAGGGAGAATCAGATTGGGCAATGCTAGGAAGAAGCATGAGGCGGGGTTTTCCAGTCTAACCAGTATTGTTTAATATTTATGGCATTGGAAGATGTAGAAATGTGTAAAAGTGGGAGACAACCTGGTCAAATCAGTTAGATTTGCAGATGACAAAGCATTGGTGAGCAATTCCTCAAAGGCCCTGCAGATTTAGTTAGTTCCTTAAATGAAAAGGCAAAGGCATTCAGGATAAAAATTTATGAGAAGAAATCAAATGTCACGATATTCTTCAGTAGCAAATATTCCTGGGTTAATGTTACAGTGGATAGGAAAAAGCAAGAACAAGTGGAATTTTTTTACTTATTTAGGTAGTATTCTGTCACAGGTTGAAAGGAGTACAAAATAAATCGGGACAAGGATTGCAAGAGCAAAGGAAGCATTTACAAGACGACGAGAGCTGTTGACCGGCAGTCTGAATAAAATATTAAAAAGAGGTTAGTGAAAACTCTGATATGGAGTATAGCAATGCATGAGTGCGAGGCATGGGTAATGAGAAAAAAAATGTGAGCAGATTAGAGGCATTTGAGATGATGATGGCATAGACTGGAAAAACTTGGACTGAGAGAAAAATGAGTGAAGAAGTTTTGAATGAAGTAGAGGAAGAGAGTAGCTTCATTGAATTAATAAGGGAAAGAAGACGAAATGGCTGGGTCAAATTTTGAGAGGAAAGAAGTCATGAAAGGAAGAATGGTAGGAAAGATGTAAAGAGGTACAAAGAGAAAAGGTATATTAGATGAATTGAAAGAATGAATTGGGTATGAGAACTTCAAGAGAAAGGCTTCGGATAGCACAGATTGAGTTGTGTATGCGTAAAACCTACTGGGAGGTAGAATTACAATGAATCCAATGTGCAGGGTGACTGAAAGAAGCAGTAGAATAAGAAAAATAATTTGTCTCACTATGCCTCTTAATAGATGAACAGTATTTAAATGCATAAATCATGTGTGGCGTTTGAAGATTTCTATTGCATAGAATTTTTAAAAAATGTTTCAAAAGAATTTTAAAGTCTCTATTGATTGTGTTATACTGTAGCCATTGTGCCTTACAATAAAGATGTCTTACAAGATTCACTTCTTGTGAATTTTTAGGACAATCGATTTAAGGTTGGTATATATGGAGGGTCACAACTTTTCAATATTAAATAAGAGAAGCAGCCAACAGAAAAACAAACTTGCTGACCCCAGAATAGACTATAAAAAATTATAAAGCTGCAGACTGTCCAGAATTATGATTATACTAGCGTAATTGACCATCATATATGACAGGTATGGGTGGATTAGGTATTAAATTTAAGGCACTTCCCACTTTTCCTCCTTTTCTCTATTCCTCTCTCCCATCCTCCTTCCTTCCATTCTCCTTCCCTTTTCCCCTCTCTCTTTCTCTGGAAAAATAGACTTCCTAATCTCAATCTTGCCGTAATAAAGAACATTATCTATACACCCAGACCCCTCTTTGCGTTGGGGTTACGTTCTTAAAAATCACAACGCAAACTGAAACAATGCAAATCGAAATACAATTTTCCATAAGAAACCATTGAAATATCGAAGATAGGAACTGGCATTACAATTTTCAAGAAAGAATATTTTAAGAAATTGTAAATCAAACCTAATTTGCCATTTCAATTATGAAATAAAAGAATGAATTGAAATAAATATAAAAAAACTTTATTTTTCAACATATAAACATAAAAGAACAAATTACATGAAACTCAATTTTATGAGGAACTAATTTTCTCCGACTTTGAATCTGTAGGCTTTGAGGTTAAGACTCCTTCCTATTATTTTAGCTTCAAATATTTATCTAGTCTGCTGAACACCTCCTTTTTTGGCCATGTAAATTTCCTTGTAGCAACAGATATCATTCGCTACTTTTGAACTTCTTTCCTTGTCAAGATCGTCATTTGTAAAAATCTCAATAGCTTCGTCGATCAAACTCAGGACTTTGGAAATTCGTTTTAAAGTTAAAGTTGGTTGCATAGGAATTTCTTCCGAACTGTATTGCTCGTTAGCTGTTTGTAAATCCAGTTGCATTAACTCTTTGTTGCTCATTTCTTGATTGTGTGAGGCAAAAAATTCATCTATGTGTGTTTGGGGAATCCCCAAACTTACCTAGTTACCACCCATTTGGTTTTCGCCCGAACGGTTCGGTAATCAAATTATTTTTTCGTTGTTTGTACTGAACACAAATGTTCGGTAAAAATTTGATAAAAACAAGTTTATCAAATTTTAGCTTAATACAATTCGAAAGTTAGCATTTTGATGATTACCTGAATCGACTGTTCAAATCGAGTAAATATATCGTGGTTTTTAGTCAGTGTTCAGTAATGACACCAGAAAAAGGTGGTAACCCTAAACATACCACAACGACGCAAATGCGGAATTTTACAATTCAAAACAAAATTTTGGTTTTAATTGTTCAACGATGCAACTTTGAGAATGACGCAAAGCGAGGTCTGGGTGTATATCTCTCCCTTCCTCTCTCTCTTCCTCACTATCTCTCTCTTCCTTACTATCTCTCTCTTCCTCACTCTCTCTCTCCTTCTCTGGAAAAAGACTTCCTAATCTCAATCTTGCCCTAATAAAGACCATATCTATCTCTCCCTCCCTCTTTCTCCTCTCTCACTCCCTCTCTCTCTCTCACCCTCTCTCTCACCCTCTGCCTCTCTCTCACCCTATGCCTCTCCTTCACCCTATGCCTCCTCTTTTTTCTTCCTCTCTCTCTCCTGTTCAAGCATTCAAAGCTTGCTTTCCTTATGCATATAGTATTATGATTGAAATGACAATAAAATCTCTAGGTTTAACAATGACACTGTCGGCAAGGCAACATATCATTAAAAAGCTTAAAATTTTCCAGTAAACATGGTTTAAACGTATTACTTGAGTGATTTAGAATCATAGGCGAAATGTGATGATAAGAATAAAAACGTTATTTATTTTTCTTTAAAACGGTCCAGGTCTGAAGATCGTAGGTCACTTATTTATAATTTTAATTTGTGAAAGAATAAAAGCCTATAAGTCGGAAAATCGATTTTTGTGTGTTATCTTATGGGAAACAAATTATTTACTGGAGTCGAACCTGAGTCTTTTTGGGGATTTTTTTGTAAATAGCCTTTACTATAAGAATTAAACATTCTTACCAAATTTCAATCTTCTACCTACTTGGAATTTGTTAAAAATAGTCGGTCATAAATAGTTCATATTAGTGGAGCATGACCAGATTTCTTAACTCATTATTTAAATAGATAATTGGTAAAATCTATTTTAGGTGAAGTGGCATAAAGTTGCTTCAATAAAAAGAAATAAGTACGAATTTCTCCAGTAATTTTGGTTGTCAATGGCTTAAATTATACCCTCAAAATGTGGATGAATATTTTTTTAGCCACAGATTATCAATATAGAAAATTTGCAGATGGAATGGTTTAGGCAACAGAAATTTCCTGGGAAAAAACATAAATTTTGAGTTTTACAGAATCATGTTAATTCTAGGATGGTGTATAGTCTTTACATAGTCATTCTCTTAAATCTCTGGTAATTTCTATCTTATAATGTTTTGGTTTTCATTATTAAATTAATCTGGTAGATTTTTATCTCATTTGTTTATGAAGCAAATAATTCATTTAAAAATTATTTTGTATATACTGTGCAACAGTTTTATTAAAAAGCAAAATATTGAATTTTTCTTGCATGGGGGTTGGAAATCAGTGCTAACATAGTTTTGACTTTATTGCATTTCTAAACATATTAGCATCATAAGAAATTATTGATGTAGTGGAACAATAATTGCTAGTATAACTGAAAATCCATTACTTTGGTAAATTAAAGAATGCCAGCTTTCTTCTTCTTTTTCTCATTTTCTGTATGTGTTGCAAATGTGGCTTATAGGAAAGGCTAAGCAGAACAAGCAAATAAAGGGAAACTTGGGAAAATGCAGCACAGCGCCACCAGAAGGTAATCTGTTTCAACTGGGAAGGAAACGGGGAAATTTACGGAAATCCATCAAAGTTGAAAATGTTGAACAAATTTCTGTAGAAGGTAAAGATATCTCAGCCAGTATAACTTCTTTTGGAATAGATTTGGTAAGTCAAAGTATACAGTGTATGTTAAATTTAAAAAAATCTGTGTGTAGTTTATATAGATTTATGTTTTTTATATCAGCTTTCCCCAAATTATGGGCCATGACCCAGCTCTGGGTCATGGAACATAATAAACTAGGTCACTAGGCTCATGACAACAATGTGTTTATTCATTGGATAAACATCTGAAATTTATAAAAACTGACAAGTAAGAGACTGCCAATATTAGATTATTAATTTCTTGATATCTTATGTTTTTTTATTGCATGTTTATGAATATTCTAATCCAAGCAGTCTCTTTATGTGGGAGAAAAGGGTTGCAGAGATCAGAGTTTTTCTTGCACTGGATTGCAAGGCAAAAGTTGGATAACTCTGATTTACATTATTATTGGTTATGTTCTGAGTAAGTTGCCTGGTTTTGAGTTGCCAAAAATTTAAATATTATTTATGACTACCTTGTCATAATATAGTAATAAGGTAGTCCATGCATAACTACAGAAAATATTTGAATCATCACGGATATGTATCATCGCGAACACAGATCATCACAATACCCCCTTGGACCCATGTATTCAATTCATCACACTGCATATTCAAATCATCGCAAACGAATTAGCTGCAAAAATTTTTATTTAGCACATTGAACTTGCCGGCATCCAGCGTTGGAACGCAATGAGATGCCAGTTCAATGGGAGAGTATCTTCCAAGGCAATTATGGTAAGCTGAGGGAGGGGAAATTTAAGACCGAATACAGATCGCCTCTGATTGATTGGAAGATAAAATATGCTGTCACCAGTGTGAATCCGTGTTGCGCATCTGTAAGCCAGCACAAAAAAACGGATTCCAAATTAATATTTTCTTGCCAGTTGGCACCGCCACTTTCGTTTGGGATTGCACTGTGAGTATGGTGACTGCGAAATTGTGCTTTATCTAGTTTTCAAAGCAATAATTTTATTTAATCAAGTTTTATGATGTAATTTGCGATGGGATTGTGATTACAGATTAAATCCTAGCTAATTATAATGGAGACCTTGGATCATCGCAAATACCGCCGCATTACCGCGATGATTCGAATACAGTCTGTATGTATAAATTGTAAACAAAAATGTTGGCCATTTGCTTGTCATCATTTTGTTAATTACTTTTGCTTTTAAATTCTGATTTTTGCTAAGTTTGCAAATAATTTGTGCTGCTAAAAATAAAATTTGGAAGGTCTTTTTCTGTAATTTAAAAATATTGCTTTACTGTGCTAAAAGGTTACATAAGTCCCACTTGAATTTTGTATTTTTGCCGTATTTACTTAAATATCATATCTGCATAAGATTGATTTAAATCCTGAAATTTATTTTTTATAATTTTTTAGGTGAAATCTAATGAATTTGAAAATGATGGTGGTGATGATCAGCCTACTCCTGGAGCAGAAGAAGTTATTGCTTTCAATTCACAGAACTATTATAAATGTTCTGATTGTGTAGCTGTTTTCCATGATGACTACAGTTTTAAAAGTCATATATCAAGTGGTCTATGCTCATCATCATATATCTGTTCTGTTTGTAACGAGTCTTTCTTAAACAGTGTATGTCTAATGGAACACCATGTCAGCTACCATACCCCCATTAGAAATAATGAAATGTGCCGAAAAGAAAATGCACAAGATAATAACGAATCAGTCATTGATGAAAATTATTCCGAAGAATATTGTCCATCATTAAAAAATGATGAAATTTTCCAAAAAGATTACTCAAAAGAATTCCAAGCATCACTAAGTAAGGAGATGTGCCAGAAAAGCTATTCTCAAGATTGTGACTTGAATAACCACAGTTTGGCCCTTATAATGAAACGAGGTTTTGTCTGTGATAAGTGTGGCTCTTGTTTCAGAAAGAAAATAATTTTTGAGCATCATTTGATGAAATATCATGCACAAAAACTCTCCTTCACTTGTGGTGTATGCACAAAAACTTTTCTAACCAAAGGAGGTCTGAAGGAGCATCTAGTTGTCCATTCGACAGAAAGGCCATTTATGTGTGATATTTGTGGCAGTGCTTTCAAGTTGAGGAAAAAATTGTTAAGACACATAAGAAACTGTCACAGTGAAAAGTAATCTACGCTTGTATTCATTCCAGTTGTTTTAATGTTTCATTATTGTATATAGCCACAGCTTTTCATCATTTCCTCTTTTCCAAAGTATTTAAACTCCATCTTATTTTTATTTTTCCACTTTTTGTATTCTAATCTGATGTTATCATTTAATATTTTTGAACTTTTCTGCTATAATAGTTTCAATCACCAATATAATTATTAATTTTTTCCAGGTTATCTCATTCAATGATTCTTTTCATAAGTAATATTTAACGTATCATTCCATTGTGTGTTTGTTACTTATTTAATTTTGAATCCAAATAAAAAAATCTAGTTATTTTACCTTACCTATATTCATTTTTCCTTTTCTGATTTTCTTCTCATTCCTTTTATGCTACATTTTCATCTTATAACTCTCTATGGCTTTAAGTATGAATTAATCATTTGCTTATGCTAAGTGCATCAAACCAGGGCCATGGCATAGACATCTCCCATCTGAAGTGAAAAGATGGTACCCAGGGATAAAGATTGGCGATGGCAATGATGTAATGCCACCCTTAGATAAGTACTGTATGAGGTGGTCACATTTAAAACTTGGACCTACATAAAAAATAAAGAAAATGGAATGTATTGATCATACATATAAGTTAAACAACTCCACATAGTAAATTCTCATCCTCTAATGCCATGAGGGCATTGTATTTAGTTATTCATTTAAAATGGATGAATAGCCTAAAATAGTGGTTTCCAAGCTTTTTGTAGGCACCCTTTCTATGATAAACCAAATTTTGCAACACTTCCACCTTGATACAATGTTTTATATTCGTACATACTGGAATCGTAACATTTGGACACATCCATTTGTTAGTACTTACACTATAATCAATTTATTAGAGGAAAAATTGTTGCCCTAATTACCTATCAACACATCCAAATTGTTAATTTGCTCACTAAACAAGCTTTTTTTGGCACCCCAATGGGCAACAGCACCCAGTTTGGCAACCACTGGCCTGAAAACTTAAAATTTACATTGTGGAGAATTAAATGTTACTTCTATGTGTAACTGAATGTACTATGGAAATATAATTCAAGATATTGTGACAAATGTGTATTTGGATTATAAATTTAAAGTAAGCAGATATTATTACTTACAGAAAGGGACCATTTGTTGGAAAAGGACAAAATGAGAAAAAAATAGAAATTATATTAAATAAGCAACCTTTCGTACCAAGGATGGCTTAATATAACATATAATAATGAGGTATTTTCTGACAACTGAGTCACATATTTCCATCATTATTTACGTTTATCCAAGCATAAAAAAGGTCAATGATAAATGAGAATTATTATCAAAAATGCCATTGGACTATGTTGACAAAAATTTAAGAAAAACTTACTTTATCGTATAGGGTTTCTAATCTTTTAAACTAATTGAGATCAAGGGTGGTGCAGATATATAAAAATTTGGTTAGCTGGGCATCAAAGAGATATAGATATATCATCAAGTAGGAACACATATTTACAATAAACAGTAAATGTTGGATAATTAGAACTGCTATATTCAAGCCTGGATTTATGCACCCATGACAAGAGAAGTAATTAATTGCAGTAATGGAGAGCTCATAGTTCTACTTGGGGCAATTTTGAGAAACATTGAAAATGTTAATATTTGCAATACACTACCTTTTTGAACTTCATGTTCGCGAATTTGCACTTCGCGACATTTTTGTGAACATTACTTGTTCCGCGACGATTATTTGCATTTCGCGTAAACCGTTTGCGATTCCAGCAAGCGTGAACTCCCTCTACATATTTGTTTCGAAGTTGAGTTGAAACTTTGGCATGCTAAAAAAGGACTTATTATATTTTAAATGCTCATTATTAGCAGTTTTTGAAATAAACAAATGTGATAACTCTCGACTTAATTATTTTGTAGCTCAGTTTGAACTTCACCGCCAACGTCGCTATTTTCAATGATGAATGAAACTTTAGTTTAGGATTTAAAGAAATGCCATCGTTTTGGAATGTAAGATTTTCATTTGCTATTATATTTGTATTTTGAACGTAATTTAAGGAAACGTTATTTTGCTTTGTTAGGTTTTTATTTTTTATTACGAATTTTTAATGTAAATCTAAGAATTACTATCATCATGTAATGTAAGATTTTTTACCGCGTATTTTGAACGTGATTACTAAAAGAAATGTGACGTATTTTGAAAAATTAAAGGAAATGTTATCACTTTCTTACGCTAGGTTTTGATTTTCCGTTACGCAATTCGAACGTAATTAATAAATGAAATATTACCACTTTTAAATGTTAGTTTTTTTGCGGCTTGTAATGTTTGTTTCTGAATCTAAGAAAACATCCGTGCATCACGTACTCAAAATTCCATTTCAGTAGTTCATCAATTTAAATGAAAGCATTTCCTTGGAATGAACGAAGAAGATCGAAAACAGCATGCGAAAATTTGCTGGAAGTGCACAAATGCCTAAATAAGTGTAATCGCTTTGTAATGCTGGGTTTTCATTTGCTATTACGCGTTTTGAAGATAATTAAAACAATTTTTGAACTTTATGATGATAGGTTTTCATTTGCTTTTACTTTCTGGTCTGTTTATGATACATGAATTTTGTAGGTTGGCTGGGAACCGTACTACGGCTTCGTGCACAAATGACGTCACGCCGATTTTTGACCCCTCCCCCATGTCACACTTTGTCATGGTGACTCTACTCCCCCCCCCAAAATGACGTCACGCTCCGAGAATATTTTCCCAGATTCATGCAATGTTTTTTTCACAGCAAATTTTTAGTGCTTTTCATCAATGCTGAAAAGCACTATTATCTTCGTGATGTCCGTCCGTACGCATATATCAGGGAAGAATTGTTTTAACCGATTTCAACCAAATTTGGTACATACAATCTTCACATAAAATAATGACCAATGTGACATACTTTGACCGAATCGACTTAGCAGGGATGCCACGGGTTAATATTCCTCGCTTTTGTGAAAGTGACGTCACGGATGCCTCGACTCCCCCTTGTCACACATTATCACGCTTGATCAAACCCCCCTCCCCCTAACTGCGTGACGTCATTTGTGCACGAAGCCTACCATTATTACATTGCGTCGTATGGGAAAATAGGACTTGCACTTCGCGAATTTGCATTTCGCATCAATTTTCCGGAACCAATTATTCGCTAAGTTCAAAAAGGTAGTGTATTGAAAAATAACACTGACCTTATAGCTTTATATATGGACAGAAAATTATGGTAAATTTAATTAGGTACTATAAAAATTTCTCTATAAACAATATTCATTATAACTGATTGTCCATCTGGTTTTATTACATTCAGTTGGTCGAAATTGCGTACTCTTGTTGATGCTACATTCAATAGTCTGTGGGAAAATATCAGCTGTGTTAATAAGAACCCAATTTTGTTGACTGTCTGAGCATGACTTATTTATTTATAGTTATTGCAAATGCTGGTATTCCCCATACCTCCATTTCCCTGCTTGCCCTTACTCTTCTTCCACTCTACGACAAAGTGCCATCTGAATGTGCAGCTAATAATAACCTCCCGTCCCTCCTCCTAATCATGAGTAGAGAACATTATCAGCGACAATCGGATTACCATGGTGGCAAAAAATTTTGCTTAAAAAAATCTTAGTTTTGTTGCTAAAAGCACAATTTTGTCAGATTCAGCCGGTATTTGAAATTAATAGGTATGAAAATAAAACTTCCTTCTTTTCTATGAACCTGGGCTCAAGTCCAGACTTTGTATCTTGATTTTAAGTAATTTTAGTGCAAATAAAAAATATGTGTATCCTCACTCCCATTTAATCAAATGGAAGAAAGGAAAAGAAAATGTTTAAAATTTTATTTTATTGGGGCAGTTGGAATTATAAACCTCCCTAGAACTCATTGTTGGTCACCCTGAATAATCAGTGAGATTTTGGTTGAAATCAGCCTTGCTGGTTGGACCTCTGGACAGAAACAATTTCTTTAATAGTATTATGAAGCCATATTCAAAGCTTGCATTAACCCTGCACATTGGTGCGGCGTTTGTGAGATGCCATCAAACTTTTAATTCATAAGTGTAAGCAAACCTATAGTCCAAGTACATAGAAGCGTCATCTACCTTTAAAGAAATATAAACTGATGTAGGTAATGCCCATAGATCAGGGTTAGTCTCTTTTGTTCGCTTGTAAGAAGAGTATCACTTTTAGGTTCTCTCTTCTGGCGCATCTCAGATGCCACACGACCTTTCCTGTCGCTAACAGGTAAATTATTTTACTCAACGTTTGTTGCTGTAATTTTTATTTTTCGTGGACTTATGCTATTATTTTATTTCTAGATATTTGAAAAATGTAAAAACAAAAGAGTTTTAAACCTTGCTGTTGATAACGATGTGCAGTTATTGCATCAGTGGATTGACGAAGGAAGTGAAGAGAATTCAGAGGGGGAAGAATTCAGTGACCAAGCAAACCGAATAAGTACGGCATAAAAATATTTGCTCTGGTGGATGCTTGAATGTGCTATACAGCTAATCTTGAAATATACACTGGTAAACAGCCTGAAGGCCCACTTCAAATAAGCAATACACCTGGCGATATCAAACGTCTCAGCTCCATAATTTCAAGGACAGTATGGAATATCATAAATGATAACTGGTTCACAAGTGTAGCGCTTGCAAATGATTTACTGATAAAATAAACTCACTCTTGTTGGAACTATCAGGAAACATAAAAGGGAGATTCTGGGATGTTTCATAGAAACAAGATCTTGAGAGGTAAGATCGAGTATGTTTGTCTTCCAGGATAACTGCACCCTAGTTCCATACGTCCCGAAAAAGAATACAAACATATTGCTTATTTCGATGATGCCTGACAGGAGTATAGATTCTTCTACAGGAGACAAAAGAAAGCCAGACATTATTACATTTTACAATGCTACAAAATCAGGTGTTGATACTGTCGACCAATTCTGCAGCACTTACGATGTTGCGAGGAAAACAAATAGATGGCTGATGGTCATGATGTACAGCATGCTGAATGTGGCTGGGATAAATTCCCAAATTATTTATCATTGCAACAACCAAAATTATGGCAATGTGAGACATAATTTTTTTGAAAATATTGGCCTGTGAACTGGCCAAAGACTTTCTATGTATTCGTTCACAGTACTCTTACCAAAAGAACTCAAACGGAATATTCAATGTCTTCTCCTGGAACCCTTGAACGTGCAACACCTGTAGAAGATAGTACTGCCCAAAAAGGCAAAGGTATTATAAATGTGGGCAACCAAAAAAGAGGTATACACAATATAAATGCAGAAACTGCAATAATTATATTTGCTTGGAGCATGCACAACAAATTTGTTCCGATTCCTAAATTTGGTATATCAAAATTTGATCTTTTATTTTTTATATGTTTAGGATTAATATATTTCATAATATTATTTAATTGTTTATATTAATGCACGACATTAATCCCTATAAAATTATAATTATAAACCATATAGAATAGGTACTCACGGAAGAAAACGTTTCTGTAACATTTGGGCATGCGACCTGTGCAGGGTTAAGTATGCAGAATAATTAATGAAATCTTAGGAAGCCCTAAAATAATCAAACTGTATTTTTGCTGATTTTGATCTAAAATACAGTAAATAAGAACAAATTTCATGGAATTTCAAATAATACAATTTCCATTAGCAAAATAACAGTGTAAAATTTTATTTTTCAAAAGGCAATTTCCATAAATTTCAACAGTTCATATTTTTACCATCACAAATCTTGTCTTTCTCCTAAAAAAGGGATGCAAATATATAACAGGCTTAAAAATTATCCCTAAATGTGATTCACAAGTCACTAGAATTAGAATAAAAACACGTTCACAATGATAAGTATATCTGCTTCAGAGAAACAGAAGTATAAAAAAAATATTTATTCATATAAAATGAGTATACCTGTTTGTTCTATTATTTGTTATGGCACTGCTGTACAACTTAAAAAATAAACAACTAAATGATATACATTATACACAATCTCTTTTAAAAAATCATACTTCATAAACATACTCAGAACTTATCTAAAAAATTCAAAAATTGAAACTAAGCTCTCAATATTACCCAATTGTCTTCAAATGAGCAGGTATCTCCAATCCCTTAAAAAATATATTTATATATATTTATCACATAGGTCTTTTGATGCATGGGCAACAAATGTTGACTCACCTTCTTTTTTCAATTGTTGAGTAGCAAAAATGAGATGATGCAAAAATCTTTTGCTTACTTCAAACAGTAATTACAATAAAAATCTTCTTGGCCAGTTGACCAACTATTTACATACAGCAACAAGAACAAATGACAAACGGGCGTATCAAATGTTATATTGGTAAGGAGCACCTTCAGGAGAATATCACAATAGGTTGGCCATCTGTGATGCCATGGCAGAGCAGTCTGGCCAAACTGCTCTATTTCAATGTGGAAAATTACAAAATGGAGAAACAAAACCCTTTTCGTGGGTTATGTCCAAAGGAAAAACTAGGTCAAGGTGGTAAGCTTGCGCTAGGAACCAGGCACATCACAGACAGCTTGTATTTGGGCCGAGACCAGCAACAAGGCAGCACACAATCTCCGAAACCTGGGTCACCACCTGTGATGCAATCACAAAATTGTAAAGATTGGCCACGAGCAAACACAGTAAAACAAATTAAAGTTTAGAAATAATTTTTATTGATTGAAAGCTTAGATTTTCACTGTGAAAATTAAGAGAAGAAAATATGAGGCAATTGGTCAATGAAAAACTAAACAAATGGATTACAAAGCTCAACAGACGTCATAACATTTAATGCAGTATGATTAGACCAGGTGTCTCTAAACTATGGCCTGCGAAACGATTTTATCCAGCCCGCAGAAATTTTATTAAACATCATAAAATCAGTGTTTCCAATTTAAAAACAGGTGCATTGTACGCATTAGAATTTTTTCTTACATTTATTCACATTTACTTAGTTATATATGCATGTATGCTTAGGTATTTATAGAATAAAATATTTTAAATTTTGAAACTTTTTTTCCGATCTGGCCCGCCAAGCGCTTTCAATATTCCTATGTGGCCCTCCTCTCAAAAAGTTTGGGGACACCTGGATTAGACCATTACATTTCCTCCAAAATATTATGCTACTGTTAGTGAAAATAAAATTATATTCCAAGTACAGTAAAACCCCTTATTTACTCTTTTCTAGGGACCTGGGAAGTGTAAATTGCAGGAAAGTGTAAATTGCAGGAAAGTGTAAATTGCAGGAAAGTGTAAATTGTGGGAAAGTGCAAATTGAGGGAAAAGGAAAAATAGCTAAACTGATTTTACTTTTAAACTCACTTATTTGTTACAGTAAGACTAACAATAAAATCAGTGTTAAAAGAGCTAAGTTTATAAAGAGTATATCTATTTATTCATTTACTTAACCAGTACACTTTTTAATAATAGTAATATTAAAATATATGCCGAATTAAAATGCTAATATAGTATGCTTGGGTTTCCATAACATTCTCCATATTACATTTGTCTGGAAAATTGTACATAGACATAGGTAGGACTTCAGGAACATCATACTTTTTCGAAGCTTGAATATTGTTTGTTTTTCCGCTTCTTAAGCTAGGTACAACTATTTTAAAATTCATGCGATAACTTCGTCGGATTCCTCTGTTAACCTGGGATTTGGATGAACCTTTTTTTTCTCAACATGATCAGCATCCTTTTTGTCACCCATTGTTAAGATAACGGATGGGTAAAAACTCGCAAAGGTAGGTACAAAGAATACGCCGACACACTGATAGCTTCAATTCAATGACTAATGAGGAGTTCAGCCACCGACTGAACTCGATCTATTTTCGCTTCATATGCTTTTTAAGTAGGTTGTAATATGTACGCCTAATGTGTTTACTATGTAACAAGTATCTTGTATCACTTAACAGACGTGCGGAATGTAGTGATTTTTCGAAACACGATTTTACGATCTTTTAAAATTACTATTACTCAAATATAATGCGGGGACTACTTTTAAAATTTCATTTTTTGGAAAAAACATCGTTATTTTCGGGACAATACGGTAATTTTAATTACAACAAATTAACTTAAATTTAATTACAAACTGTGGGAGCCAAGGGGCAGAGTATGAGTGGAAAGGGTAGCGCCAAACTTGAACATCTTTTCAATAGAATTCATACTTGGTTCAAAGGGTAAATAGCCTACCTAAATAGTATTTCCGTATCTAGGTGCGCTGTTTATGCTCTGTTAGTGTGATTTACGTATGAGGTTTTGAAGTTTTCACACAAAAGAGTTCATATGTACTTAATTCCTTCTCTACGTACGCTGCTCATGATTAACATCATCGCACCTGTTAAAGCGAGTGTTGTTTTGAAAAGAAAAGTTCATATTTCTGCCTCTAGGGCCACTGTTCCTACTCTGCTGCCGTTTTCGAAATCTTCGTCCAAAAGTGTTCTGATTTTTTTGCAAAATTAAGACGAAAATTGTTAAAAACTGTTGGGAATCGCATGCTAACGTCTTTTAAAAAATCGGAAATTCAAACGTAAAATGGCGCGAATAGCAGGAAAAACAAAATGAAAGTGTAAATACAGGGTTTTACTTACATTGGAATCACAGGAAAATTGACAGGACCTAAAAAAATGTTGTAAATAGCGGGAAAACGTACATTCCAATAATGTAAATATGAGGCTTTACTGTATTTAAAATTTACCCACCTGTTTAGTCGGCCTGTGGTGAAGTTTACGCTGCGAATTTCAGACTTTGGATCAGGAAAATGGGAGCTCCACTTCGTGGAGATGCAAGGTTGCAAAACTTTCATGGCCTCACAATGAGAACTCTTATCAGCTGGGACACTTGAAAATCCAGCACTTTCTGCTAGACATGAATCACGAATGGTGTAAAATCTAGAAGTTGTAAATATATGCATCTTTAACAGATTTTCAGAATGCAATACTATAACACAATAAGAGCTATTGTGAATACCAGTAAACTTTATAACATTTTACAAATTTAGGATATTACTATAACTGTCAATTGTTTCCTACAAAATAGAAAATAAATAACATAAAATCCAAATTAGGGCAAAAATAGAAATTTCTACAATGCAAAATTATAAATGCATATTTGTGCTAGTATTCATGCAATGATGAGTTATTATTTAGTTTCACTTATAGTACTTAGGCTAGTATTAAGTCTCTGGTGTGTTCCAGAAAATATAGTCCACACTTTGACAAAACCACAGCAAGGAACTTCATCAATAACAAAATGGATTGGGCAAATTTTTGAAGACTGATTCAAGAACCATGCATGTATGTGTATATGCACATCAGTTACAACGATTACGTACTTTGACATTAGTGAATCTATCCATCCATGAAGATCATGCCCAAACCTACGGGAGTTGACTAGAGCACGGCGCAGCCTCGCTCCCTCACTTTCTGTCTCCAACTCTCCAGGAGCAATCCACGATGATAATCTCTCAAACTCGGCTGGAAAAGTCTCATAGCCCTGTCCTGGACCATTATGGAGGAAACTGAAGAAAAGTTGATTATGAATCAACGTGCCAAACTATTAGCTGATTCCTTCTATGTCATAACTATGGCTAAACTCATTAATAGTTAAAAGTGGAATACTCAACTTTTACTTTAATATTACATTTTAAAATTGATCTTTTGACATAAGTAGCAAAAAATCTATTTAAAATATCAAAAACAAGAGATTTGTAAAATATACTCATAGCAACTAAGTAAATAGAATGAGCACTGGATTTAAGAAACTTGAATGACCTATTCCAAAAGCATTTAATAGAAAATTTTGAAAGTTTGAGAGCACAAGAAAAAATTAAGGCTTATTTAACCAGTCTTTTTGGCAAACTCCTACATTCAATCGATACATTCTTTGCCTGTGAATATAAAAAAATAATAAAAAAAAACTGATGATAATGCAATATATTACAATCAACTTTTAGGGCACCAAACTGTTTCTGCTGTGTTTTAGGTAGGTACCAAATCATTTTCTTGTAGATTACTACGGAAGGACTAATTCAGGAATGTGTGCTATTTAACTAACCAGCTCAGATAGATATTATAAGTTTTGTTTTCTTAAATGTTGGTATATCAAGCATTAATGCCATTCCAAATACAGAATTTTCTCTTGAACACATTTCACGGTTCAAGAAGTTTACAATACAATCAAAAGATGGTATTGGATGTGAAAAAAACAGCAAAAATTTGACATGAACACCGTTAAGCGTTTCCTAATCCTTTAGTAAAAGCATTCCTTGAAAAATCAAAGAAATAAGGAGTAAAATAATTCACAGATAACCTCTAAGAGATGGATTTATGAAAATGCAAACAAGTGAAAACAATTCCAAGGCAAAATAACTTCAATGCTGTTAGAATTTACCAGTATCTACTATCCATATAATAACCATATACAGTACAGCCTCCTAAATCTGACAACCTTGAGATCTAGCATTTGCCAGATTTTTGAAAATTCCAGATTTTAAACATAATATAGTTGATCCTCATATAATGCAGTAGTGATGTTTCTAGAAAACCTTATGTTATATAAAAATGCATATTATGAACTGAAGAACATGGGAAAAATAGGGACATGATAAAATTATACAATATTTGATAAAATGCTATTTACTGCCTTAAAATAAAAAATTGGTTACTGAAGACGATGCTTTATGTCATCGTTTCTCAATCAGTGGAATGCAAAGCTTTGAAAATAATTATTAACCTTTATCGTTATTATTTGGTATTCTGCCTTTGGATACTTTCTGACTTGACCTTTATCGTATGAATGTTTCGAAACTGTTTTTGCGTCAAGTCATTTCGGTCAGCTTGTATTCCCTTCCACATGGAGATTTTGTGTGCTACTACTTAAGCACAATTGAGAAGGTTTGCCTCTTAATTCAGACCACATATGGGGTTTGGGTTGAGTCACTAAACTCATCCCAAATACAAACTAGGCTGTTGCAAATGCTCATTGGTAGCACTTTGTCACACACTGTTTAATTTCTGGTCTTCAACCCAGGTGTTCAAGAGAGACTCAGTTTTATTAGTTGATCATCCCACCTGGTCATCCTCTTCATAGTTAGACTTGCATTACCAGTGGTCATAACATGTACTCTAATTAGAATTGGCAGATTTTTGAAATCACAGATCGAGACATTTATACATTTTTGAAATATTAAGTTGTAACATTTATATGAAATCAAATTCAATACAACATTACATCAAAACCATTTGGTTTTGATATAATTAATAGGATCAATTTATTCAAACTACATGTACAATGTATACAATGACAGCCCCTTTAAGGTACATAACCTTACATAGTATCTGTGCACCACACTATTACATACAGCAAAACCAGTTTCAAGTGGCAGGTGAGATGCACACAAGATAGAAAGGAATTGCATTGGGAGCAAAGGAGATAGACCACTCTGAGCAGAAAGCGTTGTTTATGTGATGAAGTCACTGTATGTAGCACTACAAACCTAGCCATTGCTGGTTGGTAGCATCTATATCTCGATTAAAATGTTGTGTTGAACAATTTTGTTTAAAAAGCAGGACTTTCGAAATATGTCGGGATGCAGGAAATACCTTATCAAGTCGGCACAACCCCGTGAAAATCAGGACGCCTGGCAACCCTAACTCTAATACTAGCCTCGCCTTTCACAATGGGGTGAATCGTACATTCACTTACAATTAGATCATACTTTCAACCAAGTACCTAGATTGACCCAGGCACCAGCACGGGGCTTGTCCACCATCTCTATTTTCTTAGCTAAACTATGGCATTCCACTTCTTCTCGCTTCTCATTTTCTTCATCTCATTTCCTTTAGTACTGTTACTCCTCTTAGGATGATGAATGAAATGAGGTGGGAGGTTGTGATATATTGTCCAAAAACTTTTCCTAAATGAGTGAAAACGTTGCGAGCGCAACTGGACTGAGGATGAGCATGGCAAGAATGGACATGAGAGCATGCTATATAATATTCGTGCATGCACTTTAAATTTTGGATCACTAAATGAAAGCTGAGATGTCAAAAATGCACTATATAAATGCATGTTATATAAGAGTCAACTGTATGAATGCACATAACTTGAAATGAAGAATCAGAAACGAGGGTTCATTAATGCATGAAATTAACATCAATTAAAGAAATTGTATTTTAGGGCTTTTTTAATTGCTATGTTTTTACTTTCTGTCCATGCACAAAACCTTGAAGCAACAAGAATAGCTGAGTAGTTAAGATTTTTAGAATTGTTTTGGTTGGTGACAGACATTAACCCAACTAATTCTGAAGTCAGTTTGTTGGTCCATTTGCCTTTCAGCAGGATTTTAAAAAATCCCTTATGAACTATCTATACGGGTATGTTACTATGGTAGTTTCATTTTATTTGCCTTGTTACAACAATAAAAGTGAAGCATAAATATGTTCAATTAACTTTCAAAAAGGAAGGTATAAAGATCATATTACAAACATGTATAGTTATCCAGAGAAAAATTAAGGGAAAGGAATTGAAGAAGGTCGAAGATTCTGAAAATTTATGTGAACATCCTAAAATATGTTTTTGTAGTTCTTTTTTAACTTGTTAATACACACCACATTATCTTTCTTGTTTCTATTTTCAACTTTAAGAGGGATATGACTAATTATTAGGGTAAGTAGGACAGTTATCTTATATTAAAATATATTAAAAAATACTCTCAACATCATTTAGTCCTTTAGTGTGTAGTGTTTTATGGCTACTCATAGCTTTAGATGCATCACTGTAAACGTAAAATTTTAATAATTCTTTTTTTCCTTCTTAAATCGCCATATTCTTTGCTGAAGTGTCCTTTTCAAGTTTTTGCAGTAATTTGACTTTTTTTCACTTGTGAGGGTGTTTTCTGCTTTTTTTTGTAGTCATTCCAAGGTAAATCTGAACCAAAGTACCAATAACATCACTGAAAAACACACATAACTAAGAACATTCCACTGAATGTTGGCATAACTGGGCATAGCCTGAATCTCATAAGGCTGGCATAACAAAAGCAATTGATGAAGCACTGTAGCAACAGAGTTATGGCTGGATTATCAAAATTTTTTCAAATTAAAAAAAGTGCCAGATTTTTGAATGCTGGATTTATGAGGTTTTAGTGTAGTATGTATTATAAATCATATGCAACTCAAAAGAAGTGAATAAAACTGGCATTTAAATCCTAAAAAGAGAGCAAGAATCCTGAAAAGCTTATTATCCAGCTGCTTACCCAGCTTGCTGTTGAGATACTTCAACTCCTGATACAAATTGAAGGGGTGAAATGAGAAATTTCACCATTGCTGTAGGTTCTGTAGCACCATCTTCCACCAAAAGAACCCTCCAGATACCAGGACGAATTGGTTGACGTAGAGATGGTTTCACCACACCCATCTGTAAAAGAGGTAAGAATTCAACATTCAGATTCAAAAGCTTAACTCTATAACCTATTTCAACTGGTCATGCAGCTGGGACCCAAGGTATTCCACTCGGGTTTGGTTATTTCACTATGGCTATGATGCAATGTTGCCAAGTTCCCATTTTTCACAGTTCAACAGTAACTGCAGATGAGTGAATTTCTATGCTACTACAGAAGCACAAAGCACAACTGTTACAGAAGCAATGATCAAGTGTGAGCAATTGTATCAATAGCACTCGTTAAGAAATTTTGAATGGTGAGGGAAATTTACGATCTCTTATTGGCTGACATTTTCTTCCCCTTACCTTACAGGTCTAACTGTAAACATGTCTCACCCGAACGAAATGTTGGAATGGATTATAACTGCATAAACTCTACATACAGTAGAAACCCGTTTATCCGGTTCTCGATGATCCGGACTTCCGGATTATTTGGACCTATAGATGGACGGAACAATAGATGCAGCGAGCAGGCGAGGTTCAAGGTCATGCATTCTAAAAGTAACTACATTGTAGAAAATGACTCCCTCGCTCTCCCGTTCCCACCCATCCTCGCCTCATACTCTGCCGAGGAAGGAACACTTGACACCTTCCGTTCCTACTGTTTTATATTTGTCAGTTCACCGCTAACTTTATTTAATGTTCGTCATTTTTGTGGATTTGTTCACAACCTTTTATCCAATCTTTAAAAAATTGTAGTTTTGTACTGTCTTTTAAAACAAAATTATATTATGTAAAGCAATTTATAGTTTATAATTTTAATTAACATCCTATACAATCTGAAAAACTACAATGTACATTATGAAGAAAATCCGGATTTTCGGTAATCCGGACCGGGTCCGGTCCCATCAAGTCCGAATAAATGGGTTTCTACTGTATATTTTTTAATCAAGGGATTTATCTTAGAAATTTTTTAAAAACAAATTAATAAAATATACTGAGAGAATAATGATTACAAGTTTCAGTTTTTATAAATACAGAAATGAAATTTTAATGTTTATTGTAAACACTGTAATAATCATTTATAGGAAATAATGGTGTAATTTTACCCAGATAACTGATTTAAAATGAAAAAACTACCTACCAGTGGTTTAACTGTAACCTGCCAGACTCCACGAAAGATTACTAGCTTGGGTCCCTTTCAATAAATTCACGATAACTGCCGTTTTTACAAAATGAAAAAGGCATTTGCTTAATTTACGTATATATATGGCAATTCTTTACCAAAATTACTATTAAATTTTAAACAGATTAATATATGAGGGCACATCCTTCTTAAAAACCATCATCTACACAAAATTTGAGCATTTTCATTTAAGACTGCTTAAGATGGTTGCTTTAAGGCAAGCCAACTTTGATTCTATTATTCTATTCCTTACATGGTCTTTAAATATTCTTCCATAAAAAATACAAATTCTCTTCAACTTTTTAATGACTAATAGTTGTTCTAACTAGGAAAGGCTCAAATGTGCCATAATAACTCACCATTCCAGCAAGTGAGGCTGATGACGAAGACGGGGAGGAATATGATGAGGAAGGAGGAGATGACGAGGGAGAGTGTGATGTCCCAGTGTTAGAAAGGCTTCCCTCTTCGAGAGAAACCTGAGATATCTCGGCCAGCTGACCAGTTGGATCGAACCAAGCAAAGGTGACATTATGATGTTGGGTGGATCGACCAGTTCGAGTTGTTTTCCCAACCAACTGGTAAGCTAGTGCAGGTTCCGAGAAAGGACCTAGTGCACTTATGTGATTACGGGAGACCTGCTCCTTTTGGTCAAATTCTGAACTCACCCATAAAGTCTACAAATAAAAAGATTAATCATTTTTATTAGCTAACCTCAGCACAAATTCAAGAATAACAAATAACAAAACCTCTTGGTACTTTATTTGCTACAATAACTGCATCTGTACACTTACCGTATCTGCCTGAATACAAGCCGATGTTTTTTGTCAAAATCTATCATGAAAAAATCACTCCATGGCTTAAATGCGAGTCCGAGAAAAAATTTGCGGTTAGGGTTAAGTCTCGTAGTCACCCATAAATGGCAGCACGTCTCTCATTGCTGTCACGTTCAAATGATAGTGCTATATTTTCCGTAAAGTAAATGTTTGACCTACGATGAATATTAATGAATAAATAATAAAGCTAGAATATTGAATTTGTTGCCGTTGTTACCTGTTCTTTCATTTCTAAATGCTATTGGATATTTTCTTTCGTTTCTCAGGGCTATGCATATGTATCATTAAATATAGTTAGCAATTTGTATTATTTTTCATTATCCATTACAAGAAGTTCCTATTAGTTTTACTTGGCTATTGTAGTTATTGCTATAGCCATTATAATGTTTGTATGCATGTTAAACTCACGGAATCTATTAAAATTGTGTACATTGACTATGCAGATGATTACGCAAAATGCAATGATGGCTTTTGATGCTCATCTGTTTGAATTACAGTAAAACTGTACGTGGAAATAGACCCTGATTAAAAATTATCTTGGCGAGGTCGCTATTGCTTTATCTGACCTTTTGTGAAAATGAAGAGGAATGAAATTATCGTCACTGAATGTGGAACATTATTCAGAATGCTAAATTATTAATTGGAGTAATATTTCAAAATGTCAACAACTAAACCATTTCCCACTCTTTTTTTCAATCTCGAATAATGTATTCTAGGCCGTGCATGCATGCCCGGCACATTTCAGCATAAAATCTACGAAATTTACCTTTTTGTGAAAAAATGGTTGAAATTTTTGGGGGGTCGGCTTCTATTCGGGCAGATACGGCATAATTTAGCAAATCAATCAAACAAATTATTAACAAACTCTCTTTTAAAGTGAAGTCTTTGCTCAATGTAATTTTCAACTGATATTTTACAGGCTATAAGTTATTAGGAAGAATTGGATCACACACAGTTGCAATCATTCTCCTGAGAGCATATCACAGAATACAACCCTATTTTCTGTTTTCTCTTGATGTGAGGTGTCCCCACCCCCATTAGTTGGGTCTACCACTTGTTTGCCTCGACATCCCGAGAGCAGGCCTCTAGGAGGACCCCTCCCGAATTTCATGCATCCATGATGAATGCAACATATGTGGGCGACTTCCAAACTAAGCGGGCCCACCAGGCACAGAACAGGACGCATTTTTCATGCCTGTATGGGCACGCCAGGCGTTTAAAGGTTAATATACAGTTGGTCTTTAACTACTTAAAAGCCAAATTTATATAAAAACAATTCAAATCTAAACGTAGGATGATTTCCATTTAATGACTTTAATTACTTTGTGGAACAATAATTATATTTCATAATTTTGTTTTCATATGGAGGATAATCGGTAGTAATTTTGTTTTGATTTGTTTGCGTAACATAAAAGTTGTTGTTATAATAACAACAATGTTTTTATTAGGCAAACAAATCAAAACAAAATTACAACCAAGTGTTTTTCCTCTAAGCAGTGAAAGGCAAATTAGAATTATCAATATAATGTCAATATGTCAACAGCTTATTCGTTGTTATGTTAACAATATAAAAACAAAATTATAAAGGATATGTATTGTTCCAAAAAGTAATTAAGGGTTTAAATGGAAAACACCCTATGTTTAGATTTAAATTGTTTTATATAAATTTAGCTTTTAAGCAGTTAAAGACAAACTGTACATTAAAATAATTACAATATTTACTATAAAGTAATAACCCTCATCTTTATATGCTTGTAGTAAAAATATTAGACGGTAGGGAGATTGACAGCGGCCGAGGGTGGAGAGGTGGCGGACCTCTAAGCAATGTCTTAAATTTGTCCAAAGAGTGACAACGGGACTGCCCTTGACAATGCAAGATTTTTTACCTAAAATATGCAAAATTTTCATGTTCAAAAAGAATATATGATCCGATTCGACTCGTATTTCCAAATCAACAGTAGGAAAATGAATTTTCAATATTTAAGGCATTGTTTGGTTCAAGTTCTATATTCCTGCGACGATTCTAAATACATAATTTAAAAATGCGACTGAAAATTATGCTGCATTGCTTCAAGTAAACATAACTCCCATATAAAATATGGTGATATAGAGAGAGATACAAAACCGAGATTCTAATCTATTAGTAATAGATATTAAGAAAAATTATCTAAAATAATACTGAAAGATTGACTAATGTTAACTAACCTAATATGAATGGAGCCAATTGCAACCAAAGTAATGACTGGATACTGATAAACAGTGACGTACCTGGGATATATGGTGCCTATGGCAAATTTTTAGGAAACACCTTGATTATGTAGAATATTATATTCCTGCATTTTAATAAAGTATAATAATGTTTTTATCGACAATAACTTTAACATTGGAGTATTAAATCAATACTTATTTATGGGAAAATAAACTAAACACCTATGGCAAATGCCACCTTTGCCATACCCTAGTTACGGCACTGCTGATACATACTTTCAACTTTGAAACAAGTTGGTTTGAATCTCCCTTCCCTTCAGTGGTAGCATGAGGGTAAAAGAAGACATGGCGCTGAGGAACAATCCATGTTTCCAATGTAACTTTGGCTCCTCCAGGAAGGACAGCTTCATATAATACCAGAGAACCCTTAAAGAATAAAACAATCTTGATTGCTATACCAAAAACTACAAATCTTTTTATTTTATCTATCATCACATACAGCAGATTCTGCTTATGGCAGTCATGGTGGGCAACAAAAATTTCATTCAATTAACTAGCATATTCAATGCATCAAACTTTAGATTTAAAGGTGTTAAAAGAAAATGGACAACATAGTTAATTAATCTTTAAACGCCGGATTTATTTTGGAGAATTTTTGTCCAGTTTATGAAAAAATAACGTATCTCATGAATTATTGGTACTAAAATAATCAAATAAGAAGCATTTTATTGTAAAAATAATGAAGAATTGCATACTTCTGTTTTGTAGGGGAAAGAAACATGCCGAAAGAATATTATGACAAATATACGCCTGTGAGCTATTGTATTTTGTATGCCCATACGGGCACATTTAGTGTTTAAAGGTTAAATGCAATGTAGCATTGATCCCTTGGGTTTTTATATAAAATGAAACCTATGCTCACAGGATGATTAATTCTCGAGATATTTTCCATATAATTTATTTTTATTAGCTTTACCATTAGAAATAAAAAGAACATAATCCATTAGGTTAGCCTTAATTTTGTGGAATTTCATTTTAAAGAAATAAAACAAAATCACCTGATTGTTGAATCGACATAAAATATTAGATTTTACACTGCTTATACCTATGCAAAAAAACCTAACAGATGAAGCACATGCCTTGATGTTTATAAAGTTTATGCCATTTCATTGTATTGGCACAAAAAACAAAGCCCATAAAACAATTAGATCATTAAAACAAAAACAAAGAGCAAACCTGATAAGAATCATCCCGGTGATAGGATGTCACCTCTAGGACTTTGGTTGGGGTCAACTGACAACTGTGACCAGAAATGGAATTCTTCCCCTTCTCCGAACTGTTTCTGAAAATGGATTCTGTTCCCAAACGTGCACCTGAATGTGCAACAGTTATGATGGCATCATCAGCGGCAGGGGATAGGTCTGCATGATGGAACGTACTCTGCCAATAACTGTCAATGCTAACAACATCTGTGAGATAGATAAAATAACTCGTTAATTTGTGACATATCATTAACCTTTATCGCATGGGTTTAAATGCCCGCCTACCTACAGTGTCTAAATTTTGTGGACATTTAAGAACACATGGCCGATAAAGGCTAATGCAAATTCTGGATGAAATATAGTAAATTATATCAGAATGAGCAAGATCATTTTATAAATTGATATATTTGATAGATTTTGTACTTTGAGTATACTGTAATAGTTTATAACAAAAAGAATTATATGGCAAAATGATGACAAATTTTCAGGTGAAACAATTCTGCAGATGATGCTGTATCACGGTGAAACCAGTTGTAAGGAAAAATATACTGTGGAAAAGTACTACTAGTTTTATTATGAATAATTATGCCCTGATACATTCCTTACTCACAAAGACAAGCTGAATAAATTTTAAAAATTTGATTCTTATTTAAATGTCGAATGGAAGATATCACAAAAATTGAATGATAAATAACTTTTATTGACAAAAGAAATACACCCAGTCCCCGACTAAAATGATAGATGCATTCTTAAAAAATTTTGTGTAAGGTGAAATCATGTTAGTCAGACATGAATTACTCATAAGAAATATAGGTAACTCTTGTTATGTATGCTTTCGTTATATGCATTTTTTCATATATGCGGTTTTATTCTGGCAAAATATGCAAAAGAACCCATGCCTTTTTCTGTAAGTAAGAGGTGGTTTTATGGCTTTAAGAATCGAAATAAATTGCACAATCTCACATTAACTTTGTGAACTCCATAATAAATGTAAAGGAGAAAATCACTGTAAAATAATTTCACTTTATTCATGAGAACCAACTCTACCGGTTTAGACTATGATCTAATCATCACCTGATGAAGACTAGAACATAGTCGAGACCGGTCAAGTTGGTTCTCATGAATAAAGTAGAATTATTTTACAAAGTGATTCTCTCCTTTTCGTTTATTGCTCAGAATGTCTTATTAAACATTTTTTGTCCAATAAGCTTCTGTAAAAAATTTACAAGGAAGAAATAAAAGATTAAATATTTTCTGCAGCCCTTCTATTTTTACTGCTGCTGGATAGTCCACTTCAGTGCTTCCCAAACTATGGTCCACGGACCATTTGTGGTCCGCGAAGGTTTTGTTGGTGGTCCGTGGAGGTTTCCAAAATGTAATTTTTTAGAATGAACCGCATATTGCATCATAAGATCCAGGGTTATATTGGTAAATACTTTCAGAATTTACTTGGACATACCCATATTAAATTTTAGACTGTTCAAGACCTACAGTAAAGTCATGGGTTCAACTCCATGAGCATTTCATTTCTCCATTTAATTAACACTTGGATGGGAGTCACATATTTATTTGCATTTTAAAATTATTGGTAATCATTATACAATTTTCAAATGATGCCTAAATAAATGGAAAATAGCTCTTTTGTTGTCGATTTTCAAATACATGCCATGGTTTGCACATGATTCAGTGAATGAAGATAGTTGTGCTAAGATATATAGAGCACAGCAATATGTGCTGAGGGTATTAAAGATATTTCATGATGAAACATTTTTATAAATATTAATTAATGGGTAAGATAGACAATTGATAATGACATTTTCAATATAAATAATAATCAGATAAGTTCTATTTGCGCTTAATACACATAAACTGGGTTAATATGCGATTTTCTCTCAAATAAATTAGTACATTTATGATGCATGGACTCCAACTCAATTCAAATCTTTACTTTGGCATGTTCAGGAAATAATTATTTCAAAATATGCACTTTTCTGGATTAATATATTACCTTTTAATAAATTTATAACATAAACAAGATATAAAATTTTAAAAAAGTTGAGCTAAATTTTCAATCCATTTCATTTTCCCAGGCTCATAAATTAATTTATAATCACTTTAATTAGGAAAATGATGATAAACATGTTTTTCATTATTATACACCATGAACATGTTCAAACTCAAGGTAAATTCTAAACAATGTTAATGAAATTTATTATAAATTTTCTCTGGAATTCTCACTAACCCTTACCAATGAAGTCTGTGTATCTTGCATGCTTCACAAATACCTTGAATCGGTCCTTTTCCTTGTGCCTGCTAATTTCTCTTAGTTTAACTGTTTTTATTTAGATGAGTAACAATGCTACTTAAATGCCTTTCTCTCAAGAACATGTTCATCCTCATTATCCATCATTATCTAATGGTGAAAACACACTCACCAGATGGATATGGCCCATACAACCATGTTTCTACTCGATCAATGATGGCCTGGCTTATGATGGGCTCAAATTTCCTTGCAAAGTACAGCTGTCTATCTTCAGTCCCCTGAAGTAGATTTGAGATTAATTGGCTAATCATAAAACGGACACTTAAAAAGACTTCAAGGGATAAAACATTGTAAAAGTACTTAGATTTAAGAATGTATGGGAATAAATTTCCTATAATATAGCTATATCAACTGTTACAATATCTAAATCTTTCATGATGACTTAATAACTCATATGAAATAATTACTGATATCATTAACATCTCTTTGTAAATAATATGGAATATAACAATATAACTCAAGTCATTACAGACTTTGGCAAGTTATTCTGGAATGATTTCAGGAGAGTACCTCAAATTATGACAGGAATAATTTTTTGGGCAAGATAAATATCTAGTTTTTATTACCTATTTCACATGTGATAAAAATCATGCTTGGCAATGGCATGAAGTTCATTTCTATAATATACCACAAAAATGTCACATTTTCTTTTCATTAGGCACTAATTTCAATGAGATGCTAATAAGGTCCTTCCCTCAACCAACTGCTATACTATTTGAACATTATTTCAATTTACATAACTTGATGTACCTTATTTAAGACTAAAAAAATAACATATAAACTAATGTTAAGATGTGAGTAAGCATTTTAATGACTTATATTTAGGTTCCTAGGATTTAACTGAAGTTTTCATAACAAATTAAATATCTTGTTCTTAAATCAACTTGCCTGTAAACGTGCCCAATCATCCATTCTAAAGTCATTTGGAGAACAACCACACCAGTCAACAACATGACGATATTGACACCGACAGCCCAGTCTCCTCCTCCAGTTGGTAACATGGAGATTGTTATCCACGTAAGAGCCACAGTGTTTCGAGTTCCTCAGTGCAGTGTGAAAAAATGACTAGAAAAGGAAAAATGATTCAACTTAAACTTTAACACGCTTGAATTGCCACAATAGAATGGTTTATTTGAAATAAAACTGTTCACTTCCATGGGACCCTTACCTCTGCAGGAAGCAACGTATGACGGAACAGAGCCTTAAGACCACGGACAAGAGAATCACTCACGGGGGAATCTGGATCATCGCCTCCAGATGCCACATATGCCACAAAGGGCCTGGCCAACGCCACCCAATCAGATCCTCCATCCACAGCAATTCCTTGAGGAAGCTGTCTTTCACCAGCTCTGGATTAACCAAGAAATAATGTTCATTGTGAAACTTTATATCACTTTTCTCAAAGTAATCAAGCCCAGAAATTATAATTCACTATAAAAATCATAATTGGCTGCCAAAAAATATCTCTACTGGTTACATGAATTTGGAAATCATTAGAAAACAGCTGTTTCACATTCAAATTATCCAAGAATTAGAAATTGGTACAACATACATTGCACAAATTTTCTAATATGCTACATATGCATCTGGTCTCACTACACTATTTCCTGACTGGTACAAAAATAACAAAACCATCGAAAATGTCTTTTTCATGTAAATGTTATTAATATATTATGTGAGTACCCAACTTGATAAATGTTGATTTATTTTGACTCTTAATGAATCATGAAAATATTTTGTCACATTTTTAATATGAACTAAATACAGGAGAGCCTTGTTATTTCAAAGCTGAAGTGACCAAAAAATGAAATTTGAATTATTTGGGTTAGAATTATCCCAACTTTCAAAAATATATCAACCTTGCTTACTATCCACATTTCAGATTTGAAATGTATATTAAATATTTGCTATGCTATAATATATTGTCAAAAATATACTGACTTGCCCACAATTTGCTAGTCCATAATAAATAGCACATAAAAAACCATGGCATTGGTTGGGAAATGATTGTAACTTGAAATAAGACCATATTTCAAAATATCCTACATCGAACTAATGAGGTTTTACAGTACATCAAATCTCATGTTATTATCGATTTAATACCAAATTAAGGGTCAAACTACAGGGGCATTTTTAAGATTTCAAACTACTCAGTGCAAATTTCTTAGTACTTTATACTGATCATTTATAAAAATTCGAATTTTCATTTTGTAAATTTCTCAATTTTAAATAATGTTATTAATTTAATTTAAAAAAATATTTAATTATCAAATAGAGTTACTATCACAAAGGCAAGCATCTGAGTAAGAATCAACACACAGCTCGTCCCATCTGTGAATTACTTTGGGGCCCTAAATATGAGGTTGGTGTTTTCCACTGACCGCATCCATGTTAAAAACGTCCCTGGCATACCACCTAAGAAAGGTTTAGATGATTTACAGGAAAGAGATAGCTGTTTTATGCACTCAATGAGAAAGGATAATGAGAGTGTGTGATAGAAAGAAAAATGATTTATTTAATTCTGGGAAGCACAGTCTACTACAGGGGATGGCAACTTTTTCTATATGGCAGACCTCATTTGTAGTTCCTAATATTTATGTAGACTGAATCTTATGTTTCAGGCAGGCCAGATGAGTTTACATCAGATTTTGCTTTGAGATTATGTGATACTGTATATATGTAAATCAAATCTAAACATCTTAAAAAGTTAAAAGACAAAGTTTTCATATAGTAGTAGTTTTCCCTACCAAACAAAATTATCTGTATTAAAGTACATGAATTGCTTTTTCATTATACTTTCAAAGGCCAAACAAAACAATCTTTAGGGCTACATGTAACCTGAAGTAAGGATGCAAACCTCTGATGAAGTGTATAGTGAGAAAACTAATGAACTTCAAACTTTTACAGCCAATTCTAAAAGACTTACTTCTATTTATTTTGTAAATTACATCTATGCGTATTTATAAAAGGCTAATATTAATTTCTGGACCAAGTCTACTCATTTATCATAGATTTTCTTTAAATTATCAACACATTAAGCAAGAAATTTATTATGAAGTGAACCTTTTTAAGCTTGGGAGAGTAAATAAATTATGGAAAATCTTATTGCTGCTACAAGAGGGCAATATGTGTTACTTACCTCCACATATGTAGGTCACATTCGACAAATGTTTTATCAAGACCTTGTTTCTGCACAAAACGCTGTGCATCTCTGCCATGAGATTTTACAAAACTTCTTCCACGATTCGCAGTCAGGAAGCTAACGAGTTGAGCATCAGTTCTGAAAATTGAAATTAAGCATGAGCCTCAATAAAATATCAAGAGAGTACCAAAACCAATATGACTATGATTTGAGACATAATCTAGGTAACTTGGCAAGAGATTAAAATGAAATCTCCACCGTAGAAATATATTAAAATAATCAATAACAAAAGAACTGAATTACATCTTCGTGAAAGAGAAAATGTGCTCTTTAAGATTTTATTTATTTATTAAGTATTATAATTCCTTTAAAAAGAAGCTTACACTACCAGAAATAATTATTTATAACATGATATACAAGCTTTCATAGAAAAGAAGAAAAAAATAACTTACTTGACTGGGAAGTCAGATTCACTCAAGTTGACAACATAGTCCCAAGGCCATGGAGAAATCAGTAGCTGCCTCATGGATTCCAGCAACGTACGGAGGAGTGACGCACCTCCCCAAATTGTCGAGAAACGCTTACGAGAAATGCGTACGTTGCTGAATGGATTGGGGCTGCCAGAGGATCTGCTAATATTGGTTACATTTCCCCAAGGCTGTTGTAAAAGAGTCATGCGCTCCAGAGGAAGCAGCTCTCGGAAAAGATAGTCCTGTCTCTGGAAATCAAGACAACATGAACTTCAATTCTGGTTTTAGTTTTAATGAAATTTACAGTTATAAATCCATATTTAAGTTTAGTTTTTGGAAATCAGCTCTTTTCAAACCACTTCTACAATATATTGATTGATATCTAGTGATAAATAATACTTTAAAATGAAATACCAAAACTTAGCATGAATTAAATTTTTGATGAGATAAGCAGATCCTTTAGTATGCACAATATGAATGACTATGGATCATAAAGTAAGTCAGTCCAGGTTTTTCTATTTTTACATAAAGCAATGTTAAATCAAACTTCATAAATAGACTAAGGTTATGAGAATAATCTATGTATTAAACAAATAAATAATAAAATATAACAAGCATCATTCCAAGTAAAAAATAACAGAAATTAATACCATTAAATAACGTCAAATTTTTATGGTTATGTGGAGTTTATCCATTAAGAGAAAAACAAGACTTTAACAGTTTTAATTCATTAATATAACAGCAATTGTTCAGATTACCTTTTAATATAATCAAATGTAACATTTATCAATTACATTATTATTATAGAATATGGAAACCTAATGTACCTATGCAGTAACAGGTTTACTAGTACTTCATAACATAAAATCTTTAAGTACATCTATGCCTCCCTTAACCCATATCGGCTGTACACATGTATCCCGGTAAATGAATTTTTTGTTGGCCACACAGAACATATACATCCCAGAAGGATTCTAATCAATTCCGAGCAAATTAGCTTTGCTTCCATATCAAAACTTCATACGATACTTTTTCAACATATTTTAGAAAGCCTGCAAATTGATAGTTTGTTGACAAACCACATCTAGTGTTTATATTGTGTCAGTAAAATAATTCCTAACCAGGCCTAGGTCACCGAATGCATGCACAAACAGTCTCAAGAGTTTCGGGATTAGAGTCCTTCTGCGGTAAACATGTTATTTTAATTTGCAAATAAAAAAGTCTTTGAAAAATAACAATTCCACTTAGTTCTGAGTTGTGAGACCAGTGGTAAGCATCGTTCTTTCTTAGACTTCTGCTTCAGGAGTTTTTAAATAAGTTTTCTTTTTTAAATAGGTTTTTAGATATGTTTTCAAACCTAAGGAATTTCATTGGATTGTACAATGTTGTTCCTATCTAATATTTTTTATTTGAATGCTTTATCATTTATAGTTCTTGAGAAATGCAAGTTATATTAACCCCTTAACTGGGCTAAGCGACTATAGTCCGGGCTTGTAGTCATCTATGTGGTGGGGAATGAGACTATAGTCGTGCCTTTGAAAAATGATTTCTCCCTAAGTGAGGTGACTATAGTCGCAGTTCCATTGGTACTATATCCTAGCTCCTTCTGCCATCTGCTGTATTTTTTTTTAACTTGGTGGTTCCGCTCTGAAACTGCACAGATGCTTTCCATTGTATCCAGCTCAAGACATTGATGCTACATTCTACTGCTAATCTACGTCAAAAATATTTTTGGTTCTTCAATTTCTACATTTCATGATAGCACCACTAGTTACAAAAAAAGGAACTACATAATACCAATTTGGCAAAATGTAGTCATACGAACAAAAGAGAACAATGAGTTTTTACTAGAAAGTTTACAGAGAGCCATGAACACTTCTGTGAATGCAAGTTCATGAGTTGACATTGCTAGAAAAGAAATGCAACAAACAAATTATTTCTGTATAATTAATGAAAATCTACCATAATAAAGGTAAATAAAACATTTATTTAGTTGTTTTTATTGAACTGCAAGTTTCATAAAGCCCAAAGAAGAATAACCACTCAGCCGAGCCACAGCTGATACAAACAAAAATAAAATCAGGAGACGTTAAACTCAAGTTATCCCAATAGCACAGAATAATTTCAAATTTATAAATGGGGCACTCAGCAGACCTTCATTTCTAAACCACTCACAAAGCTTGTAAGGTTTCTATTAAAGGGAGTTAAGAGGATTTTAATGATTGTTGAGGGAACTTAGAGAAGGGGTCCAATGCCACCACGAGGCATTTACACCCGCTTCATGGGCTAAGGGCATCAACCCCTCCCCCCGCTCAAGGTAAGATGCCTTGATTTTGTCTCACAATTTTCAGTAAAGTCGTTGGAAATGAGAAGTACTTGTGTAATTATTTACAGACCAACAATTCATTTACTTAAGTTACTCGCGAACTGTTTTTATTTATTTTACTTTTTAAACAAAAATTTTCCAATATGGCCAAAATAACCGCTCGTGAATTATATAACAAAATACTGCATGATATCTTAAGGATTAAAGTCTGATGCGAACAATCAAACCATATGAGACATTAATGCAGCCTGCCAAGGTACTCAGAAATACTAATGCAGTCCGCCATCGGAAAAGGTTGCACACCACTGCCCTAAGATTGCAAGAGCAATCCTCAACACTTTATCAACTCCATCATCAACCACATTGCCAATAGTAAATACTCTCTTCCCTCTTTTTGTGAAGTGTCTGCAGGTGTAGCGTCTCAAAACATTTTTAAATTATAGAGAGATACCACAATCAAAAACAGTTTTCCACTCAAATAAGGCAAACCGCCGCAATTGAAGAAGCACTATGAAACAGCTATGCATGCGAGTCATCTACACAATATTTTTTCTGTGCGCTATTTCAGAGCCAAGTCAGAAGGATGTTAACTCAAATCATCGACGATGTTAATTCGAACATGGGTAGTAATTTTTGAACGATGCTAACGTGAATCAACATTAATCGAAGCAACGTTAAACCGAGGACACACTTTAATGGTAAAAATTAATACTGTAAGTACTGTAATAATACTGTATACTTTATTTATTATGATGTGTGTCATGGTAAAGTTTTTGTGTTAAGCCACATCTAACCTTACATCAAGAAAGAAAAAAAGATGAACTACAACACAATTGATTGGTATTTACTGACGCTCCCCAACTTACAGATGTTCAACTTAACGGATTTAATTCCCATGAATTAAAAAAATGTTGAGACTCGGAAATATTCCATAAGTGTATAACGTAAGCGAGTGGTGTTTGGGAACTACTTAGCATCATGTTCAGAAGAAAGCATTAAGCAGGGCAGTTCAGATCGGATCAGGCATATGTCCACCCATTAATCGGATTGGAACAGAACACATCAGACTGTTCAGGATTTTAGTCATCGTAGATAGTGAGGAGGTTATAGCTCTGAGTTTGGCATGATATGAATTATAAAAAAGTTTCCCTAGATTTTGAGTGCATGAGATTTGTTCCAAAAGGAACCAGTATGGAGATTTTCATCATCTTTTTCCTGATCTGTTGAGAGATGATCAGAAATCCTTCAAGTATTTTCAAATGTCTTGCGAAAAGTTTTTTGAGCTTATAGACATTTTACGTAATGTTTATCCCTTGTATCATATATATTGTAATAACTGCATACTATCTTTATCAATGGTCCTTCATTCATTTTGAGAAAACAAACGTTCAACATTCAACCACTTCTATGTAAGCAGAGCATCTACTGACAAAAACGTGAAGCAATCCTAACTTTGTAATCACTTGGATATTTCTGCATTACATTCTGTAAAATTTAAGAGCTTATATCTTGCTTCTACACATAGTCCATGGGATGGTCACTAGATGAAAGCACCTGGTGGCATTGCTACAGAATTTTTTCTAACTAAAATAACCGATTCCTTCATATTTATGTCTGAAAACTCAACAATTAAGGGGTCAATGTTCAATAATTTTCCATTATTTATTAGTTTTCTTATCAATATGTTTTTATACAAAAGTTTTACAGTAATTTCTTGGCATAGAAAAGGATAAGATATGACGGAAAATATTTCTGTAACTTTCAATACCCATACACTAGCTTGTACTATACATAAGAAGAAGTATTTCTGACTTACGAATGGATTTCAGGAATATAACCCATTCATAAGTCGGGGAGCACCAGTACAATAAATGTTCAGTATTTAGTATTTTTATGATATTCCACATAGTTTTAAGCTGCTTTATTTGAGGTTTTGATTATTAATTTTTGATGATAGTTATTGTACTGAATTCATAGTTACAGTGTGAACCTTAGGTATAACGATTATTATTATTATTTGGCATCCCTTAAGTCCCATGGGTGCTGAATAAACAACAGTTTACTGTAGATAGCGAAACCTCTCCAAATGACTCCTCTCTTACTGTTTGTTTTTCAATGGAATCATAGACAGATTCCACTGATTTTTAAATTAATTTAATATTTTTGAGATCATATATCAAAACATTTTCTGAGCATCTTACTTCATGGGGCCCATAAAGTGCAATCCTCTTAAATCTGCCACTGGGAGGGGGAATGCACAAGCCACCCCTCCAGTAGGGAATCAGTTTGTTAGTTTAACATGTGTACTTTTTCAAAAGGTTTCGTTGCACTGTTTCAGGCCATGATTAACAAAGAAACAATTCCAAGCCATTGTAATTAGCAATCACTTTCTTCTATAGACATGTTCTTATACAGTGGCAGCCTTAGACTCTTCTTACTGGCACAATCCCAATTTCGATTAAATTTAGCATTAAAGATCATCGAAATGCTATTTAAAATATTTATGTAAAATTTTTGAAAAATATTATGGAGTCTGTTCCCAAAATGTGCTGAAAGTATGCTTTGTTTGCTTCACTTACTTATTAGAAACAATCTAAATAATAAATCTTTCCTTTTTCATGGACATGGATTGGTGCATATCACCCCCTAATCAGAGAGCTTAGTTTAGCCTATGCATAGGGTTGAGTCATTGGTTAAGACCATGTTTACTGAATATAATATGAAGGAGCAGTCTATAATCTATGCTAGGGGTTTTCTTTCTGAAGTCACAAAACCCTTCTACTTAAAATAATATTTCTTGGAACCCTAAACAACGGGGCAACACATACTGGACCATGCTCTATCATTCTATCATGGAAGCCCATCAAGCTTTCGCAGAACCTGTCCTCCTCGACCCACATTGTCATCTCATAGCAACATCTCACTTGCATTTAATAAGTTTAAATTACCATTACGTTATTATTTTTCTTAATATATGTAGAATTTCTAAATGATCTTCATTTATTCTATACCTTCAGGGATGAAGAACATAAGCCCTCTAATTTCATTTATTTCTTAAGGGGAAAATTCTCTGGCCTAATGTATTTTCGCTTAACATCATATTTTTCAGGAATGCATCAACAAAGTTAAGCAAAGGGCACCTATATTTGCTTTTTTAAGCCCGGAAGAGATTTATTAAATCCCACCCAGACGGCAGAATGAGGTTTTTAAATTTCCACGATTGTGTTGCAAAAACATTTTTTTTAATTTAAAAAATTATAATTTGAGAAGTTTTCTCTCGATTATTCCGAGTTTTGTTTGTGGATTTACATAAAACATAAAATTCGTAAATATTCATTTTGCATATCATATTTTACACACAAAACATTGCTGCAGCAGAGGAGAATGAACACCAAATTGAAAATTACATTGCAAAATTCAACGTAGATTATATATTTTGTAAACATTAAAAAAATACTGGACAAGCATAGATAGGAAGTTCAAAGCTTCGTCTTTCAAAATATATAAAGGTCATTTAGATTCAAAGAAGTTTTTGCATCAAAAGATTAAGGAAATTAGGGCTGACGCAGGATGTAATAGTACGTCTAATGGCTGATTGAACAGTTTTTGCAGGATGTAATAGTATGTCTTATGGGTTAATAAGCTAAGGTTTACAACTGAAGCTAGAATAGAGATTTTGAATAACGAAACACTTACTGCATCAACATGAATGAAGAAGAAGTGCCTTGTGTGGAAGAGAGCCTTGAGGAGGCGTCGCACTTGTCTTAGTGCTCTGCCATTCAAGGTAAGAAGGAATGCAATGCGCACTGGGGCCTCCTCCCCAACCTTTTCCATGTCATGGGATGCAACATCATCTGGGAGATGGGGAGGAGCCGGAACAGGGGCCTCCCTTGGCACTTGTGGAACAAATTCTGAAAATAATCAATACATGAGCAAAATGTAAATACAGTAAAACCTCTGATTAACGAAATTCAAGGGACCCAATTTTTCATCTATTCGTTATTCAGAAGTTATTGGGTGTTGCATAACTTCAGGGGCGCATTGCCTGTTAGATTATACAGGAGCAACGGGGTTATCCAAATGAAGGCATATGCGCAGATATGGCGTAACTCTACTAAAATACGCCCATTTTCACGAAAAAGTATCACATAAGTGGACGATATTCAAAATGCACCCTCAATGTTTAATAACCAACCATATTGATTTGAAGCTCCGACGACACAATGCTTTCTTATGGGAAAAAAGGGCCACTTTCATTCATCTCGTTTTGCAATGTTTGACAGTGGCAAGCACCAAATAACTGAAATGCAATGTTACTTTTTCTAGCATTGATTGGCAGGTTTTGCACGAAAACATCCTCGGCAATTTTTTATTATACGACTTTTTTCGAGGTTGCAATGCGTGAAACTCGCTGAGCCTATCCTAAAGCATCTGTTGAGCCACTAAGTTTATAAAAAAATATTGACAGCAATGCCACTTCTTAACACCAATTAATAAACTACTATTTGACTACTATGGCGCGGGTTGCAAATATTTCAAAACGAAATGAATGAAAGCAGCATTTTCCTCATAAGAAAGCACTAACTGTCGGCACTCCAAATCAAGACTCCAATCAATATTTTTCACAAACCTTCATAACAACACTACAGCTCCGTCTCTGACGAATAAATTACCTATCACATAGAAACCACCTCTCCACGATACATACCTCATTGCTGCAATCTTATGTTGAAATTCCCTTTAAATGGATTAGGGGATGAATTTAATCGGGAATGATTTCAAATACAAAAATATTTTTAAAAGATTTATTTAAAATACATCAACATTTAAAAAAAAACGAATCTATTTTTTTCTGTTTCAAATTCTTTGTGAATTCTCGGGAAACGGCAGTCTCCACTTCCCTAAAAGCATGCATAGCGGCATCACTACAAGTCTCGGACGAGATTGTCAATGGCGCGAGAATGCCGGAAACACAGGAAATATGTCATCATGATAGAAAAAGTGCTATGATTGGCTTGTTGTAAGCTTGACGCTAATTGGCATGTTGGCGACTGTTTTCAATCGTTTTCCGTACGTATGTAAGTGAAAAAAATATTTAGCGAGCAAAATATCATTCTAAAGAGGTAAATACAAACGGAAGTGACTACTTTTTCTTTCATTGTTCGGAAGTTTTCGTAGTACGGAAGTTCGTAGTAAAGAGGTTATAATTAGGGATTTTGTATATAAGTTTGGCGGGACCGCCGTCAATAGTCTGCTATCCGGAGGTCTTCGCTATAAAGGGGTTCGTAAGGTAGAGGTTTTACTGTACTCGTAAATACGTGGTCTCGTGGACTTTCTTGTAGTAAATGTTGTTTTCTATCAGAATAATTTTTTTAATCTATACATTACAGATCATATAAGAGCTTGGGAGAGAAAAGTTTGTTATTTCATTGTTGCTTGACAGATGCCATTTAACGAGATATGAGTATAAGTTTATTAAAGTAATTATGTACAGTGGAAGTTCTAATTAACGGATTCAGTTCAAAATCAAAATTGGGCAATAAATTTTAATAACGATAACCCATACTTAATTTAATTAAAATCCGTCAAGCAGTTTAGGAGATGAAAGTTATGACGGACGGACCAGACGTGCACATAAGGCATTCCACTATTACCCCTTCACTGGTAAAGAATGCCTAAAAACGAAGGCATTTCAAATACCATAGCTATTAATTTACCAGACAAAGACAATCTTTGTAAATTTAGAGAATTAGAGCCTGCTGCGTAATTTCCATATGAATATAATAAAATTAATGTGCCAAAATTCTAAATTTAGAGTTTTGAAAACCATCTAGTCCTAAAATTATATTTTCACTATAATGAGAATAATAATATTTAAATATTTTACTGAATTTTACAAATACTTCAAAATTTTACATTAATGCAAAAATTTTAGTATGGGTAAATACCAAATTGTGATAAATCTTGATCTATTGGATAAATAAAAAAAATTAAGAAATAAACTACATATACTAAATAATTAATTTTTTGAGTCATATCCTGTGGTTTATAACTAAACTACCTGTGCCCGAGCAAAAATTTGCGCACTTTAATCATCAAAATATGGCCATGATGTAAAAATGATAAGATTGCAAGTCAACTGGAAGCCAGGATCAGCCTGGACTCATATGCACACCTACAGAAGGAACCATGAACACTGATGATGGCTGTCACCTAGTCAGGATTATATGAACTTGAATGGCCTCACTGAGATGGTTACAACCTCACAAACAAACAACCTTATAACTGTTAAACACATTATTATTAAAATAGATGTTACTTTCTAGCAGAACTTACTTGCAATTCCAGTCTGATATACATTGATGGTGAAGAAGCCACCACAGGCAAGTTTGGGATCTGCGGGGCACTTCATGTTGCATGAGGAGTCAGGTAAACGAGCTGGTGAGGGAGGCTCCTCACTCCCACAGAAGCACTCACTCCTGCAAATAAATATCAAAAAGACAAGATATATTAATTCTGAAAGCTTATTTTACAGTACATGTTATATGAATAAATAATATCCTATGTGCTACTCAATTGAGAGCTTGCTTCAAATGAGGAGTTACTGACTAGATGATAAGATCACTGCATATTGACCATTTGAGCATACACTCTCTCTCCGCTTAACGCTGTCCCAATTAACACTGAAAATAATTTAATACCTTTTCCGAATTGTGCTTGTGCGTTCCACATTAACGCTCTTCAAAATTTCTGGCGTAATTTACAAAGTCCACTGCGCAGCACCTCTGCGCATTTACAACACACAAGATGTCAGTATTTGCAGTTGCTTGATGGTTCTGTGTACACTTGTCGATGTTTTTGTAGGTCAAAATATAGAGTGAACTTTGTTTAAATTATATTTTCCCTTTAAATAAAAAGACCATGAGTGATAACCAGTGGTCAGAGGAGAAAAAGAGAAAAAAACTTAACTTTCAAGGTTAAAATAGAGGTTTTACGGCGACTAAAAGCTGGAGAGCGCCAAAATTTGTTTGTTTTTTGTTTATTGCTCCCTTTTCGATTGTTTTTTTAAATGTAATACCAAGATATTTGAATTCTTCCTTTATTTGGTCTCATTCCATGTTCCTTTATTTATCAAGCACATGCGATAATCATTTTATGAATAGATATTTCTTTATCGAAACGCAGTAAGGTTTCGATCGTTTCGATATATGATTTTGTTTTTGTCTTATTGGTTACCTCCTCTTAATTGAGCAGTATCTTCAGTCATGATGCTTATGTTATTATGTTCCAATTTTCTTTTTGTTAATAAAACTATGGCTGTATAGTGACTATTGCCTCACCCTGTATATATAAGTAGACGCAGGTATCTTCTTATACTCTAATTCTTATTCCTTAATGATCCTGCATGATTTATTCAGTGTGAGATCAACATATGTTCCATAAAATGCATTCTGTTCTTCATTTATATTCAAGTTTTACTGTTCAATTTTAAATATAATTGCAATGCAAATGACTACCTATTCTACACTACGTAATATGGTTAACAAAGAATACTTTGGTGTGTTACTTATATAATACTACCTATTTTCATTTCCATTAATAGAATCTCGGGAACGAATTAAATCTTATAACGTCATTTCTTATGGAAGTACATGTTCCGAATAGCGCTGTTTCAGTTAGTGCTTGATTTTCCTGGCAGTACTTAAGAACGTTAATTGGGGAGTGGGTGTATAACCGTATTTACTGGAATCCAAGACAAGGTTTTTTTCCAAATTTAAGCTTATGAAAATCGGGGGTCATCTTAAATTTGAGTACAAAGTTATATACCATCAATACATTGTGGTCAATTGATTGTGCATCAATTCACCATGCTTCAATTTGTGGTGTGTCAATATTTGTCACACAATAAACTTGTTGCACATCTATAACATACAAACTCATCATACGTCAATTCATTGCTAGACAAATTCATTGCATGACAATTTCGTTGCGAGACAAATTTGTCACGAGACATTCGTCAAAAGACATCAGCTGTGAATTAAATGGAAGGCGAGACCATAACAAATATGTCAAGAGATGAATTGACGCGTGATGAATTTGTTGTGCGATGTATTGAAGTGCGACGTACTGACCACGACGAATTGATGCGCGATGAAATGACTGCGACGAATTGTCACAGAACTGTACGAAGTATGGTTGTGTGTTTAATTGATGTTTTATTAAACAAATGAAACAAGATAAAATAATTGTATTTTTCATTGAAAACTTACTATCTGGTATTCAATTAATAAAGTCTTGATTTAAAAAATACATTTTTTAAATTATTTTTTTTATTTCAGAAAAAGTTTGTAACAACCATTTCAATGAATGAACGAACTAGTAGACCTATACTCAATATGTGTGCTTGAAATATACATCAAATACAGTCAGTGAGAAATTATGTCATAAAATCTTTTTTCTGTTTTGACAGCCTGATAAGGGGAAAAGGGGGGAGGGAGGGGGTCGTCTTGGATTCGGATAAATACGGTATTTAGTAATCTACTTTATTGTCTTATAACATCATTTACTTATTTGAAAGGTTAATTAAATTCTAAATATGAAATTAATTTGTAAAAAAAAATAGTTCTGATCTTTCATTTTGTCAAATTTAAAGTTTAAACATCATTATAGTAAATTATTTTCATTCATATGCTCATGCTAATTGTAATATCTGAATAATACAATAGTCAAATTATGAAATTTGTTAAATGAGATTTTACAAATATAATCCTGATCAATAAGACTTTTAGAAAAAACATTACTTTTGTTACTTCTTAGTTACTATTCACAGTAATTTTTTTTGTCAAGTTACTTTCAACATTCACTAAATTCAGAAGAACTAAAAAATGGCCATCATGAGAATGCTTTCATCAGGACAATGAATATTTTCCATATTTATAATTTATAAAATCAAATCAATGACTTATAAAGTTAATCATATTCAATCTTACTTTTTGTTTCAAAAGCAATTTCAACGGTAAACTATTGCATTGACAAGAAAATGAGAAATAATTTTTCATTTAAAACCATAAAGACCCCATATCATTAAAATCCATAAAAAAACTTAAATTTATTAGTGATTCTGCAATGCTTTCAGGAATAAATGGAGGCAAAATGAAATATATGGAAATTGTAAATTGGCTATTATTGCCATTAAAACACCTCAGGGTGGAAAGCACACCTGTGTCAACTATTTCCATAGTAGCACCCCTGATTGGGGTATGTTATTTAATTACGCACTTTTTTCTAGAAAAATGACTCCCAAAATCAGCCTGTCTTATATATTGAAGGTAAGATTATTACTGTATTTAGTAGTGAAACTCACGAAACCACTCATCCCCATAATGGAATAATTGAGTCATTCGTCACAAAAATATTAAAATACACATTAATAATAAATAATAGTGAAAAATTGTTAATACATACAGTAAAACCTTATGCAACATGAATTCTGACAAGACATTTTTATTATTGCACTTCATTACTGTCCATTCAAAGTAATTACAGTTTTGTTGCATTTGCGATGTTTAATTCCTGTTGAGACCGCTGATTAATGCCATGGACCATTAGAATTCTGATTGAGGTCAAAAATTTTATAAATATCTGGGATAAATACCGTTGTGTGTATTGAGATCGCAATGGCTACAAAAGTAAAAAGATGTGCCTACACTATTACCTATCAGCTTCAGGTGATTCAATATGCATAAATGCTTGGAAACCAAGCAGCAGAACGTCATTTCAGTGCATGTGCCACATAAAAATGATCCGCGAATGGAAGAAACAGGAGGAAAAACTGAAGGTGACAGGAAAAGAGTCTTTGTAAACATGTTTCTAAATGGCCACAACTAGAGGAGGAAGTAAAAAAATTTATGAGTTTAGATCTTGGTGTATGGTGATTTTTTTAGAGATTGCCGTATGCAAGCACCTAAAACTCATAGTTAAAACGAATCAAGACAAAATCATAATATGAGAGAATTTATGGCTTAAACTGTTGAATGTGGGAATTCCAATGAATTATGCTGCCATTTGTTTTGACATCTGCAGAATGCTATTAGCCAACAGAAAAGGGAAGTTTAGTTTACTTTTGGGAATTGTTCACGAACTAGTTGCTTATTGAACGTCATCATTCAAAAATAAAATTCTGTAGCTCACTAGTTCGTTAAAGAACACATTATTTTTATGAACATATTTGGTGTGTATTTCACACACATGTATTCAGTTCGTTAATTCATGAAATGGTTTCTTACAAATTTTTGTTTAAGAAAAAAAATAGGTAATTTTAAATATTTTTAGTAGATACAATTATTTTATTCTGTTTCATACTTGTAAAAAAATCAATTAAATGTGTAATCTTACTTAGAATATGAATTTAAAATGACCCTCGATGTTTGCATGCTACAATTTGGGAAAAAGTCTTGTCTTGGATTTTCATAAACATGGTATTAATGTTTTAGATCATCCCTATTTACTTTCACCAATTAAGTTGATCTAAAACATTATATTTAACTGTTATTATGCCATAATACATATTTTCTTTAAATGTTGCCTGATATGAACTTAATCACGGCTATAAATGATGTACAAAGTGATCCTTCCTTAACACTTTGGTGAACCAAAATACTTTTATCCTGAAAAATTTTCTAAAAAATCAGGGTCATTTTATAGCCTGAAAAATATGGTATATCATTTTCTTATAGACTTTGCCCTTAAGTCCTTAACACTAAATTTCATGAATATCTATGCAGTAGAAACCAAGAATTAACATGCATACAGGCACAGAACGAACATTAGGTGCTCATGCTGGAAGTAATGGGCCTAAAAATGAGTACTTTCCCAATAAAATTGTAATATGAACATATACTACCAACATTAATAAAATACTTACGAGTACTGGACCCCAGCATAAGGGAACCCAGACTGAAGGCACAAATTTATACAATGGGCAGGAGAATTAGTAGCTTTGAGATTTGCGTAATAGCCAGAGAGCAAACGAAATGTCTTTTCATCCTGGAAGCAACCCAATGACCGACCACTTTCAAAGCCTGGAAGTAAATGAGAAACAATCACTGAGGATCAAAATATGATGTAACAAATGCTTTTTCAAATCAATTTTAATAAACTTTTGGCTGAAGCTATCGTTACTTGTTCTAAAGTTGCATATTGCCAAGAAAAGTTCATCACAATATTTCTCAATAGACAATTTATTTCAACAAATGTTTCAGCTTTATCGCTACCATATACACTATTACATACATACATAAGTCTATTTTTATTAAACAGATTTTATCCTTAAAGGTTACCAAATGCAATTTTTGGAAATAAATATCTTGACTTGATATTTCTTTATTACACAAAAACTTGCAAAAATTTTGTTTAGACATTATAATTAGAAAAGAATGAAGAGAAAACTCATATTGCAAAAGTGTCGTTGATTTCACACCGAGGGGGTCATTTTGATCCCTACCAAATTTTGAAATGAAGGCATTTCAGTATTTTTTATCGATGAACAAATTCTCATCATAACTTTTCATCATTTAGGGTGGATAAACTCCACCAAAATTTTTTGGCCAAATTGGATAAAAAAATTCACCATAAATTTGATCTTTTACCATGGATTACTGAGGGAACCATTTTGATCCCTATATCTAATACACTATTGCGTCACTGTGAACTAGAACTGGCTGATATTTTAGTGAGTTGTTACATATGCAAAGTGTCTAGCACCACACATACTATCACCTGCTGACAAACAGACTAGTGTGCGTGTAATTTGTTATCGTATTTTGGCCTGCGGGAATGAGTCAGCGGTGGTTTCGGTGATGATGGTAGAAGTGTGAAGGAACTGCAACCAAGACTTACACCTTTTGTGTGTCAGACCGATTTTGAGTTCGGAGTTATGATGGTGGAATGGCACAGGCTCAAGCCCAAAGAAATCTTTCCTCTGGTTCACGATATTCTGGATGACATTTCAGATACAGATCAGAATCAATAAAAGAAGAACAAAGAACGACTGATGACAAAAAACAATACAAATGCCAGGTGAAGAAAAATTGTAAGAAGGGCAGAAGCGTAGGACAATGCACAGTGTGCAAAAAACGGCTGTGTGGGACTTGCACAGGCATGAAGCGGTATCTGTGTGTTGACTGCACGGTGGTCGCATTGGTGTAGAGTTCTGTAATTCTTGTACAAACTTTGATTCAATTTTTTTTTATGATGCTGAACTCATGTAGTTATACTTCATTACACATTCTTCTTTAGCTGAAACTACACTTACCTTGTACTTTAGAATCATTATCATGTGCTTCGATGTAAGTTTTTTGTTATGTTTATATTCCTTGACATAATGTGGAATAATTTTTTCTTGAAAGGCTGTAACAACCTGATTTTACTTGAAATGTATTACTGAAGTAGAATTTTACTTACGTTTTGTTTTAGTGAAAATTTGAAAAATTAAAGTGTTACATATCAATAACTTGACATATTTTTAATGTTACAATAAAGCTTTTCGAGCAATAATATTATATTATGGACAATTATGTACCCATTTCCCACTGATAGGATACATAGCAGTAAAATTTAACAAAAAGCCACTAAATATATACGTCTGGTACTGAAATAGAATAGAGAAATCTAAAACCACCCAAACAAACAAAAGGATCAAAATGATCCTAACGGTAATCCACGGGGACTAAGAAAGTTCAGTAATCCTAGTGTTAAGGATACATGAAATACCTAAATAGTACCTATTTCTATAATCCTTTGGAAAAATTGCCTCAATAAAATGCAAATTTCATGACTTAAGTATTTAAATACAGTAATATTCAACTGTTAAAACTGAAATAAGCTTCCCAAAAACATCACGTAAAAATACCACAGGATTGTATGTGCACATTAAAACAAATTTCACATGGGAATGTTAAAAATACCTAGGCACTTGTTTTCACAAATAGGAATATATATAAACTGAAAATGAGATTACTAATGGTATTAACCTGGAGCAGGGCAAAGATGCGGAAGTCTTGTAGGGTACAGAGTGCCTGCATGACTGCGGCAGGCAACATCAGCCAGCAGTCGTTTGCAGCTTTGTGTGCGGGCACGGTGAATAGCTGAAACAGCCTCACGTCCCACTATCTCACAATCAGGAGTGAAGTCCAGCTCCTCCAATCGCAGTGGAATTATCAATCCTGTTCCAGTTCTGGAAAGGTTGGATAACTATTAAAATTTTTTTCATCGGATAGAATGGGATTCCTCCATAAAAAAAATTTTCTTAGGACTATCTTAATGGCAAAAGCATAAGTTTGCAAATTTGCAAAACTAGGGTCAGAGAGTTGTCCAAAATTTCATAAAGATAATAAAAAATAAAGTTCACAATAAATGTTTGTACTACATTAGTTAATAAATAAAAAATGATAAAAGAGCTTTCCATAATCAAAGAATTTTTTTTTTCAAAAATAAATACACATCAGTAACATTTAGGAACTGCAAAAAAAATCGAAATAAAAATAACGGATCCTGGCTTGCTTGCTAAAATTTGACAACTGTTGCCTTTACCTAATTAAGATTTTGGGAGCCATATATCCCTAAGAATATATGAAAAATTCTATTGGAAAATTATCCTAATTTATCCAAAATTTAAGGGCCATATTTTACCCAAAAAAGAATAAATGACCTTGCCTTATGGCTGGAAACCAATTGATAGGCTATGTAATTCCAATAGCCATAAATTTCAAACCACCACTGATGATAGTCAATGGCTATAATAATCCAAGAGGTTGATTAGCCAGAAATTCCATATAAACAAACAAACAAAGCTGATGATAGTTGCATTTTGGTCAAAATGCGAATCTGGTTTTTCTAGCCTTTTTATGGTTCTTGGAGCTACCTAATTTGTCAATTGGACTTTATTTAAAGAAAAAAAATTGTAATTGTCTGCAATGAATTTTATAGGTCAAGCTTTTAACATAACTTTGAAGTTTGAAGAAAAGGTTCTAGTAGGATGTAATTGCTTGCATCTGCTTTGAGAAAATTTAATACAAAAAGTATAAAATCTGCCACTGATATAGCTATTTTAAGCACCATTTTATCCATCAACCAAAAGTTTCCAATTATTAAATACTTAGAGGCTGAATTGCAATTTTCGTATCCTGTTGGGTGTTTCACTTCAAATAAGTATTCCTTTTTTAATTATATGTAAATAATCAAAATTACATTTAATATAACTGATACATCCAACAGATTAAATATATTAAAATAAAAATAGCAAATTTATATAATGAAGTTGGTATTAATAACAAATACAAAAAATCTGATGTGGCTACCACGAGACTTTCTCCATATCTGTAATATTTCTAAAACTTCCAAATAGGTTACATAACAATAAATATTTTAAGAAACTGCGAGAAAATTTTAGACAACAAAGAAGAGAAATAAACTCAAGCCATTGCTTTCTGATATTGGATATAGCCACAAAGCTCCAACAATTAAGAAAAAAAAGGAGTGTTACTAAGTAAGACGTAACTAAGAGTTAATTGTTAACAATAGTCGTCGGCTTAATTACGTCTTAGTAATGCTCCTTTTTCTTTTCTTAATTGTTGGAGCTTTGTGGCTATATCCAATATCAAAAGGCTATGGTTTGGGTTTATTTCTGTTCTTTTTCAAGTCTAAAAATTTCTCACAATTTCTTATTTATTATTATGTAAACTATTTGGAATTTTTAGAAAAATTACAGGTATGGAGAAAGTCATGTGGTGGCCACATCAGCTTTTGCGTAGAAATAATATATGAAAAAATACATGGATTATTTTAGCCAAGCTTGTTGCCAACGATCCAAAAAATTACACTAGATTACCAGCTGTGAGTTGCGTCAAAACCAAAATGAAACAGATTAGAATTCACTAAATAAACACATTTGAACTCAGCTCATGCACTTAGGTAAGTAGACAGAAACCTATGCCATACAAATTGCTTAATATTACTAATAATTTTTGTTATAAATACCCTTAAAAACAAAAGAAATTTTTTTGGAGGATGGAGGAGAGTGCAGGAATTTTATAAGATCAGAAGGGGGGGTTCCAGATGAAAAAGGTTAAGAACTAGTGGCTTATCGATGAATGCTGCTACATTTTCTTTTCATATCTTAGGTGAGCTTTGTAAAGTTAGTAACTTTGCTGCTTCTTGGATTTTGTTTAACTGTTCTAGTAGACAGGGTAAAATGAATGAAAATGATTTTCAAACTAATCAGAGATATGATGTCACACATTTCAATCTCTGGCTGAGGGCCACTCAAAATCATCTGGGATTGTGTAAAGCTTGTGAACTGTATGTTGGGGATACCTAGTCTAAACTATGGCTAGGGTAATTACTTAATGATTTTAAAAAATAAATGAAATACAGTGAAACCTCGATGTATCATTTTTGAAGTGATAAAGAAAAAAATCGATGAAAGCAGAAATGTATGTAAACATTCATAAACATGAGAACACACAAAAAATGACTATACTGAAAATTATTTCAAATAACATTACTGCACATAAAAATAAACAAGATAAGTATTTTATCATGCAACAATTCTGGATTTCTTTCCAAAGAAATCTTTAATTGTCAACCAGTTTTTCACAGCTTCATGTTTTAAATCAAACTTTGATCTTTCTATGTCAAAAATATGTCTTTGTCACAATGACTGATACTTTGTGGGAAGAAAATATTTTTAACTTTCTTGAAAAGTAGAGTTCTAGAGAAAATTACCATCAACCAAGGCAAATTTTAGAATAGGATGAAGATATTCCAAATGATCAACAGAGTAAAATGATACTTTCAGGAACCATGCAAGTGATATAATTTAACATTGTTTATGTGAGACTTTTGTAGAGACAATACAAAGTTAATGATGATGAGAAAATGATTAATAGGGGAAAGACAGATCCAAGATTTCACCGTATTATACGAAGTAAAACAAGTGACAATATAAGAAGGAATTTTTATAAATAGTACCTATAATTATCGTTTATTTCCTATTGTTATTTATATCAATGGGTACCTTTATTGTATTTGGGATAAAAACAATCAACTCCTAGTCAAGGCATTTCCGTAAAAGTCAATGGGCAGTTTGAAATTTGAATTATAAATCCAACAAGGGTCTAGTTAGTATAATAAAAAGGTTACTAGACACTTAAAACTTTTTTGCCGTGCCTCTTCACTGGTGACTCAGGAAAGTGAGCAGCTCCTAGACACATTTATGATTTGAATCATGAATCAAGACTAAAATACAAGATGCTGATGAGAATAATTATAAGTTATAAATATAAAGATTCTTATATGAAGGAAAGGCATACTTGTTGGGAGAAGATTGAGTTCTTTGTGCTGCAAGACTAGGTTGTCCATGCGCAGGGGCTGCAGCGGCACCCTGTTTCCCAATTCCTTGCAGCAAACCTTCTTCTTCCAACTTATCTGGCGGAACCTTGGACAAAGAGAACATTTTTTAATTTATTAAAAATATGAATTTTTTTTACCCATTTACAAAATTCAGAATTAATGCTTGTGCACTTGAACAATGACCACTGGGTTACAAGTGACAGATTACTGCCCTATTTTGGCGCACCTGCAAAAACTATTAATTTAATAATATTCCAGCTAAATCATACCAATGATGTGTTTTCTCATGATGAAATGCTACAAATGCATAAAATATTCTCTCTCAAGTCTTTGACAACTGATACTCTATACTAATGTTTCTCAAACTGTGGGCCACAAAATTATTTTGGATGCAAAGTGAAATGCTAAAAAATAATGTTTTTACGAATAATAAAATTTTATCAAGAAATTTTTGGAAAAACGATATGATAAAAATTATTAATAGTTACCTAAAATGAAGAAATATGCAATGAAGTTTCTATTTTTACTATTTTAGATTCAAAGGGGGCTGTATTACATTCAAGGGAGCCACAACAATTGAAAGTTTGAGAACCACTGCTCTATACAACTACATAAATATTCGAATCACAAAAGACCTTTCAATCTAGATAGTGGCATTTTAAAAGGGATTTTTGTCACTACTTTTCTGCATTTTCATAACTTAATCTCCTTCCTTTTGTGTAAAAAATAAACACATAATTCATACTGCAGAAACTGACAAGAAAAAATTCCTTTCTAATTACTATAAGTGTCCTAAAAAAATTAGTTCCTTGTTCTAATGTCTGCTTCATTCAGGGTCATCATATTTCTTTGAAACAAATATCTTCACCAACCTGACTTGCACCATGTATGTATTGTATTTCAGTGACTAGGAAGTATGACATGCAATTAACAACACTAGTTTTTATCAGAAATAATAATCATTGACAACCACTACTTTTAAATTCCTGTTTTTCTTACATGAAATTAATTATCTCCATACAAACAACCAAAACTTCATTTTTGAACCTCATGGGTTTTATACTGAAAGACTTTAAATTAGGACGTGTGCAGTTTAAGGCGTAAATTTAAAATAAAATATTTTTAACAACAATTTACCGTCATAATTAACATCCGACAAAGTTTGCTAAAATATCAGAAGAAGAGTAAAATCTGCAGGCACAGAAATTTAACAAAAAACAATTTTTATAAAGAGAAATCTTTGGCTTTACATAATGAAAAAGATAAAATGACTTACGCCTTTGATTCAATACGGCTGTATAATTTATATTTGTTTATACTATAAATATAATCAGGACGGTATTTACATAATTTTTTAAACTAATATTAAAGTGAGAATACAGTCAATGTCAAGCATAAGCAATCCCAAATAGAATTATGTACAAGATAAATGCATAAAAGTAGATAATACCACTTCCGAAGTTATTTAAACTGCACTTAAAAATTAACTCAATTTTAATAGCATACTTGAATTTTAAAAGAATAAATTTAAAAAATCGTTAAATAATTTTAACTATGAACGTAACTAATACCTTAATTTTCCGAAGTGGTCCTCCATTATCTGGATTGCTATTTGCAGGGCCATCCTCGTCGTCTAAAAGGTAGCTTTCCTTATATCTTCTAGCAGATACACCGCCGGCGTTATTAACTATTTCATTGAGCACCTTTTAACGGAAGCACATAATGTAAGAATGGCAAAGTGCAAAGGCCCCTCTCGATGATCGTAATGGTATATTTTTCAAGGATTCAAAAATATTTATGCACCACTGTATGGTATTGTAAAACATTTAAATTATCGTCGTTCTTAAAGCACGAAAGACCATGCATCACAAACCTCTATGTTTATTTTGCCCCTTCCAGACACATCGCGATGTTCTTGAGCTCTTTCGTCTTCACCCGCATCGATTGGGAAGAATTTGAACGCGAGGAAGACTTGGAAACCTAATATAATACTACCTAATAGAAAAAATACACGGTACCTACGAATCCATCTACTGTCAAGTGTCCTCGATGAAGCCATATTTAGGGCGATGTCATAGCGATTGTCAATTATAATGGATGTTTAAGTATTTTTGAAAATCTAAGATATATCATTAGTTTTAGAGAAGAAATCTAAGGGTATGGTCAATAAAACTCTCACCACTAAATGTTTCATGAGGTATTATAGCGATAGGAAAAGAAAGACTCAAGCAACTGAGCGCATGTCATTTTGATTCTCAGTTGTTCGAAGCAATGGCGAGTGCGACAAAGAACGCGAGGGAAGAGGATTATATTGAATATTTTTTATTTCCCGACGATGGTGATCTTAAAGATAAATCTGAAGAAGAAATAAAGTCCAAGTTGGAAACTTTATTAGTGCAAGTAAGCGCGGTGGTCGCAAAGTATGCCCACCGATATATTTGGCATAAAGATTCCTTCAACGTCGTTCCCCGGTACTCGTTGGCACAAACATCAAAATATAGTGATTACGACGATGTTGGTATTTCAGGTATGCTATTATAAATAAAAGTGGACCTTATGCTTTCTGTATATGCTAATCTTGCGTAGTTAATCTGAATGGGTAATTTATAAAATCAATATATCAATGAAATATATACTTATGATACATTTCTTTATCATTTGCACATCCATTATATAATTATTTTGTATTTTACTTGTTGCTATACATAGTAATCATTTTTACTCAAACGAATGTTTTGGTTGCATTAGTTTAGGTATCTTGTCATATAATTATGAACGTTAATAAATATGTTGAAATAATTTTTCTTCAGAAAATCTTCCTCCACATTTATACGGAGTATCTCATTATGGGGACAATATAGAAGATGAATGGTTCATAGTTTTTCTTCTCATGCAACTGTCAAAGGAGTTCAATGGACTTGTCATAAGGTAAGCGATAACGCTGCATTTCCGAGGTCAGACGAAGTATGATTCACTTCACAAAAAACGTTCACGCGGAAAGCATCTTCAATACATCCTGATAAAACTATTTTGGACTTATATTAGTCATTTCAAATTTTACAGTTTGCTAATATTCATATTTACATGTGTAGTTAATGATACCTTGTTTATTTTGATTTTTTATAATTATTCGTGTGTTGTATTAGTAGCGCCTCTATGCATTATATACTAAATTTGGCGGGTCGTTTGTTTCAATGTGGGAATGCAGAAATGTATTTATGGCGCCTTAATTTTGGATTGCAGAGATTAATCGAATTTGGGAATCCATAACATTGCCTCGGTTCTAAAGTTAGTCACAACAAGAATTCGGGTCTTCCTTAAACTCGTAACATTTTATTTCTACCGATTCCTGCCAAAGTGCGATATACATAAAATCCACATATTGTTATTATTTGCCCACCTTAGAATTATCAGCCGGCATGAATGTTTTGGAATGAGGCTGCAACTATAAATGCGACTCTCGCAAGTAATTTCGCAGTTGCCTATCTCCTAAGGGTACGCCTCTTTCTATAGCGTTGGGGAATCACAGGGGTTAATAAAGATGAACCCAGGCAAGACGATGTCCCATTTTTGTCATTCAGACAATTTAATCGTCCAACTCGAGCTACGGGACGGCATTCGAGCAACCTTCTCACGAGGGGCTAACATGAGATGTGTTTTTTTTTGCTCTCGACCTTATTTAGACAGACGAGTTTTTTCTGTCGGGTTTCTCTCGGCTGGATCTTGGAATTTCACTCCACGACAGAGTTTCTAATATATCATTATATATATACAAGATATTTTTATGCCCAACTAAGTTTTGTTATCATAAAAACAATATAGGTGCCGTTCACGGCCGAAGATAACGAAAATCATTTGGAGAATTTCTAAGACGTCCAAATTTTGAGTGTATTTTTAAATCGTGTTATTTCGAAATCTCTATGCGTGGATCACGTACGAAATAGTTCCTTCACAAATACAAACAAGCAGCAGTTATTTTATATACAAATGTGTAGCTGTAGGGTTTTATGAAAATCTTATCTTTTCGGAATGAAATTTTTTGGCAGTGTTCAATAAATTATGATTGAGAATCTTCGGCAGATCATATTGGTACTTGTTGATTTATTTCCTCATTTAGATATCCCGTGATTGCTTAAATAGCATTGATGGAGTAATACTGAATTTAAAACTCCTCACAATCTTTTAGACGTCTTTTTTTAAATACGCGTATTATGTAGAGTCCATCCTGTTATTTATGCTGTTTTTTTATTTTCCTTTTTTGTTTTCGAATAGTTGTCGGAAATCTGTTTGAAAGCCATGTCTTGGAAAATAACCATTCTCAAATAATACTAATTTTTCGAATATTTTTTTTATGAAAGCGCTATTTTTCGGAAAAACAAAAACGAGGCACTATTTTAACGACACATTTAATGCTAGGAAATTTGAAAGCTCGACTCTCCTTACCTCAAATGGCAGCTGTAGGAAATCAATCTTTAGTTGTTGAACATTTATGGAATTTTCTTTTTGAATGAAAAATTTAGGATGTTATCAGTTTTCACATTAAAATTTTTCGGATGTAGAAACGTGTAACCACTCCTCGTTTCATCGAGGATAATTTTACGTGTTAACTGTATTTAATAACCAGATGTTTATTGATTAACGTATATGACAGTTATGAATATTGTTTTTAACGGCTAATTAGTTTAATATTAAACACGTAATATCCTTTTGCTCTTTTTTTACGGATAATCAGATGCCGACTCATTTACAAACGCCTTTCCCTGCTGTAACTTTTTATAAAGTCTTTACATAAATAATCGATTTTCCCTCGGTAATATATAATCTTTAACACCTGAAAATATCAAAACTTTTTTCTTTTCTTACACTGATTGATTTCCTTTCTGCGATTGACGGATACGCCTTGAAATTGGGAAACAATCAGTTTTTGTAAAATAGAGCAACGGTATTCTTTGTTGACAATAGTAAGTCAAAGGATTTTATAGGAAGAACATTATTTTTTTTCCTCGGAGTCGGTTGGCTTTGGAGAAAGGGGACATTTCCTTCGGGATGCGTACAGCTGCCATGTAATCTTCCCAGCAAACGCCCACCACTTCCTGCACCCACCCCTTCCAATTACCGCTAATGGCGAGAGTTTGGACATTTCGTCCTCGCTCGCTCCAAAGGCGTTCGGGAAAGATGCCTTCAGAAAGAAAGAGAGACGAATTCCGTCCTGACTTTAGAATACGCTTCCATAGTTGTGCCCACTCATTTTTTTTCTTCTCCCTTCGATTAGGATCTAAAATTTATTCCGGCGTCGTACAAGCTTGGTGTTTCATGGCCATCACTCCAATCATTTTATTTGTTCTCTGGTCCTACCTCCTAAGCATTTGATCGCCTTCCTCCCATTTGCTGGTCCCGTTGATTTCTCCTGCGTGGTTGTCATTTCGTGCTTAAATTTTTATGATTCAATTTGATCTTAAGGGGAGCGATAGAGTGCCTAGCCAACTGGCACTACACCAGTGTCGTCAGAGGCACTACGAAGTTGATCGGACTGCGGGCAGCCTTCTGTTATCAGAAGAGCGAGCCTTATATATGTATCTCATTTAGAGAAGCTATTAATTTTTTTTTAAACTCTCGGCTTTAACATAATATGTGATAATGGAGATTTAATATATCACCATTAGAATGAGTATTCAAATTTTTAATATTTTGATTCTCTTATTGATTTTGGACATTTTAAATAGGAAACGTAAACTACGTCATTTTCCCCATCAATTCATTTCGAAGATCTTTTTCGCGTTTCAGCAAATAATCCGTAATTCTGGTTACTTTTCCATCTACACGGCACTCTCTAAATTCTAATAAATTTATCTGTAGACTTTTATATGTATTTTTTATTCAACGCAAAATACCAAAAGACATATTCATATAAAATCATTATCCTTGCCCTTGAATGACCTTATATTTGAGACTAGCATCCCAGCAATCTCCGTGGCATTTAGTTACATACAATACGAAAACTTAAAGGTGGCATTTCGGTGGAAACGAGTCATGTCCAAGGACAAATTCCCCGTCAACGACAATCGGGAAAATGGCAAGGTTGTTGGCGAGTCGAGCGGGAATTATAATGCAGTTTATTACTGTTTGGCTCGTAAAACGCCGTCAGTACAAGTTGTGTTTTTCCATAATTCTGTTCGCGGATAAGTTGTATCTCGTGTAGGACTTTTAAAAATAACATTCACTTGCCTGCCTAAAAGTAACAAATTTCTGTGCATAACAGTATTGTAATTATGTTAATTTCCTTTAATGGGATACTATGGTTAAAGTGATCTTTTCCGAGAGCAAATCAGTACAAAACTCTTTTGCTAAAAGTTCTATTACCAACTTTGCTACCTGTCTAAATATCTGTATTATTTTTAGGAATATTCTTTGATAAAAGTTCAGTCAATCACTGAAAATTCTAAACTACTCAAGTTAGTACGAAAATAGCATTTACATAAAATGATAGCGACAGAAATCGAGGATGTTAAAATACCTCTTAATTGAGCGGCGTAGCCATATTAAGACCACGTATCTAATAAGGAATTATTATATTTGTAAATCAGTACAGGAATTCTATCAGTACAATGTCGTCAAAATCATTACATTACTGAATAAATTCGTGCAGTTGGTGATTTTTAGCTACGGTCCATCCATTGATTGCGCGAGAGGTAGCATCATTTTTTCCTCATTTTGGGAAGGGAAAAATTGCATTTTGGTAGAGTTCGGTTAGTTTTTATATTATTAAGCTTTCGAGTACTTTTATCCCTCGCTGTTAAGCACTTCACTAGTATTTGAACAGATCATTCTTGTAATTCGTGCCCTTGCGACGACCGTGGTCGAATTGTCATTAGTCGATAAGAATGTGTTTAAAGTATAAAACTGTGTATTTGCATGTATGTGCAAGATCATTGCCGTAACTAAGAGTGTGCAAGTCTTGACTAGATTTATTCAAGGACTTTGCATTCAGTCTCTTGCATTCTTCTGTGCTATCCCCCGGTTACCCGGGCGATAGTTACGCCACTGGATGTAATTCCGATCTTTAAATTTCCCATCAAAGTAAATCTAGGATGTTAATGATAAGGTATTGGTAAAAATTTAATTTAAAAAGCAACAAAATGTGCCATTTAAACTTTGCTATCGATACAAGCACTCGTAGCGTTTTAAACATAGAATTTGAAGCGCATGGATGTGCTGTAATGGCGAGAAAATTCGTAGTAATTATAAAAATATGAGGCCAAGAGTAACTTTTTATTAGAGAGAGGCTCTGATTTTAAATATTTTGGTTAATATCGATCTTATTGACTGGTCTTTTGTAAAGAATGCCCTCCGGAGTATGGTGGAATTTTTACATACGAGTTTGTTATATTATTTATTCCGAAGTATGGAACTCCACAAAATGAAGACTTCCCCCGTGGATTATACCTCCCGGAGGTTTTTTGCGATCCCATCAAATTTGGAACTTTTGTAATTGATTAGTTTTGCACTCTTGTGACTCAGATGTTTAAAGATAAATTATATTTTTCAGATAGGTTGATAAATATTCATAATTTTATGATACTGTTTCTAGGCATTCCTTTTCTTCAGGTAAAATTTAACTGAAAATTTAGTTGTTTTTTCAGTAAAATTATGGTCTCAAAACCTTTTCTTGCGACGCATTGCCGTCAGTAAATTATTTAGACTTGATTTTCTCTAATATGAGGGCACAGAATCTCTAGGTAACTTTTGTTCTAAACGCTCATCCGGCCTGCCGAAGCTCTCTTGACTTCCAATGCTGCCATCCGAAGCATTCACAACTACGAATGTGTGCCGCCATTCAGAAAGGGTTGCCGACCCCTGGTCTACAACATCCGTATACCGATCAATGGAAGTAAACTTAAAATTAATCACAGAAAAAATTAACGGAGGAAGTCTAGTTTTTAATTCAAATTAAATGGTTATCTATAAAGGTATCTTATCTGATAAAATCGGGAATATAACGAATGGATAATTTTGACATCCAAGTAAATTCCAGGGCCATCCTCGCAGTTTTTTGTTCCTTAATCGAGGATGAACAATCATCTTCTTACTGTTGTATTTTTAACGAAAAATTGCCAGTTGAGCTTTTTCTTGCTTCGATCTATAACATAACGGGAAAAGTTCACTCTCGCCGTGGAAAATCCTGTCAAGAAGCGTGATTTGGAATGACTCCCAACCTGCATTCGATCGTTAATCGACAGCATTGTGCATAATCAGAAAGGATTTTGCATGTTTGCCGTCTCGTTTTTTGCCTCGGAAATGGAAAGATAGCGCTTTTATTCTTATACGTCATGCTTTATAATTTTTAATGATTTTAGATTTACACAGGAGAGAGTCACTTTATTGCATGTACCCAGAGAGTTCGTAGCACTTCCTTTCAACACACAATTCATGTGAACATAAACGAACTCATTTAGTTTCTCATGAAATTCCGCACTCGAGTAATTTTAATAAAAGTATGATGAGCTAAAGATTAGCTTATTATACGAATGAAATGAATAATGTGGTTCATAGTTTGCTATGTTGTTGCTATATGAACAGATTATCCCCATGGAACGTAGCTTATGCTAAAAATGCTCAAGGGACGAATAAAAATTTACCTTTTTTGTTGAGGAACTAGGACAAATAATTACCTAGTTTCCGTCGATTTCTATTACATCGTATTATAGCGTCGGTGTTAAACGGACCTCACGTGAAACATTTCTTTAAACCATATTTTGTACGATCGATCCAAATTTCATTCAATTTAAATTATTAAAGGATTTGGCGAAAAAGCTTTTTTCGTACATTCTGCCCTATTTTTAAATATTTTCTTCGCTCGAAGAAATGCGTTATTTACATATGATTTGTGGCTTTAATCGATGGAAAATGAGCGTTTGCCATTCTCTCTTACGATAGCCACGTCCAATTCTGGGAGTGAGCGAGTGAATCAAAGACGAATATTGTGGTTGTGATCCTTATCGAATCATTAGTTCTTCTTCCCACGGGTCTTAAGTGGTTGTGTGGGAAAGTTGGTGTAATAACCAGAAAGAGACGAGCATCGACAACAAAAGACTAGATTTTTTAAATTGCTACCACCTCTCTTAGACTCCTTTATCGAAATAAAAAGTTCCCTCGTGTCGCCTCGTCAAAATCAGTCATCCATCCATTCATGAGGTGATTTCGATAATTATTTTGACATCTTACAGAATTTCTCACTACCGCGTAAAAAATATTTTGAATGGGTTATCTTAACTCTTATCTCGTACTATAATTTCCATTGATTACAATTTATCGCTCCATTACACTAGCACAGGTACTCGAGAAGTAAAACGTACCTACTCCCGCGCATAGAAGTGAAAACGTGAACGCTGCTATAATATGTTGCCGAAATCGCACCAATGTCAATTCTAATTGATCGACATCAAACGAGGATTCCTCACAGTAACGTTGAACATGATTAGGTTGTCTCTTCATGATTGGCATTGATAGCGTTATAAAGACGTCGACGTGGCCACCTGCTTCACATAACTCAAGTGAAGCCTCATCCCGTGAAAACCAGGCCGGTTCAACCATTATATTTCCTTTTAGGAATCGATGAATTGCTGTTAAATATGCAAGAGCCACTTTAGATCGATCTTCGGTGAAGGGAAGTTTGGTAATACACTCCTCTACTACGAGTGTGTTTATCACGCCAGATAAAGGATTCTAATGGCTAATGACATCATAAAATTGTTTCATTTGCTCATTGCCGTGGAATTCACAGCATATCTTATCGGCGATAACGTCATCCTGGAGATAACCCCCTTCAAAATTTTGTCGATGTTACGTGAAGCATTTCGAAACGAAAAGTGTCAGGTTTTTATTAAAAATAAATATTAATAGAATGTAGATATCCGTGTTGTATGTCAAAAGGCCAAGCAAGCGTATTAAATTGTTTTAAGGCCTCGCTTTTAATGTCCTTACCAAGTTCAACTGCGCGTCACCACTTGACTTTTGGGTGCAACCTCTCCGTAATAGCCTATAAAACGATTCAAAAATTGCCTAATTGCATCTTAGTTTTTAATTATGTGCATTAATCGCGTTACAAACTAAATGTGGCGACACAAATTTACTCGAGGATGAGGTTTGCTAGTTTCGCCCCAAGTGCTCCAGAAGGCTAAATTTTAGCTGCATACGCGTTGAATTTTAGAAGTGCGTGTCGTTGTGGAAACAGCATCGATTCCAGTGCGAAGGCGGAATTAAAAATTCCACGATTAATCCGAAAGTGTGCGTATTCGCCACTCCCTCCACCCCCACCACCACTCCGCGCCGTGCCTCTCTCCCCCTCCGCCTCTCCTACTCGCACCATTCATCGATCCATTATTTTTCGAGAGTTCCCTCCACCCTATCCCCCTTCCTCTCCCCCCCACTTTATTCGCCGTTCAGAAACCGTCTGCCGTTCTCTCTCTTTCTCTCCGGCCGGCGGGAAAGGAGCGAGTCGGCTGCGGCACGGGTTCACATCACGGGCACGAATGACTCAGTCTTGGAAGGTGGGGTTCTTCTCACGCACAGCTGCCTCTGCAAGTTGGTTGTGAGTGGTGGGCCATTCGTTCACAGGGCTGCCACACTGACGAATCCCACCGGCAAATTGGATGTCTTTACCTAAAGGCGGATTACCTATTTTAAAGGATGATTTGCAGCAGGGCTCATCAACGTTTTCTTTGATGTATTCCCGCTATAGAAGTTCCTATTAATTGCTGGTCACAAATCCACCACCCTCTGTTTTCATGACTGCTAAGCATTGTGGCTGGAACCATTTTATTTAATAAATATTTTTTTTGCAGCTTAACACGATATTATTTCCCCATTAATGCTGACATTGAAAGTATAAGAATGGCTGTACATATCATCATGATAGATTTCTTTGAGGGCTTGGATAGTACAGATTGGGTTGGATGAGCCAGAATCCTACCAAAAGTTAGAATGACTATGATGAAGATTTCTATGATTATTACAGCTTTTATTGCTTCATAACATTTAATATTATGATAGTTTTTATAGGCTTTGGTAGTTACGTGCAATTGGACATACCAGCAGGTGCAGTTTCTGACTACCTATCTGGAAGATTTAGCAATCAGGTTGACCATTTTCCTGATTTGATAATGGAGTTGACTGCCAAAACTGCTGTAGTCAGGTATTCATAATGATATCACCAGGATATAAAAGGGGAAGAAATTCTTGTGACATTCTCAATTTAATGATGCAAGGATTACAAGATGTAAAATAAGCATCTATTAAATTTGAACCAACATTATTTTTCCTTCAGTAAACAATTAGGGAATGTGGAATTAAAGCAATTTTGGCTTTCATGTTATTTTTAATTTAAAGTTTTGCATTGGGTTGTGGTGCATGAAAAATTATATCTCAGTAAAAACAGTTTTTATTAAATTATGTGGAAGTGACAGTTTTTCATTACATCTCATAATAAGCAAATTCCACAAGGTTTAGCCTGACTTTATTAATGAAATATATATATCTCAGATTTAAAATTTTCTTAACTTTTTACCATTAATGTTTTTATGTGGCCCTTATTATATTGCTTGAATTGTGGTAGCAGAGGCTGATGATGAATTTTGGGGGTCCAGGGCTAATGTCACTAGTGGCCCTTAATGTGAATAACTTAACATAAACTAAAAATCTGATGTGGCCACCACATGACCTTCTCCATATCTGTAATATTTCTAAAAATTCCAAAATGGTTAGATAATAATTAATATTTTAAGAAACTGCGAGAAAATTTTAGATTTTACAAAGAACAGAAATAAACTTAAACCATAGCCTTCTGATATTGCATATAGCCACAAAGCTCCAACAATTAAGAAAAGAAAAAGGAGCGCTACTAAGACAACTAAGCGTCAATTGTTAACAGTCGTTGGTAGGTGGCGTGGTGGTGGCAGCTAAAAATATAAGATATCTCTTAAACAGTGCATTATATGGAAAAATGTTTCAAACAAAGGTTGTAGAAAATTAAATTTCCTACAACATTTATTATAGTATATTTGTACATTTATCAAATATTAAAGCAAATATTTCAAAATAACGGATAAGTGGCAAGAGTAAACACCCACTTCCGGTCGACTGATTTTTACCAAAAACTAATCAGATTTTAGACTTTTATAAAAATGTTAAATATAAAATTTCGCTTTGACCTGATTAATAGTTTTTGAGTTAGAGCACCCACAAAAATCTATCACATAAAGACAGAGACTGACTGACAGACAGACATCATCGATAAAATAGTCAAAACGTGTTCAGGGGACCTTAAAACATGAATTTTCGTTGAAATCTCGAATTCGATTTTTTTCATGAAAACAATACTTTCTCTATACTTCGTATATGGAGAAAGTAATATATTGGAATATAATTTGTAGAAAATTTAATTTTCTACAACCTTTGTTTGGAATATTTTTCCATATAATGCATTGTTTAAGAGATATGTATCTTATATTTTTAGCTGCCACCACCACACCACCTACCGACGACTATTGTGAACAATTGACGCTTAGTTACGTCTTAGTAACGCTCCTTTTTCTTTTCTTAATTTTGGAGCTTTGTGGCTATATGCAATATTAGAAGGCTATGTTTTGAGTTTATTTCTGTTCTTTGTAAAGTCTAAAATTTTCTCGCAGTATCTTAAAATATTTATTATTATCTAACCATTTTGGAATTTTTAGAAATATTACAGATATGGGGAGAGTCATGTGGTGGCCAAATCAGATTTTTAATGTTTAACAATATTTTTGTGAAAAGAGGGCTCTTTGAACCCTGCACCCCTGCTAGCCCTGCTACCTGTGTGTAAAGTTTTATTGTGTTTTGAGCTAGATCAAACAAATAGATAAGTAAAGGTGGAAACTAGGGTGAATTTTATGTTAAAATTAAAATTTAACTCTTTAACTGGAAGATTCAAAATTTAGAGACAAAATGAGAAAGAAAGTAAGGAAAAGGAAGAAAAACAGCAAAAAGGAGGGTGAGAAACCAATAAATAAAAAACTTATGACCACAGACCAATCCTCCTTTCACCTCTGTACATTGTAATGGCTCACCCCCTATCTCCTTTCACTTCAGCACAGAACCAAATTAATACTGTCCACAACACTCCCCTCTCAATACACATCAGCTACTGATTATGAGAGCATTGCTCTCGAAATACTTATCTAGTATGTTACCTTCAGATTTAGAGATTCTGTGTCTTTGTGTGTGCGAGTGCTTTGTCTGATAGGTCCCTGCCATTGTCAAAAGCCACATTAACCTACAGACAACCGTGTGTGTGTGAGATACTAGGCTCCTGGTGTGTTATAATTTCCCTTAAACCCTAGTATTCCCTTTCTTTCCTTTTCCCCCTTAACTTTTGGTGTGTGCTTGTGCATGTGTTTATGGTTGCCTAGTAGGTTCCTGTCACGGCTGTACAGACACACAAACCTTCTAGCAACAGTGTGATTTTCGGGTCCCTGGCACAGATTAATCTCTCGCAAACCCGGCCTTTATTATCCTTCTTCCATCTTTAGGATTATTGCTTGAGCGATTGAGTGAGTGCATGTGTGAGTGACATCAGGTCCCTGGCAAGGAATAACAACCCCTAAGCCTGTAAGCTTTATTTCATTTATTATTTTCTTCCTTTTCCTTTCTTTCTCAGTGTTTCTAAATTTTGAATCTTACGGTTAAGGAGTTAAATTTTAATTTTAACATTTTTAATAGACCAAACAAACCTAAATTATTCAAACTAGCATAATTGTTACTGAATATGTATCATGCATTGAGTACAACTGCTCTAGGTCATAGGTTGGCAACTCAATGGTGCTATGGTGAAAAACTGATCCATGAAATGTAACACTGACTACAGTTTTTTATTAACCCTTTCAATGCCATATTTAAAATAGTAGCTGTCTGCATTGTGCATTAAAAGCATAATAAATGTTATGCAAGCCTAAATATGCACTTAAGCCAACACTATGTGGACAGCAAACACGGCCTATGTATTCGGGTTGATATTGCAGGGATTAATTAAAACTTTTGTCATAAAAACTTTGTTTAGATTTGATTTTCCCTTGTATAATATCTTAGCATCTAAGCATTATTCCTTAGGTAGTTTCTTCTGGCCAACTGTAGCACTTGCTGCTTTTCATGCTACCACCAAAGCACTCACAACTACAACAGCAGTCTGCAAAGTAGAAAGGTTGCTGTTCCCTGGCCTTGGTGGTTTAAAAGTATTAAAAGCTGATATATCCTCTATGTTAGATTTGTACAAGGAAAGTTAGGTTAGTAATAGTCAGTTGTGGAATATAACAATTTTGGAACCTCTGTTATATCTTTGCTAAATACAGTATTTCCTTGATTCTAAGATGCTATCCATTGTAAGATGCACCCTTGATTTAGTATTTAATAGCTTCTCAAAAAAATAATACTACAGACGCCATCAAATGTAAAACACCCTGATTTCAGAGACATTAAAAAGTGCATCTTACGTTAGAATCGAGGAAATGCATTAATACTTAAAGTACGGGCAAACATGTTTTTCCTAAATCTGCGTAGAATGTAATCATTTCAGGTACCCTATCAACCTGAATATAAGCTACACCTGTGAAATTGGAGAGGAAATATTTTAATGCAGAAAAATCTTAATATACCTATAACAATATTTATTGATATTATTGCTTACTTACTGTTGATTCATGCACAGCTTGTAATAGGGTCAATATAACATGTGAAAACATTTAGTGTTGATTTAAATATGGGAATCAAAATTAACTAAAAATAAGGTACATACATAACACATGCCTGAAGCAAAGACTTGAACTGAATGAAATATTGGTTTGGTTTAGAGCAGCATTTCCCAACCGGTGGTTTGCGTACCCGTAGGGGTTCGCGAAATTAATCCGAGGAGTTCATGAGAAAATTTTGGTAATGGCGTCTTTTTCACTTTCTTGGTTCTACAATTCTTACCAATATTTTAATTTCTTTCAAATTAGTTGCATGGTTTTATATTCAATTTTTTCTTATGCTTCAAGAATTATATTTTAATTTTACAGGGTACTAACTAGAAACTGAAGGTAATGTCAGAGACTGAATATATTGTGAACATTTACATACTATTTGCTATATAGGCTTTTTATTTTTCATGAATTTAACACGTTCAAAAAGATTTGTTTTTGCAAAATTTACTCTCCATTATAAGGGGTTTGCCGCCAAAACTGTTGCAACTCAAGGGGTTTGCAAAGATAAAGGTTAATCCAAGAGGTTTGCGACGAGAGATAGGTTAGCTCAAGGGGGTCATGAAGTGAAAAAGGTTGGGAACCACTGGTTTAGAAAATGTTTGATTTTCTGGTTTCATTTCAATTCAATAGTTATAGAAAATATTTCGATTACTAATAACTATTAGCAAGATGTAACAGTTGGAATATTGCAATGGATTTCAATGATCTTGTAAGGAAAAATTAGTGAAGACTACATAAAACTGTATTCAATTACTAGAATAAATAATAAAAATGTACCTGTTACACATTGTAGTCAGGAGGAAATTCTTAATACAGATAATATAATTTTACAAATTATTATTTTTAATTGTTTAAAAAACTTGATTAAGTATCAACAACTACTAAACAATTGCTATGGATATTGCGCCTGTAAATTTCCTTATAAACAAATGACAACATAAAAATTAATTTTTATAAACAACTTATATAGATAAATACTACATATGCATTTTCCATATGAAACAATGCACTCCCTGTAATTTTGCTAAATCAGCAACAAGGGGATTTCCCTTGACAATGAAAGTTTTTCAGATCAAAAAGCGTAAAATTTTCATTTATGCATCAAATTGACATGTATTTGAAAATCGACGGTATGAAAATACGGCCCTGTTCTCCTTCTGCCTTCCTCTCTTGCATTGCCAGGCATAATACTCCCCGCTCAAGCTTTCCCTTGAGGTTTTTCACTCATATATAGTTATACATATCTTTTTTTAAAATCAGCAATTTAAATCTCTATGTCTAAGGAACACTCGTACACATTATCTGTGAATAATGAAATATTTATTTATGTTACCATTGTAATGTTTGTCATTACCAAGGTACTGTTTAAACTTGAAAACAGCATTGAAATTTCATGAATATGTAGACAGATGTGACGCGAATTTATAATACTAGTCAACCATATGCAATTACACAAAACTGCCAAAATTGAAAGTCACCTGGACGACAAAAGATTTTCACATAAAAATTTCCATATTAAGAACGAATTTTTTGGACCAATTCGACATAAATCGACGGCAGGAAAATGAAATTTTGTCCTTTCAGGCATCCACTGTTTCAAGTCTTGAATTCCTTCAATGATTCTAAGTAATTTTAATATGCTACACTCATGTTGATAGACAATGATACTTAAAATGTGCAATCCCAGTATATTGCGAAAAAAAGTCTAAATCATACTTTCCATTTTTCGAGTTAAACCATAACTCACAACCAGAGATGTGGCCAACACAAACAGTGAGAACTGCCTTTTATTATATTTAATTAAAAAGCTTTAAAAATATTACTTGTTTAATGTCTCCCTTAAAATTATTAATTTTGTTTATTAAAAAATTCCTGAAACTATATGATACTGTACTATATGATACTACCTCTGGCTACAGCAATGCTTATACTAAATGTTTCTGAATCTGAAATTATTATAACATAAAGTACATTAATGATTAAATAAAAACTTTATTAGACCATTTAATCAAATGGGTTATTTATATACAAGAATATGGAACAAATTGGCTTTTGGTGAAAGTGGCTAGTTATCATTTCCTTGCTCCATAAGTAAAATATTGCTGTTGCATAAAAATAAATTTACTGTTGAATATTAAGGAAAACTACAATATTATTTAAACATTTTTTGTTTATTTTTATGTAAAAGCAATATTTATATAGAACAAGTTTTTATATCTGCATCCATTTAATCTAATAAGTCTGTTTAAATTCAGTCTTATATTATTTACTGCTAGCTTTTGAATGTTTTTAGATCTATACTTGCATACAATGGGAAGTTCTTGTCACATGCATAAGTAATTCTTAATGTTTTGCTACAGGTTTTTGCTTAATTTTTTCCTCTAGCTTAGTAAATTCTTCCTTTGCTATTTCATCCACCTCATCTTCAACTTGCTCCACAGCTATCACCTATAAAATAAAAAGTTTGATTTTAGGGATGTTTAAATAATCCTTCCCATAATGTCCAAATAATTTATCAAATAACTACAACTTTGGTAAAATTACCATCTAATTTTCCAAATTGAAAACATATAGGAAAAACAATAGCTTAACCTTAACCATGATGAAAATAAGTGAGGTTATTGGCATGTCTGGAGTGGCTAAGATGGAAGGAAAAGGACATTTCTTTTATTCTGATAGTCAAATTTCATGGATATGGGCCACATTTTAAAACTCATTAATGCGCAATATCCTATTTTTTATACTCTCAATCGGTATTCTCAAATGGTATTCGGTATTTAGTATGCCTGATGTCCTATATGTCTGAAATCGATCAATGTTCAATGAGTTCATTTTCTAATTTAATCATCCTTCTGTTCTATTAGTGTTTATTGTGGTTAAATAGTGCAGGATAAAATATTTTAAGCAATTATCACTTTCGGCATAAATGAGCTAAATGGCCAGATTTGAAAGGTTATGCTGCATTTGCTTAGGGCCAGAGATATTATTGACTTATGTTTGTATTTAAGTTTGGAAGATATTTAATATCCTTACCTCGGGTATGTAAAATTGAAGCATATTTTGAACTCCATTCTTCAAAGTAACTGTAGAGCTAGGGCAGCCTGTGCAAGATCCCTGCATCTTTAGCTTCACAACCCCATCTTCAAAGCTCTGAAAACAGTGAATTTCACTGAGAATAAGATGATATATCTTTGTAATAACACAAATAGGAAAGGCATTAATGGACTTGTTTAGAATTACAATATAAGTGTCTCAATGAAAACTTTCTTTTAATTTAATACAAATTTTATGTATACACACCACAAAGAATATATCACCTCCATCTTCTTGTACAGTTGGTCTAATTCGTGTATCAAGAAGTTCTTTGATCATTTGCACAATTTCACTATCATCTTCTGATATAACTGTAAATACCAATAATGTAATATTAATATGCTAGCAATAATTTCAGATTGTAAGGTATAATTCATCCAAGGGAAAGTACAAAAATTTCAACTTTCTAATAATAAGCATGTCTTACATGTAGCTCATGTCAAACAATAACGACTAACGAAATTTCACATTTTTTATTTGAACTTGTGTTCACCATTTCGCATAGAAATATTAGCTATTAATGTTTTAATTAGAACTTAAATGTTTTTCTTTGTGTTAGAGTATATTTTTTATTGGTTCTATAAAATGTGAAATATGTTAAATCTCGGGGTAAGAGAAAACTAATAAACCGAAATGTCTATTTCTACAGCTTACTAGTATCAGGTGATTGAGCCTCTTCTTTTATTACTGGTAAACCGCTGGAGAAAAAATCCATGATAGTTGCAAAAATCTCGGGCTTTATAAGTTTCCAATCACCTTCTTCTTCCTGCTAATTTAATGGCGCAAAATAAATCTATGATCTTCATAAACAGCTCCGTTTAGTTTCTTAACAAGTTCTCTTTATCATACCTTAGATATTGTAATAAAATCAGGGCCAAAGAAAACTGATTTTACGCCTTCAATTCGGAACAATACTTTCGCCAGGGGAGAATTGCCCGCATCTCTTACACTTGGAAAGTCCATAGTTTTTCCACTTTCTAGAACCTGTGATCAATAATATTTTATATTAAAGGAAAAGTATGAGCTCGTGATATTAATTAGGAGATCATTGGAATACCTTGACACCGGGTAAGAACTTCAAACTATTCGGATTTGGGGTCTCTTGAGTTTGTATAAACATAGTACGTTTCATAATTTGATTTGGTGAATTCAGAATTTTACAGAAAGTAATACCCTCTGCATAGAATCCATTTTTCTGGGACAACGGGGGCCAACTATTGTTCCATTTAAGCGGTTCATTGTGTAAGTACCTAAAAATCAGATAAATTGCGTATTTACAATAGATTCATTCATTTCAAAAATATTGTATGAATTAAGCAATCATAATAAAACCATGCTGCACCTATGCAACGGCCGATACTGTTTTATCGATTGAGAGTTTTTCGCAAATCGTAAAAATTTGACAGAAACGTTGTTGAACATGATCAACAACGCTATAACTACAATGCACCGAATGCACCTTCGACTGTTTTCATACGTAATGAGAATTTTGATAGTCATTTTTAAATTTGTGGCGCCATTTCAAAATGAGTCTAAAAGATGTTTGCATGTAAGAAGCTTTATTTTCGTTTGTTATTCATTATATACATTGTTATAATTCGTTATATACATGGGAGCATGAATGAACTCTGCCCATTGAGCTGTGGAGTTAATGAAATTAAGACCAAATTTATACACAAATTTCGCGGTTGGTACATCATTGAAACCGATCACAAAAGATCAAAATTGTTCTTCTAGGTGAAGTAATAATATTAAAAAACAAGCTATTAAATATATTAAGAGAAATTACAAAAATTTTGTAGCAAAATGTGATTTATGGAATCAAGATTGGAAGAACTAATTTTCTGTGCATATTATCTAGTCTAATTAATTTATAACGTTGAGAATTTCCTGCATATTTATTACATCTTTATAAGCCAGATTTCAATTTAGATAAGTGGAAAACCGACTTATGTCTTTACATCCTTGAACATATGAAATTTCAAAATTTTATTCCCGCTCTCGTTTGTAGGTTTTTATCTTGTAGTATAAAAGTAAAATTTAGATGGATTTATAAATTTTAATTAATTAAAATTAACAAATCCTTTCCAGTTCTTATTTTGTTTTCATTAGAAATCATTGGTCCTAACTGTGAGAGACAATTGTGGAAGTACTAACAAACTTATTTTATATCTATATTTCACAAAACAATTATGGCCGAAAAATATTTATAGTAGTACATTTAAAGCTTTTTCAACTAATTTATTTTATCAGTAGTCATATATGTGAAGATAAAAGATGTACATAAATGTCATTTCAGACGTTCCATTAGTTCTTACAGCATGTTAAAATTTAAAATGTTTGTAAAATCCATTATTTTTTATCCACACATTTTATTTGCACAAATATATTTGATAAAAATTTCATATGAAAAGATCTGACAAATGTAGGAGCTCAAAACAATGTTGTTGCTGGTGGCCACCATGCTAGGGTACTGGACAATCATGATAGATGAGTCAGGTTAGCAGCATCAAAGAAAAAGGTTGTACATAGAAAGCAAATGTTTACGCATAAATATAAAAGACCTGTCCTGGAGGAGTAGAAAAAGTGTTTGGTATATCACAAGGAAGTGAATAAATGAACTGAATATTAAAGGTAACTTATATATGTTGTAGATTCCATTATAGTATTTTATTTTGTCTTTGCAGCATTTAATATAAATATTCAGCACCATTTGATATTCACTTTATATGTAGGAATATATATATATAATTTAAGTTTTTTTTATGCATGAAAATGCAAAAATAAAAGTAATAATTATTCTGATGAGCCTTTGATACCCGCCATTGTGTGAAAACAGCATTCAATTCTAGAGAAATAACATTTGTATATGATTATCCTTATTCTTTTCTAAGTTTTGCTTTGGAATGATTGTCAATGGCGTGATTGTGCAATAATATTTAAATAAGTATTTTTGTATATTATATTTGAAGAATCAAATTATGTATTTTCTAACAGGACAGTTGATGAAGATGGAGAATTCCTGCTTATTGAGGCTGCTAATCACTTGCCTCAGTGGGCTGAACCAAACACTTGCAGTGGAAGGGTATGTTTAAACACCCTCATGTATTTCACTACATTGTATATTCTAAAATTCAAGTCTCCAATTCCTAACTTATTTTCAAAAATTCTAAAGATTTCAGTTATGGTTATTAAAAGCATCAGCAGCAATTTTTTCTCTTGCTGTCACTATTAAGTACAGAATTTATGAGTCCATATTGTTTATTCTATCCATTGCATTTACATCAAGTGATACCTTTCTTATAAGACATCCTGAATGTGATGCAAGATAATTACAAGATATTACTCTGTGACAAGTGTATCATGAATCAGTATTATTAATTCAGTAAGAAACAGTTATTCTGAAAACATAGCAATTGGTGTTAATCAAGCAGCTAATTGTTAACTTTGTTATGAAGTTTTTTTAAGTTTTCAAAATTGTGAAGTTCCAATTTGATTTGTTTGCTGTTGTTATATAGTTGCTATTATTATAATTTGTAGATAAATGATTTTTCATACTTTTAGGTGTATCTTTATGATGGCGCTTTACATTTAGTCGGAATGGAATCAGGAGGTAGGGAAGGACGACTTCAAGTTCCAGAAGGGGTTTCACTTGTTCGTGAAAATCCAAAAGCTACAATTGCATCTGATCTCATTCAGGCAGCTGTTAATAAAATGCTAAAAGGGTATGAGATAAACTTGTTTTTATAATAATAATATCAAAAGTATATAAAACTAAATTAAGGTACTATATATTTGTTAGGTACTGCTGTTAAAATTGCAAATATAACTTCAACTATGAGTACAATGGTTTAGCTTTCGTCAATTTTATGCAAAAGATTTTATTGCAAAAAATGCTCTGTAAAATTGCTCAACTATGTTGCTCTTCTTAAACATTTTTGAATTTGCTTTGATGAGCATCCAATGGTAATATAGCCGTGATAAGAATATCACTGTAGTGTAGGGTCATGATTGTTTTCTTTGACATTTAAATTTGATAGATCTATATAGAGCTCTAAATTCAGCATTTAAATTACTCCATAAAAGCCCTGTGTAAACCAGAAATTTTTAAATTTTTTTTCTGTAAAAACTTTTGTAGTATAATTTTTGTATTCTTACAACCATACCTAAAATTTACACAAATTTATTATTGTTCTGCTGTATTTTTACTTTCTCCATATATGAAGTATAGAAAAAGTACAGTAAATTCTCGATTTAACGGACTAATGGGTGGAAGGGTTGACCGTTAAAGCTGAATGTCCATTAAATGGCGAATGGGATTTTTCAATTCTAAAAACACACTAGTACCTACATGAGAAAACCTCCTTTACTGATGGTAATGATAATTAATGTATAAAAACTGCATTTGCACGAATATATGATACAAAATTGAATTTAAAACAAGCACATCACCTTTTAATTCCTCAGAAAACGTTTTTTGATATTTTAAGAAAATACGTCGACACTGACATATTGCGAATTTCGTATGATATGATTATATCGGAATTGATTCACTGACTTTGCCATAAAATAACCTATTTCTGAGAACTCCAATGGCACTCTTAAAAAACTCAGTGGACTTCATAAGCTTCTGAAGACATGATCGGATGGCTGGCATTCAATACCATCCACGAGCCAATGTACGGATCATATCATGTATACAATGGATGATTATTATAACAGGCACTTAACAGGATAATTTATATTCCCTAGAGCCTAGTATTCGCTTGCAATCTCATCGCTCACATTACCGGTAGTGTGAACGCAGCCTAAGCCCACAACTAAACATCGCTTCCCTTACATGCCGTACCATTTCGAAGATGGAGTTGTCCTTCCACGGAAATGCCTACTATGGCTAGATCCAGCTGTCTCAATGTTCAAGATCACTCATTGTCCTTGTTCCCCAAGAACGTTCTTGCGATCTTGAGACCTCGAAACAGCGCTGTTATGGGCAAAATTGAAACTAATATAGGAAACTTTTGAGTTTTTCTCTCCTGTAAACGTTTTATGGATAAAAGGCGATCATAATTTGCAATTTTTGCAGTAGTCACTACAAGAATTTTAACCTTCAGGCCAGGTGCAGGCCCACCTTAAGCCATGATTGTGTCAAGAATGCAAAACAAGAACACATCTTCAGGTTCTTGTTCTAGATCTCTCATGTTCAACCATCATTTTGATATCACTAAAAGGCAAGATTCTGACGTCAATCCCGCCAAGAAAGTGTTTGGAGAACATTGAGACACAGCCTGCGCAAAAAACGTGTAGTGTATAACTGTGAGCAGCCATTTTTGAGGGGAAGCAGCAAACAATCTCTGGACTGATTCGCCAAACAACGGACTAGGTCTGTTGTTAGGGGATGTGTCCATTATAACCTTTGCCATGATTTTGCCCATTAAATTCTAAGTCCGCTAAACCGAGGCCCATTAAATCAAGGGTTTACTGTATTGTTTTCATGAAAAAATCGAATTCAAGATTTCAACAGAAATACATGCTTTAAGGTCCCCTGAACTATTTTCTCAGTAATGTCTGTCTGTCAGTCTGTCGGTCTCATTCTCAGTCTGTATGTGATAGGATTTTGTGGGTGCTCTAACTCAAAAACCTACACATATATCAATGCCAAATTATATATTTAGAAAGGGAACTATATAATGAAGAGCTGATTAGGTTTTGGCAACAATCACTCAACCGCAAGTGGATGTTTACTCTTGTCATGTTTTGGTTTTTGGCAAATTACTTTTATATCTTCATAAATGTAAATGTTGTTTATTATAAACTTCATAGATAATGTTATTCCCTATAACTTTTGTTTGAAACATTGTTTCATAGAACGCATTGTTAAGGAGATAATCTATTTATTTAATATTTGATGTATATAAAACAGTACTGGAATAAAAGTCATAGGAAATTTAATTTTCTACAACCTTTGTTCGAAACATTTTCCCATATATGGCATTGTTGAAGAGATATTTTTAAAATGAAATTTTTAGCTGCCACAACTACACCACCTACCGGCAACTATTGTAAACACTTTATGCTTCTTTTTATTTTCTTAATTGTTGGAGCTTCGGGGCTATATCCAATATCAGAAGGTTGCGGTTTTAGTTTATTTTTGTTCTCTGTAAAGTCTTTAAATTTTTCTTGCAGTTCCTTAAAATATTTATTATCATTTAACCTATTTGGAATTTGTAGAAATATTACAGGTATGGAGAAAGTCATGTGTCGGCCACATCAGATTTTTTGCTTTGTTTCTCATTTAGGCTAAATAAGATAATCATCAACTCTAAAGGTTCATGTGTTGAATAGCTTTTTGTTGCCATGTAAAAAGATTGAAAACTTAAGGAAGTGAATTATTGGAAAATAAAATCTACATTTCCTCTTTTCAAAGTGGATGTCAGTAATATTCTAATAAACTTATTTTTTCTTAGATATCCTGAAAAGGCTCATCAAAGTATCCACCATGCCCATGCTAAAGTTCCTATTGGAGTGGCAGCTCTTCTTCAGGAAAATCCATCATTAATTGCTCCAGCTACTATTGCATTTTGTCAGAAAGATCCAATTGACATGAAGGTATGGTTATAATGTCGATAGTTACTAAAGAATCTTCTTCAGAATATATAATGCACTAAATTATTAGTCTTTCATACTCCCACAGAGAAACATAAGTTAGATACATACTTTCCTTGATTTGTTTTTCAGCTTTATTGCTGTAGATAGTCAAATACTTTTATTTACTTGCAAATAATTATATGAGTATTTTTTCCAGAGAATGGGATAATTCAGCATGGCTGGTTTGGCAATGGGATGATTCAGTGATGGGCAATTCGGCAGTAGACAATGAATAATTCAGCAATGGACAATTCGGTGCTATCGGGATTCAGCATGACTCACAAGGGGAATCCACTACATTCTTATCACTTATTTAATTCAAAGTTGCATGGTTGGTAGCAGTGGGTGAATAATGGAAATCTGTGAAGTGAGAAAACAACTCGTTATTGTTTTCGAAAAAAATTATCTTAAAAAGTGAAAAAATTCTTATCGCTTCATATGAACCATAGCAATTCAACCCCTGAACAACAACCACAGTAGCCTAGTGAGTAGCAAGTCCGACTACACTAACTGGCTTTATTCACCTGCCATGGTTTGGTCCCACGACGGCCAGAATTTTTTTGGAGTAATTTTCCTTTTTTCTTTAAATTTGCTCGGATTTTTCAAAAGAACGTTGACCATTTTAATTATTGCCTTTTTTGGAAATAATTGCCAAATAAAAGCAGATAAAACAAAGATTGCCGACATTTGCTGGTAGAAATAAATCAGATAAGAGTTAGAATGGTCAAGCCAAGAGAAGATTAGGAGAAGGGAATGTATGCTCATTAGTATGGTTGAAGGAAGAAGGTTAAAGATCATGACCGCTATGTTCTGAAGGAGAAGAAACCAATGATTGATTATAACTTCATTTCTCTAGAATACAAGAAAAAGATTGTTTCCTTTGCAAAACTTCATCCAATGTATGGCTTGAAAACTCTTCAAAAACAAGGGGCGTCACGTTTAAAGAGCGAGCAAGATTTGATACGGTGGGAGGAGGACATGAAAAGAGGAACCAAGCAAGATAAATTCACCAAGATAAATTTTTCAACGTGCCGTAGGTTCATAGAAGCAAAAGAAATTTTGAACAGGTGATGACATGAACTTTGCTACAGCAACAGCATCCCTTACTCAATCAAATTATTTTTGCTTCACCGCCAGTCATTCGTGGATTGCAAAATTTAAGAATCAAAGACATATTTGATAAAGAAAAATTACAAGGTATATTAGTAAGAAGGATGCGGCAACATTAGAACAAACGCAGAAAGTGCAGTGCAGAAAAGTTCAGGACACAGGTAAGGAAGCTAATGATGAGTTTTGATGCCGACTACATCATTAATACGGACTAAACTGGCTGTCAGTATCAATTGACAATTGACATCTCTAGCACAGTCAAATTAGTGTTGTTGAAGAAACATAGCCTGAACAAAATAACACATTCTTATACCACCCAGTATTCAATTACATTATCAAGGAGATTACTATCAAAAGTCTTCTTGTGTCTTCAATGGCGCTGTGCCGAATTGTCCATCACTGAATTGTTCTGTCGCCAAACCAGCCATGCTGAACTGCCCTAAACTTTTTTTCATTGCTCACCTCTGATTTTGCAGTCTTTTTTTTGTTTCACATAACTGAATATATGTTTGATAATTAAATAATAAGTAATAAACATAAAATATAAATTTCAGATTGATTATTGACCATTGTTGGCTTACAGGCTTGCCGGGCAATGAGGTATTTTCCTCCAGAGCACTGTGTAATGCGACGTATAGCATTCACTCGCTGTCAATATGCCATGCTAATGCACCAAAAATTCATACCAGACAAAAGAACAGGATGGATTCTCCCTCCACCACAACATCCTGATCGACCTAAGCATATCTTGGGAATCAAACTAGTGAGTTTAATTATTAATAATTGGGCCATTATTTACACTTACTACTGCCACTTTTTGTGAGTGTTCTATTGTTTAGAATGATTCAAAGTACTTTTTAATTTCTCTTTCATAAATTCAAAATCTGCTAGTTCAAAATTTATTTTGGGTAGTTTTGTAAAGCTAGAAAAAAATCTCTTCGAATATGCTGAATTTTAAAAATTTTCATCATTAAATTGTTTATTAATGGTTTTGTTTTATTGTTTTAGTTTTCTAAAATTGGTACAAAAGTGATTTATTGCTCATGTCTGGATCCCTAAAAACATTGGAATAAATTAAATATTTAGTTTCTAATTTACACTAGAGTAATTGCCAATCATAAATGATGGGTATACAGTAAGTTCCCGCTATATGTCAGAGATGTGTTCCTGAAAACTGCAACTTATAACGAAACAATATATAGCGAAACCTATTTTCCCGTAAGAACAATGATAACTATAGGGGTTACATTCCTAGCAGATATTTTATGACACATTTGTATCCCAAATACATTTATTGATTGTAGAACCCAGTAACTGGACTGGCCACCATTACAAAGAATTAATACAACCCCCATGTGGTGCATAAAAGCACCAATACACTTTCTTCTTGCAAGCATAGAGCTGTTCAAATTTTGAGTTTGCACAATGCTTTTAAGTAATTTAAAATGCAAATAATTAATATGCTACATCCATAAAGTTGTTAATCATATAGAGAAAATGTATGCTTCTGGAATCAAACCCATGATCTTATGATGGATGATGACATGTTTAAAAGGTGCAAGAAGTAGTAGTACATATATTGCAAAACAATTGTCAAAATAGTTCTTGGCATTATCAAGTTATTTGCATTACTATAATTTGCCCGAGTGTTCCAACAAACCAACCAACCAACAGAATTAGGATTTTACCCATATAATTTCACAAAAATGATACAGTAATATATTATATTATTGTATTGTTTTAGACACCCCTTTAGAAATTTTTTTTAAACATCAAAACTTAAAAAAGCATTTTTGTGTCAAAATTGAAATTGAATGCTTATTCTTTGTATAAAAGGCTGTAATTGTTTAAGTTATCATAACAGTGCTGAATAATTAAAATTTATGCCAGAAGGAATATCTAAAAAAAACAATTGTTCTTCCAGGCTTGTGGATTTGAAATTTTAGTGGCTCAAGCAAAATCACTGCCTTCTCCATGTTCTTCGGACCCGGAGCCAGGAGATGCAGAATCAATAGACACCTCTGTAACATTAGAACCTGCATGGAAAATGTACCTAGGTAGTCTAGAGAAAAATGGCTATTTTCAGGTGTGTATTTACATGTTTGCTTTCCATTTTCAGGTGTGTTTCATCATTGTGTCAGATACTCCATCACACAAAACATGCCTGTTTTTTATACACTGTACACTTTCCTGACTTGTTTCCTTTATGCATGGGTCATTTTAATCCATTTGTGAATGCCTAATCAATTCAGTTTACAAAACATTTCTTTACCCATAATATCTGTTGTTTCATTCTGATTATGTTCTCTTTCATTCTTATGTAAGAAATACTTTTATTCAAACATTAAAATGCATAATAATTAATTTCTCTTAGAAATAATATATTTTGAATACCAGATGAACTGTTTTCTGCTCCATTAAGTCAAAGACAGCCTCATTTCAGTGACTTTCAATTTGTTGATCTAGATTAGAATCTTGTTTTTTGTTATTTCAATTGTATTTTGAGTCTTTTGTTTACCAGACTTTGTATTTCCAGAGACATCCATTTTAAGCAAATACAATACTGAACAGGTAACTGATAGTAACATTTGGGAACTCTTGCTGTCTTTCTAAATAGAGACCTTAAAAATATTAGTAAAATTTTATTTAACTAACTGTATGAACTGTTCAGGATTTAGATTATATACATGGAACACCTGGATAATCATGTATGTTTCATTTGTTTAAAAAAACATCGATTAAACGCATAACCATACTTCCTGCGGTCCAATGACAGTTCGTCATGGTCATTAGTTGCTCATCTATTTGTCGTGGCTAGTTCGTCGCGTGTTAATACATCACACGACAAACTCGTCGCATGTCAATTCATCTCTCGACAAATTTGTCATGGTGTCTCACCTTCCAATATGTCTTGCGACGAATGTCTCGTGACATTTGTCTCGTAACAAAATTGTCATCTATCAATGAATTGACACATGATGAGTTTGTCGAGCAATGTATTGACGTGCGACAAGTTTATTGTGTGACGAATTGATATGCCATGAATTGAAGCGTGACGAATTGATGCATGAACAATTGAACATGATGTATTCATTGTATATGACTTCGTACTCAACTTTAAGATGACCCTCGATTTTCACAACCTGAAATTTGGAAAAAAAACCTTGTCTTGGCTTCAGGTAAATATGGTATTTGTGATAAAATGTTCAAATAAAAGCATTTTATAGAAAAAATAATGTAGAATTTACTGCATCTGTTTTTTAGAGTAAAGAAACACGTTGAAAAAATATTATTATCATGAAAGTCTTGCTACCTGAGCCTATTACTGCTCTAGTTAGATGACTGAATAAGACAGCTCACAAAACCCAGATGCCCAAATGGTAGAAGAAAATAATGAGAGAGCATTACACACTTGGAGCTCATTCAGAAGGTAATGTTTAAGGCTTTTTGAGTGTGAAAGTGGGTTTGAGTGCCTGGGTCTAGATCTAAATAAGTATCTGTTTACTGTTTTTCTGAGGTCTTGCCATGACCTGCTTTGACATCATTCTTTTGGGTTGTTCTCTTCCCAAGCCCTTGACTCTATGTCAAATACCACATCTGTAAGCAGTCTTGGAACACATGGGCAAGACATGGCCCATTCGGCACCAAGCGAATACATTTTACGGCACTTTGTTGGCATGTCCATAAAGGTTAAAGTAAAAATATACTTTTTCTAACGTAAATTTTTGAGATACCGTATCTGCCTGAATATAAGCCGATGGTTTTTGTCAAAATCTATTATAAAAAAATCACCCCTTGGCTTAAATGCGAGTCAGAGAAAAATTTGGGGTTAGGGTTATGTCTCATAGTCACCCATATGGCAGTACATCCCTTATTGCCGTCATGTTCAAATGATAGTACTATATTTTTCATAAAGTAAATATTTGACCTACGATGGATATTAATGAATAAATAATAAAGCTAGAATATTGAATTAAATTTTGATATTTGAGAAGAAGAAAAAATCCTGTACTTGACCGGGAATTGAACCCGGGCCTCCCTGTTTACCGGATAGGTGCTTTAACCAACTAAGTTATCAATCCAGCATGATTCTCCATTTTCGGATTGGGGTATTTACAGTGAAGATTTAATTTCAGATTTATGTGAGCATGCATAACAAGTCATCTCAACACCTTTGTTTCTTGTTATATTGAGTAGGGGTTTTTTCCCGCGATGCCTCTGTGAGGACGTTTAGTGTTGGAGGTTTACAACTCTGCACTTCTCTGCACTCTTCTGGCTTGGTAGCTTAGTTGGTTAAAGCACCTATTCCGTCTTCAGAAAGAATACAATCAAAGATATGGAACAAAAGGCAAGTGTTCTCAATCAATAGAAATTAGTAGTTGTCAAGGTCACTAAAGCTCAGTGAGAAGGGGAATAGGGGACAGCTAAAGATGATTCATTTTCATAAATCGTATCCATGTGATGTTATTCATAAACATTTGAGTGCCACAACGTCTGTTTGGAAGAGTTAAAGTGGGAATAGACTCTCAGCTACTGCCTTGTAAGGAGAACGAAGTGGCAAGCTGAATATTTACAGAGAACTCAACTGCATTATTTGAATGGAATTGAAATTCATGGGAACTATTCTAGCACTAAAAGCAGTGATTAAGAGTTAAACATTTGTGTGGTATAAACCTTTATTACTTCATCAAGCGATAATGCATAAACTTATTGAAATAGAATTATGTAAAAAAAATAAGCTATATAACATGTACTGTGGCATAGATATTCCGAAATTTTCACATAAATCTGGTTATTAGGTAAAATGTTATGTTTATAATGAACTACATCAAAATTGGCCATTTCAATAAAATACCTGCTGGATTTATGGTAGAGTGGTAATTAAATTATCCCGTCTCTGAGGGGTAAGCCTGACGTACCCGTGCATGGCTGGTCTGCCTGTGTGTATGCAACCTTCCATAACCTCCCTACAATGAACATCCCTTTTTTTCGGTTCCACCAATTTCATTATATGGAGGTTTTACTGTATCTATAATAATAAAAAAATTCTAATACCTATATAAAGAAATTGGAGCATACCATGACACACCATTCCAGCTCTCTCCTTTATTCCTTGAAACACCTTGTCCAAAATATGCTCCACCCCATGATGCCAAACCTATTCAATATTTTTACCTGTTTTTCACCCTTCCCCTGTGGAATCTAATAGTAAATGAAACTAATAAATAGGCATATCAGTTTCTTGACACAACAGCAAATATCACTCAATGCCAGAGTTAGTCAGTGGAGGCCTGTTCCTGTCAGAAATAAAAGCATTTGCGGCAGTACTATTGGAAATGGGAATTCTTTATTTGTTCACTCTTGGGTTATATATAAATATGCTATATAACAAGGCATAAAATTCAAGCATTAGAATCTGATAGGGGAGCTATTGAATATAATTAGTATAAATTAAACTGTAAACACAAATGTTAGGATGTAGAGGAACAAGTGTGTATAAATTGTGTGTGTTAGTGTTGTATAAAACATTTTATTTTTCAAAAACCACCAATCATAAGTGTGAATTTTTTTGTGGGACCAAATAACATACAGGGACTTCAAGAAATTTGACAAATATGCGAGTTAAGTAATTTTTTAAAACATTTGTAATTTCAAACTTTAATTTTGTTTTTCTAAAAAGATAATTTAATGTTAAATATTCCTTTTGCACTAGTAGTATGATATCTAGTCTTTAATTCCTATGTTCTATATAGAAAGCAATATGTACTGAATTTTCTGTAAAAATCTCCAAAAGATGCCTTGAAAATAGAGGGAGATGTAATTTTTTTCCTACACTGCTGTAAATTCGACAAAAATCCCCTGGCAATTTTGGCATAGCTACAAGAAAATTGCCTGGCACTCAAAGGGTTAAGAATATTTAGCAATTTGTATTATTACCAACTTTTATATTAACTTCGCTATGCCAATATATATATATATATATATATATATATATATTTATTTATTATAAAACACTTAGGCGGTATTTGGCACACAATAACATTGTATTGCTAAGCAACAGGATATATAAACAGCTGAAACTGATACATATCAGCTATCATTCATTTGCTTATATAAATTTGTCAAATTGACATGCAAACCTAGGACCTGCATATTTTTAAAGAAGAATGGTCAAGGTTTTTTATTCTTAGTCTTTTTTCATCTTCTATCAGAAATCGCTTGCATTTCTAGTTTATTCTCATTAATTTGGACTAAATTGAATGTTTATTTAAAATATACGTAGGTACGTACTTATGAAATATAATTATTTGGTGAAATATACTTAAACATGGTATTAGAATTAGTAGAACTATGCCAATTTAAATAAAAACAAAATATTCGGCATTTTGGAGGTAATGCATTGGAATACTTTTCCGTATTAATATCGCAACCAAATAAACAATGTCTAATGTTTATTTGCTCATTGTCTCTAGTAACGAGATAAACAGCTTGTATATCGTATTGAAATACTGTATCATGCTATATAAAATTAAAACCATTTAGATAATGCTTGTATGAAACTATATATATTAGTTAATGAAATTAATATTTAAATTGTTTGCTCAGAATAAAAGTTATGACTTCAAGAGCAACACGTTATGCTTCACTTGAACTAAACAATCGTGTATTGGAATGTATACCAAGAGAAGAGATAATTTACAAAAGTTTATATACCATCGTAAGTGAGGATGTGACAGATCAACTGGCATACCCCAAAGAATTTTTGAACAGTTTAACGCCAACTGGAATGCCTCCGTACAAACTGAGATTGAAACCAGGCGCTGTGATCATGTTACTCAGAAATTTAATACCTTCGAAAGGCCTGTGTAATGGGACGCAACTCACAGTTACATGGCTACAACGTAACATAATCGAAGCAAGAGTTATAGATTTAGATAATTCTGAAACTATTCTCATAACAAGAATTCCACTCATCCCATCAGACAAAAGCATGACTTTTAAATTTAAGAGAAAACAATTCCCAGTAAGATTAGCTTTTTCTATGACTATCAACAAGTCGCAGGGACAGACTTTTGATAAAATTTGCCTTCACCTTCAAAAACCATATACAATTGTATGTGGGTCTCTTGAGAGTAAGGTCATTGGAATCTATGATGATTGTGTCAGAAAATCATGACAGAAAATTGTGTTTTTAAAGAAATTTTTTAAACTAATGTGCATCGCATATTAAAATTATTAATGTAAATAAAAATATAGCTGTTTTAATTAAAAAAGATTTCATTTATTTCAAATATTGTAGTTTGGCTAGCGCGCCAATGTTCTGCGCGGGTTAGCTAGTATATATATGTTTTGGACCCTGTCTAATCTGAAAAACATCCAAAGCTGCATGCGGGGGTTCGAACCACCTCATCTCACCATCTCATAAGATGACTTATTTAGTCACTTCGGCTACCAGATCCTTGTGTTGGTGCTGTGATAAATGTGTTTTAGAATTCGTGTGGGAAGATAGACACAACGTGTCCAATATAGCAGCGAGATTAAACAAACTATTGTCATTGTTTAATAGGAATCTCTTTATTTTAATGTGGATTTGTGTTGATGGTAAGTTTTTATTTATCTTAAAAACATTTTATCTTTGTTCATTTAAGATTATTCTAAAAACTGTTTTCCCTATGAGTTTCATTAAGAATTACGTCTGGAAAGTCAAGGTACATGTAAGCTTTTGATGAATTTTATTATTATTATTAAATTCTTATTGGTCTTCATAACATTGCCTCATACATGTATTTTATTATTATTACATTATAATCACATTCGTATTGCTCTACTATTAATAATCATTAATGCGATCTTCTTGGAGTAGTTCACATTGAAAATTCATTTGAAAACTACTTTACATGTTTGTTTATGTAGTTTGTGCCATGAACATAATTTTATTCTTTGGAACTGTTCACTTGGCTTATGTTTTACTTTGGATGTAATCTTTTCTAATTATAGACCTTTAAGACCAGTTGGTCTTGCATTTTTCTAAAAGCCCTCACATTTAAGTATCATATTCCTTTTTTTTTCACTATTTAAGATAGGTAATGCTGTTGTAAAGGATGTTAATTTGAACAAATTTAAATGAAACCTTATAAAGTGCTGTGTCGTAGCGTAGCAATTCTTCAGCTAACTATACTTATGCAGTGGTTTTATATGGATGGTTGATGTGATGTTAGGAAAAGAACAATTTATTATTTTTATCATTTAAGTCAAGTGACTAAAATATGAAATATTCAAGTTTCACTCCTACTAGTATCTAAAGCTGAATTACTTGGAACAAGCAGTATATTTTTGTTGATTTTAAGCAATATGAATGGATAAGTCAGTATTTTCGTTAATGAAACAAAAGATAGTATCAAACTTCTTACTACTTATATACTAAACATTCTTACAGTTCTCTACTTCTGTCTACCATTCTCACAATTGTAATAAGATTAAAGGTTAAATAGAGAGACCTCCACATCACTCAACAGCTGGTAGACACTTTTGCAACTTTTTACGCCCATGAAAGCAGAAAGGTTATCATAATTACATTATAGAGTTTATTCATATTAAAGTATAAACTACATAAAAATTGCTTATAAAAATTCATTTTTATATCTTCACTTGTTTTTCATTATCCTTTAAAAGAAGTTCCTATTAGTTTGAATTGGCTATTGTAGCTATTGCTTATGTTTATATGCATGTTAAAACCTCATTCATGGACTCTATTGAAATTGTGTACATTGACTATGCAGATGATTACTTAAAATGCGATGATGGCTTTTGATGCTCAACTGTTTGAATTTTGGTAAAACTTGACATGGAACGTGTATAATTATAAAAATGCAATTTCTTAAGGCAATGTAAATGCTAATTTCATTGGAAATAGACTTGGATGAAAAATTATCTTGGCGAGGTTGCTATTGCTTTCTTTGACCTTTTGTGAAAGTAAAGATGAATGAAATTATCGTGTGGTACATTGTTCAACAACGCAAAATTATTAAACCATTTCCTACTCTTTTCTTCGATCTTGAATAATGCATTCTAGACCGTGCATGCATACCCGGCACACTTCAGCATAAAATCTACGAAAGTTACTTTTTTTCAATAAATTGTGGAAATTTTTGGGAGGTCCGCTTAAATCTGGGGTTGGCTTCTATTCGGGCAGATACGGTATGTTGTGGCTACAAAAGAAGTTCTTTGTGATTCCTTAGTGTTTGTGACCTACCATTTGAGAAACAGTACCTGGAGGTATTCAACCAGATACCTAAATTATTTATTGAATTTTCTTTTATTGACTATGAATGTTTACAGGGACTCCTTGAAGGCTCAAAAGAATATAGTCGTAAGCTGAAAGAAGCATATCAGTTCTTCACTGTGGCAGTTGGAGAAAGGAATGGAAGCAATTTTACATGTCGCAGTGGTCGACCACCATCTGGAGCTGAAATATTAACCCTTCTTAAGAGCTTAGACATTGAAGAGGATGTGCTGAGGAAAGAAGAGTCTAAACTTGAGCCTGCTGATGGTAATTTTAGTATTTTTTTTTAAATTCCAAACCATTTTGGTAAATTAAAATCTGTAAGATCTGTTGAATTTTTAATGTTGGTAAGAAAAGATTTATGGTCAGCTATCATTAAATTTAAGTTGTTTTTAAGTGAATTCTTGTAATAAAGTAGAAATAATTTCAGAAGTTTTGGAATTTAGTGGAGAGATTAATTTAATGTGGTGATTGTGTATATATATTTATTGAATATCAGTATAGCTCTACTGAAATACTTGTGCAAGTTGTAATTGTAATAAAATGCTGTATTGGAAAAATGTCAGGTAATAATACTTGATCATAAATGATTTAACTATTTAAAATGCATTTTTCTAAGTCCTGTACTGTAAAAGATAGGAGATTGAGTTTTGGCTATGACTTTTAAGTACATATTTCTTTCTTTTCATATAAATGATGGTCAACTTCTGGGCCACCATATACACATAAATATAAATCTTAGAGATTTAATATTAAATGTGGTGGCACTTCTTTCCAGATGAATCTTGGCTAGAAATAAGTACTGAAGAACTGGATGCCATGTTAGATGAGAGATATGGTGTTCCTAAAAAGACAACTCTAGCAGGTGACACAGATGCTTCTTCTGTAGCTGCTCGTATGCATAGATTCTTGGACCATGTGTCAGGGCTTGAAGGTGCAGAGTTTCCAAGGTATAAATTTCTTCAAAAAAATAATTAACTAATAGATAAAGTTGAATTTTCTTACATTTTTATGCGTTCTTTACCAGCGAAATGGTAGTAGCGGAACGCCTTATGGGCACATCACCTCCATCCATCTGCATGTTTAATCTCCGAAACTACCAGGTGGATTTTAATTAAATTAAGTAATAGTGTTCCTTATTAAAATTTATCTTTAAATTATGATTTTGAACTGCATCCGTCAATTAAATTTTCCAAATTACCCATATTTACGAGGTTTTTCCTGAATTTCAGCTTGCGAAAATCGGGGGTCGTCTTAAATTCGGGTATAAAGTAGGGTTACGAATTTATCAACGTTTTTTTGTACATATGAAATATAAGATAACATAACTATATCTACTGAAATTTTTCATTGAAAACTTACTATCCATATTTAATTTAATACATTTTCATTATTTTTTTAAATACGTTTTTTAATTATTTTTTCTAAAACAAAAATTTGTGACAATCCTTTTCAATGGATGAACAAACTATACCTATACTGAATACGTGTGTTTGAAATGTGCCAAATACATACAAATGACGTGTTATTTAATTATGGCGTTCAGTGAACAATTATTATGCAAACAATTCCCAAAAGTGAACTAAACTTTCCTTGTATATTGGCGAATATCATGTCACAGATGTCAAAACAAATGATGGTGTAATTCACTGGAATTTATCCATTCAACAGTTTTACGCCATAAATTCTTTAATTGTCTTACATTCCTTTTAAATGCATCACTCTTAACCTTAAAATGGTTGATCATGATGAGATAAGGTAATGCTGGTGAAACTCTAGTTTTCTTCAACATGCCATCTAATTATACTGTCAGTGAAAAAGATGCAAAATCTGTTATAATAAAAACTACATATAACGAAAAAACTAGACACACTAATGTTGGTTGTTTTAGCAGATGGATCAAAATTACCACCATATGTTATCCTAAAACGAAATACAATACCCAAGGAACAAATGCCTATTGGAATAATAGTTCGATGTCATGAAAATGGATGAATGTCAAAAGAACTTTTGAGAGATTGGTTACATGTTATCTGGAAGAGAAGACCAGGAACACTATTAACATAAAGAGGAATGCTTGTACTAGATGCATTCAACGAACACAGCTATAATAATTCAAGAGGTCCATTAGCCAAAAATCTACACACTCAAAGACCTATGATACTGAAGAAAATTATGGGAGCCAATAAAAATGTTAGCTAGTTTTGTGGAATTTTTTATTTTTGCAGAAATCATATGTAATTAGGTAATAAAATCTTTTTTTTGTTTTGGCAGTCTAGAAAAAGGGTGGTTGTTTTAGATTTGAGGTCGTCTTGGATTCAGATAACTATGGCATATAAGCAGTAAATGTTACTTGTATCTCATTAAATGGCTTCCGTTTAGCAACAATTAAATGCCATATTATTCTCTCCATAGTTTTATATGATCTGTAAGGTATTGATTAAAAAATTTATTCAGATGGAGGACAACATTGACCACAAAAAGCCATATAATTACGACATATACCTAGGTAGTTTCGGAGATAAAAATTCAAGAACTGCCCAATCTTTCTATACTGTTTTATACGTATTTCCCATAAAGAATGCTTTTGAAATCTGTGTACTCCATTTATGGAGCATATTTTCCTATTTGTTCATTCTTGGAAACAGTAAGCTTTATAAGAGTAGATTTTGATGTACATTTTTTAACTTGAGAAAAATGAAAAAATTATTTTTCAAGAAATATTAAGCTGTATGTGAGAGTAGCCAAAATACTAAGAATTAACTCTTACTAAGAAACAGTTAAGTATCCTAATCCATAAAGATGATAAATATAAGCATGTTCAAGTGGTCAGAACTTCTTAATACTTAGTAAAATAAACATTAATTTTGATAGCTACAATAAAAATTTTATAAATTAATGCAAAGGCTTATTTATCCAAATACAGGGTCACCCAAAAAAGGCTTCAGTTTAAATTGCTTATATTTTTTTACATACTCAACATACAGGAATGGTTTCCTTGTTAATTTACAGTAGACATGGGAAAAGTGTTACCACCTAGTGGCATATTTCTGAAACATTGTTTAAACAACTTGGCATACACTGTACAGCAATGCATTTTTATAGTGAAAACTTTTTCTTCTACTGGTAGTGTAGTGCAAGTGCAGCGTGATTTTCACAATGAATTCAAGTGCAGGGAAGGTCCAAGCAGATCATCTATAAACAGGTTGGTGACGAAGTCGGAAAATACGGAATAGAACAGTGAGATCAGTTAACAACATTGCACATGTTGATAAAGCAAGTAGGCAAGGTCCTTTCAAATCTGTTACACATCTGTCATCAACAATTAGCTATATTGTGATCATTGATCAATAGGATGTTAACAGAAGATATGGAAATGTTTCTTTGTAAGATTCAAGTGCTCCAGACCCTCAGCAAAAGAGCCAAAGATGTTAGAGATGATTTTTGTGTTTCTTTTCTGCAATATTTGGAGGGAAATCCTGGAGTTCTTTGAAACATCTGGTTTACCGACGAGACATTTTCATGTTCACAGTTATGTCAACCAGGGCTCAGGAGAGAAATCCTGGGCCCTGGTGCTTCTCCTGCTCTCGGGCCCATTGCAGCTACTTTCCACCACTATAGTTATATAATTATAATATTCCGCTGTCAAGATTCAGCAATTGATTTTTTTTAATTCTCCATAGTCTATCATAGCTCAGTCTTTATAATTTTATTTTGTAAGGCGCAGATTTGTTTATATATGACTGCTCGAGTTCGGGCACCTCTAAGTCACGGGCCTTGGTTATTTGCACCGGGTGCACCCCCCTCTCCCGGGCCATGGTCAACAAGCAGAATATGTGAATATGGGCCTCAGAAAACCCAACATAATAATGGAAGTTCCATTACACCTGCAGAAATGTACAGTATGGTGTGCTGTTTCAACTATAGGAATTGTTGGGCCAATTTTTCTCACTGATACAGTGACATCAATGAGTTATCATCATCTCCTTGAAAAAGACTTTGTCCTGTTTCTTCAAGGCGTGGGTGTTAACTTCAAGGAAACGTTCTTCCAACAGGATAGAGTTAGACTGCATACTGCAAATGCAATTTTGGATTTCCTCCATGGACATTTTGACCATTGTGCTATCTTGAATCACTTCCCTGGACGTTTTGGCTGTGGATGGTCTTGGCCACCATATTCCCCGAACCTCAACCCCTGCAATTATTTTCTATTGGGGAATCTGTAAGACAATGTGTACAGAAACAATCTCCATGAAATTGATGAACTCAAAGAAGAAATTGCATCTGTTATCTACACAATCACTCCTGACGTTCTAGGCAGAGTAGTTGCCAATTTTCAACATTGATTACAAATGGTCTTGGATGCTGCTGGTTCACATATTGAAAATGTTTTCCATTAATCTCCCAAGTCTACTGTGTAAACTAACACGAAACTCATTACTGTACTTGGAGTAAATAAAAAAATAATCAATTTAAACAAGCATCTTTTTTGGGTGCTCCTGTATTTACAGGTCAAATATCACTAAAAATATTTTCAATTTGAATTTCACTTGTATTTTTAGCATGTTTCATTTTTTAAACACTTATGTTTTTCTTCTGCCTGTCTGTGCAATTAATTAAATTAAAATATCAAGTAAATGGTAAGAGATGTAAGACTGATATTTGCAAGATGTATGTGATCTAAGATGCCATTTATTACGCTGCCAAAGGTTTTTTGGAAGAAATTGGTGGGCAGCAGGGAGAGCCCTAAAAATTTTCAAATTACGATTCTGAGCAAATGATTATAGATAGAAAGTTAAAGATTTTCACTATTTGTGTTACCTTTAATTCCATCTAGAACACTGCAGAAGAGATTTTTTTGAAAAATTGGTGGGTGGCATAATGCGCCTCAAAAAGTTGCAATTAAGATCTTAGCTAGTGTTTATAGATAAAAAGATAAAAATTTTAAATTAATTATTGAATAAATCACTATGTCATATAATTATATTACCAAATTTATAAAGAATTTTAAGCTTAAAATTCTAAATAAACCTCAATAAATAAAATGTGCTTTTTCATATTGCATCTACAATTGAAGCTCTTATTCTATGAAGTATGATTTCATGCATTTTGGGTGCAGCCAAATTTAAAGCTTTCAGCCTTTCTATAAGTGTCAGAATTTTTATAGATCAGTCAATTGGGTGAGCTTGCTTGTGAGGTCAAAGGAGTGTTACATAAGTAATATTCTTTTATATACTCTTATTTGGTACTTAAGCTTAAGTAGAGATGCAGGTAAAATGTATTGGATTTGTAAACGTTTTCACGTCTTGTTATCAGGTTTTTTACTCATAGTGACTGTATACCTCTTATTGCCTCCACCTGCATAGATGTGGTGATGATGCTGTTGGAGGTGAAACAGCTAGTGAACCAGTACCTTCCAGTAATAAGGTGGACTTTGATGCTGATGCATTTTCTTGTGCTGTGAAAGATATTGTTGGTGAGAGAAAATATGAGCAAACATGATTTTCCATTTGTTTGATTTCAACTGTGACTTTTTAGTACAGAGTATTTACTTAAAATATATTAAAGTCGTAAGCCTCATTCCAAATTTATGTTGGTATGGTACTACTATGATGATTACCTTCCAACTTGTAAAAAATGTAGTCCACAAAAGCATTTCTCCTTCCAGTTTCTGAGAAAATCATTTCAGATATTAATATTGTCTCTATATTCTTTCTCTTGGTATCATATTGAAATTGGTACTTTTCAAAATGACCTATATGTACCTGAATATAAGATGGCTCTAAATATGAGATTAAACTCTTTCTAGAGCTCCTTTTCCCACCAAAGAAATATTTAGTCTTGATGAAAAAAATTCATAAGCAAATTTCATAATTTTACTCACAAACTATTTTACACAATCCCTCCGCATTTCGTCATCACTTTATTTGCTTCTATTACTGGAAAAGTTGTTGAATGCTGTTTCATCTCCCTTAACCATAACCTGTAATCTTCTGATCTGTTCTTAATGCCATATTTTTTAAATCTCTGAACAAGTGTTACTGAAGATTTGCTGTATCATGCAGTTTTTATTTGCTGTCATGAGGCCTCAGATTTTTTTTAGTTTTTCCTGTTGGAGTAGGTGAACAGCCCTTTGACAACAGATTTGCTCATAAAAGTGAGCTAGTTGACCTTTGAATGGTTTTTTTACCAATGCGAAAAATCTATGGTTTGAGATAATTCCTTAAAGCATGACCATCAGATCATTGCATTTACATCATATCACATCACATTTTGCCTATATTCAATTATTTATTCACTTTTTCTTTGATGAAGCCATTTTGCATCAGGAACTTGGTGATTCAACCAATTCTGACCTTGAAATTTTATGGTGGCATCATAAAGATGTGGTCACTTCTAAGGCTTTTGTCTGTATAACCTCTCCTGTAATTGGTAGTTAATTTTAATGTTTTTCATTCATAAAGACCACCATTTCTACTTTAATTATTTGGATCCCCTCAATGATTTCCTGTTAGAACTATCACACTTAAGTTTTTTTTTCAATTTTTTCCAGCATTCTGTATTCACTTTGAATATGCTGAATTTTCATTCTGCATTGCAGTTGTTTGTTTCTTCATTATGTTTTGCAGCTATGGGTCTAAAGCTCATACAAAAACCTATTTGGCTATCTTTGATGTAGAAACCTCTCTTCTCAACCACCTTACCCATGCATTGCTGTAAAGTAAATAAAATTCTGCAATGTGTACCAAATCTCTGCTCCATCTGTATGGCTCAGATTTCTTCTACTTGCAGGAAGTTGCTCTTTTTAAGTGATTATTGAAATTATATTTCTATATACTATCATTCATTATACTATCATACATACCAATTCCCAATCTCAATTTTTACATTTTTATAGGATAGACCTTTTCCTGCAAACGCAAATGTCCTCTGTCTTAGAGGTAAGAACATTGACACCAGCTGAGTTATTTCATGCTTCATAAAATGGTTTTTTAAATGGTAAAAATAGGAAAAAAACTTCTTACATTCAAGTGAATTAGGTAAAACTTAAGCCATTGTTGTTTGTAATTGTAAAATTAAGAATTAATGTTTCTTGCCCATGCACATAAATGATTATTTTTTTGTCAGATCTCATTATACCTGAAGACAACTGGGACTTGGAGTCTTCCAACTCCGAGTCTGGAATGAGTTCATATGAAGATGAGGATGTGGGAAATTCAAGAAAAAAGAGTATGTCATTTATTTGTTATATGCAAATATTTTTGTCTCTAATGCCATTTTGCTTTTAGAAGTTACAAAATTCACTTAAGCTGTACTGGATAGAATCAATAAAAGTTGAATATTTTCTATTTCCAATGTTTGTGGTATACCATGTAAGTGTAATGAAGATTTCAGTGTCAAGACAGAAGCAATACAGCAAAAGCTTCTTAAACTGGAGTTCATTTAATTAAAATTCATATAACCATTGTTGATGTAGTGATGTGACCTAGTCAGTTGGTTATTGCTCCTTTATTTGCTTTTGGCCATACAGTATCATGTATGCTATTCTTAATTGCTTAAGCTTTCAATACGACTTTTTTCAAGTGTGCCCAATAGCATGCATAAATGATGCTAATGACATATGCATTATTCTATAATTTTATGGGAAAGGAATCAGAAGTGACTAGGAGAATAATATATGTTCACCAACAGTTTATGATATAAAAGTAGAAAAACCACAAGTTTTTTCTCTGTTGCAGACAAAGTTGTTAATTTTTTTAAAACATCATAAATTTTAGAGGATAAAAATATACGAAATGCACTTAATTTTACCCTTAACTGGATGGATCTAAAAATTTTACATAACTGGACGCGCTGCACACTGATTGTGCCATTGCATTATGTGGAAAACGCGGCTGTAATAATAATAACAACAATAAATCTCTCTAATTTTTTTGTTTATTCAGTATTTGAATGTATTTAATGATTTATAATTCTCATAGTTAAAATTATTGTTTGTATTTTCTACATTATATACAAGCTAAATTTTCATGCTCTATTTAGGAAAATATGACATTATAGTATTAAAAATTGATCGCTATAAAATATTAAAATAAGCGCCATTTTAGGCTAAATGTTGTAACAATAGAGGAAATAATGCTAAAAATAACATTATTGAAATATTTAAACTTTTACAGACAAATCGTGATGCGTATATAGCGCAGTAGAAGCAACACACAGCTTTGCGCCCGTTTTACTCAAGAACAATAACTAAAAGGTTGCAAACAAATTGTTCGACTACTCAGGTTACTGATAGGTTACATAAAAGAACAATGTATATGAAGCAAAATTTACATTTCAAAATGCGTGGCTTAATGGTTAAGGGCTTTAACCTAAAGGGATTGCTACTACTAGTTTACCTTATCAACATTGTGATTGCAAGATTTAGTTAATCCTTGCATCAGAGTGTGTTTTTCATAACTGGCACAAGATAGGCCGTATTGGTCTGGATAAAAAGTTTTTGCTGTATCTTCAAGTGAATTTGCCTGTTGGAATTCTAAAATGGATATATATATATATATATATATATATATATATATATACTAGTAGAAGGTGCTTGCATACTGCAAGCATTTCATCTCACCTTGAAAAACATTAATTTTTCAGACAGATATTTCATCATTACAAATATTCTATTAATTCTAAAGATTTCACCTCCGTAGCGATTTTCGTTTTTTCCCACATGTAAAAATAATAGTTTAAAACAATCCCCAAATGCTGCAATTTTAAGCATTTTACACTTTTTCCATTATGGGGTACTAATGCTACACATTTCAGCCAATTTTTAAAGTTGTAGCACTTCTAGAAGTAAAATAATATTTTTCTAATTGTTTAAAATTTAAACATTTTTAACGGTTGCCGCAATGTATATATATGGAGAGATTGAAATGTTTATTTGTGCAAATGCACTGTTCTGTAAATAATTTGAAAATTGCAGCTTCCTAGCTCATCCCGTAATACCTAAAAAATTATTAAACTTTAATGTTCAAATGGGGTTAAAACATCCCCTAAAATTTACAGTTTTAAAATTTTCGATTTTTATAGTTGGTTATGAGAAAAGTTCTATAATCTTGCAAAATTTCAGCTTCCTAAACTTATTAGATTGGTCTACACACTGGATTGCGTTTTCCCATGCTAACTTATGGGAGATATTCCGGGGTCTCTGGAGTCGAACCCAAGACACTGTAATCAAAAGTGACAATAATTCCTAATAGATATTGCGGCCATCTAGCAACGCTGAAAATTTCATCTTTCTAGCTTACCGGCAAGTGCCCATAATTAATTTACAAAAATGGCGCAATGCTTTTCTTATGGAAAAAACGCAACTTTCGGAATTTCTGGAGTCGAACTCATGTCACTTAGGTAAGAAGTCTCATTTTATCTGTGGGTTACTCCATCATATCTACAAAAAGTAAAACTTTCAGCACTCGAGCTCTTGTAGTTTGGGCTGGACATTAGTATCCTCCTATATGTTATCATTATATATCGATGTTTATGTTATATCCTCCTCCTCCTCTGTAAGAGTCGTCGATATATAATGATATATATATATATATATATATATATATATATATATATATATATATATATATATATATATAAAGTATGTCAGAAAATAGTACATAATGCCACAAGTTACAAAGTATAAAGTCAGTTACTATTTATTTTAACATGTAGCTTCATTTCTTCAAAATATTTTTTTTTACCATGGCAGCTCAAACCTCAATATGTCACTGTGTTTTTAGCATTACAGGATATTTTTAATGAGTCCCATTTTAATTTGAAAATTTTTTATTCCCGTTATCCAGCAGTTTTGAAATAATAGGTGTACCTATGTACTTATATGTTTTGTGTAGTATGTATTACCATGCTCATTGTTCTGTTATATTGCGCATTGTTTCTTTAATTATGTATTATTTCACTTAAAGTTTCTTTATGTTCTTCAAAAAATATACATTGCTCTGTAATAATTCATGAAATTTTTCACCAATAGTGAGAAGTGGTTAATTTCTCTCATAATTATTTAAATTTATTGGTGAATGTATCTGCTTGCATTTTGCATTGATGTATTCCAAAAACAAATTTACAATGTTTGGAATAGTTTTGAGAACTGCTTTTTTAAATTCATTGTTTTTATTTGTTAGAAAATGGAGTCCAGAAGAGTAAAATTCAGCAATACATGGAACAAATGGATAAAGAACTTTCAGAGACTACATTAGCAGAAAGTTTTATTAAAGCTCCTCCAAGAAAACGGAAGCAAGCAAAACTTGTAAGTAAAATAATTTGTACTATCCTTTTATTTGAGTCATTTTTACGTTTTCCATACATAGTATAGGGGAAAGTATTGTTTTCATGAAAAAAATCGATTTTGAGATTTCAATGGAAATACACATTTTGAGGTCCCCTGAACACGTTTGGACCATTAACTGACAGATCTGTAGGTCACGATAAGTTGATGTACTACTGGATTTGCCATAGAAGTTGCATTACTATTACCATATTAAACCAAATGGAAGATCACTTCGAATTTAAGATGACCACAATAAAAAACAAGGTCGATTCAGGAAAAAACTTTGTGATAACAATTTGTAAAATAAAAAACTGTGGTAACTTTGTGCCATCTGCCAACACTGCCAGCATAATGGAAATGTGTATTTTTTCATTCCCCTATGTTTTTATAATGCTTGCATACTGCAAGCATTTTATCTCACCTTGAAAAAACATGAATTTTTTAGAGAGATAATATTTCATCATGGGAAATATTTCTGTAATTCAAATGATTTCTCCTAGGGACCAAATTTCTTTTTTTCCTTATGGAACAATAATGGAGTAAAACAATTGCTAATTTTTGCAATTTTATGAATATTATATGTCTTCCATATTGGGTTGATAATGCCACACATTTATGCCAAATTTTAAATTTGTAGCACATATAGAAGTGATATAACATTTATCTAATTGTTTAAAATTAATTAATTTTTAACGGCTGCAATAACAATTTCTTGAAATCACTGAAATGTTTATTCGTTTGTATAGACTAATCTCTAAATAACTTAATAATTTCAGCTCCCTATCTTTCCCCGTGGTATCAAAACATTTACCTATTTATTTAAACTTTAAGAATTTTTAACTGCAAAACAAATTAAAATATCAAAATTTCTATAATCCCTATTTAGTTTTTTTACAAATCGTACCTCTAAAATAATTTCAGCTCCATAGCACATTTGGAAATACATAAACCTTGAAAATTTGTTTAAACAATTGCGAATTTTTAGCGGCCGCATTGTTGCACTTTTTCAAGATTTTCGTTTTTTCTAGTCAGTTTTGCACAAAATCCTACCTAAGAAAAAAATTTCGAATCTACAGCTCATCTGGAAGTGCCTAAACATTAGTATCCTCCTATATCATCCTCCTCCTCCTCTGTAAGAAACGTCTATATATAATGATATTAGATTAATGTTTATTTTTGCCTGAATACAATATTACAGGTCATTTTATAAAAATGCATTATCTGGCTGCTGGGATGGGAACGTAACCAAAATTTTTAACGTTGCTCTTATGGGAAAATGTGCTTCGATTTACAACGCTTCAACTTACAACGCGACTTTTGGGAACCAATTGTGTCGTAAGTGCAAGGACTGCCTGTACTTGTCCTCTGCCACTGGCACAGCAATCGAAAAGTAACAAATATGTTTAAATTGTAACAAGACATGCATAAAACTCGGGCAATTTTAGTGTAGCCATTTTCAACACAGTATGTATCAAATTTCCTGCCCAACCGATTACGAGTTCTGACGTAGGTTTGTCAACACTCCCCTTCCACCATTACCTACGAGGTGGAAAGCCACTCATCTGCACCTTGTCTTCCTTTCTGGTCAATACGGTATATTTCTACATTTTCATTAATGATGATGAGCTGATCAGATATGTAAGTTTTTTGGCAAAGGCTTGGTCCCATATGATTTCTTATTATGAATTCGTTATTTCTCTAGGCCAAGAAAGAAACAGCCAAAGAAGAAGTAAATGGAAATGCATTGAATGAGGCAGGGGATGGCTTTGAAGATGTTGAGGACTTCCGCCCAGTAGACGTAGATGTGAATGCACTTCATGGTGTCCTGGAATCCATTCGTATTCAAGGAGGTGGCCCTGGGCCGGCTACTAACCTCCTTGGACCATTGGGAATGAGACCAGATGTGGCAAATGCTGGAATGGAGCAGCAATGAAATTAACTGCCAATTTATTATGAAGTTCTCTATACGGGCTTATGTTGAAAGTCTCGCAGCATAAAACAAAAAATGGCTTTAATAGCTATTACTGCAGGTTGTCATTTCTGAAATTTTTACCAGAATTATAAATGATGCTAGCCTTCCCCTCCACAACCACACGGAGAAATAATCTTCTGATGGTGCTGAGGTCAGTGTGTATGATGCCGCAGAGATTTTGATGAAGGAGCTTTCCGTAAAATTTACAGTTTGAAGTTTTATTTAATTCATTCAAGCTGTCCAGTGTGTCTATTTTATATCTACCCAAAAGTCTATGCTTTCTTTTTTTTAATAATCTGCTTGTCGTTAAGGTGCAATATTAAACATTGCATCCTTTTCTTGATGTACAACAATACCTCGGAATTAAAAAATATTATTTACAATTTTTTATCCCTATAAATATATACTATTTTGTATTTTTCCTGTTTTTTGCATTCTATGCAATTTTATTAATATTTGAAGAATTCTAATTTAACAGTATAGGAAAAGAATTTCATCTTTTGATAAGTTATTTTCTCACTTAATTTTCTAAATAGTAGTGATTATCATCAGAAGGCTGTGAGATAAATCCATAAAGACAATTCAAACATGCTAAGCAATATCACTAACAGTAGTATTATTTCTTTCAACAAGTTATGATCAAGCCAATACTTACTTGTTATGCAGTGGAATGTTATGCATTTTTGCTTCTTTCTCAATAGAAATGGTAGTATATATGATATAGTGTTCAATTTTAATGCTTCAACCAGAAAATGTGTGCTTTGTAGTGGTAAATTATTGTTTTATAAACAGTTGAATTTTTTAATTTTCAGTTTTTTGCAAGAATATCGTTTAGAAAGTTCCCTATGAAATCATATTTAAAAAGAAAGATGAAAGGCTTAGCGATGTTAGGTTAGGTGCTAAACCACACTATGCAAAAATAAATTTATATTTGGCTTCACTATTTCTATGTATTTTAAAACCCTGACTGGTATCTTACCAAATGAATGTTATTTTTATCTAGGTAAATTGATCCAAATGCCAAATCAATGTAAATATTTCTAAATAAATATCAATTCTGTGTGGATCATATATTAGAATAGTCAACAAATAAGCAGGTTGAAATGCTGCCATATCACGATGTTTGCTATTTTGTACCTCACTTTTCTTTGCCTTTCCATGTATGGAATTAAAGCTCTATTTGCTTTGAAACTGGTGGTAAATAATACTATTTTTTAAATGTAATTTCTTTTATTTCACTTATATGGCAAAGAAAACATTTTTGTGATTTTTTTACCCTGCTCTCTATAGTGCTCATATTACTTTGGTACCCTCAGAATAATGCAATCAAATTATTTGTTTAAGATTATAAAAAAGTGCATATATCCTTCATGTAAACTGTTAATGGTATGTGATGCCAATCATCAGAAAAAGTTTTTTGTTAACTATTTTATCAAATTCTTTTATACTTGTCATAAAATATCACAAATTTATGAAATATTTGCTTATTTAATATTACTAGATTTTTAATAAATCAACTCTTGCAATCCATTGCTGAATCAGCTTTTAAATATTAAGTTTGAAAATAAATTTTTAAAGTTCTTTGTCACTCTCAAATGCAAAATTTAATTATTAGCAATCTAAAAAAGGTAATTAATTAAACCCCAAAATATTATGTGAATGAATTACTAAACACATATCTATGCTTCTGTGAGGGAGCATTTAGTAATAGGCAGTCATTGTTTAACTGCTTATGATGCATTTTATGTCCCAGCGGACAGATAACAATATGTTCCATCCATTCTGTAAGCAGAAATAAACCTGCCCTTATGGGCTTGCTTACATTCAGGATATAATTAGTACAGGGTACAAGGTGTAAGGTTAAACTGTGGAGACTGCTTAATGAAAATGCTCAATTGTTCATCACTGTTGATTGGTAGAAATGATAATGACCTATAAACTACATTCTTATGCTCAGAATTCTTCGATTATTATATTCTTGTACTTTTTTGTTCATTGATTTTTATCTTTCAAAGGTCTACCTGCTGATTGACTGTGTGTACAAATGATATGATTTATCAGAATAAATTGTGCAAAATCTTAGATTTTAATTTGATTTGAGCAAACTCTGCTGCTTCTTTAGAATTAATTAGGCACTCTAATGAGGAATACGACAAAGTGTATGTGCTAACTTAATTAGTATACAGTAAAACCTCATTATTTTTATCATTTGTAATAAGTAATGCTTTAAGCATTATAGAAAACTATTATTTAGTAATAATATTTGTTGCCACTCAAGAGTATAAACAATTCCAGAGAAGATTCCATCTAAAATATCACCATCTTCAAAGCAATGACTGAGTAAAAAAAATTCTTGAGCTGTTGCTAATTATTCTTCATTTAGGCTTATTGTAATGTCTTCATAAAATTACTGCATTTTGCTTACCAGTATCCATTTTTATCTTAGATTACTATATGTTTTCTCAAGTAATAAATCTTTCTTTAAAAGTATTCTGCAATTTGGGCTTTCTCCTATTTTGATAGATTTTCTATACCTCTGCACTCTATTTTATTGTGTGAAGAATCAATGTCAGTAATATTTTTTTATCAAATTTTCACTTTCTGATTTATATTTGAATATTTCCTTGGTTATTAGACGTTCTTTTTAATATAAATGAATGTTTGTGACAAATTTGATTTATTATGGATTTTTAACTATAACGATTAGAATCTGCTGTGTTTTTTCATAGATGTAATTTATAAAAGTACGTTAATTTTATTTACTACTGCTGAATCAACAAATAGGAAAATGATTTGGCAGCAAGTTATTATCCATTTTCCTATCTAAGAGGTCAGATAGGTTTTAGGATGAATGGATTTTTATTCGCTTACATTACCAAGTATACCTTACAGTAAATCCATGTAATTACTAGTAGTGGCTGCCTATGTTATTTATAGTGTTATTCCCCTTATTGTTAGGTAATGCATAGTGATGAATGAAGATTTTGTTGGATTTTGCCTCATACATTCCCAAATTCTAATTTTAGATTGACAAAAGGTGTTCGGAAGTGATTCTAATCTATAAATATCAGGTTAACCCTTAAAAAATTAATATTTGGAAGTACAGTAGAGTGCTGATTATCCAGGGCCTGATTAACCATGGGGTGGATTATCCGTGGCTGTGGGCGGGGATTAGAATTATTTCCACATTTACATTGTTGGAGTCTGATCTTTTATTCTCACTCCTGTTACATTTTAAGTTTAGTTTGTTGTCGTTCTTTGGCGATGTATGTACACGTTTACATTGTTGGAGTCTGATCTTATATAAATTCACATTCCCATTAAAGCAAGAGTTAATATTAGCAGGTCGTGTTTTGTGCAAAAATGTTCCTGGTCTTTTGGAATTTTCAGAGGGAAATTAATAACATTTTTGTCATCCAAGCAAGAATATTTAACGTGAAAAATTTTCTCTTTGTTGAAGTTATTGTAAACCCTCTAAAATGTCGAGCAAATAAAAACAGGTGGTTTTAACAGTTGTAAGGAAATGTGAAATAATTAAAAGATGCGAAAAAGGTAAAAGTGTTTCAAACTTTGAGGGCGAATTCGAAATTAGCCAACAAATGGTGTGGGATATTATCAAAACAGGCCGAAACTTGAAGAATTTGTCTATAATTGTGAAACATTTGCCGGAGCATCTCAAAGAAAGTCAATAAAATGTGCTACATGAGGAACTTGATTCGGTCATGATTAAAGTGATTCCACCAATGAATAGCAGAAGGAATTTCAATATTGGGGCCGATGATTTTGAATCAGGCATAATATTTTTTCCAAAAATTAGAGATTACTGGGACATTTGAATTTTCTTCCAGTTGGTTAAAATGGTTTAAAGAGAGGCATGGCAGAAGGGAGCTACAAATATAGTGTGAACAACTCAGTGCTGATTATGCTGGAGCTACAGTGTTCTGTGACGAGTTGGAAAGACTAATCAAATAGAAGAGTCTTGTTCCAGACCAAATCTACAACGCTGATGAGATGGGAGCGATGCCCACTTGAACATTAGCGTCCGTTCAGGAAACGCAATTGACACAGAAGAAGTCCCTTCATTAAATGTGAAATCATTGAAAGAAGTCAAGGAATTCCAAGATATGGATGAAGAAAATGTCAATGAATGGTTAAAGGTCGATGAAAACGAACCTGGTATAAAAGAATGATGGATGATGATTTGATACAAAGTATACTAGAGACAACGGCCGGGCCGATCAATTATACAGAAAGAGAGGATGGCGAAGAGCTGCAATCATCCTGTAATGTAAGCTGTAAGGAGGCACTCTCAGCTGCAGAGACATTAGTTGAGTTAATGGAAAATCAAGATGACATTGCCTATGTTGACTTGTTACAAATTTGTGGATACATGAGAAAAAACAAAATAAGCAAACAAAAAATTATGGACTTTTTGAAAAAGTGCTAGTTTTAAAATAGTAAATCATTTCATTTTTATATATGTTGATAATGTAATTTTTTTTAATTATGTATTCTATTAATATAACAATAATTCTAAAAAATAAATTCAATTTGGATTATCCATGTTTTTTTATTACCTGGGTCCTGGTTCCCCCAAGTACCACGTATATTCGGTGCTCTACTGTACCTATATCTCACAAGCAATACAATCTGTTGATATAAAATTTGTTATCCATAAGTACCAAACAATTGGTTATATGAAGTAAAAATGAAAAAAATCAAAGCAAATTTTAAAAAATATGCTTGGAAATATCAACTCAAAAGTACAAACTACAATCACCTTAGTAAATATTTTTAAATTTACCTTTAAAATTTTACAATTTTTTTCCTTCTTCATGCAACCAATTGGGACTTATGGACCACACTGTACATCTCAAGTTTTTGGTAGTGATGGCAATTATCTTCAACTCTTTTATCATCTATAAGGGCTGCAAACTATGGCCTACAGATCATATCTGACCCATGCAGTGATTTCATCTTAATTTCTTTAAGATATGCATATTCGTATGTTTGCTATCAGGAAGTGTCATCAGACATCATTTATGAATTGTAAGCAATATTTTTTGTGTATGCAGATACTTTTAATCTAGGCAAATGGTGCATTATACAACAAGGATCTCAAAACTAGCTCTAAAAAATTCATGCATGGCCCAATCAATCATTTGGAAGGCCATATGTGGCCAACGCTAGTATATAAAGCCTTGTGTAACCCTTGCAGTACAAATGTTGGTAATACCTCATATATATAGATATAAAATGTTTTTGATCACATTGACATTAGTACCTACTTAAAGAAAAATTCAAACCAAATTTTGAAAATCTGTTTCTAAACAGTATTTTCATATCTTGTTTGATAATAGAGCTGCAATTAATGGCGATAAGTCGTAAACCATCAAACCAAGAGGGTCATTTCTTTTAAAAATCATTTCAATAAAGGCAATCATTCATTATTTATTCGTTTGTACTGTACAAATAATTTTGATTTTGCATCAATGTATATTGTGGGTGAAATCTATATGTACCACCTTATAACTGATATTACTGAAAACATTATATGGTTCAATGTTTCTTGCACGTATGATAATGAAAACTTGGTAAAATAAGCAGACGAACAAACGCATCTGAAGATATAATAGTAATGCATTTTATAAAATGCTGCATTGATGCCAAGATAAGTTTTGGAAGATAAAAGGCTTTGCTGTTTCTTAAGAAAAGAGAGTTTAAAAACTTTACAAATCCATGCGTGCCGGAATCAAACAAGTTCGCCGTACAACAAAAGTTACGTAATGGTTATATCTGTTCGTATTCGATTGATAGGCCATTATCGTAGCATTAACCGCACAAACGGAAATACATTTTAATTTATAGCTAGAAATTAAGATTTAACTAGTTAGTAATATCGGGGACAGAGCGAGCCGCTATATTTCATCCGATAACTCAACTATCGTAGAAATATACGTGGCTTTTCTCGTGTAGTTATTGATAACCGTTTAACACTAGCAGAGAGAATTCCGTCGCATACCGCAGGTCTACGTGAAAATGGATAGTACCGCACTTTCTGAAGAATGGTTCGAGGTTTCAGAAAATGAAATCGAATCAGTTTTGAAGATGCTGTTCAAGTTCTCGCCAGCATCTCTTCATGTAAGCTATAAAATTTCATTTCATTTAGGGAAAAGACGTGACTATGGTTTAATTTCAAGTATTTAAAACGTTCAAGAAAATCTATTCAAACAATTCGGAGAAAATACATCGTTGCACATTCGATACGATCACATTTATTGATCTTATATTCCTGTAGAATTTGATATATGCGTTGAAACTCGTACTTATTATATTAATATAACTTTAAAATCAGTTCAAATGACAGAAAAGCTGTCAAAATATATGTATTTAGAATTATGTTCGAAGTTTCTTCAAACAGGATCGATATTTTTGTCCGTTGTGATGTTTGTGATCGACCACAATTACCTCTCGGGAAATTTTATCCATGATTGCCCCAAAATGATTGCTGTTATGATTACAGATAAATTTTCGAAGCGTATCACCCTCAATGCATTTAAAAAGAATAGAAAATTTGATTTCAAGTTTCTCGAGATAAACATCTCCTTTATTTTTATTACTGGATTAACATTTTTCAAGGTGCTTTTGGTGAAACAGCATTCGATGGACACGCTCTGAAACCGAAATGTGTCTGGGGCCGTAGAAGTTGTCTTCATCACTAATTTGAACTAATTATCCATTGTGGTGAATGTTAAGAAGGTTTACAGTGTTACTCATATTATCATCTGGCAATGGGTTTTGCAATCCGGATCAGACAACCTGGTTCTTGCACTTGAAGTACTAACAAAAATGTAATCGAACAGTCTACAAAACAAACAATATCATTAGATTACTGAAATCGAGTGTACATATGTATAATAGCAGACAAGAATGAATTACATTTACCATTTCGCAGGACCACAAAAACAAATATTTCAATGTCAATGCACGAATATTAATTTAACAATTACCAAAATTTGTTAGTTTACCAACATTTAAAAAAGCATTGTGCTCATGGCTAAAATCTAATTCGTTCTCTCGTATTGATGAATTCTTTGAAAATGACATTGATTTAAAACTGTGAAAAAATTGTAGGTGTAACATTATCAACCTATTATGTAACTGACAAAATCTATTCAACCTGTAAGTTGGCTAATGATGTTAAATTATTATTAATCGTTGGACTACGGTAATGAAATTCTTATATTACTTGAAAGTAGAACGAAATCGTTCTTTATTATTATACGTTTAGGTTATTGAGCAGGACTCGAGACTTAGAGAAAACTAAGGAAACTTTTTTGTGCCATTTTTTTTAATTTATGAAATGTTCAGTCTATAAAAACTGAATCATGTAATTTTGTTTTAAATCGATTATAGCCTCGGAGACAAAAAAATGAAAATTACTTATCATTGTTTTAATATTCAATGAGACAAAAAATAAATACCGAATTTATGGGAAGTTTTTGCTTTGCTTCATTGAGAGTAGAGTTCATTTCAACGCTGGAATGCACGTGATAATATGAAACCATTCTAATTCTAAATTTCGTATACTTTGTGAGTATGATTGACTTTCATATACACAGATTTTGCGCTTGAGAAAGGGGTATTTTTTCTATTTTTCCCTAGTATTTTTTATATATTTTTTGAAAATTATTATTTCTATGATTAAGTTATTAATCGTTAAAAATGAAACATTAAATTATGCATTAGCAAATTTTAATTTCATTTAGTTATCAAGAATAGGAAATTCTTGTGTCTTAACAAATTGATTGGAGGCATCACTCACCTCAATTTCTCAACAGTGGAGATAACTCATTTACAGCTTAAATGATGATAAAGCTGACAAAGAAATAAAGCGTCTGGATTAACAATAATAATAATAAAAGTTTATTGGTCCAGAGATCAGAATGTGATATAGGCAAGTCAGTAAAAGGCACACGAGAAAATTGGTACACAAATTATACATACAGATAAAGTAGCAAAATATAGTTGCAAGCACATATAAAATAAGAAAATTCAAAGTGAGATAGAGATGAATACCAGTCAAGCATCACTAAGGAACTCTTTAATACTGTAGTAATGTTTACTGAGCAGAAAGGCTTTAAGTTTGTTTTTAAAATTTCGTAAGTTCATAGACATTTTTAGCTCTTGCAGGAGTTTATTATATAAATGAAGTCCCATTGTTCTTGAGCCAAGTGATGCTGTTTTTGTACGAATATAGGGAATATGGAGATCATTAAGACCACGTGTGCAATAGCTGTGTATATTGGAGTTTTTTTTTCAGAGTCATGCATGATCCTTCTTGTGTAAAGTATGGTAGTGAGTATTCATTCGTGTTCTGTCTTACGACAGGTCCTACCAATTAACTAATTAATTGGTTTTGACTAGGGAATATACATACACGGTGTGGTGGTTTCCCGTTGCCTTCCACACCGGACACACACACAGAAGGGAGGAGGGAAACCCGGTGCCGGCATTTGCCTGCTCTTGCGAAGAACACCAGGGGGGCCAACGGCTTAACGTCCCTTCCGAAGGACGGAACAGCTGAATTTGCGCGGTCTCCTCAAACCACGCAAACAGGGGGCCGGATGACCTTGAGAAAAAATCCTACTCGCGCAGGATTCGTACCCGATGACTTCAAGCATCGGGCGAGTAGCAGCCAGCGTCCTAACCACTACACCACCGGCACCCCGGTAGTGAGTATACATGGCAGTATATTAAATTTTCTAAAGATGGGGCGACAGTAGTCGTGGTATGGTTCATTAGCAATGAGATGCATTGCTTTCTTTTGATTTTTAAATATATTACTAGCAAGTGGTGAGGAACCCCAGAAAAGAATGCTGTAAACAATATGGGAGTAGAAATCTCCATAATATAAGGACACAAGTACATCAGTGGAGACTGTGAATCGAATACATCTTATAAGGAAGCAAGTAGAACTCAACTTACTGGATAGTTTGTTGATGTGAGTATCCCATCTTAAATGAGTATTAATACCGAGAAATTTTGTGCAGTTAACTTGAGTGATTGGTTTACAATTCACATATGCTAATAGGTCTTTACATGGTTTGTTTTTGTTTGCAAAATGGATCACCTGAGATTTATCAATATTTAATAGTAACTATTTCACTATTGTTTAAAAGGCTATAAAAATTATGAGCTGAGAGTAAGACATTAGTGTCATCAGGATATAGCATGGATTTAACACAATTGATTTTGTGGAAATTGTGTGGTAGATCATCAATGTATAATAAGAAAAGTACAGGACCAAGGATTGACCTTTAGAAACTTTTTCCAGAAATGTATTTGGTACCTTTATAGTTAATGATGACATGCTGTGTCCTGTTATGCAAATAGGACAATCCAGTTTTTAGGCAAGCCTCTTATTCCATACCTATCAAGTTTGTTCAACAGTAATCTATGATTAACATTGTCAAAGGCTTTGGAGAAATCAAAAATCATTGCAACAAATTCCATTTTGTTGTCTAGAGCAGCGAGTATAGTACTGATTGTTTCATAGGAGGCAGTTGTCCTTGACTTGTCTTGAATGCCATTTTGGCATGGAGCTAAAAGTTTGAAGGATTCGAGATAAGAAATTAAACGTTTGTAAAACACAATCTCAAAAATTTTTGCAAACTGATTTAGCATTGATATAGGTCAATAAGAGTTGATATCTTGAGCACTTCCTTTTTTCTTATATAATGAGACAACTTTAGACATTTTGAGTATTGAAGGAAAAACTCCAGACTGCAGAGAAACATTTATAAGAAACAGAAGCGGTGCTTTGAGTGATTTGAAACAGTGAGAAATAAGAAAATTAGGTTTTTCATCAATACCAGAACTAAATTTTGCACCTAAATTATGTATGATATGTTAAACACATTCCGTGCTGGTGCAAATTTGTTTGCCATTCTCGGTGATGGGGTATTTTTTTCTAATTTTTGCTATTATAGATGTTAAGGGGCTATAATTATCATAGTTAATAATAATAAATTTATTAATCCAATGATCGAGTATTACATCGATATAGGACAAGTCATGTATATAGTATTACACAAAAATTATTGTCATGGAATAAAATTGAAATATTCATTAACAGAAAACAATTTGCTCTGTAAGAAAGTCCTTAATTTTTTACAAAATGTGGAAATTCCTTGGATAGCTTTGAAGTCACCAGGTAATTTGTTAAACAAGAGAAGCCCCATTGACTTGGGGCCCAAGACAGCTACTCTTGTGCGTACAAAGTTTCTGTGAAGGGCATTAAGTTGCCTTTACTATGATGGTGAACATTAGCATGTTTTTCATATAGGGATAAATTTGTCTTAGCATAAAGTAACATTACAAATATATATAATCATGGCACTGGTAAAATATTAAACTTTTTAAACGGGGCGATATGGCGCACCATATCGCTCATTTGCAATAAGGCGAATTGCCCTCTTTTGAATTTTAAAAATAACATCAGTGTGTGAGGAAGAGCCCCAAAAACGAATACTAAACAAAAGAAAGCGAGTAAAATTCACCATAATATAAAATAATCAAAACATCTAAAGATACACTATATTTAATACTCCTAATAAGATAGCAGATAGAACTGAGCTTGCTACTCAGATTACTAGTGTGTACATCCCATGAAATATGAGTGTCGATTGAAATACCTAAGAATTTTGTGCTTTGGACCTGAGGGATTAATTTTCCCCCTATGTCAATGGATATGTTATTACAAAATTTATTTTTGTTTGCAAAATACATCACTTGAGACTTGTCTACATTCAACTTGAAGAAGTTATTTTGACACCAATTTTTTAAGAGCTGAGCTACAAGCTTACCATTATTTTCCAGACTATCAATGCTGGAAGATGTAAGAATGATATTGGTGTCATCTGCATAGAGTATAGGGTTAGCACCTGTTACTGTCTGGATCCTGACAGGGAGATCATTTATATAAACAAGAAATAGTATAGGGCCTAGGACGGAACCCTGGGAAATACCCTGAGTTGCAACTTTATCAGGAGAAACATATCTTAAGCCATTATTCTTTATTACTACATGCTGTATTCTTTCCTGCAGATAAGATTTAATCCAATCATAGGGTTTACCCTGAATTCCAAACCTAGCAAGCTTTTGCAGGAGTAACTGGTGGTTGACAGAGTCAAATGCTTTAGAAAAGTCAAAGAACATTCCAAGTACTTCTATTTTGTTATCCAGCACAGATAATATATGGTCTGTTACCTGAAAGGTGGCAGTAGAAGTTGACTTAAGTTGCCTGAATCCATGCTGAAAGGAGGATATGAGCTGGTATGATTCAAGATGTGATTTAAGATATGAAACAAGTCGTTTGTAAAAAGCCTTTTCAAAAATTTTCCCAAATTGATTTATCATTGATATGGGTTGATAAGAGTTCATATCATGGACACTTCCTTTGCTCTTATACAGAGGAATTATTTTGGCAGTCTTAAGAGGTTCTGGAAAAATTCCTAGCCATAAAGATTCAGTTATGAGAGGAACAAAAGGGTAGCTTAATATAGTTAAATGAATGATTTCTGATGGTGTTGGGTATTTCATCTATGCCAGCACTATATTTGGAGCCAAAGTTCTGAAAAATATTTTTGAGTTCAGGTTCCGTGCATGGAGACAGAAATAAGGACTTACAGGTGCTAGGAATGTTTGAGGAGGCATCCGAGGTTAATGCATTTGTAGAGACAGATTGATGAGCAAAGAAATTAATAAAATCAGAAGCCAGCTGGGAGAAGTCTGAGATAGGATTACCTGAAGGATTGTTGAGTTTGAGTAAAGATTGAGACCAACCCTGACTTTTCGATTCATTTATAATTTTCCAGATTATCTTTGATTTATTGTCAACATTCATAATTCTGTCATTTTTAAAGGAACTTTTAGCAGAACAAATAATTTTACGGTACTGTTTTTTAAATATTGAGTATTCTGCTTTGACTTCCGCATTATTGTTGGTTTTGCAAAAATTGGCAAGTTCTTTGATATACAAGGACATATTTCGGATTTCATCTGTGATCCATCATTTACGAGAGAGAGATTTATGCCTTTTCCTGTGTATTATACGGAATGCTATGTTGAAGTAATACAGGAATTTATTGTAGAAATTACTAAAACTTTCATCAAAATCATTAGCATCATAAACATCACACCATTGCTCTGCTATGAGGTACTTTAAAAAGTGAAGAATGTTTGAATTTTGAAAGGAGCGGCTAGGGCATGCCTCAACTGGTGGCATGGATTTGGAAGGAACAACTGCGACAATAGGATAGTGGTCAGAGAGGTCCGACATAATTACTCTGGTTGTCACTACATTAGAATCATAATTGGAAATAATGTTATCAAGTAAGGTTGAAGAATGATTAGTTTTGTGAGTGGGCTCATAATTATGAATCACTAAATTATAAGATAAGGTTGAGGAATTCATTTTTGTTGCTGCTATGGGACAGTAGGTCAAGATTAAAATCACCGGTGATAATCAGAGATGGGTTGGGAGTGGAATTATGGAGAGAAATTAAAAGACTGTCAAGTTTGAGTAGGAAAACCTGGAAACTTCCCAAAGGTGACCTATAGAGGGTACAGAGAATAAATGAAAAATCATTGTCAGTTAAACTTACAACAGCACATTCGAATTCTCGGTCTTCTATAAGTTGGTGGGAAGGAACCACAGTAGTAACAAGTGCTAGGTTCTCCTTAGCAAGTATCATAACACCACCATTTTTTAAGCTAGAACAACAAAATACATCTACAAAATTATAACCTAGAAGTCTAAAAGAAGTTAGCTCATCATGAGCAAGCCAGTGTTCACATAAGCATAAAATTTCAGGTTGGTGCATATCTATTAGAATTTCTAACTCTAAAATCTTATTTCTAACACATTGAACATTTATAGTTATATATGATATCCAAAAAATCGACTGGCAATGAAACGGCTGCTTCCTCGGTGATGGTTAGGGAACAACTAAGAGCGTCGCAGTAATGAAAGGTCACCCCGAGCATGCTAGCACCCAAACTAAAGGTAAATAGCATCCCTAGACCGATGACTTCATATGAAGTCACCCGCCAGCGACAGAGGGTATGCATGACTTCATATGAAGTCACCCGCACTGAATGTGTTAAGTTCAGTTTCAAGGCAAGGTGAGAGATATAGTGACTTAGAAAAGTTTGGGATACTTAGATAATAAGCTGGATCTGAAGGTTGTGGATATGAGTGTAGATGAGTTAAATGATCATTGAAAGTAAAAGCTAATAGAGATAAGTCAGAAATAATGATACCTGAGTGATCCTTAATTTTGAGTTAAGAGTTGGATGGACTGAAGTTTAGAGTTGTTTATAATTTTGCAGATTTCTTGAGATTTATTTTTGGAGTTAAGTAGTTGTTGGTTATCATAAGTCCTTTTTGCGGCATTAATTAGTTGATGGTAATGCCTTTTTAAGGCATTGTAAACAGCTTTTAGTACATTGTTAACACTAGATTTACAAAAGGCGGCTAAATCCTTGATGTAGGAAGAGAGCAATCGAATTTCGTTTAGTGACCAAGGTTTTGTTTGTGTTACTTTTAATGACTTTCTTTTTGACCACTGGAAAAGCAATATTAAAAAATAGATAAATTTGCTATAAAAAAGGTTGAATCTGTTGTCTGAGTCACATACGGAAAATACATCAAGCCATTCTTCAGCTTCAAATATAGATAAGAAATGAGAAATATTGAACTCTGAGAAGGACCTGCAATGATACATTGACTTAATGAAAAAAGAGGATAAGATGTGGAAATGGTCTGAGACATCTTATTTAATTACTGTAATATTTATCTGATTGGTATCAAAATTAGAAATTATATTATCTAGAAGTGATTTTGAGTAATTAGTAACTTGTGTAGGCTCAGATGTGTTAATGGAAAGATTACAAGAGCTTAGAAGATTAAAAAAGTCAATGCTATTATTGTTGTTACATAACAAGTTACAGTTGAAATCACCTGTAATAATTAGGCATGGATGGTGGGTAGAATGATGAATAAGAACTTGGAAGGCTACCAAATTTTTCGATGAAGAGCTGAAAATTACCAACAGGTGAGTGATAAAGTGTGATAATGATAACTGAGATATCATTAATTACTACACTTGATAGAGCACACTCGAATTCATGATCCTCAATAAGGTGTTTAAAATGAATTTTAGGAGTATCTAACACTAGATTATCTTTAACTAGAATCAAAACTCCACTGTTTTTTAATTTAGAATGATAAAATATGTCAGTGACACTATAACCCGAAAGATTAAGGGCAATGCACTCATCAGTATTTTCATGTTAATGCTGTGAGTCATGTATTTCTCTAATCATATTACAATTTTTAACTATATTTTTCTTGTTTATGTCGATCTAATCTGAAAAATTTTAACTAGTTAAATTTTTTTACGGACTAGGAATGGAGGTTTGGATGCTATGGAAATGTAGACTAACATTATTTTTTGTTGTTTTAATTGCTTTTATTTATGTAGCATTACATTGATTCTGAAAAGTAATTTTGATGTAATACCATTTGATAATTTACAGTTGTCACTAATGTTTTCATGCGCTTACAAGTATTTTTAATATAAAATGGTAAATATAAGAAACTTTTACACCTGAAAGTTTTTTACTTTATGTAAATAAAACATTTTTATTTATTATTAAATCCTATTATATCCCCCAAGTACAGTTGCAATCAAATTAGTCTTTCTTGCAACAGTACCCTTTCATTTACTTTTATCATATCTTTCTTTTCTATGTGTCACTACGTTAAACTACCTCAATCTCTTTTGGAAACATTCTACATAATATCTGGATTGTCTTTATAAGTGTAAACAGACTTGAAGGATATTGCTTTGTCAATAAAACTCTTGGTAAGCTGATTTTAATAATAATGTATCTAAATTAATTTATAGTGTTCCTGATAAACATTTTCTAGAATTATGGACATCAGTTCCCAAACTGTTGCCATAAAACAACAAAATTTTAAAATTTAAATTTGTGGAAATTATTATTGTAAGAGCTACATTTGTGGATCAATATCATATAGAATGGATTTTCTAGAAAGATTAAAAAATGTGGCCATTTTTTTAAAATTACTACTTGCCCCTCTAGTCATTTCTAAATTACTCCTTGAATTAAAAAATAAATTTTTGCTTGGTCAATAAGACTCTGATCTGAAATGGTTAAAGTATTGTTGCTAATACAGCAATCCTAAGTTAAAGCTATGCCACTTAGACTAGATATAATGTTGGTCTTCCTTTCTTCCACTACATTGTGCATTGAAATGGTCGAGTGATGATCTGTCTTCCCAAACTAAATTCTCAACTCCAGGTCTCTCTTCAGTAGCATCTTAGGCAACCCACATGCTTATCTGTTATTTGCAACCTGCATGCAGAAATATTCTATTGTCTACTGACAAAATTATTTTATTTAACCATTAATTAGTTGGGTAGGGTCAATATGACCCCAAGCAATGTTTTTCAGTTGACAGTAGAGTTGGATTGCCAGCCTTGACAAAATCTCATAATATCTTCACTGTTAACCTTGATGTTCATGTTTCAGTGTTTTTCATTAGCTTTGAGAAGAATTATTATCAGGTTATAAAATTTTATTTTAAAAAGCAATTCAAGTAATTCATTAATAAAATTAATTTAATTATAAATTGAGAACAATAAATAATAATAATGTTTTTATTCATCGAAGTGATTTGTTTTTACAAATATAGGATAAGTCAAAACATACTGAGGAATACATACACAAGACACCCATAAATATATACAGTAGGTAAAATGACTGATCTAGGTGAGAGTCAGTTGCACATCAATTCTTCAATGGAATAGAAACAACCTTTTAGAAGGTACTCTCCGAGTTTCTGTTTGAAGGTATTATTATTGGCCTTTTTTTAAAGTAGCAGGCAGCTTATATAAAATACTGATCCAGCAAGTCCTGGACTGTTGGAGCACATTTTTAGGTTATGATAGGATAAATGCAGATCTTGCTTGCTTCTAGTGTTGTAGTCATGGGCATCAGAATTGGATTTTAATTGTAAAAGGGTGGCATTATTTTTTATAAACAGAACTGAATACAGTATATATAAACTGGGAACAATAAGAATAGCGAGGTTTTTAAACAAGTTCTTACAGCCCACTTTTGCAGCTTGAATAACCGAAGAGAATGGTGGGAGTGACGCTAGACCAGTGTTTCTCAACCTTTTTTTTGTATTCGTCACCCCATTTCAGTTCTGCGCCATCCCATTTACAGTTCCATTTCCTTCAAGCCACCTTTAAAGATAAATTGGCCTTTATCTACCACATGAAGATCAAAATTTATGCATTTAAAGAAGCAGAGGCAGGCATTCTTTTGGTTTTATTTCTTTTTATAAGCCAGAAAATCATACACTCTGCATTTATCAAATATTTGTGTCACCCCTCAGTAACTCTCGCATCACCCTGGGGTGTGATGTCACCCCGGTTGAGAACCACTGCCCTAGACCATAATGCCATATTTAAGATGGCAGTTAATGTAAGCATAATACACTAAAATTGCAGCGTGCAGGTTAATGGTCTGCATCAATCTTTTGAGAAGAAAACAGCCTACAAAAACTTTCTTACGAGTGGTCTCAATATGTGATTCCCAGCTTAGAGTCTTGTTTATATGGACCCATAAAAATTTGAAAACCAATGAGCTCATCATAGATTTGTCTGAAATTTTTAACCAAAGAGTTTCAATTATTTTCTTTTGGGTGGGATGAAATTGAATGAAAGTGGATTTATTCCTATTTAAAAAGACCTTATTTTCAATGCATCAACTTTCCATTTTAGTTATTGCATTCTGTGGGCTGTAGAAATCGCTAGGATTTATAAGTAGATGATTAGTAGATTAGTATCATCAGCACATTGTAGTAACATCAGTGCTGTGTTAATGGCTGAGAACCCAGGAGAATTGCAGAGAATGTTAGATAGCCTGCATGATATGACAGGGAGAATGGACTTAAGGAAAATGTGGCCAAAACCAAGGTAGTTGTGTTCGATCGGGAGAATGAGGTGAACGACTGTCAATTTAGCATAAATGGTGGAACGATTGAGGTAGTGGATGAATTTGTATACCTTGGTAGAAGGTTTAGTAAAAATGGTAGAGTAGATGGGGAAATCAAAAGGAGAGTGAATGCTGGTAGAAAGGTGGCAGGGAGTGTGTGGTCGATTGCAAAGAATAAATGGTTGTCAAAAGAAGCGAAAATGTCTGTATACAAGAGTGTTTTAATGCCTACCTTGCTGTATGGCAGTGAAACATGGGTGCGTCAGGAGAAGCATAAAAGTAGTTTGAATGCGGTTGGGATGGGATACATGAGAAGAGTTTGTGGAAAATCTAGGAGGGACAAAGTAAGGAATAATTGGGTGATGAACGAATGTGGTATGAAAGCTAGTGTGACAGATTTGTATGAGAGAGGTCTGCTGAGGTGGTTCGGACATATAGAAAGAATGGAGGAGAGTAGAATCACCAAGCAAATATATGAAGGAAGAGTGAATGGCGAGAGAGGTAGAGGCAGACCGCGCAAGACTTGGTTGGATGTGGTTAGTAAGACTCTGAAAAAAAGAGACGTGAAAAGTATGAGGAATAAGAGGAAATGTGTGACTCAGTGTATGAGTGTAAGTGAAGCAAAAGAAGTGTGCAAGGATAAAAGTGTGTGGAGGAAGCATGTGGTGATGGGTTGGTAATTGGCAGACATATGGCATGGCTTACCCCGCAAGGGAAAGCATCAAGGTGTGCTGTTGTTGTTAGTAGCATCAGCAAACATGTAGAGGTCACCTCTTTTAAGGTAGTAGGGAAGATCATTAATGTATAGGAGGAAAAGCAATGATCCAAGAATTGACACTTGAGGAATGCCTTTTGTAACAACCTGAAAATCTGAGGTATATTTACTATAATTAGTTGCAGATCAGGTTAATACTGCTTGTTGCCTGTCCATGAGAAAAGATTCTAGCCAGTTGTTAGCCATGCCAGAGATGTCATAAGACTTCGGTTTGCTAAAGAATTTTATGATCAATGGGATCAAATGCCCTTGATAAATCATAGAAAATCCCCACAACATTATTCTGACTATTCATTCCCTCTAGTACAGCATTTACAAACTTGTCTATAGGAACTTCAGTAGATCTACCTTTGCAAAATCCATATTGGCAATCAGAAAGGATATTATATTATTACAAAAATGAAGTAATTCTGTTATACATAACAGATTCAAAGATTTTGGGAAAAAGAGATAAGGTGGAAGTTGGTATGAAGTTATCCATAGTGAAAATGCCAACTATTTTGAGAATTGGAATTACTTTAGCTATTTCAAGCTTTTGGGAAAAGTTTCAGAACTTAAGGACTCATTTATGATGTGGGTAATTGGGGAAAGAAGATATTGATTGGTATCACCTTTGATTAGGGAGCATCCAATCCAGATGAGTTTTTATGACTTATTTTTTCAATTATTGATTTAATTTTGTGTTCATTTACAGGATGGAGAAATACTGAAGCAACATTTGAAAAGGATATGGTTGGAATATAGCCTGAATTACCTAATGACTTAGAGTTTAATAGGTTATTAATAGCTCCCAGTAAATAATCATTTAGCTCATTAGCTATGGTTAATGGATTATACGCTATCTCACCATTAAAATAAATTGCATTAATAGGGGAAAACTTTTTAAACAAAGCTGAAGATTTTTTAATAATATTTCATGTACTTTGGGTTTTGTTATTGGAAGAGTTAATTAAATTAATGTTGAAACTTCTTTTTGCATCCTTAACAAGACTTGCAAACAAACTATGTAAACATTCCACTATATTGCATAGTAGTAGTAGTAGTAGTAGTTTATTTGGTCCAGAGATCCAGATATACATAGATATAGGACAAGTCAAACAGGAGAGATTTATAAAACAAAGAAATTAAACAAACATTAAATTTAGAATAAGAAGTATATGCCAAACATTGGAATCATTGTACTGCATTCATATAATCATCTCTACTATAATACATTCTGTTCAACAAGAATTCCTTTACCTTATTTTTAAAAGTTGAAATACTTTTTACAGTTTTCAGATCATTTTTAAGTTTATTATATACTTGTAATCCCATTATTCTAGGACCAAGAGCAGCTGATCTTGTACAAACAAATGGAATATGGAGGTTTTTAATGCCTCTGGTACTATGACTGTGTATTCCACATTTTTTATTAAAATCAGATAAATTTCTCTTCATAAATACTAATACTGAAAGGATATATGTATACACATGGTAACGGAAGAATTTTCAATTTTTAAAAAATAGGGCGACATATGGTTTGTTTGTAATCAAGCAAACAGCTCTTTTTTGAACTTTGAAAATAGTGACAGAATGAAGAGATGAGCCCCAAAATAAAATACTATAAATTACATGAGAATAAAATTTACCATAATACAAAGTAAGAAGGGCATCAAGCGTTACAGTAGATGATTTACCTGATTAATAGATATGTCATTAACCTCGATTATAAGTCTTTTATGAGTTTTATTAATGTTAGCAAAATACATCAATTGAGATTTGTCAACATTCAGGTTTAAAAGATCATTTATACACCAATCATTTAAATGTGGTTGCCATTGTCTTGTAGCCTAGTAAAAGAAGGGGATGATAGAATAAAGTTAGTGTCCTCTGCACAGAGGATAGGTTTAACACCCATTATTGAGTGAAAGTTGTTGGGAAGGATATTAATAAACAAAAGGAATAGCACAGGACCCAAAACAGAGCCCTGGGGAGCACTATTTTCTACTATTTTTCTGGAAGAAATGTATATTGAACCTTCTTAGTTATTATTATATGTTGTGATCTGTTATACAAATATGATTTGATCCAATTGTAGGGTATGCCCCTGATTCCAAGTTTGTCGAGTTTTTCCAGAAGGACAGAGTGATTAACACAGCAAAATGCATTGGAAAAGTCAAAAAACAGTGCCATAGTTTCCAGTTTATTATCAAGAGCAGTTAGAATATGGTCAATTACTTGATATATTGCAGTGATAATAGATTTATTTTGCCTAAAGCCCTGTTGATATAAGGATATCTGTTTAGTAGAGTCCAGATATGACATTAATCTGCTATAAGAAACTTTTTCAAATACTATACCAAATTCATTTTGCACAGAGATAGGTCAATATGATTTAATATCATTAATGCTTCCTTTTTTATTGTACAGAGGGATAACCTTAGAGACTTTGAGCGATTCTGGAAAAATATCTGTTTGTAATGAATCAATAATAAGAAAAAAAGTGGGGCCTTAATATAAATGTGACTGCTATATAATAATGTTGGGAATTTCGTTGAAGCCAGAACAAGACTTAGTACCAAAATTCTGAATAATATGCTTGAGAAAGGTCAGAAATACTCTTCCCAGAGTGGTTGTTAGTTTTGGTAGTGAAAAAGTAAAGCCCTGATTTTTTTAACTATTTATTATTTTTCCTGTTTCTCTAGATTTATTATTTGAATTGATCAGTCGTCTGTTATTATATTATCTTTTTGATGCTTTGATGATGGTGTGATATTGTCATTTTTGGGTTTCATATTCCAATTTAAGTTCATGACTATCACTTATTTTACAAAATATAATCATATCTTTAAGATGGGAAGAAAACTGGTGGATTTTGGTTGTAAACCATTCCTTCTATGCATATTTTGTTATTATTTTCGTACTTATAACAGGAAAAGCTAAATTAAAGTAACACAAGTATTTATTGTAAAAATTATTAAATCTATTTTCAAAACCATTGGAGTCATAAATGTCCTGAAAATTTTCAGATTCAAGCAAGTGTAAAAAATATGAAATATTTTTTTCAGAAAAGGAGTGACTAGAATATGTATAAACAGATGTTTCCTTCTCAATAACAAATTTAAAAAGTATAGGAAAATGATCCAAAATATCAGATTTTATAACCCTTGTGGTTACTAAATTAGTGTCATAGTTAGTTATTATATTATCAAGCAATGACTTATTACACGAGTAGGTTCGTGATTAATAACAGATAATTTGAAAGAGTTAATAAGGTTAAAAAAATCATTTCTATTACTGCTATTGGCTGACAGGTCACAATTGAAATCACCTGTGATTATAAGTAGTGGATTATTGATAGATTTGTGCAATGAGTCAAGTAGAGATCCCAATTTACACTGAAAAACCTGTAAATCACCAAGTGGTGACCTATAGAGAAATAATAACAAAAGATAAGCCATTAACTGTTAGGGAGGACATAGCACATTCAAATTCATGTTCTACAATGAATTGTTTACATGAGACATCAAATGTGTCAAGCATTCAATTCTCTTTGTAAAGTATGAGAACACCACCATTCTTAAAATTAGTGCGACAAAATGCATCAGCAATAAAGTATCCTGGCAGACTGAAACAATTTACCTCGTCTAATTTAAACCAGTGTTCACATAAGCCAATAAAATCAGGTTTGTGATTGTTAACAAGAATTTCAAGCTCCAAAAGCTTGTTGCATACACACAGAGCATTGTCATGCATCACAGACAAATTACTTACAGATTTTACATTTGGCCCAAAGCTATTTAGTCATACACTATTGGGCTTTGTGATTCCATTCTTTGACCTTGTCATGATAGTGATGTCATCCACAGTAGCTAAATTCACATCCTGATTCAAATTCTTATTTGATAAACCTGTGCTATTTTTAAAATTCTTAGGTTCTGGGGCATCACTATTTACACTTTTTCTAAAGTAAAATCTGTTCAGTGTGACATTATTAGGCCAGTTCAAGGGCTCGATAATTTGTTTTATTTATTCTTAATTAAAATGGAATTCCACATATTGGATTATATTTTTAACTATAAGTGTTTTTATTTCCACTAAAACAATTTTATTCAAATTACCTAACTAAAATTATAAAATTGCAGTGGGCTCATATTGTCCCCACATAAACAATTAATGAACTTTTTTGTGACTGCAGATTAAAAACTGGTTCAACTAATGTTTGCCAATGTACAGATTGTATACTGATGTCAGTATAGGTCAGGGGTGGCCAAACTTAATTGCCCTTGGACCCACATACAATCTTTAGAAGTTCAAAAGCTGCATGACACACATTCTGTGCTCATAAATTTACTAGCAGAAAACATAATCTGAAGCAATTCAGATATATTACATGTCTTTTAGGCATCCCCAATATGTCTCAAGTCACCCTACATCGTTGTTTTCTGTAATGAAAAACATTGCCTTGCCACTGAACAGAAATTTAAAAGAGCTGTATGTATGCGGCTCGCAAGCTGCAGTTTTGGCCACCGTTGGTATAGGTCCTTTTGTATTTTTTTCATCAGTTAAAGAAAATAATAATTAATTAAAATTCTCTACATATATATATCTAATTTAGTTAAATTTTCTTCCTCTGTCATTCTCAGTTTTTATTACAAACTATTTTCATCCATTTTAGGTTTATAATTTCATAAAAGAGAATTTGGATTGGAATAGTAAATGTGAAAAGGCAACAACAAAAGTTTATTGTAATCGAAAATGGCAAGGATCAGTTATAGCTACTGTGAAGGTTAGTATGTATATTCTGTATCTCTGAAGATAAAAATTAGTGATTATCATGCATGTTTTTCTTAATTATTTTCGAATAACCACTTTTATTTTATATGTTAGCTGAATACTATCTTAATTGTTAATTTATTGCTTTGGTATAAATACTTTAAAATATAACACAGAGGAAAATGATTAATAAAAATGCACTAAAAATCGCTCCAAATTATGCAGTTCCTGTTAGTATGTGTTTTTTCTCCTAGCAGTTCTTTATGATTTAAGTAGTTTTTAGTTATATGATTCCCAAAACCATTTCTTGTGAAAAATCTATTGTTCACTGAAAAACAGTGAATGCCGACATTTAATGTTTGGCTTATTTAGGCATTCAAGACAATATTTTTCCTTATGTAAATTATAATCGCTCTATTAGCCTATTGTGTCTACATATTATCTTGGAGATATTATTTTGTGCTACCAAAGAGCTGCAAAATGTATCTGGGATGTCTGTGTATTTCCAACTCAGTCACAAATGGCAAGTGTTTGATGATTTGGCAACTTACATAAACCTGCAGGGAAAATTTTACCATAATATCTTGAGGTATGTGGGGAATACAAAATAAATCTGTAAAGTGAATTCAATATAAGTGTTTGTTGAAAAATTCCTCCCAGGGATGATTAATATATGTATAAAAGAATAAACCTATCTTGATAGAAATATATTCTCTTCCAATAGTTGTTAAAAAGGATCTGATTCACTAATTTTATTAACAGAAAATGTGTTAATTTCTATAACGAATCAAAATAGATAGTTTTTAAAGAATGGTAGCTTCAGGTTGATAAAGCTGAGGAAAAATAGGTGAACTGTAAAGAGAGTAGCAAACGAAAGTTCTTGGAAAGAGGATTACATGCCATTGTGGGTAGAGCTTAATATAGCTAATAATTCTAATTGTTGATTGACATTGTCATGGAATTATTTTTATTTTTCTTAAACTACTGTATGTTCTTAGCACTTAAAAAAAAATCGCTTATGTATTTTGTTTGTCTGACCATCTGCCTGGGAAATATCTCCTGCATCCTGCAACTTGGAGAAGGTAATTTTTAGAATAGGATGGTCTACATGAGGGCTAATCATGGTACAAATATGGTGGATCTAGGAACAGTTGCAGAGGAATAATGAATGTCTTTTTCCAATCTCCTAGTTTCATTTCCACCCCATAAGAAAAACATAATATCGGTGCAGGGCATTATAAATTTACATTTTTAAATTAGCTAAAATTAAGATAGGACCATGTAACAGGAACAGTTCTGTAGCTTAAAGACTGAGGTTTATATTTTTTGAAAGCAGAATTAAAATCTATGTTGAATATGAGCAAACAATTGTTTTTAAAATTTTAGATTTTTAACAATTGGAAATTAAACTGTCATAGCCAGCAGTGTGATACTATTAAATGGGAAACATATTATTCATATAATACTTTTAAAGGCAATTTGTTGCCTATATTATGGGGACGTTGATCTCAACCAAAGATATAATTTTATGAGGGCATCATAATCCTAGTACTAGAAAAATCACCACCTCTGCAGTTCTTCCCTCACTTGTCTTATTTATTGCAGGGTTTTCTTTATGGAGCTGCTATATTTTCACCAAACAAAAACTATTTAAGCATAGAAGCTGCTTTTAAAGGTAATGATATTATAAATTGGGAAGAAGGACCAGTAATATTTTATGGCCTACCACTGGAGATTTGTCAACATCTTGAAGACTCATTAATATCATCTGGGAAGAAAATATCACAGAATGATTTAATTTTTGATTACCATTGGATTCCAGCAGAAGTTGCAAGTGCTATTGAAATTACGTAAGTTTTTTTACTGCATCAGTAATGATGTTATTTATCACATAACTGAGAATAATATTAACCAATACAAGATGATCCAAATGGAACTTAAGTTTATTTGTCCAGAAAGACATTACAAATAATGCATAGGACACGTCAAAACAAATCTTGAAATGAAGAGAAGAATACAAAAGCATCTCAAATAACAGATATTAAATCACTAATATTATAAAGGCATTTAGTCACTAGAAACTCATGAACATGCTTTTTCAATGATTGAAATGTGTTTACTCCTTTGATTGTAGCAGACAGAACATTATAAAATTCAGTACATCTTGCTTTTGGTCCTTGGGAGCAAATTTTTAAGTTTTGTTGTGTATTATGGAGATCATTAATTCTTATTGTGTTGTAATCATAGAAATTGCTATTTTTTCATAGTCAGACATGTTTTGCCTCATATACAGCATAGCATTATAAACATAAATAGAAGTAACAGTCAAGAGTCCTAATTTTTTTAAAAGGGGTTGGCAATGTCCTCTGAAGGGTGCATTGCAAATTGACCTGACAGCCTTTTTCTGTGTCTTGAAAACCTCATTTAGTTGGGTAGAAGAGCTCCAGAGGACAACGCCATAGGCAATACGTGAATAAAAATAAGCAAAGTACACATTTTTAAATACCCAATACTGAGTGTGTGCTTCAGGGCAGATAAGATATAATATGCAGAATTTAGCTTTTTACATAAATTGTCAGTATGATAAGGCCATTTTAACAGAGGGTCAATATAGACACCTAGAAATTTGAACTCCTTAGTGGAATTGATCACATCTTGGTCGAGACAAGAATATAAGTTTTGGCACCGTTTCTGTGAGGTGGAGAAGAACATAGCTGGTGTTTTACTCTTATTTAAGGTGAGTCTATTGTCCTTACATCACACAGACATCACCTGCAAAACCTCTATGCTTCTGTCAGCTAGTGTTTTGTCAATAGGATTAGTAACTAAAACATTCACGTCATCAGCATACATAATAACATTATTACAAACTTTAATCATAAGGTTCTCAGGTAGGTCATCAATGAAAATGAGGAAGAGGACAGGGCCTAAAATAGACCCCTGTGGCATGCCAGAGAGTACCAGACTAAGGTCAAAGAATATGTTTTACCTTCCTTAAATATTGAGACAATTTGCTGGTGGTTTGTTAGGTAAGATTTCAACCAGTTGTTGGCCATGCCTCTTACACTAGTCTAGCACATTTAGCCAATAAGAGATCATGATCAACAGAATCAAAGGCTTTGCTAAGATCAAAGAAAATCCCCAGAGTACTATTTTTCATATTCAATTGTTCTATGATGAAATTTATAGCAATAAATAGAGCCTGTTCTGTGGATTTCCCTTTCCTAAATCCAAATTGACAGCTTGAGAGTATGTTGCATTTTTCTTGAGATCTCTATACTGCTTTTTAAGAGCATAATATAGCTTGTAGGTTTGCTCATTACCGTGATATAATATACTGAATCCGAGTCCAACAATAGTTGTTGCTATGGCAATGCTCTCGTAATGAGTGATAAAAACCTCAAAAATGCCAGTATTTATGCCTAATTCTAAGAAATATAATTGATATAGCAAAATTCTATGATAAAAATTAAAATATTCATTCATTATCTAAGAGAATAGTACAAATCCCACCCTGATATTACAATTCTAAGATATTTTAATGTACAAGAGAAAACTACCCTGCACGATGGATTTCAGATTTCCCATGTAAATCAAATGGGAAGGATGGTTTATGGAATCGAACCTGGGACTTCACTCTTCACAACAAAAACAATCCTCGGGAGCTCGGCTTCAGTAGCAAGAGATTTCCACCAAGTTTCATGAAAATCGTTCTATGGTTCAAAAGTCAATAGGGGGAGGGACAGACAGACACAATGAAGAAACTATAAGCATATTTCCATTCTGGAAAGTAGGCTAAAAATGACATAAAGCCTTCATTAAAAGTAGGTAAAAAATTATGCATGTTTGGGCAGACTATCTGCTGGATATTCAAAGCTATTTTTAGTTTTTGGTTATATTTAATTCTTTGAAGGCTGAAATTTTTAGTTTGAAATAAACTGACCTTGGAAGTGATATAATCAATTTGTAGGATTTGAAAATGTTCAACAGAAACTTGGCAGGAAAAGTGACTTTAAAGTGCATGCTATGCACCTAAGACAGTATTGAAATGTTGCCCTTGGTATGGCAGCAGTGAGGAACCATTCTCAACAATCTGAAATTCCTTTTTTTTACTAGTAACTTCTCCAACTGAATGCTTCTTTCCATCTAAATTAAAGTGAAAAACTTATCTAATTATTCTGCTTTGGCTGCATATGCACTATTTAAAAAAAATCTGATGTGGCCACCACATGACTTTCTTCATGCCTGTAATATTTCTAAAATTCCAAATAATAAATATTTTAAGGAAATGTGAGAAAAATTTAGAGACTTTACAAAGAACAGAAATTAACTCAAACCGTAGCCTTCTGATATTGGATATAGCCAAGAAGCTCCAACAACTAAGAAAATAAAAAGGAGCATTACTGATTGTAAGACGTAACTAAGCATAAAGTGTTTACAATAGTCACCGGTAGGTGGTGTGGTGATGGCAGTGACAGTTTTTTTTTCTTTTAATCTTGATGAGTAAATTCCACAAGATTGAGCCTGACCTCATTCATGATATGTATTAAAACAAATATTTCAAAAAATAGGTGTGACAAGAGTAATCCACTTTCGCTTGATCGATTTTTACCAAAAACTAATTAATTCCTGTGCCTTTAACAAAAATGTCAAATATAAAATTTTGCGTTGACCTGATCAGTAGTTTTTGAACAGTTGTATAAAACTCCTTAAGCCAAAAAAATTGTAGGGTAAGCCCTATGCATTTCGCCCACTAAGTGGGCATCTTCAGGGGGAGAACCTGCCTTGGCAGTGAACAAGGTTCAACTGTTGTTGAACCTTGTTCACTGCCAAGGCAGGTTCTCCCCCTGAAGATGCCCACTTAGTGGGCGAAATGCATAGGGCTTACTCTACAATTTTTTTGGCTTAAGGAGTTTTATACAACTGTTCAACTTGGAGCCAAAGTGATTACGAGCTACCATCTACAGTAGTTTTTGAGTTAGAGCACCTATAAAATTCTGGTCACAGACACACACACAGAGACACCCACATACATCATCGAGAAAATAGTCAAAACGTGTTCAGCGGACCTTAAAACATGTATTTCTGTTGATATCTTGAATTCAATTTTTTCATGAAAACAATACTTTATCTATACTTCATATATGGAGAAAATAAATAAAAGCAGATTTTAATGCACCTCTGAGCGAATCTCAACTTGTAAAAAATATTTTGGATGGGTATTTAGTTTTGATTAGAATCTTATTTAACCCCTTAAGCATGATTTGAAAATGGTCATCTCTGTGACAGAATATAACTTGTGTTATTTTAATTTATTTTTTAGAAAATATGCAAGAAAAGTTTTGAGCTACCTCATAGAAACCAATTTAATTTCATTTGGATATTTATTTCATCACAAAAGCTTTTTCTATCTGATACATTGTCAACAGCATTCCATAGATGCATCTGTATTCAAACATGCAGTTCAGTACACTTTACCTCTTACGTTTCCTACAATTTGCATAGGTAATTTTTGTCAAATGTTGGTTACTGATTCATTAATATGGCTTATGTTAACTGTTTATTATGCTGCATTAGTTATTTAGGGGTTATTTTAGTATTTTAAAGGTGTTTTATGAACTTCTTTATGACCATCCATACATATTACGGTGACCGGATACAAAAGTCATAAGTTTTGACCAGCACGACTGCCCTATTAGTTTGATTAATCGAGACTGCACTGTATATGATTTTTTTAGGCTGATGATATTCCATTGCAGCAGAGGCTATTGTTGCTCAGTTGTGGTTCAGTAAGGGCACTCCTTGCTTGGCAACTAGTGGGGTCAGAGCTGCTGTTACATTGTTGCAGCCCTTCTTAACAACTCAAGAGCAGCTTTCACAACTCCTTTGCCTCCCAAAAAAGAAAATATGGACCTTGCTGCATGTTCCACTCTCATGGCAAGAATATTGGCCTGTAATCCCAATCGAAACAATAAAAAACCTGAGAATGGCCGAATACTGTACACTTTGATGTAATTTGCCCAAATTCGTAGCCCCAAAGTCATCTAAAGATATTGTCTGACTTCAGTATAAGTCCATAGCATTTGTGATGAGCTCAATAGGGATCTACTGAAAAATAGTGCAGTGGTCAAATCATTAAATTTAAAAAATATTCAATTCCGAACAATTTTAAAATAAATTTTACAATTTAACGGTCCAGTGGCACCTCTAAATATTATCTGATCTCAAAAAAACTTTTTTTTCCTTACTCATGAACCCATATGGCACCTTTCCCACACTAGTGCGTAGTAATCAAAAATAAAAATTTAAAAGCGGCCTTTTTCGGCCCACCCTAATAAACATATATACCAAAAGGAATTATGGAACTTGCTTTATGGCTACAATTTAATTGACAAAGTATGTCTCTCCAAAAGCAGTAAAAGATTGGGAAAACCAGATGTGCATTTAGCTGCTTATCAAGTAGAAATATTTTTAAGATTCTTTGATTTGAGAAATAAGACATGACTATATATCAGGAGTGGGCAAACCTACTTGCTCTCTGAACCACAGAAGATAATCTTGAGAAGTTCAAGAGCTGCAGGTCATACATTCTGTGCACATAAATTTGCGAACAGTAAATATAATCTGTACTCGAAGCAATTCAGAAAGAATGAGTGTCCCTTAGGCATACCCGAAACATCTCAATTCACACTACGTTATTGTATTCTTTAGTGAAAAGCATTGACAGGCCCTTGAATAGAAATGCAAAAGAGCCACACATTAAGTTAAAAGTGCCGCACGTGTCTCGAGAGCCACAGTTTGGCCGCCCCTGCTATATATAAATGAAAGAACTTCAGCAATAAAATTATTAAAATGGAGTTCACTGAAGAGGCTGATCATTTATTCTTCTTCTTTTTTCAGGTGTCCAGAGGATATGTATTTTGCAAAATTGGAGGACATCCATATAGATACAGTGAATGCCACATGGCCTTATGCAAGTGAGGAATCACGGAGCATGATTACAGATATGATCAAGTACAAGGACACAGTTGGATTATTTAGAAAAAAAGATTCTTTGCCGGTTTCTTGGGTACTAAATACATTTTATGGAGTAGGTATGCTGTATACCATTGAGGAATATCGTAAAAAAGGTTATGGCAGTGCAGTAATGAAGAAATTGGTCAAAATTTTAGGTCAGACTGGCTATAATCCTACTCTTCTTACATTATCAGAAAATTATTCAGCAAAATCCATTTTTACAAGTATGGGTTTTAAAAATGTAGAACCTTTTAGATTTATGAAAGTGGAATGATTCTTGCAAATAAGTGACAGCAATAATTATGGATTATTTCTGTGTCTAAGAAATTGAATGCATATCTCACCTTAACAAGAGTAATAAAAAGCACCTGTTTTTTATAACTATGAGCATTTGAGCAGTTAGGTAACCTGATGTCATTAATTGGTTGATAAATTTTCTTTATGTTTGAGTCATTTATTTGTATCAAAAGTTATTTTTTTACTTTTATACAATGGGTGAATATATAAATGCATATTATTATTATTGGCATAATAAATTTTTTGGTTGATAACATGATAATTAGCATTAGAGAAAGTTTTCTAATTAGGGAGTGGCTACCAAGGCTGCAGGAAATTTGCTGTGTAAATATGGAAATATTTATCAAATTTCATTAAATACATTATGGCAGATTTTGTGTTGCATTTTATTGCAAGTTTATAAAAACTAGTCAAAAATTCTCTTTATTAAGAGTAGTCAAGAGGTAGTGTTTATCTTTCTGTGGGTATGAGAAAAGAATTTGAAAAGCAATGCTCAAGAACACAATGAAAAATATTTTTAGTAACCATAATGATATTGTGATTTATTATATAATTATTGCAAGAATTTAAAATGCCTTTAAAAGTATTAAAATCATCCCATTCATTTGAAAATACTTTTGTAAGTCAAAAATAATTCATTTAAAAAATATTATGCTATATACTCATGTTAATTATATAATGGGTTATAATTGAATTTAAAATGTATGCACAATAAAAACAAGGCTTTTTCAAATTAGGTTTGTATAAAATTATTCATAAACTAAATACTTCAAAAGAAGTTATTTTTATTTTCAGTTGATCAATTCTTCTGTTCCTCAGTGCTCTTCTTAAAGAGTATGCTAATGCGAGCACTGAGTTTCCCTCCTCTCTTGTGCATGTGTAATGTGTGTAAAGAGTTATGGGTATAATAATCCAAGAGTTTGACTAGCCAGAAATGCACACAAACAAACAAACAATTCTTTTGTTCAATATCACATCTATATAGTTAACTTCGTAACGGGTGTTGAGTGATGGTTGCCACATGAAAAGTGAAAGCTGTCCTCCATCTCAGTGGTTCCCTACCTTTTCTTACTCCCGTGGACCCTTTTTAGTCCGAGGACCCCAAGTTGGGAACCACTTCTCTATCTCAAGGGTTATCTCTGTCCCTCTTTCGGGCAGTCCTAATGCAAGTAAATACATGAATTACATTGGGACCCTCTGAAATTTTGAACATAGCTTATGGCTTATTGAAAAAAGAAGAACTTTGTATTTCCACAAAATTTTAATTTAAACACGGCCTGTTTCACTATGATCGTAGCATCATCAGGTGATAAAATATAAATCGTTCCATATATATAGGGTAAAATGAGCGATACTACCGTTTAAATAATTTGAATTCTCAATTTGCGAAACATCTGTTAAACCTCAATCATCATAGTTCCTTCAACCCTAAATTCCTCCATTTTGAAAGTAAAGGTCGCAAATTGGATGCTCTCAAACAGCTAGAGATAATTATTTGTGAAGAATCGCCCCTCTTAAATGAATACCTTTTCCAAAATCATTCTCCTCTATTTAGCTTACCGAATATTTTGTATCAACATTGCTGTCTTTGGCCCTTTTACCAAGTTTTTGTAACTTTTTGTAACATTTTGCTACTATGTTGCTTTCGCCTTCCTTTCCCACCCCTTCTTTTCCCAACCGCTCATTTTATTACCTTCCATTCATTTTCTTTGTAACCCCTACTGTCTCCTTCTCCCCCACTCATTTTACCCTATATATATATGGAACGATTTATATTTTATCGCCTGATGATGCTACGATCGTAGTGAGACCGGTCGTGTTTAAATTTAAATTTTGTGGAAATACAAAGTTCTTTTTTCAATATGAGTAAATTCCACCAAGTTGAACCTGACCTCATTAATGATATAGCTTATGGCCTTGCAGTATTACCTTGGTTGGGTCCCTTTCTCAAAGTGGGCTTTCGTTGCCATAGACCCCTTATAGCCTGGGAACCCCATGTTGGGAACTACTGCTCTACCTCAAGTTCTATCTCTGCCCCTCTTCTTCCTACCTCATCTTCTTACCCCCTCTCTCCCCCTCTGTTCATAAGCTACATAAAAAGGGAAATTAATAAAATGTGAAATAATAATAGAATTGATTATTCCTTTCAAATATATATAAGTAATATAATAATCATGAAATTAATTAATAAGATTTACGACATGGGAGAGTGGCCTCGGGATTTCCTAGAAGTAACAATGATCCCTCTAAAGAAGAAGCCAAAGGCAATGCAGTATAAAGATTACAGAACGATAAGCTTTCTGTCACACACATCGAAGATCATCGCGAGGATTTTTAATAAAAGGCTGGAGAAAAAGGCAGAAGAAATACTAGGGGAAGATCAATTTGGTTTCAGAAAAGGACGAGGAACTAGAGATGCTATAGGAGTAGTTAGAATCATATCAGAAAGGGCAATAGGGTACAGTCAAGATATCTGCGCATGTTTCGTAGACTGGCAGAAGGCCTTTGATAGAGTAAATTGGGTAAAGTTGATGAAGATATTAAAGGATATAGGTGTAGACTGGAAAGACAGGAGACTGATTAGGAACCTATATATGAATCAAATTGTAAAGGTCAGGTTGGAGAATGTAGATACCTGCGGAATAAATATCGGTAGAGGAGTAAGACAAGGCTGCTGCCTATTGCCAACCCTATTCAATATATATGGAGAAAGACTAATGCAAGAAGCTTTAGAAGGCACAGGAGATTTCAAAATTGGAGGAAGGATTATAAGAACAGTTAAATATGTAGATGATCAAGTACTTCTAGCAAGAAAGGAAGAGAAGCTACAAAAATGATAAATAGACTAGTGATAACAGGAAGAAAATACGGTATGGAAATAAATACAAAAAAATCCAAGGTCATTCGAATATCGGGCAAAGAAGATAATCTGAACATAAGTTTTGGGGGAAAGCCTTTAGAACAAGTTTCAGAATATAAATACCTTGGAAGCATCATAACACGAGAAGCAAAATGTACGGATGAGATCAGAACTAGAATAGGAAAAGCAAAAGCGGCTTTCAGGAGAAAGAATCAACTACTTACAGGGAATATAAGGGAAGGTATCCGCAAGAAGTTGATAAAATGCTACGTATGGAGTATAGCATTGTATGGGGCAGAAACATGGACGCTAAGTAAAAATGACATCAAATACTTGGAAAGCTTTGAAATGTGGACATGGAGGAGAATGTTGAAGATAAAATGGACAGATAGGATAAAAAACGATGAAGTGCTACGAAGAATAGGAGAGAAGCGAATGATTATACAGACTATCAGAAAGAGGAAGGCTAACTGGGTTGGACATTACCTGAGGAGAGAGAATATGATTAAAAATGTGTTAGAAGGAAAATTAGATGGGAAAAGGGAAAGAGGTAGGAAAAGGTTTCAGCTGATAGACGATTTGAAAGGGAAAGAGACAGCGGAAAATAGGAGTATATGAAGAACCAGGTTTAACCAAGAATAATCACGGACCTGTCTACGGACAGACTACCTATGATGATGATGAATAAATAATAAAAAATTTTAGCACATATATAACTAATTTTTATTGATTTCTTTGCAAGCAAAGCTTCAACGGACATCCTAGTCATTATTATTGATATAGAAAAATTACAAAATTATGAAAAGGTCTGTGTTTAATATAAGTTGATAAAGATAGAAACCTTTACATAATTTATAGGGGAAGAAAGGAAAAAGTTAAAAAAGACTCCATCCTATCAATACAAATACTTGAATTAATGGATATTTACACCACTCCTAAGAACACTTAAATCTTAAATGATTTAGTGGTTGTCTCTTCAAATTATGGGATATTTTATCAAACATGCAAATACGCAAGAAAACACATCATATCAGTATAAAACTTGATTAGCATTTTTACAGCTAAGGGAGAGCGCACTCATTATAACGCAGTTGCTTGTAAACCAGGTTATATGGATCTTCCTTCTTCCCACAACATTCTACATCAAACTTGAATAAAATTCCGCTAAACTGACTAAATGGTGATGTCATTCTGGACAAGCACCATGTAATATGAATCCGTGTTATGTGAACCTTGTTTTTCATATTAAAATGGAGGTTGCATTTGATACCCTTTCATGCATCTTCATCCAGAACCAAAATTAGAAAATATATCTCTCTTATGCACATTCATGTACAAACCTCAATGCATAAAACCAAATATAATATAAAAAATTAGATAAAAACATATTTTTACACACCAGTACAGCCTGGTAATCATGGCACACTAAGATGTGATGGTATAAGTGGTGAAGTGGGCTTTAATTGCTGCAGGGAGAAAGTGGTAGTGAAGGATCATTAGAGTCAAAATTCAATGTGCTAGTCATGGTGATGTGGAGGCTAGCAGAGGTCATAGAGCAGGATGGTGTGCCTGATGAAGTGATGGTGGTGGTTCAGGAGATTTTGAAAAATTGTATTAAAATGGATTGCTTTGATGTGCGCTGTTTTTCCTTGTAGGTCTTCTCTGTAGCCAAGGCTGATGATAAATTCCACCCAAAGAGCAAACTCTGCTCCAAGTTTGGCCCATATCCACTGCTTCTTAGGCCAATTGGGCAGCAAGCATGAAGAAGTGAGCCAGCCACTTTGTAGTCAGCTCATTCGGTTGCATGATGACATCTTGATCCTCTTCTTTTTCCTGCTCCCTTTGTGTCAGCTCAACCAAGTCTTCTACAGACAATTCCTCTCCATGTGACTGGATAAGCTGGACGACATCTGCCTTTGTAAATCTTTGAACCCTTCTTCTTCAACATTTCTACCAAGCTTGACGATTTCAGTCACTTCTGAGAATGGGTTCGGGGATCCTCTGAAGTCGTGGACGCACTCTTTTCACAAGGTCTTCCAAACTATATTTATGGTAGAATTCTTCACTTTGTCCCAAGTGTACTTGATGTTTTTAATGGTGTGCAGGATATTATAGTTGTGCCAGAAATCATGAATTGATGTCTGGTCCATCAGTAGCATTCAGCAACTGGGAGAATGTCTGCCTTAGATAGTATAGCTTAAAAGTTGAAATAACTCCTTGATCCATGGGCTGATTTATGGGGGTGGTGTTGGGAGGGAGAAACATTACTCTAACATTAGGATGCAGATTGTTCAGATGCATAGGGTGTCCTGGGGCATTGTGAAGGACCAGAATTGTCAATCTACCCTTTGCTGCTTTGAAGCCTAGAGCAGTCTTCTCCTCCTTTGAAATATACGTTCTGGTTGACATACATTTCCAAAATAAGGCAGTCTCATCTGCATTAAAAACTTGCTGTGGGTTATATCCTTCAGCTCGAACAATTGTCTTAAACTCATCTGTGAAGTTAGAAGCAGCAAAGTCATCAGCACTAGCAGTTTCACCCCTAAGTTTTATATTATGGAGATTTTGATGCTTTTTGAACTTGTCAAACCAACCTTTACTTGGAGAAGATGGCTGGTCATTCTGTTAAATAGTTTTTTCCTATGAATCAGTTGTAGTTGTTTACTAAACTGATAATCGTGGTCCTCCAGCCATCCAGCTCGTCTCTCCCTCGCTCAGCAATCATCTCAAGACAGATTAAACCACGTTATTGCGAACCGTAACCCATGTTGTATAGATTTTTGCTAGAATTAGAATTTTTATTGATCCAATGGACAATTATTCTTTTGTATAGGACAGTAATAAAAAACAAACAGTGCTGTAGTAAATCTGTGTTATAAGAACCCGTGTTATAGGAGGGTCAGGTGTAAATATAAAATCATTTTTCATTTTGTGAAACCAATGTATGAAATTCGCCATAACTTACACATTCTGCATTGATTCGGTGAACCCATTTTCTTTTTGTTATTCTCCTAAACAGAATCAAAGCAAAGTACTAATTCAGCAAATGTTTTAATTAGGTAGGTAAGGATTAAAATACATAGTTATTGATAATAAATAAATAAGAACTTGTTATGGTCCTATTCCTCGATTAACACTGCTAATAGCAAATTTTCTTCTTCATCAGATGACCAATACATATTTACTAATCTTAATCCAATTCCTTCCACAATCGATTTCTGCAGTAGAATGTCACATGGTTTTGGTGTGTTCATTTATGTGGTACTGCCTCGGTTTGAGCCCTTTATACTGCATCCCGCTGCTGCTACCCTGTACCGCCATGGTTTGAGAAGGCCTTAATCTCTCTACTTCTTCAATATTAGAATGTTAGTTTGATAGAAGGAGATTGCTGTTCAACATAATGGATTGCCACATCAAACGCTTCTTTGCCTACTGCATGAGTCACCCTATACTCATCTGAATTGTCTGCATCATGAGGATCTTCATTGTCTTCCATTTGTTCAGCATTCGTCACTGCCTCTACGAGTTCTGTATTGTACATGCAAATGTATTTGCTAACCGTGAAATAAATTAAATTATTATTCATTGTCTGCATAGCCATCAGCATTCAACCATTCTTCAACATCATCCTTTTCTAAATCTCTGTAACCTTCAAGTTTTCTAAAATCATTGAGCAAAATTTCAGGTCCAATTTTGCTTCTTGTATCTATGGTTGGATTTTTACCTGAATTTCTTTCCATGCTTGAGCCACCATATAAATGGCAACTTTGACATTAATGGCTTTTATTGACTCAGTGAGACACATTCTCACTATCTATATTCTCCAAAAGGGAACTTAACAATATCTGCCTATATCTCCCTTTAAGCCTTCCAATGCACCTTGATCCAAAGGTTGCACCAATGGCGTCACATTTGGTGGTGAAATGTCTCTTATATCTCCTTTTTATAGCATTTCTTTTCCACTAGGACGTGACAGAGCATTATCCAGTAGGAGTGCTTTTTCAGGAATATTTTTGGATCTCGAATGCCAGGCTATTGCAGATACAAATTCATCATAAAACCACTCTCAAAATATTGTACAAACCGTCCAAGCTACTTTTTGAGCCTGGTAATGTACGGGCTTATATTTTTGAAATGTCATTCCAATTACACATAGGGAAGCTTATTTGTTCCAGTCTCATTTCTGCAGTTGGCCACTATTATTCGCTTGTTGCCTTTTTTGTAACTGGGTACTCTTTCTTTCCATCTTGGTGCAAGTGTTTTCTCAGGGAGCATTTTGGTATTTAAGCCCATTTCATCAATATTGTGAAGTTGCTATCCCACTAAGTAAGCTGTCTTTCTCAATGATTGATTTAAGTCTCTCTATAAAATATGCTCCACCTATACAATGTTGACATTTTTTCTCAACAGACTTTTAACTGATAAACCCCGTGGTGTTTTGTCCAGCCATCCTTCACTTGCAGTAAAGTCATCTTTTCTGCCCATTTTATAGTGTAAAATTAATACTTTTTCTTTAAGGAAAAGGCCACTAATCGGAGTTCCACTTCTCCTTTCTTGAAGAGACCAAAGCCACAATGTGTCATCTAAAAGTTCAGTCAAAGTGGACCAAGAACTTAAAGACATCTCTGACTCTATTTGAGTACAGAAAGTTGCTTGGTTCTTTCCGATTTTTCCTCCAGTCTTTCACTATAGTCTACTCTACACTTAAATCATGGGCAACTTTTTCCCATTTCACCTTTTTCAAGTATTTCTAATACCTTTAATTTCTGTTCCATAGACAACACTACTCTTTTTCTTTTCTGAATCCTCATTGTAAAGTAAAAGTTTGTAACTCAAAAAAGGTGAATGACCCTGGCCACAAAAGCTCAAACTGTTAAATATTAAAAATCCTTTAATGCTTTATTCCATCGGGAGAAAACCATTTGTACTGGTTGCAGTCACAAACCAGACAATCATTTTTAATGCAAGAGTTAAAAGTAAGCTAATAGAAGAAATGAGGATTTCACAGTCATTGGGAAGACTATGTGGAATAGTAAATAATAATAATAATTTATTTTCATCCAGAGACATGTATGTACATGCATAGGACAAAATAAAAACTATCTGATACATAGAACATACATTTATTTTAGGTGAAGTAGTTCTTTCATTGCAATACTGTTATGCCATTGGTTATAACGAATTATGTAAACATCTCAAATAATAGTCTTGCAATTAATAAGTTTCACCAATTATATGGTGTAAATTATTCCTCACCAGTGACATGCATCAGGTATTTACTGACAAGCGCATGTACATTCGTCCATATTCTAAAAACGAAAATTTTAACATCAAATCTTTTAAAAAGAACTATGGGCAACATAAAACGTTTCGTTTTAACCGCTTTCCACTGTATGAGAACTCGTCGGGAAACTTGCATTAAAATTGCGAAATATTGAATCCTATTCATGTTTTAATAAAAATTCAATTACTTCATCATACTTTTGCACTAACGTGAATATCTAAATGTGGAACGCATCGCGTTGGCTTTACTTTAGCTGGTCCAGCTTAAGGCTTAGTGTGATATAAGTTTCTGCGAAGCCACTGATGACCATTTTTTGCACGCCAGATTTCCACGGCTTTCTAGATCTATCGCATAACCTGGTTTACTCATTCTGGATCATTGCGTAATAAAAGTTGCTTCATGTAACTAACAATTCGCGAACGGCATAGAAATCACTTCTCGACCTCCTTTCGTCGGTTTAGGTGAGTATGATGGACAATGGAGTACCCGATATCATTCAGAATGAGGAATGGTTCGAAATTGCAGAAAGTGAAATAGAATCAGTATTGAAGATGTTGTCAATGAGCTGGCATGAATCTCTGCATGTAAGTACTTCCACGTTCGATGTCGAAGCTCGATGTTCATTGTGTTAAATGTAGATAATTTCCAAAAACAGCATTTTCTTTGTTATTGCAGTCGAGTAGTAGAGAATTTAATTTATTGGAAACGTATTTCCACAAACTTTTGAATCATATTAAAAACAATTATAATTAAAACTTCGCTGCACGGTGCATATCACTATTTAGACAACGATAGTTCCACGCCCACGTCAAAAGTATAAGGCGGTATTGTCAACTCGTCTCATTAGTAATAGTAGTAGTGGTTAATTAATTATTAATTACTGATGAACGTTTTCGAATGTTGCCAAAGATAATCATTAAAAAATTTTGCGAATGATTTGAAGCACGTTTTGACTTCAAATTATCACCGTCAAAAATTTATAATGTCAGAATTTAATGTTTAGAAAGTGCTAGTAGAATATTTTTTATACCAAAGTAAGCTTAAATATCTGGCGAAATGAAATGTTTCGATGAAAAAATCGGGATTTTAAATGTAAAAAACATGGCAAATTGTGCTATATGACTTCAAGAATCAAGTTTGCATTACATTCCCCAGGACTTATCTCGCTTATCCTGTAGATAGCGCCCGTGTCCTCGTATCGATGTTCTTATGTTATTTTGCGTGGTAACGCATTCGAATTGTGATTTAGAATTCTTCCAGTTCATTTTACTTTTAAATGTTGATGTTCAGCTTTAAAATGTGATTTCTCGTACTTTGCTTTAAAATGTGACTTCCAGTGATTACTTTTGAATTGTTTCAATTGTTTTAAATTGTGTTTTATAGTGTTTTTGTTGATTTTTATACAAACGTAGTTTTGCGCGTTTGTTTTGCTTCGAGAACCCAATCTCCGCTGGCGTGGAGGGTGACATTGGTGTAGGCGGACGCCGGAGGCGTCCTACACGCCTTCAACCTCCAACACGACTTCGAAATTTGTCCATACCATGGAAGAAGGAGAATTCTCCTTCCGCTATGGGTAATAATGTTCTCTTAGGCATTCTCTTCCAGAACTACCCAGTCTCATCCTCATTGAAAACTTGATCTGGTTTGTAACCCTTCTCCTTGATTCGTTTGACCAGCTTTGAAGGAAACTTCTTGGGTGCCTCATGATCTGCTGATGCTGCTTTACCATCCATATTCATGTTGTGTAGGCTGTGCCTCTTCTTAATTATTTTGTATCACTTCTTGTTGGAGAGAAATGTTTCTTTGGTTACACTGCCTTCCGCTGAAGTTGATGCATCATTCATTTTTATGTGATTTCACAATCTTTTGGCTTTCTTTTTTATCAGTGCCCCGCCCCATGGAACCCTTTTCTGCACTTGATCCTTCATCTAAAAAATCAGCACCTTCTCCATATTTTGTATTGTAATGTCATGAGTACTAAATGAAATTTTAGTACCTTTTGGTGCACTTTCAGCAACACTTGATCTTATTTTCTAATTTTTTTATAGTGCATATTGTCACCTCATTGAGGCACAAAGCACTAGCCACACATGTTCGCCCTTAGCAGATCTATCCAAATATTTTCCCTTTTTGTAGTAAAGTCAGAGATTTACTTTTTCTTCATAGTTGCTTAACTTTTGCCTTTTCTCTTGGAACTCATAGTAAATACTAGCTAAGGTGGTTAATAATAAAAACATAAAATAGTGAAATACTTATAAAATCAATTCACTAAACTTCATATGTGATTTAGATGCTGCGGGAAAAAATGTTTTGGGTCAATTGTGGACTGGAAAGCTTACTACCCAACATACATTGTTAGAATAGAAAAGGAAGAAAAACAGTTGTTTTTTTCCTTCTAAATCACAATTAGGTACTTGATTTACTACTTTAAATAGAAAGGCCTGCGTAAATATTCCGAATTATTGTTAACTGTCAGATTCACTAAAAATCTTAATATGCTTTTTAGCAATAACATTTGCACACAAGCTCTGGGCATCAACTGATGGGTATCGCAGAAAAAACTAATTTTCTCTAAATTTTTACAGAGCCTGCAGCTTAGGATATGAATATTGTATACATGGGTTATAAACAGAGTTAACACTAAGAAGTAATTCATATTATTTAAGTGGTACTTAATATCAGACTTCACTGAAAGGGGTGCATTATTTTGGAGATAATTAACTCTAGGCGACAGTGAAGCTGCACCATGTAAAAGTCAATGGGTACTGTGTACAAAGAAAAGGGGTCGCATTTACCTGACCGTGCCTAAGTTAAACTGTGTATAAAGACACTGTGTAAATGGAGGGCCGACTGTATGCACATAATGATAATGGCAGGTAATATTTTAATGAATCATTCAGAATGGAATGTAATAAAATAATTCTGTTTTTTAGGATATAAAAATTTATTAATGTTGGTAACATTACGATTCTGCATGTCATTCTATGATGTAGTTTTTTGGACAACTGCATTGGCCGTAAAAGCAGCAGATACACTGTAGAGTCCTAGAAGGACATCACTAGCATATTGAGACCTTATGAAAAATTTTGACCAATTATTTTCTGAAATGTTCAGTTAAATGGACTGTAACTGGTGAAGGATATACTTTATACTCTTTAGTGCTGTAACATTTCTGGGTTATCATCTGGAGTTTATTGAAGAAGAATAAATCAGTCATAAAGTAACAAAAGAAATATAAAAGCAAGAATATATTCTAATTCCTATGCTATCAATATAAAATTTTATGGTAAAAGAAAAATCACATCCCAACAGTGGCGAATCCTGAGATTTTTTGATACGGAAGCAATTAATTATGAAAATCAGATCTTACTTTGTTATTTGAAATGCCGAGGAATTCTTCTTTCCTTATTTGCTAATTCTGCGATGACATCATCATAGAACACGAGTTTTTGGGCAAGTTCTTTGATGAGGGCTTTTTCGATTGATAGAATTGATAATTTAGAGTCTTTCTTGATTTGTGGAATTCCTCACGAATGTTTTGATATGTTTGAGAGCTGAAAAAATCCATTCAGTTGAGGCACTGGTCGCAGGTATTGTCAATACTAATGCATGGCCTTGCTAAAGGATCAGAATTTTTTATAATAAACCAGATTATTATTATTATAGATATAAAATTTCTGCACACATGCCGAATTTCAAAATTAGTACTGGAATAAAATCCATTAAATCATTTATTTTATCATACTTCTAAAAATCTGTGATATTGGGTCTTCCTGCCACAAACATCCCAATGTATTAGTGGACAGCAAACATAATGCCAGATGCATGGATTGCACATTTGTCCTCACTGATGCAGCTGCATTCAGATAATTCAAATACTAGTAACTGAATACAAAAAAAATATTAATTAAATAAAAATGTGACCGCGGAATTCATCAGGGTTTGCATATTAATTATTGCTATGTTTAAAATATAATTTTGCTGGTGACCACATTAAAATTTTCTGGTGGATCCACTTGAGAGTCACTGCTCGAAACCATCTTTAATTTTTATGTTAAGTGAAATGAATGGAAAATCTGACAAATTGATATAAATGAGAAGTGTGAGTTAAAATGACCACAGTAGAAGGGTTGCACATATATGCTTAATGAAATGAACTGATGTGATAGTAAAAGTGAAGTCATAGAAAGGCCTGACTTTCACAAAATGCTATTACCATAAAACAATTTTTTAAAAATTGGCTTATACTGTACCAGGGAAGATAGTTGATGATTCTACCACATTGAATAGCCAAAAGTTATGTATTGCCTGATAGACTATGCTTTTTTATTTCGGCACAATAACATGATTTCAAAATAGAAATGGCTTGTATTGGTTTTATTAAGTAATTTGCCAAATACTAGATAATTAAGCAAAAATTACATGTGTTATAACATTTAAAATAGGAATAAACTCATACTTAACATACTGTAGTAGTCAATGGAAATATCAAAGAAAATATTTATCATTAAAATCCTTAAATATTTTTGTGAATTTAAGAAAGATACTTAGACACAGAGACGGAAATGGGCATATATGTGGGTATATGTCATATACCTATAGTATAGTTCCTGAGTGGGTTTTTTATGCAGCTATGTGCTGGTTATCTATACCATCCCTCCTGCTCTTCCACTGATTCCGGGGTGTATACCTTGTTCTGAGAACACTTTTCTACCATTTAGATTGCTAATATCCGTGGGCATTTTTGCACTCTCGAAACCATAATTTTGCTCCATTTAATTGGTTTTTATCTTATATTGCAGTTGATTTAAATCTGTAATAATACATTCCAGGTCTATAATTTCATAAGAGAGAGTTTGGATTGGAGTAGTAAATGTGGAAAGACAAAAACAAAAGTGTTCTGTAATAAAAAGTGGCCTGGATCGGTAATAGCTACGGTGAAGGTTAGTACAAAGATGAGTCAACTTAAAATCTTTGGTGCATGATTTCTGCAATAACTTTACAATAATTAGATTTATATTGTAAAATAGTTATTAATAGTTATCATTATCGTTTGATAGGTAGAGGCACTGCCCCTAACCCATTATGGGGTCCAACCCTATTTGATGGGTCACCTTAGTCATCTTTTGTTTCTAATACAAATTTTGTCATCTTTCTTTTGCTTATGATCACTTTTTATTATTTTGTTTCATTTATTTACTCCAAATTTATGCAAGGTGTATCTATATAAAAAGTTATTTTAAAAAATTATCATTAATAGTATTAATTAACTTAAACTTTATAAGGTATGAACTAATCATACAAATAGAATATTGTCACAATAAACAAAAAATTATCATATTTCACTGTATGTAACAATTACAATGGAACTCCAATTATCCAAACGCCAATTATCTGAACGTCCAATTATCCAAACTGAATTTATTCAACCCATTGTTGCCTATCATCCTCCTGTAAACCTCGTTGTGTTTTCAAAATTGACTTTATTCTAAAAAAGCAGTATGATATGTGATACCTTGAAAACTAGAAAGTATTTAAAAAAATTAAAGTTGCCCTTTCTTTGTTTGAAATTGTATACTAAATAAGACATCGAACCGATACCAGAAACAGAAAAAAACCGATATTTAACCCTTTCAGACCCAGTGTCCAATATAGTGGACACTATGTTTATTAAACTGTATTCTTATTAAGGATATATATTTTTTTACATTGTTTGAAGATTTTTGGCCTTTTTTGTAACTTTTGTATAAATATTATACCATGGAACTTGACCATTTAGTTTTTAGTGAATAAAGCAATGCAGGACATTTTTCTGAGAATTTAGGAAAGCTATTTTCACTCATTTATTATTCTTATTTATGCTGTTATTATATATATTTTTTGAATTTTTTTTATACTTTATTTTAGTTTTGTTTTTCTAGTAAAAGATTTTAATATAAAATATACTTTTTAGTTATTGATGTACTGTATTTTATGGCTCATAAGATGCACTTTTTTTTCCAACAAAAATGCTCAGAAAATCGCCCTGCGTCTAATATGTGAAGTTATGTGTCTCCCGTAGGCTAATGAATCCCCCAATGGGATCCACTGATGAAATGTGGTAAAGCATATTTTTGGTGACTACAGTGTTGTTGTTTTTGTGGAGTGAGTATTTAATTGCGACATGGAATCCAAGAAGGAGATTTCAAGGGGGAACAAGGAGATGAAGGCATCACTCAAGACATATAGGTTATTCTTAATGGAAAGGAAGTTTTAAAAATATTTTAAAATAAAAATATCATTTAAAAAATAAGTAAAAAGGAAGAAGGAAAAGAAGATGGAGAAATAGAATTGTAATTATACCAGCTAAAATATATCTTTTGAATAAGAAACTCATTCTCGGAAAAATCTTCTGTTGGCGCCATTTCCATTTTTGCTTTTATAATATCACTTTCAAACTTTACCACCAGATGGCGGAAAGACGATTGATGTAGATGCAGCATTACTGTTTCTGAACTCTTACAAGTATCACTATGTGTTAATGTCATACGTATCTGTAAATATTAAATACTTAAATACACTAAAAAGTTTTTTCCTAAATATTCCCTGATGAAATGGGGGTGCATCTTATATGCTGTAAAATACTGTAACTTCAGTAATGCTTTATACTTATTGTCCAATATGATGATGGTGTTTTAAAAGTTATATTTCTTCCTTAAAATGTCACTTCTACACTTCAGCCAATGGATCAGGGTGTGATTGAAACATTTAAATGTCTATTCCTTTCGAAAAATTTTATTGGCTTATGACACTGACAAAGAATTGATTGTAAGCTTTTCAAAAAAATCTTGATGTTAGAGAGTAATGTTACATGGTGGCAGATTCTTGGAATTCCTTAAAAAAAACTTCTCTTCAAAAGGCATGAAATAAAATTTTTTAAATTTTATCTGAGGAGACCAAGTACGAAGAGGAAAACAGCTATACATCAAACAACTAGTTTTCACTTTAAAGAATTAAATTCTCTATTTATTGTAATTCTCATATTTAAAGTTGTAGCAAATGTTACGATTATATGATTTAAGCTGAGTTTTCTCTAATTTGTAAAAAATTTATCTTGGGTGTAAATGATAAGACTGATCAATGATGCAATTATACCCCTGCAGCCTTTGCAATTGTGGGAGGTCTTGACCTAAAAGAGATCCCAAACTATAAGTACAGTTATAAGGAAATGAATTAGGTACATTTGAAAGCCAATTATTATTATTATATTAGAGGTCTATCTTTTGCTGTTATGCTACTATCATGGTTGATGTAACATCAAGGTAATTCATAATAATTGGCACCAAACTGAATAAAACACTTGATTTTCATGATTGAAAGTTAAAGTTGTCATGGTAAACTGTGTAATAATGCATGTAAAATGCTATCCTTTTTCAGGGATCTGATTATGGAGTCATAGCATTTACACCTCATAAACAGTATTTAGGCATTACATCAGCTTTTAAAGGCAATGATGTTCTTTGTTGGGATAAAGGGCCAATAATATTTTGTGCCCTTACATTGGACCTTTGTAACCAACTTAAAGATCAGTTTGTAGTATCTGGAAGGAAAATTATAGAGAATAATGAGTTTGATTTATTTTGGATTCCATCAGAGACTGCAAGTGCTATTGAAGTCATGTGAGTTAATATTTTAATGCTCCATTTTTTAGGCTTGCATGATGAACTGATGATAGCATAAAAATCTGCAGAAAATTTTAAGTTTTATTGATATGATTTGTTATAAGGCCAAAAGAATATGCTAAAGTAAATAAACAAGATTTACCTGACCACAGTCATTTGTTGTTTCATTAATTTAAACCTCACTCTGCAGACAATTTTTCTGCATTTTACTCAGTAAATGCTTGAACCTCGTAATTTCTGATTTTTAATATCTCTGGAGTTAAATACATTTTCAATTAAAAGTACAAAAATTCATGTTTGTGTTTTTTCTAGCTGCCCAGAGGATATGTATTTTTCAAAACTGGATGAGATCCATGCAACTACAGTGAATTCCAGTTGGCCTTATGCGAGTGAGCAGTCTCTGAATATGATTACAGATATGATCAAATTCAAGGAAACAGTTGGATTATTCAGAAAAAAAGACTCTTTACTGGTTTCTTGGGTACTAAATACATTTTATGGTGTGGGTATGCTGCACACAATTGAAGAATATCGTAGAAAAGGCTATGGAGCCATAACAATGAAGAAGTTGATTAAAATTCTAAGCAAATCAGGTATAAATCCAACCCTCTTGACATTACAGGATAATTTTGCAGCAAAGTCTTTATTTGTCAGTATTGGCTTTAAATACTTAGCCTCAGTAAAATCTCTAAAAGCAATTTGATGTTTATGAATTAAGGATGACATTAATTAATGAGGGATATTGTAATGTTCAACCCATTTACCTTGGGAATAAGTGTCCATGTCCTACTCCTGAGCTCAGATTTAAAGGCTTATAATGAATTTAAAAATTCAATTTTGTTTTACACAGCCACAAATAATTAGCTGAGTTTTTTAACTTCAAAATATTCAATTTAATTAAAGAAAATGTGTAATTATCTGTTGGCATGAATCTCATTATTTTATGGAGGCCAGAATCAGAGATGTATTAAAGTTTAAATTAAATCTTTTATGTTACTTGAGGTTACATCAATTTCTTGGAATATTTTTCATGTACCGTATTTGACGGCATATAAGACGCACTGGCATATAAGACGCATTATTTCATTATTTCCATTTCAGCAGGGCATATTCAGGAAAAAAGTTTTTACGGTCCGCACGAAAGCGCGGCACTGTAAAAACTGCAGTAGACGATTTTGGGACCAGAAGGGTCTATTTTAAAAAACCTGTTTCAATGGGGAGACATTTTCGTAACATTACCGAAATACGTAAAATTCGGTTATAACGCGCCTCATTTAACAGCGGTTTCGAATATACCGCGGGCTGCGCCATGTCCCCCAAAACGATTCCATTTATTTTCTTCGTTAGTAGTTACATAATAACTTTGTAGCGAATTTTAACTCGATGCGCCTACTGACGGCGCTACTGCAAGCGATCTATCTACGCGGTCGTTGGTGACTCATGATTACACACGTATTTTTCTTCGATTTTAGGGCTATAACGATGTCTACCAAAAGGAAAACTTACACAATTAAGACGTTTGTGACAAAGAAACGCCATCAGCTGTTCCGCCAACTTTATTGGTAAGTTCTTACAAATGTGTTATAATCCGTATTGCTGTTTTGTTATGATCATGAACTCGTACCGGTCAAGGTCGTTCGATATATTGCTCTTACCTCCTTCGATATCGCAGAAGCAAACAAAACGATATATATCGACCCTAGTACCGGTCATAAAAATAAAACCGGTATTAATAATAACAACAACAATATCGTTTAAGTAAATAATAATATTTTGGAGTAGGGCTAGGTAGTACTGACCATCTGGGATAAAATTAGCCTACAGCGGTGAGCGTGGGGGATGACTTTAGGCTGCGGAAGGTCTCGCCTTCGCATATAAGACCCGGGGGTGATTTTTGAGCCATTATTTTGGAAAAAAAGGTGCGTCTTATATGCCGTCAAATACGGTAATTAATTAATACTGAGGTATATTATATCTTTTGGCAAGTTGTCATATAGGTATAAAAAAATCTTGGGAAAATTGATATGGAACATAATATGACAAAAAAATATTATCCATTCATAATATTTTTCCTTGACTGCACCACTGAACTTGATGACTTTAAAAGCTGACCAATCAGTATTTCTCTGCCTATGGCCTTGTCAGATGCATTTCAAAACATATTTTACTTAATTAAATAAGCTGACTTTAAAAATCAGGTATTCCTACGAATTCATAAAATGCTTACAGCAATTTTATTAATAATATGAAATGAACACACTTTGTAATTTTCCACTATAGGTTATAATTTCACGACCTAGGTTTCGGCGCTTAGCATCATCATCAGTGATACAGAGTGGTTCGACACAGTATATATAGGAAAGAAAGATGGCATGAGAATAGGAGAGGGGGGGAGAATATTGCAGTAAGGGCATGACTGCTGTTGGTAACGCAATGCAGGGAAATGAGTGTTATGGTTTTGTGAAGGTATTGGAAAGGAGGAATTAGTGGGTTGGGAATAAATGCTCATTAAGAAGTGATACATTGTTTCCAATATGTTACACTATATCTAACTGCTCCAAGGCATCCAGCTGGGGTCCTTTGTTTTTGAAATGGAGGATCTCAGGGATGAAATGACAAGTGTGCAAAGACTTGAAGAGGCGTTTAGCCAGTAGTGAAGAAGTGTTCTTCATCTGTAGACACTTCTTATGTTCTTTGATCTTTGTCTTGAAATTTCTCCCAGTTTGGCCATTGTATACTGCTTCACAATTTTTGCATTTCACTTTATATAAGTAATCCACTTTTCCGGGAAAATTCAATTTTATCCTAACTTTTACACAAGAGTTTGGCTAGTATTAGGTGGGTATAAAAGGAGGTACAGTATTTTTCTTTAGGTAATAAATTGGCTATTTCATTGGAGATTTTGCCTACAAAGGGTAATTTGTACCATCAAGGGATTATTGTATTAATAGGAGAGAGAGAGAGAAGCAATGTTGGATGCGACTGATTTACAAAGTTTCTTGTATAGCAGTTTATCAATTAAATTTTTGTATATCCATTCTTGGTGGCTAGGTATTTGATGATCTTCAGTTCTTTGTTAAAATTAAAGTTGGATAGGAAGATGTTCACTAAATGGTGGAGCATGACATGAAAAGCTGTTAGTTTTTAGAATAACCGGTGTGGAAAAATCGACGGGGATAACTTTGATCGGTATATTTTTGTTTTCTACAAATTCCAAATTAATGCTTATTATTGTGAATGGTGACGCTTAGGACTAAAAATTTTAATTTTAGGTTTATTTCTTGTTCCATTGTGAATTTAATATTTTTTGAATTGAGTTTTAAAATATTAGAAAAGAGTCTTAATTGTTGGTTGCTTCTGCTCCAATAGCATGGAACATCATCTACGTATCTGAATCGATAGAAGATATTTTTAATGGAATGGTTATTGGAATTAAATAATATTGATTCTAGGTCATCCATAAAAATGACAGCCAGTACCTTCTTTTGCTTGTAAAATTTTCCATCAAATAAGAAATAACTTTGAGAAATGCAAAGTTCCAGTGAAATTCTAAGTTCATTCACTATTATGGGATTGGTTGCAGATTCAAATAAAATTTCTTTGGTTGAATAAAGTTTCCCTAATTGGGATCCATGATACTAACTTGGCGTTTGTTGGGAGAGTTAACTTACTCAAGTGTTTGAATAATTTGATGGAATTATCGATTATTTATTTGGAGGTCGCTAAGTGTTGAAACCTAGGTTGTGAAATTATAAACTATAGTGGAAAATTACAATGTTATCATTTCATATTATTAGGGTGACCATATTCCAAAAAGATGAAAAGGGGTAATTTCCTATCATTTATAATTAAAAAACGGGACAAATTTTTTGCGCAATTTTTATTAAATGGGTGGTTTTTATCACTTTAATAAATGCATAATTTGAAAGAGTTTGAACATCTCTATAGATAGGAAAATTATGTGTATCTGGTTATTTATATAAAAAAGAATGGAACAATACTTCATGTTTGTATATAAGCTCAGCAGAGGTGATCTGTATGAATTTTGTAATCATGTCAAGAACAATTGAATATCTTTTTAATGCCAAAAAGTTCTTTTTTCAAAGGGAAAATCGTTCGCCATTATGTTGACCCTCATTGTTTCATTTTTCACAAAAAAAATTAATACTAATGGGAATGGAATTTAACATGGATTTTTTATAATCTTTATGGTTCTCGATTTTAATACAATAATAATCTAGGAATGAGATGTCGTGATAATTGTTGCAGAATATTTTTATTTTATATATTCTATAGGTAAATATTATTACGAAGTGCTTACAATATATATCAAATAATGGCAATCTTTATTTTTTTTTCTCATTTCAATTTTATTGAGAAGTTGAGTGGTAAGTGTAAGGAAAATAGATACAACTACAGAGACCAAAGCTCATTCAGAGCAAACAATAAAAAGATATGGAGATCACAAAACCTAATGCTGGCATGTAAATTTGTTTCCTGCTCAATGGAGATGTAACCATGGCCTTATTCAAACTTTCCTAGACTGAAAAATGATGAATTATAATTTAGTAAGGGTAATATTTCCGAGTATCGTACATGTATAATAGTAATTTTAGCTGTACTATCAGAAAATCTGAATTTTTATTTCAATAGGTTTTAAAATGGGACAAAATGGCTTTTTTTAATCCAAAATGATGAAACAGCCTGGAAAAAACACTAAAATGGGACTGTCCCTGCGAAAACAGGACATATGGTCACCTTACATATTATGGAATTATTGCACAATGTTATGCCAGGAACTGTTGAGAATTTTCTTATTCTTCTTTTTAACAATTTAAGTTGGTCAACTCCCACCCTACATTGGTACCATTGCTGTCATCTTTGTAATGCTGACTTTTCTTCTTCCCCTATTGTGCATTTCCAAAATGATGATATGATGCCTTTATTTTTTCCATCTTTGGATTGTTTATAAAAATTTTGTGATTTTACACTTACGCTATTTTAACTTCTCTTTTTATGAAAGCATATAGTGAATACTTACGATACTATGACTACATGTCTATGAATATAATATACATAAAAACAAATTTTTGAGGTTTATAAGGTCTGCTTAATGATCATTAACTTAGAGCTAACAATGGCTGTTTATGTACATACAAAGAAGAGTAAGGAAAAGCATAATCAATAAAATGATGCAGTGATAAGAAATTATATGAATTTATTTTTACTGAGTAAAAACTAAACTTTGTTTCTCTCGAAATCATCCAAATAAAATTTTACCATCGCAAATATAAACCATGTTATCGTTCCTTTAAATTAATTACAAAAAATACTATCAACAATTTTCTGAGTGTTCACACATTTAAAATGGATGTTAAAATAGTGCTTATGCATACACTATTAAATGGCATTGGTCATTTTATTGCTAATGAAAACTAAGATATTACACAACTTACAATTAGCAAGTTCCCATAATAAGTAATATTTTGGTCTATTAATAATTGCTGAGAAATTACATGCATAATGTTTCTATCCTATTTATCATGGATGCATAACTACCTCTTTTGCTAAATTCATCAAAGTTAATATTGTTTTGAGATAAAATTAACATAAATATATTTATTTTAATGGTTTGACATAAAAAAGAGGAAGGTTATATAGATCCATTAGATCGTAAAATAGCAAAGTTAATCCAACAAAAACATTGTAAGGACGAAATACATATAAATGTAAATATTTATTTTTTGAGATATTAACGATAAATATGACGTTCATATTTAAATTAAAAATCTGAAGCTTCTTGGAGTTGATTTAGAATTCACGCCAAGAATTTGAACAAATGAAGTGCGTTATTCGTTTAAACGCGCTAAAGGGGATCGATAGGATCAACTTTGTGTAATGTTGTTCAAGAAAAAATGGTAATTTTCTTTTTTGGTCTTATATATTAATATTGAGTGTTCGTTATATTTGTGAGCACAATTGAGCGAGGTAGAAACTTATAATAATTGTTCATTTAACTGGTCAAACTAACTATAATTGTGTAGAGACACCTATGTTCAAATTATACATGCAGCATACCGTTGTGTCGTGCAGTATTGTTTTTATTATACTGTGGATGTCATTTTTATATTATTACAGGTATTTATATTAAATGTAGCGTAATAGCCTAATGAAACATTTGGTCAATTAAAACGAATTAGTGCATGCATGAAATGGCTCAAGTTAAGAAAAAAGAAAGAGGGTCTTCAAAAAAGAAAAGAAAACCAGTTGCTCTAGAGCGAGAAGATTTTGATGCCGGGCCTACTAATTTAGATCTTATCGAACCAGGTTTGTGGTTGGGTAAGTAGTCATCCTCGGATATAAACTTGTTTACCAAAAATTTACAAATTTGTTTTTAGCATTATTTTAATATATTTGGCACTATGTTCATTAGTTAGACAAGATTTGATGCAATACAGTGCTCCGACTTCAGTTTTTTATAAAATCACGAACATTTTCAATGTCTCTTATTAATATTCACAGGCAATCTTACAGCAGCTACCGATGTGGATTCACTGGAAAGCCATAAAATTACCCATATTCTTACGGTTGATTCTTGCCCTTTACCTAGGAAAATCACCGAATTGTCAGGAATCACCACAAAGTTTATTCAAGGTCAGCACATTTTGAATGCAGAAAGTGTTAGAATGTATGATTCATTATGGGTTGATTGTGTGTAAATAAGTTAATTTATATGTTGTAATGCTTCTAGTCACGGACCTTCCTAAAGAGGATCTTCTGAGCCATTTCGAGGGAGCATACAAATTTATACAGGAAGGAATGGACAAGGGTGTTGTTCTTGTACACTGGTAAGGCAATTTTTAACTTTACAGTGAAGCTCGATTCTTCTTCTGCAGTTAGGGCATTTCTTTTAAATAATGTAAAATTTTATATTTCTTTACATATATAATCTTATCCCAAAGGAAAATGACGCCTTAAAACCTAATGACTCTATCATTATAGAGTATACAAACCTAGAAATTATTATCAGATTTTAAGTAAAGAAATTAAAGTTCATGTTATAAAATGTATTCTTTTTTATAGTTACTTTGGAGTATCTCGCAGTGCAACAATTGTCATTGCTTATATGATGAAGAAACACCAGATTTCCTTTGATGAGGCTATTGAAAGGTTTGAATGTTTCAGTATTTTATATTGATTTCTACATTTCAATTCAGTATCCCTTTAACATATTACTAGTCTTAGTTCGGTTTTGAAATTTTTAACCTTTTGTATCTATTAAGAATAATTCCAGTAAAGTAAAACCTCACAAATCTTGAATTTTGTGCAGAAAGTTGCCATTTTCAGAATATTCTGGATTTCACAAATCTTTACCATTTAAATGAAATAATTTCTAATGTAGCAAATCTTTTAGTGTTAAATTTGGGCATTATTGCATAAGAAAATAAAAATTATCAAGTAAAAATTAAAGAATGATAGATTTATAATTTTTTGTAATTATCAAATTATCTTTCTGTTTTTATTCCTCGAATTATCAAATATGGTACTGTAGGGAGATAGAATGCAAAGGATTTGTTTTAAGTAGAGGATCATTGCAACCACAAGGCATGGTTTTGAGCTGTATTTTTAAAATAGCCAGTTTTCTATTGTGACCAGATTTTAGAATTCCATTTAGAGAGGTTATACTGCTTATTTTTTTAGAAAGATTTGTGTGAATGTTCAATAATCCTGTTGTGATAGAGTAATTATCTATTATATTATATTCTGTTTTCATCCAGAGTAAAGAACTGCCGGCGGTTTGTTGGTCCCAATCGTGGTTTTGTTGCTCAACTATGTTTGTATGAAGACATGGGATGGTGCATAGATAGAGAGTATGTGTGTTTTCGACTTTTTCGTCTTCAGATTTCTGCTGACCAATTTCAAAAAGGTGAAGGTTCATCATGTTCTTCCCAATGTAATATCCTGTGTTAGCCTTTATTTGTTATATAAATTTCAAAATTTTGAGACAATTTCCAGATAATTTTTGGTAGTTTACTGAGAAATGCTCGTAGATTAGTAAACTGTAAACCTAAAATGGCTCATTAATTTTCTTCTCCATTAAATTTAACTATGTGAGTGAAGTAAAGGCTGAATTTTGCATGTGTTAGTATTTGTATAAATTTGTGCAACAACATGAATGCTGTAAATTAAGCTGGGTTAGGGGACTCAAACTTATATTTCTGCTGGAATTGCAATGATTTTTTCAACTCTTGGATGCATGAAAATATAGACATTGGCTACAGTGTTTTTGTAGAAACAAAATCTTAGATAAAATTTTCCTGATTAACATTTTTGTGCTACAGTTTATAGTTTGTAGTGTATTAGCTGTAATTATGAGATTTACTGCTTCTTGATCAAAGCGATTGAAAATAGTTTTTTATGTTTCTTAGGAAATATGCCACTTTGCTCGAATGCACTTTAAAAAGTCTATGTTTCATGTAAAGCTCCATATTTAGCATAATACCCTGTTATTAACCCATCTGTGTACTTCACCCTCTTCGAGACAGCCTCAGTAAAAGTGTCCATCCAGTAACTAACTGTCTGCTAGAGGGATATGTAAAGAGGTCAATTATTACCAATAGAATGGTTTGTTAGTCAATGATAAAGTCATTAGATGGCCTGAAAATCCTTATTTGTTCTTATAATAAACAAGAATTATACTTTCTGAACATGGTAATATTTTTGTGTCATAAGAAATAGTATGCAAATGGGTTAAATTACTCATTATTAATACTAATTATATGGTTATACTTGAGTCTCTGTATTATTTGCGAGGAGAATTCCTGAGTTTGTGACATTTGAACCACATTTTCTTACTTTTCTTCCACATTTTAGCTAAAATATTGCCTCAGAGTTGTTCAGATGTTATAAAGCCAGATCCAGCCAAAATAACTGTGCAGCCTGAGCCTATAGTATACAGGTGTAAAAAGTGCAGGTGAGTTGATGCTATTTTTAAAATATGGCTGATAAGTATTAATGCTTCTTTTCTTTGTAATAATGAACTTTGATCTTTATGGATTATACTATAAGTTTTGTGCATTTGATTTTTGAAGTGACAAAATTTTCCTCATCTTGCAGACGAATTGTGGCATCTGCATCAGATGTCATTCCACATTTAAAAGGAATGAGCTTGACTTGGCAAAAAGGTAGGAATCAATGGACGAGGAGAAATACTGTTAAAAGTAGAAGCACAACCAGACAGGATAGCACTTCTCAGCAGAATGAGGCAACAGGTGAAGCCAATGCCAAAGCAGCAGATAATGAAGATAATGGAAAAATAGCATCTTGCAAAAGTGCAGGAGCAGGCTGTGTTGAGAATCTTCCGCAGAATTTAACAGTGGGTGAAAAACAAGTACCTGATGGTTGTTCTGATGAGAAAGAACTTCCCCCTCCTTGTACAGATACATATTTCGTAGAGCCTATGCAGTGGATGCAACTTCAGGGAGGACAGCAAACATCATGCGGAAAACTATACTGCCCAAAATGCAACTCAAAACTTGGTTCTTTCAACTGGGAATCTGGTCAGCAATTTGCCTTATTTTAAACATTAAAACCATTTTATAATAATAGTTTATTATGGTAAAATAATAGAAAACATCATTGCTATCAGTTAATCATTAATGAATAAGTACGAGAAGAAATCAGAATGTAAGCTTCCCTAATTTTTTATTGCAAGCGCAAGTGGATTACATCCAAGTGCACAGGTGGTAGATATAGGCACTTCCATAGGCTATCTTTCCACATAGTCGCCATTCTTGTTCAGGTACTTGTCGATAAAAGTTTCAAAGCCATGGCAGTAGAATGATGTGTCCTGCTACAGTAATCATCGCCCGATCTCCTCTTGGATGGCCTGATCAGATGGGAAGCGTCACCCTCACAGATGACTTTTCAGACATGGGAAAACCTTTATAGTGTGTGTGTGTAAGAATGCTGATGTTACATGGTAATGCCGGCCCATACACTGCCCAAATCACAGTGGCCCTTTTGAACATTTGGCACTGGGAGACTTCACCATTCCTATGGTCCAGACTTGGCACCCTATTCTATAATAATCCAAGAGGTTGATTTATCAAAAATATACACATACGACTTGGCACCGTCGGATTTCCACCTTTTCCCACATTTGAAAAGGCATCTCTGTGAACGACGCTTCCCATTTGATCAGGCCATCCAAGAGGAGATCAGGCGATGGCTACTGCAGCAGGTCACATTGTTCTACTGCCATGGCTTCGACACTTTGATCCACTGCTGCGACAAGTCCCTGAACAAGAATGGAGGCATTGTCAAAAAACAGCCTATGGCTGTGCCTATATCTATCACCTGTCCACTTGGATCTAACCCACTTTCAATAAAAAATTAAGGAAGCTTACTTTTTGATTTCCTCTCATGTAATATTCCAAATGTTAAACTTAATTAATTTAATTCTAGAGCAGTGGTTCTCAATCTTTCTGTGACTCCAAACTGACCACCAATAGGACCTCATGACCTGTACTTCTAATTGATTGAAAATACAGTAGAGATAGGCTGCAAAGAAAGCAGTAAGTAGGCTCCTGCCAGTGGACAGTTATTGTATTGCTAATGCACTGCGAATTTGGTTGGCCTCTACCATGGCCATTTTTGAGAAAAGGTTAGAATTATATTCATGTTAGCGAGTGTGCAGAAGGAAATTTTTCTCTTGCTCTGGTATTCCCACTTTTAACCATGCATTTTTGCACATAGGTGCTAAAAAAGCTTCAAAAGGGTGTGACTTGCATTGGCTGTTAAGCATGTTCCATGACTGATAAAGGTTAGGCTGCTTTACATTAATAAATAGATATAAACTGTCGGGAATATTTTCTTAAATGACCCTTCGCGACCCTACTACGGTCCTCCAATGAACCTGAATTTGGTTGTGATCTTAGGTTTGGAACCACTGTTCTAGAGAATACATTTTATATTTTCTGATGACTAATAGTTGTAATGAGCGAGGAAGTCTAAAAGTTACTATCTCTGAGCATTATATTACTCTTATTTTAACTGCATTGTTACTGTAATTAGACGGTGTTGCAGCAAATGATAAATTGAAATATTTTTTATTCTTGGGTGATAATTGAATTTCACGTATTTCTTACAGGTTGCATGTGCCCATGTGGGGCAAAGGCTGCACCAGCATTCTATCTGGTGCCTTCCAAAGTAGAGCGAAGCAACGCAGTTCAGAATGTTCAGTTTACTGTTTGACCTTGATAAAACATCACTTAAATTTAATAAAGCTAAGAGCAGCTAAGCTATGCTCGTAGCAAGTTGTGTTTTACATATAAAAATGGACGGACCATTATATAACAATATACAAAAGTTTTCCTTTTATATATTATATATAATATTTTTAAAAAGATATTTGGTATCAACTCCTTTTTAATCATTATTTATTGCTGCAAAAATTTTGTAAACTTTATGAATTATGATGAATCACATTTAAGTTTACAAAATTTTGTGTATGCTGACATAACCAGTTGAAAACTCAATCATAGAATCAATTATTTTTGTTAATCAAATAGTTTATAAAATAATTTATAGCCACCCACCATTTGAATGAAGCTAATTTATTCAATGTTAATGAAAAATGAGAATATGATCAAAACAGAATTAAATTTGTGTATGGTGCATGCCTATAAATTATTAATGATGCTGTAAAGTGGCTTGCAATTTAAAGATACAAGCGGTCGAAGAAATAAACAAATTTCTATAGATAAACATTGACAATCTTTGTGATCTCTGGGATTAATGTCAATGTAAAAATATTTATTATAATTTGTGTTAATGAAAAATAAGTTGCTGTTGTGTATCTACTCATAGAGCCCAGTTGGTAAAATAGTTATCTAACAGAACCTAGGTAATGTTAGATTATCTCTTTCTCTCTTAGAAACAAAAAATGTTGCCTTAATACCAATAACGTTTATATTAAGTAAGCAGTGTCAGTCTCATTTGAAAGAATCATTTAATCCAGCACATTCCCATTAATTTTTTATAAATTTCACAGTATAATATAGTGAGTGATTGTTTATTGCCATTCTAATGAATTAGGAGAAATCAAGAGATTCACTGGTGATATCTATTGATGATTTTACAGCTATAGTTTATGTTTGAACTACTCCCAATGCCATCATTGGGGTTGAGAAATAAGATCTCAGATATTGTTACATCAACAAAAGAAAATAACCTGATTGAATGCAGCCCAGAATGTGTAATAATAGTTATTTTATGTTGTTTTACAGACATATTATCCTTCTAAAATAATTACTACAATAATTATATAAATAATCAAAATCATTGGAAAATACATTAATGAACATTATTATTTATATTTGTTAATCTTTATGCAAATATGGTATTTAGTGTGCACACCAACAAGTCGTCTTTGGATAGAAATTGAGAGTTTTTTTTACTATGAGTTCAGATACCTCATCATAGCCATTTTCTCATTTCAAACTAGCTAGAAATATTTAATTTTAATTGTATGGTTTTTCATGAGGAATGCAATTTTACTATATGCATGTCATAACTGGAAAACCCATGTTCCTTATATGTGTATGTAAACAAGCAGTATTTGTGCATGTGAATATTGTTATATGCATGCAGTATTAATTGTTATGCAACAAAATGAATGTTTTTGAGGACTTGGAGTCTTTTTAGAATCTATATATTATGCTCTCTGCATATGTTAGAGAATTGAGCTTATACTGGGGAATATTTAAATATAAATCATCTGGTTTTATAAACCAAATTATTTAAGGGACTTTCAAATACAATAAGTGTGGCCTATGTGATATATGATGTATGTTACCAATTATATTATTTTTTTACCAATTTTACGAGAAATGTAGATATTGGCATCAGTTTCGTCAATGATTTCTGATAAGTATTCATTTACTGTCAAAATTATTGTGCACAAAATATATACAGGGTCTCCCAAAAGTCTGCACTCATTTGGAAAATGGCCATTATTTTCTTTAAGTCCAACAAACTCATCTCTAGTGTGTTTTATATATTTCAGGAAATATAATTTCCTAATGTCTGATCATGCCAATTCATTTCCTGGCATGTAAATTCGACGTTAGAAATGTGTTTGTTTAACTTGAACATGTTCAATGTAGCATGACTGGAATTCCTGTCATGAGGGGTGCTATCCCGTGACTCATGACTGGAATTCCCGTCATTGTGCTACATCTGGTTCTAATGGTTCAGGTGGGAGACCGCCACATCTTAGCGTCCTTTCTTTTGCCTCTAGTCATCAATTTGGTTCCCACCTCCGTTTGGGTAATGTCAGTTTCACAGTTGGCGATTTTTTTCGTCGGATATACATCGGATTGTGTTGGTGGTTAATACTCACTCATAATCATGTAATCATATTAAATCATTTAATCATAATGTTTTATTATGGGTTTGATCACTTTCTTCATTTTTATGGGTTTATTTATGTATTTATAAGAGAAACCAAATTCCGTTATAGTGAAAAAAAAATTTCCGGAAAAATACCCAAAGTTTTCTGCAAAACTAGTGTTTTTGTTATTACTTTTTAATTGTTTATTAAACATTTAATATGTTTCTAAGCACTTATTTTTATTGTAGTATGAGGATAAATTGTCCTGAACATCCTACTTTTAAGAAATACTTAGAAAATTACGAATAATGTAACATAATCTAATGAAAAACATTGAGAATTCAATTCAGTCACCCATGAGAAACTGAATTTTATGGCCATGTTGAAAGGGTTAAGAATATTTTGTCTATTTTCCCTATGAGGCCAGACTTCTGAGACATCCTGTACATTACATAAATAATAATTAATCTTTAAAATATAATATTTGGCATCTTTTGTACATTTCAAAATTAACCTATTTAAAAATATTTATCATATCTAGTTTAATGGTATTTCGTTTTCTATCATATTAAATGTATATAATCACTGTCTTGAAATCAATTACATACACAGGAGAAATAGTGTTCTTTTCTTATCATATTTATAGCTCAATAGTATATTTTTATATATAGTATGTTATTCAAATTATTGTTCTACTAAAAGAAGTTTATAAGCATTTCTGTAGAGGGTATTTATCCCTAAATAATTTTGTCATGATTTGTGGCACTTCTGTTTCATGTTTCTCATTTCTTCACTTCAAATCGTCATCAATTTAAGTAATGCACAGTGAATATAATTCAATGTTAATATGCCCTTTGCTTTGATCTTGCTATTTTTTGTTTTTTAAGGAAAAAGCATGTGATTTATGTAGTTCAAATAATGTGTTTAACAATTAGAAGAATCATTAATGAAACTGATGGACTTGTATATACCCTTATAACCATTACTGTTTTATGGATAACTTAAGCTTTCTATTGGATGAATTAGTTTACAGGGAATCAAATAATGGTAGGTTTGTGTCATGAAGTTGATAGTGAGAAGTTACCATTTTTTTAGCGTTTCATTCATTAATTACTTGAAGTGATGATTGTCATGATTTCATAAAACCACTCTTTTTTTACAATCATTTTGAAATTTGCATGGTAGTAGGTATGAATCAGATAAACCATCTTTAGGTGAAGTTCAAGTGTTCAACAATATACATACAAATACCTATAGAAATGAATGAAAGATTGTTTTATCATGGTAAGTGGGTGGTTTTGGTTAAATTTTCAGCCATGACAGACTTTTTCTCATTTGTTTCTGTAGTTCAGCCATATAAATTTGTTAATAATACTTAGAAATTCAGTTTGAGTACTAACTTATATACCAGATATAGAGAACTATAAAGGATGTATTTGTCATGTCAGTCAAAAAGACCCGTAGCTGGCTTATGATTTTCTCTAAGGAATCAAATATTCAGAGCTTGTCATGGAATTTTTGAGACATTTTAAAATTTCATTTGCTTAAAAATACTTTGTTTTTGCTTAATGTTTATGAAGCCAGTTAAAATATCTCTGCATAAATATCCATAATTTTTTGGATTTCCTTAGATAGAGTTTGTGTTGTCTTTTAGCCATAATTTTTCATTTAAATAACTATTATAGTTTTTATTCAAAGCTGAGTAGTGGTAGTTTTGACTTGGAATTTAGGTAGTAAAAACCTTTTAACATTTATAATCTACCATTTAAGGTGCCACTTCATGAACATTTATTAATACTTGCAAATTTACAAAAATAACTTTGTAAGACCCACCATTTATTTTTCAGCGTGCAACTGGCTTTTTGCATAGAGCATCTTTGGGTGACTAGTGACTTAATTTTTGAGACAAAAAATTAATTCAGTAGTCACCTAATGATGTTGGAACACAGCAAAACCATGCTGTATATTAAAAGCAAACGGTGGCCTTGCAATGTTATTTTTCAACATTTTTAAGATCTTTAACATTTACCAAAATTCTGAGCTAACAGTCATTAATGCGCTTCTTCAGTAATTTAGTGTTATCTCCAAAATTGATATTGATTTTTCTCGTTTCATTCATATTCATTGATATAACTATTTAATGCATGTGAAACTTATACCTTGTTCAACTTCTTTCACTAGTTCAAGCTTTATCTTGAGAATTTCACTGTATCTCACTGAAATATCTATTTATCAGCTTATACATTTAAGGAATAACTTTTTGCATCTAATCTGAAGTAGCTTTTCAATGTCCAGTATTGGCAATATTAAATCATTTTTGAAATATGGAGTTTCAATAATATCATTGGTCGCTGCCAATATTTTTTTCTAATATTTAATCTCTGCAACTCTTCCACTAAATGTTATAAAGTGTCAGTGGTGATGGCAGTAGTCCAACATATGACAATACAAATAGAATAATGTGATTCTTTTCTACTTTCAAATGTCTAGGTATTTAAAGGAATGGTGACAGTAGCATTGCCATTGTGAATAATGTTTGTTACTAAACTATTGTGTTCAATAAACGTAAGTTGCAATGCTGTTATCTGCTGATGTATAAAGAGTTTAAAGAGAAATTTACAATTTTATGAAACAGCTACTGCATTTTAATATGTAGTTTTTTCTATTCTTGTCTTTAAAGATGCTTTGCTGCCTAGAAGTCATACTAATAAATAGTAATAGCTATTTTTGCTGAAAATCTTGAATGTTTAATCCTGTAATTGCATTTACATGAAAGAATGTTTTTAAAACTCAAAAATAAAACATTATGTTAAAGTGTTATTTTCTTGTCTTATTTCATAAATGATAATGATGGGATGTAAATTTTTTTGAAATGGGATTTACCAGAAAATATCAGTCAAATTGACACAATATGTCTCTGCAATTATTCTGTCAATTTAATTTTAGCCATTAAGTAAGTGATAATTGTCTATTGAATTCATATTGGTTGAATTTGCACAAAGTACTTTTTAATGGGAACGGAAATCAATCCTGTTAAAATATGTCATTGAGTCACAGCGTTCAATCGTTTCTTTTTTATTTAATTTTATGTTCATGCCTAATTATAGTGTATAGTATACACCGTTGTACAAAAAAAGGATATCATCATCTTCGAATGTTCACAAGTATTAATATTCTTGTAAAGCTTAGCTTTAAAGAGCAAATTTAGAGATACCTTATCATAAATTATTGCTATAAATTTAGATATGAAATTTTAAACATAAAGGGATCAGGAAGCATGACTAGTGGACAAATGACAGCTTTAAAATTATAAACCACTTAAAAGTTAATAGGAACAGTCAAAACAAATCAAGAAACAAAATTTACATTACTAATAACCTGAGAAAAGAACTACTATCAAACAAATGTATAGGTCGTGTCATAAATATAAAATCCGCAGCTTCAATGATTACAAATAACACATTCAGTTAAAACATCAATCATATATGCGGAGTCTGATAGTGGTGATGAAGCTGGTGGTGAATCGCATATTCCGGCATTCTGAAATAGTGGTGCGATAAATTCTCGTGCACTTGGTGCCCCATCGGCCTCATCTGCTGGGTGTTCGTCAGTTGGTGGTGGTGTTGAAGATAGGTGTTTGAAGTTCGGTGAGGGAAGTGGGAACTTGATCTTGCCATTGGACATGTGCTTGTGTCATTGTAGCAGTCCACTTCTCCGGCACAATTTCCCTCCATTTCTTCTGATCTGAGCATCCCGTAGTTTTGCACCGGGAAGTTTGGCAGAGTTGTTTGGACGACGTCGTTTGCATTGGATGGAGGAGATGTTTGGTGGTTTGGGACTAACCCATTGTACGCTGCTGTGGAAGGAGACAATTGGAAAACATTCGTTAACCCTGCATTTGCTTAAGGATGTAACTAGCCGCCCAACTTGGAGAGGGGGGAGCAGCATAAACTGTGGAGGGGAGAGAGCAGCATAACTGTCAAAATATTTTGGGGAGCAAACCAAAATAAAAATACTGCAATACTAATAATAATACGAAAACGATCATTTTAACTAATTTTTACTACACTAGTCAAACGAAAGTTAATTTTTTTTAAGAACAAAAAAAATAAAATACTTCATTAATTCATATTTTTTATATAGTACTCAGCAAGAGGGGTCGAGGATTTATGATGAGGGGGTCAGGTCCTCCCAGGCTCCCCCTTAGTTACGTCCGTGCACTTGTGCATGCCTATTAGTGGAACCTACATAAACCTTGGGGTCTGTGACGTTCAGTACCCCAAATTGTATTGCATGCATATGAAGTCAACGCGAGGAGATAGCTAAGGCCGACTCACTGCACTTTTACGGAACGCGAGATCTTTTGAAGGGTTGATTGTATTCTTTGCAGAAATGATTTGTTCTCCTTCGAGTAACTTTGAACCTTAACCCATATGGACTAGAGTGCTGCATGGGCCGGGTCTAGCCCACGGGCCGATCCTTTGGAATTCATTACGGGCCTGGGCCGGGCTTGAAAAATTGCTGGATATATCAACTTTCTTATAAAAATTTTCGGGCTTTGAAGGGCCGAAATATTTTAATCAGTGTCTGAAATTTACGAATACGATTTGCATTTTCTTTAACCCATTCAGTACGGAGGACGAGTCACACTAGTCCTCCGTGCGGAATGGGTTCAACAAAAAAAAAGTGGCATGGTTTTTTAAAAAGTAAACTAACCCAGGGTTAGTGAAGAACGAGTTCCTCTGCACTGAATAGGTTAATATATTTTTTACTATAACATTATATTCGTGTATTTTGTAAAGTAATTTATATTGTTTGTGATCTCCCAAGGCATACAAATATGTGGATTTAAAAAAAAATTCTTTTTAATTCATTGAACAGCCCGCGGATGTTAGTAGAAAATTTGAAATACAATAATTACATTTTTCGAGTCGAGGGGCTTTAAACGGGACGGACCTAAAATTTCTTCGAAAACGTACGGGCCGAGCCGGGTCCGAATTCGTATGAGACGGGCCTAGAAAATCAAGCCCATGCAGAGCTCTAATATGGACCAAATCTTCAATGTTTTTTAGGCCTTCACCACCAATATATATGCTGGGTACAACGGTGCGAATAAATTATAATCCATTCATAAACGTAGGGATCAATCGATATCGCTCGATAGTACATCGTTTGAGATAATTTTAAAGTTCATTCCAACAAACGGGATGTTGGAAGCTAGATTCTGTTTCCTATTTAATAAAAAATTGCAAATTATCACGTTATATTTAGTAAATTCCTAAGGATATTGTCAAATAATTTGGTATTCAGCGAAGTTCTTTTAAAGATTACGCTGGAAAATAGTTTTCTTTGATTTTCATCGATATATCTTAGGTATGAACGACACCTCCGCGCCGTCGTTTTCCCTTTTAATTGCATAAAAAACCGATCCTTTTCTCAAGTTTTATGTTATGATATTTGAGATATTCGTATTTTAACCAGATTTGTCATCTTATTTGAACGATAAAATCCTCCTCTTTGACATCGAACAAAATATTGTGTTCTGGGTGACGATAGAGAGGAAGTAGCATCACTTGCTGTTTTAATCCATTTTTAAAGTAGCAGTTATTTTGTGAATATAGTGGAAAGATTTGCTGATTGTATAGATATTTTACGAGAGCATATTTCTATTTAAATGAAGAGAGCTCTATTGATATGAACTGCATTTGTAAAAACTGATCGTATAATACGCTCAGGGAATGCGATAGAAGGGAGAGGCGTACATTCATTACCAGGAGCCACGTTTGTCCTAGGTGGCATTAGGGGCTGTTCGGCCATCAGTACTGGGGCTGCAGAACTCTGGTTTCCCCCCTTCCCACCACCGACCACTACCAGAGAAGAAGCAGCGGTTCCTTGAGGGCTCAAAGCTCCTCTCTGGGCCAACACACTCCTTTCGTTCCGACGGAACTTGGCTCTGCGATTCTGGAACCACACCTGTTGAAAAGAAAGAAGTCGTGGAGCATTTATTTGACATACAAAATGGTTGGGAAATTAAGTTCCTTTGGATGAGATGCAAGTCGAAGCTCTGTTCCAAAATATTATAATCCTCATTCATCTCCTTTTTCTTTTCCGCGAAAAATTGAACGGAAATTTATACTCTAACATATCCCTAATATTTCATTCGAGATCCTGTGTTGTTTTCCAGCAAGTCCGAATTATACGAAGTTTTTATTATTTGGTGTTAAAACAGTACAGGTATCAACAACTTACTTATGGAATGCTACAGGTGTTACGCAAATTAGAGATATGGATTTTCACTGAGTTAATCTTCGAATAAATACCTGCGAAAGCAGCTCTTAGTTCATTGTTATGCAATCAGAAAACTTGCATTTTGGAAAGAGTGTAAAAATTTGAAAGACCCGAAAAAAGTTTATTGCGAAGTGTCTTGAATATATTACTCATCCAAATAAACCAACTGTACAACACAACTAAAATACGAAACATTTTTGATCTTAAGAATAGGAAAATAAATGTGGATGTTATTTAAGGAAAAGAAGAATAAAATAATCAAAAAAACAAGTGATACTTCTTTTCATATTTCCTACCGATTGAGATAGAATTGCATTTTATTTTGTGTCCAAGACGGTGTAGTGTAATGTGTAAATTTTTCAAATAGCTCATGTTTTAAAATTGATTTTACCGGTACTTGCTGAAATATTCAGATAATAACACTGGTCCGCGGTAAACTGGGTAATCTATTTAAATTGAACGACCGCCCTTGATTAGTCATACAAAATACCCGTTTCGTCTCTTGCTATTGCCGCTTAATTTCCTTTGTCTTTTATCATTTGCTCGTTTTTCTTTCATCTGCCAGGACGTAACTATTCGGAAATCTTCGATCAAGATCGTGCGAAGGATAACAAATTGGAGATGTAATAAGCAATCCTATTGGTTCATTTATAGCCAATTACCGAACATTTTATTAAAATCTAATGTTATAAGCGTCGTTCGGAATCGCAGGCGGCTAAGGAATGTGTGTATGTATATATATTTAGTTTGTTCTGAAGTGTAATATTGTGTCTCAAATATCAGCTTATCCGTTCGACATCCTTACGGTATTTGCTTGGACTGAAATACGAGAAGTTTGCATCCGTGCACAGATATCGTCGAGGTTATATACAAGGCCATATACGCTGCCATCCTTCATTCGGAGAATACTCTTGCGAAAGGTATTTATGAATTTTCAATGTAAAGGTTCTGGGTAGTTGTGATATCTTGTGTTGAATGCCGTGTAATTCCAATTGAAATTTGTCATTTATTTATTAGCTTTCTCTTGTCTGTGTATCTCTTTTTGCGAAAGTTATTTTTTGAATTATAAAATAAAATCGGTGTCAGGGAAGTTGTTTTGACAGCGTAGACAAAACTTAGAACGGATGTTTTTATAATAATACTTTTCAAATAGTAACCTGGTGTCTTGGCCATACTGACTGTACTGTTCCGCCAATTCCAAACAAGTTTTGATTAAAAAATATTGCAATCACGTTTCGATGTTTATGTTGTGATAGTATAGCATGAGAAAGTAAAAAATAGTTTGTTATTCTGCAGATGCGCTTACTTTCGTTTACTATTAACCCTATTAATTTCTTAAATCGTGTTGGGTTGCCTACGACAGCCTAATTCCCAACTTCATCTCGCTTGCTGTCTCCGCTCGTGGACTCGCCAAAGTGAACTTTCCTGCCATCTATCGACGAATGGACAACATATTTACCCACAATTCGGTATCATCCAATATAGCAATGTAAAACTTAAATACTATGCACATGCTGTTTGCGTATTTTAAAATAAATGAAAAATCAATTAATGCAACAGACATTTAGGGTAGGGTTCCTATCTTCATCTGAACCAATTAGCGGGCATACAAACGTAGCGAGCTAATATGAATTTTAAGGACTATTTTAAAGCAGCGGTGTTGAATTTTTACCGTGGCTGCGAACCTTTCGGCGGGCCGCATTGGGAGTTGTCAGTTCTTCGCCGGGCCGGATTACAGTTTAAATTGGAAGTTACCTTTATATATTTTAGGTGCCATATAAGTGAAAATCAAATGTAAATAAGGTAATTATGAAAATAAAACGAGCTATCACCGGCTGATTTTAAAATATATGGCGACGGAAAATCTCCGGAGCCAGAAAGTTGAGATAGAAGGCCGATACATACATACATATTTCGGTTACAAAGTGAAGTACAAAGTGGTACACTCTCACTAGAGCAGAGTCCATGTATGTACGTACACGTACACTCTCGAGAGTGCCACTGGATTCTTCTCTCCACCAGTTAGTTCGCTCTCAAGTCCCGGTCCTGATGATGGTTACTTTGTAACCGAAATACATATCGGCCTTCTATCTCAGCTTACTGACTCGGGAGAATTTCCTTCGCCATTTATATATGGTTATTATGGTTAACATTTCACTTTTAAAAGGTTTATTACCAAAGTTTTCATAAAAGTTTTTGGATTAGTGTTACATTTTTCGGATTGTTTTTACTTTCTCCATATACTACAGAGAAAGTATTGTTTTCATGAAAAAAATCGAATTCGAGATTTCAAGGGAAATACATGTCTTAAGGTCCCCTGAACACGTTTTGACTATTTTATCGATGATGTCTGTCTGTCTGTATGTGATCGATTTTTGTGGGCGCTCTAACTCAAAAACTATTAATCAGGTCAACGCAAAATTTTATATTTAACATTTTTATAAAAGTTAGAATATCCGATTAGTTTTTGGTAAAAATCGGTCTGCCAGAAGTGGGTGTTTACTCTTGTCACTTATCCGTTATTTTGAAATATTTGCTTTAATATTTGATAAATGTAAAAATGTATTGGAATAAAAGTTGTAGAAAATTTAATTTTCTACAACCTTTGTTTGATACATTTTTTCATATAATGTATTGTTTAAGAGATATCTTATATTTTTAGCTGCCACCACCACGACACCTACCGAAGACTATTGTTAACAATTGACGCTTAGTTACGTCTTAGTAACGCTCCTTTTTCTTTTCTTAATTGTCAACCGGAAGTAAATATTGACAACGATCCCAGAGATAACAACATGTAATTTGCCATATAAATATGGAGAAAGTCATGTGTTGCCCACATCAGTTTATTTCATCATAGCTTCACAAGAACCTTTCGTTGGCCGTAGGAATGGAATCCAGTTGAATGTCTCGCGACTCAATGGAAGGGAAGGCAACGTGAGGAAAGAATGTTATGATTTTGGTTTTCATTAACTAACAATAAAAAGCAACATATGTTAAAATAGTAGCATTTATATGTACTATGAAATCTGTCCCACTTCGCGTTACACGGCCATTTCCAGGAACGCATGTACCCTGAATAGCGAGAAATGGCTGTACATACTGGGTTGTGACTAGGGTTGACATATCTCATAAACGGATAATCGGGACATTGCGACACCCCCGTGGAGATTAATGAACGAAGTGAACATTAACTGATTCTGTGGCTTCTCCGCGTCAGTACCAGTAGAAAGTTGGCAACTGCGCTAATTGTTGGACACTACAACGTCACACTCGTACCCCAGAACTAACTGCTTTTCCCTATGTATTTTAGCATGAATAAAACAGTGATCGCTAATTATAATAATTATATGTCTGAAGTCTGCGTATTTATCTTCAACGTTGGTTTTGAAATGTATAATGATGAATTCGCTGCACGACATGTTCATGTTTACCAAGCACTGCAGAGTTGACTTCACTCTAGGTACATATGTCCAGCGATTGGATTTCTTACTGCTTCACCAGCATATATAATAATCCAAGAGGTTGATTAGCCAGAAATTCTATACAAAACATTACAGTAAAATTTAAAAACTCGGAAAATAGCGTCCGATGTAGAGTTCGTACGGGACGCTGGACGAATGTTGGAAATACGGGAAATACCGGCCAATAACGAATTATTGGCAACCCTAGTTGCGACTCATACTTTGAAAAACACTTTTAATGTATCCGGAATGTCAGACTCAGGTGAGTTGATACACTGCAGAAAGCAAAATATCCACTAGTATTGGAACTACAAATTGTTTCGAAGGGAGTGAGGGAGGTGAGATGCGAATGTCGAAGAGGAGGAAATGCTACATTGTGCGCATTTATAATGTTACATTGTATTTTCAGTTATTGGTAACGCTAAAGTAGATTAGTTGTACTATGGAGAAAACATGCGTTTTCTTTTTATTATATATTATTATTATATATTATTTATAAATTAAATAAAACTGTATTTAAATAAAATTACTGAAGAGATCGGATTTGCGTCGGTATCAGTGCTAAAATCCGAAAAAATCAATTATTATCGAACTGTTCGGGCGAATACCTAACAGGTGGCAACCCTAGGTAGGGGGTATAGTTACATTAGTTTCCATGACAAATATCGCTTGCAGGCTTGAATATCCTGCTGTTGTCTCTGATCGTTCTAGGAAAAAACGAACCCGTGTCGCTCTGTCCTGCAGTCTGTCCCATTTATTTTACCAACGTAATCATGTCTTGCGTTCTATGTGAGTAATGTAAAATAAAGAGGCTTATTGTAAATTCCACATAAATTTTATTTCAAACGGCCTAGGTTTCATTGCCATGCAACATCGTCAGGTGAAACAAATTCAAAGCCTGTAGCAATTTATTGTAATAGGTACAATGGGTGGGTGGAGGAGGGTGAGTTGGAGAGAATAAAGGAAGGAATTGTGGAGCGAACATCATTGGAGGAAAGGAGTGAACGTATGTTCGTGGAAAGGGGGAGAAACCGGTTGAGCTCAGTGATGTCCAGTAAGTTGGATAATGAGAAGACAATGGGGATAATTGGTAGGAATAATTAGATTAGTGGGAGGTCGAGAAGTGGAGAATGAAAAAGATAAAAAATATCATTTAAAACTTCACAGTTTTTTGAAGCCACACACTGAATAATTTCAAATTGTTCCAGAATATCGAGCCTGGGTCCCTTTCTTTCATAATGCAGGATTTTGGGAATAAAGTCGCTGTTGTGTCCATGTTCTAATAGATGTTTGGCGAAGAGAGAGGTTGTTTTACTGTTTATGAAGCAGGTGTGATGTTCTTTGATTCTTTCTTTGAATTTTCGTCCCGTTTGTCCTATATAAACGGCAGTACAATCTCCACAATGTAATTTGTAAATTCCACTTTTATCCAAATTTTTAATTTTGTCTTTAGTACTGCATAAAAGGTTTTATAAGTTCGATCTATTGTAAAAAGCGGCTCTAATTTTATTTTTGGGAATGAATCTGTTAATTTTAAGGGATATATAACCAAGAAATGATAGTCTTTGTCATTGTGGTTTCAAAATTTTCAAATACCTCTTTAACAATGCATTATATGGGAAATTGTTTCAAACAAAGGTTGTAGAAATTTTAATTGCCTACAACTTTTATTCCAGCACGTTTTTACATTTATCAAATATTAAAGCAAATATTTCAATAAAATCTGATGTGGCCACCACATGACTTTCTCCATACCTGTAATATTTATAAAAACTAGAGGAATTACCCATTGAACATCAACGGGACTTTGTAGTGTGATTTAAATTTAACTTCTGAGGGGTGTGTGTGTTAAAAACTTATATATAGACACAAAGACTTGTCTGTTGATATATGCAACGGGTAATTCCGATAGTAAGAAGTAATTAGTAAAATTAAAATAAAAACAAATATTCGAAAAAGATTTTACAGATTCATATAATATGTTCCAAAGAATCTCGTAGTATTTCTTTATAAACAATATTTCTTGTGAAGAAACGACCATCTACACCTCGGATTCCAACAGTTTAGAAGAAGAAAATAAGAAGTTAAAATGTAAGGATTAATATGAAAAAAACCTGAGCTGGCTGGGAATCACCATATGAAAAAAATATGAGTGCAAAGGGTTAAAGGCTGCTACTTTAAATACAAATCAATACAAATTAGCTTTATAGGTTATCTGAAATTATTTACGTTGCTATCTATTACGTTTGACTTTGCTACAACAATAATTTTGATGTTTCATAAAACTCGCGAAGCGAATAACGCAATTATTTCGTCTGTTTGAAGGCTAAATAGACGCTAATTCAATCGGAGGCAACAATGTCGGTCGCCTTGACAACAGCCGGAAAGAGTACGAAAAATTTATAAAATTTCGAAAAGAAATGCGTGTTTCTGACAAATTCTTCCGTGTAACATCTAAACATTGCAAGAATAAGATAGCTTATAGTTTTAGCCGTCGAATAAAACAAAAAATGGTGAAATTCGGTACATATTTACATATTTTAATGGCTGAATGAAATAAACCTTACACCTTGAAAAGTCGAAAATCCCCTGTAAACTTATGGGAAAATATAATCGTCTCCCGGAGTCGAATCCGGGACTTTTTCCGGGATGCTTGATTTTTCTAGGGACCACCTTATGGGGGATAAGCGATTGTGAAAGTTTCAGCTCTTAATTCCATTGCGAAATGCCAAAAACTACTGGGACAGACAGACAGACGGGCGGACGGAGAATTATTATATAAGGATTCCAAATAGGTCCATGAGTAACGTTCAGGCTATATAATATCTTGTTGCATTTTAAAGCTTTTTATTTTCGTAATGATAGCTTAGCTATCGAGGTACGTATTTAGATTCTATTTCCATTTTATGGCTAGCGGGTATAATATCTTTCTCTCGGAGAAGATCGGTTTAAAGAATGCTGCCAGAAATTAAAAATAGTAATTACGTGTTTTCGCGCATAAGTGTCAGCCAACGTAAAAAAAATCACTTTATAGGGATATTGGTAGTCTTTTTCACTTACATAAAAAATTTTAATCTCGGTTTCACATTTTCATGTTTAAGAGGCTACTTGTATTCACTTCTGTCGCGTTATTTAATTAAAACATCTCCCTCAAAAGAAGGTCCATACTTTTATTTTAAGTTTTCGTTTTATACTATACAAGTGATAAACGTAACACTTATCCATCAAACGGTAACTGCTCGGAAATAAGGGTTTGCGATATCATTTATTTTATCCAGGCCATAAGTTGAGACCTCCAATTAAATTTGGAATATTCAGTGGCATCATATTATTTTGGAATCTTTAGTGATTTAGGTTGTATGTTATCTATAAAAAACATTTTAGCAATTGCGTTTCTATCCTTCACGTAAACCGTAGTTTGTATTAGAGAATGCTTTTAAGTTAAATAAGAAACGCCGATCAATAGGTTAAAATATTGCAAGATGTAACTTAAGAAACAGTTCGGATAATTTAAGAGCCAGTTACGAGTCACACGAGTTTCGTATTATATTATATTCGTATTTACGTCCGCCACGACCAAAAGGTTTGAAAAGGTGTTCAGTTAATATATATATTAACTAGCGTAATTTCCCGTCAAATATGACGGGTATGTGTGGACAGCGCCCGGGGCAAACTACTAAATATGTGACCCTCCCCCCTCATTCAAAAAACGATCGTCTCTAGTTTATTTAGTTATTATTTGGATTTTTTGCGCCCCTTACTTAGTTGCGCCCGGAGCAGATGCTCCGCTTGCCCCGCCCTAGTTACGGTACTGTGTGTGGATCAAGTGTTAAATATAAGTAGGCACTTTCCATTCTTCCTCCCTTTCTCTCTTCCTCTTAGGTGGAAGAGGGTACTGCACAGTCTCTATCTCGCCTCGAATAAAAGACAATCAGTCAATCACTCAATCCTTCTCCCTCCCATTCTCCATTCCTCTCTCCCTCTCTGGAAAAATAGACTTCCTAGTCTCAATCTCGCCCTAATAAAAACCATTATTTATGTCTCCCTCTTTCTCTGTGTCCCTCGCTCTCTCTCTCTCCCTTCCTTACTATTTCTCTCTCTCTCTCTCCCTATTCCCCTCTCTCCTTCTCTGGAAAAATATACTTTCTAGTCTCAATCTCGCTCTAATAATCTATCTCTCCTTCTCTTCTTCTCCTTCCTCTCCCTCTCACTTTAGCTCTCTCTTCCTCACTATCTCTCTCTCCCTCTCCGTCCTCTTTCTCCCTCCTTCTCTTTCTTCCTCCCTCTCTCCCTTTATCTCTCTCTTCCTCTCCCTTCCTCTCCTCCTCTCTCCTTCTTTGGAAAAATAGACTTCCTAGTCTCTATATCGCCCCAATAAAGAACACTAATTATCTTTCCTCCTCTCCCTTCTTCTCAGTCTCCCCCTCTCTCCCCATCTGTATCTTCCCTTCTTTCTATCTTCCTCTCTCCCTCGTATTATAGCATTCAAAGTACACTTTCCTTACGCATATAGTATAAGGGTTGAGACGACAATACAATCTCGAGGTTTAACATTGACACGGTCGGTAATAATTTTGAAAGGAGAAAAAAAAGTCTGCTATGACCGGGAATCGAACCCGGGTCTTCCACTTACCGGGCGGATATTCTACCACTGAACTATCGTAGCAGAACAATTTTTCTCGTTTCTGAACGCGGATGCATAGGATCTTCGGATCATATTGTTCCATCAATTTCTTGCTTGGCAATCTCACCATTTGAGAGGGAGGAGTTTTCTTCGATGTATCTCTTATTGTTATAGGACATCCGTTGGGGCAGTTTGATACTAGCTTGACTAGTTCCGTCCCAACCTAGGAAACATCCGCGTTCAGAAACGAGAAAAATTGTTCTGCTACGATAGTTCAGAGGTAGAATATCCGCCCGGCAAGTGGAAGACCCGGGTTCGATTCCCGGTCATAGCAGACTTTTTTCTCGTTTCAAAATTATTCCCACCTTTACAGCTTATGCCTGTCTGCATAGGATCTTCGGATCATATTGTTCCATCAATTTCATTGACACGGTCGGCAAGGCAACATATCGTTACAAAGCTTAAAATTTTTAATAAAATTGATTTAAACGTATAACTTGAGCGATTTAGAATCGTAGGCGAAATCTGACGATAAGAATAAGAAATATTATTTATTTTTCTTTAAAACAGTCCAGGTCCGATGATTGTAGATCAATTCTTTCTAATTTTAATTTGCAAAAGAATAGAAGCCTGTAAGTCGAAAAATCGATTTTTACGTGTTATCTTATGGAGAATAGAAACTATTTAATGGAGTCGAATCCGGGTCTTTTTTGGGGATTTTTTAGTTAAATGGCTCTTACTATACGAATCAAACATTTCTACCAAATTTCAATATTCTACCTACTCGGATAGTTTGCTAAAAATAGCATTACAGTCAGTCATAAATAGTTCTCGATTCGCCCTGCTTTTTAACGGCGGCGCCTCAGTCGAACGTGAGGGACAAACAAACGTATCTTAATAATGCGTTCTTTGCACGAAGCGCACGAAGTGAACGCATATAGGGGGAGGTCGTTTCCGTCCGCATGTTTAAACTCGGGAACCGCTGGACATACTTCGATGAAATTTGGTTTTTGGGAGTTTTGCTAAAATTTATCGACCGATTCCAATTTTGGCTAAAATCGGACAATAATTAGGACCACTTTACATGAAGACCTACATGTATTTTACAACGTAATTCGCAAGTCTCGTTAAATACTCTGAGAGAAAAATATTGAGAACAAAAGTTAAATAAAATAATTAAATACACATTTTTTGTCAAATAATTTTCCCCGTAAAACGTAAGGTTTACGATAAATTTAAAGAAAAGAATATTCACGTATTTGCGTAATTATACGATTTTCGATCTTTTGTTCATTCCAAAAATATTAAAGATATCACGACTCGGGAACCGCTGGACATATTTGAATGACATTTGGTATTGGGGAGTTTTGCTAAAATTTGTCGGCCGATTCCAACGTTGGTTAAAATCGGACAACAATAACGACCACTCTATTTGAAGACCTTAATGCAGCTTACAGCTTACTTCTGTTTCAACTTGGAAACCACAACGTATTTTGATGAAATTTAGAATTGGGAAATTTTACTAAAAATGGTCGACTGATTCCAATTTTGGTAATTATCGGACTAAAATAACGGCCGCTTTACACGAAAGCCTACATGTAGTTTACGTGTTTTACTAAAATTTGTCGACCGATTCCAATTTTGGTTAAAATCGGACGATAATTACGATCACTTTACATGAAGAACTACGTGTAGCTTACAATGTACCTGTTTCAACTCGAGAATCGCAGGACGTATTTTGATGAAATTTGGTATTGTATTTTACTAAAATTTGTCGGTCTCAAAAACGCATTTGAAAACTCTGTGCACCTTTCCATATTAGTTATTTAAAGAGATTCTCCAATTGGAATGTGAGAAAATGCACTACTCGAAATAACTTTGAATTTCGCTCTAATTTTTTAAATCAAACCTTAATCCCGTTTAAAATTATTAGATCTTTTAACGTGTAATAAAGTCTATAAATCATTATCGTAAAACTGCCGTACCTTTTACATGAGAAAAACCATCGAAATTGGAAAAATAAACAACGAAAACCATAATACGGCGAATTTGGCAATTTGCATATTCTAAGGAAGAAGGGTAACGACTTAATACCATCAAACTGTATCTGAGACTGCTTAAAACAAATCAAATTCTATGAAAATTTGTTGCCCTGGGGCGTGTGCGTGATCCATGATGGTGGGCCCTTGCTGTTTTTGTCAAATGATGATTTAACCATCGATTGTTGTCATCAAAACTAAAACTCCGTCATGTTCGCCAGTCGAAAGCGTTATCTCCTCAATCGCATAAGTCTTTTCTATTCAGACACATATTCACTACCTATCTTGACATACGTAATCAGTTATTACAGACTGCCCCTCCGATATTCCGCCTTTACTCCCTAACATTTCGCCGCAATTCTATTTTCGCCTCCCATTCTCCTCCCCTGCCCCTCTCGTCCGCTCCTATCCACAAACCACTCCCCAACCTCCCTCACCTCTGTCCACAAACTCGGAAATCTCTCGAGGAGTTCCTCTCGTCCTGTCTGCTGAGCCAGCCCCCGCGTCAATCTCCCCACTTCTACGCCTCCTCTCCCCCTTCCTCCCCTTTCTCCTCCCCGAAAGGGTCCCAAACCCCTGTCGACCTCCCCCCCCCTCCTCCACCAGTCTCGCTCCTTATTTTCCGACATCCCTCTTCGCTCTTTCATCCCGCGTCCGTTGCCACCCACAACGACGCATAACCCCGAAGGAGTTATATTTCTTAAAATTCTGTACTCTTAATTCTTATCATCATTGGATAGGATCCCGAAATCGGTTATATCCGCTTCTGCTTACGCGACGTTTTGAACAGGCAAGGGAAATCATTTCTCTATCCGAAATTAACATTTCAGCTTCCTGTATGCTACGAAATCAAACCGTTATATTTAATTTCTTCAGCAGCGAAATGAAAAGGGAATCAGGATATTTTGGCGGGGATTTAGTTCGGAAAGTTCTATAAAAAAAATACAGACAGGGTCCGGCTTGATGGCGGTGGCAACGGTGCGACTGCGCAGGAGTAGGCGGTCTATAAAAAACATTTGTTGTACTTATAAAGTACATGCATTAAAAATCGGAAATAATATCGAACGCTGTCATGGTGAGAGGGGCAGCTTAATTTATTAAAATTTACCATTAAAAATTTTTGCAGCGGTCCCAGCGATTTACCTAGCCGGCTCATGCTACAGAAATAGACGTACTTATCGTTTACAGAGGCTGTTTTTTGAAGCCTAGGTTAGTTTGGGTTGAGATGTATTGGATTTGGCTGGGCTGGAGTCGGTTGGGTCGCGTACGTCGACCAGAGTCATCATTTTGTTAACCAAAACTCAGGATCACAAATTGAAACTATCTAGAAGAAATTGGGCTCATCATAAGAAGAGAGTAAGCGCAGAATATCCAACCGCTGTGACTTTCTGAATTCCTAAATGGGAGGATTAACGTAGCGCTCAAAACTGAACGAACGGGACACAATCGAAGGATCGAAAAAATCATTGAATTGCAGCATTCCGAAGTTAATAAATACGTTGCGCCTCGTTTTAAAATTATCGTATTCATTGGGAAAATAAGAATTGTGAAAAATCATTTCTCCAAAAACAGCCCGCATAACAGAAAAGTACCCAAATAACCACGCCCATAAATAATCTCCCTGAATCGTATTATCGAGTTTTAAAAGAAGCGTCTACGACGCGAGGGCGATGTATAACGATGGTCTTTAGGAATCTTTTTGCCTGATTTTCTACAAAAGCCAGAGGATCCCTTCTCCGCCGATTAAGGAGAAAAATGCGAAAATATTTCGATAAATTGCCAGAAGTTAAAAATGGCTTTTACGGAGCGAAATTCATATTACGACAGTTTTTGCAGCGTCGGAACGTTATAAATTTCGAATTTTTGTTAATGTTTAACAGTTAATAGTCGGGAAAAGGATTCCCTCGTACAATACCTGCCGTAAATTTGACGTGCATATCGAGCACGGCATTTTCCTAATTCCGAATTCAGAGTAACTAACTTGAAAAGGTTTTCGAATATCGAATGGAAATAAACACATAAAAAATAGACCTTACGGCTTTTAAAAATATATCCCTTCCTGTCAGATTCTTATCGTCGCCCCTGGCCGTTGTCTCTAATCCGATTTGGGATGTTCACTCACAAAGGAGGGAAACTGACTGATGGTTTTATTGGGTTTAGCGTTACGCCAGCATCAAATTTTTAAGAAAGAGAAAAGAAAATGAAGTAGCCTTTCATGAAAAAAAATTATTGCTCACTGGGTAGTTGTATTTAATTCTATTTCAATTCAGCCGGTAAGGAATTGAACCTAAGTTCTATCTTTTCAAAAGACTGATTGGAAATGACGAATCATGTCTAAATGAAATAGAAAATCGTATTATTATAGGAAAGGTTTTGTAACAGAAGGACAGCCTAAGTGAGGCCTAGATATTTCCTCGCACCTAAGTACCCCAAAATCAGTATGCTCTCCAGCAATCTAGTTAGGCTGGTTTCCAAAGGAAACAGCCTTATGAAATGTTCCTGTCTGTGTGTGTGTATGTCCTCTACTAACAACTTTTGCACCAACGGACCGATTTTCATGAAACTTGGTATGAGGCTCATGCTGCCAGGGCCCACCTCCGGGATATATTGTATTTGGCGGACATTGAAGTCTCGGGTTCGATTCCAGGAACGTTTTTTCCTATTTGTTTTACATAGGAAGTCTCAAATCCAATGCGCAGAGATGTTTTCTTTAATACTTTAAAATATCTTAAAATTGTGATATCGGAGCTAGGTTTGTACTGTTCTAAGGAAAAAAGAATGTAGATTTTAATTATTATCACCGAATTTTGATAATTGATGGTATTTTTATGAATTTCTACTAAAACATAGTGTTTTGCGTTTTAGATCGCATTTTATTGGATTGTTGCCATGGAGACGATTATTACCGAACTCGGCTTGAGCATAGACGAGTGAACAAATGAGTTATTTTATTCTCCGCTCGACTACTCTTCAGCAATGGACAGTTGAGCCGGACATATTAGCGTATAAACAGTAACATTTATTAAATTCGTTTATTAAAAAACATGCAAAATATAAAGTCAGAAAGAGTTTTTGACATTTTCTCAGTATTTTAAACCTGATAATGCTCTATTAATTTGCTTTCCAATTTATCACTAACATTGGCAAACTATGGACTACAAGTTGAATTTATGGTATGAGAATTCCTTGGTATGACTAACACATACTGAAACATTTCCTGTCAATATAAGTAATCAATTCGGGACGTCAACTTGGGGAAACCAGCCTGCATTAGCCCTGGTTTGGACTTCTTGTTTATGTTATCCATTCCATTCATTCGCAATAGCCATAATTTCCTCCCATTTCATGGAAAAACCAACGTTTCAGCAATTTTCCTTTTTCTCATCACGTAGTTATCTATTTTCTAATCTTATTACTCATGACTGTACAACTTATTTACTCGTATTTTTACTTTCCATCATGCCAATATGACAGATAATTCAATGGAAAAAATGTGCCAACGTTTAAAGTCAAATCCTTTTCAAATACCTGAAAGCATTCATTTTAGTTTCTACGAACTATATTCTGTTGATCCAGAGATGAGTTTTTCCATATTTCACGTTTAAATTCTTCGCCTAAGCCGAGTTTTCTTTTCACTCAAAGCCAAGCAATCTTTCAAAACAGAAGGATAAAAACTTTCGTCGATGATGAAAAGAAATTATAGTCTATCATTCACACAATGCGTTTATACTATAAGCCATGCATGCGTACTTCGCCGTTAGGCCAGATTCTGCGAGCTATGTACGTATTTATATTGAATTGAAAAAAAACTTTGCTTATCATTTTACCGAACGTGTAATCATCACTCGAAAAGTCTTTTTATTCGAACAATTATTTATCTCCGTAAATGAAACGGAGCGGTTCCTCCGAAGGACCACAATATGGCACCGCAGGCTTTTTCTCGAAGAAAAAATGAGGGGAAAAAAACAAGAGAAAGAGAGACCCATATACCCCGTCGCCTGTCCCGTTTAGTCAAAATCTCTTTGCGAAGAAGTGTGGGATGAGGGGAGGACGGAGAGAGGAAGAGAGAAGGATTCTCCTCTGCCGTATCTGTTTCTTTTTTCGCTTTCTTTGATGTGCCGCCCGCTCCTTCTCCCCTTTCCACTCTCTCCTTCCTCTGGGCCCGTCACTGAGTGTCTGCACTGAAGAGAGGCGGGATATGAGGGAATCCTCATTCACGCTCTCTTGCACGCATCCCGCCTCAACCAAGGAGCGTCTTGTCTTCCTCGAACATCGCCACGCAAAGAGAGAGAGAGAGAGAGACGAAAATAAAACCCGCGTCTCTCGTTTCGTGGTCCAACGTGTCGGGAAATGGGCGGAGAAGGGGGTTGGGGGGATGGGAAAGGGGGGGGGGAGGGAGAAATGCAACTGTTTGCTCACTGTTTAAACCAAACAAGTTTAGTCTGGGGATTAAGTTTTCGATTCCGCGAAAAGAATCGCATTGCGGACAAACACTCGTAATTCATTAGGCGATGATGTTTGCGATTTATTAGGAAATAACTCTAGCTCTATAAATTGGCAGATAATTTTAGAATTTCAGTCATTTAAAAAAATTTCCGGTAGTGATAGTAAAATTATCTCATTTTTTTATTACCAGAAACTGTTGCATATTCCTTAAGCGTTGATTAGCAACATTGTATAGATAAACGAAATTTACATTACGATACCTTTTCAAACGAATTTTCCCTTCAACCGCGCAATATTTCAATCTATAGGATATTGTATATCTAAGTATGGAAGCTAAAGTTCTCTTAAATATAAGTTTCTCATAAAATTCTATAATTTGGCCGCCCTATTGGATCTTTGGTAATATATTATTCATTATAAGCACCAGTTTTCTTAACCAGTGAAACTGTACCTACATTGAATTTCTGGTAGTTTTCTATAATTGTTGTCTATAAATCAATTCAATGACTATTAGAAGCATATATCACGTAATATTATCCTAAAACTTATTTCCGACACTTTGCCGCGCGTTTTCCTATCGTAACATCCTAATGGCTTAGTTAACGCGTCAATCCATGGACGGCCTTTAAAAAGGGAAGCGCAACAAATCAAGTCGTCACTGAAAAACCCTTCTTATAACCACCCCATGTGTCTTGTTCTTTAAGCATCCCTCAGTCCCTCTCGCTTTCCCTCTCCTCCCCCCACTCTCTCTATCTCTCTGCACTCTCTCCGTCTTTTTTCGATCAAAATCTCCCGATCTCTTTCATTGCCCCGTTTTTTAAAACTCAGATATGCCCTCTTATGAGCCATAATTCCATCCAAGGCATTCCACCTCCTTATTTGGTTTGGTTTTGCGAAATTTCCGTAATGTTGATAAATTTAAAGAGCAGCGGTTCTCAACCTTTTTGCGCATTGCGTTCCGCCAGCCATTTTGTCAAAAACCCGAGCCCCGTCATGATTAAAGCACAACCCCGCCTTTTCCAAGAAGTGGAATTTTATCGTCAAATGAATTTTAGTGTTACATTAATAATTACTGGGAATCTTTAGGGACATTAATATGATTTGGCTAGGAAAAAGTTTTGTAGCAATTGTTTTCCGAGCTTCGCGTCACAACTAGACGACATTCGCGTCCCACTGGCTTAAATAACACTGATCTAGCGGTCGTCTTTTGTCGCGGCGTCGCGTGAAAGTAAGCGAAGTTTCCTTAAATTTTCTATATAAACTAAGAAAAAAAAACCTGTTGTTTGAAAGAACTCCACTCAAAAGCGAAAAGGCTGGAAAAATAACAACAAAGCAGCCGACTTCAGCGGTGATTCAAAAAATATATAAGGTCCTTTTACAGAAAAGGCCGCTCATGCAAGCAGGTTTTCCCCACCGTTTCTTAGTTATTGGAGTCGTCATCAGTCGGATCCCATCCATAAAGCTACTTCGACACTTCATTTTTTGGGAGATAACCGTCCGATGATTGAAAGTAAGTTCGAAGAGCGCCATTTCCGTTTTAAATGCGGAACTTGTAATTCCGGATCCGTCTGGCGCTTCCCCCATTCCACCGCTTCCTTCCCCTCCTTTCGCTCCCTTCTCCCCCTTATCCCTTCCCGAAATCCTTAACACCCCTGAAGGTATGCGGCCGTCAACTCCGTCGATGACGATGTCCAGCACACCAGTGGGGCCTGAAAGGAAAATTTAGTGATTCGACCTATTGAGGATAATCTTCTCGGCTTTCGGCGCTTATTTCCATGCCGTGGCGACCGAATGGCCGGGGGCGCTTATTTCCGGTTGATTGGAATTGTTCTCTTCGGTTTGCTAATCATACGGATGGAATTGGGAAGGTATCAGTAACGCAGCACTTGCGGAATGTGTTGCATTTTGTTGGTTAGAACACGATAGGAAATGATTATTCATTCCCTGACTGCAAGTCCGTAATATAAATAAGGTTTTTAAGTTTTATAAGGCGCAAAACAAGTTAGGAAAGTGTGCGGGGCAACACAAATAGGTGCGTTTCGGGCGATGGAGTATTTGAAACTATACGATATAATTTGACCGAACACAAACCATAGAAAAGCAAAGCACCCGATTATATCTTTGTCTATTAAAAATTGCTTCTCCCCCCCTTAGTTGGTGCATCAGTAAAAATATTACGTCATTTTAATGAATAAATATTGCAAAACGATGCATCAGAAATGATGCCAGGGAAATTTTCAACTTTTATCTACCGATTTTTCAGTTTGAATCAAACAAAAAAATCGAAAATTATTTAAAACATACCTCACTTGAGTTCAGTAGTTGTAATATTTACGTACGTTTAAGTTCTTTCTTCGCCGTAGATAATCCATTTCCTTCCGCTTACAAAATATGTCATGCACGCGTAAGGAATTAAATATATTTTGTCATTAAGGCAGATCGTATTTACTTCAGTAACCAATAAGATTATTTACATTGACAACAATTAGGTAGATATGCTTGAATTTTTCTAAAAATAAGTTCAAAGCGAATTACAACTTTCTTGTTCGATTTTCTCGATAATACTCCTACGATAAAAATGTAAAGAAAAAGAAATACTCTACGTTATTAGTTCTACAATTATGTTTAAAAATTATTTTGAAATGACCAAAACATTACGAGATATAACGAAAAGTTCATTTTTTGTGACCAGTAAAGTGGTACCCCTGATTGGCTTATGTAATTTATTTATATGATTTTCTTCTTGTCTTTGACAGTGTCCTTAATATCAAATTTTTTAAAAATCCGTTTGGTAGAAGCCGAGAACGAACATGCGGACGGACAGACGAACGGACAAACCGAAGTTAATAGGCGCTAATGCTGGAAGCGAAACGCGCCTAAAAAAGGAGGAAAAATACAAATTTAATATTTTTTTATTAATCTAAAATCTATAAAAGCCTACTTCTGTCCCTTTGTGACTTCCTCTGTCACGCTATAAAATGCAAATAACTCAATAAAAGATCGAGATATATTTATGAAATTTGTCAAGAATGATAGATTCGCATATTTTAAGGTGATGACAAAAATCTCGAAAAAAGTCTTTGGTTCGCCTCCAAGGTAGACATTTCCCATAAAATAACACGTAAAAATAGACTTTTTGACTTGCAGGCTTTTATTCTTTTTGAGATCTAAATTAGAAATAATTGACCTACGACCTTCGGATCTGAACCATTTTAAAGAAATAATTATGAATTTTCTTATTCTGTTCATCTTTTTTCACCTACATTTCGAAATTATTCATGTTAAACGTTTAATTCACATATTTTGGGGAAATCTTTCCATTTTAACGGAATGTTGCCTTGCCAATCCATTAAATTGTTAAACCTCGAAATCCTATTGTTAGTTGAAAGTATACTTTGAATGCTTTTAATAAGAGAGAGACAGAAGGAGAGGAAAATGATTTTTATAGCAACGAATGTAAACAACATTCGTTGAGTTATTTACGAGAAGGAATACATTTGAATGTAGAACATTAATCATTCGCATATTAAAATTACTTAGAAACATGGTAGGAGTTCAAGGCTTGAAACTACGAACGCCTAAAAGAACGACGTTTTGTTTTCCTGCCATCGATTTTTTAATACTCGTCGAATCGATCAACAGATCAGTTTTTAACGCGAGAATTTGTTGCATTCTTAGTGATTCGCATTGTTGCAATTACTTGGATAATAGCTTCGCATCGCATCTATTCATGAAATTTCATTTAAAATAACTTTCCCGTTGAATTTATATAAAACGCACTGAAATAAAAAAATATAAATTAAATGGAATTTTTTATTTAACTTTCATAAAAAAGTGAAATGACAAAAAATAAATTATTGAATAAATAGAGATGGTGAATATATAAAAGTTACGTTGCATTTCTATTAATTGGTTCAGAATCTTCAAAAATTAACTTTATTAACTAATAAATTTTGAAGAAAATATAGGGAACTCAACAAATTCGAAAAATATTTTTCATACTTACACGGCAATTGTAGCTTATTATAATGTAGATAAAATCAATTAAGCAGGCTTATTGGCATGTTTTTATTTTTCACCGCATACATTCAGTTGGTTGTTATATATGTCTATGTATATGCACCTGAATCTAAGTCACGCATACGAAAATCAAGTACTATTCATCACGGGACTTAAATTTGTCTTGATACATCAGGTAGGCTTGTAAAACATCGAGGTGCAAATTGTTGCCAGGAGATTTCGAGGCCTTGCGAAGTCAGAATTTATTTTAAATTTGTAGCTTACAACAAATCAAAGATTATCCCACTGAATAAGTAATTAACAAGTGAGGGAAGAATTTAAGAGCAAATTACATATGGCGCTTTTTTCTTGTTTTGTAATAATGACGTCATCACCGTCCGTCCGTCCGTATGCCCCCCCTTTTATCTCTTGAACAGTTTGTTATAGAGAAATGCTGTAAACGCCATTTTGTTTCTGCCAACTAGGAGACCCCGGGAAAACTATTTTCGTTTACATAAGTGTCCCAGATTCGACATTTTCCCATATGTTTAAACAGGAATTTCGATTTTTAAAGGTGCAAGTTTTATTTCTTTCATTCATTAAAATACGTAAATATGGACTGAATTTCTCCGTTTTTACTTTATTCGACGGCTGAAACTATAAAATATCTTATTCTTGCAATGTTTAGATGTTACATGGAATAATTTGTAAGAAACGCGTTTCTTTTAGAAATTTTATGGCTTTTTCGTACGCTTTCCGAGTGTTGCCAAGGTGACCCACATTTTTGCCTCCGATTGAATTAAGCCTTCAAATAGACAAAAGAATTGCGTTATTCGCTTTGCGCTTTTTATTAAGCATCAAAATTATAGTTGTATCAATGTCAAACTTAACGTTGCAACTTTAATAATTGAAGATTATTATTATTCAGTAAAATGCGTGTGGGCTGTGGGAATTTTTAACGATGATGATTCTAAACATGCAGATTTTTGACTGACTTCGCAAAAGTTTTTACAGGTACCACTAATAGTCTATAAATTCTCTTTAAAAGCATTACATATATGCTACGAAATAATGCTTTTCCTATTTAAAAGCTGTGGACCCGTTGCTATGGCAGTTTTGTTCTCCATTTAAACCTTTTATTGTCCCAAACTCCTATCTTAATTTCAACTAATTTAAAAATGCATATTTATAATGCCGATATCCTGATTTTCTTATGGAGGTAGAATTAAAACAAAGGTGTTGGAAAAAGTCATCGATTACTTCTCAGCAGCTTAATCTAGATCCACCAAATTTGTACCATGCGTAGCCCTCAAACAGACCATTCTATTCTGAAAAATTTTCTTTCCACGTTTTAGGATTCCAGAGATATTACCCGAACAGACGGACGGACAGACAGTCGGACAGAAACCGAATGCATAAACATTTTTTTTTAATCTCGAAAAAGTAGAGAAGAAACAAAGGAGATTTTTTAACTTCGGTAACTATTTTTGGCGGAGATTAACGCTGCAATTAATTACTCGATTTCATTACATGCTAATAAGTTTAACGCAAAAATTATAATGCTTACCAATTAATGTAATTTCTCGAATCTAAGAGCGTACGTGACATAGAAATTACTTAATTTCTATTGTTGTAAAATAATTTATACTTTGTAATTAACAATAAGATCGTATGTCCACTTGTGCCGTCTGCGTTACAGTTTAATCGTAATGGCTACCTCTCGCATTGTTACCGCTCAACAATAAATTCTTTCCCGCCATCTCTCAATAAAAGGGCGCCAATCATTTGCTAGTATTCCCTTCAACAATTATAAATGTAATCAATGAATAATTACAAAATATGAAAACGTTTTAAAATTTGCTTTAGAGTCAAATGTAAAATTTTAAATCTATAGCTGTTTTAGATCCTATCATATAATTTGGATCAGGATACGTATTTGAATATTGGATCAGATGGTTTGCTTGCAAAAAATATCTTCTATTATAAGAAAATCCATGACTTTAAGTTTGTTTTAGATTTAAACGCGAAATATAATTGTCGGCAATATTAAAAAGTTTTTAAAAAGCTTTGCTTTTTAGCCTTAAAATTTTCAGAAATTAAATCAACAAAATTGCTATAAACACATAGAACAACGGTGTCCGTGAATCCTTGATGAAGAAGGTATCTATGATATTTAATACTAGTAATTTTACATTTTTTAAATAACGTGATTAACATAAAAACTGATTTGGGGAAGTTAGAACCTAAAAATGAGTAGGCGAAGAAGTTGGTTTTTTTCTAGGACTAATGCCATAAAATTTTAACGAATAATGCATCCATGTTCGTTTCACGGGCACGCACTTGGGAGCGCTGTGAGGGAGTGTGTCAGGAACTCGGTTATATTGCCGTCAATGACGAAAAGTTTTTTTCCGGTATCATAATTGGCGACGATACCCAGTTCAACAGGAAACAATCGAGCTCAAACTTACGGCTGAAAAAATCCAAGAACAAGCATTTTAAAAAGTCCTTGTTCTTGGACGATACCTGGATTAATGATTGTTTTACAATCACGGACTAGATACATTAAAAGGTTAAATTTTAAATTTAGTATTTCGATTAAGTCACAATCAATTCAGTCCTGAAACTTATTGAACACACCTAGTATAGCTAACCTTTTTTCGTTACAAATGGCGAATGATATTCTGTGATTTTCCGAAATAAGACTGTCACCTTAAAATAATCAGAAGATGTAAACGCATTTCCGAGAATGCCGTCAAAACGAAATAATTCTGATAGTTTAATTAAAGCTTTTCGTTAAAATCATACGGACTTGTTTTCATAGATTTCTTTAATCAGTAAAAATGACGATTTTAACCGTAGCACTAAATGTAATTTACAAATCCTTTTACTCACATTCAACCAAGTTTTGTTTCTAGAGATAAACTACTCTTTAGGCAAACAGCGACGATAAAAGTTTCCAATTTAGTTTTCTCCGAAACTGTTAGATTTTTAGGCTTGCTATGGAGATTTTATCACAGCAATTAATCGAAAACCTAAATCCAATGGTTATTATAAAATAGAAATTTTCTCTGTCTTTTAAATTTTTTCCTTATTTATCGGAAAACGCTAATGTTCACAGCGGATATAGAAGCGATAACGACAAAAGATGGAAAATACGGGGCTTTCAAAAATAAGCAGCCTACAATACACTACGCCTGTAGCTCTTGGATTACAATGCTATATGAATTATTGGTTGCGTTCCTTTTGTACACACGGTATACCCCAGTGGTTCCCAAACTTTTTCGAGCCACTACCCCCTTGTTTCCATAAATGCATCCCCAACGCCCCCCAATCCTAACCTATGAAAATATTTTTCCGAGTGGCAGACTGCACGACCCAATGAGGAAGATAAAATATAATTCAAAACAGTAAAGATTAATTGCACATTTATTTCAAATCCAAAAAAAGTTTTATTTTATTTAATTCAACATATTGAAATTACTGGATTAGTGATTATAGCTTTTCAAAATCTGAGTCATTTAACAAAAGTCTTAGAACTACATTTAGTAACAAGTTTATTTTTCTGTAAATTTTTAATGCGAGTTTCCCAATGTCCGGTTTAAAGTCGCTTAGAAGGAGTCTTAAATCACCACGTTCAGTAATCTGGAGTCGATTTCTTTGCTTGGAGATGAGTTGGATGACCACACTAAAACCACGTTCCACTAAATTTGAAGTTGGGAATGCAATAAGTAGCTTCTTAACCAATGCCCATAGTGCAGGATAGTGATCAGAAATTTTCTTCTGTAACCAAAACTCTTGATAAGATTTCTTAAACTTCGGTTTCAGCTCAATATCATTTTGTAACTCAGTTAGTTCTTCCTCTAATACCCCAACTTCCTCAATATCTGAAAATGGATTCATCACCCAATCTGGAATTTCCATCAAAAGAAGATCCTTAAATCGTTCAGACATATCTTTATGCAGCGTATCCAAATGGTCACAAAAGACTCGCAGATCATCATCCTGTATCCCACCTTTCTCTTCTAGCTCAGACAGAGAGGAAAATTGGTATAGCTCGCGACGGCCTATATTGCGCTTGAATAAAGTTAACTTTGAAATAAAAATAGATACTACAGATTTCGCCTCGATAAGGTTGATATAATTTCCTTGCAACTGTAAATTCATTTCATTGAACTTTGCAAATAGTTCGGACAAATATGCAATGTCATATCTGATATCTTTAAGTTTATCACTGAGAAAAGCATCTTTCTCTTCAAAAAAACTCCACAACAGAGTCAAAAAGGTTATAAAAGCGTCTTACGCAGTTGCCTTTTGATAGCCAACGAACTTCAGTATGAAGCAACAAACGTTGAAAATCTTCATCATTCTCAACACACAGCTCCCGAAATAGTCTATCGTTGAGAGCTGATTTTATTAACATATAAGCTTGAAGCAAAGATTCATTGCCTGGCAAAGTTGACTCATCCAGCTGTAATACAAATTCTGTAGTCCTTAGTATGCTACACAACATATCTTCCACATTCTCAGCCATTTCATCTATGCGTCTTTGAACTGAATTGTTGCTTAGAGGAATACTCTTAATTATTTCATTAATTTTTCATGACTTATGAAAAACAGTTCTCAGAACCTCACTTACTGCTGGTAAGATGAGTTTTTCACCAATTGTATGTGGCTTTCCAGACTTGGCAATCAACAATGAAATATCGCATGATGCACGCAAACCATTGGTTTTTTGTTGTGAGGCATTACAAAACATACTTGACAGTGTTAGCCGCTTTTGCAATTTGTCACGAAGTGATTGAAAAAATGTTAAATTCTTGTCTGCCATGTCAGGATGTCTTCCTCAAATGTTCAATAAGTCTGGAAGGTTTCATTGCCTCATTAGAAAATACCTTTTCGCATATTAGGCACATTGGCAGGTGCTTGTTTGTAGTTGCTGGTATAAATCCATACTACAGATATTCCACACTATATTGTCTACATTTCCTCTTTGATTTTTCTGCTTCTGCCATTCTTTTTCTGGAACAATTATTTAATGATTAAATTTGAGTAAAATAAAATCTATCCATATTAATAAAAAGAATTTGTGTATTAAATGAAGAGACACGGGTTCGAATCTTAAGCAGGTGAATTTATTAAAGAAAATGAAAAATAGTAAAATTAAAAAAATGACAAATATTAAAACAGAATGTGTTTATATGTTTCGGCCATAAAATAGGGGATTATGGCAGCTAGCCGTTTCTCATTCTCGTTATTAAAGTATACAAATCATTTATCAATTGCAGCTGGACTGATTATTATTATTTGCATAGAACAAATAGTATTATCAATTACGCATGATCCTAACTTTTCAAGCCCAGCTTCTATTAATGATGTCAGTCTCCTGATTTAGTTTATCTTTAATAACGAAAATTAAAAGAATTTCCGCACTGTAAAATCAGTATTTATTTACCAATCACGACCGATATAGTACTTCGAAAGCGGTTATTTCTTAAATGTAGCCGAGGAAAAAATCGATCACTGTTCTCTTCATCTGTAGAAAACACTTGCGTTAAACTTCAAATTTTAAGATAAAAAAAAGGACATTAATATGTAGTAATGAACTTAAAGTCAACCTTTACGTATTTTCACTCGAATTATTCAGTATTCAATTCACAAAATATATAAACACCATCAGACAGATTTACGATGTGGTCACCAACAAAATCCAAAATGGAACTATTCCTTCGAGAGAGATTCTTTCTACCGTGATCGTAATACATCTAACTAGAGATACGAAAAAAGTATCGATACTTTACTCATATCGGTAATTTCCTTTCGATACCAAGTACTTTTGTACTCGATTCTTTTCTTTCGATTTTCTAGTGATATCGGTACTTTCGGTCCGATACTTTTGTGGTATCGATACTTTTCATTCGACATAACATATGAGTAAGGTATCGATACTTTCGTTTCGATTTCGTATCCTTAGATACGAAAAAAGTATCGATACTTTACTCACATAGGTAATTTCCTTTCGATACTAAGTAGTTTTGTACTCGATTCTTTTCTTTCGATTTTCTAGTGACATCGGTACTTTCGGCCCGATACTTTTGTGGTATCGATACTTTTCATTCGATACATCATATGATTACAGTATCGATACTTTCGTTTCGATATCGTATCCCTACATCTAACTAAATACATAATTTTTATTAAGCTGCCACAATTAAGCATATCAAATAAAAACTATTAAGTCAATTAGTCAAGCAATAATTGATTACGCGACAATTGCTACGATGTCAATTGCTTCTCCAACACTTTAATTCGATAATTATTGTGGTGGAAAGTGTGGTGTGGTGTGTTTCCTTGGTAGAAAGAAGTTGCTTTAATTGGTTTCATAAGAAGCGTGAGTGAGCTTGTGCGTTCTATTTACTTACAAAACGAAAATATTAATTTCATTTTCTAAGATGGAAATACATTTACGGTTTGCATGATTCTTTATTCATATAATTGCCACAGTTGAATATTTCTGTCTATTTCTGGTTATTCATCGAAATTGTTTTTCATTGAATATGCTGAATCGTGGCGTACAAATGAAAGTAAAAGAATCTTTTACGTTTGAAATGAAAAATGCCGCGGAGACCATTGTTCCTAAGGACGATAGTTCCTGAAACCGCTGTACTTAGACGAGGGTGTGTGATTTTCACTTATAATTTGAGAACGGAATCTTGTCAGTTCTGTACACCATTCGTGGGACATCCTGTGTAATTACTTAACAAACATGCACAAATTTTCGTGCTATGCGCTAATCTGAACAATAGTAAACAAGCGATCAACACACTCAAACGCCCCCTTGCTTCTTTGCGCCCCCCTAGGTAAACCCACCGCCCCCTTTGGGAACCACTGGTATACCCCAATCACTCGTGTCCCTCAGACAATCTCATCGCATGAGACAAAACCAGGGGTGGGCAAATTACGGCCCGCGGGCCACGTCAGGCCCGCGAGAGCACTTGATGTTATCCCGCGATGCCATTATGAAAGCGAACCGGAACATACATTACAGATAACTTCATATTTGTTGCTTAAAATTATGACCGGAAAACCTTGTACAGTGATATTACGGGGCTAATAGATTATTATCTATTTTTTTATTCTCACTTATAGGATCTTCGCATTATCTCAAATAATTTCCGATTTGAAACCCAACGTGCCCCGCCGAAGCATTTTCATTTTAGGAACTAAACTGTACTTACCTGGACCCTGGCTTCGCTGAGACCGACTTTCTTGGCCAGCTCCTCCCTTGCGAAGGCGTCCGGGTAGTGGGTCCTCTCAAACACCTTTTCCAGCGCACCTAACTGTCCACTGCTAAACGTGGTTCGATTCCTCCGCGGCCGTGTGGAAGACACGGCTCCTCCCACTGCACCCTCCTCGCTGGTATTGCTTCCGAGGGCGTCCCTTGACCCCGGATCGGGGCCGCTCACCCACGCCGGTCCCTGGCAGCTTGCATCCTCCTCGCTAATCTCCTCCTCCATATCTTCAGAGGCAAATGGGCAGCCCATAGGTGACGAAGAAGCTGTGAAAGAGCGTAAAATTCAGTTTACATTCTAACTAGGCTCTCCGTATTTCTAAATGAATAACTCTTGCGTTGTCAAATTCCTCTTATTTATTTATTAAATATGACAAGCGTCGTATCGTAATAATGAGAGGAGAGGTGACCATTATAAGTTTCTTTACGAACAGACAGAAATAATTCACAAAATACATGAAAACAATTTGTTATTATATATATGTACGTGAAATACTAGAGAGGTAGACACTAAAGGGTTACGTGATATATTTATTGAACAAATCCCATTTTAATCAATCAAAATATTGGAACGCCTTTTCCGAAAGTTTAGTACAGTATAGATTAGTAGTAAAAATCCCAAAGTTTATCAATTCATTATGTTTAAAACCTTCCATTATAATCATTCATTTAAATTTAAATTAATTGCTTTAGAATAGAATGATGCGAGTTTTGATACGAAAAAATTGAATAAGTGATAGGTTTAAAACTTCAGGTGCAATTTTCAAGTTTTATAACTCTAATCGCCATCATCAATAGTACCAAAAAGGTTTCTGGGGTTTAACTTGGTCACGTACGTGAATGCTATTAATTTCGATTCGCCATATTCCGCCTAAATAAAAATGTATAATTAAATGAACGCATTGCTCGCCATGGAAACTTCCAGTAAATGATTAAATTATCGAGTGCCCCACTACGGAAACTAATCACGTCTTTAATATATCAATTAATCAATTCGATAATTAATAAATTATTTAATCAATTAATTAATTAATTAATTAAATATAAGATAAAATACAAATGTCTGATTAATACTCTTTGAAAATATATCTGAAACGTAGCAACGTAGCACTTATTTCAGAGCATAGCACTCACCGTCTCCCTTTCCTCCCTCGCAGTCTGCTTCCCTTCTCTTCTCCCTCTTCCCTTCCTCGCTGCCATCCACTCGCAGCTCCAGTAGGCTATTCACCGAAAACCTCCCGGAGTTCGCTGGAACCGAACTTGGTCCCCCATAATAGTAGCACCCAGCTTGGTCGTAACTCATCATCCCTATTTCCTCTACTTCCTATTTCAAACGACACAAATCCCTGGCCACTCTACACACCGCGAACCGCCACTTGGCTTCTTCTCAAACACTTCTACGGTTCGCTGTGACACTCGAAATCAAACTGTTATCACCAAATTTTTGAGTAGACTAATAACGGCCGTCTTCCGAAGAACCACTTTATTTTATGGCAGTTATAACTGTTATGGCCGTTGAGAATATCTTTTCGAATTTAAAATGGAAATTCATTCAATTAATTAACTAATAATGACCAGACATTGTAGATATATTAACAATCGATCCCCGTGAGGATCGGCGGGAGAGGTAATTACCGCAACACAATGGGGCAATTAACCCGAAAGACTTTTTATGCGGCAACTCCGCTCAATTCTATCATTCGCCAATTAAAGTAGAAAATACGATCGATTTTATTGGTTCTTTAAATTTAAAACCAATTCAAAGCAAATCTCTTTCTCTAACGGACGCCTCCTCCTAAAAACAGTCCGTAATATAACGGATAAAAATATCTGTTCTATAATTTGAAATTTTTATAACCTACTTAAATCTCTTATTGTTTTTCATCACTTTAAGGCGCCTTTATTTTTCCTGATTTGGTTTCTTCTTCGATTCAGTGAAAAGTCTTCTTGTATGTATTCAAATTTGACGATCATGTCATATAATAAATACGTGTGTCGTCGATTGAGTGTATATTTTTGAAGAAAAGTATCGGTGGATATGTTTTTGCACAACTAAGGATTATGGGAGTTAAATTATAACGCTCCAATTTGCTAAATAGTATTTTTTTGGTATTCTACGCCAAAAAAGACGCATTAAACAAATCCTAAAAAAGTGTTAGGAAACGTCGAGGAAGTACGATCCTCATTAGTTCAGAGTAAAGGAAAACAATGAAAAAGCCTCGTTTTAAGTCCAAGTTATATAGTTCGTTAAATATATAAATAATAAATCGTTTAGAATTTCCGTCACAATTTTTAATAAACTAAAATGTTTATACCATTACATCGGACTCACAGCAACGATTTATAGCTGAATGAAGTTATGATATAAATGTAGTTCCATTTACGCTAGTTTTTATGGCAGGAGTCCTATGGTTTTGGCAAAGACACGATGTAGCAAAAACAACACTTGGACACCCAATGGGAAAACACTCTTAATCTCTCCTTCGCGATCACCAAATTCCTAAGCAAGATGTTTTTATTTCTGTCCTCTCATTCCGTTCGGGAATCCTCATCCTCCCTCTTCTCTTCCCCTTCCATTCCCTCTCTTTCTCCCCCCTTCCTTAGGGGAACGTTTATAGCGAAGGTCTCACGGCGCTCTGCTATCCAATGAGGTGTTAAATGAGCCGTTGGTTATTTGGATTCGTTGCGAGAAATCAGAGACCATGTAATGAGGGCTTTACTCCGTCAGGGGGAGTGTGAGAAATGGCGCTTTAAGTGACAGGCTATTGGTTTTATCGTGGCTATTTGGTGGAAAAATTCGTTTTGTTTTACCCAAGTAACATAAAATAAAGAGATAACAAAACGGCTGGGTTCGTGTTTACGAAATTCATATTGTAATGGATGGCAACCTTTTGTACGTGGGGTGAGAAATATGTTGCTAGTTATTTTCTGAATAGTCTCGAGCTAAATAAGTTAACTAAAAATTTCTCGTTTTAATCGTGGCATTAACGCAATGATTGGCGGGATAAATTCTTTTAATTTTTTTAATGTGAGTGTTAGTTAAACTCGGAAAAAGATGGACAAATGGGAGAAAATAGTAAAAGACGAGCGGATAGTTTTATGAAGCTCTGGATATTTAGCGAAATATTATCTCCAGAAAACAAAAAACGAACTGTTTCTTTATGGCCTCATCCAAATTTGTAGGGTAGAATATATTTTTCACCAACCTCCGCAGCATGAGTTTTACGCTAAATGTAAACATAAAATCTTCAGATTTCGACTCTGATACGTCGAAAAAGACACGCTATTATGCCAAAAAGAGAGAATATGGCAGCAGAGAATTTTGTTAAAACGAGGGTCCAAAACCTCACTGAGTGAGACGCACTTTTGGGAAATAATCTTTCTAAGCGACCAAAGCACTGGGACAAATATCCGTTGGGCTCATTCCTCCATTAAAATCGACGTTAATAGCGAACAGCCACAGTTACAGAAGATTTCCTTTCGCCCTTCATGAGCACTCACAGTAAGCCATCGGCCGAAACATATCTCGGGTTAAAAATAATTCAGCATTCCCAAGGTATACACACACACATCGGGCGATTTTACGAAGATGCGAAAAAGACAGCGGGAAAGATTATTGGAATTCCAGATACACAAAGCCTTCTTCTGGGAGATGGGCCCGAATAACTTTCCCTCGAAACGAAACCGAGGGAAAGTCCACAGTAATCCTCGGGACGATCTTTTCGGAGGCACAACCGTCACTTGTTCCGCGACGCTCTCTTCCGAAGATTCGGCGGGCGGCGCCTCGAGTTCTTCCCGCTGTACTGGGTCTTTGGCCACCCCCCCCTCCGAAAGAAAAATGCCGCTCGGGGAAACAGATGAGGATCTTTCGGGGCGTCCACTGCTCGTGTGTGTGTGTGTGTAGGGTTGGGCACTGACTAGTCGCTTATGTCGCTCGACGCTTTTATCTCCGCTGGCATGGTCCTCCTCCTAGGGGAGGAGAGGGAGGGGTCTAAGAGAGTGGTTGAGTGAGGGGGGGGGGGAGAGGTTGAGAGGGACGTGGGAGTACGGGGGAGTGAAAAGAGTGGGTGGATGGAGAAGGAAGAGGGTGGGATGAAATGTTTTGGGTGAAATTTAGTTCCGCCGTTAAAATGCCTTACAACCCCTATTTTTACAGGAACGCAACTGTTTTTGGGGATGCGCGGTTGGTTTTTCTACGCTTTTAAACGCGTACTCTTTTAGTCAATGGATCAAAATAACTGTCATTAATCTGAGTTTGGAAAACCGGACAAAATGTGTTATTAGGGTGTAATAATACTGGATATCTTATAATTCAAATGCAACAAATGGCCTTGGGTGAGGTGGTAATCATTTTTGGATTTGCGCAGGAAGGAGGATTATTAGGCCGGAGATGATAAATGTAGTATATCAAAGAAGAAGAAGACAATGCTGTGTTCGTTCTTTGTCGAGTAAGTTTTGCACTCTATGATATTCGTGAGGTATACGACTTACATAAAAATTTACGTTTCATTATTTGTTTCCATTTTATCGAATAAACATCTAGCGGGTGGCCAACACGTGTTGGGCGATATGTTTGCTTCCATCAGCCGCGCACTTCTATCACATCATTTGCTGGAATCCAACATCTTTCGACTTGGCGGCGAGTCTGCATATCATAATGCAAAAAATGGCCAAATTCAATTTGATCATTCGTTCAAAAATTCAGCTACAGTAACAAAATTCATCTCATTTCATCTTTTGAAATTATAAATAATCTATTTAAGAAAAAACATCAGAGTTCCATGCTCTGGAATATTTTATAAAATTCCCAATGTTTAAAAATTGTAAAATATATATTTTGGGCCAGTGGCTTTCATAATTTCCATTGATATTTTAATTTTGTAAAGCGGTCTTTGAAAAATTCGGAAATTCAAAGTGGCGAAATAATTTAAAAAATTCTCGGATTTAAAAAAGTATTGTAGGAATTGACAAAGTTCATTTTATTTATTTATAATAAATTTCTACATAGTAACGGCCAAAACAATTGACTATAAAATTTCTCGGATTTAAAAAGTGACTTTCGGTCAGAATATTAATGGTCTTCAGAAATTTTTAATTACAATACGTACTACATGAATCACGTCACATTAAGACAATATTTTCGGAACATGTTACCTTTTATCAGAGCCGGGACAAGACATTTTTTCGTCATAGGCAAGATTTGACAATTACGCCCTCATTCTAACGAAAGTATACAGTATACAATTTTATCTCTCAAAACTAGTTTATTTACAATGTTGAGGTAAAATAAAATAGATGAGATATAAAAACTTCATTGTATTGGCTTGTACTTGGTGGTATTCCATCTTTAAAAAAATCACAAAAATGACATACATTACTGTACCACAAAAACATTAATAAAAAATTAGCATCATCATCAGGTTATAACATAAAACGTTACAATTAAAAGTTCTAAATGTCATTTGTCGCGCCCTTAAATATACTGCGCCCTAGGCGGGTGCCTCGCTCATCTAGCCCTCGTCCTGGACCCTGTCTTTTATCAAGTTTTAGTGTGAACGATGGCGTTAAACTTTCCCAAACTTTCTATTCCGGTCCTTTAGGGCATGGCATCGTATGGCAACGTAAATGTTAATATAAAGTTCACATTTTAAAACGCCTATAGTTTAAATTATTATTTATGAATATCCAAATATATTAGAACGTAATTTTTGTTATTAAATAGATAAAGGAAATAGGGCAAGCAACTAAAGTACCCTCTTTTTTTCTTGAACATTTCAGAACAAAATGTATTCTCGGAGACAACTATGCGCAGTGTCATAGATTCTTTTAATAATTAAAGAAATTTATTAATTTTACCATTAAAAAGCAACCTAAAGTGAACAGTCGCACACGAGCCTGCATATATAGCAGCAATAGCCGCAGCAATGATCTTCTTCATTAGTTTTACATTTTTGAAATCCATGATATCAGATAAAATTATATACGCAATAAAGGTAATTTATTATGTAGGCTATTGAAGTATTTTTAGAATAGATAACAGTGCTCAAATTGGAAAATTTTAACAACGGAAACGCTTGCAATCGAAACATTCTTATCTGGTTTTTACTTTCACCATACGTAGTATAGGAGAAAGTATTGTATTCGCGAAAAAATCGAATTCGAGATTTCAACGGAAACACGTTTTGAGGTCTTCTGAGTACGTTTTCGTTATTTTCTCAGTGATGTCTGTGTGTGTGGGTGATCGGAATTTTTTACGCGCTCTTACTCAAACAATAATAATCAGATCAGAAAAAAACCGTTTTAGTTAAGATTTTTATTGGCAATTCAAGGTCTGAAAAGGTTTTGGCTGCAACTGGTCCGTCGAATTGGAGGTTCGTACTCTTGTCATTTTTTCGTTTTTCCAAATATCTCCTTTAGGAATTAATTTATGTGAATATTTGTTATTATTAATGTTGTGGATAATTAATTTTTCTACAAGTTTTTTGAAACATTTTTTCAGAAAACTGATTGTTTGAGAGATATTTTGATCATTTGTCAGAAATTGTTAAGTACGTCGCTAAGTGATGCCTTTGCTCCCATTGCTATGATAAAATTCTCTAATTGTTGATAACGATAGCGCTGCCAAGGATGATTTTAATGGCAATAAAAATAAGCCCAATACCACCTAGTCATAATTTCTAAACCAAATATTCTTGTAAATATTGATAGTGATCCCAGAACCACCAACGGAAATTTTAATTGTTCATCGATATTTTGTAATCCATAGCAACAGATAACAATGTTTTAGTTACTGTTTTTTCAACGTGAAAAGTGATTCAAAGTATTTATCACTGATTATTATTCAAAACTATTAAAAATTATTCACTAGTGAAAATGCTGATAATTATTCTTGAAGACGCTGATGTCGAGAGCAACGTGGTAATATTGTTGCGATCATATTCATTACTCTGTATGTATTGGACACATCAGATTTTTTAACAACGGGAACGCTATGTATCAAGTAGAACCGCATTCCCGTGTGTTCCCGCCAAAGTTCGAGCAGTGATAGAGAAATGAAATTATGAAATGTAATTCTCTAGATTTATGAATGAAGCTCAAATAAAGTAGAAGTGAATTTCTATGATTTTATGATGAGTCTGTTTTGCCCTTGCGCGTCTTTCATGGCATAATGTCTTACAAAGAAGCCGCTATCCCATTATTAGACGATAAACCAGTGAAACATATGTTTTACTAAATCATTGGGCGAGTTTGACAGGAATTCCGTTAAATGGATTCGCGGCCATTATTTTTCAACCGACACCACTCGCGTAGGTGCTTATAGACATTTGGTTCGATTAACAGCAAACAAAATCTACGACGAGCGACTAAATAGTAGAGCGGAGAATGTATTTCAATCGAATTCGAATATCTGGATTTCTCGATCGAGATCAAAGGAAAAGGGCGGTAAATGTATGTTACGACCTCCGTGTGTGGTCGAGAATGAATTTAAAGTCTTATCTCCCCCTCTCTCTCTCTCTCTTTAAAAAACAAAGTTTTCTTTGAAAGCAAAACAGCTCGTCTGCTTCCGAAGACGTTCGGTAGAGGGCGGAGTGGAGTAAGCTATTGCCAAAATTTCATCCCCCATATAATGGAGAGTTTCCAAAGTAATTTACTGCCCTGGATGGGATCCAAAAAAGAAGAAGAAGAAATAAGGAGCGATTACTTGGATAGTTTCGCGTTCACCTGAATAATTAACTATATCGTAACTCAATCTTTTTGAGTCCTCAACTAAATACTGAATCAAAGTTTATGGCCATACGCACCAGCTGTTCAGTACCAATAAACAAATAGATTTAAAAAATACATGGAAAAATACGTTTTATATAAAATTCCGTATTCTCATTTTTGCTCTATAATAGTTTGATTGCGCGACGTGATGTAATTGAAATAGAAAACTGGTTTGTGCGTTCGTGAAATACGTTTTCGTGAAAGAATCAAAAAGGTCATATGATTCCTGCTGATAATGATGTAATTAGTAAAAATCAAATAATTTTAAATAGACTGTAACCTATCTGTCCAATGCCGGTTTCGTTCTTTTCGTATCGCATGAATTATATAGTTGGGACTAGATTTTTTGGTTTATTGATGAATTTTGACAGAGTGAAATATTCTGTTCAAAGATATTCCTTTTATTATTGAGCACATATCCATCAGATTAAAATTATCCATCATGAGCGGTTGATGGGCTTTAAATATTTAATTAAAACATATAAGTGGTGTGCATTTCTTCGATGATCCATTTTATACGTTTTTGTGGTTAATATATAACTTGATAACGATGGTTTCTTTAAAATAAGCTCATTTTATTGCGCCTTATCACTCCTGTACATTACATACTCCAAAATCCGCGCTACTTAAACATATTCTAAAGAATTTTATGGCAAGCATATAGAGCTTAGTTTTAAAATGGAATAATTTCGCTTCAATTAAAGATAAGTAATGAATCTACAAATTTTTTTAACCGTTTATGATAGAAAGTCTCAGTGTTCGTTTAGATAAATTTTCAAATTTTGTTAAATTGCCTACAAACCTGAAGGAAGTGATAAGAAAAATAAAATCTATTCTTCTAGGCATCTTTCATCACAGTATTATTTAACAATAACAGAAAACTAGATAAATTTCAGGTTATACCAGTTTACTAATCCATAATATCCTTTTATGACAGAAGATTATTCGTTCATTAGGTGGCGCCGCGAATACCCGAAAACAAACGAAAAGAGTTGGGTGACTATGGTGAATCACAGTTGGACAATAAAGGAACGATCTAACCCTTGATCCTAACCCTTTTGTTCCTGCTCTTCTCCCCTTCTTCCCCCTTTAACTATCCACTCCGAAGATGCTATGTGAGAGTAAGATTCCCAAAGAATTCCCTGGGTACCTCTCTTTCTTTCTGTCGAAATATCTCAGCGCCCCATAAGCGCAGGGAGATAAATGTCGCCATAATGCTCTCTAATTAAGCGCCTCCGGTTGCTGCGGGCGGCGTAGAAGCCATCGAGCGTGTGAAATGGCTTTGAGGAGGCGTTCGAAGAGCAAGAGAGGGCTGTATTTCGGGGGCGTAGGAGGAGACAGGGTGTGCGAGGAGAGAGAATGGGAAAGGTCGGGGAGGAGGATCGGGTGGAGGAGGAAAACCGACGCTGGAAGGATGGGCAAAGAGGGAGGATAGTTTTTTTTTTAATTTTTTGTGGTCAGTAGGAATTTACTACAGTTTCCGTTAACAGCGCCGCGATGAAATGCGTCGCCGGCAGCTCAGTGAAACGGTGCAATGATTCTCCATGTTTTAGTCGATTGAACTATTTTCGAACCTCGGTCGAAGTGTGCAAGAAAACTTTGAAATGATGATTTTTTCTAGATGCGATAAGACGGCCAAATAGTGATTGACCAATGTCGGCTTGCAGGGTAATAATATAAGAATAAATGTAAATGTAACCTCAAGGGGAGATAGACAAAGCTCGACCTATAGAAACTTCGAGTTAAAGATCTTCATTTTAACGTATATGAGCGGGAACGAGAAAAAAATTTCCGCTTCGATTCATCGAAAATTCCAGTCGTAGGAGTTTGAGTTCTCGAGGTTCGCATGTCTTTGGTTTCGTCTGCAAACGATTGATAAGGACGAGAAGCTTATCTGATATAAGGAGCCTCATGCAACAGCGAGTGCAAGGCCTTTTGGGCCGCCGTTGAGGTCTTATGATGATGCAACTCCCAGAGAATTCAATGGGCACCTCTGAGTCGAGTCGACACGCTCTTTATCTCCCGCAGATTGGCTTCCGATGACCTCCGCCTGTTTTGGCTTGAGTGGTACTGCGCTTGGACGATAGCGAAAGGAGGCGGGAGAGAGAAGAGGAGGAGTTAAGAGATGCTTTATGGGCAGTAGAGAGTTCTGGATATGGTGGGAGATGAGCAAAGCGGAGCAAATCGGAAAGATGGCGCAAAAGTCTATTCTCTTCTAACATTTTATATCGGTTCTAAAAAAACACCACTCTCAGTGTCTCCCTTTTGCACGCAAATGATTTGAAACATCCTTATATGAAATGTTCTTAGTGTTTGCATGTGTACATGTTGATAAGCAGAGGAGAAGAGTGATCAGTACCGCAGTAGCGGAGGGGCGAGCAGGGCGGCCGCCCCGGGCGACGATGTCAAGGGTCACCAACAGGCGTTCATCCAACCGAGATTTAATCGTATTTACTAGGAAAAATATTGTTCTTGGATTTTTATTCATGCGCATGTGATAATCAATGTAAAATATATCTCGTTTGGTTTTTAATGAAATTATAATTTTCACTTTCTTCATGCGTAGTATAGGGGGAAGTATTGTTTCATGAAAATGATCGATTTCGAGATTTCAACGGAAATGCACGTTTTGAGGTCTCCTAAACACGTTTTGACCATTTTCTCGATGATGTCTGTGAGTTGTGGGCACCATAACTAAAAAAATATTAATCAGATCAACGTGAAATTTTATATTTGACATTTTTATATTTCATTAGAATAAAATAAAAATTGTAGGAAATTTAATTTTGTAAGACCTTTGTTTGAAACATTTCCCCATATAACGCATTGTTTAAGAGATATTTTTAAAACTAATTTTTTAGCTGCCGCCACCACACCACCTACCGGCGACTACTGTAAACACTTTACGCTTACGTCTTATTAACGCTCCTTTCTATTTTGTTAATTGTTGGAGCCTCGTTGCTATATCCAATACCAGAAGGCTGCGGTTTGAGATTATTTCTGTTCTTTGTAAAGTCTTTAAATTTTTCTCACAGTTCCTTAAGAAATTTATTATAATTTAACCTATTTGGAAAATTTAGAAAGATTACAGGTACGGAGAGTGTCATGTGGCGACCTCATCAGATTTTTTTAATTGCCAAAGTATGGGGCGGTGCTCCTACGTCTCGCACCGAGCGATAGTCTTCTTCCCTGCGGTGGTGCGCGTGATCAAGTAGGCTGGAATTGGGCGAAAAAGAGAGTACGGGAGGAAAATGTGGGAGTGAAGAAGAGAGAGACTTGGAGAAGTGAGTGGAAGGAGGAAGAGATGAGGAAACGAGGAGGGGCCAAGTGGGAAAGGAGGGAGCTGGAAGAGGGGGAGGGGAGAAGATTGAGTGGGGAGAGTGGCGGATGAGAAAACTTGAGTAATAATGGGAAGAGGGAAAGGGAAAGGAGGAAAGGACGGGAAGAGAATGAGAGAGAGAGAGAGAGAGAGAGAGAGAGAGAGAGAGAGAGAGAGAGAGAGAGAGATGGGATTGGTTTTTAGGAGGTTGGGTCAGGAATGGAAGGGGAGGAGGATGACGAGTTTATTTTTTACTTGCGGTTGAGGTGGTGACATGGGAGGTTTGTCAAGTCCGTGAACTTCGGGGGAAGGGGGAGAAAGGGAGAGGAAGGAGGGAGGGGGACGATAGGGGATGGGTTTGGAGCTTGAGACATGAAAGAGCGTTTAATAATAAATTTTCGCACGCATAATTATCATCTGACATTTCATTTGACGTTATTTAAGCCCAAAAGCTAATAGGAGGTCAGAGCGTGTAAACTTTGCATTTATAACTTTCTTAAAATAAAGCAGAACAAAATTTTACTGCAGCAAGTTACGAGCGCTTTAGATTTTCCGGATGCTTAAAACTGCTTTGGTTTTTTTCTTTATCCAGGGATGACAAGGTCGTTATATTTAAATGCATTTCGAGGAGGATATAGCAAATATATTTTAGCTCAGTTCAGTTTTGGATCTGTGAGATATTGTGTAAACATGTATTAGAATATTTAAAGATATCCTGTGTTGTTTAAGTTTAAGATGCTTAGTTATTAAAATATTGTATGAAATTTGAAAAGTTATCTGATAAAAAATATTTCTTTCCAGAAATTTCCTCAGCTATCATCATCAGCGTCAAGTATACGATGTGTGTATTGCTGTTAAAAGGACTACATTTTCATTAATATGAGGTTAGTTATTAATCGAGTAACTTAATCTTTAATATGTATTTAGCGCGATTATAATAACACGTTACAACACCAATGAAATGAATGAAAGTTTTATTTGAAAAACCGTTTAATTAGTTAACTTATAGCATCTGTAATTAAAAGGCTGTTCGGTGAACAGGTCTCGAAAAATGATTTCATCCATAACGATTAAAAAATTAAAGTAGATTAGTGGAAAATTAATCGATTCTCCTTATTAGTTTTCCATCTCTACTTATTTTTTCAGAGTTGGGGAAACTAACTTTTTTCTACCTTAGCGAGAAAATTTGCAATAAATCTGACTTTAACTCATGAATGGCATTTTTGACTGTTGAAATAAACTCATGGCACGAAAATGATTGAGCGAGATCATCTTACAGCTCCAATCCAGTTGACGATGAAAGTAACTCCTCTAGCCATAAAACGGTTAATTAAATCACCATTCTATTTAAGACAGTAGGAGTTACCTTGATCATTAATCTGATGTTTACTGGGCCCTGTAAATCAAATTTGTTCTTTGTTCCCTGAACTAAATTTGTGATACAAAATTGTGTTTTACTGCGTTCTATTTTAAAATTCCATGAAAATTTGCTAATATACTCACAGCATAAATTTTCTTGCATGCTTAAATAAGCATGCGTGTAAAATTAATAGCAGGTCAGTTTCAAAAGCTCAGGAAGAGGGGTGACTTCCTAATGTCATTAGATGAACTTTTAGTTAGTACTATCTACAATGATTAGAGCGTTTATTCTTCAGTAACAATTAGTTTGTTGTCGTTCTAGATGGGTAGTCACGTATTCTTCTGGAGGCAAAGACTTGAGGAAGGGGAGGAGAAGTGAATGGAAGAGGAGGAGATTGAAAGTGTGTGTGTGTGTATGTGTGTGAGAGAGAAAGAGAGAGAGAGAGATGGGCCGCCTTTCCTCTCTTTTAAGATGGAGGTGCTTCACTGATTGGGCGTAATTAGCAGCTGGCTAGGGGTTCTTCTTCGGGACGCCCTCTTGCTTTGCGGGTGGCTTAGGGATGGCAGAGGATGCGAGGAACGGGGGTTGGGTGCGGTCGGGGATGGAGAAAAAGGGGCGGGGTGTGAGTTTGCTTTCGTATCGCCATTTACTTCCTGCATCCGAGTGACTAGTGGATGAAGCGATGTTTTCACTCCCAGTTGAAGTGTTTGGTGTTTGAATCGTGAGTAATACTGGTTTTCGAAAAAGAAGACTTAAACAAGCCTTAATAATCGAATGAAGTAAAATCAAAGGGACAGTGAAAGAGAATGGTAAAAATAATACAATACACTGATTACATTTGACTTATCTTATGCGTGGGATAGCAGAGTAAAGGGATGTATCCACTTATGAAAGTAATAAAAGTTATAGGTTATTCCTAACGGGAGCCGCCAATATTCAAGTTAATATTAACGTAAAGCGAATGTGAAATTACACTTTTTATATATATATATATATATATATATATATATATATATATATATATATATATATATATATATATATGTGTGTGTGTGTGTGTATATATATATATATTATTGTTAAATAATAATACATTAACACGACTTTATTAAACATTTAAATGCTTAGCTTCACTGCATCGCCGAAAATTTAAAACAAGTTTTATTAACTTAAATAAGGTGTAATAATGAATAAAGCAATATATTTTCTATCTTCATCTGAATTTTTTTTTAGCATCTTTGGTTTGATTTGCGATGAACAGGCTAACTGAAAATGATTTCAGGCAATTATCATTAAAATGATATTTGAATCAGCGTGAAAGGAAAAAAGAAAATTAGGAACTGGGTTAGTACGATGCGGCAAGAAGTTGTTTCATTAATAATGAATACACAAAATGAAACCTGAAGACACTTTAAAACATTGTCCTTCCATAATTGTTTTTCTCTCTCGCTGCTCATCGAAAAGTCTCTTTTATTTCATAAAAATTCCGGGGAATACAATCCTAAAATGGTAATTTCTATGTTAATAAGTAGGTACTTTAAGAATGCTTCTAATTAAAAATTTAAAAGATACGAAAGAGTTTTAATAATTTAACTGGAATGAACTAATCGTCATCCAAACTCTATATTTTAGGCATTTAAGATATATTCTCTTTTCAAATATTCGCGCACTGTCTAAAAGGTAACCCGCAAAAGTAACTTGTCATTAATGGCAATTTGATTCAGAAGTACTTCCTCCTCAATCGAGCAGAAATCATGATTTTTCGCTATGTCACGCGGTCGGGCAGTTTTTCGTCCCATATAGAATATAATTGCACGAAATCAACCAATGCACCATAAAAATTAACGTAAATAAAATTATTAAAGAATTTTATTCACACCTCCTTTATGATATGCTCCTTTTCGGGAAATGAAGGACGAGTTATGATTGTGCATTTGTCTGGATCAAAACCAATTTTTTTTATGGTAATCCAACCATATAACTGCGAGTTTCCGCTTCGGCAACGATATATTTTCAAGGTTATTTGAGTATAGTACCTGGAATGTCCAACCCACATCCAATCGGAAAAGAAAAAAAAAACTCAAATTTGTACTAGGAAATAATTGGGTAACTCCTTGGTGAAGACATGTTTCTTCAATCATCATGGCAGCTGAATCAATTCGCTACTAATGTATCAATCGACGCACAACGCAAAATGTGATATCTATAAAATTTGAATACATATTTGGAATTTTATATTATTATAAATTTCCAGAAGACACTTTTTATTCTGTGATATGAAACAGTTTTCTCTTTGTTATATAAGTTCAATTATTTTCAAAGTTATTCGGTAAAAACTGGAGCTATGAGGCAAGAAAGCTGCGGTGAGATTTCTCATTTTAAAAAAATGACGCGTTCGAAATGGTGGACACAAAACTTTCTCGTGCGAAGCGTGCTTAACAAAGCAAGGTGATTGACTGAGCGATGAATTCATTCTACATACAATTATGCCAGAAAGGACAGCGACTCTAAAAACCCTGACTTCTAGACATCCTGAGCAGAAGGAAACGTACATTTTTGGCATCCTCGATAATTCGCAGTACTTCATCCATCGGTCTATTCCCCCAATTCCTCTCTTTCTCTCTCTCACTCTCTTTCACGCACATGTTCCACGATAAATGTATGAAGGATTTTCGTGCCAGTGGAGCCGAGGAGGGATGGGGGAGATTCCACTTCCGGAGGCTGCCGCGGCGGCGCCTGCGTGGGCGGGGCAAGGTGTCTGAAGGGAGGGAAGGGACGGAGGAGGAGAAGAGGCGTGTCGGAGGGGTGTCCGCGGCAGAGAGAGAGAGGGACGATGACATCAAAAGGGAAGGCGTCTCTTTGGCATCCAAAAGTCTCGTGTTACACGGACACACACACACACAGTAGGAGAAGAGGGAAAAAGAAGAGGCGTCTTGCGAGACATCTTTCTCTCCTACAAAAGGGTCAACGGTTCGAATGTATCCCCTTGACGAACGGCTCATGTGGTGGTCTTGTTAAAGGACAGATCAACCGGCGTGTAAAATGATAGCGGCGAAACCTAGTTTTCTGCGCGCGGAGGAAGAATGTTGCGGAAAACTATGAAAATTCCGAGATTTAGAAAAAAAAGCGAAACAAGTTACCATAAAATTCATAATTGCGGTAAAGTTCGTGATCCTAACAGAGCAACATATATACATATATTTATGCCATTTTTATTAATTAATGTCTTAGAGACATAGTACAAGCTCACGAATAAATTTGCAGGCGAACAAAATTAACGAAAGAGTGAAAAATAATAACAATTAATTTTTCACTTTTATAACTTATTCGGTTAGGAGTTGTTTGGGAAATGTTTTGACAAAATGGTTAGATTAGAAAGAAGGTGTTTCGTATAAAATTATGTTGAAATATTGCACGTAGCTTTTTTAGATATTTTTTATGTACTTAAATAAGAGTACTGGATTAAAGAATAAGACCTCTGGTATTTAGCACAAACTCAGAAAATTTTCATGTCCGCGAACTACCGGACGAAAAAAACAGCATTTTCCTCAAAATCGAGCGTTTTCAATCTATGGAATCCTTGCTTACTTGATATTTTGACGTTAGCTCAGATGTGAGGTTTTAAAGGAAATATTTTAAACACCTGGAAGGGTGAAGAATACGCCATTACTCCTATTCCATCTCTTTTATCTAAAACAACTCGACCAGGGCAAAGAGTACTTAGTTTTTTTAACCTTAGTTTACCAATCCTCCGAAATTTATAGACAGAGAAATAGCAAGAAATTCTAAAGTAAAGAGAGGCGCGAAAAAGAGAGAAGGAGAGAGAAATGCTCGGTGAAATAATGGAGAGAAATAAAGAAGCAAGTAGGATGAATAAAGAGAATATGTGAGATGAAGATCATGAGAAAGAGGACGATAGAGCATGAAAGCATTTTGAAAACACAATAAAGTTGCTCGCAGAAATAGAATGTCCCGTTGTTTACTCTCTCCAACGCTCTCCCCCTTTACTCTTTACCTTTCGGAGTCACTCGGCCCCGAATGATACTCAGTCTACTTCCATCCTCATATATCTCGACACTCATTTCGCAATGGCCAATTACGGCGGTTATAAAAAGAATTAGAAGTACACTACGTGATATTAAAAAACTCGTTTCTTTAGTTTGTGGTATTTGACGCTCATTACATCCAGATTTGTCGTCGATTTAAATGCAGCAACAATTTGCGATACGGTCGAGTGACACAAGTTTCTCAATGCTGATTTTATGTCATCGAGGAAACAACTCTCAAGGGTGCAGTTGTTGTCCATATTGTCTAATTTGAGTTCAAATTGGCCTAACGCGATTAAATTTAGTTGGAATCTGCAATGCCATTTTTAATCTACATACACTGAGAAAGGGTGGCGCAGCAACACGGAAAGATATACGGACAGACGAAACAAATCAACGGGAAATGCTGCGAAACGGATTTTATTAAAATGGGCTGTCTTTGATGTCTTCAAAAGAGAAACGTTTGCAATTTTTCTCAATATTTTATCACAAATTTGAAAGGCAGTTAAATCCCAAGACGACCGTCGAAGTGTCCTATTAAGATCAGCCTATAAAAAAATTAAATCGGTGATAGGTTAATGGGTGAATGTGGAAATAATTAGATTCAAATGGCAAATAAATCTACAAAGTCCTTTTCTCTTTTGTTTTAAGTTAATCGGTTTCGTTTCTATGATGCCCACATTTTAGCATTTTTTAAAATTAATTATGCAGATAGCCTGTCAAGTAAATCTTTATGCATATAGAATTCGTATTTCTATATATACTTATATAATTAGTATTGCTGTTAGAAATTTAATACGAGATGTACGCAAAAAATTGTACCATTCTCTGACGACTATTTTCATAAATGCATCTAAATTATAGTGTCTTTAAATTTTCTTATTCCAGTAAAGCTCGTTTATTTTTTAATTGAAAAATTAATTATTCAGTTCTTTTCTGCTTATCTAAATATCATACAAAGATTTGGTCAGTGACAGTGTAGCTATTTTACGTCATAGCTTTTATGCGTACATTATTTTTTTATAAAATTTAAAGTAACCTGAAATTCTAGGATTTGAATGAAAATTTTTCCGCACGAATTTCTTGCCAAGGCGATGAAAATTTATTTTTCTCCTTGAGTTACTGCGCCCCATATGACCACCTGTCAAGCCAGCTCAAAATAAATCAAGTAAAGAGTATGATTGATGGCGTTAGAAAAATTACCTAATTTTCAGGTGTTGAATTTCTTCACGCCACCATTTAATATACTTTTAAGAATACAACAAAGTTAAAGATTCCAAGGTTTCGAAAATTTGTGCGTTTTTTAAATAATTAAATTAAGGCAAAACGAACACGAGACGGGAAAATTATCCCATTCGTTTTGTGGTCGCCGCCATGAAACAAAAATAAGTTTACAAATTCCTCTCTTCTAAACCGAGCAAATAGACTTGAGAGAAAGATATTTTTTCCAAGCTGAAATAGGCTATCTTTACGATTATTTTTTTCCCCTGTAGTCCATAAAACTTGTCGTTGTTGAGGCCACGCGTCCACGAGAGAGGTTGACGTTAATTCTGAGTGTCATTCCGCACTTGGTCAACCGCTTTGAGACGGGATTTTCAAGAAGATGGAGGCGCTGTTTTTATTGCGCCTTATTTACGGTCTCTTAGGAGATCCAGGAAAAGCAGCCGCTAGTCACTTGTCACTCCTGTCTCACTCGCGCTATCCTTCCTGCCTCCCTCTCTCTCTCTGCTACCTCCCTCGCTCCGCATCTTCTTTCTCTCTCTCCTCCTCACTCCCTCATCCTCTTCTACCTCCCTCTTCTCTCCTTCATCTCATTTCCTCTCCTATTTCCCTTCCTCCGTTCTCCACCCTTTTCGCCGTTCTGTCTCGCGTCCTTCTCCAGGATCTCTCTTTTTCTTCCCTTATCTCCAGCACTCTTCCAACTCCTCGTCACGATCTCCCTCTTCCCTTCTCATCCCATATCTCATTTCTCCTTTTTCCGTCATCGGCCATCCTCCTCTACCGACTCATCCCTCGGACCTATTCCTCCTTCTCTCTTTCCCCTTAAAACTTCCCTCATTCTGCTTTTTGCTCCAAATACCATAACCGGGTCGTTTCGTTTCCCTTTCGTCACGCTCGTCTCGTCGATAAGGACGCTTTCAGTCTTCTTAAGAGGGAGATCGGGATGATCGCTGGAAAAGTGAGTCATAAAAAAATGACGGCCACAAATGAATTTTCCTCTCGTTCGTCATAACGGTCGTCCTACCGACTTTATGCGTGGTGGGGTGTTTTTAAATGTTTTCTTCTGGCGGAGAAACTTTATAATAATGATTTTTTTTAAACATAGGGCAAAGTATCATTCCGTTGAAGTAGATAAATCGGATGTCTTTGGTAGAGACAGACGGCGGAGGTGGGTTGGTCGTCCGGTGGACAGTCAGAGATGGCTTCTTTAGGAAGCGTTGGACAATGCTGGGCTTTATCTCAAACAAACGTAATATTAAATCCGAAGCTTTAATAAAAGATTTACGGGATTATGTACGTGCAGACAGGTGAACAAATAGAGTATAATCAAATCTATAAGGTCTAAAACACGAGGAATAAGACGTAATGTTTATAATGTTTAAATCACAGAAAGATACGGATTTACACAGAGTTGAATAAAGACTACAATGAGTAAGAAGTGTTGGTATATATGTACTGCTATTTGTTCTCAAAGCGATAATATTATCTCCGGGTTAGGTGCACTCCTTTATTTTATTATGTGGAGATGATCCTAAACGTTGATGATTAGCTTCCGAGTATAAATAAAGAAAAAAGACTGGTTTGAAGAGGAAATTTCAATTTCATAGTCTATATAGAGATCTAAACCTATTGCTAGAGAACATTTGGGCACAAGCGCAGTAATGTGATAGACCGTGGTCGTATGTGAAGAAGTTAAGACATTTCGAGTTTAGAAAGTAGCTTTGAACAAGAAAAATAAATTAGACGGAAAAGGAAACAAGTGCCGGTGTGCTGAGTGTAGTCCTGTGAAAGATAAGCGCAACAGATTTTATCAAGGATTTGAGGAATGGAGAAGGAAATTGGATTCTGAATAGCTTAACGAACGAAGACAACTAAGAGAAAGCGAAGAAGAAACAGTGTAGAAATAGAACATGGCAGGAAACACTGATCTCCAAAAACGAGTGAGATCTATCACCTCATTATTCAGTTTCAGCTATTTACTCAACTTCTTCAAGTAATTAAGAATGTCGACACAAGAAAGATTGAGCGACAACCAAAATCGATCCCCAATTAGCGAATTCGTAAGGTATTAAAATTTAACTCGGAAATTTAAAAAATTAACTTGGAAAGAGATTAGCCAATAAAAATTAATGTTATTGTTCCAACGCCTCACTTATATACACAATTTATATGTATTGCCGTAATGAATGGGGTAGAATTAGATATGAGGAAGCGCAATAAGATTAATTTAGACGAATATATTATAGTCTTATCGGTGCTCGTATTGCATTATTCGCGAGATACATGCGATTGGTGGTGTTAACAGTAATTTGTATGGTTGCAAGAAAACTTTTAACTTCGCATTATTTTCCATCGACATGACGCGATAATAGCGTTAAAATATTAATTTGAAAATAATTTTTCTAAAAATCTGCTACCTCCGATTAGATTTTAAAATTCAATGCAAGGTTTCTGGTGAAAATTTTTAGCATATTTTATTGCATAAAAAAAACAGCTCTCTCGAGCGGGTAAAGAAGGATTAGGCGGGACAGGGTAGCGTGAGATAAGCACGGCAGTTTATTACTCGCGCCAATTTGAGACTGATGCGCCGTCTCAGTTTATACCCCAAAGGCGAGTTTAAACATGCAGATGGCTCGGCTCAGCCGGTAGGTAGTGATGTGCGCTACTACCCACCCCTCCAGTTACACATGTGATTATATATTATATATTATTATTATATATTATATATATAGGCTCGATGCGGGTGCACCCATGTCGCGTTAATGCATTCACTACCTCAGGTCTTACTTTGCGGAACTGCATTATAAAAAAATCAGGAACCACACAACTTTGTACAAAGTTGTTCCTGATTTTCTTATAGACATTCCAACCGCTCGGCCGCGGTAGCGTTTGCGAGTCAAGCTGCGATATCTATTATTTCGGCGTCTATGTTTCTTCGTCACATGGATCAAGGAACCTAGGAATTTTTTCTCTAGTTAAAATTCCCTTCCCGCACTTAGCAAAACACTTGTTCTCAGAAGATCACATCGGTGAATTCGAGTGGATAGCCCCCATTTCGAAAACAAAGGTCGCCGCTTAGATCTCTTGGAACAGTTGGAGATCACTTCCCACCGATCCCTTTCACAGTGCCAGACATTCTTCAAACCCTGGATTGACCCCCTCCCCACCATGCCTTTCCTGGCGTACCTTTCCCTCTGGTTTTCTCCATCCTCTCTTCTAGGAATTTTTTAATTGTGATATTTCTTTTATTTTAAAAGTATTAGTATTGAGTTAGTAATCGTTGGATGTTAACGCGCAACGCACGTTTTCATCCACGAGTTCAAACTACAGTAGCAGTCGATCACGAAGAGTGAAAATTTTCAGTGCGAAAGAGTACGTAATAGGACTGTGGGTGTATTGCAGTGCTAAGTGGCTTTTCTTAGGGGTTTGCTTCTCTGTGCTACTGATTCCTCCGAGAAGGCTTTCATTTCGGCTGTCCTATAACGTGGGCCTACTGCATTCATTTTAGTGTACTGTAAGTACGCGCCATAGATTTCATTTAATTCTATTTTTTCATTGAGCTTTATTGTGTCATTCGTATCGTAGAGCAGTGCTCCGCAACCGGTGTGCCGCGGGAAAATATTTTCGGTTATTATTCTCAAGTTAAGACCACAAAAACGGAATCTCTCATGAAGAGCGTTACTTTATAGCAGGATTTTCCACACTGTTTTTGTTACTTGAAACCCAAACCAAGTCGCTTCGTAACCGGAAAATTTTCTATTTTTATCATACATTTATACCGTAATCCGGACGATTTAAAAGAAAGTGCACTTTAGCAATAATTTTATTATTATTTGCCGGAAAGTTTTCTTTTTTTAAATTTTTGTTGGTTACAGGGTGATAAAATGTTCTGGTATCGTGAAATTTAGAACGGTGTGCCGTGAAATTCTGTGGTTGCGGAAAGGTCAGGAGTAGACAAATTTTTCAGAGCGCACGACATATTAACGCGTTAATAGCTCAATAATTATAGTATTTGAAAATATTTCACTATCCGGGAATACTATTGCAGATACCATTAATGATGCTGCTGTAGATTTGAGAGATCGGTTAAAATCGGAGTCAATTAAAGTTCGGTCGTATTCCATCGCAGTTGATGAAACTTGGAATTTTCAAAGTATCTGCCATTTATCTAGATTTATTCGTGACTGTGATCTAAATTTCAAAGTGACTGAAGAGTTGCCGGAACTCGTTCCCATATATGACGCGGCTACCGATCAGGAAATTAAAATTAATTTTGATAAAATATAATCTTCCGCTTACCAAACTTGTGTTTTTGGTTACTGACGGTGCCCCACTGATGGCTGAAATAAATAATGGCGTTTTGGGTTAATTGAAAAGGTAACGAGTCGAAAATGAAATTTTTGCTGACATTTTCAATGTACTATATTACAGCAAGAGGTTTTATGCACCTAAGTTTTAAATTTGTCAATTGAGATTATACAATAATCCAAGAGGTTGATTAGCCATAAATACACACACATACACTCAATTGAGACTACATAAAAATAATAATAAAATAAAAATAATAAAAATGCATAAAAAATAAGAAAAAATAAATAAAATTTTTAAAATGTTTTATAAATACTTATAGATTCAATAAAAAAAAACACGTCGCCGCGCAGTTACGATGTGACAGTGTTGCATGTGTAGTTTTCATGGAAAGGAGGCCGAGACAGTTATTTCTTTTCAATTAAAAATTAACTGTTTTTGAATTATCGGTCTATTAAAAGGGATAGTAGTCAACGCTTAGAAATGGATTTGTGATTGCAAATGGTATAGTTAAAAAGGAAATCAATAAATGATTAAACAAATTGTGAGGAAATCGACGAAGTAGTCTGCCGAGACCCTCAGTAACTTTCAAATGGTTAGCGAAAAATAAGATTGGGAACCGGTGTTATACCGAGCGAAGCTCGTTGGCTGGTTTTCAGAAGGTGCCGAAAAGATGTTTCGTTCTGCGGAAAGAAATGATTTTACTTTTGGAAAAGAAGGGACATGATAACAGAATTTGCACGCAATAAACGGATTCAGGATTTGATATTATTAGTCGATTTGACGGGATATTAAACGAATTGAACATAAAATTATAATCACACTTTTAGGAGAATTAATAAAATAAATTGACACGTTTCCATTGCCTTACCGCACTAAGTAAATCGCTTTCCAGTTTAGAATTTAAGAAATGTTCAGCAAAAATCGAAGCATTCAAAATTGAGTTTGAGCAGATTCAGATATTTTTAATCGCAAAGAAAAAGGATTTTCTTCATGAAGTTTTCCAGTATATTTTGATATTGAAAAGTCAGCCGACTTTATTCAGATGGCATTAATTTAAGTTCAGTATAAAAGTGAGATTAAGACAAAGTTTAATGAGGGCGGTTCCCGAATGCTATTCAAATTTGTCGGACCGTTTTGTAGAAATGAGCAAATTTTTCTACCAGGATGATAGCGTTATTCGGTAACATATACCTTTGCGAGCAACTGCTTTCATTAGTTAAAAAATAATAAAACCCAGCAGCAACTGCATGCGGATTTTGATTAGCTTACGGCGAAGATAAGGCGCCAGTTTTCAAATATACAGCATATTTAAACTGCATCAATATTTTTAGATGTTTACCTAAAAGTGCATGTGTTCATTTAAATAAAATACATGTGTTCATTTAAATAAAATACATGCGTTCATTTAAATAAAATGACATTTCATGTCAGTATTAGATATAATTAATAAATGGAAGGCCGTATTCACGCTACATCTCCTCCCTCGCCTCCTCCAATCACCCTACGGCCCCATGATATGGAAGTTACCTTAAAAGGGCCTCAATGTTCCTTCGACTTTGACTTGCCTGGATTACACGATTTTTATCCGTATTAGGCCGTCTTACAGTGAGATAACATGAAAAATAATATGCAATGTGAATGAAATTATTTTATTCGTGGTGTACAAAGTTTTAATGTTCATGGTACATAGTTTGTTCAGCAATAAATTCTAAATTTCATTCCTACTTATCCTATAGCCTCTAAAGTTTTTCCCTTTTCGGATAATTTCTGTGCCAAGATTATTTTTAAATTTTATAATTGTAATATAGAATATCAAATACGTCGATTTAAAAACGTACATCATCGTAAGTACGAATTCTTAATTCGTTATTAGGAATTTTAAACTTCTAATTTCCCGCATTTAAATATTTTCTTCCCCTGTTGAAGTTAAAGAGCTCGCCGAAAGATGTAGCACCACTATTGCTACCTGAATGCTCACTCATACCCTCATACGGTTGGCCGAGTCGAGCGGGTTTAGGAAATTTTTTCTGTTAAGTAATTTTGAATTTGAAATAGTTTATAAACAAAATGACATTTAAGTTTGACTTCACTTACACGCCTACCTAACATAATAAGTGTCGAATTTTAAGGATCATGGCTAAGTTTTGATTCATTATTATACTTTGAGGGATTATTTCTCGGTTTTATAGAACGTTTAGATAATTTCAAAACAATATCGATGACTTGAAGATTCTCTAAAAAAGTTTCAATTATAATATATCTGTGGGATTTATACAGTTTTTATACGTTAAAGTTAGTTTAATTAAAATAAAATAAATTGGAATAATTTCTAACAGAAAGTTCCACATGCAGATTACCTATTCAATTCAGCTGCAATGATATTAACCACAATTATAATTTTTACATAAGAATGTATAAAATATAAGGTAGCTCATGGAACTTCTGAAATAGGAGCTTATTAACTAAATTAGAGCAATTCTATAACAATTTTAAATTTCCGTAATAGCAATCGTGCGAAAACTGTAATTTATGAAATAATTAAAGTAAAAAGAAAATGAAAAATATATATTAATCAGTTAAGGAGAATATGAAAAATATATTTGCATAATGCAAGAATGAAATAGTCGAGTTATGACATGTGACGCATGAAATAAATAGGAGAACAAGTATTCCGTAGGTAATAAATTTGTCGCTAGTTCCTTTTGTTGTGATAATCGTTACAACTCGCCTTTGCGTAGAACATAACCTTCAGGGCAACTTAGTATACGTGGGTGGCGTGAAAGCTCTAATGAAGCGAAGAGATCCAGCATTGCAATCGACACATCGCTTCTGGTTCGTCGGGCAATCTCGATAACGGAAGGTAGAATGAAGGCGCGCTCCGGTTTTTTAGTCATGGAAATTTCTGCCGGAAATGCTGACATCACGGCCATTTGATAATTATCCCGAACTTCTGTATCTACTATCGCCTTTGGCTGCATCCATAGTAGCCCGCAAAAAGTCAACGCGGTCCCTTTCAAACTCAAATTTTTTTCGATACATCACCTTTCGAAAACGAAGATTTACGGCGCTTCGCACGACGAATTCGTACGCGTTCATCTCGAAGACCTGTGCCGAAAGCAAAGATTTCGAAGCCAATCAATTCGTCAGAAAATAAATTCCCGAACGAGAACCATGCAGATTTAGACGAGAAAGGTTTGACTGCAATTCACGCAATTCTGCAAGCAGGGGAGGCCCGAGGTATTTTGGAGCCCATAAATTTTCATTAAGATATTTTAAAAAGAAATTTTGCATGTACTCATTGCTCCGTAAAATAATTGGTAATTGAACAGGAAAATTAATTTCATCTAGATTCCCGCCTGTTCCGCGATATATATCGGTATCCAACTCTTATTCATTCGTAAGTAATGTATAGATAGATGATCGGGTTAGCGCCCACAATACTCTGGCGCCCCGGGCGGCCGCCCGGTTCGCCCGTAGCTCGGGCCTGCCCTGTTTGCAGCCATTTGAGCGTTTCCTCCCATCTCCACCTCGCGCCGTGTTCTTCCCGTCCGCGCTCTCCTTCCCTCTTCCATCTGCCAAAGGTAAAATGAGAGCAAGGAGAGCGGCGCATTTTTCGAGTTGACGGCCTGATCGCGGGGTGCGGGTTTGAGTAACGCCTACGAGTAAGCACCATCATCGAAGCCGTTGGACATTAGAATTGACGGCCTCAGATAGGCCTGATTTAACTGATGCGAAATGACTTCCACCTGAGAGAAAGGAAAAAAGTGGCGACGAGACATTCGTAGCGCAAGGCGACACTGCGGAAACAAATAGGGAAAACATTTCTGCTAAGCAGTCAGTGGACGCAGAATTATGCCTCGTGGGTTCAAGTTGGTACATCTCGACCCCTCCCACCGCAAGTCGTGGAGACTGAAAATTGAAAACTTAGGAAATTATGAATCGTTCAAAAAATTTTGAAAAATATTTATTTTTCATGCTCGTCATTGCAAAGATATTAATAAAAGAATCTTAATCGCTCTCTGTCGATACGTCTCCATCTGAGTCTGTTTGTGATTCTATTGTTTCAGTGATATCGGTATCCGAGAGGAGTTCAATAACTGTCCCTGATAAATGTTTCAATTTATTTGGTTGTAATTTCCTAATGCTTGAAATGTAAGGATCGGAAGATACCATTAACCAATTAAAGACATCTTCCATCATTTTCACTCTTGAACATTTCCTCTTAAACTCTTCATAATATTTCTTAATATCTTTTAGCTTTTTCAGATAATTTCCCGATTGGTAATAAAACAGATGATATGACCTGAGAGCTATGAATTAATATTTTATGCGCCCTAGTAGTCATGTAATACCACGGGTACTCTGCCACGTACACCCTTGCTGTTTCCAAAGTGTATTCTTGAAATTTTTCTATACTGATCTTGTACCCGCTTGAAAGAGTTTGTAATATCACTCGAAATATTTTTACAATATGATCATCTAAACCTGTGATTGAAGAAGTTACTGACGACTTTTCAAAAAATCTTCGAGCTGTATTGCCACCATTGGCATTTCCGTATCCAGGTTTCGGTCGATCAACAATAAGACGCAATTGTGACTTGAACTCAGTTTGTATTCTTTGTTTACTTTCAGCGACTTTACTCTTGTCTTTTCCACCACGCGCCCGCCATTTGCCAATACAAACTTTATATGAAAAGTGCAATAAGCATTCAAAAAAACGAATCCAGGCATGTAAAGTCGATAGCCCAAAACGTAATTATGATTTGTCTATCTTCCTCTGCAGAACTTTATCAATGTTATTAAAATTCTGTGAAGTGGCACCACACAAATAACATCTTTTTGTAGATTTATTTTCCGACTCTGCGTTACAGACTTTTTCGTCTATCATCGTGAATAACATTTCGTGTTTCACAAATATTTATTTTCCTTCGTGTGATATTTTTGAATGGATAAGAGCTTCTATTTGCCGCTCAATATACCCCTTTTCACATAAAATAACGTCTGCATTTTCGGGAATAAACTGCATTCTTATTGGTCTACAATACCTGGTCGAGGATTTTGCCATATAACAGTTTTTCTTTTTGATTCAGGATCACCAGACACGAGCTTCAGAGGCACAAAAGAGGTTAAAAATATACTTGCATCCGAGTTTTTGCCATTCTCGAATCTCTGTTTGTACTCACTTTACCCACAGCTTCCGTCAGAACTCCACTTAGAAATAAGATACAAATTATTTAGTTGTTCCTGTTTCATTGTAGTGATCACTTCACGCTGAACCTGAAATATTCGCTAAGTCGTGTGGTCTAATAAACACTGCAAAGTAAGTTCTGCACTATACTCTGTTATTGCGATATTAATGGTAGATTCAGGATAGCAACGCTTTTTGGCTCACCTAACTGTTTTATGGTTGGGATAAATTTTGCAGTTGTTGTCTCTTGCCGCTGATCTGATGACATTATATTGATGTCTTGTTAACTTTGATTTGATCACCATTGATAAGGCTTGATCATCAAATAATAGAATGAAAGCCTGTTCACTCTCTTTCCAAGCTTTCCTATATTTTGATGCCCTCGTTGGTGTCGAACCTGTTACATTCTGTATAACTTTTGCAGCATCCAAATTGCCGGATGCAAGAAGGCTTATTTGAGTAGCATGTGATAAAGCTGAAGTACTCTGCGTTGAACGAATATATTCAGTTTTTCGCCGCTTTGATCTTTCACTACAACTGGTGAACTCGATTTCAGGGCGACCACGACCGCTTACGTTCTCACACTATGTCATCTCGCTCCCTGGGAACGTGATGCCGCTATTAAGCCAAACTTCATTCTTACGAATAAAGTAATAATGTCTTCTCGATTCATCTTGCCACTTTGACTTCAAATGAAAAAATATTGCGATAAAAATTCTTTCATTACACTGTGTGCCCCTATGCAAATGTTCATTTGGCGCCTCCCTTCCCCCAAGCATGCACATGCAACATTTCGAACATAATAAGTTTAATAAAGTACATTAAAAAGGACAAAGTCGGTATAAGGGTAAAATAATAAAATACATATGCAAGATTCATATATGTATTTATTATGTACTAAATCAACGCTTTAAACGTAAAAAACAGAAATACAAGTTACAGAAAAAAGAATAAAAACTACAAATTCACCTTTCTGGCTTTAATACAAGCAAATTCATCTGTTATTGTGTCAATACTAATCTTATTTAAAATATCATTTTCAATAGCAATCGTCGAAAGGCCTACTAACCGCTCCTGTGACATTGTCGAGCGTAAATAGTTTTTAATTATCTTTAATTTTGAGAACGATCTTTCTCCTGTTGCAATTGATACTGGAAGAGTTAATAATATTCTTAAAGCAATGACAATATTACAAAAGGCAGTTTCCAGGTAATTTTTATAAATTTCTCTTCAAACGATTAGTGGTGAGTTGTAATTATTAAAACTAATAAAATCTTTTACAGCAATAAGCTCCTCATAAAATTCAACGCCATTCAAATTTTTATTGTTCCCACTCATCAAGACTGATTCTAAATTTAGACAAAATTTTTTTGATTCACTTGGTGGGAATGCTTTCAATTTAAAAAAAAATCGTATAAAAATTGAAATAGCTTTCGTGTTTTTTTAATAATTCAAACCGTTCTCCTATGGAATTATGAATTGTATCCAAGATAGCCTAATAAAAAGAAATTTTAAATTTCTCTTTTGGAGGAATAAATATTTCTTCCTTATTTTCATATTAAAAAACTGTTTTGTTTTGCGTTTTCTAAAAGTAGCTTCACTCTTGAACTCTTCTTGTAAATCTAACGCTTCGCCTAATGTTTTGGCATCGTCAATAGTTTTGTCAAAGCTTTTTTCTGATTGGCATTCCTTAATGAAGGATAAAAGAGAATTAACTGACTCTAAAAATGTTGCTAAATCTGCATTTTGCTGTTGCAAAACCTTACATATGACATTGACCCTGTTAAGAATATTGTATCACACCACAACTGAGCACAAAAATTCAAAATCCTTTATTTTTGAAGCTAAGACTCGAGCTTCAAATTTTGTTTTTACATCTGACTTATCCAGTTCTAACTCTATTAGGGCATCGTAGATCTATCCAATATTATACCTTAAGGGACGTTTGGCGTTAACCTCAACTCCCATCTCGTATCGGACAGAGGTTTTAGAGTAATTTTTTTGACATTTTTGAGTAATGTGTCCCACCGTTTTGTGGAAGCACTGAAAACTTGTATAATTCTTGAATTGTGTCAAAAAATCAACAATTTACAATTAATTTTAGCAGTATCATTAACTATTAAGTTTAAAGATTGGACTCTACATGAGATAAAGAAAGCTCGAGGGTTCATTTGTAAAATATGCTTTTCAAGCCCGTGATGGTTCCCCTTTATATTGGCAGCATTATCATATCCCTGCCCTCTTAAGTCGTCAATATTTAAGTTTAAATCTTTAAGAATTTTTGTTAAATGGTTGGATAAAAACTCTCCAGTCGCGTCTGTAATTTCTATGAATCCCAGGAAACTTTCTTCAATGGAAACATTACTTTCGTTGACGTTAACATAACGTGCAATGATTGACATCTGTTGTGTGTGGCTGACATCAGGTGTGCAGTCTAGCATAATTGAAAAATATTTCGATTTTTCAATACGACTTGTAATGCAATTTAAGATACTTTTTGAAAGTATGCCTATTATCTTATTCTGGATATTCTTTCCTAAATAGTGGACAGTATTTTGGTTTGTTTGAGCTTTTTCTACATGTTTTGACATAACAATATCAAATTGTGAAAATAATTCTATTAATTTTAGAAAGTTACCATTATTTCGCTCATACAGCTTATCACCTCGAAAAGCTAAACATTGACTCCCCAAGTTTTTACTATCTCTATTATTCTTTCCGTGACCTCCCTCCAATGCCGTTTTTCTGAAGCATATAATTTTTCTACTTCACAGTATATTGTACTGAAATTTTTAAATTTTTCTTTAAAAAATACCCCTCTCTTAAATTACTTAAATGACTTTTACTGCGCTCGTGGGTACTTAAGGTAACTTAAATTTTGCCAGTTATTGTAACCTGTCGATATTAACTGATTATTTGAGACAGTTAAAAATTTTGCAACAGAAGCAAAATACACAGTTCCCCTTCACGGAATATACGACCTAGTCTCTATGAGTATTTTCTTTGTTAGTCAATTTCCTAACATAGTAAGCCTGACTGAAATTACGACCAGTACTATATCTTGGAAAATCAAAATTTTCTATTTGTACTGGGCCTCTTTCAATTATGATCTTTCTTATTTTGTCACTTATCAGCAAAGGCCAAGTTGCAGGGTCTGCTACGTCGAAAGCCACACTTCTGTCTTCTACATTAATGTCTTCAAGTGTTGGTTTCAGCTCTTCGTTTTTCACTTCGGCTTGAGAAATGCCAAATTCACAAATTTTGACGGTTCCCTTTTCTGCCTCGTCAACTTTTTCTTCTTAATTCTTAATCTCAGATATCATATTTCCAAGACTGTGTTCAGTGTGTTCACCGAGTTCTTGATTCGCGATGTCCCTCTTCAAATACTTTTTCAACGAGCCCTTGTGCCTATGCAGCTCCAGTTCCCTCTCAGCTTTTCGTTTCTTGTTTCCATTTTCGACGGCTAAAAAATTATATTTTATAAATTATAATTTATAATGCTGATTAGCTAATGCTAATGGAATATAATGATAATTGATAGTAGAATAGAAAAGACAGTTTCAGCGCAGCGATAGTGACGCCGCCTGCCGGTAGAAACTGTAAGCTATAGATAAACAAAAGATAAACGTAATGACGTCATAACAAAAGACGATCGTAATGCGCAATGTTAGGTTGGTATCTTGGAAGGCGGTAAATTTGAATCGAGTTAAAATTTTGCTGTTGGTATCTTGGAAGGTGGTAAATTTGAATCTAGTCAAAATTTTGCAGATGGTATCTTGGAAGGCGGTAAATTTGAATCGAGTTAAAATTTTGCTGTTGGTATTTTGGATGGCGGCGGATTCGAATCGAATTAAACTTTCTGGGTTGGTATTTTGGATGGCGGCGGATTTGAGTACGTTAAAATGAAGCGAAATATTGAGCAGGTTGATCAAGTTTTTTTATTTCCAATAAAAGACAATCATTATTACTTTATAAATACACACAACAAAAATAACAATCTTTTTTCAAAGGAGGTGGTCCATCGATATGAATTTCTCCTTTATTGCAGTGTTCCAGGCATGGTTGATATCGTTCCGTCTTATTCCAATCTTCTAATTCTTGTAATTCGGGAAATGTGGCGGCTGATGGATGTCACGTGGATGATACAGTTCAATATAATCAATAGGTATAAATTTCAGATCCTCTAATTTCATCGTCTTCCAACCACGTTCATGGCCGACCCAACTTTATGTATAATTGCGAGTTGTTTTAAGTCCATAACTGAAAGTTAATTATTTTCAAATCAATGATTGCTTAGATTTATAATATAATAATGATTTTAAATATAAATTAAATTACCTTTGGAGAGCGATCTTATGCGTGGAGTATTCTGGATGCGTCTTTCTTCGAGAAACTCACTTATGCACGCGTCCGTCCTCTGCCGAGTCTCAAAACCGAATGAAACCTTCTATGTGCAAGATTGCAAAAATGCTGAGACTGCACGGCCGCGAGACTCTGCGTAGCGATTTTGAGTCAGCGAACCGGACGTGATCACTGCAAAGTGCCGAGTTCGTGCATACACCGGATGTGATCTGGAGAGTGGGGGTTAACGCAAAAGTATCACGTCAACACTTTCCCAACTTGCGATTTGAAGAAAGAGTACACGCCATAACGCTTTGAGTCTTCGACTTTATGTGACGTTTTCTCAGCATCGGACCTCGTGTCATATATTTTGCTGCAGCAGTATTCACAAACAAAATTGTTTCCAAAGAATACCTTCAATACCTACGCCATCTGGTAAGCATATTTTCATTCAAAATATTTAATCGTTTTGGAAGAATTCTTTTAAAATTGAGTTTATTTCATAAATTCTGAAAATTATCACATTCTTGAAAAATGATGTGTTCGATGAGGGCTAAATGTAACCTCTCAAGATTTTATAATTGACAATTTTAGTAATAGCAGTGATATAAGTGATAGAGATTATTTCTTTACGAAAAAAATAGTGATAATATTTCTAGGGTGAAATATTGCTGCAATCAATGTATTTCATATAGAAACATCCCAGTTCTCTTCTTTGGAAGTCATTGAACCGTATAACATTTCAGCATTCTATACAAATATAAATGTCATCTTAAAGTCGTAGAAGATTTCTACATATTATTGTTTCTATTGTAATGTTAAATTATTTAGTATAAGACTTGTGAGATTATGTAATTGATATATAGGAATGGGGAATGCAATTGTATGAGTATTGAAATTGATATTTTTATTTTTTCAGATACTACGTTTACCAATTTAACCTCCTTTTTCCTAACCTGCATATATATATAAATTCTTGGTTTCTTTATTTCTTTCATTGTTTTTTTGAAACGGTTGGGATGGAAACACTTTGTGAGGTGTGTTTCATATATTTTAACCCACGTTATCGCGTAGCGCATGAAATGAGCGACGTTCATATGCGACACGTGATACAGAGAGGTGGAAACCGAGTTGTAGAAATAGAATCGGCAGTGAGGAATCGTCTAAAGACATTTTGGATGAGTGGAGATGGAGTGAATAGAGACATTATCACGTTTTTAGACGGTATTAGGGAAATTTTGATAGGTAAAATTAGCGAACAGTTGGCAAATACGGCTCTGAAAATTAATATAATTTTAAAAGCTACGTTTAAAAAGGAGAATGAATCGAGTGAGAGAGTGTTCAAAACGAAAAATGTTCGAGTCCTTCAGGCTAATGATATTGATGAAATTTTGAATGAACTTTTTGGAAAAATTTTGAAGGAAAAGTCTGAGCAGCAGGCAAAAGGTTCCGGTTGGTCGCTATCCGAGATTCTTGGGTTAGAATTGAGGATCAATAAGTACACACCTTTGAGAGGGTCCTCTTTTATTGATTTGCCACCAAAAATAAAAAACACACTTTCGGTAATAAATATCAATAATAGCGATTGCTTTTGTTTTAAATATGCGATTTGGGCAAAAAATGTTCAGAAAGATCCTCAACGCGTGTCCAAATACAACAACGAGGAATTTCGAAAAGGGTACGATTGGGATTGCATTGAGTACCCTGTGGAGCTCTCAAAAATTCCAAAATTTGAAAAAACCAACAATATTTCGGTTAATGTTTTCGGTATTGATGAAAAAAATAATGTGTACCCTATCAAAGTTGTGGATGAGGAACTCGATGACCACCGAGACCTTTTGCTTTTAACTGAAGGCTCCAAGACCCATTATTGTTACATAAGAAATTTTGAAAGGTTAGTTCACCGCCAGATGACTAAAAAAGATAATAGACTATACATGTGCAAAAGATGTTTCACTCATTATCACGATGAAGAAAAGCTCATGGAACATAAACGGGACTGCAACACCAATGCTCCCTCGAAAATCCTGCTCCCCACAGATGAAGACAAGTGGTTAAAATTAAAAAATTTCAGGCACACCATGCGTGTCCCTTTCGTGGTGTACGCTGATTTCGAATGCATCCTACCAAAATTTGCCAGTTGCAGTAGCCCTCTTGATCATTCCTACTCGATATCCACCCAAAAACATGAGGTCATGTCTTTTTGTTTTGTTTTGGTATCCTCCACGGGAGAGATTTTCGATCCTGTTCTCTATCGTGGTGCGGATGCCGCCGAGGTATTCGTTAAGAATTTAAGAGATGTCTCAGAGCTCATATGCAGAGTGTACAAAAACGTGACTCCTATGGTTGCGATGACCCCGGAGGAACAGGAAGCATTCAATACGGCGACCGTTTGTCACATTTGTGGGGAGGAATTAGGTAATGATCGCGTGAGAGATCACTGTCATCTCACGGGTATGTATCGAGGACCTGCTCATTCAAATTGCAATTTAAATTTCAAAATGCCAAATTTTCTCCCCGTTTTCATCCACAACCTATCCGGTTACGACTCCCACCTGATCATTCCTCATTTAGGTTACGACGAAAAGGAAATACATTGCATCCCCAATTCGGAGGAAAAATATATTTCCTTTTCAAAGAAGGTGAGTGAAAACTTTTCCATCAGATTCCTCGATACATTTCGTTTCATGGCTTCTTCCCTCTCAAAATTAGTTGAAAATCTCCCCCAAGATAAGTTCGAGCAAACTGCAAAGTATTTTGGAGAAAAACTGGACTTGGTCACTCGTAAAGGTGTTTTCCCTTACGAATACGTAGACTGCTGGGACAAATTGAACGATGTGTGCTTACCACCCAAAGAGGAATTTTATAGTCAGTTGACTCAGGAACACATCAAAGACGAGGACTATGACTATGCAAAGAAAATTTGGAACGATTTTAATTGTTCGACTCTAGGTGAATATAGCGATCTTTACCTGAAGACTGACGTTTTGTTGTTAGCTGATGTTTTTGAAAAATTTAGGGAAGTATGTTTGAAAACGTACAAATTAGACCCAACATGGTACTTCACCGCACCTGGTCTTGCTTTCGACGCCATGTTGAAATACACTAAAATTAACCTTGAACTGATGAATGACTATGACATGATTTTGATGGTAGAGAAGGGTATTCGTGGTGGAATCAGTCAGTGCATGAAAAGGTATTCTGAGGCCAATAACAAGTATATAGATAATTTTAATCCAGAGATTAAATCTCGATATATTGCTTATTTAGATGCTAACAACCTCTACGGCTGGGCAATGAGTAATTACCTGCCCCATAGTGGGTTTCGTTGGCTTGATCGGGAGGAAATTCAAAATTTTAACGTAACTTCTATTTCAGATGATCATTCGAAAGGTTACATTTTAGAAGTCGATTTAGAATATCCGAGTGATCTCCACCACGAACACAACGATCTACCGTTATGTCCTGAAAATAAAATTCCTCCAGGTGGTAAGCATACAAAATTGTTGACGACTCTAGACGATAAAACTAAGTATGTTATTCACTACGTTAACCTAAAACAGGCTCTTTCTCTTGGACTAAGACTCAAGAAAATTCACCGAGTCATTGAATTTAACCAATCTCCGTGGTTGAAATCATATATCGATTTAAACACTGAACGTAGGAAAATTGCAGAAAATGATTTTGAAAAGGATTTTTACAAATTAATGAATAATTCCGTTTTTGGTAAAACTATGGAAAACGTTCGGAAGAGGATAAATTTGGAATTGGTTTCCAATGAAAAACGATTGGATAAACTAATATCCAAATCAACATTCCTCGACCGAACGATCATTAATGAAAATTTAGTCATCGTTCACTTGAGAAAATCTAAAATTAAAATGGATAAACCTATTTATATAGGATTATCAGTTTTAGAATTAAGTAAAACATTGATGTATGACTTTCACTATCGGAGGATGAAGCCTAAATTCGGTGACGGGTTAAACCTATGTTACATGGACACTGACAGCTTCATTTATGAAGTAAGGACTGATGACTTTTACAAAGATATGTTGACTGACTTGGACTTTTACGACACATCCAACTTTCCAAAGGACCATCTTTGCTTCTCTGATAAAAATAAAAAGATGATTGGAAAATTTAAAGACGAGTGTAACGGAAAGATAATGACTCATTTTGTAGGATTGCGGAGCAAATTGTACGCATTTAAAGTTAGAGATTCGAAGGAAAAGAAAAAAGCAAAAGGAATAACCAAAGCAGTTATCAATAAAGGTTTAAAATTTGAAGACTATGTAAATTGTTTAAGGGATAATTCTGTTGTATTTCGCAAAATGAATGTGATTAAAAGTAAAAAGCATGAACTTTATTCGATGGAAATGAATAAAGTTGCCTTGAGTGCTTCTGACGACAAACGTTATCTTTGTGACGACGGGGTCAACACCTTTTCCTGGGGAAACAGTAAAATTCCAAATTTAAAGAGAAACTGGGAAGAAGCCTTTGAAGGCGATCTTTGAATAAATATTTGAAGAGCCTATTTCGAAAAAATAACATAAATCTTTTATGTATTGCGTAAGGTATTATTTATATCCAAATGTTTCAAACAAAAGTTATAGCTTGTACTGATATGCACATTTTAAGTTATAGACTGTTTTCCAATAAAATGATTTTTGTTAAAATTTTGTATGTATTTACCATTTATCAAATTTGTTTTAACTTTATTTAGATTTATTTAGATTGTTTAAATTCCGTATATAATCGATATTATATCCAAAAATTATAATACGGGTAATAAAATATTCACTTTAACCTGATACGATATAATTATCTTCTTTTATCCGAATCTACTAAGAGGAGAGTCATATTCTATCCAACGTTGTCGTTGAAATGAAAGAATTCCCGTATCCCAATTGGATTTAATAAAGTACGTATTAAATCATCGCGAGATTTAAATAGAAAGTCTCCACTCGTTTCTTTTCCGCTGGGGAACTAAGAGGGAAAAAAATGCGAAGGTCTGCGATAGGTGGCGGGTGGGGGTAGAGGCACTCGCTCTCTGAAAGAATGCCACCTTGCAATTTGAAGACGCTATCTACATCCGGCCGCGTAATCGTCGTAACCAGATCGCGACATCATAACATCTCACCTTAGAGAATCTCGCTGTTGTTATATTAAGAAAGTCGAAATTGTGCATCTCTTCGTTATTCATTACGCTCGTGGATATCAACAGCATTCATATGTTAGCAATAAATAATATTAATAAACTACATCCATTTCGAAATGCGAGTTTTGTCTTCATAGGATATAATTTTGATTTTAAATTATTAGGTGAAATAATTATCGGTTTGATTTTCATTTCCTTTCAGTAATGGATTCGACTTTTTTCAAAATATCAATTACTAGAATAATTTTCCACAAACGCTAAATATTTTTAACCAAAAAAATATGCCAAATAAATTTGAATATACCGAAAAATAATAAAATTCAGTAATCTATAAAAATAATCAATTTATCAAATCTCACTTATGATTATTTATATAATCATAGAAATATTGTTTTAAAAAAACCTAATTTTTTCAAATTTCGTTTGGGAAAACATGTTTTCGATCAAGTATTACGAAAGAAAAACTGGGGAAGAAGCCTTTGAAGGCGATCTTTGAATAAATATTTGTAGAGAGGCTATTTCGAAAAAATAACAGATAAATCTTTTATATATTGCGTAAGGTATTATTTATATCCAAATGGTTCAAACAAAAAGTTATAGATTGTACTGAGATGCAAATTTTAAGTTATAGACTGTTTTCCAATAAAATGATTTTTGTTAAAATTTTGTATGTATTTACCATCTATCAAATCTGTTTTACTTTATTTAAAATGTTTAAATTCCGTTTATAATCGATATCATATCCAAAAATTATAATACGGGTAATAAAATATTCACTTTAACATGATACGATATCATTCTTTTCTTTTATCCGAATCTTCTAAGCGGAGAGTCTTCTATTCTATCCAACGTTGTCGTTGAAATGAAAGAATTCCCGTATCCCAATTGGATTTAATAAAGTACGTAATAAATAATCGCGAGATTTAAATAGAAAGTCTCCACGCATATGTTTCTCTTTCTTTTCCGCTGAGGAACTAAGAAGAAAAGCCTGCACTCGCTCTCTGAAAGAATGCCACCTTGCATTTTTAAGACGCTATCTACATCCGGCCGCGCAATCCTCGTAACCAGATCTGTTGGGCTGTGTCGCGTCGCACGTGCCTCCACCCCCACCCGCCACCTCTCGCAGACCTTCGTATGTTTTGCCACTAGGATGTGCTGGAAAGACGTCTTTGGAGGCGATCTTTAAATAAATATTTTTGTATTGAGGAATTTAAAGAAATATTGTTTTAAAAACGTATTTTTCTCAAAATTAGTTTGGGAAAACATTTTTTCGATCAAGCATTACGAAGAAATTTTCTAAAAAAAGCCGATGCATAATTTTTTTTCAAAATATCTATTACTAGAATAACTTTCCAAAATCGCTAAATATTTCTCAACCAAAAAAATATTTGTCAAATAAATTTGTATACCGAAAATTAATAAAATTCAGTAATCTATAAAATAATTAATTTATCAAATCTCACTAATGATTATTTATATAATCAGAGAAATATTGTTTTTAAAATCGTATTTTTTGTCAAAATTTGTTTGGAGAACATTTTTTCGATAATGTATTACGAAGAAATTTTCTAAAAAAAAGCCGATGCTTAATTTTTTTTTTCAAAATATCTATTACTAGAATAAATCTCCAAAATCGCTAAATATTTTTCAACCAAAAAAATATTTGCCAAATAAATTTGTATACCGAAAATTAATAAAATTCAGTAATCTATAAAATAATTAATTTATCAAATCTCACTTATGATTATTTATATAATCAGAGAAATATTGTTTTTAAAATCGTATTTTTTGTCAAAATTTGTTTGGAGAACATTTTTTCGATAATGTATTACAAAGAAATTTTCTAAAAAAAGCCGATGCATAATTTTTTTTTCAAAATATCTATAACTAGAATAAATCTCCAAAAACGCTAAATATTTTTTAAACAAAAAAAATATTTGCCAAATAAATTTGTATACCGAAAATTAATAAAATTCAGTAATCTAAAAAATAATTAATTTATCAAATCTCACTTATGATTATTTATATAATCAGAGAAATATTGTTTTCAAAATGGTATTTTTTGGCAACATTTGTTTGGGGAAACATTTTTTCGATCATGTATTACGAAGAAATTTTCTAAAAAAAGCCGATGCTTAATTTTTTTCAAAATATCTATTACTAGAATAACTTTCCACAAAACCCGAACATTTTTTAACCAAAAAATAATCATAAATGAGATTTGGCATGGAGTTTTTCCTGCAGATCATTTACTTCATCAGCCAAAACCTGGAATTTACATGATAAACTTTGATCCATCTAATAAACCTGGAAGTCATTGGGTTGCAGTTCACGTGATAGACAATTATTACGCCGAATATTTCGACTCATACGGTTATCCACCTTTCATTTACGAAATCATCTCTTTCCTCCAACCGTTTTCCTACACCGAAAATTCATTTCGACTCCAAAGTTATCACTCTGACCTTTGTGGAGAGTTTTGCTGTCTTTACACTCTCTGCAAATCAATCGGGAAAACCTTAACCTATTTCATTTCCCAATTTACCCACCCCATCTCAACGACTGTCAAGTCGCAAAGCTCTTTTTCTTCGAATTTTGGAAAGCGAGACAAAGAAGACGTTGTGATCCCCAATCACAAAGCTGCTGCTCGAAGATAAATCAACTCCAACGCATGATGCAATCTAGGACAAGCAACCAATCGCCGAGGATTTAAGGCTTCTGAGGCTCCCCCTTCCACTTTCACACCTTCCCCTTTACCCACACCACCCCTCCATCAGTTATAGTAGGTTATATTGAAATATATAAACTCCACACAGTCTTTCGCTATGGAGAGTTCGAGCAGTTCAGGAGTTCTACCAAAACGGAGGAGAAGTGTTCCAAGACCGGAGTTATCCAATCTGCAATCATCACCATCATCGTCATCGCCACCACCGCCATCCAGTCTGCAAGCAGATCCCGCATCACCCCCAAAGTCATCGCGGAAGAAGAATATTTGTGAAATCAATCAACTCTTATTGGAAACTGTGTACTATCTGAATAATAAGAAAGTGAAAAGTGTTAGTGTTGGGTTTAATCATAGTGAAACTTTTGAATTGTGTGTGCAATTTACTCAAATCGGTAAAGGGGTAGTCATTCTGAGTAATGATCGATGGCTTAATTTATTCGAACAAAAAGATATAATTTCTAACTATTTTAATTCTGATAGCAAACCAATCATTGAAAAGCTGCCATTACGATTTGTAAAGTATTTCGGAGTTAAACATTTAATAATCAAAGGTGACCGTCAATCGGTCACCTTGAATGAGGAGGAGTGGAATAAGCTATTGGTGCAATCTAAACCTTTGAATTTAACATTAAATACTTTAATTAAAGAATCTTCAAACGTAAAAGAGTATTACGAAAGATTCATGAATGTTGGCTGCGTAATCGGTCTGCATAACGTTACCGATATAGCTAAACCAACAGGTAGCAAAATCGATTTTGAAAGATTAAATTTGGAAATTCCTATACATTGCTCAATCGGAGAATTTTTATTACAGCATATGTGAAAAGACTGCAGTCACTGGCGCGGAATTAAAACTCCCGTAAACTGCTATTCTGCGAGTGTGTGAATAATGGAGTCGGTCCCTGGCGATGGAGCTAATACTCCCGTAAACCAAACGCCATTAGAGATTTTTGAATTGAGAAAATGTATAGTGGATTTTCAAGCCTTTCGCAATCAAAAGAATGAATTCGTAGTCAAAGAATTGGCTATTTGCGATATTGACAATGATTATAGCCAATCATGGATTTTTTCATCACCACGTGAATTAATTTGTAAAAAAGAAACTTCATGGCTTACCAAATACTTCCACGGAATGGAGGTAGAAGAAGGTGACATCACCAATGAAAATTTCGAAAATGTACTCTTGAAATATGCATTAGGTTATCATCTTTTTTTCGTAAAAGGTTTAGAAAAATGTAAATTCTTATCCAATATAATAGGACATAAAGTCATCGATTTACTCGTTTTTGACTGCCCTCCGATTTCACAATTACCCTCATCGGGTAAAAGGTGTATGCTTCATAAACATAGAAATGATGGAAATTTAATGTGTGCTGTGGATAATTGTCGCAAAATTAAGAACTGGTTTCGGCAAAATGTTGACCTAAAAAATGAATCTGATAGACTTATATCATTCAATTGCTTTCCTAAAAATCAATTTATTTTCGATGTATATAAAATGGCTTCTGTTGGATTTATTTATTCTGGATATATGGACATGACAATTTGTAGTAAATGCGGTGTAAATGTATACGAGTGGGAAAAAGGAGATGATCCTAAAAAGGAGCATGATCGATTTGTGATAACCTGTCCTTTAATAAAAAGAAATATATTACATTAAGACATTTTAAAATGGAAATAAAGGAATATTGATTATTAAAAAACTATTTTTATTTCATCTCATCCTTCCATTCGACAAGTTACGACTTGTTAAATCATATAAGTAAGACGAGTTACGACCAAAATATTTGTTTCATTTTGACGTATTTAAAATCACCGCCGAGCACCAAATTTTAACTCGATTCAAATATACCGCAAGTTGGGAAAGTGTTGACGTGATACTTTTGCGTTAACCCCCACTCTCCAGATCACATCCGGTGTATGCACGAACTCGGCACTTTGCAGTGATCACGTCCGGTTCGCTGACTCAAAATCGCTACGCAGAGTCTCGCGGCCGTGCAGTCTCAGCATTTTTGCAATCTTGCACATAGAAGGTTTCATTCGGTTTTGAGACTCGGCAGAGGACGGACGCGTGCATAAGTGAGTTTCTCGAAGAAAGACGCATCCAGAATACTCCACGCATAAGATCGCTCTCCAAAGGTAATTTAATTTATATTTAAAATCATTATTATATTATAAATCTAAGCAATCATTGATTTGAAAATAATTAACTTTCAGTTATGGACTTAAAACAACTCGCAATTATACATAAAGTTGGGTCGGCCATGAACGTGGTTGGAAGACGATGAAATTAGAGGATCTGAAATTTATACCTATTGATTATATTGAACTGTATCATCCACGTGACATCCATCAGCCGCCACATTTCCCGAATTACAAGAATTAGAAGATTGGAATAAGACGGAACGATATCAACCATGCCTGGAACACTGCAATAAAGGAGAAATTCATATCGATGGACCACCTCCTTTGAAAAAAGATTGTTATTTTTGTTGTGTGTATTTATAAAGTAATAATGATTGTCTTTTATTGGAAATAAAAAAACTTGATCAACCTGCTCAATATTTCGCTTCATTTTAACGTACTCAAATCCGCCGCCATCCAAAATACCAACCCAGAAAGTTTAATTCGATTCGAATCCGCCGCCATCCAAAATACCAACAGCAAAATTTTAACTCGATTCAAATTTACCGCCTTCCAAGATACCAACCTAACATTGCGCATTACGATCGTCTTTTGTTATGACGTCATTACGTTTATCTTTTGTTTATCTATAGCTTACAGTTTCTACCGGCAGGCGGCGTCACTATCGCTGCGCTGAAACTGTCTTTTCTATTCTACTATTGATCACCTTTTAACTTTAAGTTCTAGAATGAATAAATAAATGATTACACTGCACTTTTTACCACAGTTTATTATTTTGAGAGAAACGTTTTTATACTTCCGTCCATTATCATGGCTTACAATGAACTGAGTTTTAAAGGGCAATAATGGAGAGGAAAGATGGAAGTGATATTTTTTGGGGGTGACTCACCCGGGGTGAGGGAAAGATTTTGTGGACTATTTCGGCTTGGTGTGATGTTGAGCATTGGCGAAGGAGACAACAATGTTTTTTCGTTCTTACATACTATTTACTTTACTTCCTGTAGTATATTGGGATAAAGAGGAAAGGGGCTCGCAACCATTTGAAATCTGAGAAGCAACTCTCCTTATTTATTTATCAAAAGAAAAGATACAGTGTGTGTGGCCATTTATCTTTATTAACACATTAGCGGACAGAACATCTATAGACGTCATCTGCCGATTCATATGATACGGCAGAATGTCTAATGACGTCAGCAAGATTTAGCAGCATTTTGACACAACGTGTAGAGACTTCGCGGTCTGTATTAACGTGCAATGAAACTAAAACTCCTGTGTCACAACACGTGCACTTTCGATATATATCTCTACTGCCATACCAACGGAATATTTGTTGAAAGTTGTCGATCAGTTTTGGCTGGATACTTTTCTTCATTCGATTTCATTATTTTTTGTGATATGCGCTAAATTAAATAAAAAACATTCTTAGATGATAGTAGTTTTTTATTTATTTTTCATGAATAAAAACCTGTAGACGTGTCTTCACGTATTGTCATCTTGTAGAAACTATATTCATATAATTTGGCATAACGTCTATTGACGTTGACGTCTATGAAAGTTTTGTCGAATCACTGAAATCAAATTGATATGTCTTGACACAACGTGTATAGACGTCGTGAGAAAAATACCCGAAAATGATATAAAATATTAGCATTAATAAATGAAATTTATTAAGAACTGCCTTAAAAGTTTCTTAAAACGTATTATTTTACATGTGCCATATTACATACTTCTGTCAGGACGTTTGTGTCCACCAATGTGTTAAAAAAAATTGGCAGATCTTTCGGCGCTCCCATACAATGCTTAGTACGCTTAGTGTGTTAAGTGTGAATCAGCCGGGCAGCGAGTTATTTCTGTGAGCCGTTTTCGCAAATGTTCCCAATGAGCAATAAAATCTCCTAAAGAGCTTTCGCGCATCATCGAAAACAACTCTCTTCTGCTGAAAATGATATGCTGATAACGAGATCTTGCAGTATAAACATGTATTCTGTAGTTAAAATTAAAAAAGTGACAAAATAAAAAACAGAAATAACGTAAGAAAAGTTGTGAGATTAATGTCACACAAAAAATGAAAATTCTGCAAGAGTAGCAGATATTAGCATAAGGTTTTTGTCATTTTAGCTAAGAGACGAACCGTTTTACATCTCCTAATTTAAAGCATAACTAAATGATGTTAAATGGGTTACTAAAGGCTTCGTCGAAAGAAATAAAATGATAACTTTCACCTACCTATTAATTCATTTGGAAACATACCATGCATGAATATAAAATAAATATGATAAAATATTTAACATACCTCCAGGAATGAAATCCATTTCCTTCATCTTACATATTTCGAAAAATCATTAAACTTCAGTTGAACTAAATTTGGGTAAATGACGTTTACTACAACAGACACGATGAACAGATAAATTAGAACTGATGTTACAGTAGAACCACCTAAGTATGTTATCGACTTGCCGATTGTGGTATTTAATGCCCAGATTATTTGTCTTGACACAGAAATAAAAAAGATGCATAGTATTACATTATGAAATTTTGATTTTCGGCCAGATTTTATTAAGATTTCCCCACGCGTACGCGTCCGCTGCCGAGGCGGAGCGTCGTCTAGAGCGCGTCTGATTTCGAAAGCGAGGCGTGTGTAAGTTGAACGGTGTGAAGCGGACGCACGTTTTGAGAAATTTCGACATTGAAGACGAATCATTGGATACCTTAATTATGCCCGATAGGATAGTTGTCGGGCACAACAACAATTGGAGTAAAGTGCTCAGAACGCTACCCTTCACGGAAAGGTTTAGTAATTTATTTATCCACGGAAAAATTACATTAATCAAAAATGCATTTAAATATCAAGGAAAGGTTATTGGGCCCAGCGTCCATTGCCGTACGGCCACGTGCCGCTAACATGCTCCACGTATATGTCCCGTGGCCATCCTATTGCTTCTGAGACAATCTTCTTCCTTGCTTCTGCGGCCTCACGGCCTTTCACCCCCAGTCTCGGTAGGATTCCTTCTTTTCGCGGATCCCAAGCTCCCAACGCTCCGAAGACGTTGCCGTCAAGGGTGACCGGTAGGGATACGAAAAAATTATCGATACTTTACTCATATCGGTAATTTCCTTTCGATACCAAGTACTTTTGTACTCGATTCTTTTCTTTCGATTTTCTAGTGATATCGGTACTTTCGGTCCGATACTTTTGTGATATCGATACTTTTCATTCGACATAACATATGAGTAAGGTATCGATACTTTCGTTTCGATTTCGTATCCTTAGTGACAGGGATGTGGTTGGTATGTTTTGCGCAGACTTTCCGCCAGTTCTCTTTACTTGGTCACCTTCTGCTCCTTTTCTTCGACGAGTTTGGCGTACCTGTTCTCGAAGGTGATCGTTACATCGATGATATATATGTAACCTCCGATCCCTTTGCGGAGAAACAGTTCCGGTCGCAGCGCCGAGTCGGTCCACGGGATGGCCCGATCCATTCTTACCTCCCAGTCTCGTGGGACGGCGTTCTCGAGATATTGGTGAATGGCGTCGTGTCTCCGGGTCCAGATAGCGGCATGAAGCAGGTAATTATTCAAGACGTTCTGCAGTGTCTTATCGTTATCGCCGCAGTGGCGGCAGAGGGTGTCTCCTGTCCTCACTCCTCGGTAGGCTCCCTTTAAGGGGAGCACGTTGAGTCGGGCCCGGTGAATAATTCTCTTCGCAGAAGCGGGTGTGGTTTCCCGTTCTGAGGAAATGGTTACTCAACGCGGGCTTTGTGGTTACCTCGAACGCTTTTCCTTGGTCGGGTTTGCAAACTAAGCGCCTTCTGTATGCCTCCCTCACCGCTGTCCTCAAAAATCTCAGAATCCCCCATACGCGTCTCGTCGCCTTCTCCAGGATAATTAACGTGTCCTAGTGCGGGGTAGGATTGACGACCCAGTGTTTAACACACTGGGTTCTTGGCAGGGATCCACTCTCAGGTAACTCTCACCATGGGTCCCAACTGTCTGGTGGCCTTCCTCGTAGTCTTCCAGGGGGTGCCCCAGGCGTCCCTCGCTGTCTCCCTATTGTGGAAATGGCACATTTCTCCCTTGATCGGCCGCGGCCCTCGGATGCCGATCTTGCTCGACATCCTCTAGGCACCACTATGCAGGTTTTTTATAAGCGGTTCCTTACAAGAAAGCATCTTGAACGCGTGCACGAGGACGATCACGTCTGTCGATACGGTGAGGGGGATGAGGCCGGCTCCCCCCATGGAAGGCAGTAGGAGGATCTCCCTCGATGCACGCAGAAGGAATTGGAGCCACGTCTTCACTCTTCTCTTCTTCTCTTTCCGTTGCCCTCAGCCTAACTTTAGGGATGGCGGAGCACCTGAATACGATGTCTCACCGCGGCAGGAGGAATGTGCGGAGTGCGTCAATCTTGGCCACGATGCTAGGGAGCTCCTATCCACGGCGCGCAAGTCATCCGTAAGTGTGGTTAGGATGGTCCGCGGGGTTTGTTCAGCTTTATAGCCGAAGAGAATCCCCAGGTATTTATAGTGCTCACCGTCCCCGAGTGCTTTGGACGGAGAACACCGTATTGCGGACGCCTCTGGGATCAGCGGACCTGCAGTCTCCGTGGAGTGACGAGCATTTTCCTGGCTCGAAGCGGCGGCCATTCCCCTCGGAGACTTTCTCCCCCCCCAGGGGGCGTTGCCCTCTTTGGCCGCCCGTCACGACACCTCTCCTTGGAGTTGGCTGATTCCAGTTTGTTTGCGGGTGCTCGCCTCTATCGATGGGGGTCAGTTCCTTTGGTGGTGGTGATGCGTTCGTTCGTTGTCGCCACCCATGCTAAGCGTAGATAATCACCGATATGACGCAGGCCAGTTACAGCTACCTCTTTGTTTCCATGGATAGCGATTTTGAGTACAGAAGAGGACGGATCCTCCTCAGCGCCCTTCTCGCGGACGCTCTCCACATGTGGCTTCTAGGTGAAGTTCCGGTCCAGCTTGTCTCCAATATATCTCATGTTGACCCATGGGATGACATCCCCGATCACCAAGATGTTGACGAGCAGCAGCGCCCCGTAGCCCGAAAAGAAGACTATGATCTTCGTCTTCCCCGGGTTGACGGCAATCCTCCATTTCTGATACCAGGCACCGAGACGGTATACCGTAATCCTGTTCGTTCCTGCTGACGGGAACCTTTCATGATCCGCGATATAACAGCCGCCAAACTAAATCTCCATATATACATTTTCTTTACTTGAGTCCAGAATCTCCTCGCGAAGACAACGTTGTTTTACACCTCTTCCCTTTAATCGCACAATACATTTCTTAATACTGAAAGTTCTCATCTTGCATAACTTGTCCTTAAAGTAGTTGAAACCTTTTGCTCGCTGGTCTTGTGCGTCAAGGTGCGGCACGCCCATTTAGCGATTCATAGTTCAACATTCACTTTTTGAAAACGTAGGTTTATGGTGCTTAGCACGACGAATTCGTGCGCGTTCCTCTCAAACACTTTTGAGAGAATTCACGCGTGAACTATAGCTTGCGCGCTCTAAGGTGGGAGGCGGAGACGCGTGAGAGGGGAAGGGAAGTAATGGAAAGGAGAAACTTTAATGGGGGCCGACGTCAGAGCCTGTGCGCAGTAACACAATTTTGGTTCTTACGAATCTAAGTTCGCGCATCAAATGCCCGCACCTGAACACCACCGCCCCTATAGGCGGTCCCACCTCGAAGATGGATTCGTTATACCGTAAGTGTGCCTACTGCACACCGCTACGTGCCGGTGGTGTAGTTGTTAGGTTCGCTGGCTGCTACTCGCCTGCTGTTTGAAAAGGCAGCGGGCACGAATCCTGCGCAAGTAGGATTTTTTTCCAAGGTCAACCGGCCCCCTGTTTGTGTGGTTTGAGGAGACCGCGCAAATTCAGCGTTCCGTCCTTCGGAAGGGACGTTAAGCCGTTGGCCCCCTTGGTGTTCTTCGTTAAGAGTAGGCTAATGCCGGCACGGGATTTCTCTTCTCCCTTGCTATCCAGCTATTCATTGCACTACCTCTTAGATACCCTTTGCGCGTATGCAAGAGGTGAATCAGTACATTAGTATGTGAACTTTCAGCACCTTAGAGCGTTTTTACTATACCGTTCCTATCTCTTAGTCGGTTGAGAATTGTAAGGTCAAAGGACGTCATTATCAATGCAATGCTTTCAAAGTTTATATCACTAATGTTTCTTAATTTTATATGTTTATTAAGCGCTTAATTTACAGCGTTACGCGGCACTTCTTCGGGCGTAAAAGGACTACCTCGAGCATGCCAGTTATAAGATTTAGCCTATCAAATTGGTATAAGAAAATATTCCATGATGCGAAATCAATTTCGTAGTCCTTCATATCTTTCGAAAAGGACGCAAATGTCAAATTTTCAAGTTCCTTGCGATCGTTTGCATGTTAACATGGGAAAAGACATGCTTTGGGAATATTTCAGGAGACATTTTAAATTTTTAATGAAAACTTATATATGAGGCTGTTATCCTACACGACGGAGGCTGTATGTCTACATGCTCTACCATTCAATTTATTATTTTTTCACTTGCGCATATTCCATAATTGAATTCGGAACGCTGTTTGCTGTAAAATAACTATTTGCTCGGACAAACTCGACGCAGTAACTATCCTCATCAGCGATTTTTACCGTCGTTTTCCCCGTTATCTCATACAGCGCACCCCTACCTCGCATCTCTCTGGCGACTTGCAGGGTATTACGTAGGTGTAGATATGCCATAACAATGGAAAGGCGTTTTAATTCGTGATAAAACTTTACCATGTGATTGTGAGACTTGGTCACTTTGACCAGTTTTTTTCCATGGACCACTGTCCATACTTCGTTATCCTCCAATCGGTAGCATATGGAAGGCATTTTTAAGAGGTGAGAATGTATTCTTTAAGTTTTAAGAGGATTTTTAATCGATAATGTAGCCAAAGAGAGTCGAACGAGGCTACGACCTCCATTCTAAAAAAGAAGGGCGTCTGCAGGCAATGTTTAACCCTTAGAAGACCATGTGAAAATACTTACGTTAAGGACCGAGAGGGGTCTCTTAGGGACCCCATTATATATTTTTTTATTTCATGGACATAATCAAATATTCGGTATTTTTTTCTTCCGGTAATTATTTTAACTAGTTTTATGCATTATATTTAGGGATGAAACATTATTTTGTTTTTTTTTGAATTTTTAATGACTTGTCAACATTTATAATGACATTTTAAGCAAAAATCACAATGTATCTTCTAAATAATGTCTTTTATTAATCATAACATGGATACAATCATCTTATTGGGTGCCGGTGGTGTAGTGGTTAGGACGCTGGCTGCTACTCGCCCGATACTTGAAAAAGTCATCGGTTACGAATCCTGCGCAAGTAGGATTTTTCCAAGGTCGCCCGGCCCCCTGTTTGTGTGGTTTGAGGAGACCGCGCAAATTCAGCTGTTCCGTCCTTTGGAAGGGACGTTAACCTGCTGGCCCCCCTGGTGTTCTTCGTAAGAGCAGGAAAATGCCGGCACCGGGTTTCCCTCCTCCATTCCCCGGCTATTCATTGAACTACCTCTGAGATACCCACTGTGCGTAGGACAGAGGGAATCGGCTGGGAATTCAAATTCATCTTATTAACTTAAGCAAAATGTTGTCTGTTTACATTTTAACCCCTCAAAATTACATCAAGTAGCATTTTGATTACTAATTATTACAAGACATTTTGCATACAGCGGAGGATTTTTTCCCTGTGATTTTTGCAGATAAATTTTTTGCACATGTCGCATCTCACATTAACTTTCTTGTCAATGTTACGAGGACATTTATAACATCTTTCTCGCTTTCGGTCAATACCAATAAAACACCATTAATTGTATTATTTGGATTATTATGATCATATTCCACTCCACAGCTTCGCAAGGCTTCCTTCACATGAGCATGCAAACTCAATTTCGCACGCCTCAGCATATTGCCTTTTGTCAATTCTTTCCCTAGGGTAGGGTGGCCAGATCAGAATTTTGGAAATGGGGTACTCACCCACCCAAGTTTTGTGGCGTTTCAAAAAAACATACCTGGCTACATTCCTACAGTAAGTAAAAAAAACACTCGACTACGTTCCTACACTTCGCGAATATTTAACAAATTAATACCTAATTACACGAAGAAGAAAAAAGTAATGTCAAAGTTTAATGACGCATTTTTATAAATGAGTTTTCTTTAAATATATTTCAAATCAGTTTATAAACAAAATAAATATCCTTCTACATATCACATAATAAAAATAATACAATAATATAAATAATAATCATATCTTCTTAAATGTTAATAAATGTATTCTACTATATAAATAAAAAAATATATAAGTATGTTAGAACAAAGAATAGGAATTTAATTTTTTTCGTTTTACCGAATTTGCGCCAAATTTTTATTATTTCGCAACACATTTGCATAAAATTCTTGACACGTCACCTTATAATTTGTTTTTATTAACAATTCGCCCTCAATGGTTTTTAATCTAACCTATTTCTCTCCTTCCTCCAAGCATTAAACATTAGACTAAATACACGTTCACTCATGGAGTTGGAATGTGGCAAGGCGAAATTAAAGTTAATTATTTTTTCAAAATTTGGTGATTCACATGAATTCAAAAATTTAATCCAAATATTTTTGAAATTTTCTAATTCTTGAATTTGTATATTTTTATAAAAAAATTTAATAGCACATATTCTTTGTAGAGTAGATCAATATTAATATTTTAAATTCGTCCAAAACTTTTAATAAACCATCAAATTGTGGCACTTCCCGTAATCTAAATATTTTCGGTGCTTCATATTTGTTATTTTCAAAATGAAATCGTTTTTCTATATAATTAATTATAATTTCCAAGAATGCATCAGCCCTTTTTTTTAACTAAGTTTACTTCATTTATACTATCGCAGGTACTTAATTTTTGCCTCGCCACAAATCCATAGTAATGATAATTTAATTTACTCTTTAAAGTTAACATTAAATCAAATAATTCGGTTATAATGGGATCCTCTCCTTCTAATTTTAAAATTACATTTTGGATACTAGTAGCAATATGATAAAAGAGACAAAGGTAGGCTTCGGTTAATTCGTTTGAAAAAAATCCTTTAAATTCGGCGGACATCTTTCTGAAGATAGAAAATAGCTTTTCACTGGGTCAAAATTTTTGTATAACCTACCTACTGCTGGAAAAAGTGAAAGACATCTTGTTGTTACGTGACGCAATATATCTGGATATTCTACATCACAATACTGATAAAACTCTTACTGAATTCATTGTATGTCTTTAATATTACACACTCGATATCAAATTCTAAACAACTAGAAGCTTTTTTATTGCATAATTTAAGACATGGCAGAGACATCCCATATCTATTAAATTGTTATTAATGTTTTTAGTTCAACGAACACACTTTGATGGGCACTAAAATTAACGCTAGCATTGTCACATCAATAACTGAAAATGTTTTCAGAATTTAAATTCCATTCCTTTATTTTCTGAAGTAAACAAAGTGAAATGTCTTTGGGAGTTTCTGATTGGCTGTTAAAAAACATAACAATTTCGTTGGAACACTTCCATTGGATTTCGAGAAATATCTGCAAATTGAAGGAAATATTTTAATGTTTCCTTTATTTGACGCGTCTATGCCTATCGAAAACGGATGGTTATCCTTTAAATCGTTAATAACTACAGCCACACATTCGTTCACTAAAACATTTGTTAAAATTTTAGATGTTTTTGTTCACCCTCATGAATAATTGGACGCAATTTTTGAATCGCCAAATAAACTCAAAAATATTGAACTGCTACAATCGGCAGATCTGTAGCTATGGGCATGTTGGACAGTATGATACACAAATATTGCCTCTGCGTCAGCAGTCTTTTTGTCTCAAGTTGGTGAAGATGATGCTGGTGGAAGCAGAAACGAATTTAAAGTTTTTGTATTAGCCGCTACTTCAAATTTTTTTTATGCGTATCGGTGTTCATGTTTTTTAATGTCATAAACACCCCCATTCTGCATTTTATCTTACATATTCTGCACTACCATCATTTTTTCCTCTTTCTACCCAGTTGAAGCTCCATTTCCACTCATAGTTGAAGGAATTTTTTCGCTTGTTAGTCTTGGATTTAAGTTTTGACTGCTGATACATTTTTAGTCTTTTTTATTCTTCGGTGTCATAACCAGCAGATGATGATGATGACATTCTAAATGCAAGAATTAATAGTTAATTATTATAAACAAACGCCGAACGATTTAATGATAAATTAAATACACTTAACAATATAACTTTATTACTATTAATTTAATTTCTATATTTCTAATGCACAACAATTGACAAAACAACATAATTCACAAAATACACATCAAATCAAAATGTTAAAATTACTACTTACCTCCAAAATACGAGCTATTAAGCTAACACTTCACGCAGTCACACTTATAAACTTCTTTAGAACTAACTACTGTAGTCTGTAGTAGTACAAACTTGCCTATCGGTCTGTAGTAAACTTGTATTTATTTGTCTTTAGTTCTACTATAGTACAGGCTACTATAATAGTAGCCTGTGCTACAATAGGCGTTCACTGGCCTGGCATGATGCCACTGGCCTCCCCGCATCGAACTGCTACATTGCATGCGCCATACGCACTGTTTATGTTTTAGGTTTTATAATAAACGATTAGGAATTGATTAGGGAAATGGAAAATTTGGGGTATTTTGCGTACCCCCTTTGAAATTATCGAAAAGGGGTATTTATAAAAATTGTTTTTAATAAATGGGGTATTGTACCCCACATTGGGGTACGTCTGGCCATCCTACCCTAGGGTCATAAGGAAGGTTTTTCTCCGATGAGATTGGTTGTTATTCCAATCATGACTTTTGGCTACAAATATGTAGAATGAAAGCATTTAGCGCGCCCATGCCAATGACATTCATGAATAATCGAAGAGGCCATCGAGCGGTGCGTCTAGCATCAATTTGTCTGCATTATCTACACCACCTTTTGTTGAATTATAATCCAATATCATTATTGACTTCCTACGTTCCTTATCAGAAATGCTTGGGTCGGTATGCTGAGTGGATAACAGATGGACCATTTTATTTCGCTTTGGAACATAGGATACCATTATTATATCATCAGAAAATGAGAATTTAGAGGATTCGACCAAACGATTAGATGTTGCTTTGAGTTCTTGTGGTGTATCTGTTTTATTTTTTCGAACTGTCCCCAATATTGTTAGTTTTTTGAGAGAAGATGCTGTGCAAGTTTTACCGAAGTGAAAAAGCTCTCCGTTGTGATACCGCGACCTGTTCCAAGAATAGATTCGGCTAGCTCGGTCACAACCCGAAAACCTTGATCAACCTCACGTTTTTCTCCGTTTTTTCCCCGGTGTGCACTTGCAAATTGAAAAAAATACGATGTTTTCACAACGGCAGCAGCCCAAACTTTTATCCCATAACTACCAGGTTTTGACTTTATGAACTGCCAAAATGGGCATCGGCCACGGAAAGAAACTAATTGCTCATCTATTGTTACGTGCTCATTAGGTTCAAAGGTCTTCCTGCAATTTTCAACAAACAATTCCCAAATTTCTCTAAAGGCAGCTAACTTGTCGCTAACTTTTCCTTCACCCCCCCCCCCTTGTAATTTTATCATCAAATCTCAGGAAGGATAGGTTTTGCATAAATCTCGTTCGGGACATAGCAGCCGTAAAAATTGCGCCCCTAATACTTGGGTCAGTTGACCACATTTCCTTGACACTTTCTTTTCTGCACCGCAAAGCTCCCTCAGTCAGTATAATGTCCACAAATGCATCAAACTCTTCACAATCAATATTAACCCACTCTCTTTGCATATCCAAGTTCATAGAATTCCCCTTCGCATAATGTCTAGCTGCCTCTTCATTGCTGTATTTGCATATTTTGTTCTAATCTCATCTGTTATAAGCAAATTAGACATGTTTCCAATAGTCACTGCACTTTTTGAATAGTCTGTGAGATCAGGTGTGGCACTCACAATGGGCCGAGTGAATTAAAAATAAGCAAATGCTTATGCTTAAGATTTCTATCACACTTTAAGCAAATGCTTGATTTGGGGTGAATAAAAAAATAGCATTTGCTTTTACTAGAAAGAATAAGCATTTGCTTATTTTTAGGATTTTTCTTAAGCATTTGCTTGAAATTGTGTGAATGAAACCGAGCTTTTGCTTAATGCTTTAAGCATATGCTTAAACTTTTTTAAGTGAGGTAAAGGGCTTGCTAAGATATTTCTAACTATTCTATTTTCATGATAGTTGATCCTAAATATAAATATGGTAATTTATGGTGACAAAAAAGGTTAAAAAATACTAGAAAAATTTCAACAACCAATGGTTATAAAAATTTATATCGTTTCTCTGAAGAAAATGTTAAGTATATTTCAAATCTGTTACTCGGAGAATATCAAGAGAGACGTGGCGGGGCACTGTCTTCCAAACAGAAGATAGAAATATTTTTAAGGTACTACTTAAGAGATCTCGGATTTCAAATCGGAGTCGGGGAAGATCACCACGTACAATGCACAACTGTATGTAAGACAGTAAAATTTGTGGCATCCAAAATCACTATAAAGGCAAATGACTGGCTAAAATTACTATAACTAATTGAATAAAAATGCACCCATGATTTGTGATTCGGTTATAAAAGAAATACATAGTTAACAAAATTATTAATTAACTTTAAAAAAAATATTACACAATATATTTTTGTTTTTAGTTTGAAATAAAACTATGTAAAACTTTAAATGTAAACAAAACAAGTGAGGGAAGAATCGCAAAGAGCTTTCTTCCGTAAAATTTAAGTATTTGCTTAAAACTGAGTAGCAAATGCTTATAAGCAAAAGCAAACTTTTATTCACTCAATATGAAGCAAATGATTTTGCTTTTACTGTTTGCTGTAAGCATTTGCTTAATTTTTATTCAGTCGACCCAATGTTCTTTTGCCTACGACACGACCGAGGTCTGGGTTTACTCTTCCAAACAAACAAAGGTGAAATACTCCTTTAGCCAAAACAACTAGAGGGCTACAAAACCCAATGCATTTCGCCCACAAGGTGAGCATCGTCAGGGGTAAAACCTGTTTCAACAGAGCCTGGGAGCCAACTGCCAGGTTTGAAACGGAAAGTATTAAGAAGACGACCGAGAAACAAGTGAAGCGCGGAAAGATTTTTCGGCGTGTGTGTCGTTTAAATCTGTCAGTTTGTATAGGGTCTTGTTGAAATCTGTGTCCGTGTTCATAAGTGTATCGCGGTTTTTGTAAATGTGAAGGTTTTCTAACGAGTTTAGTGAGTTATTGGCTGAAGTTATCAATGTTAAATCGTTTACGTGTATACTATGACCTGTTTCAAAGATGTGGTTGGCAACGCTTGATTTTTCAAAACGATTATATTTATAGTGAGCCATGTGTTCCTTGAAGCGTGTTATTAGTTTCCTTCTTGTTTGTCCTATGTACTTTTTGTCGCAGTGTGAGCATTGTATTTTATAAATACCGGACTTGTTCAAAGATTCTGTTGTGTCTTTTGTACTGCCCAGTAAATTTTTCAAATTATAAGGATTTGTATATGTTATGGTATAATTATTATGTTTAAAAATTTTGTGCAAGCCTCTGTTTAATGGTGGAAAATAAGGCAATTTTACATATTTGTCCTCTTTTTTGTTGTCTAATTTGAGGGAAGTGGCATTGGACAAGGTTTTATTAAAGTTATGTTTTCTCACTAATTTATTAATTAAATTATTATCGTATCCAAGTTTAGCGGCAATTTGTTTTATGTGTTTGAGTTCCTTTGCATATCTGATTTTATTGAGGGGGATGTTACATAATCTGAGAATCTGAGAATTCTCGTCATCTTCGCTCTGGGTCTCGTCTTCAATCTCTGTAAGTATATCAAGTACAGCCTCATCTCGGATTGTACTTCTGGCATTTGCACTCATTTTAAAGTGCTCTGAAACAATATATCATCACCATCTTTAGTTTTATTTTTATGCGGATACATTTAAACTTTGGAAAATCATATCTCACGCAGTGACTATCCATGATATAAATATTGATAAGTAACATGTATAGTATTTAGTATACACTTAAGTACCCTAACGCATGCTTTGTATCTGCCACCGGAAAAGTGGGTCACTACTCACGGGGACGGCTAAAGATAGGTCCTTCAGACCGTTATTACCATGGATTGGGATTGGGAAAACGTAAAAGATTGATAAATCAAGTATTAATACGAGCGCAAACAACATACTTATAGGATTAAGTTCTTTTGTTCTGGTTTTTCATTGCATTCAGCATGAAGTAAGTGAATTTCTCAGTAGTAGTGGAGTCGCTAATCCTTCTCAAATCCGTCACCCTTCATAGGAATTCCATTCCCTAATGCATCCAATAGCTTATTTTCCAAGTTTTAGGGGTTGAACTTTGTAACACAAATGAATGCTTCCCATATGAGGATAATATCCAGTAGAAGTACTAATCACTCGAGTTACAATTGGTACAATTTATGTTTCCTATGCTTAACAAGTACGAGGACACGGTGGTGGGGTCACGGATTTTTATGAAACTTCGTAGGTGTATAGCTCTGGATTCCAGGATCACTGCATTCCCCCCCTTTTGGGCGTATACGGCAGATAGTTTTTCCGAAAATCGCGATTAAATATTGCAATTTCTCGTAAACTGGTATAAGTAGCTTAATGCACGCCAAATTCACTAATTAAATTGTTGGCGGTGAGCGTATGGCGGTTCCGTCCAAAACTATAAAAGCGCGATTTCGATTCCCTCTTGTTTTGGTTCTTTTTTCTATTTCGCCTCCTTTTACAAATCCTTTTTCGCATTAAAATTTAACTGGGCAGCCACGTTGATATTTTGATTTTGTTGTTTGGTGGTAATTCGGATTTTTTCTCAAGTAATTCAACGCACGATTGTCTCCAAAAAGTTTACATTATTAAATCGCATATTATCCATTGATCTCGGATGACATCTTCGCAAAAATAATTTCAGAGATCCTTTCCATGTCATAAGCATCGATATAGGAATTCGTGAAGAAATAATTTTATTAGTCAAATGAAAACTCATAAATTAATCACATTAATAATTACCTGAAATAATAAATATAGATTATAATAAAAAGACTAGTGCAATAACATATTTAAACCCAATTTTAAGGAAATAAAAAATTTTCCCTAAAGCACCAAAAGGGGTCTCATGAGGATCACAAAAGGAATTTCCTTAATTGTGCAAAATGAAATTGATTAAAAAAACCCACAACTTCGGTGGACTAAAAACAATACTATAGATGACAAATACCATGAATATGAAGAGGTTGTACGGTATTCTAAAAAGGTTCTTGGTAAAAAATAAGGTGTGGGGTCCTTGAGGTACCCCGTTTGGTGCTCTAAGAGTTAAAAAATACAACTAAAACTTACTCGCGGCTTGACAAAATCCACTCGCCCATAATTCATTTCGTGGTGGGTTGGACTAAAAACCTCTCGCCATTTTCTCATCTTTAACTGCCCCGTGGCGAGTGGGCGAACGTATTTCTGGAGCCCTGTCTGCAGACTATTAGCGAGCCGATATTCAGTTGTACGTATCTATTTAGAAAAATATTGTTATGTATTGTTCAAAGTTGGGAAGTTCCGGCTCCGGTTCGGACGTTAAATTTTCGAACTCATTCCGTTCCGAGTTCGGTTCCGAGTGATAAAAAGAAGAACAGTTCTGTTCCGGAACGGTTCCGAAACCCTTACTAGTTTTAAAGAAATATGCTTTTTATTGATAAAATTTTACATGGATTACAACTTTTTTCAATTATGTTAAGATGTTATAAAGGTTTCTTATAAGTTATGTGACCAAAGGTCATGTTTTTAAAGAAAATTTTTTTATCTTTTTTTCTTCTTTCTTCTTCTGTCCTCATTTTTAGGTTTAACATGTTAAAATTGCATTTTTACGCTTTCAATTTCATTATTCATCCAAAGATGCTAATATATTTCAGTATACACTTGCGTAGGTTTATTTATAGTTATTCCAAACGGTTGGCTATATAAATATCAGGCATTTTCAAGTGAACCTCTACGACAGGGATGAACAACCTTTAGTTAATAGCCGGCCACATTCGCAGGGAGAAGTTTCTCGATGGGCCGTATTTAAACAACCCACAGCTTCATCGACCCACATTAAACTTAAATATGCAAAAATTATCAAGATTCATTTTCCATAGAAGAACGCAACAAACCTTAAAAATTCGAGAAAAAGGCAGAATCTTTTCCTATTGCATGTTAAACACTAATATCATAGAAGTATATTCTTAGAAATCTTACCGTGGGCCGTAGGTTGCCTACCCCTGTTCTATGAAATTTGTTGAAATAAAATTAAAGTAAGTTGAGTGATCTTATTTTGAAAACAACTAATAGTTAAAAATAAAATTTAATAAGTGATACTTAAATTGTTAACCGTTCAAGAGGATGTCAAATAAAACTATGATTAAGATTTAGTTTTATTTTGTCGATTGAATCAAGATATAGGATTTACATTTACTTCAAATTCATAAAAAAATTTCGAATCATCATCTTAAAAAATCATCTTTGATCAATTACACTACAAATTCAATTATTTAATAACATTCTTCTAATAGAGATCTTTCTTTGGATTACGGATGATATCAAAATATTAAGAATCGACTTCCAACCCATTATTCCGCTTTTAAAGGAACGGTTCCGGAACGGAAATTTTGGCAACATTGTTCCGGTTCCGACGCAATTTTTCTTTTCCTGTTCCGGATCCAGGGACAGGAACAATTTTGGAACCGTTCCTTGTTCCGGAACTGGAACTTTCCCATCTCTGCTATTGTCAAATTATTATTTATGGTAATTATAAACTTTCTCACTTGGTACACAAAATTATTATTTTTATCATCATGTAATTCGAGAGCGAAGAAGTTCGTACTTCTGAAAAATGGCCGCGAAAATTGACTTGCGTCACATCGGCCGAGGGTTGTCAGGTAACCCGGTTAAAATTCGGTGCAAGGTCAATTTTATAAATTATATGTGTATACTATTTTTAAGTCAATTTTTTCTCTTCGTCTTATTAAGTCAATTGATCTGTCTCTGTTATCGCGTTTGATGTATCAATAATTTTTTTTTGCTGTTTGGGAATTTTTAAAAAATGTTTTCTAATATGACAGCATGTTACTTAATTTAATTATGCCATTACGTAGTTCTATTGTTTTTAAAGGCGTAAAATTTTATGTATAATTATCTAATTTAAATCTATAATTCTTTCGGGTTCCTTTGTGCATCACCAATAACTATACATTTTCAGGCTGATTCCTATTCGGAAAATTTCGGCTGAAATCTTCTACACGCTAAGTTATTATAATTTATGGCCATGAAAAAACAAACATCTCCGGTTAAAGTTCTGGTTCCGACTTCTTTCTATATTTGATTAACACGCGATTGAATTACTTAAAAATCAAATTGAAAAAATAAGCACTTGGCTTATTAGCTCTATTACCTATTTATAAAAATTCTATGAAAATCATATAAGCATCACGACTGCGTGGCCGCTGTCTTCGGTGGTGTTTGTTGATAGTAAATTCTAAAAGAGGCCTTTATATATTTTGATGAATGCGAGAAAAGCCGTTTAGCCGCAAAACGCTTTAGATTGAATTTTCTAAAAAATGACAATTATTATATCATTAATGAGGTCAGGCTCAACTCGGTGGAATTTACTAATATTGAAAAAAGACGAACTTTAAATGTGTTTAAATTAAAATTTTGTGGAAATACAAGGTTCGTCTTTTTTCAAGACAATTATTATGTTTTCACAACATAATATATTTGCAATATTACCTTGCGTCATATCCGAAATTGTTTTCTTTTATGGATTGAATGGCGGGTTTCTCGTGATAGGAAATTAATAATTACTCCGGGAAAATCGTAGAAATTACAATGTTTTTCGTTGCCTATCGTCGTAGCAAAATAAACATTAATTTTTGATAGGGAGACTGCAATTTATTTGGCTAATTCCAATCCCCGCTCCACTTTTTCCCATCCTTCTCCATTCCACAGCAACCTATATTCCGGCAGGACTCCTTTCTTCCCCTCTCTATCTCCATTTCTCACGACCACGAGAGTAAGGGGGGAAGGGCTGGGAATTGGGGAAGGGGGAGTTGAAGGCAGAAGGACGGGGATAGGAAGGCCGCTGCTCTGCAGTGCTTCACCTGCGCCCTTTCCCCTCTCACCTTCCCTCCCTCCCTTCCTCTCTCCCTTCTTCCCTCCCTCCCTCCTTTCACTCCCTCTCATTTCCTTCCTCTGGCCTTTTTCACTGCCACCCATGCCCATCTCCCCTTCATACCCCTCACTCTAGAATCTACCCTCTTTCAGGAAATAATCTTCCCCTCCTCTCTCTCTCCCTCCTGTTCCAATCCTCCTGATATTTTCGGGAACCGTTGCTCCGTGTGCAAGCCGTACCGTTTGGAGGCGAAGGTCGCGAAATTGTCCTCCCTTCGTAATTAACGGCCAAAAGGGTGGGTTTTCGAACCAAAATTCAAACGGAGACGAGTGTGAAAATCGTTTGATAATACTTACCGTCTGTCGAAGGAACGGATGCGTACATGTTCCGCGGAATTCGTTTGCGTTTAGCGATTTTTTTTTAAACTTGGCGAATGACATCGCGCAAGGGAAGATTTCGACTTCGTTATAGCGGGGACCGGTTCTGATATTCTTCAAAGCTAGAAGGTTCTAATGGGAAAGTTTTGTTAATCTTTTTGGGCGTGACGAGGAAAATAGGCGGATGAGTGGTCCTCTCGCGGGCCTCGAATTGATAAAAGGGGAGAGTCTAGAGCAGAGTTTCCCAACCTTTTCGATGTGACGATCATCAAGTTGCATAATAGAATAGAGCGCCGCCGTTCTTTTTTCAAAAATATGAATGATCACAAATAAAATCATACCAACGTCGAAGTTATTCTTATTGTTATTAAATGCGTTCAGAGTGAAAGCGACCGACCAAATCAAATAGCCGGTGTTAGGAAACACGGTTTTTAAGCATCGAGGATGAGGACATTCAGAGAAAAACGGTGCTCGCGAGCGCCCGGGTTGGAACCTCTGGTATAGAGGAACATAGACTTGAGGAAGAAATTTCCTTTTGTATCCTTTGATATAATTATAGGGAAATAGTTTCAGGACACGGAAGAGTTACTTGGAAAAACAGCGTTTCAGCGCGATGCTTTATTTTGACGCGGTTACATATCAAAAATTACTCTTAGAGCGATGAATACACGTAATCTTCGTCAATAGTACGTTACATCCATAATAAAAGAAAGTATTGTTGTTCTAAAAGGTTTTAACTGAGAAACTATCGCACTTGATGAAAGGCATCATCACAGCCGTTCATAGTGCCATGCGTCAGATGATAGTAAGACGGAGGCTCATTCTTTCCGAGAACAATACAATACCATAACAGGAAAGACAAATCTGCGAATAATAACTTTTAGGTAGGCCTCGGTGCATTGCGCCCCCTGCCGCCCACCAGTTTGGTGCATTGCAGGGTAACATATAGATGTAGGCAGCAATCAACTACATTAAGAGATCAAAACATGATTATACCAAACCAAAACCTGATGTGCAATTAAAAAATAGGTAATTTTCCAACCCCTTGCATTCTATCAAAATTCTACACGAAAATGGCGACTATTTCACGAGTATAAAAAAATCTCCGCATTTTGGAGACGCACTTGCTGCCCAAGTTATAAGATTTAAAAAAATCACTTTCGAACACTAAAGCCGTGCGATGTATTCCCGTTTGTTCCGTCACGCGAATTGCTCCCCGATGAATGGGAATCAAAACGAAAGTAAAAGTTAATTCCGAAAACGCACACTCCGGAACACAACAGACTCAATTCTAGGAGTCAGCGGAACGTGTCGGAAAGGATCAATTTTAAGGAGGTGGAGAGAGGGACATTCGCTTTCTCTCCATATCCCTCTGTGCAAACAAAAGGTAATTCGTGAGCCCTTTCACTCTTTCTGTGCCTTTCTTTGCCGGGAGCTTGGCGACGGTTGAGGCAGCGGGGGAGGATTGGAGGTGCAGCGAAGCAAGAAATTGGATCAGAGTGGCGAAAAGGGAGCGGCGAACAAAACAGCTATTATGAACTTGTCTAAGGAAGCGAGAAGAGAGAGAGAGAGGATTGGAGAGAAGAGGGCAAGGGTTGAGAGATGTTAATGAGGGGAGATGCGGAATCCGGGAGAAAAAGGGTATTTTTGGAAAGGTCGATGATCAATTGGTTTCCAGCCAAAACAAAGCGTTGGAATTTCTTTGAGCGATTCGAATCGACACGAACGGATGTGTAGTTCTCAGTGGGAAGTTAGTTTTGTTTTTTTTGGAAGAAATTTCTCGAAGCTGACGTAAAGAATGCGACGGGTCCGTTCTTTCACAATCAAATTGAAGTGCAAATTTTCAGGTGGAATGCTGTCATTCCGGCTAGAATGATCATGGTGGAATTAGGATGCAAAGAAATTCAAAACTTGCTTGATGACTAGACATGAATTGATTTCAAAGAATCGATTCAATACGAACGGAAGTGCAGTTCCCCGTGGAAAGTTTTTTGTTTCTTTTTTCAGAGAAGTTTTTGAAGCGGACGTAGAGAATGCAATCAAATTGAAGTGAAAATGTTTAGGTGGAATTCTAACTTTCATCTTGGAACAGCAGCTGTCATTCCGGCGCGGATTAACATGGTGGAATTAGCCTGCAAAGAAATTCAAATTTTGTTAGAAGACTAGCACGAATACTATCTAGTAATTGCCGAGAAGTTCTATCGAAATGATTTATTCCCACTTACATACCTATTTATTACAGAACGTTTAGTTAAACTAAAATAAAAATATAGTTTGAGTTTTAGGGCAAAAGGATCACAAACCAATTTTTTTTAATTTCTGATAGCTACTGATAGTAATTTCTAGGCTAGATGAAGTCGGTTAATTGGATATATCGTCCGTGAAAAAGTCGTGCAGTTAAGCCCTCTCAACGCGAGACTTCCTCTCGATAGCACTTAAAAATATGAAAGTTGAAGGGATTTCAAAAATTCTTCTCTTTTGAAATTCCTTTATCGATGAAATTCTGAGAGATGTGGCTTTGAATGAAGTGGGGACAACTTTCCAGAGAGTGAATCCTCACGGAGTGTATTATGGACTTCGGAAATGACTTTGCGAAAACGATTTCCACTTTTGAAGGCGTCGACTCGGAAAGCAAGGAATTCATTGTGCGCGTGTATTCTTTATGAAATGACTTGTTGACAGCCACGTAGGTACGTTTGTGTGGGCCTCGGCGCAGGGATTAATGGTGCCCTTACTCTCTTGAAATATATGAACTATATGTAAAGAATGACTGTGGAAATAAGATTTAATTGTCATCAGGAATCGTGTAATCTAAAAATTTATTATTTAGGTGTTATAAAACAATAAAAATATTATTTGTACATATAAATGTGAACATATAAACAGAAATAAGAAGTGATATACTTAGATTTCTCGTGAGGGCTCTTCCACCGGTTGGCCCATTTGGTCCTCATAGGATGCGTACACCTGGCAACGACACTTGCTTTTTGAGCACCAATACTTCCTCTTGATAAAAATTGTATAATAGGTATTGGGGATTAGTGTATCTGGCAGATTTCTGCATTTAAAATAACGAATAAATTAACATAAAGCTAGACCAACTAGCGAAATTTGTGATTTCATATTAATGGACGTCAGGCCATGCATGAAGTATCCGGCTGCAATTCATTTCGTTCCGCCACAACCCATATCTTCGCAAGCATAATGGACGCGACTCTCAAACTATTTTCCCTCAATAAATCCACGCCCGAATGAACAAGGAAAGCGACGCGCAGGAAACGTTTTATGTGTGGTCACTGCAGTGTGAACTGGTTGCCTTTGATTAGCGCCACTAATTGCAAATGAGGGTCTTCCGCCCTCTTTATCAATGAAAAATTCTTCGTCACAGTGCTCAGGAAAGAGGAATTCATATAATAAATAATGATCATTAGAGAAAGAAAGCATTTCCCACAAGATATCTTCGGGTTTGGGAAAGTTCTCATTCGTTTTTTGCTATTATAGTTTCGGCAATAAAAATCCTAGGGGAGAGACTTTTCCAAAAAGATGCATTCATGTTCTTTTTTCTGACTTACTATACAACTTTATCGCCTCTTTAACGCTTCTCGTTAGAAGGTTTATTGTGAAATATTGCATACAATTCAGTGGTGTAGCGTGAATATCTTACTTGGGGAGACCCAAAGGTAGGGACACTTTTTATGTGTTCTTTGCTCGAAGTGCACGAAGTGAACGCATATACTGTCCTTGCAGAAAGTCTAGACACCCGAGTTTGAGACCGTATATCTCAAAAACAACAGCAACGATTTTAATGAAATGAAAAGTAACGGTTAGTGAATTTATTTCTACGTTAATTGATGTACATCTTAAAATTTTACTCTATATTTAAATATTTTATATTGGGCTGTATTTGAAGAAAAACACGGTTTTTAGACCTGGAAATCCGATAAGATCAATTTGAATGTTTACATCTCAAAAACTCTACTATGTATCAACTTAAAATTTTAATAGAACTTACCTAAACTATTAGAAATAAGTATCTGGAAGCGTTATTTTATAACTGCAACATTAATACCCCATTTTGTTACATTTCTGAAATTCAGCTATTTTTGTTTATTTCTGAGTTGTTTTCAAAGTTAGAGGTACCGTTGTCACCGGACAAATTCCTATATTACTAATATGTAAAAAATAATATCAGAAACTTACTTAATTAGTTGCCTTTGTCACTAGAACTTTCGTCTTTTCGGTGGCTACGAAAGGGTAGCTCTTGTTTTCTTAGAAATATTATTGTTTGAATGAGACGACTAACAATAAGAACTTTTCTATTGAATGACACTTCTTTGTTGTGTTTTATCGCAGCAAGGCACGCGGCTTGAAAGGGCGTGCTCAATACGGTTTTTCCCAAGTAACTGAAAAGATTCTTTTTTTTTCAAATGTTGCTTTGAAACTTGGTGTTTTTGTGCTTTTCGACCAAAATTTTATATTGTGTTTATACCTTCATTGCACCATTCTTTGTCACCACCGAATAGAAGGTACACATAGCAATACATTGTATCGACCATGGCACTGGCAGTAAGCCATTTGTATTTCTCATTCCAGACAGTTTGAAATGTACGTTTCTGTTTGTTTTCGTTTAGCACAGCGGTAATTTTTGGTGTAGGTTTCTTACATTTTAACTCACATTTTTTTCGTAGGGAAGTGTTGAAAATGGAATTTTAAGCAAGTACTCTATTATGTCAACACTTTCTAATTCGTTCATAACAGCCGTTTAATCAAAATGAATGTGGTAGTAAAAACACTTAGACAATTATAATAACATCAATTAATGTACACATGAAACCTGTACAGCAACAACACAGCGCCTAATGCCCTTTCCGAGTGGTACAGATGTGCTGGCTAGACTAGTCTCTGGTTTGTCCAGCGCGCCTGGGTATTGCGTACGTTCTGCGCACACACGGCTGAGACTGCTTTAGTTCAGACTCAGGGGGATTGCCGTTCGTTCAGTTATCTCTTGCTGTATAAACAGCGCTTGCATTTACTTGCTGTTTTATTGGTTCAATTCACAATTCAATTCAACAACATAATAAATAAAAAGATATGCTTCTACGTCCGAAGAGAATTTTATATTAAATAATTCAACTATACAGAATTATTGGGGAAACTTAGTCTCAAAGTCTCCCCTGACGCTACGCCACTGATACAATTTTTCTCCCAAAAAGGAGCGCTTCATAAACCTTTTTGGAGAGCTAATTAACTTGCACGAAGTTCTAAGTAAGTGAAGTAGATCTTTCTTATGATATTTCGAAACGTAGTCAAATTTTCCGTAATTAGTTTGCAGATTTTCTTTCATTTTGCCCAGAGAGCTCGATTTCAATATTCTTCATGGCAGATATCTTGTCTAAATATTTGTTAGATGTTTATCTAGGAAAATTATAAATTATTATTAGACGCATCGCTTTAAATGGCTTCAACTCAAAGGTTAGTCCGTAATAAGAAAAGAAATTTTGAAGTGGTAACTGCTAGAAGTTAAGGGACTATTGGGTCTTGAATATTAAAAGAGAAATCATCGCCCTTCATAACTAAATAAATAAATGTGTGTGTGTGTATATATATATATATATATATATATATATATATATATATATATATATATATATATATATATATATAATCTTTACATTTCATACTGAAATATGATCCTACGTCATTGCATAACCAGTTATTTTATTAGATTGTCAGAAGGTCCATGTATGAGCAAATATTTAAAATAGGGAAATCTCAAACGATGTTTACCTCTCAAATTCTTTTATCCTATGACAGCTCTTCCAACGAACTTCGTGTCAACACACTCTCTCATTTCCCTCCCCCTTCGACCCTGTATATTCTCCCCTTCCTATCCTCCCGCCGCCAATGGGAGGCCGACTCTCGCTGTTCCCAGCAGGTGTACGCTGCCATTTGTGTCGGCCGATTAGAGAAGGCGATAAACATGGCTGGTGATCCCATAAAAAACAGTAGCGCTATGCGAGGCGGAGGAGGGGATTCCCCGCGAGTAGGAAATGAAGGGGAAAATTCAAGGAGGGGTTCGGGAGGAAGAGGGTTGTTACGTACATTTCGAGCCCTTACCCTCTTTTGCTTCTGCCCATTCCGTCATCGTGAGAACGCCATATGCTGGCCGCAATTCATTTGCCGGAGTCGTTCCCTTCTGCGTGGCGGTGCTATTCCGAGTTGAACAGGTTGAAACACTCTGGAATGGAAATGGCTTCGTTTTGACCGGCAAAACGGACGCTTTTCACAATCGAAATTTGTTTATTCGTTTCATATATTATTCTTAGAGCATTCGTGAATACTTTTCCTGTAAGTAGTACATAAAAGAATTATTTATCCCTCGAGATTTTTTATTTCATCGTTGTTTTATAATTATAAATTCAGTCATCTCACGGCATAAGGAAAATTTCATACCAAATAAATAAAAATAAATTGTAATTTTTCCTTTTCATCTTGTTTTTGCTATGTCGACACGGATGCCCACATTTAATTTATCATATCCGCATCTACAGGCAAACTTATATTTTTTATAATTAATGCGATATTTTGTTGTTTGGTTACACATGAAAATGTAGCATTATAGTTTCAAAATTATATTTTTATAAAACTGTTTCAGAAACATTTTGTCGTCCAATTATATTATCGTTGATTTTTTCCGAATTTCTTGAAACTACAAATTTAAAGCTTATTTCGTGAGTCTCCCCTTCGTTATTAAAAATTTACAAAGTCATAAGATAAGAAATTACAGTACTTATCCCGCCTTATGGGCAGGTATGCCATAACCGTAACCCTTATCTCTTTATCGCGCATCGCTCTCCATGATCAACCGCCATCACAAATCCTCTTCATTTCGCCTGACCTACCTCATTCGAATTCCGATGAAAACATCGAGTCTATCAAAAAACTGGAAGATAATATTTTGATATATGCTCGAATAGTGACTGCGCATTGACTACATTCCAGGTCCGACTTCCTGATATTTTACTTTCGATAACATCAGCTGAGCGCTGCTGGCACAGTCCTTAATTTTACCTTACGTTTCATTACACAATCCGTTTAAAATCTCATCATCTTGGCATTTCAACTCATGCATGTTTTCATTACTCCACAAGTGTTTGATAACTATCGTTGATAGGCCTCACCTCCTGAAAGAATCTTTTCACTTCTAGTTACGTTTTCAGCCTATTTCAATGTACGCGTAAAATAATTTATGGCGTGTCATTGTTTCAACATAATATCCTTGTAAATTCACTTCTCCATTCATTTATGTCAGATTCTACAGTCGTTGATCCCATTCCACGGCTAATCTTCTCATTTTCTCTTGTCACTGTAATGACTTTTTTTCTGACATTTATTTCTCAATTTTGCCCCACACAATGGTCACGGAAATTTAGCATCTGTTGGTGATTATTCCGTAGCTTTATACATAAAAAAATATTTTCCAAAGCAATATGATTAGATCTGCGAGAGAGATGATGAAGTACCTTATAAGAACATTATATTTTCCAATAAATCCTTCAATAATATTCTAGGTTAATTTAAAGATTCCGAAATCGACCTTGTAGAAGTACATCCGCATGTTTCCCGGGTCTTATAATAGGTTCATTCTCACATCGTCGTTAAAACTCTGTCGATCTTTTAAACCCTTCTCAACTTCAAGTAAAAAGGGGGACCTTAGTGTAAAGATATAGAAGCGAATCAAGTTTCGTTTTAATGACAAAATTAATAATTTTTCAATCTCGAATGAAATTTATTCGGATAACTACAATTTTATTGATTCCTTTCAGGTAATTGAAAAGAAAACAGTTTCTGTAAGGAAATATTCCTCTCATGTTTGACTTAATAACCTAAACCTCAAAAGTGTTATTTTAAGATATTTTTGTTGCTGTTGCTTCTAATTCATTATTTATGAGATTTAAGACAGTTTTTAATTTTATGTATATGAGAAATAGCTTTCTCTGTAACACAATAATGTTGCTAATTACTTTTTTACGCTAGCTACCTGAAATAAAATTATCTTAGTCCTTGTTCATCACGAAAAATAGGGAATTTTACCTGATTTAATATTTTATCTGTGAACATTTTTGTAATAAAGTATTGGCTAAAATAAGATTAAGTAAGAAGTCATTATTACAAACCTTGCTTTAAAATGTCAATTTTAAACATTTTTCTTTCTTTGGCTCATGCTTTTAATTATATCTCAAGATAAATTCAAACTGAAAATATTTTAATGCTGTCCAACGGTATTTTAACATAATGTATCTTCAGTTTTCGGTAGTGCTCTTATTTCCGGTCTAATTCGAATGAAGCGGCTATGTATAACACTTGTGATCTAAATTTCAAAAGTTTTAAGAAAGTGTCGAAATGTGTTCAGTTTTCCATAATTTTTTAAAAAGAAAAACTACTTTGTTAATGGAACTGAAACAGGTAAAGCAACTTAAGGACATCGATACGGTACACCTGAGAAAATGCGATGGAGGTGAGCTACGGAAACTGGGCGAAATGGAATTTTAACTCACACGAAACCATGAGTCTAAGGCACGCACGTGCAATAGAAAAAGGATATGGTATACCGCTCAACATTTGGTATAGTCATTCTTCTCGTGACAGTCGTTCGCTTAAAACTTAAGTGCCTGATAAATACAGCACTAGAGATAAAATTATAACTGAAGCGTTACGCACGTGCATGCTGTTAATTTTAATGGAGTCTTCTTTTTAACGTTTCAGGCTGATAAAACGCAGAATAAGGAGAAAAACGTGGAAGGCATTAGGAAAATTTTCTAAGTTTTGTTTAAATTAAGGTGTATGTGCGTCAATTTTTTTATTTATTTATCAATAATTTCACATACACCGTAATAGCCAATTTAAAGTGAAAAACCAACAATAAAAGTCATAAGTACTAAAATAACAATAAAATACAACAAATAAAAAAAAGTAAACTAGGCAATAGCAAATATTTGGACAATGCTTATGGTCATTTAACTGTAATATGTGTGCTTCCAAGCTTAATAAATGATTTAATCACTAGGAAAAACGGATCAACATAGGGGGATAAGGTATTCAAAAGAGAGGTTAGACGAAATAAGAGAGAACGTTTAGCAAGGGAAATCCTTGGGGTAGACATATGAAATAGGGAAGAAGACCGGGTAGTTCTAGATGGGACTCGGAAATTTAAATACAATAGTAAGTCAGGACAGTTTGTAATAGAATTTAAGATATTATGCATAAAAGAAAGATCAGATTTAGCTCGAGTAACAAATAGATTATCCAACGAAAGAGCCGATAAAATAGTATCATTGGAAGCACGCCGAAGAGAAGGCAAACGAAATTTCACAATTCTAGGGACACTATCAAGGGAAGAGAGATTAGAGATAGTAAACATCATCCATATGGGGGAACAGTATGTAATCACAGGTAAAACAATGGTAGAAAATACATTTTGAGCGCTAACGGGTCATTGATATCTGTGAAACGATACAATAAGCCCAGCTGGGACATTGCTTTATTTTTAATTATAATTATATGATCAGAAAAATTAGTTTATTATCAGTAATTACCCCCAAATCTTTCTGTTGTAAAACTCTCGTCATGATATCTGAATTAATGCGGTAATGAAAACTTATAGGGTTTTTGCGAAGTGTGATAGACATAATATTACATTTTTAAAAGTTAAATTTTAGCTTCCAAGTATCAAACCAATTAGCTATCTAGAGGTTTTAAATCAAGAGAGGATGAATGGCACGTAGAGGAGTAGTTAGCATATCTCCCTCTCAAATCTCCAGTTCGAATCCCGCCGTGGGCATAGTTGCATGTTCTCGTCTTTGTCTTTTTAGATATGCGCGTTGTCAAGTGAAATGCTGTTTGTGAGCTACTGACTACTCCGGTCGTGGTAATCAAAGATAGGACGATAAGAGAAGCAGGACTGTAAAAATTCGTTAAGTACGGAGGTAGATAATAAGGAACAAGGGTGAGGATAAAATGAAGTCGATAGCATATTGCCATCCAAAAATGACCGTTGGAAAGAATTTTGCCAGCCCATACTTGAAAATATACGTAGTAGCCTATAAAACGTTACTTTTCAATACAAAAACAATTCGAAACAAAAAATGGTTACAATATACATTGCACAAACTTCCTCATATACCGCGTGTGCAGCTGGTCTCACTATACTCATTCATGGCTGAAAGGAACTCCTACTGCTACATAAACAACAAAACCGCGGATAATGTCGTCTGCACGTAAATGGTATTGATATATCGAGTGTGTGAATTATGTGGAAATCAAACTTGATGAATAGTTATACCATACATAAATATCAGGTATTATGTGGATTGGCGAAGGCACATAGGTGCTGAGGCATTATTTCTGGACGAAGATTGTTGAGAAAACCGGGTAGAGCTAGGTGGTAAAAATCTATATATTATACTGACGCTGGGCATATTTTTTTGAGAAGTATGGCTTATGCAGTATTGTTTATGTGACCAAGCTCTATAACTGAGTGTAGTTTAATCAAAATCGCTAGAACCATTTTTGAATAAATCGGCATTTTGGGAATATCAACAAGAATAAACTACCCTTCATTACTATTCATCTCTTCATAGTTTCCTTTTCGAATAGTGTTATGTCTAAACTCGAAATATCATTTGATTTCGTTGAGCCGTCTTGGCTCAAGGACCTCGCACAGACAGACAGACGGCATGGAAAAAAAAACTTTTTTGGACTCGGAGACATCTAAAACGAATATTTTCGTCAAAATCTCAAAAAGGAATTTTTCCGCGATTAAGTATATGAGAACGTAGAAATCGCCTTAATGAACTAATAATAGAATGACCAAGCTTGCCTTATGTTTGAAATTCTCCTGATAAATTATGTACCTCTAATATCCTTAGAAAGGTTGGATTGGCGCTACCTAATTTATGAGTTGGATTCGTCTCAACGGCAAAATTTAACGCGTTCTGAATCGAGTAAAATGAAACTATACCAGTATTTGCTTATTTACCCAGCGTGAGTGACTATCATTAAAATTGTGAAATTCATGACGAATAAGAATTACTTATAATGGCATGAGATAAAATTGTAAGAACACTTGGTATATATATTTATGTATTTATGTATTTATGTATTTATGTATTTATGTATTTATGTATATATATATATATATATATATATATATATATATATATATATACTAGTAGTTGGTGCTTGCATACTGCAAGCATTTCATATCACCTTGAAAAAACATTCATTTTTCAGACAGACATTTCATCATTACAAATATTCTTTCAATTCTAAATATTTCACCTCCGCAGCGATTTCCGTTTTTCCCACATGTAAAAATAATAGTTTAAAACAATCCCCAAATGTTGCAATTTTAATAATTTTACACTTTCTTCATTATAAGGTACTAATGATACACATTTTAGCCAAATTTTAAAGTTGTAGCACTTCTATAAGTAAAATAATATTTTTCTAATTGTTTAAATTTAAATAATTTTTAACGGCCGCCGCAACTCATATATGGTGAAATTGAAATGTAAATTTGTGTAAATTTACTACTCTGTAAATAATTTGAAAATTTCAGCTTCCTAGCTCATCCCGTTGTACCTAAACAGTTATCTATTTGTTTAAACTTTAAGAATTTTTAACTGCCAAACAAATTAACATATCAAAATTTGTATAATCCCTATTTCGTTTTTTTAAGAATTCTACTTATAAAAAAAATTCTAGCTCCGTAGCACATTCGAAAATGCCTAAACCCTGAAAATTTGTTTAAACAATTGCGAATTTTTAGCGGCCGCATTGTTGCACTTTTTCATAATTTTCGTTTTTTCTTGTCGGTTTTGCACAAACTCCTACCTAAGAAAAAAAATTCGAATCTCCAGCACATCTGGAAGTGCCTAAACATTAGTATCCTCCTATATGTTATATCCTCCTCTGTAAGAGTCGTCGATATATAATGATATATTTATATTGCTAGTTTCTTTTTTTACCTCCTTGCTATTTTTATTGAGAGAAACGATATAAAACTCTTTTTTGATAAGCTTGTACGCATGCACAATCTTATAATTAAAATATATCCTCGAGTAGACGAATAAATACCAAATGCGAGGCTGTGAAACTAATTAAAAACCCATCTGCTACTAGCGTTCTTTAAATGTTGTAACTCCTTTGCGCTCGCCACTAGATAATCATTAATTTCTGTTTCTATTTTCCTATGAGGCTTTTTCTCACCAGAATGCCATATTATGGATTTTTTTATACATATTCCTCCAAGTCCAATATATGAAATAAATTACATTGCCTAGCAGTATTCGACCATTTCTTCTTTCGGCGTTCGCACGATGGTCTAGGTGAGGAAGGGAAGGAAGAATAGGGAGAGTCAGCTTGCTGGCGCAGGATCGCTCGTATTTCCTAAAGCATTCTCTCCTCTTCCTGGAGATCATTACAAAGAATTAGAACGAGGAAACCCCTCAAAGTTACCTCTTTAAGTCACTCCGAAGATGTGAGGTCGTGAGCGTAGCCAGATGGCTCCACATCCATGCTCATTGTCCATCAATCGAAGGCACATGCCACAATCACCATCACACCATGAGTTGCATTTCCGATACTTGGCGCTTGGATCGAGTTATTCCCTCTGTTGCCTTCAACCCGTTGAGTTAAAAAAAGGAGGCAATTCGGAATGAAAAATCTTGACGGCTTGAATAGGAAGCGTGCCCGCCACCTGTTTCACTGGCGAAAATATTTATCCCAAGCAGCATGTGGGTGTTATTGCCATGGTAAGCTCTAATAAATGTAGTTCTGAAAGGTGTCCGCCCTACAAAATGTAAGGAAGGGCTCCGTCTATTCGTTCAAATTATAGATGTCCCCGTTCAATTTTCTCTAATTGTGCAGTCAGAAAATGACGATGGAGTAATGAATCATAGTATGAGTGTTAATGAATGAATTAGACTACAAAGAAAATACCTACATAAATTGCTAACGAGAGACCTATTACAAAAAAATAATATATGCTGATGAGGATAAAAGCAGTGCCAAATAGTTTTTCCATAGAAATAAGTAGTTTTTAATGCTGATTTCCCATTTCGATAATTTTTAATTAATGCTATGCATCGTAATTATTGGTATGTTATACCTTTGCGCACTTATAACATCAACTATTAGTCTAATACATGAGTAACTTAAATGTCCAAATCGACTTTGAATATCTTTAATTTTGAAATAATCCATACTTACGGCAACCATATGTTTATGGTTAATGTCTTGGTTTTCGTATTGGTAATCCTGTATGTAGATGTCTAAGGTTTTGAAGCTTAGAGGTTATTTTCTAATATTAGATTGCCGAGGAAAGAGAAATAATAAAACTTACTTACTGAAAGAAGAGGATAATAAACTTAAAATTATAGTTACTCGTTAACATGTTCTTATTGTACAACCAGAAATGGTTTCATGCTCATTTCGCTATATTATGAAAATTAAAAATTTTTAACCATGAAAATTATTTAGCCGCAGTAAGTATTTCTCCACGCTAACGGCAAGTCAACTAAATTTGAGTTGATCATTAGGTACGTAGGTCTGAGTGGAATCGAGTACACATTTCATTTTTTGTTGGATAAACAAAAATTATCTGAAATACCTAGACCCATCATTCCAAAAGTCTGTTTTTTATATCCATCGAAACGCATTGAGGTTAATCTTCCACCTACTCTTTGCGTTCAACTGCTGCTTCCTGAATGATGCGTGCCTAGACAAACGTTGCGGTTTCTTCGCTGTGAAATAATCGCTGACTTGTCTGTCGTGCTCTCATCGTCGCTGGAGTGCGCACGCAGTTTTCGAATGTGCATTCAAGTCAGCAGCGGAAACTTCCTTACCCCTCTTCCTCAACAATTACCTTCCAGGTAGTTTCTCAATGCTTCTTCGTCTATTCTTACATTCGTCCTTTTTTAAGGTATCATTTCAATGGCAGCTATGTAGTCAATTAAGATTGTCTCTAATCCAGCGGTTGAGCCAACCACGGAGTCGAATCTCTCTCTCTCTTATTCCGCACGCGGTTGAGCGAAAGCGAAAATAAAGATGTAGTTCCATATTTACCGTTGTATATATGTCGTATAACTCTGTTGTTCAATCATCGAAGAAAATGACGCAAAACGCTAAACATAAGTTTCCAATTGTATTATTTGTAATATGGAACACCTATCCTCCTAATGGTTGGGGATGCAATTCTTGAGTCATTGATACAAGGGATTTATGGGGGAAGCATAAGCCTGTCGAATGGCAGCCATTACTGTAGCGGATTTTCAAAATAAATTATGCATTGAATCGGTAATTTAAAAATCTGAAAAAATAAAAACCATTAATATTCTATCATGAAATGTTATCACCATATTAGAAACAATTTTGTGATTCGTTGGCCTTCTTTTTGTGCATTTAAATGAGTTTTAAACACGATAAGTTTTTTGATATGGAGGCAAACGAAATACACAAATAGTTGTGTATATCATTCAGTGAATTTATAAGGAAGTAACCTCTCCAGTATTGTAGAATGTTAAGTTAAACTAGACTTTCAGAACTACTCAACACTTAGTTTCTAAAAAGTGGGACGGGACATATTGCAATTCAGAAAAGTAAAGCAAAATTTATTTCTTCTCCAGTTAGCTTTTTCATAATCGTTATGAGTTTTGGAAATCTTCGAGCTCAGTCGTTAGCATATCTGAAATCTCCTATTTAATTTAATTTTTTTAAAGGGTTGCTCATCGATACACACAGTAATCTCACAGGAAAAAAAGACATAAGAGAATTAAACGAGAAAAAATTCTTATTTTTATATTTTACAAGGTAAAATTCTTAGGCAGCATTGTCAGTTGACAACAACATTTGGTATAATTAAAACTTTTTCTCGTTTAATTATGCTTTATCTTATTTCCCTATAAGCACGGACTTTTGTTACTCCGTGTGTGTGTATGTATAGGTACATATAACCCTTCCAGCTGTCTCAGTTCACTGTGTCAAAGCGACGAAAGGGTTCAAACGGAGGCTAAAAGGCGAAGAACAGCCGCATGCTACGAAGTCTTTCGGCAACATCTCCGGCCAAAGTGAACGAGATAATGCTGGGAAAACTTACTGAAACACCCAAACAAACAGACAAAAAAGCAATTAAGGCGTAAGGTATTTTGTTATAGAGATGAATCTCGATTTTCTTTATATTTTCCAGAGACATCTCATTCGAGAAAAGTAAAATCCATAATCATCAAGAAATAGATTCTGGGATATATATATATATATATTCCCCACCTCCTCCAATCATCAACCTTCCCACATCACCCTGTCATTCCCCGCCCAGTGTGTCACTTTACGTTACTCTTTCGCTGAAGAAGGGCATAGGCCCGATAAGCTTGCGTGTGTTTTTGAGTTCGTGTGTTTTACGTGTCTCTTCGACGCCCCCAGCAGCCTGCCAGCTTGGTCCTCAACTTGGTGAGTGTCCGCTGGGCTTCCCTCAACACCTTGTTGCCACCCTCATCACTACCTTTTCTTTTCCTTTAGTTAATATATATATATATATATATATATATACACGCACTGGTGGTGTAGTGGTTAGCGTGTCGGCTTTCTATTGCAAAGTTCGGGGGTTCAAACCCCTCGAATGGAGGTTTTATTAAAAAAAAAAAAAAAAAAACTATCATCAGTGCCTGGCAGTAGGCAGCAGTACTGTCAGTATGGTATAGAGCCGAAAACAAATGATGTTGGTTGGGTCTATATCCAATACAGCTGTAGGCGTGATCAGGACGATTTGAACGGCTACAGTACTGCGATGTGGAAAGCAAGAGGGAAACTACCACATTACAATCCCTAGTAAAGATTATATGGTTGGACAATATGAGTTCTCTCGAGGTAAAACAATCCGGAGGTAAAATAGTCCCCCAATCGGATCTCCGGGCGGGGACTGCCTTGAGGAAAACATTTGTCGAAAGTAAATTACGAATAGGGACTTGGAACGTAAGAACTATGAGAAAGGCAGGAAAGCTAGAGAACTTGAAAGAAGAAATGAGAAGAAATAGAGTTGACATTATAGGGCTAAGCGAAACTAGATGGGAGGGAGAAGGACAGTTCGACTCGGAAGAATTCACGGTAGTTTATTCTGGAGGAAATAGTGGGGAAAGGGGAGTAGCTCTGGTACTTAGGAATGATATGATGAAAAGCGTGACAAAGATAATAGCAACGAACGATAGACTGATGGCAATAAAGCTAAAAGCAGTCCCAGTGGACATGCTGATAATCCAGGTATATATGCCAACGTCAGCTCATGACGATGAAGAAATAGATGAGATCTATGAGCAAATTAATGAAATTTACGAAGAAGACGGAAGAGGAAAGGTAAACTGCATAATAATGGGAGATTGGAACAGCATAGTCGGAGAAGGACAGGAAGAAAATGTTGTCGGGCAATACGGACTTGGGAAGAGAAATCGAGGAGGGGAGAAACTCGTAGAATTCTGCATCAATAATGACCTTGTAGTGACTAATACATGGTTCAAAAACCATAAACGAAGGTTATACACATGGAAAAGCCCAGGAGATAGAATGAGATGCCAAATAGATTACATCCTTGTAAAACAAAGATTCAGGAACAGCATAAAGAATGCCAAGGCATTGCAAGGAGCAGACATTGATTCAGATCACAGCCTTCTAATACTTGACGTGAATACAAAGCTCAAACAAATAAGAAAAACGAGAAGAGAAAGACAGACCTGGGACCTAGAAAAACTGAAAGAAAGGCAGGATGTAGTCAGCATGAAGTTGGAAGATAACCTAAGGAAGTTGGAAAACAAACCGAAGACCGTCGATATAGAATGGGATGAAATTAAAACCAGTATCAAGGATACCTTGGATAAAGAGATTGGAAAACAAGAGAAGAAAATCAGAAAACCATGGATCACGAAGGAAATGCTGGAGAAAATGGATGAGAGACGGAAATGGAAAAACGTTAACAGTGAAGAAGGTAGAGCCAACTATAGGCGTATAAACAATGAGTTGAGAAGGGTAACAGATAAAGCTAGAGAAAACTGGATAAAAGGAAAATGTGATGAAATAGAACAAATGGAGAAGTTAGGACGGTACGATATGATGTACGCTAGGGCACTGGAATTAGAAGATAAGAAGTCTAATGGAATTTGTGGTAAAGGAATTATGAATACGGATGGGAAGATAGTCTCAGAAACAAAGGATGTAGCACAGGTATGGGAAGAATACATTAAGGAATTATACGGCAAACAGGCAGGAGAGGGGAAAATAGAACTGGAAAATGAGAAAAACATTGAAGAAGACAACTTAGGACCAAGTATTATGGAGAGCGAAGTAGAAAAGGCGATAGTGGAACTAAAGAAGGGGAAAGCCACGGGCAGCGATGGAATACCGGCTGAGATACTTAAAGTCATAGGATCAGAAGGACTAAAAGCGATCACGAAATTAATTAATAAGATTTACGACACGGGAGAATGGCCTCAGGATTTCCTAGAAGTAACAATGATCCCTCTAAAGAAGAAGCCAAAGGCAATGCAGTGTAAAGATTACAGAACTATAAGCCTTCTGTCACACACATCGAAGATCATCACGAGGATTCTTAATAAAAGGCTGGAGAAAAAGGCAGAAGAAATAATAGGGGAAGATCAATTCGGTTTCAGAAAAGGACGAGGAACTAGAGATGCTATAGGAGTAGTTAGAATCATATCAGAAAGGGCAATAGAATACAGTCAAGATATCTGCGCATGTTTCGTAGACTGGCAGAAGGCCTTTGATAGAGTAAATTGGGTAAAGTTGATGAAGATATTAAAGGATATAGGTGTAGACTGGAAAGACAGGAGATTGATTAGGAATCTATATGAGAATCAAGTTGTAAAGGTCAGGTTTGAGAATGTGGACACCTGCGGAATAAATATCGGTAGAGGAGTAAGACAAGGCTGCTGCCTATCGCCAACCCTATTCAATATATATGGAGAAAGTCTAATGCAAGAAGCTTTAGAAGGCACAGGGGATTTCAAAATTGGAGGAAGGATTATAAGAACAGTAAAATACGCAGATGATCAAGTACTTCTAGCAAGAAAGGAAGAGGAACTACAAAAAATGATAAATAGACTAGTGATAACAGGTAGAAAATACGGTATGGAAATAAATACAGAAAAATCCAAGGTCATTCGAATATCGGGTAAAGAAGAGGATCTGAACATAACTATTGGGGGAAAGCCATTAGAACAAGTTTCAGGATATAAATACCTTGGAAGTATCATAACACGAGAGGCAAAATGTACGGATGAGATCAAAACTAGAATAGGAAAAGCAAAAGCGGCTTTCAGGAGAAAGAAACAACTACTTACAGGGAATATAAGGGAAGATATCCGCAAGAAGTTGATAAAATGCTACGTATGGAGTATAGCATTGTATGGGGCAGAAACATGGACGCTAAGGAAAAATGACATCAAATACTTGGAAAGCTTTGAAATGTGGACTTGGAGGAGAATGCTGAAGATAAAATGGACAGATAGGATGAAAAACGATGAAGTGCTACAAAGAATAGGAGAGAAGCGAATGATTATACAGACTATCAGAAAGAGGAAGGCTAACTGGGTTGGACATTACCTGAGGAGAGAGAGTATGATTAAAGACGTGTTAGAAGGAAAACTAGATGGGAAAAGGGAAAGAGGTAGGAAAAGGTTTCAGCTGATAGACGATCTGAAAGGGAAAGAGAGTTATCAAGATATAAAGAGGACAGCGGAAAATAGGAGTATATGGAGAACCAGGTTTAACCATGAATAATCACGGACCTGTCTACGGACAGACTACCTATGATGATGATATATATATGTATATATATATATATATATATATATATATATATATATATATATATATATATATATATATAAACTAAAAAGTTTTTTCTTCTTTACTCATTAGAAGAAAAAGGATGAAGACTGCCATAGAATTGGCTTGAGAGCCTCAGAAGCTGGAGTCCTTCAGCGACAAATTTTTCGCCTGAATGTCAATTCATCATCGTCATTTGAAATTTCCTCTATCGCCTCGACAAGCGGAAAAATGTGGCTTATCGCGAACAAGACAATACGTGAAAGCTAATATATTTCCAAATCTGTCCCTCACAGAAATAATTTTCTAAATTGTATAAAGATCAGTGGTGAAAAACTCCTTCAGCCAAAAAATTATTAATTATTAATAATTTTTTAGCTGAAGGAGTTTTTCACCACTGATCAATTTGGAGCCAAAGTGTTTATGAGCTATCAAAAGGACACCGAGGAAAAATGAGACATACGGATAGACAAGTAAGGTGAAATAAAGACATCAGGTCGTATGTGTTTTCATGTTAACATGCTATATAATATTTAGTAAATCACTACCTTTTCTAACCTATATAAAACTCATGCATTCAATCATCTTCAATCATTTTCTGCAATACTTTTCTAATACTATATAGCGTCAATTTTAAAAACAATTACGCTTTTCTAATTTATTTTTCATTCTTATTTTATATATAAGCCATCTAACTTTTTTCTTCCCGCCATTGGATGTCCGGAGTAAAGGCAGAGCAATTATTGCTTACTTTTGAACAACCTGAAAGTTTCATTTTATTGGTCGATATTGAACCGGATCTTGGCTTTGTTTCGGAAGGAACTTTGATGATCACAATTTCCTTTTTGCAGGGTTGGAGAGCTTAAGAAGAGGGAGAAAGATGAGAGGAGGGGATGCAAAAGGAATAATGGAATTGGACGGAGCAGAAAGAAAGGAAGATTAGAGAATACGGGAAAGAGAAGAGTGGGCGGGGTATTGATTGGTAGATTAAGGAGAATAATGGAAAGTTTTAGCAATAGGGTCTTTGAAGTTGATGGGATGAAGGGAGATAAAGGTATTTGGCTATAAGAAACGATAAGAATTATACGCACACACACATATAGATATCCACATGTGAAGTTGAAACTAGCAAGAAAAATGTTATTACCCTCAGAATTAGAATTACTTTGGATAATGTATTCGGTCACCAATTGAAGATGATAATTATATTATGCAAATGGTGGCAGTAAGATCTGTCACAAATTTGGCGGGGTACATATTTAATATAGAATTATATTGTAATAAAAAACAAAAAACACCGAGTGTTATTTTTGCACTCCATTGGAAAAACCTGATCTAGTGCTGACGAAAATATTTGTACCTCCCTTATACATCTTCATGTAAGATTAAGTTCCTTTGCACTTGTCCAAAATTTAGTAGAAAACTGTGGAATGATTTTAAAATTTCTTCATGTCTAAACTAGACAATGCGGGAAAACCAGTAAGTTTTGGATAGATATTTGAAATTCAAAAATTGTAGCTGTGTTAATAAATAATGGAAAATTAAAAATAGAAAAATCCTATATTAAAGAGAAGTAATTATTTACACGTTAGCTCTATAGGAATGCGAGAATAATAACAGCTATGCAATTTAAGTTCATTTTAACATCAAAGTAATAGAGCAATGAAATGTTTGAGCATATTTAAAAGAAAATAATAGTTTTGATTGATGTAAATGGAATTCCGTGGATGACGTATCGAATCAACATTTCTTTGTTCAGATAAATTTTCGAGCATGACTTTGTAATTTCAATGACTTTATCACTAGACGAGAAAGGCGTTAGAAAATACTTTCTCTTCTTCCATAAAAACAGTTTTGGCGTGGGCTAATGACAGTTACTCTACTGAGACAATGATGTTTTGAAAACACCTTTTTTCCCTCAGATAACACTTTCAAAAAATTTTCTGAGGGTTGAAAAAAATATAAAATTTAATTGTAAAAGAATACAAACTTTTTCGTAACTTTTCGTAGTTAATGAATCATGCATCTGTGTTGGTAGGTAACGACGACAGACGACAGAGATCATTTCATGGAAATATCTTTTTCATTTTGGAAAACAGGAGTGGCCATTAACTTAATCATTTTAAAGCAACTAAATTGTGGAACGAATTGATGAGAACATTTTAAAGCGTCTGGAGTATTAAATAAAAATGGAACAGAAGAATTCCAGGCAATAAAGTACGAGGAACAATGTACTTGTTACGCACTTGCTACCGACATAATTTTATCCGTCACGCCAAAAGCCGCAGCATTCATTCAAATCTCCATCTTTTACTACCCCGCCAACCTGCGTCGGGAGCCGCGACAGTAAAATAAAAAAACTCATTTCGTAAACACGGTCTTTCTTTCGGGCCACACTTCGCGGAATGACGCTATTCCGCATGTTTCCGCGACAAATTTCACGGACCTCGAAAAAAAAACGCTTTTTATTCGACCGCCGCCTACCACCGCCCGCAACTCCCGTCCCTTCCACTACGCTGCCTAGATCGCGGAAACCGACACAAAAAAGCGGAGGGTGTGGGAAGTAAAAAGCACGAGCATACACGGCTGGATGAAAAGCCCTTCCAACTCGTAGTCAGCCCTCCCCTGATCCCCCTTCCTCCACAACCTCCCACCCTCGCCCCTCTCCACCCCTACACTCTCTCCCCATTCTACCTCGCACCCCGAGAGCCATTTCATCCCCTCCCACCGCCCTCCTTTCTTAAAGCCCGTGGTAGGGGCGGCTGCGTAGGAAGTGGGTGTGGGGTGGGGGAAAGGGAAGGGGCTCGGCGGTGGGGATAGACCCAGGTAGTCAGTCTCTGGGAAACCGGCCCCGAACACAACAGGCCATCTCTCACAATCCCTCTCTCTCTCTCTCGCTGGCTTAGTTGGGATTCCAGCGCTCGTCAGGGAGGGTTGCGAGGAGAGATTCCTGCACCGCAACACACCTCGGAACCATTTTCGAGAGGGAGGAATATTTTAAAACGTCTCCTATTGCCTTTAGCCGCAAGACTCGTGGAAGACTTTGGAGGATCGAGTTCGCGGCCAAGACGTTCCAAGGAATTCAACGCCGCGAGGATTGTCCACGTGCCGACGTTCGCCCCGAGAAGCACCTGTGATCCGCTCTTCGCGATATCGGTTACGTTTTTTTTTCGGGACTCATACAAGGATCGGCGTTTTTATCGAGTCTCGAGGAAAGATATAAATTTTTTTCGTTCGGTCGTGTGGGAGGAGTGGACCTGAGCACGCGCGCGGGTGTCGGAATGAACAGGAGCGGCAGTTGTTTCCAATAACGGACAATACTCGCTCTATCTACGGTGTTTTATCTCGGCATAAGAAAAGGATTCGCCGCTTCTGTTTTGTTGGAACAGCTGAAGAGCCTGCCATCGAATCGGTGACATTGCGCGAACGGGAGCCGGCGGATGGCATCTTATTAGGCGCCGTTGCGTGCCAGCGACTATGCCGTCGTCCGGTGTGCTAGTCGGGACCAGTGTTTGGCGTTAGTATGCCGCTGTTGTGTTCGCGTCGAATTCTCGATCGATGCGTTTTCCACGCCTGGCTCTTGCAGCTTGCGCGGGCGAGGATTTGTCAGTAGTCTATTGTGTCGAGTTTGATGACATCTGTGCCGCGATCGGGTTCGATCGATCCGTTCCAATTTTCGAATCCGCGGCGTCCTTTATAAAAGATAAATATTGAGAGAAGTTCTCTTCCTCCCATTTTTTTCACGTCCCGGCAAATCTTAAACTATAAACATATCGTTGTTTGCCCTCTGAAAGTTGAGGGTAGCGAAGACAAACAAAGACTCGTTGTGTGTTGGGCCTTGATTTGCGGTGGCAAATGTGCCGTCTTCCAAACAATTGGATGGAGGGCGTGATTGCCCCGTAGAAGCTATTTGGACTGATCGTGTGTGTGTGTGTGTGTGTGCGCGCATCGGAAAATACGAAGAAAGTCCCTGCGCCTCTCGTAACCAACAGTCGTGGAGTAGGCGTCTTTTGAATCCGTGCACCTTTGATCTTCCCAGTGGCAGACAGGTTCTCCGGTGGAATTTCGTAGCGTGACCTTGTAGTTGCCCGCTCCGTCCTAAGTGTTCCTTGGTCCAGGAGGGACGCTGTACATTAATTTAAACATTTGAAATTTTTTTAACGTTTCGTGGTGCGCCATAGACGAACGAATGCCCGCGTTACGTCACACGCGTGAATGAGAAAACGCAGAAGATGATTAAAATGAACTCTTCCGTCTTGGCGTTGCTATGGTGACCGTCCGGCGCGAATTTTTGGAAGGATACGTGAGGGACCGGAGTGGGTGTGGCCTGTAACGAACGTTTGGTAAGTTTACGGCGCTGCGCTGTTTTAATTTTTATTCTTTTTTTTATCGGACCTGTTTTTAGGGGTCTATGCATGTATATTCTTCCGCATAATAAGCTTTGGAAGAGGAATGTGAATTCACTAACTTATTTTGTGGGCGACAAATCGTGTTTTAATCATTTGATGCATGGGTAGGTAAAGGTGGCGACTACGGCGAAATTGATGTTAAATGAGAAATCTAACTCTTTAACAGTAAACTTTAAGGCTAAGGAGTTAGATTTCTCATTTAACATTTGATGCGTGTTTGTTGACGGAGGAAATAATTATTTACTAAATTTCCACCTCAACAATGTCTTTCAGAGTAATCGGAGGTGTAACATTTTTACTTTTCGAAGGAAATATTTTTTTTTATCGGTACATATTTTGTTTTAACTAATAATATTTGACAAAAACTTTTGAATTTCGTTTTTTTTTATGTAAATATGTTACATTAAGGCAATATTGATTTTTACATGAGTTGTACATGCTGCGTAAGCAAGCACGTGGATTTCACTGTAGTTATTATTATTGTATTGTTTATCAGCATGCAAATTGTAGAAGCACATTCACCGATTTTTTGGAATGTGATTACAGCATCATAAAGTAATGCTATTGTTTTGGTTGCCTATTTGTGAAATTTATGCGGAAGCATATTATTTCTGTAATTAAAATTTTGCAAATAGCAGAAGTCAAACGGCAATTTTTAGAATACTTCAAAGCAAACCTATACTGTTCTTAAATCTTCATTGATTGCATGATGAACTTTTGAAATAATTAACAATGAAATGTACAGTTAGTAAAAAATTAATTTAGCAAAGAATATAGTACATATCTTTGTAATAATAGGAACATAAGTTTTGGTACTCATCTCAATGATAATTATCTATAAGCTTTAATTAGAATATAGCCGTTTTTGTCGCGGCGCTTAATCTTACCATCTCGCATTAAATCTTAAGGAGATAACATTGCTTACAACCAACCGAAATCAGGAAAAATGTATTCGTCTTCTATAACCTCAGCGTAGCTTCTTTTACACGAGATGAAAAATGTTTGCACGTCTTTGTTTTAACCGAACTCTATATGTACTGAAATGCAATGTCATTGCTATGCAGAAATTGTTCGGAAAATAGAACTGGGAGCAGGCGACCGCAGGATTTCATCTCGGGCGATACTCAGGCCGCGAAAATTCTCATACGTTCGAATAGCGGTGAAGGTCGTGGTCACAGCATTCAAGATGCCAGGAAAAATATTCTGCCGCTACGAGCGGGTCGTGAAAAAAGCAAAACGAAAGTGGTCGTTGGTATTTTTATTATGTTCGTTACATAGCGTCCCATGGAATGGTGGGAACGTGCCCGGTTCGCTGCGATTTTTTGAATGAAACGTTCCTATCTTCATTCATAGGAACAAAAAGGTCCGTGGTACATACTGATGAAGAGGTGTAATTTCACATTCTTCTCTCGGGGTTAAATGTTCACCTTGGTGCTAATTTTACGCTGAGGATTCTTGTATTTTTCACCCACTCGACTGTTAAGTGAGAGCTTAACCTAAGATGATGTTTTTTTTTACTATGCCCTGTCATCATAGATAGTTTTAGTCTGAGTCATGGAAATGTAACGCTATGAAGTCGCAGGACTGACAGAAATTATGAAATGAAACTTTGTTTGGGTCGAGATTTTGTGGCAGTTATACGTGTATCATAGTTAATCATAGCGATCTGATATTTTTTGTTGCATCTGAGCAACCATTTTATTTCCATATAACTGTATAAATATTCCTAAATACAAATGCGATTTTCTGTTTAGGTTTTCATAATTTATTACATAGAGCGAAAAGGCGTAAACGGTTCAAAAACAACTTCAAAATAATTTCCAACTGTAATATTTTCCTATAGTTATTTTATTTTAAACATCATTATTATCATGAAAGCACAAATAAATCCGTGGAGTTATCGTTTTTCGAACGACGTACCAAACATTACATATTAAATATTACATTCCATTCCTGGAGAAATTACTAACGAATTTAATGTAAGTTATATCACTGATTGATTGAGAGTGCTAAGCGTTATCTTGCATCATATTTTGCCATTTCTTTTACTCCTTCGTAGTTCTCGGCTAGAAAGAGTAGAATTAAAGGGAGAGAGAAACCATTCTTGGCGTGAGAATTTGGTTGCTTCCTTAGTTTTTTCTTCCTCCAGATGTTTCCCATTTTTTTTGGAGTCGCTTCCGCTTCATTTGAGGACAGTCCATTTCTGAAGTGATATCTAAGGAGACTTTTTTGACCTCCAGTGTATTTATCGCATTGAAAACAAACCTAATACGCCTCGAGTTTATTTAGGAAACCTTTTGTCTAAAAATGTAATATTCATTTGCGCGCAAATTATTTTAACTCCCACAGTAAAAGAAGTACAATCACGGCCATTGGCATCAATGACTTATGAATACTACCGTATAGTACTGGTTTTATGAAATACCTCACCCTATATGCTATCAGTATAATTTTTATAAATATTTTCGAGATTGTTAATAATGAACGGCGATAAACGTTTTCATGCCAATGAGCTAGTGCCAAGCCAAGTTTAATCGTTCTTTCGCTAAGACGTACACTTTTATGGAGATTTTGTGGTGGAGCGAATCATCAAATTTATTTTAATTAAAATATTACATATCTGCCTATCAGATTGGCAGAAAGGATAAACAATTTTCAGATAATACAGGAATTATACGTATTTGTTGATGGCGAATGTTGGAGCTTTATGAATTTTACGGTCTCTTTATGACTAACGTGTTGCGGTTTACCATGATTCAGATGTACTTCTAGTCCTATCACGGTCACAAATAATCGAGAGGGAAAATTTTAACGGCGGTTATAATATAAATTCTCTGCTTTAATTTTCTCGGTTTTTTATTGGCGTCAAATCTCCCCGTTTTTGGAAATAATTGGTTCTAAGTTCGCAGTATCTTTATTATCAACCTTGACGTCATTAGACCGCGACCATGCTTAAGTTCCGGCTGCATAATAACATCCGCTCCGAATAGCCTAAATTGGTAGACAAGAAAGTTGCTTTAGTTTTAATGTAACTGCCTGTTCAGGTTTTCAGTTCACGCAGATTTAATTTATTCCATTTGAAATTAATTTCCCACATAGAGTAATTTGAAAGTGAAATTTTTAACGGTAACTTAACGCTTCCTCTAGACAAATTCTTAATAAGAGCATATTGATCAATTAAAACAAAGTTGGAAGCGAAAGGGTTTGCGCTTGACGGGCGTTCTTCGCGTTCAACAGTTGGCCGGACGATTAGTTACGCCCCCACAAGCACAAAGCAAGAGTTAGAGCAGCAAAGCACGATCAGTTTTTTTAATTTCACGGATGCTCGTTGTAGTTGAGTTGTGTCGGAATTCGTTCTTTAAGGTCCTTCTTCCGAATGATCGACGCCAGGAAGATTCATTAATCACGTGAGACTATTCGTCGATTCTTAATGCTTGTCGAATATTTGATTCAATAACCAATACAGCGATATTAATTTAGCAGGTAATTGTTCATTGTCACTTATGACAGGATCTTTTCGGAGATGAATTGGTGGGTCTAAACTTAATTCGTCTCCGGACTATCGGAAATATTAATAATCTGTATATTCACATAAAATAATTTTATTTCCCAATACTGTCGCATCAATTTCTCGACCGGAGGTGTGAACCTTTCATTTGGTGGATCTTGTAAGCTTAGAGCACCATAGCGTGCTGGAGAATAAACCGCAACTGCTTTTACGTATAATTCTTTGTAAAATTCATATAAAAGCAACGATTTAATGATAAAACGAGAGCTGAATAGATTTACACACAATGAATCATGATATGATTATAAAATTTTAAAGCAAATAATTTCAAAGATATTTTTCTCTTTCTCGACATATACACACACATACTCAGGCATTCAAACGTACGAATGTCTTCGTCGTTTTTCGTTTGGCAACCCCGCGCGCAGCGGGATACCTCATCTCCTCCATGCTGCAAGGACAGTTGTTTTTTCGGTATTTGGGAGGCGTAGTCATCTTGCGGCGGTTTTTGGCGATGGTTCTCTCCGATAAACGTGCCTTTTGATGCAAATGAGAGGAATGCCGCGAATGTGGGGTGGGGTTTGTTTCTCCTCTTTAGTGAGCGTTCCGGGCGGGAGAGCCCAGTTGCCGACGCGAGGCACGTGGCATCTCGAGCTATCTCGCTCTTAAAACGTTTAAGGGAGCCACGGAACCGTCACCATCAGCGACTATCTTATTCGAACGCATATATATTCACGATGCGGTTAAAAGTTTTTCGGGCGCCCATTATGAAAAACGAATTCGAAACCTTGGGTCAGAGTCAATTGGGTAGATCGAACAATTTGCCCTTATGTCGTGGATTAATTCTTCCGTGTACTCTTCCCGACTTTGCAGACGACACTAACCGTGAGGAATATTTTATTGTAAACTCTCGACCGTCAATATTAGATGTTTAATCTTCAACTAGTGAGGTGAAATTATGATCACGTTGTAACTAGCTAGCTAGCTATATCTACAATTGGATTTTCCGCTTATAATATCGCCATGATTGTTAAAAGGTAATTAAAAGAAATAATATTGACTTTATTTTTTTAAAAATGTGAACTAAAGGCAAGTAAAATAGCGGAGTAATTGACACAGTTTAAGGTTAAATAAATTAAAGACATTCTTCTAGTTTGGCGTAGCCTTACTATGAAGCGGTAAGTTTCTTATCAAATTAAATCTCCATTTAGAATTTCTTAACTTCAAAAGATTTCATATTTTTTTAAAGTGAAACGTATTTATTGTACATCGTATAGTTAAAGATCAACTTGGAGTCATAATTTTACCGATCTACTTGACTAGTTAAAAATTTATCCAATTTTTATATCCTTCTTGTGTTCAACGTTGATGAGAACCTGTTTGCACAAGTTAAAGTTTAGATTAATGCAGTTTCTACTACTAGTCCAAGAGTCTTTTGAAAAGTTGGTTAAAAATATTGGGAGCAAGGGCGGGCATTAACGGAATTGTCAAGTCCAGACATTTCAAACTCGCGGGCGGCATGAGGCTCGCGTGGTGCATTAATGCGGCCCACGAAGCAATTTACTACACTACACAACACAAATGCATTTCTTGTCAAATATTTCTCGCAGATATCGTTATATATAGACGTTCCTTACAGAGGAGGCGTAACATATAATAATAATAATAATGTTTATTGGTCCCAGGACTAGCATACACAAGGATAGGACAGGTCTTTAAATATAATTCAGACATATATAGGTTATACTATTGTTTAGGCACTTCCAGAAGAGCAGCAGACTCGAAATTTTTTTTGTTGGTAGAACTATGCGCAAAAATGACTAAAAAAACGAAAATCTCGAAAAAGTTCAACAATGCCGCCGCTAAAAATTCAAAATTGCTTAAACAAATTTTCAAGGTTGATGTATTTTCGAATGTGCTACGGAGCTGAAATTTTTTATTAGGTAGAATTTATAAAAAAACGAAATAAGGATTATACAAATTTTGATATTTTATTTTTTTGGCAGTTAAAAATTCTTCAAGTTTAAACAAATAGGTAAATGTCTAGATACTACCCTACGGGGCAAGATAGAGTGCTGAAATTTTTAAGTAATTTAGATCTTATTCTATATAAACGAATAAACATTTCAATGTCTGCATGATATTGTTATTTGGACCATTAAAAATTATTTGAATTTAAACAATTAGATAAATGTTATTTCTCTTCTAAATGTGGTACAACTTTAAAATTTGGCATAAATGTGTGGCATTATTAACCTAATGCGGAAAAAGTATAATATTCTTCAAATTTAAAATATTAGTGATTTTTTTACTCCATTATTGTTTCATAAGGAGAAAACGAAAATCGATGCAGAGGAGAAATCTTTTTAATTAAAGAAATATTTTCCATGATGAAATATCTCTCTGAGAAATTAATGTTTTCCAAGGGAGATGAAATGCTTGCAGAATGCAAGCAACTTCTACTAGTTTTTAAATAATCTAAGAAGTGTAGTAAATCAGCACTTTTAAAATATTCGCGGTTTATTCCTCATTCCCAGTTGGGTTACAGAAGAACGTTCATCTCACCTTCAGTGTGTTTCTTGCGTATCCTAAGGACCTAACCCTCGACACCGAATCTAGCATGACTGGGTTTAAGTCAGTGTTATAGGGCAATATCCCTCCTTGTGAGAGGAGAGAGTAGATCTCCAAAGAATACGAAAAGGTGTGAGGACTAGGAAAGTATGGAATGCTATCCGATGATTTGGTGAAGAGCCATCATGCGGCCCGCACACTGATGTTAGTTTGAGACCCGTGGTCTCTCAACCTTTTTGGAGCCGCGGGCCTCCTACAAAGTCCCCGATTTTCTTCGGACCCACTCCCTCAGATAATTTCATGAATTTTTATCCATTGTCTCGTAGTTTCAATTTGAAACATTAATGAGAGCTCTGTGCTGGATCAAACAAGTTATAGATAAAAATTAACACCATACCTATCCTACTCATCTCGCGGATCCCCGAGAAATAATGCACCGACCCCCGGTTGAGAAACACTGGTCTAGTCGATATGCGATTATCGACGGAGGAGGTATAACCTTTGCAGAGTAGACTCGAAATGGCAGCTTATGGTTTCAGTATCTCGACAGTCGGCTAAAGTCATTGTATGCTATAACTCCAGACTCGTGCTATCCACGGGTCAATTTCGTTCCGTGAGAACAAAAAAGTCCTCTTTGTATTATTTGATAACTCCTAGCAATAAAATTTTTATTCGCATGACAAAACGAATAAGGAGAACCGAATGCCTTTTTAGATCGTAATCTTTGGGTCTTTTATGCCAGTAGGGAGCTCTCGGAGCAAATTGCTCGCGGGCAGAGGCACTTGAGTAGCCCGTGGCGATCGTCGCACAGGAGTGTCGTGAAATTAGTTAGTTTTCGAATGCCGTTTCGGACATCGATCGTAAAACGGCTCACAGACTAGAAAAGCGACAAAAGCGTGGTCATTCTCTCACGGATATATGTGTGTAGGTATTGGATATGAATGCCGGAGGGCCACTTGGAAGGGTTTGCGGGACGCTCATTAGAGTTGATGCATACGGTCAGGTAAGACAACCAACCCTTAGGTGTTTGGGGAGGAGAGAGAGACAGCGAGGGAAAAAAACACTTCCACGAAGCGGTCGCTTGATTTATCCGATATCTTTTTTTTCACGGACCCTTGCGCCTTACCCTTCGCATGTGCCTATGCAATCCTTTTCCAGTCGACTTTCACGAATCATATTCACAAAAACTTCTCACTTTGCCGCCATCTTCCTCCTCTCTCCCCCTTACTCATGACTATCCTACCCAGTTCCTTTCTTCTTTCCCTTCCTCTCCTCGTATCTTCTATCTCTCTCTCCTTCAATTTTCTGACCTTTTCTCTGTCTTCGGCCCATGTCATCCCTCCCTTACCCTCTCATCTCCCTCCCTCTTTTTCCCCATTCATTCCCTTTCCTCTCACCCTCATTCCCTGCTTCGTCCCTACCCTCTCATCATACTTACCCCACAATCTCTTACCCCCCGCAACCTAGCCCCTCTCCGTGTATATACTATATATATATATATATATATATATATATAAAGGGGTTACAACCCTTTGGGAACCGCACCTCTTGTACCAAAGTATTTCCATTGTGCGCGAAATTGGTCTTTCTTGTGGAATGAGCACAATATTTTTTTCCGAGGTCCCAAAAGAGTCGCGGGGGGTGGGGAGGGGAAAGGGAGTTATGAGGGGTGAATGAAAGAAAAGGGGAGAGAGATGATTTTCGAAGGGAATGGGATGAAAAAGGAGTCTCGAAAAAAGTATTTTACTTTTTGAGGAGGGTGGGGCGGTGGTGGCGGTGAGGGGTGGTACATTATCGCGTCCTCAACGGTCCTCTCTCACACACATATACACCACTTGTGCCCTCCGTTTCTCTCTCTCTCTCTTAATAACTCAGCGGCAAATACACTCGCAATGGATTCCGGCTCGAATCGGGTTTATTCGAATCATTATTGGTTTTCTGGGCGCGCGATTGCCGAAAAAGAGTTGAGAGACGGGATCGGGGTTTTTGTTATTACACGCTTTTTTCAGCCGACAAATGTTTGTTCAGCCTCTGTCGTCTTTTTTTTAATAGAAAATTTTTTTCAACCGGGTTTGATTTTCATGTATATCACTGCCGGGAAATCAACTTTGGCGGCACGGGTAAGAGCAACTGAAACTTTTGTTTTTTTTTTCTTCTCGGAATACCTCCCGCTGCGAGCACATTAAATATGTAGTGTCGTCGAGATACACGGTTGAGAACTAAATGATTGTTCTAGGTGCCGTGAGAACACTTGTGGGTTTATAGATTCTTTTTTTTTTGCTGAGAAGGTACCTTTGCATTTATGCCTACATTCAGTCATTCGCACGAAAGCGAGTGAGTGCGTTATTGGCCCACTTAAACATATTGAGTCCCTTGGGTGTTAGTCATATTCTGGGCCCATTACATCCTGGTTACAAGGAGGTACATTCGATACGTGCTTTTTTATCCTCCAAAAAACTATGGTGACGCTACAAAATTTGGTACTGGCTAATGCATCTCGCAATGTAGCACGTGTTTGTTTGATTAATAATTTATAATTTTATTACGTTTAAGCTTTAATTATTGTGGTAAAATTATGATCGCATTGTAATTTAGTTGCGGTCTCCCAGCCAAGATTGTTTTTTTGATTATTTATTCACTAGCTATGTCTACAATTGAATTTTCCGTGTTTAACAATCTGTCACGAGGAAAATTAAAAGAAAAAACTTCATATTAATTTAATTTCTTTGTAAAATGTAAACTAGCGGAAGTTAATGTAGCGAGATAATTTGACATTATATACATTTAAATAAATATACCCTTTTTTGACCCTGAGAGGTTGCTCGAAAGACTTTCGCGGAAGCCCACAAATCCTTATCTTTCACTTAGTCGTGGAGAACCAATCGCACCCGGGTTTCCGATGAATTTAGCGCCCCATGTTTGAAAATCGCTATTCATAGGTCGACGATCGAATTTTATATGTTTCAAGCCCAGCGGGTTTCGCCCTGTGAAGTGTGGCACGCTTCATTGGTCGATCTCATTAGTAAATTGCTACTCACGGTGTGAGCTGTTTGGCGCGATGACGCACGATCCAAATGGACAGTTTTAGATCGTATTCGAACATCAGGGAACTCTTTTGAATCGGAAGCACTCTTTCTCTCTCTCGATCCCATTTTCTCGCAAAAGGGTTTTTAGCTTTCCCCTTTCGACCTTGGTCGCAGGAGCTAGACCTTTTATCCATTTTCACTCTTCGCAATCCATTCTCCGCACCATTTCGTTTTTTTTACTCGAATCGCGGTCCTTTCATCCCTTCGAGGACCATAGATCGAAGGGTTCGAAAAATACAATGCCCTCTCCCCTTACGGAAAAATATGGATATTAAAATTGAATTTATCCTCATCACTCTTCTCCCCTAGAAGGGGTTTTGAAGCATCGCGTTCTTGATGTGAAGGGTGGAGGGAGGAAAAGAGATGGGACTCCGGGAATCCCCGTAGGTTGGCCCTCGAATGAAATTGAAGATTACCGCCCGTAAATGTAGTTGTTTGAAAATGTGGTTAGTCATTTAAGGGGGATATTGTGATACTAAGCCATTAGCGCGGTTCCGATTTCTTGTGTGTGGTCTGGTTTCCATTAAAACGAGTATGCCTTGTCTATGAATTTAGGGAGAATTCCTATAAGGTTCTTGTAAAGTTAGACGTTAAATTGATAAGTGAAATTACCATAACCTTTTCGATGAAAGCATAAAATCGAGTCATATTTAAATATACTAAAGACGCAAATTATATACGTGCATATCCAGTATTGATTTAGGAAATTTATGTGAAATTAGCAAAAGTTATTATTAAAAATATTTTTTCAGACTGTTAACTTTGGCTTGATTTAGGAAAGTTTTTATGTGTAGTTACCGAATGCACGAAATTTGCATTTCGATAGATAGAAATTTCTGAAAAGCCTTCTTTTATTTTTCAAGCTCAAAAGAGAAGGAATTCTCGTTTTGACGTAGTATATTATCGGCACTTTTTCACGCCTTTTTAAGCCCAATTTACGTCTATATCCTCTTCTTTCCCAGTGATAATTAACTTGTGAACCAAATTCCCATAAGTTCGGCGCGAAGCGAAGAGAAAAGAATAATACTCCAATCATTCCGACCAAATTTGCGAGTTATTTATATCGTTAACCTCAAGCGACTCGAATCGACTTTAATTAAAATCTCCCCGGCAATCCTCTGAACTTTTGCACCGAACGATTGGACCACCCGCGGTTGCCATTAATCCCACGGTTTGTCTTCTCCCCCTCTCTCTCCCTCCTCTCTCCCTCCCCCCCTATGTAAGAATGGACCTTATGGTCTAAATTTCGCCCGAATAAAGACGATTATCTATCTATCTATCTATCTCCCCCTTCCATTCCCATCGCTCTTTGCTCTCTCTTCCGCAAATTCTCCCTCCCCATCGCCTCTCTTCTCACCTTTTGCCCCATCCTCCTCTCACTCACAAAAGCCCGAGACAGATGAATATCGCATAATCAACGCCTGGAGAGGACGGAGGAAAAAGGTTCGTACGGAGACTTCCGAAAAAGGTCAGGTAGGCATATTACGTTCCGTGGAGGTTTGCGCCAACGTGATCCCGTGACGCGACCCAAACACCCGTCCTCTATCGGCCATGGAGAGTCCGGAGGTTGGAGAGGGAAAAAGAGGGTAAGGGGAAGAGGAGAAATGAAGGTATCCAAAAGGGATGGAGGGCGAAAAATAGAGCGATGGAAAGAGAGAGAGAGAGACCGACCGCCCCAGATTCACCCTTCCAAACCCTCCGAATCCTCTCTCTCTCTCTCGCAGTTCTCATGGTCCAGGCGCCTCTCTCTCTTCTCCTTTATTGTTAGATCCCTTCTCCGGCGCGCATCGAAACCCATTGTTACCACGCCTTTGCTGGACAATGGCGGGCCTTACCCCTCTCCCCCCTCCCGCCCCCCCTAAACGGTTCCCGTATGTGTATCGGTCCCCCCCTCTCCACCCCTGATTCCCTGAGAACTTGATTTATTCCGGAGGAGTCCAATGAATCGGAATGCGATACATTACATACCTAGATGCAATTTTTTTGTCCTCGCTGGGTGTGGCCCTCGCGTACGACCTGGGTTTTCTGGGAATGGGTGTGCGTGTGATTGTGGCGATGGAAATTAGCGATGCTTCGATGGTGCGTGGACGGAGGGATGGGGAATGGGGAGGCGGATACGAGACCGATCGCACTATATAGGAATCCGGATCCTTTGTGAGTGTTCCATCGCCGGGAGGCGGGACAGATGTTAAGGATACTTCCGCCCACCTCTTCCCGTCACCTCCCCGCGCCCTCTGCTTTTTTGTTTCTTTGTCATCATCCTCTCGCGTTCATTACTTTTGATCTCGGTGGCGATTTGGCTAGTGGGTATGATTAATGGTTTTTATCGGTTACATCGACGGGTCATTGTGGGACAGCACGCGCTCTCTCTCTCTCTCTCTGCCTTTTTGGGTGGTGTCCATCGTGCGAAACGACGTAGAAAGAGAGAAAGAATAGGTTTTGGAGAGTGTTTTAATTAAGGAGAGGGCTCGAGTGCATTCCTCCGCCTTTGAAAGGTGTTTCTTCTGTCGATCATCACGCAAATGGACGTGTTATGTAGTATCGGCGGATGCAGAGGGCACAAAAACTCGTGAAAAGAGGTAGCGCAAGATGTTGGCGAGGTTTTATCTCCATCCTGGACCTCTTTCCGTCAATTCTTTTCCCACGTTTTACGACTCCGGTTCGCATTCTCTAAAGGACGCATCTATATCCGTTGCGGTACCGGAGGACATTGAAACTCGTAAGCAGATGAGGTGCCAATCGACAGACGCCGGGCTGTCAATTAAGGCGCCTTCGTTATACTTCTCATACAGGTCGTCGGCTCTTTTTATTCCCGTTTAGGCACTCGGCTCCCGTTTTTAAAAAGAACGTCTTTTTCCCAATCCGATCGCATCCTCTGCCTTGCATCTGCGGATATCGGATTTCTTTGCAGCGTCGCTGGTTCGGAATTCTTTTGGAGTCGACGCCGTGGGATCGGACGAAAGATGCGACACATGCTCCGATTTTCTGAGTCCGCGGCGGCGTCTATCCTCCCTTCTCCCCCATACCCTTTCTTCCTGCAACACACATACACATGCTCTCGGTGCGAAATTTTAACGGTCGGATGAATTTTCCGACGTTCTAAAAGAGAGCTTTTGGGAGATGACGGGTGTGAAGGGACTGTTTGTTCGCTTGGCACCTTTCCAGTTTTTTTCTTTAACGTTTGCTTAGCCTTCAGGTTTTGTTGCAAAACTTCGAACATTGCGGCTTCGGTGTGTGTTTCATAAGTTGCTCGTTTCAGTGATTAAGGAGAGGCCTTTAAGTCTTAGGTAACTTTCATTCGTCCATTTTACTTAAATTTACCATGTAGATAATCTCAGAGATTTCCGAAGTTAAAAGTAAAATACAGATCACTACTTGGTTTTTGGATTAAGTTTTCGAGAGTAAATTACAATTTTTCTTACTGTCGTTAATGAAGCTACAGAAATATGTCCTCGGTGATTCAATTCTCCGGTTTCTTGGGAAGTAGATAAATATGTAGGTGCAGTAGTTCCTCGCTAACCGCGGGGGTTATGCTTCCGACTGTATCCGCGGGCTTATGAGGAGTGATCCCCGAGAGATATAACTTAAGTCCTATGATGTATTCTTCGAGATTAAAAATTAGTAAGCTATATTAAAACATATATTATGTAAAAAAGAAAATACGTTCAAGTGCAAAGAAGTGCTGTACATTAATAAAGGGGGAGCAGCCCCCGCTAACGCTGACCGCGTGGCCTTACGCTTAAAATAGCGCTGGTAATATCAGCGCTTCCATAATATTCCTCACATCTTCACCTCCCGCCTAATACGTGGCCTATCGAAGGCTGCAAATTTCCTCTTTATTATGTCTCTCCTTTTAGCAAAGAATAGTTAGCACATTGCTTCTTCACCAAAATAAATTTTAGTATTAGTTAAATTAGCCAGTTACACAAGGCCACGCGGAGAACCGCGGATTCTCAATACTGTATAGCGCGGTTGACAAAACCACGTGAAATGTTGCAACCACGTATACTCACACCGCGGTTGGCGGAGGACTACTGTATATATGTATCTATGAATGTATGCATATGTGTGCATAGTAAAGCCGCCATAATTCACTTTTCGACGCGAGTCGGGCAAGAGGTAGAGATTCAAACGAAAGCCAGCGCCAACCGAACCCGTGCCAAGGATTAACCATTCGAGGGATATTGATACTCATCGGCACTCAGAACGCAAATCGAGTCATAAAATCGGATTCCATTTTCTACGCTCATCTCTCGCCAGTCGCAACGGCTCTTCTTTGCCACCATCCCGGCACAATGGATAAGCGCGTAAACATTTGCGAAAACCTCGGACAAAAGACGTAGCTTTTCTAGCTTTTCCATAAGTCGCAAGATGAAGTGCGCCAGCGGCGGCGCTCGCTCTTGTCAAGGTTCATACGCGATAGCAAATCACTCTTGGGAGCGCGGTCTCCGTTATTTACCCAACGAGGTAATCCCCAAGGCGGGGAGAATTTCCTTCCGAAAACTCCTTCGCCCCAGTTCCCGGATCATATAAAAAAAGCGTGAGTACGTGCGAGAGTGAGAAAGAGTGAGAGGTGGGCGCATAAATACCCGAATTCTCGACAGCCACGGCCCATGAATCTTTACTCCCCATTCTGAATCGAAAGGTGGCTGGTTTATTCATAGACCACCGGTCACCTAGAATTCCGGAACAGAGATGGGGATGGTGGGGAGGGGGAGGGGGGGTTAAAAGGAGGCAAGGAGGAGTGTATGCGTGTGTGCCCGCTCGCTCGGTGATGGAATGGGGAGTGGATTTTTTGGGGTCTGGAGGGAAGACTGGGAAACACGGAGAAGAAGAAAAGCCGGCCGTTAACCGTTGCGTTTGCGGTACCTGCGGGGCAGCTGAGGAATAGTCTGGGTTGGAGGGGAAGATGTTCGAAGGGGGAAAGGAGAGAGAGAGGGGGGAGAGCAGTGGGGGGAGGTGGAAGGAGGTTAAGGTGGAGGGGGAGAAATGGGGTAGTGGGAGGTGATGATGAGGGGAGGGGTCGAAGGGAGAGTTTCGAGGAAAGGTGATTCAATTTTTATTTTTCCTCGCTTGGAAATGGTGCGCGAGAGTTTAATTGAACTTTTAGTTATTATTTTCTCTCCATCTTTCAGTTTCTTATGTCGATAATGAATATATATCGACGGAGGATTCGCGAGTGACTCCAGAATTGTATTAATTCAGTAATTATGCTAATAAAAAGATCGGAGCAGCAAAGAGAAATAATAGACGGCGCGTCTCGAAACTTCAAGTTTACATATTTTAAATGTTAATTTAATTAAAAATAAATTACGTGGACTGATGATTCACCTCAATATACATAATTTATTCTGTTAGTGAGAGGTTTGATTTATCCAACTAATCTGATGACGTTCGACAAGAATAAGTGCCATACGTTATTAATATATTCTCATATTGGCAATGTTTTGGTCACGCACTGGGAAAGTTCAACAGAAACGGTAAAAAAACGTTCATAAAACTATTTAGCTCGTGCCACAAAGAAGAATCTCATTTAGAAGGATCGTAAAAATTTGTGTTGCGAGTAATTTTCAATTTAATAGATACCTGTAACATAGGTGTAGGCCAGGGGTCGGCAATTTTTTCACAAGAACAACCTTTTTTCAAGCCATGTACAACAGGCAACAAGAGCCGCGGTCATGGGCGGATCCACGGAGTGTGATGGGGTGACCGTCCAAACCTCCTAATCTTGCCGTTGTTTTACTATTTGCTATCATCTCTTTCAAACAAACGTTTATTCCAATTGTACGTCCATAATTTTTTTTCTGCGATTTCCGTTAAAATAATTTACTATGATAATTTTGTTCGGGGAGGTTTTTAGGTGTTGTTTTATCATGGAGAGTTGCTGTCGGAAACAGCACGAAGGTCCTTAAAGAGCCGCATGCAAGGTCTTAAAGAGCCGCATGCGGCTCAGAGGCCGCAGGTTGCCGACCTCCTGGTCTTGTCAAAGGGCGCGGAAATGGAGGAAGTGAGGGTAGGGTTGCGAAAAGAAGGAATGGGGAAGATGGCGGAAACGTGAGAAAGAGAGTAAGAGAGAGGTAAGAGAGCAGGTGAGAGATAAAAAAAGGCAGATGGACAGAAGAGGGGCGCGGAGGGAAGGAGGAGAAAAAAGCGCGAGATTAGGAAAGGGGAAGAGAGAGAGAGAGACGCAAAGAGGTTGGTAAGGAGCGCCGGAGGGCACGCGGTCCGCGTTCTTTCGCGTCGTTGATGATTTCGTCTTTCTCTCGCTTTCTTTTTCTCGTCTCGCGGAGCGGATTGGCAAGGGTTGCAAATAAAAAGTCGGTTGGTCGCCGGCGGCCTTTTGATAAGGATGAGCAGAGTCCACTCGAAGAGTGAGCGAGAAAGAGAGTATCCATTTTCCGGTTTAGAATACTATGCGACCGAGTCTTACTTTTTCTTTTCAACTGCCGAAGAGTTGAACGTCACGTGACGGCCAGTTTCTCCCTCCTCCCCTCCCCTCCCCCATAACAATTACAACCGGTAATTTTATTGCTTGTTTGCAGATATCAGATTCTCAATGAGAAAACATCTTCTCCCATTCTCGTCTTCTTTGGCGAGTATGAGATGGCCATCTCTATCCTCCTAGTTTCTAATCCTGTCTCTTTTCAAAGAATTAACATGCACGCGTGTGATAATTTGCGTCGTGGCGGTGTCGCCCGAGCGTGCGAAAGTCTGTGCTGGGAGATTGAATTTTGAGTCGAATTTTCTGTGACAGTAAAAATATAAAGAGGTGTGGTTTAATCGGGTGGTTAAGATGGGTTATGGATAACCTATTTAGCGTTGGATTTCTTTTTTATTTCAATCCAGTCAAGGCTAAACAAATGTAATTAAATTAAGGCAAAAATTTGGCAACAAAATGTTTTTATTGTTGTACTTCTCTTTATCTGTTAGTAATGTGCCTTTTGATCGTCATTACGTTCTGCTTTAAGAGGAGCTGATTGCTCTTAACTGATGTAAATTTTTACTTAAAAATTAATTATTTAATAACCCTTTTTCCGAATATTTTTACGAATTTAATCCAGTTTTTAATATTTTTACCCTAACTGAAGTCATAGAGGGATGGTTAGTGTGACTGGTTTCCAATTCTAGGGTCGTGAGTTGTAAAATGAAGCAGATTGCTCATTATGAACTATTAGTCAAAAATATGGAACAACAACGCAGCAAAAGCCTTCGTTCCAAGTTTAGCCAATAATAAATATAACTAAATATATTCAAAATTTATTTATTTATTCAAGGCTAGATTCGCCCTTGAGGAGAATTCTCCAACAGGATTCCTTTGATGGGATTTGCCAATTAAAACTTGATGGAAGCTGTCACTCCTCTGGGCGCCATACTCGCTTGAATTCTGCGATGTGAGTGCTCGCGGAATTCAATTCACACAGACTGGAGAACAACTCAGGGTGAAGAGAGAATGCCCGTTGGAGTCGGACGGGGCAGGTGACGAAGATTTTGCACTGGTCCATCGCTCCGTGAAATCGATTTAGTCCGGTCGGGATGGTCCAGTCCGCGTCTGCTACGGAACGGTCTTTTAATGGACGCAATGGCCGACCGAAGGTCCATTGTTGGTCGGGCTACCCCTAGGAGACGGGCAGGTTAAGCGGCGGTCATCTCTCTCCCCCCTGAGGAATATGGCGGGGATAGATAAGCCGTGCGCGGAGGTAGATAATAACGATTTGATAAGCCGAGGATGGATATTACCATAAATGAACGCTTTAAAGGACTTAAAAACGGGCCATTCTCAGCACGGTCTGCATTTGGAGGACTTGTTAATTCGCGTATCGGAAGGAGTTTAAAAAGTAATGAGGTCGATATTTCATTCGCTCCATCATGATTTTGACGGAGAAGAGCGATAACCACCAAGACTTGTCTTCTGTCCGTCAGACGTCTCTCATTTGTCACTGTTGCCGTCGTTTGTTGATATTATGCATGGAGATTTGACGTTTTGGTACTGGAAGGAGATTGCGTAACGTAATAACAATGCTGTATTTCTAGAACTGGTTCCTGGGAATAAAGCTAACATTCACTGAATCATGCGTTCAATTAATTTTTTTAATAGGGGTGATTTAATGAAAAATTACTTTTTTTACTCGTTAATATTTTCTTTTATGGTCTTGAAATTTTCAGTTAACGAATGCAAATATATTTTCATATAGTTATATCGAGATTTAGCGTCATTTGAGAGAAATATGCTTTTCACGGTAAAATTGGACAACTGTAAGTGGGATTTTTTGAAAATTAGATATCAAAAATCAATATTCTTAGTACTATTAATCAGATGTCTAGCTATTTTTGACCCTCTAAATGACTAAATATCTGATACGGCAAATCGTAATAATTCAGAGTAAATTGAAAGTGTGTGAAGTCAGTGTATACAATAGAAAAACATGAGTTGTCTAAAAGAAGGGCACAGAAACTGAAACATCTTTTAGAAATTACATAAACCAAAGGTTACGTATGATTGATCATAGGCCAGGGAGAGAGCATGATCAAACAAAGATATTGAAAGACGCGCAATCTGATAAACTTAATCGAGTATGTAGAAATTTAAACGTCACTCATCAACATTAAACTGAGTCTCCTTTACATTAAAAGTGTTCAGAACTTTGAATCAAGAAATGCTTAGCGTTCAGATTATCGTATTTCCGCCGGTTAACCATAGAACAACGTTCAAATTTCCGCGCTTAACTCTAGCTGCAGGAGTCTCATTGATTCTTTCTGAGGGCTGAATCGTAAACTATATGCACAAAAGGCGTGCAGCGGTTTAGCTCTTGCGTTTTGTGAATACTTAGGCCTAAATCTTTCTCCGGAACACTCCCGGGGTTTGGTTGGTAAAAAAATTAATAAGGGTACCATAAATGGGGATTTTTCCTCTTAGATATTTTGGAAGCCGCTTTATAGACCCCTTTCTTCCGGCACCCGAACGAACCGTGACCCTAGGAGGCATTTTTAATCTATTCTCATATTTTTCTCGCGGTTCACAATTTTTTCCCACGTCACGTCGAAATCCTCGCCCGAGTAGACTTCTCCGGGATGCCACCAGAAGAATCCCAATGGCGTCCGCTCTCATTTCCTCGTCACACGTCTCCCTCTCCCACGTTTTCGTTCGTCGTCCGTTCTCTCGGACGCCAAAAGAATAGACGACGAACGATCAAAAGACTTTTTGACTACTCGCATATGGCGGCGAGGGCGTGCCGCGCTTTCTCTCTTTTGTCTATTCTCAACCCCATCCCGGCCCCGGAGGAAGGGGAAAGCAAGGGAAATTCTCTTGTTCTCTCGCGATTTGCTCGTCCTACACACACCCGTGTCACGCCTTTTTCGTTTGTTCTGTCTTTTCTTCAGTTCTTCCAAAGAGAAAGAGACGGCCTTTCCCCTTTCCCTCCTCTCTGCCGAATCTCAGCACACAAGCGGAAAAATTTTCCTTACCAAGCCCTTTCATCGCTCCCTATGTCTTTTAGGGCCAATGTCTTATCCCCTTCTCTATTTCTCTTTGTCGTCTTTATCCCCGTTTCATTTTTTTCTTTTCTTCGACCGTCGTGTACTTTTTTATATGGCGTGTGCAAATCGCGATTCATTTGTTTTCAAATTTCTCTCTCTACTCTCCCACCGCTGGGATTTTTCTACAACATGTATGATGTGTAAATGTTTCGCGTTTTTAATAAAGTGTGTTTACACTATCGATCTCTTTGGAGGAGGCGGCGCGAAAATACAAACGGGAAATATTTCCCGAAATCTCTCCACGCGGGAGTGCTTCTCTTTTATGATATTCTTTGCCGATCATGAGAGCGTCCCACTTGGGCTATAACGCGTTAAATCTCTCCTCGTCCCTTCCATTTATCGTGCATCCGTTGGAACGATGGCTCGTCGGTTTTTTAAAATGAGACCGTTTCTCAACACGATCGAATCAGCGGGTAATATTTTCGAATCGAACGATTTCTCAGCGGGGGAAATTACTCGCAATCGAAGGCGACGCCACCGCAACAAAAGCAGAAAAACGCATGCGTCCTCAAATACTCTTGACTCGTAATTGGCGCGCGCGAATCACTCCCGACGAATAGGTTTCCTCAAATGCAAATTATCCCATAAAGTCACCGAGTAACGTGAATTACTCCGTTTTTTTTCTCACGAATGTTCTCAGGAATTTCCGGGCGATCCCCTTTTTACTTTTTTTCTGTGGATTTTCGGATACAATGCATATCCTCCCTGCTTGTTTCGGGTTTCCATTTCTGCACTCCTCCCTCCCCTATTCTCCCCCTCTCTACCTCCTCCTCCCCTCTCTCACCATTACCCCGCTCTCTCATTCATGCGGAACAGCGAGAGCACCGCCCCCATATCTCTCTTCCACTCGATATCATCTCCACCCTAAGATCGAGGAACAGAACGCCAGAGGGAATCATATCACGGCCTCCATTTACGGCCGTCCGTACCATTTCCAACAAATTGTTTTATTATCTTCGTGCCCGCATGGGATGATGGCTAGCAACTCCTCCCTTTTTTCAGCCTCGCGACAATTCGCTCTTGGTTAGAGTGATGAATAGACCTCTGGGAGTGTTAGTTTTCAGGTGAGACGCGGAACGGTTTCCCCTAATTGGCCCCAATTGCTTTACTGGCTATATGGAATTGCGGGCATGTTACTTTCCATGCGACGGTGGAAGAGCGAGGCGAGCGATGAGGATGTCGTTCCAGTTTTGCGTCTCTGGTTTAACAACTGTGAATGCGTTCGCGCAAATCGTTTTTTGGCCATCGATTGTTATGAGAATGAATGTCTCGACAGCCTCAGCGATGTTGCGGAAGCTGTTAACGGACTTGTGTACATTAAAATTTCATAAAAGTCAGCATTTGATTACGTTTTTCTGATGTCTGCGTTGCGCGTAAATTAAATTTGAATCAAATGCTTGAACGCAGTCAGTTTTCAGGCTCGCTTTGTGACCGACACAATTATTTTTATTTCTCATCTTTTCTTTCAAGCTCTGATTTGCACCTATACTTATTTATTATTCAACGCATCTTTTGTCGACGACTTCTATAATGTTATCATTCACTTTCTCCATCTCTCTCCCTTCATTCCGAATTACCTTTCTCAGCCATCCTCCTCTTTTACCAGCCCCCACTTCAGCCGTCCTCTCTCCTCCCTCTTTCTCAACTCCACTTGAAGGTCCCTCTCTTTATCTCCATCTCTCCTGTAACTCTTCCTTACCTCTACCCTCCCCCTCTCTGCTCCACTTCAGTCTTTTCTCCAACCTTCTCTTTCTCCCTCTGTGGGCGTAAGTGGAAGAGGAAAGCTGGTTAGCTTCAAACTCGTACGATGAAGACGTTTCTTCCTTTTCTTCCTCTCCTCCTTCCACGATGTCTCGAAAGTTCCCAATTTTGCCTCTTTTCAGCAGAAACAACACCGAAAGGCTCAAAAAGAAGATTATCCATCCACACATCCCTCCCTCTTTATTGTTTCACAGCGGTTTGCAAACGACAAAAGACCCTTTCCTTTATTCTTTCCCTTTTATTCCCCATACACCGTCTTTTGTCTCAAAAGTCAGGGCTTCCTTTGCCGAAAAAAATTAAAGACTGGAAATGAGTCTATTCATCGATTATTCAGTCTTTTATCTATCTCGGCAGTCGGTTTAATAGGAAAATTTCTGCTCGTTCTCTTAAAAATGCTCGCACATGTCGATCTATCGCGAACCGTCTTTCTTTTGTAGGCCCTCTTCTCTATCCAATCCTAGTCTTTTCTTCCTTCTCATCCCCGTATTATTCCTATGGCAGCGCACCCTTCGTTTCAATCTGAATATTCTGCACTGGAGGCATCTCACCCTTTTCCCGGCCGCCGATCTTTTCCTCCTTCAGTAAGGTTCTCACCGTGCGGAATCGCATCCCTTCCCTGGCAACCCCTACCGCCCTGCGACCACCAGGAGGGTAGGGCGTCTCACCCTCGAGGGTTTTCAGAAGGAAAGGAGGACTTCCCCTCTCCACTCCATTGTCGAGGTCAGGGAGTAACTTCTCTCTCTCTTTCCCTTTCTGCTTTTGTATCATCTCCCTCTCTCCTCCGTCCGCCAGTCCCTTCTCACCTCTTACCCTCTTGGGTTCTGGCGAATCAGGAATGCGGACGCATCCTGACAAGCTTCTTGGGCAACTGGTCCGGAAGGAAGGGAAGGATGCGATGAGGTGATGAGCGGCGTGTTATGCGATGTTCGGATCCTGTACCTCGAAAAGGTGAGGTTACGGGAGATGGCGTGGGATAAGGGATCCGAAGTAGGCCTCTTTCTCTCTTCCCCTCAAGCCAGCGGCAACTGTGATCCTGAGATATTCATCAAACGGCGGATTTCCTATTTTATGAAACGCTGGATTAATTAGTCTCATCAAAGAAAATTTGTTTGGAGCATATTGCAAAAAACTTTAGTTTTTTTTCTGTTGTAGAATATAACGTATTGTGTATGCTTGGTGCCTTATCAGAAAACCATAGGTAATAAAAATATTTTACGTTAGTAATAGTATAATTTCAAATTTTTATCCAAAAAATTAATTAACAATACAATTCCCTAACTCAGTGGTGCCCAAACGTTTTTGAGCCGCGGCACACTTCCAAAGATAAAGAGGGTTTCGCGCCACCCCAGCCTTGTGACAAGCTTTATATATTTTCAGAAACATTATTACAAACTTTGGACGCATTCATTTCTTGATGCTATTGCATTATCAATTTATTAGAAGAAACATTATTGCCCTAATTACCCAACAACACATACAAATCGTTGATTTATTTATTAAACAAAGTTTTTTCACGGCACATCTAATAAAACTACTGCGGCACACTAGTGTACCGCGGCACAAATTTTGTAAACCACTGCCTTAACTAACAGAAATACGTGGAGTTTTATAGTTCGCTACTGTGTGGTTTTGTTCGCTGCTAGTTGTGAGGCCGCGACTATAAGGCGTATGTAGATTTTCATATTACATTTTGAAAAACCTCGAATCATAACAAGACAGTCACGTCATTTGAAGGGTTTCTAAAGAATAGGAGTAAAGATAAATAACTTATCTATCACAAGAAACTGTTACATAAGTTGTAGTTCATGGACCAGTTTTTCATGGATGAAGAATTGTCAATAGCTTGCTGTCCTGTAATTTTGAAGGGAACTTCCTCAAGAAACGTTGTGATTGTACACGGAATTATTTATACATCTTAAAAGCTTGTTCTAAAAATACTTAGAGTGATGTTAATCTCGTATTGACAATGGAATTGTTCTTAATCTCCGTCCTTCGAAACCTCACTCTTAGAACAGTTTTGAATATTATATATACGTATTATGATCGCGAGCAGTGATTTCGGAAGGGAATTTTGGATTTTTCTGGCCCACATTTTTAATTACGAATGATGGGGGGATAGCAATGAAGTGGCAGTAATAATAACTCATAAAACTGTTCTTCCTCTTGTGAATAGCGTTTCCTCTCCTTAATAGTAGTGAAGTTGGGCTAAAAAGCGACCTCTCCCGAAAATGTATTTCCCCGTAAACACAAATCACTGCGTCGAAGGTAATTTTTTTGGCGTTTGTCACAAACGCATTAAATAGGACTCGAAATGTTTTTTTTACAAAGGACCACCTGATTTTTTTCTCCTGTGAGACCTCACACATTCCCCCAAATGTGGAACCGCAGGACATTTTTTTTGGTCTGAGGATGCATTTTTTTGCCTTAAGGTTGGTATCTTCCGGCTAAGGGGCTAGAATTTATTCCGTTTTTTGCACGACTTTGTGAGCAAGTAGGGCGGGTTGCATTATATCGGCGGGGGGTGAATGTGTGCGCCCTATGCTAACGAAAGGCGGGTGCCCCTCTTGGCTTCCTTTCATCCTTCTATCTCCTTATGCCTACCAGCGTAAAGCATCTCTAGGAATTTTTTTATGCGACTCCCGTCCGTCTGTCTCTCCCTGCCCAGTCGTTAACGGTATTCAAACAGGGTATTTCTTTTTTATATATGCACGCCGCGTACCTAAGTCGAGCGAGGAGGTGTCGCTTCGCCGGTTAAATGAGAGGAATGGGCGTGTCTGGGAGAGAGGGTTAGGAAAAGGGGGGAGTGGCTTGGAGCAGCCATCATCATCATCATCGTCATAGTCTTCTGAGGGAGAGAGACTATCACCCGTATGTGGTTAGATTGTACGCCCCGAGGGCAGACATTGCGGTGGACAACAAGGTCGTCAAAGGCTCGTTATGTGTTCGATAAGGAGCACGGGCGCGATGAAAAGTAACGGCGTTGTTGCGAGAGGAAAATGCCTCCGGGCGAATCGTTCGATCTCTCACGACCCAAAGAATCGGATTCGTGGAAGGGTTATTCCTTCGTCGGTTACGTCAAGAATTTGTTATTGCTGTCGGCTGTTTAGCCAAAATTCTGGCGTAGCTTGCAGTTAATTATACGAACGAATTACTTGAAAATTGGGTTAAAATATTGATCGTGATTATTATACGTCTACTTCCTTTGTTATTTCACGGGAAATCTATAGTGTTTCTTTCGATTATACCTGACATTTAATTTAAGCTGTTATTTCTTGACGGCAAACTTTATGGTAGACATTGCCGAACTTTTAACGTTTTTATTTTTTTTTTCACGTTCGTGTTTATGCATTAAAAATGTGGCTTTATGTATGTATTTCATTTACCGATTTATAACACCGCCATCTAACCGACTTCATAACAACTATGTTACCGATTGCGAAGTCGCTTAAATGTTAAAAGTGGTCAGTATATTATGTTGTTCCAAATATTATGTTGTGTTTAAGTTCCTGGAATAATATAAGGTGCCAAATTAAATGTTCCGATCCAAAATAATAGTCTTTTGATTTTTTTGTGCACATCGAGCATATAGCCCAAAATGAGTATCGAACCAAATTTCATGCCATTATGAAGTCTTTGAAAAATACCGGTTTAAAAATTGAACCGTTGGAATCGCGAACATTTTCGCGGATCAAGAGATGAAGTTGTTGCAGTGTGCCTCAGTCCATGCCATTTTCTCATCCTCTTTCTCTTCCCTCATATATTTATCTTTATCCACCCCCCTTCCCCTGTTTATCCTCCACACTTTATCCTCCACTCTTTATCCTCCCCTTCGCCGTCTAGTCTCCCTGTCTGCCTCTTCATTCCCTTCGGTTCGGGACATCTGCCTCACCTTCCGTCCACGCCCAGACCAACTCTTCCTTTGTTCGGGGCATAAGACGTGACTTCGTGGTGTGTCACGACCAATGAGAGGCTCCTTAGCAACTGATCTCGTTCTACATGCATGTGCGAAAGCCATTACCAACTTTCGAGTTACGACGTACTTTGCATATAACTGCAGCGAGTAATTAGTCGAGTCCGATTCATGGTATAAAGGCTACCACCGAACATCATGATTACATTTTTCACTTACTCAACTACGGGAAATTGAAAATCTTATTTGAACCTTTTAAAATTTATCACGTAAATGGAATATTTTATTCATTGTTTATCAACTAATGGTATTCCACATTACATATAAGTCGCTTTGAATATGTATAATAATCATCTTGCGTATGGCTCAACCAATAATATCACCGAAGAAGTGAATTCATATCAGCGATGATAAATATTTTATTCGAAATTGGCAAATATCCTGTATGGGTGGAAATCTCATCAATATTTCCTAATTTTTGAAATATTCAGTGTTGGCATTTCTGCAGATTCTTGGCAACCAATGAGATTTCGGACCCCAAAAGAATGAGGGTTAATCCTGCAAAGCCGGCCCCCTAAAACCTAATTCTCCCATTCCTCTCTCTCTCTCATTTGCAAATTCGTGCGAAAAAGCTCCTCCGCGTAAAATTCGCTCAGTTTGTCCCTTGGAACCATCTGGTTTGGCAGGAAGCGGAAAATTTTCACGACGCAAGATGTCGGCCGATCAAGGGTATTTACTTTTTTGTTGTAAAAGTTTTAAGATTTTTTCTTTCGAGTAAAAATCATAAATTGAAATTTTAGTTTCTTATGTGAGATTGTCAAAGTGCACGCTAATATTCCGATAAAAATTAACTCGAACTCTATTTTTACGTTGATCTTACGTGACTTAATGTTTTCAATATAGCCAGTTTTACTGTTAGAATAAAGTATTTTAAAATCTAATATTATCCCGATTAGCAGTGAATGGAATTTGGCATTGAAATATTGGCGCGTTCGTTGATTTTTATTTTTAATGTCCCAATCGTACGAGGGCAACTTTCAAGTTAAAACGGGAATGCGATCTTTCTTTCCCGTAAGAATCCCATCCCAGCTTCTCCCATGCTTCGAATTCCCTTTCCTTCCCTCCCCGTAAAACGCAATCCCTTTCCCCCTCTCTCTCTCTCTCTCCTTCGGAATCTCCTAAACGTCGTCCTTCCTCCTGCCCTATCCTGTCACCCATGCATTCCCTCCCTCCTTCCGCACCCTCAATCCAACCCACACCTATGTTTTTTTTCCTATTCGCCTTTCCTTTATACTTGGCCGACCCAAACCTTCCTCCGTAGGTACTCCCTCCGTCCCTCTTCCCTCGCCTCTATTCTTCTCCTCCCCTTCTTCCGTTGAAATCTCTTTTCAGAGGTCCCATCACCTGACCAAATCCCCATACCACTGCTGTCTTTCGTCATTCGCCCGCTTCCCTGTTGCGTCTCCGTGGACTCCTTTTCCTCTCGTATTTTCTGGTCCTCTCTCGTCCTCATCTTCGTCGTGCTATCTTAGGCGATGTCGGGCCATTTTATTTACCGCGGTGGCTCACCTAAGAGCAATTATTGCCTCGAGTCCGTTCTAAATTTGAAATAGCTGAAACTACGTTCAGAATCGCGACTTTTAATCGCGATCAATGTGTCATTTTACGTGCTGTCTTAAATATTCTATGTCGCGTATTTTTTGTAAGCACGGCGCTTGTTATTCAATGCGTTGGGTGGCTTTTCGACCGGGGAAAATTATACCCCGAGTGGTCAGTTTTAAGTTTAGGCTAAAGAGGAATTTCCGTCGTTCTTTGCTAAAATATACGTTTTCTTTGCAACATTCGTGCGTTTCCTGCCAACGAAAAATTTCTTTGGCGCATTTTGTCCTGTGTTTTTCTATCTCCATTCCTTATTCTCTTTATTTCGTTTCCGTAGCATTGTTCTCACACCCTCTTTCTCTCCAACGCGACCATTTCCCTTTCGTTCTTTCGCCGCACCCTTCCTCTATTCCTCTTCTTTCACTCAGTTCTACGCCATTCCGCCGATTCCTGTTGCGTGACCAATCTTTGTTCTTCCTCCCTTCGGCCACATACTCTGACTTTCTTCTTCTTGTGTTGAGAATTTCAGTTTTTCTTCCTTGTTGCTCTTTTTCTTCCTTTTCCACAGTGACCGATGAAATATATGACCATCACCTGGCTCTTTTCTTGGATTTGTGCGAAAATTTACGCCTTTCACTTTGACAAAAATAACTCAAAAGCCAAAATTCAATTCTGCCGTTAAATTTGTGTTATCTATTCGTTACTGCTGATTTTTTTGGCCGGAAATCACGTACCGTGCTATTCCACTACACCACTCTGTTTATTTTCAGTTCGTTGTGAAGGTACCTTATGGGCTGCCTGGGCACGGTTATGTACAAATTTCTTGGGAGTACACATAATTATGCTTCTGAGTTTAAGATGTTAATTTGATATTGCTCTTTCCCGTATAATTCTCATCTCAGAAGGAAATGTTTGATATGAGTAACCTGAAAATTATCTTTTATCGATGTATAATTATTATCAGTTAAAGCCTACACAGAAGTAAAATATGGAGCAGTTTAGCTTTATATCGTACGTTAATGTCACCTTGGTGTCGACGGATGATTGAATTGTAAAAGTTGGTTTAATGACCGACCGTTAAGCATTGTGCTTTTTCATCATTGCCCTGCTGACACTTCACCTCACAATTCACTATTTTGATGCAATGCAAAGGGAACTGTTAAATCGATGTATTTCTCATTTAACGACTTATTCTTAGATACATTAATCTCGATAAAGCTTCAAAACGTTCGGTTAAATAAGTAATCAATCACATTGCGCGTTGTGGACCTGGAGCATTGATGCAGTTGTCAAGCCTCTTGCTAGCACCTCGCAACCGTCACATCACCGTGATTCTGCATTTTTCCTTCGGAGGCAGCGGACGGATTTTAGTTTGCTCACGTAATACCAGTCGCCTTAACCATCTCGGCCGCCGACACTTGTCAATCGGCTCAAGGAGTTCCCGGATCAATGTAGACTCAAGTCCCTTGTGTCCTGCCGACAGTCAAACAATGCTCGCGTCTGAGCCATTCCGGTGACTGCGGTCGGCACTCATTCCGCCCAGAATGCATTTCGGGGGACCGCTCGAATTAAACGAGGGAAAAAAACAGGAGGACGTTATTCTTCAGGTCGTTGCAGAGAAAAGTGTTCGACGACGCGTGCCAAGAAGCCAAGAAAGTTCCACCTCGTCCTCTCAGACGTGCGTCTCCAGTTGCAGCGCCCTTGCCATTCATTGAAGTTACCCGGCTGTGCTCCCCCTTCTGGTCGTGGGCGTAACTCGTATGTGCGCCCCTTTGGAGAAGGAGACGGGATTGAATCTCACGTGAGAGGGAGGAGGATGGAAGAGGGGGATGGGAGGAGGGGGGGGGGGCGGGCGTGAGGGATGGGGAGAAAGTAGAATGGAGGGGGAGGCGGGAATGGTCCCTTTATTAGAGGGAAGAAGGAGAGAGGTAGAGGATCCTTTGTCCCGTGTCGCGTGCTACTCAGCGGTGAAAGGAAGGAAAAAGTCTTGACAAGAGGGCGGAGAGGACGAAAAGGGGGATGGGGAAGGAACGGGAAGGTAAAAAGAAAGTGCAGATGAAGGGAGTAATGAAGCAGAGACAGGAAGGGACAAGGTGAAGGGAGAAGAATTGGTATTACTGATTGCAGTTGCTTCTTTCATCTGAATTTGAACATAATGGGAATTAGATCTGTCTGATCTATTTACGAAAAAAATGAGGTGAAAATGAACAACCGTTTATTTCCAATCCAAGGGAAGTTTCAAATGTTGATAGAGGTAAGGCAGTAACGAAGTTTGAATGATAAATTAAGTAAGGGAGAGAAAATAGAAACAAATTTAGAAAAAGTGAATACTCGATTGCGTTTTTGTTAGATAATTATTTTTTCTTCCAATGGTCATCCATAAGCATATTGATTCTTAGCCATTTTTATTTGAAATACTAAGTTTTCCCTACGGTTAAAGGATTCGTCGTACAGAGTATAAATACTACATCAAAACTTAACGAATTCGCTTTTTCAAAAGGCACCTTAAAAGGATGTCTAGTATTTCATTTTTCTTGATGACTACATTGCATTTTCAGGCATTTTAGGAGATCATTATTAATGCAAGTTTAATTTTTCTCTGAATGCTTGAAGCAGAAAATTACTCTTAAATTACCACTTAAATAACTTTTTTGAATTCTGGACGATCAGCGCAATCTGATGAAGACATTATGTAAAGCGTTACTGGAGAAGAGGGAGTGGATGATTAATAGATCGAGGTTAGACATCTCTTGTCGTGGTTTGAGAAATCCATTTGACTTGTCATTGTGGCGGGATTAAGGATGTCAAAGAAAGCACTTACGGATCCGGTGGAGTGTGTTATAACTTCATCAATGTCCAATCATCCGTGAAAGAGATTGTGAGCGCATTAACATTGTTGATATTATTGTGGCGTCTAAATAAAGTTAATATGCTAAATGCTTCAATCGTAAAAGAATTATACTAAAAATAAATTTATATTTAAATTTATAGAATGATTCCTTGCACCGAACTTGAATCATTTCAGGAGCTACCCTGAACAGGTTATCCTAATATTTCGTTTACATTCATTTCCACAATAAGTAAGTTTAATTTTGAATCCGACCCCAAAAATCACCTAGTAATTTTAGGTTTTTCCCAGCGCTGAACTTTTTGATTCTTTCGCAATAATTTCAAACAGCTTCTTTTTGGATGATATTATTTATCATTTGACGTCAGCTCAATTTGGGTCCAAAATATGCTCATGGCATCAGAAAAAGTGTGAATATTTCTTTTCTTCGTCGCCGCGAAGAAACACCGGCACTTGTGCAATATTTTGCAACACGAAACGTGCCAGTAAGAGATATCCATCGCGCCCCGCTGCGAATCCACCTCTCGATGCGCCAGAGAGAGAGAATTATAGTGACTTGGGCAGCGAAAAAAAGGCAGTCGAGAAAAGATTTATCGCCGCCGCCTCATTGTATGTCCGCAGGCGATGATTCAATCAATTCCAAACGAAATGAATTGCGCACAATAAAATACCTTTTCCTCCGTCCCGCCGAAGGGAAAATTCTTATAAAAGAATTTTTACGATTCCCTGATGACCTTTTTTTAGAACAGAGTGTAGTGTCCCCTCTTCACTTTCACCTCTCCCTCCACCTTCCGTGAGACCACGAGGAACATTCCAGGAGGAGGAAGAGGAGGAAAATTCAAACGTCCGCGCGGCGACCGTTTCCTCCGGGGGCCTTCCTTCTTTCCTCCTCACCACCACACCTCACGGTTCCCGCACACTTTTTGAAGACGCCATAGTGCGCAGTACATCATTCGGAAAGCAGGCCTTTGTTTGGTCCTTCAGATTTTTTTCCACATGCCCTTCCTATTTCACAGAGAAAGGAGTCTGAGGAGGGGAGAGGGAGGGAAGGGATTTAGAGAGGGTTTGGCATTGGGAGAGAGAGAGAGGCTGGGTGCGTGGTATTGAGAGGGGAGATGGAGGTGGCGAAAGTTCCCGCCGTGGTCCTCATTGTGATCTCGCAGGTAGGCTGCGTGCGAGATCGGGAGAGGTGGTTAAGAGGGAATTCGCCTGGTGACTTCCATTTACCACGCGGTTCCTTCCTGTTTCTCTCTCTCTTTCTCTCGCTCTCCAACATACCGGTTTGCATTGAAAAAGTTTGGACTCGAGAGGATGGGATCCATGGGAGACGCGAGAGAGGTAGTGGGTTCGGTCCCCCGATGTGAGAGACAGAGTTTGCCGGTCTTCTATTCACCCATCTCCGCGTTCGCCACTCCGTCCGGTCGGCTTAAAATTCGTTCGCGGGCCACTTTTTTTAAAATCCCTGTTTCAAGATGAGGATGAGAGATATGCCAGTTCCGATCTCGCTGAAATAGGGTCGATTATTCGTCTACTTATCTAAAGGCAAAGGTCAAAAATGAACCAAGGGGTTTTACCTTGTGACTTGCATCCAAAAGAAAAGGTGGATCTTCTGGTGCCTCAAAAGGTTGCTTGTCGGTTGAAAAGATCGCACTGTGTTTATGAATCTTTTTTGCTATCAAAAATTATTCATGCGCCGTTACGAAAGCCAAAAGTGATTGTTAGTGCCGAAATTCGCGCTCAAGTCGAGGAATGGAGATTGCTGGTAGCGTTGAAATAGTTGTTATAGCTACTTGAGATAATATCGGTAACTTGCATTGTGGTTGAGCTGTTAAAATCTTGAATCCGAACAAATAAATACGTTAAATAATCTTTTGAACTACGCAGGAAGTGCAGATACTGACGGCATAAAGCGGAAGTTTCATGATTCGACTCGACTGCATAAAAAGAGCTCATGTGATACTGTTCTTATTTAATCTGACGTTGAATTATGGCACATAATAAATAATAGTATGAGCTTCCATGCGCAAAATTTTTAAAAGGAACGTAGTAGGTTCAACGAATCTAGGCGAAATATGCTTTTTGAAATAGCTTTGCCAAAAACTGAGAACTTCTCATTAAAAAATAATGAAACTTTTTCTATTATTCGATCACTCAGTAAATGGGCCCTTTGAGTATCAGGCCGTATTCCATAGGAGGTCAGAAGAGTCCGAGTTGACTCATCTTTTAATATGTAGGAAAACAGAAGAAAGTCAAGTCAGTAGGGGTCCTAAGTGGACTACATTCAACCCATCTCTTTTGCATTTGAATCACAGTATGTCCTTGTCCGTCACAAATAATGGGACAGAAATCTTCCGCGGCCACCACGTTCTCCGAAGTGGCGCTATATAAACCAAGTACCCATGTAATAATGAGCAGATTATTTGAAGGGTCGCTCCCGCACGGAGGCGTCGGCAATCCTTTTGGGGTGACCGCTTCACAGACGCTCTCCCCTGGAGTGACCCGGTCACTTGCGCCTCCCCCTCCTCCCTCTCTTTCTCGCTCTTCTGTTCCATTCTCCTTTAGTCTGCCTCTTTGTGATCGAAATGGTAAGGTGTTTTGTCTGGCGTGGCGATATTTTTTTGTCTGCGCCCTGACTAATCAAAGGGTCAAAGCGGTTGCCGGGTTACACGGTGGTGTAAGGTCAGGGCGTCTCGCGGAGTTCGGCATAATGGACCTCCATGAGAATTGAAAGTAAAGGGGGCGACGACTCCTTCCTTTTCATCCGTCTGGTGTGCGTGGAGGAGGAGAGAGGGAGAGAATGTGTCGCTTTTGAGAGTTAAGGGAGAGACTCGAGAAGACGCCTGCACGGTTCCCGTTCATTCACGAAGTAAATCTCTCGAGCCCTCTTATTGATTTAAGTGTCGGTTGGATTCGAACGAGTTCCGATTTTTTTAACAAATTGTCACGATTTATCGATGACATCGACTTGACGAGCTTGTTTTAGCATGCATTAACTGGCGATTTAGATTTCTCAAGCGTAACTACCATTTGTAAAGAATACGTCTCTAAACATGGCGAGAAAATTGGGAAAAACATTATACTAGCGTATAATGTTAAATAAAAACTGATTCTGTGAATTAATCAACGCAGTTTAATTCCCCACCGTCCACGAATACGTAAAAATCATTCCACTTTCGTTTTTTTTATGAGTAACTATTGAATTTATACAAGGTGTGACCGATAAGTTTCCGAACTGATTTTTTGTGCTCTGTAATAACAATACGTAACTGGCAGTACTGGTATATTAGTCTATGACTTTTTGTTGGCGATATACGTAATATAAAGTCACAACCATGTGTAGTGTGAGACTTGTGCTGCGCCAAATTTTCTCAATAGGTTTTCTGCCGTTGTCTTAAAATGGTTCCAAAAGTTGTAATCGATGAACAAAAATTGCGATGAGATGAAATTTGTTCCGATTTCAAACAAGGAATTTAGAGAACAAAAGTTTCCTGAAACGGGTCTTTCAATATGATCCAGAAGACAAATTTATATGTCTTTTGTAGAAAACTCCTGATACTCTAAGACTAGAAATATTGCCAAAATTGAATGCTAGGACAACTTTGATCCGTTTTTCTTTTTAAGAACAAGGAATTGTTCACTCCGATTTGTTCGAGAAGATCAAAGAGAGAACCAGGTTTTCTACTTGGAGGTCCTTTGAGATCTGAGAAATGCACTTTTTAAGAAGAGGCCAAATCTTCGGCCCGATCGCTGGATTCTTTGCAAAACGCATTAGCACAGTATTCTCTTAGAAAGGGATTTTTCGGCAAAATTGAAAACTACTCACCTAGATCATGCCTTACTCATCCGAATTCCCCTATGCGACTTCTTTTGTTCCCTAACTTCAAGAATTCTATAAAAGGAAGGCACTTTGAGCTATTGAGACAGATCAAACAAAAAACGACGGTGACCCTGAGGAGAATTACGTACATGAAATGCCTTCAGGCGTGGAAACACCGTTGAGAGAAGTGTATACCTCGGGAAGGAGATTATTTTGATGGGGACTCGGCTAAGATCTCTTCATTCCATGCCTGCGAATTCATATATCATCAGTTTGGGAACTTTTAAATCACATCTCGTGTATGGTACAAGTCGTAAATTATACGACTTGAAGGATACTCTCTCAAAATAAGTTTTCAAGTTATATTTTTGTACTTTTTGAGCAGTAATGCTGTATAGTCATGAACTTCGGCAGTAACGTCAATTTATTTTATTAGCTCTTTTACAAGCCATTTTTGTGTCCATATTTCATCGCACGTTTAAAAATCAAATATTCACTCACGCTATGTCTACGATTTGATTTAAAACGGTTTCTCATCTAATCCCGCATAACTCAATGCCTCAGTGTTTCGAAGTGTTTTTTCGCCCGTTGTGATGTGTGCTTATTAGCGCCTGGAAGAAGCATTGTACCCAAGGACCGTCAGAGGAGATTTTTCACGGATGGAGAAGCAATTGAGGGGGTTTCTTCCGACCGTAAACCTTTTGAGGAAATATTTTTTTCTCCAAACGAGGATTCTTGTTTCCATACACACACAGCTTCGCGTGTTGCCTCCACGCAACGGTGGACACGAGTCTTTGACAGTTACTGCGAGAGAATTTTTTTGATGAAAGAGGGAAAATCCGGTTTAGTTCAAAGGGTCCCGAACGGGTGAGATTTTTCCAAAAAGAGGAATGAAGGTTTAGCCGCGAAATAAAAGGGAACGGGGTGGAAAGGGGGTGTGGGTTAGCGAGAGGGCAGATAGGAAGAGGTTTAGCGAGCGGGTTGGAGTGAGTATGACGAAGCGGTGAAGTAAAGGATGAAAAACGTGAAAGAGTGACTTTTGTGGAATCCCCCGTTTTCACCAAACTCAGAATGAAAGCTTTTTACGTTACAATTTATCTAGCCTCAAAAATCCGCGAATATTGATACACGTCTATTATCTATTGCATTTGTTTTCTCTGAGTTAATTATCACATATAATTTGGTTATTTGTCTTTGATAGTTTTCCTTCACATTTGGATTTTACCCATAAGAATTTTTTAATTTTTTGTTTCCCCCCTTAATTTTTACCTATTCCAAACCGATTTCTACTCTTGTTTCAACCAGCTTCCACCCGATGATAATGTTAAAATGGCACAACAAATTTTGGGTTGTTTATTTGGTTTGAATTTCCTATCTTTGAAATGGAACTCCGCGGAGTTTGATCTTCGCTTATAGACTGTGAATGTCATTGTGTTATCTAATATTCCGTTGCGCAGTTTCCATGTTTTGTGTGCAAATATATTTTCCGGATCTCCTCGTTTGGAATTAATGGAAATCATGTTTTCTGTTTCCATGGCGCTGGAGATGTTTTTCTATCAGGTAACAAGAGCGAGATATTTTCGATAGATCTTTGTTAAATATATCTACCGTGTTTAAAAGCTTCGCAAGATAGGACGTCCTGGTGGCATATTTTTTGGAAACCATTGAGATGGCCCTTGTGTGGATAATCTTCGCGTCCTCATCTGTTTCGCGCACTCGAGCGTGAATTGCTTTTTGCGGATTTGCGGACAACGCTTTTCGAGTCGAGAGCACTCGTATATACGACCTCTCCAGTGAACCGCCGTTTTTGCGCTTTCTCTGCGGAACGCCGCAGGGCTCGAAAGATTCGCGATTTTCCATTTTTATCTTCTCTTTCACTTCTCCCGCGCGCGAGTCCGCTCTCAGGATGAGGGTGCCATTGTGGGGACTAAATTGTATTTTGGTGAGACTCGAGGGAGGAGAAAACGGTCGTCGATGCCGCTCTGAACGATAAAAAAAATGGCCATCCGCTCGGGAACGCTTTTTTGTTGCCGATCCTTAAAAACCCCTTCGAATTTATTTTTCTTCGGCGTTGTTCAGCGTTTGCCGTGAAGGAGACGACGGCGTTGCACCCGGTAGCGATTCCCTTTTAAGGCTTATCAGCGCGCTTTGTCGCATATTTCTTCCACAATGGAATTAATGCATTGCTAGATAAAATATGATTGCATAAATAAGTTTTTTCACCATTCCGCATTAATATGTTTTTTAAATAAAATATTGCCGTAATTATCGGCCGTCGGTGGGGGTGTCTCGAGTGTGTGACTTACGCAATTTATTGCGTTTTTGCGTTCCATAAATTTATGCCTCGATTGTCGCCTCATCTATAGAAACCTCTTCGTAATGTCATCCCACGTGTGGCGATGCGCGCGGTATCCTCTTCGCTCGTAAACCTTGGAATTTTTCATTCATCCCGTCGGCGGCTAAATAGCGAAGGTCAGGAGTCCTTGGAAGCAATCTTCAAAAGCGGAGAGGGTAAAAGACGTAACTCTTCTTCGAGAGGACACGAGAAAAAAGAAAGGCGGGGTTGGGCGAATGATAAACTAGGTGTGGGAAAAGAGAGAGGGATAGACAAGGCAGGCAGTTTCCTTTTTTTCTCCTCTCCGTGCCGTGGAAGGCGGCTGCATGCAGCGGTAAGACGTGTGCCTTTGGGGGTGGCGAGGGCCGATCGGTGGGGTGGTTGCATCGTTGGGGTGGAATGGCGTCCGTTATGCGAGACGGAATGAGGGGAAGGGTATCTCCATCTCTCCCGTTCCCTCCTTTTGTGTGAAGGGAAGAAGGGGTTCCTTTCCTCTACGGTAGAATCACCATCATCCCCCTTTTTTCGGCTGTGGTGTTACCCAACTTCCTCTCTGCCCCTTCCCAAATGCCTCCCTCTACACCTCAAGGTGCGCACGGGTGAATAAAGAAAGACTTCTCCGCTCTACAAAAGAACTAGATTAGAGGGGGTTGGTCCCGAACTCTCCCCATTCCCTTTGCTCGGTGCACAAAGGCGAGGGAGGATTTAAGGATGGACGAGGGGCTGTCGTGTGCGCGCGCGAAACGTCTTAAAGGGAACGAAGGCACGCGACCGAGTGAGGAAAAAAAGGCAGAAGAAGGTGGAGGAAGAGAGGAGTCAGCTCACCTCATACTCATCCGTAGTTTCTTCTTTCTTACTTTGTAAGGAGGAGAACAGATTTTGTTTAGGAGAAATTCACTAGAGGTCGTACTATAGAAGGATAAAATTCGAGGGTCATACATTATTTTTTCACAAAGGGGTTTTTTTATAGGAGATGAAGACATTACATAAGTTAAAGAAAGTTTAACTTCTTGTGAGTTGTAGAAATATAAATTCAACAAACTCAGGCGTTACTTTGTAGAAAGCTATTATTGTTTAAAGAAATAACTATTTCTTTAAATAATTGTGAGATTTTTACGTTTTTTCCCCCGAGCCCGAACATTTTTTTAAAGCTTGTACACTTTAATGATTAAAATTAAACTTGTGATAACTTGTTTAACCGTTTATTTTACGCGTTATTATTTCCTTTAAAAATTTTCAAAATAATTAAAAAATATATATGTATTAGGAGGAGGATTGACTTATTTTCTTGCATTTTTTGGTTTTTAACGTGGAATTAATAACAGCATCATTTTAATTGCTAAGATTAACGGAAAAACTCCTGATTATCCTTTGCACCCCCCTGACTCCGAGCAAAAAATTGTCATCGCTTAGTTTTAAATTGGTATATAATTCCGAGTTTGTTATGTCACGCAGAATAGGAAAGAAACGGTCACTTTCGGAGAGAAACGCATCCCCATTGGTCGTTAAATATTAGCTCCAAACATTCGGATCCATGTTCTCAAATGTTTCACGCTGTGGCGGCCTGGCCACTCAAACTGCAGCGGCTGTTCATCCGCCTCTCTCAGCAACACACCATCGCCCCCGCTGTCTTCGATGGACGTCTTATGATAGGGAGTTGTTTGGCGACGGATGGCCGGGCGTGTTGTCGTGGCGACTTGGGGGAGGAGGAGGTGTTAGAATGGGCGGATGAGTGGGCAGGGGGCTTTAGGAGTAGGACCTTCCGAAGGGCGCGTCGCCTGACGCCGGAAGGACAGATGCGACGCGCACAAACGCCCTTAAGAAGGTCCAGTGGAGGGTGGATCTTCTGACCAGTCCATTCAAACGTATTAGGACTTCCTTTTCCAAATTACGATCATTACGTCTCACTCTTCCATTTCCTTATCTTACGAGGATTATATTAGCATTCGACATTATGTTCAACTGTGTATACTGTAGTTTCGTCCGTTGTAGCATTGGTACTTATTCTCCTAAGAATAGCATTTGATTTGGTTTCCTGTTCTGTTCGAATTCTTTATCTGTTATGATCAATTTGCAGCTGTAGAACTCAATTTGGTCATGGCGTATAGCGGATGTAGACTGCTGAGCATAGTAATTTTTCACCGGTTAATATTTCCTAATGCTGAAACCTTGCCAAACAAAAACTGCGAAATAAATTTGGGCGGTAAGGCGAACGGTACCCATAAAAATGAAAGAATAGACTATGAAAACGTCGCAGCATTTTTAATTTCGTGCCAATTTAATTTTGAACCGAAACCTAACAACTGTATTTTCTTTCAAACTTCCACGTTTGTTTAGATTCTGTTTGGTTTTCAATAGCCCTCTTACACCCTTGTACTTGGACTCATTAAGAAAACCCATATCATTAAAGCGCTGAAAAATGTTGGTTTGGTCGTTATCATTGGCGGGTAGCAGCTGAAAACCACTATTATTTTTTTCTTACCACGGGCGGTTGTCCGCGGATTTTGTTTTCTTTAGAACAAAAAATAAAGCAACAAAGAGACGGGAGGGAAAGCTATGCAATCCAGATTTGGTTAAGGGAATTGGTGGTTCTGGCTAAAATGATAGTTGTAAGAGAGGACAGTAATGAGAAAGAGGGCGGAGAAATTGGGAGGTTTGGGTGACCCTTAGCGATAGACTAAGACACGTGGCCATTCCAATCCTCCCACTCCCTCTCTCTTCTCGTTGGTGCTGAATAGGGGATAAAGAGGGAGGGAGCAGGTGATCGGAAGAGGTCGCTGCCGCCGCCACATTGCCCATGAATAAATTCATGAGCCGCTCTCGCTATGGGAGTCGGCAGCACTACGCTATCATGCAGGATGTGCGGGAACTTCCAGTGCTTGGATGTGTTTGTGCGTAAATTTGACATTTAATACGCGATTCTTTTGTTTTTTCACGAGGCACAAAGGGACGAAAGATAAGGGCGCACGTGATTTTTAGAGCGCGTAAAAGCAAACACGGCGACAGTTGGTCTTGAATATTTTTTAAAGAAGGATCGATCGTTTCTCGCGCCTTACATCTTCGCCCACAATATCGATAGAATCCAATTAAAAATATACGGAAATAGAGCGAGACGTGGTCTGCTGGCTTTTCGAATGAATGTGATCGATGGGAACTCGACGTCGGAAAGTTTTTTTTTCTCGAAACAATTGGTTGGGGACGAGGATCTGTGGTTCGTGCTAGTTGCTGGATGGTCCTGATTAATTTCCCTACCAACGGCCGTCTTTCCAACTAGTTTCGTCCGGGGGCTACTTTCCGTCCATATCAAACGGACTTGTTTCGTGTGTGTCTCGAATGCAGATAGCCATCGCTCGTCGTTCCATGGAAACGTGGCAGCTGTACTTCAATTTGCAAAGCGCCGGGATCTCGATAAGGGTTTTTTTTTAATCTCTCGCTAGCACGTTTTCTTTCTAAAACCGCCCGATATCATATCGCACGACTGTCCTGACGGCTCGTTTATTTCGTTCGGCGGTGCTTGATGAAGTTAGTACAATTAAATAGTCGTTTTTACGGCGGCTCTTTTACGACTCGTTGGAGGACGTTGTTCCCAAGTCAGAATTTGCCAAAGGATGTTGTTGATGAAGATCAGAATTTCTGTCTTGTTTGCTACGATTAGTGTTAGCGTTCGAAAATTGTTGATGAAATTACTTTAATTATCTCCTCGCGTCATTTTTTATCCTCTCTTTAAAATTTCTTGAGTACCTTTACCTTCCATCCCTCTTCCGACGTTTATTTATCCTCTCCTTTTCATTTTCGTCTTTACATAAGCTTTTAGTCGAATCCTTTTTCATTTTCAAATAATTTTATGCGCATTTCCTTCACGCGTATCATTAAAAGATGAAATTGTTATTAGACGCTTCTGAATATAAAGGATTAAAATTCCCTCATCTCAACTGCAGCCAAATGATGCATGTTATCCCTTTTTAATCTCACCTTCCCTATTAGTAACTGTTAGTTTTCTCTTTTCCTCCATTTAACTCGTTGTGTTCGCCATTAACCTCCCTCATTTAAATGTCTTCTGCCAAACCCCTCCAAGGACAAACCCTTTCTCTTTTTCTCTTATCCAAACTCCCCCTGTTCTTTGCGGCAGTGAATATCTTAAAGTGCGACTTTAAAATATTTTCATTCGCGACCCTCAACTTTTTCCATTCGCAGGCCTCGTGAAAAAAGAAGAGGTATAAAATTCTTTGACCGTTTTTCTTTTATCTCTTAACAATTTGATGTTGTGTAATGCGAAAGGTAATTTCGCCCTCTACAACTGATTGCCATCTCTGATTGCCATCTCGAACTTCACCCGTCTTTCTTCGCCTCAATGTATCTCTCTGCAGTTTTTGGTACCGTCTACTGACAGAGGAAAGGAACCATCCTACTCGTACCACCTTTACTCCTCTAGGTTCACCTCATCCCTCTCTGTATCCTCCCATTGCTCCTCATCCTTCTCCCTTCCCCTCCTTTTCTGCCCTCATGTCACGGAATTGTTCTTCCTAACTCACCCCTCCTCATGCAAACTCCTCCCTCCACCTACTCTCCCAACCCCCACCACCGGTATACTCTTCCCCTTACCTCCCGTCCTCTATCTCCCATCTCTATGATCCCGAAACCTACCTGCCCCTTCTCCTTCCATTGTAGTGGTGTCTTACCGGTTTAACCCCTTTCTCTTCCTCCTCTCTCCCTCCCTTCTTCTCCATCTCCCTTTCCCTCTTCTCCATATCCCTTCCCCATCCTCCACATCCCTTCCATCCTCCAACCCTCTGCAACTTCCCCTCCTCTCATTTCCCCCTTCTACCCCTCCTTTTCCCCTCCCCTCATTTCCCCCTTCTACCCCTCCTTTTCCCCTTCCCTTTTCCTTCCCGTCACCCTCTATGTCCCTTTCCCTCTCCCACAGTCCTCGTCCTCCCTCACTCTGGTTCTGGTCCTCCGCACCTTTCGTCCTCCTTTTCCGCATCCCTTCCGGGGGCTCGGTAAGGGAGAAGGAGAAGAGGAAATAAAAAGGAAGGAAGTAAGGGGGGGAGAGATGTGCGAAGTGGCAGGTAGATTCCCCAAGAGGACCCCCCCCCCTCCTGGCGGAGCGTAGTGGAGGCAGTGCAAGACATTATAATATTAACTGCTGCTCTCTCTATCGTCGATAGCTTTTAACGAGTCCCATTTACGTCTTTGGTCGTTGGTGCTACACATGTGGAGTTCCGCGCCGTTAACGACCCATTTGGATCGTCCGAAGGAGTGCGGTAGATTAGCATTCTGTGGGAAGTGGATTCGAGTGAAGGATGTGTTCGGCAGTCGCGTAGTGTGAAAGAGTGTTCGTGCACACCTGTTGCCGTGGATGTATATTATTACGTGTGACTTGCCGGAAGTTTAATAAAAGTTCCGGGACCAGGATCTGTCACAGGTAATGCACTCGGAATATTTTTAAAACTTTTCGGATACCCCGAGGACGGAGAGGGTTAGTTTAGAATGTTTATTTCCGCGGATTTTTATCTGCTGTAGAGTATCTTAGTTTTTTTCACAAATGTGTGTATATTCTCGCGTTTAACATTACCTCTCTCTTCACCAGATAAGCAATTTTCATTTAATTACATTTTCTAATAATTTATTCCATTAGGTATCTTGTTGCGAAATAATACTGCATAAAAATTTCGCGTTAACCTTCTAGATTTGAAATTGAAAAAAATGCGTTTACATGGCAAACTAACGTAAGATGTCATCATTTGTGGGAATAGCATTAAAACGTAATAGGTCATAAGCAATCATTAAGTGCCCATGCTTTTGTATAATGATTACAATATTTAACTATGAGGATAATGTCTTGCATCGAATCATCAGTGTTATCTTTGCTACTTTTGGTACGTTTTTTAAAGTATAAATATTATGTGGTGTCGCAGTAATAATTTATCTATATTTTGCCATTATATCTATAGAAGTATCCATTTAAGATTTTTTTACAGGTATTATCAGGGTATAGGATCTTTTTATTCCAACTTGATGATCACGATAATTCCTTCTGCAAATGGTGGAGTAATCCAGGTGCTCATTTAGCCACCGAACTGTTGGTTCCCAGGGACCATAAATCGATTGTTGATTTTTTATTTTTAAACTTAACCAAAGCTTTTTGACCGAAGAAGTTATTTTAATCATCATTTGGATTATGGTTAGGAGGTGATCTCGAATAATCATTTTGGATCGTTTCATCTAATTTTTAAATAGTGAGTAAACTGAAATCTGGGCAGTAGGTACTCGAAGTAAACGATTTCCCGAAATTATGTCTTGTTATTTAACGCATGCAATTAGCCAATAATGATAACGAAAAATAGTCTTTAAAGTCGTTTAAACTTGTCTTGCACGGACTGTGAACTTTCGCTCTCGACTTGCCCTGCGAAGTGGTGGGAACGGTCCCAGCTCATTTGCATGGCGCTTTGAACTTGGTCCGGTCGAAAAGTTTTTCTTCAACCTCAAATCCAAAACTCCATATTCGCCCAAGTGTTCCCACCCCTTCCAAACTTCGTGCTCCCTTTTTTTTGATTTACCGGTGGGGCGGTGGCAAAGGGATCTTTCCTTACCTGCCTCACCCATCCTCTCTCTCTGTCATGGCTCGTCCTCGCCTCCCTTCCCCACCCACCAGCAGCATCCTTCGTTCCGGGCTTCGTCCTGCCCGGAATAACCTCAGCCTCCCCTTTCTAACTTCCTCATCCTCCCCTTTCGCTTCCTCAGCCTCCCCTGGCCTCTTCTCCTATCCTCTTTTCCTCTTTTCTCACGATACTGGATCGGCGCCCTTTTTATCTCGCCCCTATCGACTCTCGTTCTGATCGCACCTGTCTTTAACCGTGAGGTCAACTGCCCTCATCCAGAACCACTTTCAACTTCTTAGAGAATCGCGAGCGATAGTTTAGCGGGTTTCCGATCCCGTCTCGCAGGTGTTCGCTTCACGCACGGAATCGCTCCGCGGTACTCGGATGGACTAAAGCTTGGCTGGCAATCGTGCTTTAAATGCAAGTAAGTTTTATGTAAAACCAAAATTAACAATGCAAAAAAATATTTTTAATAATAACTTTGGGTAATTCCACATAGATAAATGGGAAACACGACCGGTTTTGCTGAATAATCGCCATTATCAGGTGGAATTAGTCAAAGTTATTATTAAAAATATTTTTTCGTATTGTTAAGTTTGGTTTGATTATGGAATTCCACGAAGTCTCGGCCTCGTCCATTAACTTCAAGCTTTATATAGTTTGGAGCAGAGGCTGTCAGCATATTTGCATCCACGGAACACCCACCAGAAAAGAATATAACCATGTACCATCGTCAGTCGCATTTCTTCAGTTGCAATCTCTTATCGCTTCTGTTCATTGACCCTTCTGTATCACTGGTAAAATGCCTCCTTCATCACTGTCACTTTTAGCTTTTCACTTCGTTTTTTATCATATAATTCACTACCGCAGGTGCAGCTTGTCGGAAATACATTATATTAAAAGAACGAACGGCGCAACTATGTATATTTCCACAGTTTAATAAAGAGCGAGCGGTTTCGCAATAACTACTTCATCACCAGGCGTGACTGTAGAAATACGGAAAGTGGATTTGTTCCCTCGTTTAATAGTTTTTTATTATTAGCGTAGACCATTTTATAGGAACTTCGCAGGACAGAGGGCCAAAAGGTTGAAAAGCTATATGAATTATATGAAATCGGTATCTACATCTACTTGTTACCCAGCAATCCACCAAGGTGGTGGGTGGCAGGAGGGGATGCAGCCTTACCTTTACCTTACCGCTATACCTTTTCGCGAGTCAATGATTACGTCATTGAACATTTCATTGTCCTTTCTTCCAATTCTCAATTTCTTATTCCAAAGTAACTTTCGTTTCCAAAGCCATTGCGTTGTTCATTATCCATCGGAGCAAAAGTAGTACTTTTCTGTGCCCCCAAGAGCATAATCCCCACCTTAACCCTGTCATTTGCATAGATCAGTGGAGTTAGTTTTCAACGAGGTCGTCATAAAAAAACTTTTTGTTGCCCTCTTCCCCGATTTACCTTTCTCTCTGTCTCTTGTTTCTGCCACGGTTGCTTTTCTTCGATGCGCATTGCAGCGAGTCACTTGTTTGTCACCCCCGTGATGGCTGTCACGCGCAGCGACGCCGCGTTGAAAGATTCGCTGGAGCGTTATGTGATTGGGTCGCGTGCTCCCTTTTTTTTCGGCAGATTTTATTATTATTCCAAGTACTTGTGTGACTCCCGCGCGCAGCTGTCTGCTCGGAGGGCGTTTTTTTATTTGCCGTGTTGCGCTCGCAGTCATTGTATTTCTCTATCTCTGTTTGAAAATGTTTGTTCGTGTTTCAACGCGACTCGTGCATAAATGTCATATCTTGACAAAATCGTTGTTAGGTAAAACGTTTTTTAGAAAATATATTCCAGAATTTTCTCTGACGATAATAATATTCTAACGACCGGGAAACTTCTTTTTAAAAACAGGCGAAATATCACAATATAATCTGCAGATAAAAAATGAGTCGGACAAATTATTAAGCTCGTGCGATGACGTTCAACGAAAAACTACTTAAACAAGATTGGAAAGGTGTACTCCATGTCGGACTACACAGAGTTTCCAAATGCGTTCTTTGAGATTTCACAATGTTCTCAATATTTTTCGCTCAGATGAGAATTTAACGAGAAGCAAGCGAGGTACGTTGTAAAATAGATGTAGGTCTTCATGTAAAGTAGTCGTAGTTATTGTCCGAGTTTAACCAAAATTGGAATCGGTCAATTAATTTTAACAAAACTCCCCAATACCAAATTTCGTCACAATATGTCCAGCGGTTCCCGAGTTGAAACAAAGGAACATTGTAAACTTCATGCAGGTCTTCATGTAAAGTGGTCGTCATTGTTGTCCGATGTTAACCAAAATTGGAATTGGTCTACCAATTTTAGCAAAACTCCCCAATATCAAATTTCATCTAAATAAGTCCAACGGTTCCCGAGTTGGAGCAAAGGAACATCGTAAACTACATATAGGTCTTCATGTAAAGTGTTCGTCATTTTTGTCCGATGTTAAGCAAAATTGGAATCAGTCGACCAATTTTAGCAAAACTCTCCAATACCAAATTTCATCAAAATACGTCCAGCGGTTCCCGAGTTGAAACAAAGGAACTTTGTAGGTCTTCATGTAAAATGGTCATCATTGTTATCCGATTTTGACCAAAATTAAAATCGGTCGATCAATTTTAGCAAAACTCCCTAATACCAAATTTCATCGTAATACGTCCAGCGGTTTCCAGGTTTAAACATGCGGACGGACGGAAACGACCTCCCCCTATATGCGTTTACTTCGTGCACTTTGTGCAAAGAACGCATAATAAATCGGTTTATCCAGTGGCGGGTTTTAGAGGGGTCGTACTTGAAGTAAGGGGCCCCGAAAAAATATTTGTGTAAATAATCTTAGAAATATTAAATGTCTCAATTTAAAAATCAGTCGTTTCTCTCTATGATTCCATAGAAAAACGATCGTTAAGAGGTTTCACAAAAGAGGGTAACCGTTAGGAACATTTTCACTATATATTTAGATTGCAGGGCCCCCGATTGCTTAGCACCAGGGGCCCCCAAATGTTTAGCGCCTGGGACCCCAGGAGGCGTAAATCCGCCACTGGGTTTATCAAAAATTGGTTTTAAGTTTTCGTGCGTAAAAATCTAATTTCTGTCGTTGAGTCTTAATCAGTGCCGTAACTAGGGCGGGGCAAGCGGGGCATCTGCCCCGGGCGCAACTAAAGAAGGGACGCACTCATAGCAGAAACTATAAATTTCGATGATGTCATTGATGAGTTTGCTGCATTAAAATCACGTATAATAACTCTTTAATATTAAAATATTCTGTATTTAAATTATGTATGTATGTATGTAGGTATATTTATAATTATTTATTTAAATGATGTACATTTATAGTGAGAAATTATATCATTTATGGTTGATTTTTATTTAATAATTGTTCAACCAAAATCCATATATTAAAAATATAGGTATTAGAGATTTTTTATGGAGGGGGCGCATATTTGGTATTTTGCTCCGGGTGGTAATATAGCTATTTACGGCGCTGGTCGTATTACCTTCTGTCTTTTCAGAGAACCAAATGGTCTACAATTCACAAAATTAAGCTTGGCCACAAATTGATCATTACTCGTCCCCTGAATTCCGAATAATTGATATTATTAATTACCAATAAATAAATATCCGTATGTATTCACTTAGAGAAGAATCTTCACACGATAAAGAGCTGTTTGAACGAAGTCCCCTTCTTCGTAACGACTCCGTTCAGCGTCGGAACAAGGTGCGGTTCGAGCGATCTAGAGATTGCACGCGCTGGAACACTGGATAAAAGCGGCGATAAAAAGCGATAATAATGGTCTCCAAGGTCCCCTCCTCTTCTCTCTCTCTCTCTCATTCATTCTGTTTCCTCCTCACTCCTCTTCGTCTCTCTCTCTCTCTCTTCGTGTCACTATCGCTCTCTTTCTCTAGGGCTTTTGTTTCCAGGCTGCTTTCCATAAATGAATGAATTCGTCCGTTGTGAAGCGGTATCGTGTGCATTAGAGTGTACAGGCAACAGAAGGGTGACTTTGAACGTGCACGGTAGTCACCGGAGAGAGAGAAAGAGAGAGTCAGGAGAAGAGAGAATGACGAGGGCAGTTCAAAAGCTATCGAAGAGAGTGAGAGAGGGGAGGAGGAAGGGTGAGATGAGGGCGTGAAGGCGATCTTTGCTTTTTTCGACCGATTTCCGTCTGCCGAGCTTAACACGATATTCGATGAACATAGTGCGAAAACATATCGCTGGAATATATATATGTATGTATGTATGTGTGTGTGTTAATTAAGTTAGTTTAAGCGTATCGTTTTTCGTCATCTTTTTCCTACGTGAATGATTTGTATTTTCAGTGCTGTAGTGGAGCTGCGTCTAGACCGAAACGAGGGCGAATTTATTCTACTCGCCGTTCACACTCGTCCAGAAGTAGATCGGTGCCGTGCCACCGAATGGCACGGGAAGTTCGTTATGCTTAGACGAGATGTAACGCGTTTACTTTGAACGTGTCGCTGAGCACTGTGGTCAGATGTAGGTTTCAGTTGGACGAAGGAGAGGATGGAATGAATGGAAGTTGAGAGGGCGGGTTGGAGATAAAAATCGAACAGAGTCAAAAGCTCGAAACAGAACGTGTATTTCTATAATATATAATCGGATAACTTGTACAATTTCGGTATGTTTTATCTGTCCAAATATTTTTTTTCTGATTGCATTTTATCTTGTCCTTGGTGGATTTGTGGAAGACTTGTTTTTTAGGGTCGCATATAATACGAAAATAACCATTCTGAATTTATCGTTTTTTAATTTTAATACCAAAAAATGTTTAAGTTAAGATTTTAAAAAAATATTGTGTTCATTCATTTTCATGAGTCATGATAATTATTTTACGAGTGCATGGAAGAAATTTTATAGCGCTGGATAAGAGCGGCGCATTATGGCAAAGAAGAGCGTTTATATTAGGTTCATTAGAGGAAACTATGATATCTCGAAGGAGGAGTGTAGAGAGAGAGAGAGAGAGAGAAATGTCACTAGTGGATGTCAAGAAAAAGTAAGAGAGCGATGGAGACATTTTCGAAATTGAACGCTATTTCACTGTGTTGCATTTTTCGTGATTCTCGGCGCGAACTGTAAACGTCGCATTAAAAAAATACCCAACGTGCTCCTAATGGCTCGAAGCGGCTGTGTTGCAGTCGTGGAAACGTTCATGATGACTTTTAACTTAGAAATAGGTTCATTCCCCGCAATTTTGCTGGTCTTATGTTAAATGTCACTCCGATGCACGTGCAGGAAAATATTATTTCTTGGATTTCCGTTGCGTTCGCATTAGCTGGATCACCGGAAATGGCCTCGGGATATCTGGGAAAAAATATCGCATTACGTTTTCTGGAAGCGTTGCATTTCCTGACTGTTTTTTCCAATTAGATTGGAACCATTATTCCCAATAACACGTGAACACCTTTTCGCCCCCCCCCCGGTCAAAACGATTTTCTCCCCCAACCAAGTGATTGGAGGAGAGATTCCCTGTAATTTGGGAATTTAAACCTCTAACTAATTTTCCCGATAGATATAATGGGCGTGCGGGTTTGCGTGCTTTTTTGTTGTCACAGAATTCGATACTTTTTGGTAACGTTCGGCTTCAGATGATTCACCAGGGAAAGGGAAGAATTGCTTAATCAATGCTTTCAACTAATCAGTATTTCTCGTATAACTGTGATAAGCCATAAAAAATAGTTGCATAGATAATACGTAATTTCTTTAATTAAACGTACCTATTTAATGATTTTACAATTTTATATTAAGCTTACAAATGATAAAAATAATTCATATCGTTTTCAAATAAGCAAGAGTAATTTTTTGTTTGAAATTATTTGTTTTATTTTTTGATTAGGTAGTGTTTTTGTTCCAACTAATTCATTAAGGACTACTAATTTTACTGCTGTTTTTGGCTCGTATTTGCTAATTATTCTAAGCAGTCATTGAAAGTGCTTATGAATTCTCTATGGAAAATCAAATAGTAGATTCGATCGTAGATTTGCTTCGTAAAACAAAGAAGCAACTGGAGCTTGCTATATTACTGGAGTATATTAAGGACAATTGATAACTCGGAATAATATGTAAACAAATTAGCTTGCTGGTATCACGGGAGCAGATGCGAACTTCGGGGTTAAAAAAAACACGAACAAAAATAACGAAAAAAGCGACTGCTTTAGCTTTCATCGCTTATGAAAAAAAAAAATATATTGGCTCTGTTCCGCGTCGATTGAATCTGTTTCACGCCGCTTCTACCATTAGGGACACACGGTCACCTCCTACCCCTTCCACTGTAACACAGAAAACCCCTTACTCTTCTAAATCACCCTCCATATATATATATATATATATATATATATATATATATATATATATATATATATATATATATATATATATATATATATCGTTTCTCTTCGGTGCATAACACACATACACGACCCTACACTTCGGCGGGACCACGCCTCACTGATCTTGACCACCCGGCGATTTTAGAACAGAGAGAGTGGATGGGGGAAAGAGATAGAGAGTTGGTGGAGGAGAAGGAGAGGCCATATGACACGGCGTGGGGTCAATTGAGGTAGAAGGGGGAGGATTTATTATAATGCAGGACAAGGGTGGGGGAGGGGGTTGATAAGGGTGGGGGTGGAAGAAAAGGGAGAGTGGAGAGAAGGAGAGGAGGGGGGGGAGAAAAAGGGGTTTAGCCCCCGCCATTATCACGAAATGTGTCGTTGACGGGGTGTGACGGAAAGCGAGAATGTGTGAAAGGGAGGGGGAAATAGGGATCGGACGATGACTGGAGGGAGGGAGGAAATGAAGTGGGAGAAGGAATGGTGGTAGGGAGGAGACGGCAGGGAAGGGTACGAGTGTGGAGAGGGAAGGAGAGAGAGAGAGACTGCGCTCAAACCGCGGTCCTCCCTCGGTGGCCGGGTGGTCGTAAGCGGAGATAATTTGCTGATACGGTAATAAATAAACGGTATAATGGAAAAGGAATGAATCGGTGAGGCCTTTTGGCACCAGAGTGGTTAGCGCAGAATGGATGTCGAACAGTTTCATTTTTTTTTACTTTTATAGGTCGTTGTAAATGCATTAAACTCGCCGATGACGTTCCTGTAGCGATAAATCCTCGGCGGTTGGCAGGAAAAAATCAGAGTTGATCGCAACTCTGCCAGTTTAAAACAAGAACAATTCGGTTAATTTTCGCACGCGCATATTCGAGGAGAGGAAATTTCCAAGCGCATGACTGCTTCGACGAAACGTCGCCCGGGAATTTTCTTTCGTTATCATCATAGACCGCAAACTTATTTTTATTTTATATTTTGGCTCGTCAATCACGTTTTCCTCCTTGATTTTAAGAGACCTCGTTAATGCCGATCGATACTCATTTTCCGCCTCATTCCATTTTATCTCCCTCGTTCCAAACGATTGTCTCAGCCGCTTACGGCCCGCTGGCGATAATATCGTTCCGGAGTTTGAATTATCCACCATACGGCCCGGAGGTTTACTCGATCGCAGGAGAATGAGGTGCGAGGGAGAGAGAGAGAGAAAGAGAGAGAGAGGTTTACACGAGGTTGCCAAGTTCATTAGCGCGGCTGCGATGATCGTGCCCCAGGAGATGGTTTTAGGGAATCGCAATTTACGACCGAAAAAAAATCCGATTGTCATCTATCATAAAATTAGGATTATTTTTTGCAAATTCGTCGTTAATGTAGTTTTTTTAACAGCGCGAAAGTCCCGCGTTGTTCGTAACTTTTAATGTCTATTCCAGTAAAATATATCTTGATATCGTCGTAATTTGGATTTGTTCGCAAAATTTTAAACGGGAAGTGTTAACGGTTTTTTCCATAGGATACGACGTGTATGACGCGCATTAATATTTATTAACGACAGCGTCGTAAATTTGCATGAAAAGGTAGCATAGCGTCTCGAGGTTGTGGCGGCAGTGACGACAGGGCGTGCCATATTTCGCTCTCGCCGACTTAACTCTTAAACCGGTTTTGTGATAACTAACCTCTTCGCTACTTCAGTTTATTTCACTGGTTGGGCCGAATTTTCGAAGTAGTGTTTTTACTGTCTTCTGTACAAACTTCTTTTTTTTAATATTGCAGCATCTCGGTATCTATTCCGAGTAATTAATCAATCCGGCGTTATCGTTTCGTAGTCCCGACGATGAATCTTCGTGAGTTGTCAGCGTCGTTGGTGGCGAAAATTAAACTTACAGATAATTTTTGCCACTCCACGGCCGATATATCAAACGGAAAACTCGTATTTCCAAAATTCCTCTGGGCCAGGATCTGAATTTTTCCGCGCGGCTGAATTCGCATCCTTAGAGGAATTCTGGAGATGCAAAACCCGGCGAAAACGTACGATATATATCACACAGAAAAGAACATCACAAAGGTCTTTGACAGGAAGCATCGCGCTCCCCTCCACAGGGCAATATCTCTTCCGTTGAAGGTACGAAAGATTAAATATACGAATTTATTCTCCTGAAATACAATTTCGTGTTCTCCCGGAGAGGTCCCGTGCATTTTCACGTACTATTTATCGGTCTCGCAAAGATTTTATTTATTTTATGGAAATCGAAATATTCTTGCCGTTGATTTGCTCATAAGACCAAAAACATCATACATTACAAAAATAATGACATCGAAGCTTGTTCATATAGCGGCCAAGAACAAATAAAATAAGATAGTAAAATACAACCGAATCCACTTAATTAAGAACAACATTCATAGTAAAACCTTAATGGACTTAAGGAAAAAGGGATAAATAATCGATTCTTTTTTTTATGTCGTCGTAAACGTCACAACAGCGCATTTTCCGTTGTTGGTGATATACCACTTATGCATCGCGAGGGAGGAAGTGAGGGTTTGGGGTGGAGCGCGGGGTCTGAATCGTGTGTGCCGGAGGCAGGGGGTAGGTGAAGGGTGTTTTTTTAGGAAGAGTTACGGGGGTGGGGGCAGGGGAGAGGGGTAGTCGATGGAGGCGGAGGAGGAAGAGGGGATATAGAGAAGAGGTACGAGCAAGGGATGAGGATTGGTGTCTGTTCCGTATAGAGAAGGGTAAACCCCTTGTTTCGCTCGGCTGGTCTTCGCTCCCGTTTTCATTGGACTCCTACCGTCGAATTTATGGGCTACGATCCGGGGACCGCAAGTGGCCCTCTATAACAAAGTCAGGTTTGTCAGATTTGCTGGCCCCACGGAGGAAAGAGGGGGGGGCTAGAGGGGATGTAAAAAAGGTGGTCTTAGTGATCTGAATGGATTTCGTGTCCTAGATCTAGTTCGAGAAAGAGAAAGAAAACCGCTTCCGTTACGCTCGGTTAACTTTGCGTTCATTGTCTTAGCTGATTTATGCATACTTTTTTAAATTTTCTCTCACTGGTCGACGAGGCTCTGCACAAAGGAAGAACGGCGACGATAACTAATTATTCGGTTTTGTATATGAATATTATTCCTCTATTTATGGCGCGAACTTGAGGCATCGGTGATACTTCCGCGCTGTATTTGCCCACTGATGGTTTTATTTAGTCGTTCCGTCCACCACAAGATTTTGGCGTGCTTTGTATGTACTGTTCGTTTCTGAATGGCTGTGCTGTTTTTCTGTTGCGGATTATTAAGAGACGGTCTCTGATTTTCCTTACTGCCGAAATTGTCGATATTATTCCTAAAACTTCGCTCATGTCCATATGAACTGAAAAATAAGTAAACGTATTCGTCACAAATATTAATGGCTCTATTATGTCATGATGATGATGATGATAAACTCAAGCTACTCGTTCTACGAAAATAACTTCAGTATTTTAAGAGTACAATTCATTTTTTAACTCTCTTTTTGGCGGGGGTTTCCTTTAAAAAATTATCGCAGCTGAAATTGCATTAGTGCAGTGCTCAAAAAATACAACTAAAACCTACTCTTCACATGGAAAAATCCACCTACCCGCCATTCATTTCGCGGTGCGTTAGGCTAAAACTCGACTCGCCAATGTCGAGTGGGCGAGAATATTTTTGAAGCCCTGCATTACTTTTCAACCATTCCGTTGACATCGTCAGGTTTCACGAAAAGCTGGAACGAAATTGTCCCTCGCAGTAGAAACCTCAGGCATCGCAGTTATAAGTATATATGTATAACACGGCCATTCGAAAGCTTCGTAGGCCTAATTTCTCGTAACATGGGACCGCAGTACTTGTTGGGATCGTCTTTTCCTTAAGCGTTTCTTCTTAATTAAAGCATAAGGCATCCGTGGCGTAGCGTCGCGCTTGAAACAATCGGAATTAGTCACGCGTCTTTCCACTCGCCTTCGTTTTTTTACTCGGAGCGCGTGCTAAGTTCCCTCCGCGTGACAATGAGGTCGCTCTTCCGTGAACTCCAGTCTCTCCTTTTCTCTCTCTCTCTCTCTTTCACTCTTTTAACTCCTCCTTTAACGGGGCAACGGAGGGAGTTACTCTGTTGCCTGTTGTTTATCGGGGGGACTTTTGCGAGAGAGAGGGGGGAGGGAGGGAACTGGGAGTGGGGAGTAGTGTTCACGAGCTCCTGAGAAGGGTCAGATGGTGGCTTCGTTGGAGAGATCTCCAAACTCAATTGTATGCCAAGTGGTTCCCTCGAAAAAAAGAAAAGGCTTTAACTTTCGCTGTAAGGTAGCCGAGCTGTGAGTTTTCTTTCACTTATTAGGATGCGCTGGATTTTGGAGAAACGTGTATCATTAAAAAAAAATCGAGACATTTCTTACGCGTCCGTCTTTTTTTTTAATCAATCGAGATGCCGCTCGCCCATTTTTTAAAGGTGCTTATGTTGGAATTTACATTCGTTAGATCTTTTTCAGTTCTTGGTATAATATTAAAAAAATAAATATACAGTATTCCCTCGCCTGGAAAACTCTGCGGTTAGCAAAGTCGCGGTTGGTAAAACCCAGGGCTTATGGGAAATAGGGGAAGGTCTATAAAGTGCCAAATATTAAAAATGAATATCTCTACCTCCCATAAATATGATTATTAGTATAATTAAAATAAAAAAAACACCCGATAAACTACATACAAGTTACGTTACACAGCTCCCTGGTTGGGCCCACACTCCCCCTAACAACTCCGCCTGACCCGCATAGTCTTGCTACCAATATCACTAGGACAAAAAAGGGAAGGGTGTAGAACAGGGGTGGGAAACCGGCGGCCTTTTGTGATACTCAATGCGGCCTTTTGCATACCTGTCTAAACATACTCAAACTCGTATATGATTTTAGCATGAAATTTACAGAAAGAACAAACAAAATATATGTATTTTGCGTCAGCAGAATCTTTGCGCCAAATCTACTGTTTTAAATGACACATTACATATAGTTATTGGTATTGTGAACTACATTCGAGCAAATGCTTCACGGCATCACCAGTTTCGCACCATGCTTCAATATGACGATGAAACATTATCTTCCATATCATTCTAAAGTGTGCTGGCTATCACAAGATCAAGTACTAGAAAAACATTTAGCTTTGCGAAAACAAGTCAGGAGCTTTTTCAAAGAACAGAATGAACCTTGTGAATTTTTTAAGAAAGATTTCTGCAGAAATGTTGCATTTTTGTGTGATTTGATGTCTAAACAAAATAATCTGAATACTTCTCTACAAGGTAAAACTAAATCCATATATGAAATGTGGCAGCAAATTCAGTCATTTCGGAAGAAGTTGAATTTTTCCAAAATTGGCCTTACCAGATCAGTTGTTTTAGCCGAACATTTTCCTGACCTGGCAAAGGTAATTGATAAACAAAATATGAATAAAAACTTGCAAAATTGGAATATGAATTAATATATAGGTATTTTAGACTCCTTGATTAAAGAATACAGTGACAGGTTTAAAGATTTTGAGAAACATAATGCCACACTGAGGTTAGCTTTTCAGCCACATCTGGTTGATGTCTCGAATGCACCTGAGGATTTGCAGATGGAGTTGATTGAGCTCTCAGAAGATAACATTCTGAAGCCTTTATTCGACAGTAAAAAGGATCCCATTGAAATATGGAAGAATGCTGTTGAATACCCACGACTGCGTCAATATGCTAGTCGTTTACTCTCTTGTTTTGGCACAATCTATTGTTGTGAATCAACATTTTCACATATGGCTCAAATTAAGACGTGCCTGAGATCACAGATGACAAACATCCACCTGGAAGACCAACTGAAGCTAAAGACAACAATACTGGAACCAAATATCAAGTTCTTAGCTCACAACAAACATTCACAAAAAAGTCATGAAATTGTGTTTGCCTTCTTATTTTGATGAATGTGACTGAATGCAACATATTATTTACATGTCCTTAATTTGTTTTAACTTCTTTAAAGTTTATTAATATACTAGCAAATATGAAATATTGAAATTTTTCCTTTAGATTAAAAAGTCATTATATTGTGTTAAAGCCTACCAAAGTTTTAAAAAATATTAGTAAATATGAAGAACTGAAATCTGTATTCGTTAAATTAAAAATCCATTAAAATGTGTTTGCCTTTTTATTACATATTTCAATTTAGATAAACGTGAATGTATGCAACGTGCATCGCAATGTGCGGCCTGATGAGGTCTCCGTTAGGTAACATTTGGCCTTCCAATGAAAAAAGGTTCCCCACCCCTGGTGTAGAATGTTCTTGATGATAAAAAATAAAGAACCTGTTTCTCAATTAACATGTTAACTATGGCTTTATTATTTTTATAAACTCATCAATCCGCCATTCCCCGCGACTACAACACGAACAGATAACACTATATATATGTTACGAATAAGAAAATAAAATTGCTGAAATAAACATAAATAGTAAGTACATGTAGATATACTTCTGTTAAATACACTAAGTTGTTCGGATTTAAGAAAAATCATTGCAGCAAAAAATAATGAATATGCGCCAGAAACCGCGGATCCCTAAAACTTCATAACGCGGTTGGTAAAATCGGTGTACATTTTGGCAACCGCGGATATCCTAAACCGCGGGTTTGAAATGTATACCAATTTTACCAACCACGTTGGCGAGGGATTACTGTAGTAGCTTTGTACATCATTCCACCCACTATATATTGCTGTATTTATTGTTTAAGCCAGTGTTTTTGGAAGTATGGAACGCGATGCTCAAAAGGTAAGGTGACCAACTTTTCAGGAAGTCAAGGAAGGACATTTTCAGATATTTGCCGACTATAAGGAGGGGCAGATTACAGTGGATTGTTTGTGGTGCATTTATTGATGAGTCAGCCCTAAATAAATAGATGCAATAGATATCAGACAGCTTTAAATGACAATTTGGGATGTTAATCATGATTTTTCAAAAAGCGGGACATAAATTGTGACATTTTACAAGGCGGGACGAGTGATGAAAAGGAGGGACTGTCCCTCCAAATTTGGGACGTTTGGTCATCCTATCATAAGGAAAAGTGAGCATCCGATGCTGAGATATATAAAAAATGACTGGGAATGCAATGCTCCGATTAAATTAACTTCAACCTTTTTTTCTTTATGTTGCCATCCCTTCCCCTGGGTCCCGAGACAAATATCCGAGAAAAAAGCGATTCCGCTATAATAGTACGGACATATTTTACATCTGATAATTAGTACAGAACAAATATTTCGTTTATTTGTAGTAAAATTATTTTTTTGTAATCTAAACAAAATCTATAATGTTGTTCCTTAACTTTTTCTTGGCATTTTTTCAGATTCGATGATTAATTTTTACCTTCCAATGTCATTTCATAGTAAAAATCGACATATAGATTGTGTATACCTCGATATCGAAGTAGCAATCGAGAAGTAAGGAAAGCAGAATTAAGTGTCTTTCAGGATCATTAAAATCGACTCTGCTAAGAGACACGCCGTCTCCTTGGACGCAGTTGTCAAGGCTTTCTTTCGACTGGTCCATGACGGCGGGGAGGTCGCGAGGGCTTTGTTCAGGTCGAGTTCACGGGAGCGGAAACATCCAATCAGTTTGAGATCCATAATGAATTCATCCATGCGGCAGAACTGAGCTTCGCAGTACAAAAATTCGCATTCACGAGTTGTAGACAAAAGAATAAGGAAAAGAATTTTTTTTTAAGGTTCAGTGATGGCGCATATGACCCTTATAAACATTTTTAACGGCTAAAATAAGGATTTTTGAGGAGGTTTGGGATAGACTCTACCCCTTATGGAATTGCATTCGAATTCCGGCATTCCTTTTTCCTTCTTTAGGGTTTGTGCCATTGAGCATTCATGAATCTAGCTGAAAATAACGCTTAGAAATTATTTCAGCGAATTTGATGTGGTTGAAAAATGCCGTTAATTATTGATAAGATTATCTATTCATGACTCTTGCAAATAGTGATTTCTGTTTAGTTCACGTAATGGTTTTCAATGACATTATTGCAGACTGTTAACGGCATATATATATATATATATATATATATATAGCATAAAGAGCGGGGTAGCCGTCCCTATCCTAACCAGAAAGGGGACGCAGAATTTGACAGCTAAACTTCACATATCCTCTTAATGACGCCGCTAGCGTAGCATAGTTGAAAAAATCTGTCCTGATTGTAAAACAAGAGTCGGTAGTAGTTGTTAAAACGCATAAAACTTTTATTATTTCGAAATAACGTGATTCAGAAACTTTCCAATCGGGTAATTTTGTGCACTGATTGGAGATTCGAGAATTCATTAATACTACTCGGCATTGTTGCCAAATAAACACTGAAAATAGTAAGAAGCTGTTCATAAATGGATTATCGCTGTCAGATAATGGCTTTTATCTGATAAACAATATTGATGACTCATAAATTTTAAATAGTTGGGTAATAAAATTTAAAGAGGTAAACCATTCAGTCATTTCAACCTTTAAGTAAATTTCTCTCTATAGTAGTTCATCGATCTCTAATTTTTATTAGAGAGCGCCTTAATGCTTGTATTCGGAGCCTCCTGAGGCACAGTTGTAACTTCACTTTGCTAAATGAAATCATGTCACTTGTTTATTTGGCAGAACGTTGCCTTAGGAGTTGAAATACTTCGCATCGGCTTGGCGCCTATTGGTGGTTTTACTTATCGTCAGCACTTAATGCTTTTTCTTTGCCAGAGTTTCGAAATACCCTTTATGTGAAACCTATAGCTGCGTGCATCTATCCTCAAACCTTAGCAATGCCTCCAACAGTATTATTATCTATTTATATGAATGAGAAAACTTTTATGTTATGTTCGGAGCGTATTCTCATTTAAGTCACTTTTTCTCATCAGGGAGTTTTCTCGGACGATGCTAAAGTGGACGGCGGTGGGTTTATCTGGCACTGCCGGCCCCTCGCGGTCCCGGCCCTCTCCCCCTCCCAAGGCTCCCCCAGCACCATCTCGTCCACCGCCTCCTCCCAGGGACAAGGACGACACCCTGGAGCCGGGTGGTGGCCTGCTGGACCGCATCCTAGCGGGATGGTCGCAGAGGAAGAGGGGTCAGAGGCCGGACAGCGTTCCAAGGAGGAAGGCAATGAAAGACAGGAAGGTGTCGAGCGTCAAAGGAGGAGGATTCGTGAAGGTGATTTCCTTAAATGGAAGAGTCGATTCATGCACTCGCGAAACAGTTTTTCGCAATAAATAATGGCTCCAATCAAGGGGTAGAAAAAGTTTATATTATAAGATGAACCAATGTTGAGAGTAGAGCCCTACAGAGTTAATGCTAAATAACTTCTGTTGTAAATGATACTTGGAGCCTAGTACTGCATTAAAGCATAATTATTTGGGATAAAAATTCCATCGATAACTTTATAATATCATATAAGGTCCGCAGAATATAAAAACAACCCGCTTTATCCATAAAATGTGATATGTGATGCTAGCAGTTTCGGCTGATATATGATATTTTTCAATTGTTAAATATTTGAAACTATGCCCTGAAACCTGCCAGGAAAAAATTATATCAAATTATGTTTGCTAACATAATTATCATATATTATATGTAATTGGATCTATAATTCATAGTATTTCAGCATATGCTTTGGTTTCATTTCCTTTTGTTTATCAATCTCTGAAACTTCAGGCAAAATCGAAAGGAAGCTCGGTCTATGCCACTCCGGCAAGGAGGCGACTTGTTCTCTCAGATGTTGGCAATCATGTGACTCCAACCACAACAACCAGTGACTCCTCCCCAAGCCGCCACCGTTTGAACATCGGTCCAATGGAAGTGGCAAAATCAACACATGGAAAAAGACCTCGGATAACACCAAAATCCAATAGAAATGAACTTCAATGGGAGAGGTCAGTGATTCATTTTTTCGATGCCTTGCATAAGGATGTGAATTTTTTGCCTAATATTTTTGTTACCATCTATCTGTACTCTTTAATATAACACAATCATGTATTTTCTTGTGCCCTTATTATTTTCTTATGTTCAGTTAAGACCTCACTCATCTTTACTTGAGTTTTTTTCTCACCTAAGAATGTTATTACATTAAGTATGAAGGAATCAGAAGACATAAATTATATAAAAATATATTTTCATGTTATATATCACCCAATGAAAGCGCAACTCATATTTACTTATAAGAATGGACATGAATGTTTTATCAATCTCGTATATCATTTAAAAAAATTATACATTCCCCAAAGCCATCCAAATATATTTTTTTGTGAAGTAATCATTGAAATAAAAGTTGAAAATATTACTGAGGTCCTCCATTCTTTATATTTTAATTATAACTTGACCTAAATTTAACTAATTGATTTTTTCTTATACTTAGGGTCTACACTAAACCAAAGCAAAGAGCTGAGAACGAGAGGGTGACTTCATGGCATGGGTCGCAGAAATCTTCAGAGACTGGAAAGAGTGATGAGGTGACATCACAAGAGAAGGATACTGATGAAGATGAAGACAAAGAGAACAGTGAAAACTGGGAGCGTTTGAGTGAGAGGAGAAGGCGAAGGAAGAGGAGAGAAAGCAGAAGGAAATCCACTTCAGAGAAAGCAGAAGATGAGATGATACCTGTGTCAGCTTGTGCAACAACTGTGATTGGCTGCTCTTCATATGCAGCAACAGTATCAACTGCTGAAGCATCGACTAGATACACTGCATTCTATACAAACTGTAAAGTTTTAGAAGAAGTGAAAAATCCTCCAGTTAGCAGTGAGTGTCGGACGTTTGTTACTCCTAAAAAGGCAAAAACTACTTGGGAAGAGATGAAGCAACAAGCCATTATAGATTTGAATAAATTTAAAGGTGCTAGTTTAAATTTACCGGGATATTGCCCATCTACTGCCTCTATATCCAATAACTGTGATAATAACTCCACTGGAGTGCCATTGTGTAATTTCACCTCTGATAATAGGTTTAACAGTACAATGGGTGGCACTTCATTGAGTTCTGCCTTTACTACCTTTAGGCAGCCAAAGATTGAGAGATCCAACTGCAGGCCAGTTTCTTCTCATTACCCAGAATCAGCTTTTGTACCATATATACCCTCCCAGATAAAATCCTTGACCATTTCCTCTACCCAGAGGCAAACCACCATCCCTTCATTCTCCAACCCAGGTTATACATCATCTTCAACTCTTACCTCCTCAGAGGCAGTTACTCATGGCTCATATTATCCTAATCCCAATATCTATAATGGAGCATATTCAACTAATACAGGGACATCTTCTGGTATAGCGTCTTCAACTTCATCTTCAACCAAATCAATTACTTCCTCTTGTGGACCAAATTCAACCCTATCATCTTCCTGTAATCCAGAAATTCATATTGAATACTCACCAAATGATCTAAGCTACCGAAACAGTTTGTTGCGTTTAAGCCAAAGGATGTACCGAGGATGTGGTTCTAGAGCTTCTTCACCCTTTATCCATCCACTTCTGCCCCCTGTGGCTCCAACTCCACGTGGTAACAAGGCATCTCTGAGAAGACGGTTGACTGATGACTTTGGTGATGGTCCAATGGGATCTGCAACATCAAGTAATATCTCTGGCAATGGAGGAGTTTCACCTCTGGCACATGACCTAGCATGGATGCAGCTGGATTGTGCTCGCATCTCTAATGGCAAGAATTCTCTTTTGCAATCCAAAAGAAACTCTGTTGTGTCTTCTACCACAGATGATAATGAGAAAAAATCAGAAAGTTCTTTGGATAATAGGCTCCATCCTTGTGATGTAATCAAGGAAGACAATGTGCACCTTAGTGCTGATGACCAGCTTCCAACCTGTCCTAGTTGCTCTAAAAACATACAGTGTAAGAGAGAGTCTCTCTACTCAGAGTTAAATCATAATTTAAATACATTGACACCTACAAAACAAAGAAGTTATCCTAACCAAGGAAAAAATCTTAAAGAAGATTCTACTGTAAAGGAGAGTAGTTTTAAACCTCCAGTCGCTCCTCGAACCAATATTGATTGTAGATGTGTCAGAGGTAAGGAGAAGACTGGTTATTGTAATTTAGCTCCTGGTAGTTTTTTCTCATTAAATGGTGGTCCACCATCAAAAGAAATACTTTCTGCCTTGAGGATTACCTCTACCAAACTGAGTTCAGCAAAGATGAGCTGTGCAAGGCTTCCATCTGTGAAACAATTTGCTAATAAGCCTCCTTCAACACGTCTCTGTACCTGCCCTGTCTTTAAGTGCACATGCTTAATACCACCTCCTCCACTGGTTGTGGAAGATTACTCAAGAATCTGGGAAGCCACTACAGCAAACAGAAATGAATTTGGGAGTGCAGGCTTTAGGGAACATAATTTTGGTGGTAGAGGTCAATTGATCATATCCGAAAACTCTATGAGGTCTGGTGAAGTCTCACTGCAGAATCACACTCTGCGGTCTTCTCTGCTTATTGAAGGGATCACACCACCAAGCCCATTCCTTAATGCATCTAGATTAGCAAAGAAGAAGGGAGGAAGAATGGAAGCTTTGAAGGAAGAGAGCAAAGTAAATGCAAACACATCAAATAAATCATCAGATAATTCATTTGTGGTCAAATTCAATAAAACATCTTCCACTGAAGATGATGAATTAAATGAAAAACCTCTGATTGGTGCTGGATTGTGTTTTCCTTTACCATCTGCCTCGCATCATCGATCACAGAATGATTCTCTTTCTTCAAATTCTTCAGTCACTTCATCATGTCCTCCATCACCGTCACCCTCTCCTGTTCGCAGAAGGCCAAGATTCTTCCCTAAGCATGATATCACTGACCCCAAGTTCCTTGAAAAGCTGAGAAAAGAATCTATGCATCACAAGACAACTGCAGGCGCTATGTCTCAAAGAAGGCGGAGAATTTCAGGAAATGAAGGTGGAAGGGATAGGAAAAGAAGTAGAAGAAGCCAGAGCCAGGATGCACGATCAAAGGCAACTCCAACAATTGTTAAATCTGCACAGAAAAGAGTCCGTCGGAGGAGCAGCAGTGTTGAGTTTGGAAAATGTGGCCGAATGGAAGAATCTAATCATCCTCCAGTGGCAAAGGTGACTTCATCTGTAGTCTGCCCAATAATTTCTGGCTTTCCTGTTTGGACGAGAATTGGTGGGAGCTATCATAATGTGACACCATGGGTTCTTGAAGGAGACGAAGAACCTGACCATCCCAGTCAGACAATATCTGCAAGCTTAGCTGATATTAGAAATGGTCTTCATAATCTCACTGAAACAGTTTCAGGAACTGATCAGCAAAAGCCTTGGTATGCCAAGTTGGATGACAGTATAGGGAGTGACGGTTCTAAGGGAAAAATGAAGAAAAATGGTTCTTTCCTTATACCTCCTTCCACAGATATTTGTGATATATCCACTTGCCATTGTAAATCTGCTAATAATAGTCATACAGCTGATGGTGATATTTTACAGAATGAAAAAGATGTAGTTAGTTCTGAAAAGAATTTAAAATCTAGAAATAGTTGTGATGTTGAGGAAGCTTGTTGTGATGACAATATAGATTTAGATCAGATTAAAATGATTAAAGAATCTGAAAGTATATGTGATATTAATATTAAGAGTGTTACAAGTAGCGGTAGAAAGAGGCAGCTAAGTGAAGCTGGTGTATCTGGACTAGTTTGTGAATCTATTGTAGTAGATGAAGATTCAGTGAATAAAATATTGATCACTGAAGTAAAACATGTGGCGAAGAAGTCGGTAAATGTAGAAAAAGTTGACAGGCAGTACGTGCCTCCTCCATTGCCACCCCATGGTGCTAAACAGCTTCCTCCTCCTGTGCCTCCCCCTCCCGTCCCTCCACATCACAAGAAACAAGATCCTCCTCCAGTGCCACCCCATCTTCCCCTACCAACACCACCTCCTCCAAAGCCCCCTCTTGTGGCCTCTGCATCAACTTCCTTGCCCCTGCTTCTTACAAGGCTTTCCCTCTCACAAATATCGCTCAAGAGGAAGTCATTGTGCTGGTCCCTTGAAGCAATCGACGGAGATGAGGACGAAGAGCAAGTGGGAGGCGATACAGAAAAGAGACCTATTACTCCAGCTAGGCATTCTAGGAAGCCAATTGGTAGAGATATCAGAAGATCACCAATGAGGAGAGGTCACAGCTACCCAACAGTGTCATCTCGCCTCTCACCTCCTTTGTCACCTTCGCCCCCTTCGTCCTCCGATGGAGAAACATGGAACTCCCACCACATGCACTTTGTAAAAACTCCTAAGCTTTCTGACAAACACATGATTGCAGGGAGAATGGAAAGTGATGAATTTGAAAATTCTGAGGAGTCAGGAGACATGCTAGGCAGTCCCTCTGGGCCCTCTGCTTTGGCAACGCCTCTTGTTGAAGATGACAACACAGGAAGTCCAATGGCACTTGTAGAGAGAAGATCAAGGTAGGTTTAATGCAGCCATATGAATGTGTTAAATAATTTCTTTTGATCTATACTCTTTTTGGAATTTTTGAATTGAAATGAATAAATTCACTCTTGGTTTATTAAATTTCATTGAAAAATATAGAGTGGTATAAGGAAAACTAATTCTTTGCATGCAGTGAAAATATTTATACCTTGTATCTAAGAAAACAAACTCATCAAAACAAATTTATTTTTGTATCTATTTATCGTTATTTTTGTGATAATCAAAACATTTCCAAACTAAAGTTATTCTTGTACTTTAACCTCATAATAATACAATTAATACTTATTAATTGATAATAAATAACTATAAACCCTCTTTATTGCCCTAAGGTCAAGAAAATGCCTTTTGTTTGCGTCTCCTGGGGTTTTCACACCATCCAAGAAACGAATCATAGCCAGGAGGAACACACTAAAAAGAATGGCACCAGTCAAAGGTCAAAAATTGTTAGAGAGAAAAGGGAGAGGTAAGTAATTTTATTTGCAAAGTTTTCTTTAATGAAATGCCCACCATGATCTACAAAAAATATATTCAAGTTAAATTTCATTTTTGCAATTTGGCTGGGCATGCAGATTATCTAAAGAGTATATATGCACATTCTCTTACTAAATACTAGAATTATTTATTTTTGAGAATTAATCATTTATGTATAAAAGGAATTCACAAAAGTCTATTTTCTACTAATTCCTTGTCCAAACCAAAATTCCATTTCTTATTACATTATCATAAGAAATAGTAATGACCTCATTTTCCTTATCTTTAAATAAAGCCTCACAATATGTCATACTTTCATTGAAGGATTTGATACAATTTTAATGCACAGATTACTATTATTTACCAATTTTTGCCACTGATTTATGTAAAATTGCTCTAAAAATCATTTCACACTCTCATGATTATGATGCTTTTTGCAGGTGAATTGGAGCTGGCAGTATATAATAACAATGGCCTCCTGACAGTTCATGGTAAGCTATAATTCTTTATTGATGATTCTGAATATTATTTTTGAGAATAATAGGAAATTTTAAGTAAATTATCAGGAAAATTTTGAAATATTCTAAAATCTAAGAATTTCCTGGCATCGGTGATTACCTGAGATTACTATATCTTCTTTGAAGATGATTACAGATTACTTAAGCATGTCTAAATATAATAGTTTTTCACTTTAATTTATTCAGTGTTTTTCTGCATAGAACGTAAGCATAAATAAAATTTAATTTCAACATACCAGAAAAAAATAACCTAGACATTTCTAAATAAAGTCCTATTTTAATTTTAATATTAACATTTAACCCTTCTCATGTCGCTAAAATATACAGAGATTATTAATTCCTGTTCATTTTTTTCAGATATAATTTTCAAAAAATGGGTATTTTTTTAAAAGCCAAATCAGTCAACTACATATTCATATATAGGAAAACTGCACTTATAACATAAATATTATAGATATGAGGTAGTTATTACTCTCCAAGTATGTTGTTGTTTAGCAGTGATTTTTCTAAAACTGGTGGTGCATCTCTGAATACTGTCTCTAACTAACACTATTAAATACATACACTATTTACAGTTAATTGAATATTTGCATCTGTTTGCACTCCACTACTCCTCAAATATTTTTATTTGTGTGATAGTCCTCAATGCAATTGGAAAATAGCATGAAAAAATCATTTAAAGAAAAAACATCGCCAAAAAATTGCATTTGCTTGATCCATTCTGTACTGAAATATTCTTGTATTTCGGTCTTTGGATTTAGGCCCATGTTTATAATTACGCCAAGGAAGGCCTCGATATCACAAGATTCACTACTCTTCCAATTAGCGAGACGTGATGTAGGCGAATTCTGCTTGGCCAATTTTCTGTTTTTGCCGTAGAGATTGGTTTCATCGCGTATTAGACTTATCATTTCATCTCCAAAAAAAGTCGGAAATATTGTATAAGTTCGCTGTGAATATTAAAATCACTCGGAAGAATTATTCCCGGTGTAACCTCACTAAAATCAGGTTGAAAACTTGGACCAGGGTCATTAGAAACGATGTCCTACCAACCTATCGTAAGTCTTGGCATAGGTTCACCATTTAACACGATTTCCTCCTCATCTTCGTCTAATTCCCTTTCACTATTCATCAGACTATCTGATTCATCAATAAAACTATGGAAATATTCTTCATCATCACTTATTTCAGCTAATAATTGGACCAAATCCGATACCGATACTTCAAAGTCCGCCATGACGGATGTTTACGTTCTCAATTAGGAAATTCAAGTTCAAAAAATGTAAATTTTATGGGTTATTTTGACTTACTCGGTGCTTTGACGTCACTACCAGTATTCTCTTTCGAAAGCGACCATCTCCTGTCATCTAGTATCACTTACGGAAGGTAGAATAAAAGCTATGTTAGTGAATGGCAGAATGCGGAATATATCGTATTCGACACGGGAAGGGTTAATATATTAGCAAAACTAACTAAAGTATTATTCTACCTCATTTCTAATAGTTGAACATTGTGATTTTTTATGTTACAGTTATCCAAGCAAGAAATCTACGAAGAGATTCAAATGGGAAACCTTGTTGTGCATATGTAAAGGTATGTGTCATAAAAAATAATTTAATTGTATTCTGATCAATGGTAGGAAAATAAATTTAATTATCTGATATTTTGGTTGTCTATTGTACCTAAGTATTAATTAATTTTAAAATTTTGGTATATACAGGAATAGTAAAAGTACACTGATTAATTTTTAAAAGTAATTGATAGCTATTGGTTTAGTTCTGTTTAATTTTATTGAAAGAATAAATTGAATATGCATTTCCAATTAATTTAAATTCATTGCTTTTTGTCATTTATTAAAAAATGTCATATTTAAATGTTTACGTACTCTTGAAGTTCAAAATTTGATTAAAATCCCATATTAAATGCCTAATCTACAGGTAGAGAATTACAGTTTTTCTTGTTGGAATAGTGAAGTGTTTGTGTACCTATCATATGACATTTAATTCTTTAATTTTTATATACTTTAAGGGTTTCTTTAGAAAAGAGTATGATTGTTGAATGCTATTCATAAGAATACTTTCAATACGTGTTTTTAAAATTTAGCGCCTTATTCCAGCACCCACGGGAGTTTTTGGAACTAAATGGAACATTCCACTTAGTATAGCCATCTATTGTACGTTTACGATACCAAGTACGTAATTCAAAAGAATAATGTTTTCCTACGCTACACGATTTGTCTTATTATTTAACTTACTGGATGTCTTTTTGATGCTATAAGCAACCCTTTGTAAAAGCTTAAATGAAGTATACTGTCTCACTGGTATGGAAAACGTTTCCTTTTTATCTTATTCAGCAGAGAAAATTTTTCAAAAATCTAATAAATATCTCAATTGGCCTTATTAATCCAATATATATAGATTCATTTAAATAAAGAGGCGTTAAACTATAGCTAAAAATACTATCACACTTACTCGCGGAAAAAACCGCGATTCTCTAAAAAGTCGCTGATAAATTCTTCATCCAATTGTTTTATTTAAAACTGTTGATTTCACCAGAGCGTAATAAAAATTCTAAAAATTTTCAAATTAAAACAAAGCTATTAACTGGCAGCGTTGAGCAACATATGCTGAAAAAAGGAAGAAGTAACATTTTGGTAAGGAAGCAAGATTTATAACATTTTGTCACGATACTTTAACGCACGAAAGGTCAAAGGGCTTTTCCACTCTCTCTTTCGTGACAGAAGAGATAGTGGAATGATCGAAAGTGAACTAGGGATGCATGTTTGCTGAGTCACGCAAATTTGAAGGAAGGCGCCACATATCAAATGCTGGGACCAATTTCTCGCATTTCATTACGAAACCATGTATTAATTTCTCGAATAACCCTCGAATTGGGCTCAACATCCATTTGATCCATGCCCTCTCCTCATTGTTTTGTAAATGTTTTGAAGATGTATCTCCCTTAACTTACTTGTGTTAAGTTAATTAAGTTAAATTTTATTAGTGACATTAGCTTTTTATTATCGTCAACCGAAAATTTAAATCGTCATAATCTGGCGAAAATGAGGCAGGTATGCATTTTTATATTTTATAGGTTACTTTTTCCTCACCCTTTAACGTAAAAATCGAAAATTTAGCCTTGCAACGCATGGTAACTTGGCCGAGGTTTCGTGATATTGAAAGATGCATTTCAACGGGCACGTCTTTTTATGAGTAAAACAAAAACGGTAATTTGCCAGTGTATAAAATATATTTCCTTTATTTATTTAAATAAAATCCAAAAACAGCCGCCATTGGGCCTATTACAGTGGATTTATAAACGAAAGATAAGTTAGGCAGTAAAAATATAAAAATCAACAAAAAACAACTAAACAAACAGGAAAAAGAATGAATGCGAATAAGATTAACATTTCATTTACAAAAAGTGTTATAATTACGAAAGAGACCTGGAAATATAAAAGTAAAGGATTATTGAATAACTCTTTCACTTTATTCTGAAAAATAAAATTTTATCTAATTGTAAGACCAAATTCGACCATTATTTTTGGGTAAAAATGCCGACAGTGTCAACTATAAGTTAGAGGTGGCTTGAAATATTTCATTTCCTTTATTCTAGGCAATATCCCTTTGGCTAGATTTGATGTCACACTGTTTTGGTCGAAGTCACTTTTCATTTTTATCGGGAGATCATCCCATAATTCTGTTGAAATTTTCGAACGAAACGGCCTGAAACAAATGATCGATCGAATCGCGCACCACTCTTCGAACTCTCCTAGGACCTCCTAGTAGCTGTTGTAAGCATCACTTAACCTACATAATTTGCATCTCAATGGAATGGGGATGTGCTCTATGAGATTTTCCTCAACTTTACAAGATGCCGCACTCTGAGCAATCTCATCTGCCGATTTCTAGTTTGATTCTTTTTATTCGCGTCATATCAGTCGAATATTATTTCCGTTGATGGTTGAGATGATAATTGCGATCCTATAAACAGTTACTAGGAATTTACGACATGATCTGTATGTGAATCGGAATCCATGAGCTTTGCTTTCAAACTAATGGAAGAACAACACGCCCATGCGTGCATTTCGGATTTGATACTCTTCTCCATGGGGTCATGATTTTGTAAATTAGTAAAGTTCTTCAAGATGTCTAAATGGAATTCGTTGCCTAGTCGATGAACGCGTCTAGTATTTTTACCGTAAGATAAAAAAAGTCTTCTTGATACTTACTAGTCAATTAGCATATATAGGGCGATCGAAAAGTTGCAGTGCACTGAAGTTTTCTGTTTATTTTTTAGAATCGGGTTTATTTGCAGATCAGGAAGATATATCCGATTGCATGTTGCAGAGTCCTACAAATCACTTCATAAATTACCCCAGCAATCGTGCTGGAACATTTATTACAAGTTATACATTATATACCGTAATTTAAAAAATAATTTTAAAAATAATTTACGAAATAATTTAAAAAATTCAATGCGCTGCAACTTCATGTATATGTAGTTAGTCGTTTTTAAATTGGAATTATAGTCTACCTGGAATGGTTTAAACTAAAATCGGAGTTTTTATTTAAAAATAATTTAATTGTTCTTTGAATTCATCCAGGCCGATAAATAAAAACATAAATCCATTAAGTACTAGATGAAAAGAGCGTCGTGAAAATCAAATTGTGCTGCTTGACTGTTTACTTATGTCTTTTTAGACAGAGAACTCCATCCCTTATACTTGAGGAAACTTGCTAGACATTTCAACACAGTAGCTTTGGAAAATCATCGGCTTTCATCCTACAAAAGCAATAATGAGCTCTTAACAAGAGATGTCTGTCTGTGTGTGCGTCTAGAATACAGACCAACTTGACGACTTTCAAACAGACAGCGTTGCTGTGTTGCCACTTTATCGTTTCTTTTTAGAAAAAGAAAATTGCGACGCCATAAAAAGTTGGGAGTGAGGGAGTGAGAGAGACTCCGAGGGAACTTTTAGAAGTTCGCAGGGAAGATAAAAATAATAATGCCCGTAGTTGGCTGAGTGTCTCCCGAACAGGAAGGCGCCCATAGGCTGTAAAACTTTTTGGAGCATTGGGTGTCAAGCCGAAATATATTTTTGTCCGAGAAAGGTTCGGAAAATTATCCGAGGTACGGCGGCAAAAGCTCATTTCTTCCGAGTGGCACGGTTTTTGACGCAAAAGTTCCCTTCGCGCGGCCATTTTGGCGGGGCAAAAAAAATCTCGCCTCATGCGCTATCGCGTCTTGTTTGTTATCATGAGTTGGGAATGTTGGAAATTTAAAACGTACTTTTGTGAACTTTCCTAGGATATTTTTTAATTCGACACAGATTGTAGTCCAGGTCGAATCCATACAGAGCTTGAAATTATTTGGTTTTTTATCGACTGATGGAAATGAGCCTTTATTGCGACAAACCGATGTCTCATCACGGGTAATTTATACTTTCGTTTCGGGTGATTTTAATCGATCGAAAAGGTCAAATCGGAAGAACTAAATTTTCAAATCTAGGTTCGTCGGAAGATACGAGAAGTCACTTATTAGGATTGCTTTATATGATAAAAAATGGGACTCTCATAATCGAATCGTGACGAAGAGTCCTTTCATCTCCTGGAAATAAATTATTATTCATGATTCGCGTGTATTCAACCGATCAAAAGATTTTAATTCGGCTCCGGATCTTTTAATCTTTCAAATGTCAAAGTTCACCGAGGCAGACGGTACTAGTTGATAAAAGCCACCTATTACTGCGAAATAGAGAAGCTAAATCATGAAAAAAGTCCCGCGAAATTAACGTCATTCGCGAGAGAACTATAACTTTAATTCATCCTGGTTTACTATTCCCTCGCATTATTGCCGTGACTCGGGGTATCATCGCCGTATTTCATTTTTTTAGCGCTCATATTTCGCCTTTGCTCGAGCCTTATTTAATACGCTTGAAAGCCTTTCGCCTTCCTTCTTTATCCTCGCCTTCCTTCCGACCAGATAACCATCGCCCAGAGCATTAAAAACCAATTTCCTGCGAAACTATCCTCCTCTGTGCCGGTGACCTCCATCTGCCTAAATCGTAAAGTGCAGCGTAATCGGATCGATCCCTTTATGCGATTGTGGAGACTCTCACGTTTAATTGATTTTTTCGCCTCTTAATGCCTGGATGTTAATTTATCTGACTCTGACGGACCGCGGGGGCCATTTTATTTTCGGTAACAATCCCTCCGTGCTCGAATATGGGCACTGACGTGCTTAGATGTTAATCCTCAAGTTGATGTTAAACAAGTAGGAATGTACACAGGTTTCCCGTGGTACAGAAGTGCTTTTCGTCTAATTCGTATACTAATGTATTTGCTTTGAAATCAGGAAATTATTTTTCCGTATATCGTGGTAGCCCTGATTTTTAGATCCGTTATAGATATGTTCATTTCGTTTTGTCATTCCATACTCGCCTTAGAAACGAAATTTCTTTGAGATCGGTTCAGCCTATAGCTTCCAAATTCATAGTAACAGAAAAATTCTAACCTTGATATTGTGGTAGCGCTGTTTAGTCGACCCGGTTGAAATATGCTATTTTGGTTATTTATGTGGCGTTTATATATAACATATTTGGTTAAAATCCATGCTGTAAGTTTCTCTATAAATAAGTGTAAATGATACATTATTTTACTTTTTACTGTGGTAGCCCCGCTCTATAGCTTCGATTTAAACATCTTGATTTCATTATGTTATGTTACACAAATCTTATATAAAAAATTTAATTGAAATCCGTCGAAATAATTCCTTCCAAATCCATAATTACTGAAAGAGTTTAATTTGTAATTGTGGCATCCCTGTTTGGCTTATTCAGTTTTAATTGCTAAAATGGTTATACATATGTGTGTGTGTGTGTGTGCAAATTATAAATATTATAATTTGGTTCAAATTGATGCAGATATTTCAACACAAATATGTGTAAAAAGAATTGTTTTATTTCTTGTATTGTGGCAGCCCTGCTTTCTATATCTATATTAAACATCTGGATTTTGTTTTTTTATGTTGTACGCCTCCTTCATACAAAACTTTGTTGAAATCAGTTCAGCCAATTACTTGCAAATTCATAATTAACAAAAAGTTAAACTTTGCAATTGTGGCACCCCTGCTAAGTCGATACGGTCCAAATATGCCATTTTGGTCATTAATTTATGTGAGCATTCTATGTACCAAATTTGGTTGAAATAGTTTCAGCCAATTCTTCCCTGATATATGCGTACGGACGGACGTCACGGAGATAATAGTGCTTTTCAGCATTTACGAAAAGCACTAAAAATTAAACAGTTATGTTAGCAACTAGGGAAACAGAAATTGATAGAACAAATCCGTTGCTGATTAGTGCTAAATTCCAATAAAATTTCACCCCTGCTGCTTTGAATTGAAAATATTTCATAAAAATTCCTTTTCCAATTGATTATTTTAAACGAAAACATGGTATTCTTCTAAGATACGGTTCCATCGGTCGATCTCATCAGCCAATCTATTATAAAATCATCTGCGTTCAACTTGGATTTCTCGCGAAAGTCTAGGCAAATGGTTTACTGAAGGTTAGCGTCGACGTCCTTTTATTTAGATCTTAATATTCGAAATTATATTAAAAACCAGGCTTCGGAAAATCTCTAGCAACGTAATAATCATATGTTCAACAGATTGGGTAGAGAACCATTTACGTTCGACTTAATTCCGCACCCGTTGAAGTCCCAATGTTAATAGTCGAGGGCGATGGTGTACCGAAATTGCTCGGATTCTGTTCATCCTCTTCTAATGCGTCGCGTCGTTTTCTGCCGTCCCTATATGCCGCGCCGTCGCGGAGATAGGACGGAAAACAATCCAGCTGCAAATCATCATTTACTTCCTCCGATGGCGTTAATTAGTTCATCGGAAGATAATAACGACGCAATGTCCTCCCGTCTCCGCGCCCAGAATTCAGGTTAATGGGCGTTCATTCTTACGCCCCTCTGCACCACGCCCACATCAAAGAGATTTATCTCTCCAACCATCTTTCCATTATAGCGGAGGGAAGTACATTCTCCTCTCAGGCACACAGCCCGCCTTCCATTTCAGAAATTTCACGCTTCCCACTCGCACCATAAGTCATATCATCATCTTCAAGTCCAGGCGTTGCGTGTTTGCGTTGAAAACCTCCGCCATGTTGATCCTCGTCCTTGGCGTTCTTTTCCTTACTCTTTTTCTTTTCTTTTCTGTTCTGCCTTTCTTTGTTCGTTCTCGATACTCTCTTTTCCATCACGATTCAAACACTGCTTCGTGTTACCCTTCTTTCTCCAGTAAGTATTTTCAGCTATTCGACTCTCCAATTTCAACTCAACTATCACCGGTTACCCCATAATATTTATAAAAATCACGTAAATGCTGAACGGATTTCAAAACAATTGCGTGCATAATAAATCTTAAATAGCCTTCTCCAGGGCTTTTTCCTTTTTATTCTTTTCCCTTTTCTGGACAACAATTTTACTGAAGAAGTATGTGTGTGTATATGAAATTTCATCCACGATAAATTAGAATTTGACCCAACAATTTCAACTTAAATGATAAAAGTAGCGAAAATAGCTAAATATTCATGACGTCGCTGGATCCAAATTAGCTGGAAAGAACTTCTGGTGCGATTTTCTTCATATTAAAGTGTATATACTAATTATGAGGATAAAAATAAATCTTTTTGTAATTGCATGGACGTAAACACCCAAAAACAAAACGAAACTATCCCCATAAATATATATATAAATTAACGCTCGTAATTTTTTGCGCACTCGCTAAAATTTTATGTATCATTTAGTTCGCCGTCCTCGTCCTAACCATCTTCATCATTCCTTATCCTCAATTTCCTTTCTTCCTTTTATCTCCTTTCCCCTCCATTCATATTTAGCCGTTTCCTGTCTCACAACCCTTCGTTTTCAATCCATTCCGCCGCCTTCGTTTGTTTTCAGCATTTCCTGCGTCCTTTCTCTTCTCCCACTCTCTCCTTACACTCCCACTTCCTCTCTTTCCTATCTCACACTCCTTTTCCGCTCCCGCACTCGCTTCCCGCCATTTCCCCCCTCTAATCTCCTCCTTTGCTAATTCCACCTCATCCATCTTCACCACCGTCTCGCTGTGCATGCATTACACATCCCGCCCCATCCCTATTGCCCGCTTTATTTCACGCCTCCTCCTCCGTCTTACGTTCGCTCCATCTAGTTCTCAAACACCTACATCCATCTCTCCTTTCTTCTCTCGACTAGCGCGGGGGGAAAAAACTTCATCCTCCCGCCATTTCTACAGCGCCTCCAAAAAAATATGCCAACGTACTACTTCTATCCATCGTTTCCTCCTTTCGCACATGCGATTTCGAGGTTTCTCATACTCTCCTTCGGCTTCCTTACTCTTCCTCTTTGCTCCGTCCTTTCTTATCTCTCTCTCTCTGCCCGTCTGCTTCTTTTCTTCTCTTGCCCCTATCTCTCGTGTCTCCGCTTTCGAAATTTCCCTCGCACCACCTTTCTCTCTCCCATTTACCCTCAGGTTCGTCTCTTACGACCCAAAGCGACGCATCCGTATCCTTTCCTCTCTCCCTCTCTCTTCTTCCTCCTCTACCTCCTATTCGCTTTCTGTTCAATTCTTTCATCTTTCTCTTTTCGCTTTCTCTCCCATTTCTCCTCCTCTCCCTTATATCCTCTTCCCTCCTCTCTTCTCTTTCTCTCTCCACATCTTTTCTTTCTCTCCCTCCTTTCCTTTTGCTTTCTCTCTCTCCCTTTCTCTGTCTCCTTCCATCTCCCTTTTTCTTTCTCTCTATCTTATTTTCTCTCCTTTTCCCAACTTTTTCCTTTATCTAATTCTCCTTCCATTCTCTTCTCTACTTCTCTCACTATCTTCTTCGCCTTCTTTTCCTCCTCTTCCCTTCTCCCCTCCTCTTCCCTTCTCTCCTCTTATGCCCCTTTATCTTCTATTCCTCCCCTGTTTACCTTTATATTCCTGCATTACTCCCCCTCTACCTCATTCCTTCTCACCCTCTACTCTTTCTCTCTCTCTCTCTCTCCCTCTCAACTCAGCTTCACTATGTCGACTCTCACTCCCTCCCTCTCACTCTTTCTCCCTCTACATCTCCTCTTCCCTTCCTTTCACATCCATTACCTCCCGAAGCGTCTCACCTCCCCATGCTGTCTCTCTTCTCCTTCCCTTCTCTCTTTATCCCTCCGCCACTCCTCTCCCGAATATCCCTCCTCTCTTCTCTCTCCCCCCTCTATCCTCCCACACCTCTTGTCTACCCTTACTAGTGTGTGTGTGTGACGTCAGCGACCGAGCCACTAGTGACGTAGTCTCCTATATCGATTGCCATTACTTAAAGCGAGGATCCAACCCTTCCTACGCCATCCAACCTCGCAAACTCACCCCCACTCTGTCCCTCCCCCTTTATAATTCCCGCTCTGCACTTGTACCCACACACGCCCCCTCGCCTCTCCCCCCTCTCATGCATATCTTCCTCTCTCTCTCTCTCCCTATCTTTCCACCTTTCTCTCAATGTTTTTGCATCTCTTCTTCTCGCCTCATTTCCCTTTCTCTTTTCTCCACTCACGTTTTATTCTCACTCTATTCTCCCCTCGCCGTCGTCCTTTTCCCATCTCCTCCTCCCCCCTCTCTTTTAAACTCCAGCTATCCTCTCTCTCTGCATATTTGCCTTTTTATTCCCTTTCTCTCCTTCCTATCTCTCCCCCTCCTATTTCTGCGCCCTTCCTCCTCCCTTCGACCGACCGTTTCTGCTGCCACCGCTCGGATGATATCGCTCGAAGGTCCTCGGAGGCTTCTTCTGGGAGAATTCTCTCGATGCAGCAGGGTTATGCGTTCGAATTCGAACAAATAATAAAGGGGAGGGATATTGTTCAAAACGGTCGAGCGTTTCTCGCCCTCGCATTCGCTTGTTTCGTCTTTGTCGCATTGGGGAAGCCGTTTAATTTTTTTTCATAAATAAAGGAAGCGAGGGGAGAATCGTCCATTTCGTTTTATGTAGCTCCTTTTCCTTTCTTGCGCATCGTCATCCGTTTTTCCTCTTCCTCCCTTCCGCTCTTTTCTATTTTTGATGGGGAATTTCGCATTATAAACATTTGACGAACGGTTTTCGGGCGCGTTCGCCCCGCTGCTCGGTATTGTTCCTTCCCGCCGAAATAATTGGAGAAGCTTAAAACAATACGGTCTAAATTCGAGTTTAATTCATTTTATGGCAGTCGGATTTTTTTCTTCTAACCAAAGAATAAAACTGTCGAGTCGTTATTAAGCTCGCTTCTTGATGGGCGCCGTTAAGGCTTTATATTTTTTCCTTCCTCTTTCTGCATTTCGCGAGAATTTGTTGCGGGGCAGAATTTACGGCCAATTTGATGCTTCCCGTTGCGTCGGAAAAGAGCAGTTTTTCCAGGAACTGTTGCAGTCGTTTCCATTTGCATCTTTTTCGAGGAAATTCTCCCTTTTTTATATCATTTCTTTGCGGCACCGCTCCTCATCGCGGAAGGGCAAAAATCCCTCCGAGAGATATATTTCCTCTTATTCTCTTTCTTTCTCTCTCTCCCCACATCCTCTCATCAATCGCATTTCGTTTCGTCGCTTTTCTCTCCAGCTTTTCCTTCCGTACACTCTCTCTTATCTCTCTCGTGCGCTATCTCTCCATTCTTTTTTTTAATTTCGCTTCTTTTCTGTTTTTCTCTCTTCTCGAAATAAAAAACACGGCGGAGAGACGCTGTTTGGCATGCTTGAATATTCAGCTTGAGGCTGATTGGAGAGAGACGTCAATTAAGGCGGACTCAGACGTGATTCCTAGCGTGTTGGACACTGTATTCTCTTCCTATCTGCCAAAGGGGATTTCATTTTTTTACACGTACATTCTTTGTTCTTTTCTCCGCGACTTTTTTACTATCCATTTTTTCCCGCTGTGGTTCCGCGGTTTTTTCCCCTCTCCTCTGCTCATCGCATCCCTTTGGCACCCATTTTTTTTTTCTATCTCTTCAAAAAGAGGGAATAGCTGCGAGATTTCGCTCGGGCGATTCCTTGGAATTTTTTTATAATGCCTCCTTCCCCGTAGGAAGGCGCATATTTAAAAAAAATCATTATTTAGACAAAGGCCAGAGAAAAGAAGCACTAGCGAGAGAGAGAGATGGAGCGGCGATATAAATAATGAGAAATTTGTTGACACGGATCATTGCTCTCGTCGTGTACGGGACCTTACGGCGCTCTCTCGTAATTTCCATCAAAACTCTTCCGAGTTTTCTTTTTTATTTAATTGCGCGCGCGGAGAGGTCTTTCGTTTTGCATTTGCCTTCCAAATCGCGCGGTTTTGCTCTCCTACCCTCTCTCTCTCTCCTCCCCTATCTTTTTCTCTCTCTCTCCATCTCTCTGACAACCGCGCTTCCGACCTGAAATCGATAAAATGCAAATTCGAGTATGCGCCGCAATGTTAATGACTCGGCTAAACGTTCCGTCCGGTACTTTTCGTTACGGAATCATTTGGAGAAGAAGTATTGCCCGGTTGAGAGAGAGAAAAATATATATATATCGCGGTTTGTCTGAAAAGTATACGACGCCATTGAACCGCGGTGCCTAGTTCTCTCTTTTTTTAATTCGTGCTGTGTTACGTAAACTTAATGCGAATGTCGTTCGTTTTCGGGAGTTGTCGCCGGCGACTTCGATGTTATGAAAGTGGGGATATTTCTCCAGCAAGAAATATTTTTTATGCTTATAAGTGACGATTTAAAAATTAATTTGACTCTCTGGCCGATCCCGTATCTTTCCGCTATTAATCCGTCGTCGACACGAATCGGTCGATTTAGACAAAAAAATTTTCTAAGATTTATTTCGAATTCACTCTCTTTCTACTTCGCTAGTTTGATCAGAATGCAAAGGATCACAACCCTTTATTACTATGATATTTACGAGGAAAATATGCCCTACAATGCGAATTTTTGTACGTATTACGATGACGTTAATGCTTACCAGCAGCTAAGGATGAAATAAGAGTCCCTTAGAAGTTTCATCCCTTTTTCATAAAGGTTGATTTTTTTATCTTTGCGGTGTGAATCTATGAGAAAAAATGCTTCTCCAATAGCCATAAAAATGTTAGGCAAACAAGACGCGCCTTTCGGCTGCTAGGATGTCGTCATCAGTGGCAGTTTACTGATATTAGATTTTAAAAAGGAAATGCGCATTTGGTTTGTCCTAACATTTTTATGGCTATCGCACGTAGAAGGGTATTTTTTTCAATTCCATGTTAGCCGTAAGGCAAGCTCGATAACTCTTTTTCTTGAAGCATGAATCCATATTTCGTCGTTTTTTTAATCCCCTTACCCATCTGTCTACGTCGATGTGTTCTTTAGATATTTTTTTACGCCTCTTTTCTTTCCTCCAGGTGTCTCTGGTGCCGATGGGCGAGGACCGCACCTATCACCGCACCTCGGCAGTGCAGGCAGAGGTCCTGAGTTCGTCCAGCAGCACCGCTTCCTCCACCTCCTCTTCCTCCCTACCCTCGGCCGGAAAATACATCCACCGATTCGATCACAAGTTCTCTTTCGAGATCCTTCCAGCAGACCACTCGAGGCGAGTCCTCGTATCCGTATGGAGCACGGGAGGAGACAAAAGGTGAGAGTCCGCTTGATATGCATCGCGCACATTCAGGTTTTCGAGTATTCCCGTGGCCTGAAATAAAATCTCCATATACCTACTCATCCGCCTCTTCCTGCTGAAAAATACGGGGAAGATAATTAAAAACGCACGCTCTCAATCGAAGAGAGAGATTGATGAAAAATCGAAACTACACGCCTTTGGAATTTCGATTCCGTGTTTATTATTTTCCGTTCGCTCGACGTTCGTCGTTTTTTTCCCTCCTTCCCTAATCCTTTTCATCCGCATCCTCTTTTTTCCTCTCCTCTCTATCCTTTCCTCGCCTCTCTATTTCTCCTCTCTTTCTTTTTTTCTCTCTCAAGCACCTGCAGCCTCCGTCTGGAGCTGTGTTTAGAAGTCCCTCGTTGCCGCGGCGTCGTAAATTTGCTCGGAATGAAGCGGTGGATGGGGTCTCGTGGATCGCACCTTAAAGATATCGCTTAACGGATGCGGGAAAAGGGAGTTCGGGGAAAGGTTAGCGATACCCTAGGGTCCGTCCGATTGGGATCCATATCTTTCGACGCTTTCATATTCTCATAATTCGTTTCAAAGTTCATAGGTCGTCGAGAAGGCGACGTTCCTCAGTATCGCGCGGAATTCAGGAGGAGAAATGTTTTTAACAAAGAGAAGAAAGTTATCACGGATCTCTCAAACAGCCCTCCTTTTTTCAAAAATAACGGTTAATAAATAACTTCAAGGAGTCGCAGAATAGCGACGCAATATACTTTGAGTGAGTTTTGTGTTTGGCCTCTCCCGACATTGTTGGGCGCATCACGGCTAAGGATCCTGTAGGAAGGTGGCCGTGTATAATGGGAAGCACGCTATTAAGTAGTTCATCATCCTGTTAGTCTCCACCACACCCACATAACTCACCCGGTTATTCGTGCCAGAGGAGATTTCAGATTGTTAACTAATACCATCGTCCATTCGGACGCGCAGGATGTACTTATGAATAATCCAACATTTACGCCACCAGCTAAAGCATATGTTTTGAGAAATGTCCATTTTCACCTCGCCTTATAATTAATTATTAATCTGTTGGTATCCATCTAGATCGAAACCTAAAGCCTCAGCCGGTTTGTTCTCTCGTCAGGTGTATAGTGTGCAGGAGAAACGAAGAGGGCTTAGTGGACTGTCGCGCGTTCCTTTGATTGACGCGGCCTAATGCCCAACTATTTGTTAGCCACGTTTTAACGTTCCCTGGCGAATGACGATTCCCGGTGGTGAACACTATCCATTAACAATATAGCTTCAAAGTTCCATTCACTTTAAGCACCATTTTCTCCGCCTCGTTCCTCTCCTATGGTCTCTCCCTTGGTTGTGGGGAAAGGGTGAGGGTGTGGAAGGTGGGTGCGAGTGGAAGACTCGAGGAAGAGAGAGAGAGTGGGGGGAGAAAAGAGAGAGCGTGGCGAAATGGTGGGGGGAATGGTGGGGAGGGAGGAGGAGATGATGGCGGTGATGGCATTAATGGGGTAAGGTGAAGAGTCCTCGGGACCTTCGCATAAAAATCTCACGACTCTTCATTGTTTATTTAAATACTCCGCTCATTTTTCCCTCCTTTCGCTGTTTCGCTAAAAAGGGATTAAATAGAGAAAGGAAAGAGGTGACGCTACCTAAAATCTCCCGAAATAGCGACTCTTTCTCTCCCCTTCTCCCACTCTCAAATCTTTGGCTGTTAACGCAGCTTTGAATAAAGCATTATCCGAACTGGTCCTGGTTCTCCGAATCCTCTGTTCGGCGTTTATTCTCGGAGAATGTCTTAATAATCATCGCAACGCCCATTTCGGTGAACAATGTTCTCTTCGCCCCTCCTCCTCTGCTAGAGTTTGGTCGAAATATTTCATAGTCCTCTATGTTCTTTGCGTTAGAAATTTTTTTATCGAATTCTGAAAAATTTACACGGATGATGCCTTCCCATCGAGCGTGATCGATCGGGGAAAGTATGTTTGTTCCTATCTTTGAAAATTTTAATCGGAGTACACTTGAGAGATTATGACGTTCGTTTCTCTTCATATATTTTGCCGATGTCACGGAAAACACCATTGGTCACAGATACATTCTATTGAAGTGAATTGCATTGATACTGAATGAAAATGTTGATGGATTCATGGTGAAAATTTGGTATGTACAGTCGACCCTCAATAATCCTCTATTCTCTTACTCAAATTTTTAGATAACTCGATGGAAACATTCCTTCCCTTTAAAAATTTTAATGATGGAAATATTAGATCCGCAGATCATTATGTCCATAGGCATAACGTAGGCCAGCTCCTAGGCAGTTGGCCGCCTCCATTAAACTTTTATATGCTAAATGCATTTACTTATCCTTCATACAATATAAAAACATCAACAACGAAACAAGATTTTTATTTATGATACCATGCGCTTACCACTACATAAAAAGAGTCGTAACATATATTTTAACATGCATCGATAAACTAAAAAGTATGCACTGAAAATACAAAATCTGACCAAAGCGAAAGGTATTTATTTAGTAGTATTATGACAACAAATGATAAAGAACATATAATTCCACCCTTCGAGCTTTAATAAAAGCAAACGTGTTCATGACTTCATCGAAATCAATTGATTCACCAATTTTATTTTCTATTGATATTACCACTAAATCAGATAATCTTGGTTGTAACATTGAAGATCTTAAATAATTTTTAATAATTTTAAGGTTACCGTGATTTTTCGTCTTCACTACTAAATATGAATAATTACTCATATATATTCGGTGCTTTATCCGAATGGATCCACTGGTTGAAATAATCTTATAAGGATCAAAATCGCGCAATAAGACGTGGCTTCGAAAAATACTTTGAGTCGGAGTCGGACTGTATATTCCTCAAGTTTTAGGTTGTAGAGAGGTTCGGCTACATTGTCCCTCATCCCGGCATTCATAAGTTATCACGTTTAAGAGACGTGTTGGTGAGACGCTATTCATGTTATTCCTTTAAGATGCTCGTTTCACCGTTGGAAGCCCTTTACTCTCGGTGGCAACCCACACTAAGGGGACGAAGTTCCAATCTCTGCGGTAGTGCTTCGCCAGCTCTTCGGAAGGCACCCGGGGGGAAGAAAAGTGTGAGAGGACGAGAGAAAATTTGAGAAGTATCCGAGAGAGAGAAAAGGCGAGAAATATCTTAGAGAGAGAAGGCGAGAAGTATCTGAGAGAGAGAGAGAAAAAAGGCCAGGAGTATCTGAGAGAGAGAGAGAAAAGGCGAGAAGTATCTGAGAGAGAGAGAAAAGGCGAGAAGTATCCGAGAGAGAGAGAGAGAGAAGGCAAGAAATATCTGAGAGAGAAAAGGCGAGAAGTATCCGAGAGAGAGAGAGAGAGAGAAGGCGAGAAGTATCCGAGAGAGAGAGAGAGAGAAGGCAAGAAATATCTGAGAGAGAAAAGGCGAGAAGTATCCGAGAGAGAGAGAAAAGGCGAGAAATATCTTAGAGAGAGAAGGCGAGAAGTATCCGAGAGAGAGAGAGAAAAGGCGAGAAGTATCCGAGAGAGAGAGAGAGAAGGCAAGAAATATCTGAGAGAGAAAAGGCGAGAAGTATCCGAGAGAGAGAAAAGGCGAGAAATATCTTAGAGAGAGAAGGCGAGAAGTATCCGAGCGAGAGAGAGAGAGAGAGAGAAGGCGAGAAGTATCCGAGAGAGAGAGAAGGCAAGAAATATCTGAGAGAGAAAAGGCGAGAAGTATCCGAGAGAGAGAGAAAAGGCGAGAAATATCTTAGAGAGAAGGCGAGAAGTATCCGAGAGAGAGAGAGAAAAGGCGAGAAGTATCCGAGAGAGAGAGAGAGATAAGGCAAGAAATATCTGAGAGAGAAAAGGCGAGAAGTATCCGAGAGAGAGAGAGAAGGCGAGAAGTATCCGAGAGAGAGAACGAGGAGGAATCATAGAAAAGGAGAGCGAGCAAGGTTGCGAAAGAATGGAGCGAGAAGGATCGGTTTGAGGAATGAGAGCGATAGAGTAGGAGGGGGTGGAAAAAGGTTGCGTCCTAGTGTGCGACACCCTGTAGTAGATCAATGGGATAGGGAGTGGGGGAGAGATAGAGAAGTGCAGAGAGAAGGAGAAAATATCGATGATGAAAGGGAGAGGGGTTAGAGAGGGAAGATAAGGAAGTTATGCGGTTGTGGCGGCATCCCTTCCGCTTCTTTCTATTCAATTTTCTCTCTCCGGCACATTGCTCGCTTCATCGCTTTTTCGACCTCTGGAACTGGGAAATTCTTTCCTGCATTTCCCGGGTATCGAGTGGCGATTACGAATTTCCAACTGCGGGGAGCGAAAGATGACGTGAAAATCGGTTAATCCTCGGGATTTTTATTCCGCTTCGAGCCTGTTAAAACAATAGGGGGCGTGCATCCGCTTAAACGAAACGAATTACGGATATAAAATGGTCTTATATAGTACCTATATATCGCGTGGGTATGTTTCGTCCTATTTTCCAGTCGGTTCGGGACGCCGATTCGTCACGACTGCCGGATGGGGAGCGCCTTAAATCAAGGGATTATCTGACGACGTCGATAACTTAATTCTGAGATGTGTACCATATCCCTCGGAGATCCGCATGAATATCTCGGATTTTTATCTCCGTGGAGTCTCGAACGGGGGAAGTTTTTTTTTCGGCGGAATTCGGCCGTTAAAAGTCTCCCAATCACGTTTATCGTTCGCATAAAAGGGTAATGAATTGGGAGCTTAAATCAGTCGAAGAGAGTTGTAAAACGGAACTAACCATGTTTTACGCTGTCCTACGTTTTTGCTTGATGAAAACTGGTTGTTTTTAAACTGTTCAAGCCGTGCGTCTGTGCCCCTACCCTTGCTAGAGTTTTTCCGAAAATTTGTTTTTATTGTAGTTAAAATTATACAATGTTAACAGTTGACATTTTTTTACGTTTTAAGAACTAAATTGTGCAATGCAACCGCACGCACGCAGTGTTTCGGGCCACGCACGATAGGTGGCGTCTGTCGTCCTTACCCTAGCAAACAATATAGGTAACGAAAAGTCTTGTTTCCGTCAATTATTTCGTTAATTTTAATTGTTGAATAATTCAGCTGATATTTAAAATGTATATTTTCTCCAAAGCGTTGTTCCTTCGGACGTTTCTTTACACAAATCGAGTTGAAAAAATAACTATATAATAAAAAATCACTTCGTCCGTCCGTCCGAGCGCATTCGCATAAATTTAAAAGACATGAACTTTTCGATGCACGAGGCAGAAATTCAGGAGATGCATTTTATGAGGGCACCATAACCTATTTGGCTAGGAATTCGAATACGATAGCTGCATCAAAATATTTTTTTAAAGGCCTACGTAAACAGTGATGGAGAGATTGCCAAGAAACGTACATAACAACCCCCTGCTGTGGATGACAGAAAATCCTTCTCTGCATAGATTGTTTTTGCCGGTGTTTCTTAAGGGTTTTCGACGTGCTTCCAAAGGATAAGGTGCTGTTGTTGTCGGTCCTATCGTCGAAGCATGATGGGGCGCAAAAATACATTGGCGAAGATCGAGTTAGGAAATGGGTCAATGTGTCGTTGACGAATTGGCCGTAATCTTTCTCGGATCGCGAAGGAAGGGAGAAATTCGTCTTTCCGTTGTTTTTGCGCCGATTTGCGTCCGTGGCGAGTGGGGAAATCAATCTGACGGAACTTTCCGCGATGACATCTGGTTCGACCACTCTCAGAAATGTTCGTTCTCTGGTCTTATCGATCAAAACGAGAGGATATGCGTAGATGGGCCGGATTGATTTATTTCGGGTTCAATCTTCGAAAGGATAACCTCGACTGCGCTGGTTGAAATAAAAGATAAAGCTATGTTTACATGATGTATACCGGGGATGGCAAACCTGGGCCTGAGCAGGAGCCACAATACTAAAATGGGCATCACTGAAGTACCGCAGTAACACTATGTAGCTGCTTTAGCATATTACCATATATATATTCTGCATACTATATACTGGCAAAGAAAATAATAATATGCAAAAAAATGCTCTTTAATTTAAAAACTATTTTGAATTTTCGCTCGTGTAAATCTGGGTGCGCATTATAATCGGAAAATTACGGTGCATGTAAGGTAGCCAAAGTTTCAAAGAGCCGCATATAGACTCTCAAAAAGTCGCATGTGGCTCCGGTGCCGTCGGCTGTCCATCCCTGATGTATGCTGCCTCCCACCGAATAAGGTCGTCTATTTTTGCTGACGAAGCCGAGACTTCGTGGAACTCCATTTTAAAATACGATATGTTAGGCGTTGTTTATTTAACAACACCTAACCTATGCTTTTCGTATATTTTCCTGTGCGAAACTAGAAAATCGTGGAAAACGTATGCATGTAAAAAATGACAGTTTCTTTCCACGCCGGCGGCGACAGCCATTAAATCGTCAGGGTTCGTTAATCCAAATCCTCTCCTCTCCAAACTTCATCTAGAAATCAAAGGTAATTACCCCACCGGAGGTAAGTTTTAAAACGAAACTTGATTCTTGGTATTTTCTTAAAAAGAATAATGGACAGCATTATGAAGGAGACGATGGCATCTCTGAAGAAGGGAGGGAGCGTAAAAAGATATATAGATGAGAAAAAGTGAGAACGGGAGAGAAGAGCGGGGGCGGTTCAGGGAGGGTGAGGGGGGTGAGCAGCCAAAGTGGAATAACAGGAGTGAAGGATGGGAAAAGGTAGAGAGAAAGAGGAGACCGAGGAAGAGAGAGAGAGCGGATGATGGTGCGAGGGGAGATAACGAGGAAAGAATCGAGTGAGTTGTGGAGTGAGTGTATGCGCGTGTGTGATAGAGAGAAAAGCGGCAGGAATGAGAGGAAGAGAGAATTCACATTTTTTATCGAAGAAAATGGGCGAGATCTTTATGCAAGTATGGCAGAGAATGTGAACTCTAGGAGAGCTATATGAATAAAACATGAATAGGAAATGAGAGAGGAATGAAGAGAGATAGAGCGAGAGGAAGAATGAGGTAAAGAGAGATGGAGGGAAAGGTAGAACGTTAACGAAAAAACAAAAGAGAAGGAAATCAAAACTTTAAAATGAACGAAAATGTACGTGTACGTGAGTGAGATGGAACAAGAGTGGAGGGAAGAGCGGATGATGTAGAATTAGAGACGGACGCAGGCGGTTAAAGCGCGAGTCAAGAGACCAATAGCAGAACAGGAAGAGATGGGATTCGAAAAGGAATTTAATGAGATGGGAAGGTCCGAGGGGGAAAGAGCGAGAGATGAAGAGAGCAACGTGAATTCCTTCAAAAGAGAACGCGGAACGAAAGGGGGAATGTGCGGCGTTGGGAAGGAAGAATCAGGAGGAGAGAAGGAAATAGAGAGAGAGAGAGAAAAGAAGGAAAGTGAGAGGTATTGCGGTAGGAAGCGTGGCGTGACCGAATTGAAGGGAAGCAGGCGAAGAAAATAAGAAGAAAGATGAAGAGAGGGAAAGGAAGTAATAAGAGGGTATGGTTTCTGATGAGGGAGGAATGACGGGCGGGGTGAGAATGTCTTTAGTAGAGGGAGAGTGGGGAAGAGAGAGAATGGGAGTGGGCGTGGAGAAGAGAGAGAGTGGCGAAGAGAGAGAGAGAGTGGGAGAGTGGAGAAGAGAAAGTGGCGAAGAGAGGGAAAGAGTTTGAACGAGACGGAGAGCGTGTGGAAGAGAGAGAGGGACAGAGAAAGAGGGGGAGAGAGTGTGGAAGAGAGAGAAAGAGTGTGGAAGAGAGAGGGAAAGAGAGGGAGAGACTGTGGAAGAGAGAGAGGGACATGGAAAGAGAGGAAGAGAGTGTGGAAGAGAGAGGGAGAGAGTGTGGAAGAGGGAGAGGAGAGAGAAAGTGAAGAAGAGAGAGAGAGGGAAGAAACTCGTTTGTCGTGAGGCGATCAAGGAAAGGGAGTAAGATGGAGTGGCGTGGAAGAGGAGTTGGAGGGTCAAAGGAGGAGGAGGAAGGGAGGGAGGAAGAGGACGCTGCAACGGGTTGGGAGGGCGTGGATGGGTTTTTGGCTCTTTAAGGGTTGAGGTAGAGAGATAGATTTATTTGAGCGAGAGTGATTTACCGATTTCTAAGTGGATAATTATCTGAATCGAACGTAATGAATTGTTCAAAGGTTCCTCTCTCTCTATTCCGTTATCTTTCTCCTCGCTCTCTTCTTTTCCTCCTCTTTTTCAACCCTCTTTCCCTACGCCCTTCCCGAATGAAAGGAGACGCGCGAGGGTTTTTATTTGCACCACGTTATCAATAAGGGCGAAGGAGAGAGAGAGAGAGAAAGAGGGGGAGGAGAAAGGGGAGATAGAGTTTGATGGATTGGTCGGATCGCTCGAGACAATCTCCCGTGTAGGAAACCCATAGCCCAAACTCGCTCTCCGCCTTCCCTTTCCCCTTCGATCCAATTTGAACACACGCCCTGGTTGAGAATAAAAGAGGGAGGGGAGAGAGAGAAGCTTTTAATTTTAACGCGTACGGAAAATAATAGAAGCGAGGATCGGTGGCAGAGAACGAAAGAGTAATCGAACGATAAGAACCTTTATAAGAAGCCTTCTCTATTTATTTTTTCCCCATCGAATCCGATGAAAGGATTTTTACTCATTTTCTCTCTCTCTCTCGATCGTTTCTCGAGAGTTTCTTGGGGCACTCCTTCTTATCCTCCTCCTTTTCGAGGGTCTTCAATTTTTCCATTAAATCATCCATCTCCCCCTCTTCTCGTACTTATTTTTTTCGACCCCACACAGTAGTATAAACGCCCCTCCCCCTTCCTAACCTCAACCCAGGAAACTTTCTCTCCTACTCGATCTGCCTTTGGCGGCGACAAAGTTGAAAAAGATGGAGGTAAAAAGAAATCGGTTTTATTAAAAGAGGGTAGGGGATGAAAGAGAGAGAGAGAGAGAGACCTTGGAGGGAACGCGAGGTATGGAGAAAGGAAGACAACGGGAGAGGGAGAGAGAGGGAAGGGGATGAATGTGTAAAACGGCGGAGCAGTATAAAGGACGGGAAGATGAGGGGAAAGGATCTCGGGAATAGAATGAGAGGAACCACACGAGAGAGAGAGAGAGAGGAACATGGAGAGGGAATTGAAGAGGGGAAGGAGGCTTGGTTTGGAAGGTCAAATCGTCTCCTGTAGGGAGGATAAAGGGGAATGGAAGAAGGGCCCACCCCCACCTCTTCTGGAGTCTCCTTGTCTTGCAGGGGATGGAGAAGATGAAGGGGGAAGGAGAGGGTTAGCGGTAGTACGGGAGAGAGAGAGAGAGGGGGGAGAGGAGTGGGAGAGGGAAAGGGAAGGAAGGAGAGAGAGAAAAGAGGGGTTAGGCGGTAGTTGGCCTCCCCGCCGCCAGGCGCCTCCCGCCTCGACTCCGCATAAGAGCCTCGGCCGGGCCAGCATCCCAGTCCCATCCTGGACCAGGTAGGGAGGGGGAGTGGTGCGTCTCTCGATCCCCGTTGTTGTGGAGAGAAAGAGAGGGAGAGAAGGGGAGGTTGGTTCCCAGCTGAAAAAAAGAAGAAGGGGGGTTTCGGTCGCTGTTTATCGTGGGTGTCGAAACCCCGTGGGACGACATAGGCGGCAGAAGAAAGAGAGAGAGAGAAAGTGAGAGAGGTTGCTCTCGCTCTCTCTGTCTCTCTCCAGGACTGTGATAATTATTTTTGCTATTTCGCTTACATAGTTCGTGTGATCTCCTCTCCATACTCTTTCTCCCCCGTCCAAAAAAAAGAAACGACAAGGTTTCGTAAACGAAGCATACGTGCACTGGAAATCGGAACGGGAAGAAATATGAAGCAGCCCTCGAATCAGCGATTTTTGACACCTAGGAAATTTTCCATTTCGTTCTCGTTTGATGTGCTTGTGAATTGACGTTTAATCATTCGTTCGTTGCTTATCGAACTCTTTCCGTGTGCGCGAACTTTGGCGCAATCGATGGAGATTTTATCCGAGGAACGCTAATAAGTGTTGGTGACTCTTTCTTCCGTGGTTCGAACTCCTTGTTTTATTTTAAGAGGGGCAGAGAGAGAGAGAGAGAGAGAAAGGGCAATTTTTTAACGCCCTTCCTCCGGGAACACTTCGTCGGAGTGAAGTATCGTCGTTTCGAGTGAAGAAGAGAGTGACGAGAGAGAGAGAGAGAAATCTCGATCATCTTTTGAACTCCGTCCCACACCCACGCTCCGGTCGCAAGGGCCCCGTCGCCGACGAGTACTCTACCGCATCCTCGCCGACCCTCTCTTTACCTCGCTCTCCCTTCCCGTCTCCATCCCGCTCCCTTTCCCTCTCTTTTCCAATTTCACCCTTCCTGAATCTTCAGCCGTCTGTGTGGGGAGGAGGAGGGCTCGAGACTTCTTTCGCATACAGGTGAGAACGGGCCCGAAGGCCTCCTTTAAAAAAATGCCACACTCTCTCTTCCTCTATCTCTCATTCCTCTTTTCCTGTCACTTCCTGCATTCCCCCTTCCCGTTTCCTATCTCCCCTTACGCTTCTCGTCTCGATGCCGGCCTCGTAGTAGTCGTTGATTCCTCCCGCATTGGTCACGCGTTTCGCGAGAAACAAGTGAGTTCGCAGTAAGGAGTTTGCGCTTGTGTTTTGTGCATGCGGGGCTGATCTTTTGTTGTTTTCGGCGCTTTTTGTCTTTCGTAAATGTTTAGGATTGTCGATGGAAGATTATGCCTCGAGGAAAAAATTTTGTTTTCGGTATGTCAAATGTCCATAAAATAGCGCTGTTGTTTTTTTCTCGAGGATTTCGACTCGATACTGTTTCTACGAATTGTTTACTTATAACATGTAGTTTTAATTTTAATTTTAAATCCAGAGCAAAAATATTTCGATGGATAGTATTGCTGATCAAAATAGTGCATGTTAGGTATGTTGGTGATATATGAGCAAGTTTTGTTTACACTTGAATTCCATTTTGCGAGAAACGTTTACAATATACAGTGCCGCGAATGTAATGATTTATTTATGGTTTCAATGAGATGGGTTTATACTCATCATAAAGACACTGTCAATAATGATTTTGTTAGATTATGATCGATTTGTCGCAATAAATTTTTATGAATAAATGAACTGTCGTCCATCCTCCCACTTAAAAAATCGATACTTCTATCGGCAAATTTCAAATATTTATTATACGTAAGTTTTGTGTAGTTGAAATGTAGTTACGCATATTTGATATCGGCAGAAAATAAATTGTGGTCGCTTTTAATTTCAATTTGAGCTTTAAGGTTTCATTTTAATCTGAACATGCTATTTTTAGCTGACTACCTATTGTGCAAACATTCTTAGGGACTTAACAACAGATAATCAGAAACTTCATTATTTTAATGTCTACTAAATTAAAGTAATCATATATTAGATGTATCGATGTAGTTTTGGAGATGATAAAGTCACCGATGTAAAATATTTACCTAAATAATAATATTAATCAAAATTTTTATTATGTTTTCAAATAACTATTTAGACTTCTTAGGTAGTAATCTAACGTGTTGCAAGCAACATCTCCGAAATTATCTGTTCTCCTTTTCTTATGTGACTTTGTGTGGTGATTGTGTTTTAACAAATTCATAATATTCATTAATTTGAAGACATTTATTTGTGAAATTTTCTGCTGCTCTTGGAACACACAACTTTATTGCATATCACTAGAGCTCGTTGCATCATGTATTCTTACATCATTTAAGATATCCAACCTCCATTTTACTTATCAGGTTATTTGAATAAGTTACATGTTATCTATCTTGGTAATATAAATTGTATGCTAAGCGGGACCTAACTGGTACCAAGCCAAATGAAATCTTTTAAAATAGCATCTTCATCAGCAAATTTCACAATAAAGCCGTTGCACTAAAAATCTCCAGGGCTCTGCTAAAATATAAGATTTATTAAATAAAGACTAAAATGTATCAATTGATCAGACCTTCAATTTGTACTCGTGAGACCACATTTAAGTTCCAAACGAATCAACCAGTAAATGTGCAACCATCACACTGCTTATTTTTCATCAACAGTAGGTTTTCAACAGTGGCAATTATTTTGTATTTCAGTTCTGGTACTGCTTAATCGTTTTCCTATTAACCTTTGAATAGGTATATTTTGCCAGAGATAAATGGAAGAATTAATCACTGCGTAGATCGTTTTCATCATCCGTTTGATTGCACCATATCAGCCATTTGATTCCCAGCCGCTGCCCTCTCGGCCAATCAATCGGTCCCAATATTTGCATATATTATATTACTAAATTACTTTCGCTTCTATTGTGGCATTAATGTACTCTTGCATGGCACAGTATCAGCATGAAAAGAAGCTTAAAAGTAATACTTAGATGTAATAAATTGAAATTTCCCAATTCGTCAAAAATAGAAGTTATTCACTGCGCATTCCTAAAGTAAATGTAAAATTTTAAATAAATTAATGAACCAGAATTGGGAAGTATTTGTGATCATGATGCTTACCTATCAAACGTATAGCAACTATTGTTTCATCAATCCCTATCGCGTTCCTAACTCATTACTTTTGTGGTAATGAAACCGTCTTCTACCCTAGCTCCATTCTTCATACTATACATATGTATTATTATAAACTGGGAATTGATAAATAGACGGGGTAACGAAACGGTTTTCACGCCTCTCTAATGTTTATTATGCGTATATAGCACTGTTTGCCATGGCCAATTTCTTCACCTACTCTGCGTTTTTTTTTCGAGAGGTGATAATTTTACAGGAGCAATGAAACTTTTTTGTCCCACTACATTATCGAACTAGGTGTCTATTCGGAAAAGAGCCATAAGTTTAAAAATGCAGTTTATTGGACATGAGCCTATTTTTTGCCTTTCACCAGATGTGGCTTTCATCGAGAGATGCGTCGTTCTTTCTTGCCAAAATTTGAAAGAACGGATCGCTCCCTTAAGAACCATCACCAGGTCTACATATAAACTAATATATTGTTCATCCTCGTTTTTTAAATTTATTTTATCTACTTCTACTATAGAGTTGAACTTCTTTTGATTTTGAAGAATAACAGAATATTTTTTTAAGTTGCCTACCAAACAAATATCTATTTCGCGTTTATGTCTGCCCTATCTTTTAGGTTGTTTAATTAAAGACAATATTTGTTTTTATCCGTTTATAATTTTATTCGAAAATTTTATCTTCAGGACATAACATGCTGATTTCAGAGCGCCCTTTCACTTGAACCGAAGAGTATTAAATTCGCGCAGTTTATCGAAACATTACACGCACGCTTTTTTATAAAAGTAAAAGGAATCCTGATCAATTCATTTTGCTGCAGACGATTAGAGAATTAACCGAATCGCGAGAGATTTGATTTGTTTGGATTGAATCAGACCGCATCGAGTACCTTAAAAGTGTTTGTTAGGGTCAGGCGCATTTGGGCAGAGCGGTGTTTTTATTGCCCTCTCATCCTATCGCGCTCGCATTAGCGGTATGATGCTCTCCGTGTCTCTCTCTCTGCAATTCTCCCTCCCTCGCTCTCTATGTATCTCTCTCGGTTAAAGAAGGAAATGTTTAGAAATGGCGAGTTTATGAGTCGAGAGCTTCACTTGAGCGGACGAGTGTCGTTCATTCTTCTCCGTCGGTCGCAGGAGATGAACTTTGAAGAGTTGCGGTGACGAGTGTTGCACCGTGCGTTTTGTCCCTGTTGCGATTTCGAAAGGGGGGTGAAGTGGGGTGGGATGGGGGCGGGCCGAGGATGGGAGCAATGTTGGAAGGGGAGGGATCGGATGGAGATAGGGTTGAAGTGCTGAGGGAAAGAGAGGTGGTGGGGTGGAGAGAGAGAGATGGGGTGAGATAGTGTGGTGAGAGAAAGAGGGGGGAGAGATAAAGGAGGGAGAGATAAAGGAGGGAGAGAGAGAGGGGGAGAGATAAAGGAGGGAGGGGGAGAGATATAGTGGGGGAGAGATAGAGGGGGGAGAGATAGAGAGGGGAGAGATAAAGGCGGGATAAAGAGGGGGAGAGATAAAGGAGGAGAGAGAGGGGGAGAGATAGAGTGGGGATAGATAGAGGGGGGATAGATAGAGAGGGGATAGATAGAGGGGGGAGAGATAGAGGGGGGAGAGAGTGGGGGAGAGATAGAGAGGGGAGAGATAGAAGGGGAGATAGAGAGAGGGGGGAGATAGAAGAGGGGGAGAGATATAGGGGGAGATATAGGGGGAGAGATAAAGGTGGGAGGTATAGGGGAAGAGATATAAGGGGAAGGGATATAGAGAGGGGGGAAATCTAGGGGTGACATATAGGGGGAGAGATATAGGAGGAGAGATATAGGGGGAGAGATAAAGGGGGGAAGATATAGGGGGAGAGATATAGGGGGAGAGATATAGGGGGAGAGGTAGAGGGGGGATAGATAGATGGGGGATAGAAAGAGGGGGAGAGATAGAGGGGGATAGATAGAGAGGGGAGATATTGAGGGGGAGAGATAGAAGGGGGAGAGAGAGGGAGAGAGATATGGGGAGTGAGATAGAGAGGGGAGAGATAGAGGGGGGGAGATAGAGAGAGGGGGAGAGATAGAGAGAGGGGGATAGATATAGGGGTGACATATAGGGGGAGAGATATAGAGGGAGAGATATAGGAGGAGAGATATAGGGGGAGAGATATAGGGGGAGAGATATAGGGGGAGAGATATAGGGGGAAGAGAGGGGATGAGAGGGGGAGGGAAATAGCGGAAAGAGGGGGAGGGGGTGGGAGGAAGCAACGCGGACACACGGGGTGACGTCACGCTCTCCGGTCCACAATCGACCCGCTTGCTTCCGAATGTGGCGTGTGGGACACTTTCGTTCCCCGTCCACATCGCTTCCCCTCTTCCGCCCACTCTCTCCTCCCGCGCATTCTTTTTCTTCCTCTCTCCCTCCGACTACCACCCTCCCTCCCCGAAAAAACCTCAAATGTCGCCCTAAAAGTATTAATCTGAAGATTACTCTGCATGCTGCAGGGAAATCTCATCAGCGCAATCGCTGCGGGAGGATTAGTCGGAGAGGATTTTAACGTTGTGTCATTTCATCCCTCTCCCACAAAAATCCCCTCCTTCCCTTTTCGCTCTCCCGCGAATTGCTAACATCTCCTCATCCCTCTCTATCTGCCGTAGCTTCCGTCCAACTCTCTTTTCCCGCGTCAAACAATTAAACTCTCTTCTTTCCATTTCCTTTTATTTACGTATTCACCGTCGTCAGGTTCCCTTTTAATTTCCCCTCTCTCTCTCTCACTCTCTATATCTCCCTCTCTCTCTATCTCTCCTCCCGCTCGCTCAATTCTCCTCCTTCACTTTTCGTTTTAAGCTTTAAACCGCATACCTGCCCCTTTTCCCTCCGTCCCCATAAATTTCCGCTAATCGAATGGATTTTTTTGCCTTCTTTATTTCCGCTTTCGCATTCCCAATTCGTCGCGCGCGGTCCCGTGTTCCTCCTCTCTGTATTTATCACTCTCTAACCCTTTCCTTCATGTGTGTTACGTCGCGCTCTAACCTTCGCTCATTCTGTTCTTTTTTATGTAAACGTTCCCGCTAACTTTCGTTCTGCGCCGTACGTTTATATAATCGTGCAGCGTGGTCTACCCGAACTTTTATTCCTTTCCTCCTATGGACTTGAAAAGCATTGCCAATTGTTTGTAGGACACTTCCGTATTTTTAAACTTGACGATGAGTATGGTCGACGTTGCTAGGCAATATTTGGTGGAACTCCGTTATGAATTTATTTGTATCAAAATACAAAATTTTTATATTAAAAGACTTTTTATGTAAATAAATTTGAAGGTATAAAAATACTAAATTTTTATATTAAAAGGCTACTTTTATGCAAATAAATTTGACGGTTAGGTCACAGTACAAGGGTACGTGTGCTATTTCGCCTCCTTGTCTTTTTTGCTCTTCATTGCTTGGCTAAGGAGAGCCATCATCTTCCATTGTGGCCTCTCTCGACGAGTTAGAAAAAAAATCGTAACAAAAAACGCAACGAATTAATTTTCTTTCTTCAACCTTTGGAAAAGTTATTAAAAGAATGCGCGCTCGCGTGCATGCTGATCTTCCTTTGTTAGCGCCGATAGCGATTTGACCGTCGTCCGAGGTCCGGTGACGGATTTGACCGCTCCCCCATTCTTCCCTGTCTCTCTCTGCCGTCTTTCATTTCGTCCACATGGGTTTGTTGGTTACGTTTCATTATCAGACGCATTCGGTCTGGACGAGGCTGTAAATTTATTTCTGATCCGCGTTGAATTCTGCACAGACCTCCTAATCCGCAAACCTTCCGTGGAAGGAAATCACAGATTCGCACCCATTTTAAATGGGGTTCTCTCGTGTCCTACTCCCGTCGCGACGGTTCTACACAGAATGACAATTTTCTCCACAGAATTGGGGTTTTTAGCTTTACTGAGGTTTTCATTTCAACGTCTACTCTATTAAAGGTCAAAGGCGTACAGAGGGCGTCCTCCGACTTTGGTGGGATTCAGCTGCAACATTTGCCTAGATAATGTGTTTTGGTAATATATCCCGTAATTATCTTTATTTATAAACTCAGTGGTGGAAAACTCCTTCAGCCAAAAAAATTATAGGAAAATCCCTATGCATTTCACCCACCAAGTGGGCATCCTCAGGGGAGAACCTGACCTGGCAGTGAACACGGTTCAACTGCGAAGAAATTAGAGGGAGAGGTTATAAAGAAGACCAAAAAACATTAGAGGAACAAAAAGAATTTTGGGCGACAGTGGTGTTAAGTTCGGTCAATTTGTATAAAGTTTTATTAAAGTCTGTGTCTGTATTCATGAGTGTGTTTCTGTTTTTATAAATATGAAGATTTTTCAGAGAGTTAAGTGAATTTATTTATAAAATTTAGACTCGCATTTGTCGGCTCGAGTTAACGATACACATGTTAACTGATAATGTATGCGAAGAGTTGACAAAGGGAATATAGATTTTGGTACGTAATTTCGTGGCCCAACTGCAGAAGTGCGCTTCTGAGATAGAATATTTAAAAAGGGTAGCACAAGGGGAAGTTTTACTTTGGCGATAATTAATTACAAGAGTTATAACTGGAAAAGTAAAATTTATCGAGCGCGGTATTATTTAGATTTTCTTGGTATAGGAGGAAATTGGATTCGCACGTCACATGCCTTCTGAGAATGTTGGCGTTGGCATCGGATAAGGAAAATGTGCACAGTAATTAACAGGACTGAGGAAACGTTAAATGAAATCGGAGAATTTCATAGCATTCTGAGAATGACCAGATTTGCATTACTGAAGGAAGTGTAACCAAATGGGTTGACGGAATGGGGATCGTTTTGAAGATAAGAGGATAGTTAATGAAGGCCGAAGGGAAATGAATTGGAGTTACCTAGAGAGAAGGGAGGGTGAACCTTGGAATGTAAAATATTGAGGTTTTAACCTGATTTTATTCGTGGAGTTTCCGTTTTATACTCCTGACCAATGGCGCAGCCAGAAATTTAGTATAGGGGAGGTGGACAAATACTTCAACTCATTATTATCTGAGCACTTGTTTCTTGATTTTTCTGCAGTAACCTTCATGTAATGATAGTAGCTAATGAATAAAGGTACCATCCATCCATCTTATTAAATGCTCGGTTGCCACCTCCCTCCTGACAGTTTCTTCTTTTCTTCTACATCGGCTGATATTGTACAATTCTTTCAACTCTATTTTAAGTTGCAAAAGATTCTAAAATCAAATAATTCTTTTTTGAAGAATTATCCTGGGAGACTTACCTCTCATTCCATTTCATTTGAGTAACTTATCATAATTTTCATTTGCAGTAAGCGCAAACGTAAACCGATATGATATTTAGATGCTTAAAATGTACTAATATAAAAGGTTATAATTGGAATGTAGGATTTATTTAATTTTATCGAGGATCTCGTTACATTATTCTGATGAGTATATCATTCCATTAAACCTTCTTATGTGCCTACTTTAATCAATCTCGTTAATGAGATGGAACTGAATCGAACAAAGTATCAGACATTAGATTGGGTAGATCTTTTAATTTCAGAAATCCTTAATAACATCCTCGTTCCGTTCATGGAGACTTTCACAAGGAATGATGAATTAGAATAGGCCATTGAAGCGAGATTAGCAAGGATAATTCAGCGCTCGGTTGAGCAAGGCATTTTAAATGGTGTCATCATTTCGCTCATTTATATTCATTCAGAATTTTAAAAAAATCTATTAATAATTTTTAAATTGCTTTTTTGAGAGTTATTACTACAACTCCAACTTTTATCAGATTTGTGAAAGGTTTGTTTTAATCAAATTCAAAGGTACATTTATTACTGTTTCAATCTAAAATTTTCATCATAGAAAAGTTTTTTTTGTTCCCGAGTTTTGTGTCCTTGGAGGGTACACTTTATTTATGGAGCTAAAATTACAAGCGTTTTCTTGATACTCTTTTATGTAGCTGTTGCACCCTGAGGGAATGTAAATTAATGTTTTGTTCATGTGATTTTAACCCTTTTTCATCCATCACTCGTGAATAATAATTTGCGGTGTCCCGTTCTACCTCTCCGTCCCAACAGTGTGATTGTGGCATTTCGCGTCGGGAATATCGTGTAGGGAAACACGCAGCAAGTCATGGCGACCGTTGATTGGTCAACGCCGCTTTTGACGTCATTAATCCTGCGGATTTGGGGAGCTTACGTATCTTATCCGGAGTCAGAGGAAGCTTGGGCTGTGATTAAAATTTTAGTCTCCCATATTGACCATGAAAGTTGCCAGAAGCGGTAAAGGAATCGCAATTTTTATATTGTGCTTGCGTGGCGAATTATCACCGCTTGTTTTGTGAATGGAGTAGATAATCGGAATTTTGAGAGATCAATAATCACGGAGAGTTTTGTTTGTACCAATGAAAAGATTATCAAGGTAGATAATTGCAAGCGAGTCGATGCCATACTTATCCCTCACCGACAACCGGTTCATTATTTGGTATTTGCAACAAACAATTTTGCTATTATTTTGAGAATAAATTTATCAATGGCCACTGTCCGTTGCTGGTTTTGCCTGAACTTAAATGGCAAACAGTGGATTAAGAGTTCTCCGATGGTTTTTGTGTTTGTTCGAGCCGTTTTCATAAAATAAACTAGGTTTCTATTGAAATAATAGTCTTGAAAAAAATGTCATGGGTCAGCAGTGACATTTCTTGCTTGTTCTGTAGTCTTTTTATCAAAGAACAAAGTTTATTTTAAACGAAAGGCCCGCCTCGCAAGAGAACATGCAAATAAATTCAAGTTTGGTTAATGAAATTCATGTATGATTGTGTTTATCCTTTTATTCATCAGGAAGTTTATTTTCAGAGATTTATAACAAATTATTTTTACCAATTTTTCTCAAATTTTAAAGTAAAGGATTCTGTCTTCCCGTTCTGTGTCACAAAAAATATGAGGACAGATTTCGTTTAACTAACTGAGCGGTTGACGCAGAATCCTTAAGCCAAGTAATGATAATATTACTCCAATCAACAAACAATTGCCATACTCTTCTTGACTTGGCGCAGATAAAATTTGTGATTTTCTAAAATCTATATGTTTAAGCATTTTGAGCGACGCCTGATTATTTCTACTTCGCGAAATACTTAACTGAATACCAAAACAGACAGTAAACATGCCGTCATTTCCTCATAACTCTTTCGCGAGTGTTTTTTTCTGAAATAAATACGGACGATAGTTTCCGTGGCTTCTCTTCTGATCGTATCGTCAAGCCGAAACCATCACGTGGCGAGAGGATCGTCGTTTGAATGCCATTGCAAGGAATAGAACAGGGAAACCGATTTGCCGTTTGGTTTTTCGTTCGGACCGGTAGTGGCCGTGTCCGCGCAGCCGCAGTAGCTCTGACCTAGTCCACTGCGGAGTTGGAGGAAGCGGATGCTGAGGGGGGGCAGGGGTTAGGGAGAGGTTGTCGGAGGAGGGAGCGGAGGGAAGAGGTGGTAGGAAAGGTGGTAGCGAAGGGAGGGAGCAGAAGACACTGGCGAGAGGAAAGCCTCCCTCTCAAGAGTTCATTCTGCCCTCTCACCCCAAGGTCAACGTGTTGCGTTATGGACTCGCCCTCTATACCGGGGCAGCAGAACTCCGGTGCGCATGCGCCGTGCACTCCCCTATTCCTCCCGTTGCATCCTCAAAAGATGTCCCAGGATAAATGGGCGAAGGCCTGCGATCCGGCCGCCCTACCCTTTGGGCATTCCGACAGCGTTCCGGATTTTAGAGACATACGCACTTCCAGCTCGAGTTAAGGACGCGGCTTTTGGATCGCGGAGACGATTTAGAGTGTGGTCCGGCGAAAGCCTTCGAGGTGTTTCCAAGAGGTCGATCGATGCGCCCTCACCCGTGACAAGTTTAATTTAATTTCGAAGTGTTTTCTCTGACCTCAAACACGCGCGCACTCATTTTATCGGTTGGGTTGTTGTTTCGAAAACAAAATACGTGCGTGAGGAATGATAAGTTTGTAATTTGATTATCTTCCGCTCCCTGCCTTTCCCTCCGTGCGTTGCCTCTTGAAATGTCATATGTCATTCGCTAATTACGCGTCGACATTGAAGAAAATAATGGCGTCGTTTCTGACACGGGGATGGATCTCTAATTAATAAATACATTAATAACTTTATTTATTAATTTGGATACTTCAGTTTTATCAATCGTCGCACGCGAAAGGAAATTTATGGTCAACGAACGGTTAATTGCCACCTCAAAAACATATATCCGTCCATCGAAAAACCAAACTCGGTTTACTCAGCAACACGTGACAGATTTTTTCTTTAACGCAACAGAAGCGGAATTTCTTTTTGAGGTTATCCTCTTAAGTTCGCAGGTATCCGATACTTCCCCTTTCTAGCCATTAGGAAAGACTCTCTCTTGAAAACTGATTGGCCAAATCGACTAGCCAACCAACGGGCTTCTTTCTCTCGCCCTAATTCACTCGGTTGATCCGGGAGGAATTCACTTCCACTCGCGACTCTGACGGCGAAGGTGGAGGCTTCGTACGCAGTGGGGCAGCTCGTTTGCCCTCGGTTTCTACAGTTCGCTGTTCAGGTGTCATTAAGTGCAAGGGAAGGGAGTTGCAGGAGGCGGAAGTGTTTCGGGACATAAAGTGTGCGACGCATTTGGCTGAACCGTTTTATTTTTCCTACCTGAAGACATTCGTTCGTTTGTTATTTTGTGACTTTTTTCCGGTGATAAAAATGTCGCAGGCATCGGGAGTTCATATTAAAGGTAAAAAAAGTTTGAAGTTTATTTGATAAAATCTTTTCTTCTTTTAGGGTGAGAAAAGGTGAAACTCGTTTGATTTTGAAATTCTGTACCAAGTATTAAATCTGCGGATATCTGTTGTGCTGATCGATTGTTAATTAGGGTTCGGCGACAACTACGTTAGTAAAATATGCCCGTTCATGATATTCAAAGTGTTCAGTTAGTATTGCTAATGATTATTTATTAAAACTGTAAGGTATAATTGTTGTTAGATATTATTTTAGTTCGTAGGAATTTTACTTCTTCTAATTGAAATACAAAGATGGATTGCGTCACGTTGTTCCGTAAAACGAAGTTAAGCAGTTTTAAGGGATCAGGGAGGGAAACCTTGAAACATTTTGATTAAAATTTCTTGCCTCTAGATTTGTAGTTTTCAGTTTGTTTTCTTTAAAGCCTTTTTCATTTCCCATTCCATCCGTGTCCGTTGAGCATCTTTGCGTGTTCAAGTTATATAATCCTTGTAACGATGGCTACGTGTTTAAAGATTTTCACTTTCCACGAATTATAAATGTTCTGCGCAGTTCATATTTTTTCTTTTGGTTTCCTTATCTCTCGAAAAAATTCATAACTCTGAAATGATACTTTGACAACAACCTTAGTGATGAAAAACTGAAATTATCAGGAAATTCAGTACCTAAATAATAGAGAACTAAAATTATCAGGAAATTCAGTGCATAGATCGCATTAATGAAATTCTTTTAGTGACTTTAAGAGAAAGCAATGCTCGTTTTCCTGTGGTCATTATTTAGAATGCATATTTTTCTGTCACCAACTACGATCGATGCTTAGGAACACAACGTTGCCACAGGTACATTCCGCTGGAAAAAAGGAATGCATTTGCGACGTTCGATTGTTGTTCGTGTACGTCGTGAGACAAGTGCGCCTTTGATTTTCATGTTCGAGAATTTCCCGTGGCCGCCATTACGTGCTAACAACCCTGATTGCATGATGGATGAGCCGCGGGCGTGTTGTTGGGACATTAATCAATTTGCAGACACTGATTCCGCAGTTTCAGTTGTTTCGTGAATTCAGTCCCGCGACGGCCACATGCGTCATATTGGTTGTTAAAAAAAACAACTGGAAAACATCTCATTTTACCCGCGTAAATTTATTTTAAAGTAGGTACTGTATTTCATGCATTTCTTCTTAACTCGTGAACTAATGGGCGGAACATTTGACGGTAATAAACTCGGGTAAAGATTCGTAATCATTACTCGAATCCGTATGAACAGATTCAAAATTTAAACCAAAAATCGTAATTTTCTTGGTTTTATTTCTTCTGCCCTTTGGAAAAAAGCGGTTAATTCAGAGATTTTAAAGCGATTTTCTCTTCCTAAGTTATTGCTGAGAAATGCCACATGGTCTTTAAATGTTCCGTAAAAAAAATAAGAGCTCGAGTATAAATTTTAAACCCGTAGTTATCCTCCGTGAGTTTTGCGACATAATAATTCTTACCAATCTCTCTTAACGACTAGCGGGAGGAATTAATTTTAAAAAAATTGTATTTACTTCTCCGTAATTCCCAAAGTTTAATTGCTCTCGCGCGACTCGCGTAGTGTTCGCCCCTCGTGAAAAAAAAACACGGGCGCGGGTCCCAACGCGCGTAATTTTTCTTTTCGATTTCCAGAATTTCGTTGTTTGTTTTCCTCTAACCGATCGCGTGAGTCGAAAATTAACGGTTTTCCTTTCTCCGTCTCGCTATTTCGTAAATTCCGAGCCCCTCCGTTCGACGCTTTTCTTTTATTTTCGACCTCGGTTAGAGATGTCGACGTCTGCGGTCCTCCTCTTCAAAATAGCGGCGCGGTGCGGAGGAGGACGATTCGCGGCGTCGCTCGTTACTGTTTTAATTTTCTTTCTTCGCCATTCAGTCGATCTCGTTTTAATGACCGACCTTCTTCCAACCGTGCTCTTTCTCTCTTGTTAGAGCCGAAACCATTGTGCTTGCCGTTCTCTATCTCTTGATATCTTTTTCTTTCGGTCGTTATGGAAGACCTGTTGGTCGCGGAATTAGTTTTATTCCAGGTGACAGTTTTTTTTAAATGTCATCGACGCCGGAACAATTTGCAATGGCAGCTCGGAAGTGATTTTTAAGTAAGGTATTTTTTCACCGCGACCTTTGCAGCTATCAGACGCGTCGAAACCAAAAATATTTCCGCGTTAATGAGTTATCAATTTAAAAAATGGTTTTGTCGTAAGTTGTTTATAGGATGGAATACTTTTACGGCTAGTTTTCGCCATGAACGGATATAAAATTTTATGTGGCACTTACGAGGCTAAAAATAACTTTCACGAATGTATTTCAATGGCCCTTTAAGACTGTTCAACAAAAGTCTCCTTCCCTTAAAGGCAGTGGCGGCTCGTGTATAGGCACTGCGGAACTGCAGCACCCCCTATTTCCACTCGATATTATCGATAACATTTAATATAATGAGTCCTTTTTTCTTTAATTCTTTCTTTATTTTTGTAGCACAATATATATTCCTTAAGCTTAATGTCAGTACTTCAGTAGACATCCTCCAGTTTATGAAAAAGATACAAAAATCTTTGTATGGAACTGTGCGCTTCACAGTGCCAGCGACGTGGTGTTTGACTGTTGTGCGCATGCGCACATAGGAGGGGGGTGGGGAGGAAGGCGGGACTGCCAGGTAGAGAGAGCACTGTTGCTCTCGCAGTGCCGGCTCTGGCGTGATGGTGGAAGTTTTTTTTTACTCAGCGTGTGTTGTGCTTAAAAACCGTGTACCATATTCTTGAATGTGATAAAGTGTAGAAGAGTGTAGAATTAGATTATTATTCTGCTTCCAGCTATTCTATTTGATTCATTTTTTTTCGGTTCTTTTATTTAACAGAAAACTTTTAACCATTGCCTTGCATCCCCAAGAAATAAGTTCTGTGACTGTAAGTGAACTTCAACAGCTTAAGTTTTCACAGCTCTCTCTCCATGAGAAAGTTACAGTTAAGAAAAGAGGTCGTTCAACACCTGATATTCTAATATCTCAGCCAGGCAAAAGCAACAACAAGAAATATATTCGTAGCTTTAATTCTGAATGGTACCAACGGAAAAGTTTTAATTTTAATACAAAGGCTAAAAATTTTCTGGAGCAGCACCCCCACTAATTTTAGCTACGAGCCGCCGCTGCTTAAAGGGCATAAATACATTTTATTTGTTTTTTACAATTAAGAAGAAAATCCACTCGGGACTTTTTTGTGGCTCAGATTATCATTTCGGCTCTTTAGGATTCGAGTGACTATACAAATAAATGAGGTTATTTATTTTTAATGTCGGAAAAAATCGAAAATTAAACGACCCATTGTGAGTGACGGAGGGGGATAGAACTAGAAGGCTTATGTTTGCAACAAACGCGATCTTTCCGGATAGACTTTCGATACATATTTCACGTATACCGCGGTTTATTTTTTTAAATCTAGGTAAAGGATTACATTTATTCCTGTTTAAAAAAATCAACGTCATTTTTTTATCCTTATCATTTTCACTCATCAACCGCGGAAAAAAGCCGCAAAGCTGTCTGGATCGCGTGGTCGTTTTTGGGGGAAAAAAATCGCAGTGGTAAGCGCGCGCCGAACCAGGAGGCGACACTTTTAAGTCAAAGGTTCTCGAATGGAGTCTGTCTCGAAAAAGTTAAAAAAAAGGTCCAGAAGAAAAGGTCACCATTCGCTTCGTTCTTTCCATGGTGGAGGACGGGATGCGACCGTTCTTGCGCTGCAACATTCCGCTCCCGCTCACTCACCCTCATTTGCCTCTATGATCCGCTTCTCTCTCTCTCTCCCTTCCTTTTCCTTTTCTCTGCGTTGCGCTTTCTCCCTCGTGTCGCCGCAACTGTCCGTTGCTTGGCAATTGCCTCTGGCCGACTTGTTGGCCGATGGTTACCGCAGGAATGGCTCGGTCCTTGTGTTCGCGCTCTCTCCCTTTGTCTCTGTGTTCGCATATGTATGCCGTTCTCTCTCTCTCTCTCTTTCTCTCTCTCCGTCCGCTCTCTTCTCCCTCCCGTCTCATCTCGCTCATCCCGCGGGGTGTTTTAAAGGGTGCTCGGGTTACGCGCTGCTCCTTTGAGCGATCCGAACGGTAAGTGGATGCGGCAACCTATGTGTGTGTTGAGAGGGTTGAGGGGAAGGGGACGGTTAGAGGATGAGGAGGGGGAGAGACTTGCGGGGTTAATTAAACGCCCTAATGGAGTGGGAGAGAGAAAGAAGGGAGAAAGAAAAGGAGAGAATGGTCCGAAGCGCGGCGTGGGCGATGCGAATGCAAATCGGACGCGGGATCTCCATCGCACGACCGTCCCCCTCTGTCCGGAACGTCATCGTTGCATTCCGTTCGTTTCCAATTTAATGTTTCCCTTCCCTCGGTTTCGCAATGACCGCTCATGTTGCAAATCAAATGTTTTATTGCCTCGTTCTGCGCCCCCCCCCACACACTCACAGCCGTACCCTAATCTCAAGCGCATAAATTTTGCTTTCCAGTCAATGATTAACTTTAAAGAATATATCCGATATCTTTTAAATAACATAGACTAGACAATATTTATTTATGTATTTTGTCATAATCGAGTCTTTTTTCGCGGAGAAGTTGTACTGTATTCACTCGGAAACCATTCACAACTTCTTTCTTTATTTGAAAAATGTCTTATACGAGGGTTACTAAACCAATACTTGTTTTATATTTGAAGAAGACAATAATCATTGCTTGGAAAATGCGGTGGCAACTACGAAGCGAATAATATCAAAGTAAATATCTAGCGAATAGAAGTACTTTTAAGACCGAAATCTATTGTAGTTGCTTTTATAAAGAAAGAAAAACAACTCCTATGCCACAACGGCATAGGAGTCGTTTTCTTTTCGTTATTATATATTCGCCGTACTCTCCACTTACGTTACTAATAATTAATTTAATCAAATGGAAAATATGCTAATTTTTACCCATTTGGCCTTTCCAATAACATTGATTGCGTGTCTTATTCTGGGGCGTGGAATACGATGTTCATTTTTCTCCCGAATGCACATTCTTGCCTTTTTATGTAATGTCGAGCTTTGCGGCACGCGTTTCTCCGCCTCCACAACCGTAATAGATCGCACGTGCACCGACATATTTTAGCTCTCTGGACGAAACAAACGAGAGCGGGTTAATATTCATCGCTCCCGTTCCCAAAATTAAGTGCACAATGTTTCGAAACAATGGGGAGGGCAATAAAAAACGTCGAGGAAATAAAGAACAATACGAACATCTCTCACCTCCGCATCTTCTCCACCTTAAGAGAAAGGAAGAGAGTGCACAGCAATTACTTTTCCCTTGATCTGCTCCTCTCTTCCCTCCATCCTTTTCTGTCTCTTTCTCCGGGAGCGGTTTCGTCATCACGGGCAAATTGCATGGGGAGTTGATGATGATGATGACATGCAAAGTGCGGTAGGAGGGGAGAATGTGAGAGGGAAGGTAGATAAGAGATGGGGTGTGGGCGTGGGGGGGGGGTTATATGGGTGGAGGCAGGTTTTGAAGAGTGGGTGGTGAGGGGGAAACGGGGCCAAGACGTCGAGTGAGAGAGAGGATGAAGGAGTGTGGTAGAAAGAGAGGGTTCGTGGAGAAAGAACGGAAGAGAAAAGGAGAAAAAAGGATTCCTTTTCGTGGACTCGTCAGCGTTCCTCCGTCCCTTTTAAGGTCCTTCTTTTCATCTCACACCCTTTCCTTTCTGCCATTTTTTCATTACGCTTCTCGTAATCTTTCTTTCCCGCCACAGTCGAGAAGGCACCACTCTGCCACGAATTCTGAGGGGGCCAGAGAGAGAGAGAGAGAGAAAGGAAAAGAGAATTTTCGTGAGAAAATGGGAAGGGTAAAGGTTTGGGAGAAAGGGATTGAAAGAGGAAAATGATGGCGAAAGGGAAGGGGGCAAAGGGATGAGAAGGAATATAAAGGGGAATTTGTCAAATTGCGCGAGGAGGTTGCATCTAAACGCGGAAAGCGTTTGATGTTTTCCTTCTGCCGGCCAAGGGGACAAAGTTTCTTTTTATTTAATTCTCCAGTGAGGCTCATTTTAGTAGGCTGGAGCGTTTTTTCCCGCATTAAATATTTAGGCATGTTAGTCTGGCGTCTTTCTTAAAAATGCTATTGTGGTTAAATTATGCTTGAACGTTAATGATAAAGTTAAAAAATTATTTTTAAATTAGCAAAAAGTGTTGAGCCGCGTAGAATCAGCATCAGACTTTTTTAATTTCCATTCCCTTTTCATCCAATTTTAAAATCTAATAAAAATTTCCGAGGAAAATGTCTAAGATTTAAAAAATAATATCTTTGATCTTTATTTTTCTTAAAAGTTACGTTTTCATAGCTTAAATTCCCGTTCCGTTGCTAAGTTGTGAAAATTTGTGGTATAAAATGATGTAAACGACCATAATAAACTTTTGATATTTTTAGAGTTGTAAATTGTTTTTCAAACTGTTAGTTGATAATGGACTTTATTAAAGTGAATATGTAAATAATGCTTAATGTTTGTGATGTAAAATAGAACAGTTTTGCATGAAAATCTATTAGCAATTTTATAATCTTGAATTAGTATTTATGCTAATAATATGTTTCTCCTCGAAAAGCAAACTGAGCTGATTGTTTTAGTTGATTTTTTAAATTCAACGCTGCTTATTTTTTTAGCCTACTTGTACTACTATGTATAGTTATAGCTTATAGTTTTGTCGTTGTGTCTGTCTGTCCGCCCTCCCCCCATTAACTTCTGAACCAATATACCGATTTTCATGAAACTTGGTGGAAATCTCTTGCTACATGGGCCGAGCTCCCGAGGATAGTTTTTGTTGCGAAGCTTGAAGTTCGATTCCAGGAACCATCCTTCCCATTTGATTTAAATGGGAAATCTGAAATCCGTCGTGCAGTGTAATTTTCTCTTGCACATTAAAATATCTTAGAATTGTAATATCGGAGCGAATTTTGTACTATTCTCTGAGGAAAGGAGCGAAGATTCTAATTTTTATCGTAGAGTTTTGCTTATCAATTGTATTTCATAGAATTTCGCGTAAATACTGGCGATTTTGCACTTTTTATCACTCATTACGAGTTTTTCCATAGCAACAACTATTTTTGAACTCGTATTTGCTATATTATAGTACGTACACGCGTTATTTTTGCCGCACAAATACGCGTGATCAATTTAACATTCCGTTCGAATATATTCGTAGTATTTTATAACGCTAAATTATTAAATTTGGGAACACAAAGAGCTACATATCCGCAATGACTTTAAAGCTGTTAAAGCCGATATAAGTACTAAATAAATGATTAAATGGAAAGTAGGCATCATAAGTTCTGTTTGGATCATCTTGTTTCTGATTCTTTTATTTCCTTGAATTATCCTCGGAATAGCGCATTTGTCTCGAATAATATTTCCCGTACCTAATAAAATATCCCATATTAGCTCAACAACGCTCTCAACATTAAGTTGCAAAATTTATGATTTTTAGATACCAATACGGCATATGTCGTTAATTTCAAACATCGCCTTTTACATTTTTTTTAACAACAAAAGCAATCTATCGCAACGTAGTACTCGATTGGAATCGATTACGGAAAGTACTCGAGAACCAAGCCGTATATCATGCATCAAAGGTAGTCGAAACTCGTTAGTAATTTCATTACACTGCTTACCCATTCCTGCGCTCCGCATTAACCCGCCAGCCGTGCACAATTGAAGAGCGTATCTTATTTAGAAAACCGCCTCGCGGAACCTCATTCAGCTCTCACGTAGAGAGAGATATTTATTTTATTTATTTTTTTCTCTACTTTTCATGCTCCCGATTTTGCGAGAACACTTCTGAAAAAAAAATCGGGAAAAAATCCTTCTCGCGGGAATTCTTTCTTTTATGCATATTCACGAGAAAATGGAAGTAGGCCGGCTTGACGAAGAAGAGAGGTTAACCGGGAGAGGAAAATTGCGGAGTGGCGAGATTTCGTGACCCGGAGTGTTTGAAGGGGACGTAGCTGTGGAGGGGAGGGAGGGGGTGGGGGGAGGAGGTAAGAGGAGGAGGAGGCGGCGACCTCTTGTCGCTCACGTGGGGAGTTTGAGGTGAGACGGATCCGCGGTCTTCGAAACTCTGATATCAATCCTCCTGTCTTCCGCCTCGACTCCAGAATAGAGAGGATCGCTCATTTTGACCCCTCTCCCTCCTCCCCCTCTACCTCCTCCCTCTCCCCCTCCTCCCCCTCTCCCTCCTCCCCCTCCCCCTCTTTCTCCTCCCCATCTCCCTCCTCCCCATCTCCCTCCTCCCCATCTCCCTCCTCCCCCTCTCCCTCCTCCCCATCTCCCTCCTCCCCCTCTCCTTCCTCCCCCTCTCCCTCCTCCCCCTCTCCCTCCCCCCCTCCCCCTCTCCCTCCTCTCCATCTCCCTCCTCTCCCCCTCCCCCTCTCCATCCTCTTCCTCCTCCCCCTCTTCCCCTCCCCTACCCCCTCCTCCCCCTCTCCCTCCTCCCCCTCTTCTTCTTCCCCCTCAAACCCTCCCTCTTTCTCCGCACTCGGCTCCTCTTTATAAACTCGGGTTCGGAATCCTCTTATTTTTTCCCATATCAAGAGGTTCTCTCTCTCTCTCTATCCCTCTCAATGCATATATGTATCGTATCTGCGTGCGTATATAAATGGGAAAGAACTGGTGTGACGTTTCGAGTGGCTTTTTGTCCTCGGGTTGAACGAAGAGGTTCGAAACTCACGCGCACCATATGACGTCGCATCCGCAGTTCTGTTTCCCTTGATTTTCAAGAAAAAAGGTAAACGTGAAAATCCGTCAAGAACGCTGTTTCCGGGTCATAAAAACATGATGGCGATATTCATTGTTTAGTTTGACGATACGAACGAGAAATATTTTCCCCGAGCGTCGCGGGTATATTTGATTTGGGACATGAACATACGGTTCATAAAATCAGTCCATTATGTATTTACCGAGAACTAAAGGCAGAATGCTCTCTCCCTTGTGATTTAATACATGACGTCCTGAATGAAATAGATCGCCATCGCAAAGTGCCAGCGTATTTCAATTGGTGTACGTAAATAGGCAGGCACAGAAAGGTGCGCACTAATGCGGTAGATTAGAAAGCCCCCATTTCAGAATAGCTATCGACAAAAATTTTCGGCCGCTCTTAAATTTTCTGCACTGTGGCAAGTGAATGACGTAGAGGAGCGATAAACAAAGGGCGCCGCTCGTATATCGCGACAGCCAATGCTCTCCGGAGTGAATTACGGTCCGCATGCCGATACACGATCGAGAAATAGAAGGAAACTCGGTGAGTTATTTTGATCGGTTCAAGAGAAGATGCGAACTCCCTCCCTCCTACGGTTCCATGTCGCAATACATCATGTCGGCGCCCTACTTGTTTAAAAGCCAAAAACTGATAGTGGGGGAGCGATAACAAATGAATATCGGGCAGCGATATCCCTCGAGTCGCCTGCGCTCAGACATTTCATTCGCATGCAGGCCAGCAGATAGATAGAATGTCGCCAAGTAAGTTTCGTCCCGGTGCCTGCTGTCTTTCGCGATGGACGATCGAAAGCATCCCATGGTTTTGACCGTGTGCGGAAAAATAATTCGCGTAAAAGCTGCTGCTACTTCGATGGTCCGAATTAAATTATACATTTGAAGTGAGTTACTTCGTATGTTAAGAAGCAGCGACGGGCTGGAAACGCTCTGATCCTTTCACCCCGCCGCGGATTTATACTCTATATTAGGTCCCCTTTGATCATGCCACCTTTACGCTGAGGTTTTGGGGTTTTCCGGTACCCTGCTGGTGAAAAGTCATCTCGGATACATTTTTAGCGTTTATTATTATTATTAGGAAATTTTAATGACCGCGTTTTATTATATTATTATGACTGGCAGCTATAACCGTCCTTCGCTCGTGTGATAGATTTGAAGGCTTTTCATTTATTTATTTTTGAAAAACGCCGCTCTTTTAGTTTATTTACGGCCAATGAAATGGTAAATGTTTGACCAGCGGTGTTCGGATTATGAGCGGACATACGAATAAACTTTTTCTTAATATGTACGGATTATGACATATTTCAGATTAAATTTCATGCCTCGGAGAAATGTTTTTGCAGGCCCTTAGTTTTCTCACCTGTAATTTTTATTGATAAGCAAACTTATGCATATTTTGCAGTCGTATGAACTATATTAACTAACTCAGTCTTCCGCTGTGTCATAAGAAGAATAAGCGAAATAATGGATCATATAGATTTCTCATCCAACTTTATATATTTTTACTCCCATTTTACCGATCTAATAAATTTTACGGAGACCTCTGCTTACGTTATTTTACTTTCAAGCTGTATGATGTGATTGCTTCCGACAGCAAAACATATTTTTTTTTAATTTAAGCTCGCCGATCCACTTAAATATTCCATAGTATTGGTTGAGGTTTTAGTTTAATCATTTAATCCTATTTGACTTAAGACAAGTACTAAATGTTTTTACGTTTTTTTTTAATTTTGATATTTTCGATATTTTTTCATTTTGATTATCGTTGTGAGCGCGAAACTATTAAGCTTCATTTTACACATGACCCTGTAGTAGATTGGAGCCATAAGCTGAGCTGCGTGAATTTTTTATACTCCTTTACTAATTTATTGGTCTCATCCTTCGAAATATGTAATGATAACACCGAAAATTAAAAAATTCACCGAGAAATTTCAACTGTTCCAATTATTGCCAAAAGTCGAAAGAAAGTTATTTCATACCATTTGCGAATCATTTCCCAGCAGATTAAAAAAAACGGATGTCTCGCGAAATGTTAACGGCGTTGGTAAAAAGGCGTGTTACGATCTTTGCAGAGTGTCGTCTTTGCGTGAAAAACGCTCTTGGGCAGTTAAAATGGAACTTTGCTCCTGCCATCTCTCTCAGGAGACCGCGTCACATTTTACTTGTATCGTCGGATAAAGGTCAATAAAATCGAGAACGTGAGAGGATAGGTTAAGGCGAAGGGCGGCTTTACATCAAGAAAGAGAGCCTTCCCCAAAGAAATAATGAATTCTTGACTACAGGCAACCGCATATATGTACAGCTGAACCTCAAGGAATGAGATAAGTAAGTCAGTACTTCTTCATTTTTAAAGTATATGATTAGAGAGGAGTAAATATATTCTTCCAGTTTCTGACGTATGTATTAATTGGGAATTGGCCGTTTGCGTGTGTGCATTCACACATTCAAAACACATACGCACAATATAGGAGATTCGATTTATTACTTCAATCAGCCGGACTGATTTTACGATGGCCATTACTCAAAAGGGAAAAAACATTGGGATCGAAGAGAACAGGACGAAGACTGCGCCGAAGATGGATCGAAAGAGAGAAAGGGATAAAACTGTTGTCTGAGGGACGAATTTCTTGATAGAGAGAAGAGAGGAATTGAAGGATTTTTAAATGGGCCATTACATAGGAAGCAGGCTTTGCCAGTCCTACGGCTCAAAAAAGGTGGACGTATTAAAAAACGGGCAGAGGAAGATGGAGAAAAAGACGTATAAGGAGAGGGCCTACAAGAAATAAAGAAAGAGCTGACATGGAGTGAGATGGAGTAGAGAGAAGCGAGGATACGGGAGGAGAAAAATTATCGGTACAGGAAAGAGCGGGAGGATGGCGTAAAGATGGATGTCCAGCGTAAAACGTATGAGTGTATTTAACAATCTAGTTGAAACATGGGCTGTCATCTCTGAGGTTATTAAAAGCGGTCGATGAAGGACGATATTGCTGGAGAAAAGATGATAACAAAGCGCGTTTGATAATAAGAGAGTGTCTCAGGAGATGTTGCCCGGTATATCTTCACAAAAGCTACGTGATTTAAGAGGGAAAGGGGGCCCCAACGATTTAAGCAGAATGACGTTCTGTGGATCGGATTTTCATCAACACATCATTCCTCCATCTTCCTTTGAAATAACTGAAGGACGTCCGAGCGGAATGATCAGCAACGCGTCCCATCTATTTTTAAGCTTGATCGATAAAGCTCCGTAATAAGTTTTTCCGGGGAGAAAATGGGCATTCTTCCGCTTTACCTAGCCTTGCCGCAAAAAAGTAACTGGGCTCGGTGTGGTGGCGGCGCGGCGTAATAGAGTTGTGGTGAAACATAAGAAGCGAAGGAAGCGGGATGCGAACTTGGGGAGGTATAATAATAAATGGCGATTGACGGAGAAAAAAGATAAAGAAGGAGACCTCACGGATTTCGCTGAAAAGGAAATGGTTATGGAAGGTGAAGGAGAGGATAAAAAAGGGAAATTTGTGTAGGGAAAGGGGTCGCATGGTGAGAGAAAGTTGTAGGCGGTAGGAGGGAGTTTTTCGCATAGCGATGGAATGGAAAACAGGAAACATGGGACGAAGAGAGGGAGAGAGAAAGAGTGAGAGATGATTGCATTGGAGGGGGAGAAGGGTGGAACGCTGAGAAGTGTGTGGAGGGGAAAAAGAGAGAGACAGAGGTGCCCTCGGGAACTCGCATTCGCTCACTCCTTTCCCCCTTTCCTCACTCGCACCGTGGAATCGATAGAATTTGGAGCACGTCCAGATTAAACCATCCCCACTACTTCTACCCTCAACATCCCTACTCGTGGCAACCCCATGAATGCTCCCACCGCCCCCAAACAAGTTTGTTTTTTCTTCCTTCCTTAATTTTTCTCTCTCTCGTTGCCAGTAGGAGGGCCTCTCTTCTGCCCTCCTTCCTCGGTTTCTCTTTCCCCTCTTCCTTTCCCTCCCGCTTCTCTCTTTGTCGCATGAGCCCTCCAATCAATCTTTCCTCCTCCTTCTGCCTCCTTTACTCCAACCATTGCTTCTACCCTTAAATCTTCTTTCAGGCCCCTCTCCTCCCCTCTTCTCTCTCTCTCTCTAGTTTGCTCCTTTCCTCTCTCCAAACCCCCTCTTTTATCCCTCGTGGGTTGGTTCTGTCGCCTCTCGGGGGCGCTCCAATTTTTATTTTTTATCCCCGGGCGTGTGTATGTGTACGTTACGTGTGTGAGTCGAGGGAGCGAGTGGAAAGGAGAGAGGTCCTCTACACGAGCCTTGCAGCACTCCCCCTTTTCGCAGAGGGGAAGGGAAAATCTCGCGGCAGCGATAACGAAGTGAACTTCATGATTAATGCGCACGGCACGTAATTAGCCTCCTCGAAAGTCTTTTTGTGTTCCGTAAATGCATTATCGGAAGGCTGGCTTATTTTTATTTTTGTGGGAGAAAACAAGCACTTAGATGTGTTATACGTTATAAGACAAGTAGTTGGGAATGCCACATGACACGTATTCGAGCACCCATGAAATTTAATTCGTCGCGCGGTACGGAATAAGTTCGTAATTGTATACATCTATTTTTTAATGAAAATGTTATTCTTCGCTCATATCTTGATGCTTAGAAATAGTATAATCAAGGGTTTTCACGTATTAAAAAAATTGATCTTCATCTGTGTCTATCGCTTTTGCTAGTAATTAATAACGGGAGATGATATATTTTTGCCTAAGTTTTTCGTTAAAAGAATTTCGAGGCATCTCGAATCCCGATCCCATTAACAATAAACCGTTGGCCGTCCACTTTTATACGCCTTTTCTTCTTATAATTGATGAGAGAAATCGGAGAGAGGTTATTTGATGCCGAAAGATATTAATTAGGACCCAGCGCGCCATATGTCAACGTCGCAAGGAAGCGTTTTATCCCTCCTGAGAAGGATAAGCCAGTGAGCGCTGATATGCATAAAATGAATTTAATCCCCTCCTGAGACTTCGATTCAAGAACGCGACATAATTTCTCGTGTGATTTTCATCCTCTCGGATATGCTTTGTAATTTTTCCGATCAAGGCGAAATTGCTCATCGAAAAAGAAACTTGACTCTTAACCTGACGGCGATAAATGATTAGGTCGCCTCTCATGCGTCGTTTCTAACTTTAAAAAAAATGGAATAAGAACTTTAAGCACTTAAGCGCGCTATTAATTGCTATCGATCTAATTAGTCTATTTTGTGAAGTTTTTATCTCTTTCGTCAAGTTCAATTCTCAATATGTATCCCACAACATTCTAGTTTTAAATTGTGAAAACTGTGCTAATGTTCAGAATAAAATCCTTCTATTAATCTTCGCTGTATTATTTTTTTGAGGAATTAAATCTAAGAACAGTTTTATTTGTTATGAAATAGTTCGCCTACAACGGCAGCGTCTTTTATTTAAAAAATTCGATGCAATGCAAACTTTTGGATTTTAAATTTTAGTTTTCTTAGATGTCTACTCGACGGCTCTAAATTATTCGTAGTTAAAATCTTTACTTTTATCAAAAGATAGAGTCAGGGTTGAAGGAGTAGAAACAGAATGTACTTCAATAGGGAGGGGAGTGAGGCAGGAATGTCCTATTTCACCAGCGATATTTAATATTTATGCAGAAACAATAACAGAAGAAGCGAAAGAGAAAGGATTTAAGATAGGAGGTGAAAGTATTACCACCATTAAATATGCAGATGATCAGGGATTAATAGCAGAAGACGAGAAAGAACTCCAGAGGATGACAGACAGACTAGTGGAGGTTGGCCAACAATATGGAATGAAGATCAATGCCGAAATAACGAAAGTCATGGTGGTTTCAAAGGAACATAAAGAATTAAATATAATGGTAAATGGCCAAAAATTGGAACAAGTAAGTAGTTTCAAATATCTGGGCAGTATTTTAGCGCAGGATGGAAGTAGTACATGGACATCAACAGTAGGATTGCAATGGAAAAAACAGCATTTAACGAGAAGAAGGATCTTCTCACGAGCAAGAAAATAAATTTAGAAACAAGGAAGAAATTAGCGAAATGCTACATATAGAGCATAGCTCTTTATGGTGCAGAGACGTGGACGGTAAGGAGAAAGGAGGAAAAATATTTAGAAAGTTTTGAGATGTGGGTATGGAGGAGGGTGATGAAAGTGAAATGGACAGAGAGGGAGAAACGAAGAAGTATCAGAAATGGTGGGAGAAGGAAGGATGCTAATAAAAACAATCAGGAAAAGAAAAGCAAATTGGATATGGCACATATTGAGAAGACAGTGTTTACAAAGGACGAAGAGGAAGAGGGAGAAAAAGAATAGAATATTAGAGAATATAAAGCAGGAATATAGTATTTATAGAGGTATAAAAGAGGCTTCTAGGGAGAGAGAGAGAGAGATGGAGGCAGCGATTCAGCTAAAACCTGTCTTCGGACAGCAGCATGATGATGATGATAATGTTTTGTGCCGGGCAGTACCTAAACTGCAGTTTTTTCCATTTTATTAATTTTATCGTGCTTTAGCAGCGCCCTCACGATTCCTTATCTCGTAATTTTCATGCTAACGTAAGAGGCAATTTCAGTTATTTTCTCGCCTAAGGAGGGTTGAACGCTTGAATGATTTCGTTTATTTTCTAGCGATAGGCAAAGATGTTATCGTTCTCTTCCTCGAGCACCTCACACGGCGCCAGTTTCGCTGATGAGGCAATTCCATCAGAGAATTCAAAGTGAATTTGTTACGTTGAAGGCTGTAAGAGCGAGGAAGAGAGGAGGCGAGCGATAGGGAGAATGAGAAAAAGATAGCGAGGAAAGAAGGAGAGCGACAAGAACGAACGTATAGAGAGAATAATGATTGTTAAAGCAGCAAGGGTGCCACGAAGGAATAGGGGTTGCGAGATAAGTCTTACAAGTAGCATCAAGAAGGTAAGGGAGTAGATAAGGGGCTGAGACTGGTATTTTTGAGATCTTCAAAGAGTTTTGATATTCCGTTCTTTCACGCCTTAGATTATTCGACGGATTGAAACAGGTCACTTTCGATGCTAATTCTTCATTTCAGAGCTGTATGGGTGTAATAATCCAGAAATTGCACGCATTTCAATGGAAAAGATGTTGCCGCGTGGGCGGTGGGCGATGGTGATCAAGAATGTGAACTAAGGATTGGTTCGGAGGAGTCATGAGGCGGCGCCACCTGACGAAATTAATGAAACGGAAAAAAACAGGAAGGGGAAAGAGCGATAGATGGGTGAGGTGGAGGGGATAATAACGAAGCCGTAGAAATGAGGAATCGGGGCGCTTTTTTATCCGTCACATTTATTTCATATCAACGGGTGCGATTGATTCAGGATTACGGGCGGTGTTCGAGAAGCCGTCGCCCTTTATGCAGAAAGTAGTACTACCAAACTAAGTAACTGCAGACCGCGACACTGAAATTCTATTTCAAATGATTTGAGGAGCAGAAGAGTCGCTCACGATCTCTCTCTCTCTCTCTCTTATCCTCTCTCAAACTCCCTTCCCAATCCACTTATCTCTCTCCCTCTCCCGGTTCTCCCCCCAAAACCCGCCCTTCCCGGAATCGGTCCCGTTTTCCGCAACAAATATATTGCAGGTGCGTGTTGAGGTGGCGTAAGGAAAGGATTTGGGGTCTGGCAGAAGTGGCGCAGGGAAGTTTAAGGCCGGGAGAACTTTGATCTGGAGAAGAGGGAGTGGGAGCCTTAACGCCCACCGCCGAGGGAACTGCATTGCGCTTGGTAACGGAGGATGCTGTTCATTTTTGCCTCATTTTCCATCTGAATTTGTGGCGGAAATGTGGTTAAATAATATACGCGACACAGATCCTTTTTTCCGACGAGGATAAACGTACTGTTTTGGAATGGATCCTAAAGCGCAACCAGTTGGCAATATCGCTCCTTGTTTTACCCGCAAAAACCCCTTGATACTGTTCAGTTTCTGCAAAGTATATTGTTTCCGTGTGTTTAATGGGGCCGAAGTGGTATGGCACATTTCCCATAACATTCCATCTTGTTATAATGTTCGAAGTTACTCATTACCACATTGCCAGTGAGAAGCAAAACTATCTTATTGTTTACTTTTCTCCCTCGGTTGAAGTAATCGAGCTTAGAAAGGTACATATCCGAAAGTATTTCTAAAATTTGTGACATGTTCTCTCGTGGAAGGCTTAGGCTTGTCGAGGAGAGTGCCTTTGCCCTTTGCGTGGATATCAACTTTTGCTATCAAATCTTTTCACCTCGAACCGTATCTTCCTCTCTGTCTCGCTTCGGCTTAGTCTCTTCTTTATTCTCCGCCTGGGAGGTCTCCGAGTAATGGCTCGTCACACGCCACAAATTCACCCCAACCAATCCATGAATACCTCTTCCTTACGATCCTCTCCCACTCGGCCATCCTCTTCCCACTCCTCTCCCCCGTGTTTTCCTCCCCTCTCGAATCTCCTTCTTCCCCTCGCATTCTCTCTCCTCTCTCCCCCGCCCCTTCAAATCGCTCTTCTCCTTCCTCGCCCTCTGCCCTTATCCCGGTAATCTAATCACACGGTCAATCAGCGAAAAAGGAGATGTTTTAAATACTTCGACCCTAGAATACAGGATGGAAGAGAGACGGAGAGACATGTCTACCTTTAACAACCTGTGCAGGCGTGTAAGGCTTGTTGCTAACAACTAAAATCCGCTAGGGAAAGTGACATGGAACGGGATTCAGTTACTGCGAGGGTAACATAACGTTTCGACAGACTATTTTTGGCGAATTACCTATTTTGAATCTTGTTGCACGATTAATTAGAAAAAGGATAGTGTTTTTCCGCAAAGCAATTGTGAGAGCTTCATTACTGTAAAAATAATTCCCAGCGCGATTTACATTAACGTTTAGGTAACTACCCTGCAAGTCGCCAATAGCGTTTGGCGGGGCGTGCAACTGCACCAAACATTATCCTCTATTTAAATCCTCTATTGGCCTGTGATATCGGGTCGGGGAAAAAATGATCTATAGTATCTCTCGGTTCTAGCAATTATATTTCGAGGTATATGCTCTATTCTAGCCCTACGCTCACTAGCACTGGTGGGTACAACTATACAGCGCACGTCCTCAACAAATTCAGGCCTATTCAACTTTTCGAGTTGCTTCCGCACGTATTCCATTCTTCTCGCTGTAATAATAACTATGATGATACCTATATTATTCTGCACTTAATTATTAGCGAAAGTTATGGATCCAAATACAATAGGGATCGCATGGGAGAAAAGAGTGGCATAGCTGCCTAAGTTGTCAAGGATACACTCATACAAGCTCTTGCATGGAGAAATATATGTCTTCTATCCATTTTAGGGATTTCTAAAAGAATGCTGAGAAATCCACTGGAAATCCTACTACCCTCATTGAGCATACAAAGGCTGGCTAGGTTAATCAGGATTCGCTATTTTAAGGCCATTTCCGAGCTGGTACGTACATATCGCAAAACGCGTAAGCACGCACGCAATCGGAGGCATTCTCTCACGACATCATATCAGAATTCATAGCAACCATTTCGCAATTCTCGATATCGAAGATTCAAGGAAGGGTTGCTTGTTATCCCTCATAAATTTAGGCTGAGTCCGTGATGCCGAAATGGAGAAACAGATGAAGCCGTAAAAGCGTGGCGAGGACAAAGAGAGAGAGAGGGAGGAAGAAGAGAGGAGAAGAAGCCTCAACGCGGCCAATTCCTTTCTCGCATTCCCTTCGCCCCCTCCTCCCACCCCCTCTTCCCCCTTCTACCTCTTCTCCCCTCCCCTATTCCCCATTCTCCCCTTTGACCCGGCCCCACCTCTTCCTCTACCCCATTACTCATCTCTCCCTTTTCCCCTCACTCTTTCGTTCCCCATCGGTTGTTTCACTCTCTCCCTTCCTTTCCCTCTCTCCCATTCCCTCTCTCCCTTTTCCCACACGACACGGAGTTTTTTTCCGGTAATCCCGCAGTTCTGAGGAATTCCCCAAATGTTTCTCATTTCGCTCATATATATATATATATATATATATATATATATATATATATATATATATATATATATATATATATACACACCCACGATGCGCAACGACAAAGGCTTTATCACTCCCGAGGAGGTCAAAATGATTCCATTATATTTAAGTCTATTCTGATATCGTTTTCATTCATTCGATAAGACATTTTCCGTAAAAAGGGTTTGCGACCTCTTGTGGTTTTTCTATCAAGTCCGCATAATTGGGAGTGAGTATCATCTGGTCTATTGCTGTTTTTCATTCCGAAAAGTAATCTCAAATGGTTTAGGCATTCGTAAATATCGTACGGCTTTGCGTGTTTTTCTTCTATGAGATTTAAAGTAATAAATAGAACTAACTACCCTCTAAGGATTTGGAGAATACATTTCTTTCATTTGTTTTTCAGACGGAGCCAGTTCTTGGGCTGTACATCATTCGCTGTGAAAAATGCAATTAAAAAGGTAAGTGTAAAATAATCTTTCAACCCCTTGATACGATTTAAGGTTTAAGGCGAATTTTATATTTCGCTTCTAGAAAATGAAATCCGGTGGAATGTACTTTATATTAGAATATGAGCTGTAGTAGCCCCATCATATCTTTTTTAAATAAAAAAGACCCCGTCCAACCTTTTTGGTGAAAGACTAGTATGGAGATGGTCAATGAATAAGATGCCGCATGCAGTGCTCACAGGAATTTCTTTCTTTTAGCGTTTTAAATTTACCGGTTCCTTGCACGTCTAGCGCAGCTCTGTGGAATCGCAAATGTTTCATCCAAATTTGTCAGGATGCGAGGAAAATGCGTTCGTTTGTTACCTGCGCTCGTATCCTTTTACCGGAATCTGCGCAGAGAAACGTTTTGTGATCTTTTGATTGTTCTGTGCGCACGCTACGCTTCCTTTTGAACCCGTGACAAAAAAGCGTCTGTCATACAAGGCTCTCAAGCAGAGCACCATAACGTACCCGAGGAAACGTTTCCATATTCAAAAAAGAAATAACACAAGAACCTAGAGATGGATGCTTTTTTTCGATTGTTCGTTGCGTCCGTAAAAGATTTCTTTCAACCTTTTCCCGCGATAATAACTCCTGCTGCTCCAGCCGTTCTCTCATCCCTTATAGCTGTTCTTAAAAAAAGTTTTTTGAAGCGACGTCTTCCGTTTCCTTCCGTTTCCCTCTTTCTGTGCCTCTCCTCTTTATCTTTCTAACTAGTGTTGTTCGAGTGGGTGGGAATGGGAAAAGAGACAAGAGGATGTATGGTGGGAACGAGGAATATAAAGATAGGTTGCTAAGATACTTGCGAGCAGGGTTTCGAGATTGATGAGCCGGTGGACGGAGAAAGGGCGCCTATGTCTGATTGATTGAGTTGCGCATTCAGTTGGCGTGGAGCGGGTTTTAGACCTCCTGGAGCCTCTGGGAGGTTATATTCAGGTTTCCCGGGAGCGCTGGATCGAATGAAAAGGGCCATAACCGGATGGAGGAGGATTCCGCCGGAGGCGGAGGCCACGGGGAACGGCTCACGGGATGGAATTGGAGAAGATGGAGCGCACTCGCGCTCGTCTTCGCGCCTTACTGGTTGCGAAGTAAAGGGTGACGAACATCGGACTGGCGTTGAGGAGTCGTTTTCTTTATTGCTGTTTTAGAACGCCGGGGCTTATCACTTTCTCCATACGTAGTATAGGGGAAAAGTAATCTTTTCGTAAAAAAAATCGATTTTGAGATTTCAACGGAAATACACGTTTTGAGGTCCCCTGAACACGTTTTCACCATTTTCTCGATGATGTCTGTGTGCGTGTGTAATAGCTTTTTTGTGGGTGCTCTAACTCCAAAACTAATAATTAGGTCAACGCAAAATTTTATATTTAACATTTTTATAAAAGTCAGAAGAACAGATTAGTTTTTGGTAAAAATCGGTCAAACGGAAGTGGGTGATTACTCTTGTCACTTATCCGTTATTTTGAAATATTTGATAAATGTAACAACATACTGGAATAAAAGTTGTAGGAAATTTAATTTTCTACAACCTTTGTTTGAAACATTTTTCCATAGAATGCATTTTTTAAGAGATATATTTTAGCTGCCACTACCACGCCACCTACCGACGACTATTGTTAACAATTGACGCTTAGTTACGTCTTATTGTTAGTAACGCTCCTTTTTCTTTTCTTAATTGTTGGAGCTTTGTGGCTATATCCAATACCAGAAGGCTATGGTTTGAGTTTATTTCTGTTTTTTGTAGTCTAAAATTTTCTCGCAGTTTCTTAAAATATTTATTATTATGTAACCTAAGTATCTGGAATTTTTAGAAATATTACAGATATGGAAAAAGTCATGTGATGGCCACATCAGATTTTTTTTTAGTTCAAACTCTTATGACGGGAATGCTTTTTCTCGTTGCTTAGGGATGACGGGAAATGGATGGAAAGGTCGAACGAGTGTAGATCGGAGATACAAACACGTGGCGTATCGTGCTACGTACGATGTTCTTGCTATGCAGGCACTCGCGAGAGCGATTTCGTTTGAGGAGAGTATTAATTAATTAAAAAACAATAAACGAAAATGTAGCGTGGTCGCCGGGATGTTTATCGCGGCAACCGATATTTATGTACGTTCAAGTGTATGTTTCAAAAAGCCTCCGTATGATAGAAAGAAACGTGAGCTCCGATATCTCGGAATAAAACGGCATACAAGTAAGTGGCTATCGAAGGATCTTTCATTCTGGAGTGGCCTTGTGAAAAAAGGAGAAAATGCCGGAACAAATCTACTTCGTTTTAATATTTCTGTTATTTTTTAAAGCTCATTTTTCTGCGCGGTATTTTCGCGCATCTCAGCTCGTTTTTCTTCCTTATCGGTCTCTTTGAGATCCCTCATGTTCGCCCTATCTGAGGCTTGCTTCTTCTTCTTCTTATTATTATTATTATTATTACACGCGCTATATACAGAAACGGGCGTTTTTCATTTTCTGCAGAGAATCGATCATTTATGCCTGCTGGCTTTGTAATTTCCTTGTTTTCACAATTTTCTCTTCCTCTTTCTCATATTTACTGAATTTCACTCTCCCCCCTTCGCGTTCTTTCTCCCTCTGCCTCTTTTTCTCAATCTTTTCTGTTTGTCCCTCTCTTCGTTTTCTCTCCTGTCTCTGTTCTCCATTTTTTTCTTTATTTCTGTGTCAATTTCCCTTCCCTTTTCTCTTTTTTTACGATTTTCATATTCCCTTATTGCACGCAGCTCGCCCACTCCATTTCTGCGTACCATTCCTTCCCCTTTTTTGTCCTCCCTCCCTCTCTCTCTCTCTTCCGCCCTTTTTTGCTCCTCTCATTCCCTTCTTATTTCTTCTTCCACTTTCCCTCGACACTTCTTCCAATTGAGGAAATCTCTCGATTGCAGAGTCCACTCAAATCAGTCCCCATTCTTTTCGCTCGGTTGGTGGCGGGATGCTTTTTATTATTTTTTCCTCCAACTTTTGAGTTCCTGGACACTACTCCGTCTCCTCCACCTCCGTCTCCACCCATTTCTCCCGAACCAACCATTCTTTTCCTCTCCCATCCACCCACCCATCCATCCCACACACACACACACACACACACAGACGGATATGTAGGTCACCGCTCGAGGGAAAATTTCCGTGCCGCTTTAAATTTGCCGAGCATCTGCGTGAAAATGACATCTCATTCCGTTCTCTCCCTATTTCTCTCTCTCTCTCTCTATTGCTGTATTTTCAAGTTCGAAAGATACTTCACTGTGTTTTCTTCGCCATTTCGCTCATCTTGGGATAGTCTTTTTTAAACTCTTCCGTACTGTCGATGATCTTCGTTTTACTTCGCAGTTGTTTTTTTCTCGGTTAATGGCTCGCGTGGATTAAGGTTTAAAAGAGCGGATCAAATAAAAAAATAAGTCGAACTAGGAACCTACGGTTATTTTTGCTGGAGTGAGTTATTTGATGACGTTCGCTCGATTATCTGCGCGTTACATATATGGGTTCCGTTTTTGGCCTGCCCTCCCGGCGTCTCGGCCACTTGGTCAAATTTGTAACTCGTTAACTTTTAAAATTTTCTACTTCTTGATTGAGGAAATTTTCTTCGAGTTGCCTAAAGTTTAAATATTTTGTAGTCAAACATACGTAAACATCACGAAGACTAGATCGCGTACTGTTCCGATTTTTCCCTCAGTGTATGCAATATTTCGGATTTTCTTCTTCAGAATCTAGGCAACTCATCTATATTACTCATAGTTTCCTACAGCTGCCCGAGATTCAAAAACTTTTGAACCTTTTATGTTCCTTATCATCATTAAAGTTAGATTAATTAGTCCGCGACACCACATTTCTTTTTCTAAAGGCAAATTGAGAAAATAGTTAATTGGTTATTTTCTTTTGCCAATATGCTCTTATTCATTTCACCCAGAATTCTTATAAAATTTTTGCTACGTTATTCAGGCTAAAAATCACGCGGGAGAAATTAATTTTTTCGTGATAAAATCAAAATATTTCTCGAAGGGGTGGGCGTTTTCACCCCATCTGTCGCGAATACTTCGCTCCTCCGCCTCCCTGCGTCATCAGAGAGGATTATTCGCTCCCTTTTTTTCTCTCCAGGGTTTGACCTCTATTTCTCTGAGCCTTTTCATGGAGAGAAGCCAAGTCATTTTTTTTTCCCTCGCTCTCTTTTCATACGAGTCGATCGCATCTGAAAAGGTGTATCACGGGCTTTTGTTCATACAACGCTACTTTGACACGGTCGAGTCGTGCGCTTGAAAGGGCGTTCAAAATTCGATCCAACTGCCTTGCCATCCAATTACGCCGAGGGCGAGTTCGAAAAGCCATCGTGAAATTGCGGGCCGTAGGAGAGTTTGTTATTCTCAGGGCGAGTCCGCTGTCTGCTAGCACCCCGGTGCCCATTAATGCGAGGCTGCCAGTCCGCAGTTGTTAAATTCTCTTCTTTCCAAATAAATCGATTCTGTTTGAAGGAACTTTAATCGTGCAGCACGGTGGGTGGTTTCTTCTCCAGACGAAAGGAGAGGATTTCGTGCTGTTACTCTGTTTAAAAATTAATAAAGGGGCGCTTTTGTATGGCTTTGATAACTTCGTTGTACTCTTGGCATTGTGCGTGAAATTCGTTATTCAGTCGTGTAATCGGCTGGCTTTTGATACCATGGCTTTTAACGATGTCAAGGAACTATTAAGTAAACAACTTTACGTTCTGTATTGGCCGTTAGGATATCACGTCTGTGTTTACCTTCACGATGCTACTGATTATTTATAAGAGTACTCGATATGTTATTATCATTAGCAATTAATTAGTAGCAGCAATAATTTTTATATAAATAAATGTGGATGGGTTTGTTTAAACCAAAAATTGATAGGTATAAAACCGGTATTGATAATTTTTTTGATCTTTTTCTGAAACGAGTTTGCTGAGTCAATTATTTTATCGAAGTCTATTTTTCATGTTATTATCAATTTAAAAAATTAACACAATCTGCATTAGTTTCATTTCCGATGATTGATCGAAAGGTTATCGTAATATTGTGCGTGATTTGAAGTGGAGTTGAAAAAATAGAATTTTTCTATGGCGTAATGCGTCACAGACTGATCGTGAGGTGAAGATTGCGCTGTGAGGAGGATGCAATTAAAGAAACTACCTCTTTGGAAAGATATGAACATCAATTCGTTCTCGCAGGCGTTACATTACATGAAGAAGACGAGTTTTTACCAACATGAGAGCTCATCCTATTCTTTTGGATCTCTTTCGGTATGCATCACAACACGATTCGAATTTTCCAAAGGAGGAAATCTATAGAGACCTACCAGCGGACCCTGCAAAACGGCGGTGTGCATCATAATGCAGCATATTGGCAGATATTTTTTCGCGTATGAACTTGATCGATGCTTGAGGGTTTTGAAATTTCAACTTTTATTCGAGGTAGTTTTCCAAGGCAAGACAGTTTCTCTTTTCCTAATGCTCTCTCTCTCTCTATTTCCCTCGAACATTAGCGCTCCACTAGAAACAACCTGCTATCGTAAAGGAGTGAGGCGCATTAAGTGAAAGGCTTACGTCTCTCCTTAATGATTTCCCGGCGATGTGTGCGCCCGTCTCGATCGCCGTCTCATTCCACAATCTTCCATAGCAAGAAAGATAACTCCGAGTGGAGTTCATGCCAGCGCATGCCGCGCTGTACTTTGGAAAAGGCGATCGTTTCCGTGTAAAAACCGATCGAAAGGGATGTTTTGAATAGAAAATCATCTACATACGTATAGCTGGAGAGGAATACTTTGCCTTCCACCTTTCACGTTTTGATCAAACTGAACTACACCAACTCCTTGGTTTGGAGGCAATGAGATATGAGAATTGGATGTATTTGATGCTGCAAAGTAAGGTATTAATGGAAATACTGCTAGGACCAAAATAAGGAGATAGAGAGAGAGTGAGTTTGAGAGAGAGAGAGAAAAAGTGTTAGAAAGATATGAACTAAATTATTCGAAAAACGACTCCGAATTAGAGATATAATGTGAAGTTTTTTAGTAAAGCAAACCTCGCCATTCGCCGTGGATGGGTGGTTCGTTTCTGAGAGAGCCGTGAATGGGGAAGTCTCGAATAGTAACACTAACAAGGGCTTTTGGTAAAAAAGGTGGATACGTTTTCGGCATGCAAAACTTACTTATATTTCTTCAATAATAAAGTATGTGCAGCTGCGTAAACAAGTGATCGTCATGTATATCGTAAAGTGTTTATGCGCGATATAAAGTTTATTATCTCGATTTTGTAATCAAAAGTACATTTTATTGTCGCTCATCAGAGATAGTAATAGCGAATATGTAATTATCGAGTGACAGACGATTTTTATGCAGAGTGACCAAACTCATCAATATATTGTTTTCTCACAGGTCAACCATGGCCACGTTTTTTGTTGTTTATATAAAATTGAAAGCTAGTTCTCTCAACTTTGTTAAAGAGCAAAACGTACAATGTAATGTATTTTATTTAAATTTAGAATCTCTACGCGCTAGCGAATCACTGTATCTTTAATTGAAGACGTTAAAAGAGGCTGCCACCCGCGAATAGCCGAATACGCGAATAAAAATAGACCGCGAATGGTGAAGGTTTGCTGTATCGCTTTTTTTTCTTCATCTCAATAGGAAATTCTCGGGATCAATGCGTAAACGTCTTTATGTGCGTGTTTAGGTAATGACACTGCATCGGTCGAAGGAATAAAACGCGTGTCCGTGTGTACGTGTGCGCGCGTATGCATATAGGGATACGAGAACGGCTCAGTTACTTATATATTTTTGGTTATCCGTTCCATTTCAATCCCTTCGATGGATACCGGGCTATTGCCAGTGCACAATGAATGCAGCGAGCAATGTTTCCTATTTCTTATCTATCGAATGGAAACATTTCATTCGTTTTTTCTAGCAGTTCCGGCCTCCCTTTCCTCTTCTCGCTCCCATTCTTTCCCGACGAATAAATTCGAGTTAATTTTACTTAATGGCTCGCTTCTTTTCCCCTCCTGACATCCAAAGACTCCCTCAGCAAAGTAAGTTTCAGCCGTCCTCCTCTTCCTCTTTCTTCCGAGAGGAAGGTTTCTTCGCTTTTCTCTTTCGTTTTCGAACCTCGCGTCATACGTAGTCTTGCGAGATATCAGAATACAATGCCTCCGCCCGGGGATATCGTCTCGTATCCGGCGCCGGATTCCAAGTATGCCTTTATGGAAGCTTTAGGGGTGTTTCTAAGTAGGATACAGTGTATATACCTTCCTCGCGCGTAAAGATAGTGGTCCCTGAAGCCCTGACCTGCCCGTCTCTTCCCATCTCCCTCAAGAGAAGGAGGAGGAGAGAGGTTCGAGTGGGCGGATAGAACGGACGGGGAAGGAAGGAGGGGAAAAGGGAAAGGGATATTAAAAATTTCAAGGGAAAGGAAGAGACGGAGAGAGGATTTAAAGTGGTCTCGGTTCGGGGAGAGGGGGGAGAGTGGAGAATTTAGGGCGAAGGAAGCGGACGGGAGGCAGTTTATAATGGGAGTAATGCGAGGAGAAAGAGAGAGAGATGAAGGAATAGAAGAAGGAGAAGGGAAAGGAGATCGGAGGTGGATCGTGGGAGAGAGGAAGCGTCGAGGGAAGGGGAGGAAAGACGGGGAAACCCCGGGAGAGCGTGTATCGACCAGCCACGCCGCGCCCCCCACCTAGCGGCGAAAGACCAGAAACAAATGACGTAACTGGGTGCGCGCGAGGGGGAGTAAAAGCGAGGAGTGACGTTTGGAACGGGGGGGAGGGGGGGTAGGAGATGTATGTCAGTGAGAAAAAAATCACCTCGCGTTAAAAAAAAGAAGAGAGGAAATCTCTAGCCCCACTATGCTTCCTCTCAAAATTAAAAGCGAATGAGTGATTTTGGTTGGAGCGCGGAGGAGAGAGGAGGAGGGAGTTAGAGGGAGAGAGGGAGGGAGGGGAATGAGCAAGACAGAGAGAGAGCGTTTGTGTACTAGAGGTGAAAGGGAAGAGGAAGTAAAGTTGGCCGCGAAAATCGCACTAGGACACGGTGGTCGTTCGTCGTAATTATATCAAGCTACGCTCGGGATTAATTTTGATAAACGCATATTTTTATTGTGTTTGTAATCATGGAAGAAAATGAGTTTAAAGTTTCCTGCTCCTCTCTCTAGGTATTTTGATTTAAATACTGAATTCACATGCTTCAATATCTCAATGAGTACGCATTATGTTTAATATGCTGGCACAACAGTATTAACGTTACCAAACATATAACTAAACTGATTTTTCACATAGTTTCTGCGCCTTCATCATAATTTTTATACGCTAAGGACCTCATTTAGGTTTTTTTACCGCTCGTGGACGGAGTTTATTTTAATTGTGCAGGCGCATGTGCGAAGTTTGACTATAATTAATAAATAAGATTTTAATGTTCTGTTATCAACTTTACAACGCCATTACAACAATGACGGGCACAAAATTTTCATCTCGGTTTTAAAAACAACATATTAAGACTCTCTTGACGATTTATTCGGCTGCCTTTTTGTCTGCGACGTACTCGTGTCGAACAGACATGCAAACGCGCAGGGGTTTTTAATGTATTATAAAATGAGAAGTCCTCACTGCTCTGATACGAGTTGCTTCTTTCACATTTAGGCGTATGTGGCATCTGTCAAAAGCATCCCTTCGAGCTCGTCGTCATCTAACCTCGACAGCCCTTTTCGCTCTGGCGTGTGTTTAGCGTCGCTCCGCTGTTATTACTACTCCTCGCGCTCTTTTGTTTCCTCTTAACTTGTATTCCCCCGGTGAGCAACAAGGAAAGCTTAGGCAAGACAGTGCGGATAATCCCGGAAGCGCGCGACGCAAGCGCCTCAATGACGGGTTGTGGGAGTAATTGGAAACTCTCTGATCTCTCTTTTGTTCACTGCGGACTATTTCCTTTTTTCCCTCAGTGTGCAATTCTATTTTTTTAAACTAGTATTATCATCTCAATGACAAAGAATGCAATTTATGCCAAATACGATTTCAATCAAAGCCGCGGCTGTGTTTTTTTCTGCGTGATACTTATTAACTTTGCTTTAATTGCCTCAAACGGGGATTTTGAAAAAAAGATAGGGTTATTTTCAGATTTTAATGAAGTCATATCTTCTTGATGGATGTTTACTAACATGGAACAAAAACGTCAGTACACGTAAAACCAATTAAATAATTTTAAGTAATTAAAAACGTCAGGCAGTCCTAAATAGCTCCAGAATTAGATAAGGTATATAGTCTTGTAAAAATCTGGCGTAGCATCTGCGGCGGAATATTTAAAATGTTTTACACACAATAATATCAGACTTTGTCTTTTTTTAAGTCTCTGGATTCAGCATATTTTTATTTTCATTGTCATGAAGCAGTTCCACCAAGTTACGCCAGAAACTTTTACATTTATATTGAGTGAAATTAAAAAAAGATCGTTAAATTTCAATTGCGCATAAATTAAGCGCCCAGCATGCCTTGGCTTGTTGATATTAATCCTACCTTTGGGTGATTGGACTAATTTTATCGAATCGAGGATGATCGCCAATCTTCTCCGTTTATTCGTAATCGCGCTATTTAAAGAAAAATAATTATTCCGAACCAACTGGTGCAAGAGGGGGAGAAATTTCTCGGAGTCGAGGAGGATTTAAAAAAGAATTTTTAACCCTCCACTCTACGTTAGAGAACCGTGTGAGTCGAAGCGAGTGACTCGACTGATTCCAGGAGAGGCGGCGACGGCGGAAAAAATGTGTAATCATCCCGCGCGACGTTATTATGCAAATTGACGGAGGGTACGATGTATCCGGCCTTTCTTTTTTATTTGAAAAAAAATAACGTGCGCCGTATCTTTCGGACTTGCTATTAGCGTCGTAGCCTGAAGGCTTGCGGGTGGGAATTATTCTCGCGTTGTTGCCCTTAACGGGTGGAAGCGGGGAAAGTGGTTAGGCAGGCATGGGAAATGCGCGGAGCGGCAGGGAACGCGTAAGATTTTAGGAAGTGCAGGAGGATATGGCTCCTATGAGAAATTTTACGGGCCAACCAAAACAGACGCTGCGGGTTAGTGCGGCGCTCGCTCGCTCTCTCTCTCGCGGTCTTCCGGATGAAGCTTTACTCAGACAGTGGGGGAAACCTGAAAGATTTTAAAACTTGGGAAACGTTCATGATGGTTGGGTGTTCGCGAAAGGCTTAGAACGCACGACGACGAAGTCGATGACATTTTGAAGGATGTTAACCTCTTACCTCGATCGTTCCACTGTTATTCCGCTCGTTTTAACGGCGTTGTTAGCGAGGAAGCGAACATCGCAGTCAGACGCACGCGATTAGTTCTTGTCGTCGCCGAAGGAAAGGGAGTGCGCCGTTAAACATCGATTGATTGCGAAGAAGCAACCCATCCGCGTATTTTAGATTCGGTCCGGAATTGGTTCGAGCGTAGTTTTGTTCTTCCCATACCATTATTCCCGTCCTCGACTTCTTCCCCGTTCTTCGCTCTCCTATTTTTCTTTTCACGCCATGTTCTCTCTTCTCTGCCGATTTTTTCCTGTCGCGTTGTACGAAAACGATGCTCCGAAAAATTTGCTCGTTATTTCTCTCTCAAAACCTCAATTTTGTTACGCAAAATTAGTTTTTTAGTTTTAAAAATTGTTACCAGGAACTAAAAAAATGAGGAGGATTTGGAAGTTAGTTTCCGGGCGCTACGTGGATCGAAACATCTTGTTGGGTTTCATGTTTTCGCCGTCCTTGATTTGGATGGAATGGAAGCTTATGCTTCTGGCCTCGTTTTTTAAAACAGCTTTTTTCGCCTTTCCTTTTCCGCTGAGAGTGAGAGAGTCATGTTTTTTTTGGGTGGTGGTTTTAAGTGTTGTCTGAAGGCCTTCCTATCTCCCCGTCGAACGCTCACTCCTTCCGCCTTCATTCTCTTTCTCCACATACACTCTCTATCTCTTTCACTCGCCCTATTCTGCAGAATAATAGTTTATCGGCGAAATATCGACATAGACAGCGTAATGCCATCCTGTGGGCGTTGGTGGTCCGAGCCGTGACGTGTGACGTGGATGGCGCTAGTGGTTTCTGCACGATGATTACTCACACCCGGTTCTTCAACGCCGTCCATTATGCGGCTTTAATGGTCTCCTCTTGTGCCAGCCCGCGTCCAATAGCGTGGGTGGTTCTCCTCCTCCTCTCTCTCTCTCTCTCTTCCTACGACACTCTCTGATCCTTCCCCCTTTTCCCTCATCCCATTTTGAAAAACCAAACGAAGGCGAAGTATGGGTGTGCCTAAATGGACGGGACATTTTTAATACAACACGTCATCCTCTTATGTACACGCTGCGGCTTAAATATTTTCGTTTGTTGACGTCAATGTGTGATAACTTTGTTCCTTTATTTTACGCGCTTTACGGAAACAAGAATCTTTATCGCGTAAACATTTGCGATATCCGAAATAATGATATCTTTGCGTTCAGGAGCTCGAATTTTAATTCGCTATACAGTCACACCTCGATTTAGCGCCACCGTTTTTCCATCACTGACATTGGCACTAAATCGGGGGTGGCGGTAAATCGAGGTATATGCTAGCTTTGGGTATTCATAAGACGGAAGTTTTGTTCGCAACGATTCATAGGCGGTATGCGGGGGTGGCACTAAATAGAAAGGCGTTAAATCGGGGGTTGACTGTAGTTTCAGGAGTCTTGGAGTGGAGTGCGCGTGGTTGGTTTTTATACGAATCTTTTAACGTGAAAGCGTCGAAATTATTCTCGCGACGTAAGTGCCGTGAAAAAAAAAACGAAATTCGCCATGCGCCGTCGTCTGGAGTGATGAATCATTCTGTCCGGCCAGTGGAGAGTAAACGACGAGATAACCGTCAGAAAACAAGCGTCGGGTTTCCTCCGGTAAAAAGTTATGCGGCTAAAAACTCTCCATCTCCGGAGTAATCCGCGTCAGCCGCCTAAATCGCCGAGCCTCACGGCGAAGCACGTCCCGCAGAGGAAAAAAAGGTCTCCGCGTGACGCCGAACAGTTCTGAAAAGCACGTCAAACCAGGATGTTTGTTTGAAGGAGGCTCATCCGCCCTTCCGCGCCGCCCCGCGAGCATCCGATGAACTGCGGATTTATTCCTCTCGACCACGCCAACCCCATCCATCCGTTATTACCCCTCCCTCATTCCTACCCCTTCCTTGCCTCGCATCCCCCTCCCTTCCCCCGAACCCTCCCACCCATCTCTTTCCCCAACAACCCCCGCCCCAGGGAGAGCATGGCGAAGCTCTCCCCAGTTGAGGGACGGATTTCTTGGTCCTTAAAAAAATAAAAAAGTCCGAGTCCTCCATTTTTGTTAATCCGCCTATTTTTTTGAGGACTATATCGAGTCGGAGTTTTCTTTGTTTTTGAAACCTATCGATGTAGTTGTTGAGAGTGTATCGGCGAGCATTTTGTTTCTTTTTATTCGGATTGGGCCTGGTATTTTATTGGTTGTGTATTTTTTTTAGGAGGAACATAAAACAGTTGGTGGATTTATGGAGGTTGTATCGGAGACCCTCCTCGGATTGTTAACCTTGTTACAACGCTTGATTCTCCAAATGACGCAATCGTGTTTATGTTAAGCTGAACGTTGTGTTTACTCGGTGGGAGTAATTTTTGTGCGACGTTTTATAAGTTCCGCTATATGAATTGAGGCGTGTGTGACTGGAATTGAATTAATGTAATGCAAGGAGATAGGCTAGCAAGAAGATTTATTTTCATCATCATGCCACGTCTTTTGCGGTAGTAGTTAGTAACCGTAAAACAATTACGAGGTTAATAATTTAGTTAAATGCTTTGAACATTTAATTATTACATTGACAAGTTCAAGAAGAAGGGGAAAACCATTAACACTCTGTAAAAAGGAGAAATCTGTTCGAAGCTACTTACGTTCTGTATAACGTAACATTAGGTTTGTATTTTATCACGCAATGACGTAAAGTACATATAGCCTTTTCTTTTTCTGAAAAGAGGTCCCTATTTTACTCGAACGTAAGTTAATTTCATTTTCAAATCGGTCTTGGCTCAAAGACTAATAAGATTAATCTAAAGAATCTTTCGATGACACATGGAAAAAAGTCCACGGACACCATTGTTCTTTCCGTGACATTTTCTGTTGGCTTCTCTAAATTTTTCGCTGCCTTTATCACAATGTCAGCATTAGTGTCACCGAAAATTCGTCGTCGGAAGAAATCCCTCTTATCGATCACTGTATGACCTCAGGTGAATGAATTTTGCCCGAGTTTGCAAAATTAATACGGCGGGCCGCAGACAAGGCCTCGGCGCTCGTGAATAGGAAGATTCTTCCGTGCGATACTTCAGATTCGATTTTTATTTCACAAGAATGGAGTAATCCGTCTGAGAGAGTCTTATGAGAAATGCCATATTACTTCATCTCGGACCATTTTCATATTTTATACAAATATCCTTTTCGTTTCCCTCCCGTCTTCATCGAGATAAGAGGATGAGAGACGCTGAGGTTTTTGAGGGTAGAAAGCGGTGCCTAGGTGGAGAGTGACACGTCATCCGCCTCGTAGGCTGGACTCTCTGGACATCTGCAATTTGTAAAACTGCGAAGGACAAATTTCCCCGCTGGGACTCGGAGTGCTCCCGGTACGAAAATTCTTTCCGTGTTTTTCCCAAGAAAAATTAACGTATCGTCCTGTGACATCCTGGCTTGCCCGTCCGAAATGTTGTTTTATTTTGTTTTAACGTTTTTAAAAATTGATCAACGGAGAATCCGAAGATGCCTTCGTCAGTCATGCGCTTAGACTCGTGCGTTCTGCCGAATTCACCGCCATCGTCTTTCAGAAGCTTTCGGCGGTGGATCTCATATTTCGAGATTAGAGATACATTAAGTCGCAATCAAGTGCGTGTTCTGTTTCCTTCGTCATTTTCTTTTTCGTCTCTCTTCCAGTGATATCGATCACGCTTCATATTTCTCGTAAGTTTCATCGTTACCGTTTTTTTAATGATCTATATTGGACATCTCATTGTGTAAATAGATCCTGACGCTTACATATAACCATTATTTTACGAGGCTATAATTTTAAATGTAAAGGTTTAAAAAAAACATGAGAATTCTTGGAATATTGTTACGTCATTTGTTCTTTTTAGCGCGTTTTTTAAATGCGCTTATAGTTTCACTTTTGCATCTGTCTGTGCAAGCGCTATAGATTTTTGTACTGCTGTAATTTGTTTTTCTTTAGATTTGAGTTTTGAAAAATATACAATGTCGCATTTACGATTTTTTAGCCTACTTTCCAGAATGGAAATAGGTATAGTTTTGTCGTTGTGTCTGTCTGTCCGCCCTCCCCTTGGAAATCTCTTGCTACATGGGCCGAGCTCTCGAGGATAGTTTTTGTTGCGAAGCTTGAAGTTCGATTCCAGGAACTATCCTTCCCATTTGATTTACATGGGAAATCTAAAATCCATCGTGCAGTGTAATTTTCCCTTTCACACTAAAATATCTTAGAATTGTAATATCGGAGCGAATTTTGTACTATTCTCTGAGGAAAGGAACGAAGATTCTAATTTTTATCGTAGAATTTTGCTTATCGATTGTATTTCTTAGAATTTTGCGTAAATACTGGTGATTTTGCAGTTTTTATCGCTCATTACGAGTTTTACCATAGCAACAACTATTGTTGGACTCGTATTAGGTATATTATAGTACGTACACGCGTTATTTTTGCCGCACAAATACGCGTGATCAATTTAACATTCCGTTCGAATGTATTCGTAGTATTTTATAACGCTAAATTATTGAATTTGGGAACACAAAGAGCTACATATCTGCAATGACTTTAAAGCTGTTAAAGCCGATATAAGTATGTACTAAATAAATGATTAAATGGAAAGTAGGCATCATAAATTCTGTTTGGATCATATTGTTTATCTATGTATCCTCGAAGCTGACATTTTGATCGTACATTTTCACATGTATTCCACTTACAAACGGGGCTCTATTGACCGAATATGTGTCGGGATAACCAAATAAAAAATAGGTTAAGCATATAACGTGATCGAATTCCAAATTTTCCTTAGTTCGTCAATTACATTAATGAAAGAAATCTTCATAGCGGAATAAAAAAAAATTGACAGAATTTAATAATAAATTTTACCCATGTTCATGGATAACACTGCTTAATTATTATTAGGCATCTGCCGCTTTAAGTTTCTTTTTCAAGCAGATCTTTACACATGCAAACACAAAACTTGATTTAATTTACTGTATAAACGAAAGAAATTTTGCCATTACAAAATTTTATTTATGATTGCGTCATATATGTTGTAGTTATGGCCGCAGTATTACCCATTTCCGTCTTCCTATAGATTGCCAACTTGGAACGGTTGCCATGGCAACGTACCCTCCTTACCTTCCTCTTTGTCTCTCTCCCTCTTTTTGCCCTGGTACGCCAGAGGCAGATTCGGCCACCCGCCGAACAAATGTGTATTTGCGGGTTGCATACATCGCCGCCTGCTCTCGTCGCAAGCATGTTGCTTAGCTGTGAGTCTATATATCGATGAGATGTAGAGCTAATTATCGGCTTTCAATCAATATTCTCCAGATCCCGATACTTGAGGCTTCGTGTTGGGTGTAGGCAAGCCAATTGCGTAGGCTACATATAAGATTTTTTCTGTGGAAAAACGTATAAAAGTGTTAAGGTGATATGTACATACTTGATTGAATTATACTGTTTTCGTAGTATCAAAATGATATTTATAATGCATCACTGTTGATTATAAATAATTTTATAAACAACGTTAGCTATTACAAACAATCTGAGATGAAGAAATAATGCCGTGCAATCAAAAGCATATTCGAGCATTACCTATAATTTATTCTACTATACTTTTTGAGGTGTTTTCACATATTTGAATCTGTTAAGAGATGCCTAGAAAATTTGTTAGTACCCTCTTGATCAACTCATAGGATGAAATCATACGAATCGAGATTTCATCGTTACATTTGCTTATAAAAACCTATAAGAACTGCACAGGAATCAAGTTATTGTTAGTTATTTCGCAATCTTGAATGAGAAACGTCCTCAGTTTCTCAGCTTGCCGGGGAGATATTAATATTTGTGTTTCCATTTCTAATTATTTCATAGCTCTCTCAAATCATAACCTGTACGCTTAATAATCGCATTTAAAAATGCTCTTAGTCTCGCGGTTGTAATTGCTCTATATCACGATTTGAAAGTATATTTTAAATGTCTGGATTATTTAGATGAATGCAGTCGCATCATTTGCGTGAATTTATCAGTTTTATCGCATATTTTTGTTTAATACCGTATTCATTTTCACATTTACTTATTTATCGTTAGAGCGCTTACATCCAAACGGCGATATTGATTTTTTAGAGATGCAAAGTTACATTTACCCTAAGCTCGTGGCGTAGTTCAAGCAAATTGTGATAATTTACTACATTTGATAATATGCACGCTTACTCTGAATATATTTTGCAACGAAAATGTTAACACTAAAAATACGCTCCATCATTAAGGATATATGGACCAATCTTTCAAATAGAATCTTAAGTGTTAATTGCAGCCACAAAAAATAGTCATTCGATGACTTTTTTGACAGTTCGTTTAATAAATTATCCCGATACTTACTTATAATATTGTTTCGCATATTTACATAAGTATTACATTCGCATAAGCCTAGCCGTAACACAAGCTGTGCACTCTCTTGCAATGCAGTTTATATTTTTAGTCTAAAAGTGTCGAAAATGCGCTAATTATTGAACACCGCTAAGCACTTTCGTACGCGCTTTGTATGTGTCTTATTATCATAAAACGTTCCTTCTTCATTTGCTCAGTCACCGTTACAGCTGAATCTTCGTTGCCTTCATGGCTCTTATTTATTCAGCAAATTTGTAAAAGAAATTACCTCTACTATTAACATAAAGTAATTAAGGACGGTTTTCAAATCGATAAAAAACGAAAACTTTACTCAAGCTCAAAATTCTCTTGAGACAAACCCAATTTTTACGATAATTCTTTTTTGGAAAGTTGCAAGATGAGTTAAAACAACGAATAGAATTTGACAGCAAATACTAAATTTTTTAAAGTTGATACTAAGGGAGGCATTTAATGTACACATTGTACAGAGATCTTCTAACATGCATGCATGGAAAAAAATAATGTAGCCGTGAAATAATGTGGAATATCTTAATCCTTCGATAAATTAAGAAAGGATGACGATAATTTCGATCAAATATAATCAAAGGGGAACTAAAGTATCAAATATAATATGGTTTATATTGCTTGATTACTAGTATGCCACTTATAAAGAGGGAAGAAGAAAGAATTATGGAGGTAAAGAGAAAAGAGAAACTTTTTTAATATGTAGTTATGATTTACAGCTAAATGAAAAATTATTAAGGTGGTTTTTATGTTAAAAACTTCAGCTTTTACTTTCCATTTTAATCCCGTTAATCTACACAAAACCTGCTATATTTTCACTTTTATGGCGTCAGGAGCTAGCAGCTTCGTCTATTTCTTCCTATTTCCTTCAAAAAGTAATTATAATAACGACAATGCTCATGCCGATCTCCTCCAAAATAGCTTAGGTTACACCGTATTGGTTGAATGATCACTTCTGCAGTGGTTATGTTGCGTCTAACAACCGAGCGTTACGAAATAACATAGCTTAACTAAATCCATTATAATGCGAGGCTTCTCCTCCCGTCCGATTATCTAGTATTCCTGCTGTCCATCCATGGGTCACTCTCAGAAGACGGTAATACCACACGTCTCTATTCCTATCTCTTTCCCTATCCTCTTAGCCCTCCCTCCACATAAACCGCGCAATCATTCTCACAGATTCCCGCTGAAGTTCGTCCACTCCTCTCCCCCCCTTACTCTCTCGCGCTTCCTACCTCTCACTCACTATTTCTCTCTCCACCCAACTGAAGCCTTAACCCCTTGGGCTCTAAAATCGTCTCAGAGATGCTGTACGCCTCCGAGTTCAGACTAACCACGTCAGAGGCGTATATAGGATTTTATTTCGTGGGGAGCCAATATCCCAAGAGGCCCTATGAGGATCTTTTTTAGTATTTATTATACATTTCTATAATAGTTTAATTAAACGTTCTACAGCTTGTCACAATACAGGGTGGTCGGAAAAGAATGTTACCATTTATATGGGAGATTCATTATTTGTGTAGGTACCTTCGAATGTCTAACATTTGATAGTGGATTTGTAAACAGTATCTCAATAAACCTCAGAATATTAATTTTTAAACAATTTGGTGATCTACAAATGATAATTTTCCCATATAAGTGGTAACATGTTTTCCAGCCATGCTATATTTGCTCGTATTAAAAATATATTGCAAACAACACAACAAATGAGGCCCTTGGTGCATGAAGGTGTTAACTCAGTTTTTATTACTATGAAAATTTTCGATTTCAATTTAAATTTCTTAAACTTTTAAATTGGGTAAATTTGTTTTAACCTTTTTACAGCATAAATAGATGAAATAAGTGATTTATTATTTTAATTTATATTTTTTAAATTTGTATTTTAAATTTTTATATAAAATATTACAAATTATTTTTAAATGTCCTTTTTACATTCAGGTCATACTCATTTAATATTATAAAATAAATATTAATAAACAATTATTGTTTGACTACTTAGTTTGGAAAGAGCCAAAACTTAACTTTGGAATGAGTATTCTATAGATTCATTTTCCGTGGCACACTTGCAAATTTTTCTATCACTTCCATCATCATCAACCTATTTTCCGATGTTGTATTCTTCAAATAAGATTTTATTCTACTTAGGCTAGAAAAGCTTCTTTCTACAGTTGCAGTGGATACAGGGAGAACTGATAAGAATTTTAAAAGAATATAAATGTTCGGAAACAGTCGCTTGTCACACTGTGCTAAGCTTTATAGTTCAGTTTTGGGAAGGTCACAGTTTTCTCGCTTCCATTTAGTACACCATAACTGAAACTCACTTTCAACTACATCTTCATCACCCAAATCCGACCCAATTAATTTTACTGCAGGCTCAATTGAAACAATCAAGGTTTTGACATCTAGATAGCAGAACACATTGTAGTGAAACAATCGTAGTTTTGTGAGATTGGAATCTGTCATCTAAACTTCTCATTAGATCATCAAGGAAAGGGATAAAAACTGCTCGGCAATAATATTCCTCTGGTGTAGAATGTGGTATATTTGATCGATGCATTTGGAATTTGCAGTTGCGGGGAACAGCTTCACTGATGTTCATGCTTTCTGCAAAGGTTTTTGCCTTCACATAAATGCGGTTGAAATTCTTTTTTGGTTCATCTCTCATACTCCTAAGTGTTTCCAATATATCAGTTATCTTCTGCAAGATCAATTTCCTTACTTCGCAGAAACTCAGATAAATTTTATGTTAATGACAACATTTTGCTCAATATGAAAATTGTCACTAAAACTGAGAACTGAGAAACTGAGTTCAGCAGTGTGTGTGCCTTTACTGAACCATTAGCTGAGGTCTGCTCCAGTGTCTCCAGGGCAACCAAAATTGGTTTCAGACAATCTTTAAACAACATAACAGCATCATGCCGTTGAATCCAACGAGTTTCACACAATGATTTCAGAGTCATGCTCTTAATTTGAGGCAGCAATTGTTGTATTTTCTCCTTTAATAATGTAGTGCATTTGGCTGACATGTGGAAAAAATATATTACTTCTGCAGTAACTCCCATGCAATTCCTAACCATGGGCACTTTACTAGCATCAGATAGACACAAGTTTAGAGAATGAGCAGCGCAATGAGTGTACACAGCTTTAGGAAACCTCTCTCTTATGTGGGCTTGCACTCCACGAAATTCTCCGCGCATAGATGCAGCCCCATCATATCCTTGTCCTCTTAAATAATTTAAGGTAAATCCCAATCTTGATAGATTTTCTAAAATTATAGAAGCCAGAGATGACCCAGTAGTATCTGTAACAAAGGAAATCTTCTCTCAATGTCAAATTTTCTTCATCAATGTAACGCACACACAGCGAAAACAGTTCTATTTTATTAATATCAGTGGTTTCATCTGCTAATACTGAATAGAAGCCTGATTTCCTTACTTTCAATAATATTTTCCGTTGAATTAGTTCTCCGAACGTAGTAATTAATTAATTTTGAATTACGGAACTGGTGTACATAGCTTTGCCACCACTGTGCTCCAAGTGATCCTTCAAAACTGAATCGCCACTGTCAGCAGAGAACGGAAGTTACCATCATTATTTAAGGGCTCTTCTAGGTTTATTCGTCCAGAATCATCTTTGCCTCTTAAAGCTATTTGCTGCCTACCGCATAGTCTTATAGTTTGAACAATGGGCACAAGCTTTTTTCTGTTTTCAATGCACTTAATTTTCCTATTCTTATCAATCAGTAAAAGTATAGTCTGGTTTTTTATTTACTAAAGAAGATAAATTAGTTGATACTAAAATTGAATCTCTGTGGTATTCACATTTCTCATGCAATCTAAATATTTCACCAGCATCTTTCAAATTGGTACTAGGTTTTGTCACTAAGTATCCCAAATGCTGATGATTTCCTTTTCCAGCACCATCTCTATTACAAAATAACACACAGTATTTACAAAAGGAACCCTCTTTCAGTTCGGAGTAAAACAACCACTCATCAAGACATTTCCTTTGAAATGATTTAGAATGTGTTTGTTTCAAATTGTAGATTTTTGGAAATTTAAATTTTGCATTTGGTTTCCATAGGTTATTTAAAACTTTTTTTTTTCTGCACTTAATTCTTTGATAACACTGTAATTTCCTGCATAGTAACCTATATCATATTTGTTACTAACAATGTGTTCTGGGTCTTGAGAATTGTTTAGCGTGTGATCCTGATTAACTTCACTGCTCGCACTAGAGGTCTGTTCACGTTCTGATATTGGCACGGAGTGAAGTTCATCCTCTATTTTTGGCTTTTTTGAAACGATTTTGCAGAAGGACAATAAGCTTTGTTGTTGTAATCGTTTCATGCTTTCAGAGATAAATACTAAAAGGGAAGAAAAAAATATATAAATAACTTCACTTACTATCACTCAAGATGTATTGTTATTATTATTACCAATAGTGATAAAAATGGTACTTTTCTGCAACACCAATATCACTTGTTCCAATCTTAACAGTTTTTTTATGCAATTTAATAATGATTATAATAACTGTCTTATTGGACGGACGTGGTTACTACCCAATTGAACACCGCTCAATATGCTAATATCCTAATTTGCTTATTCAAACAAAACGCTAACAAAAAGACGCAATTTGGATATCGCCGGTCATTTGTCACATAATAGGACGTAATAGAAAATAAAAAATGCTTGGGAAAACATAAAGAGTAAAGTAATAAACAAAATATAAAGGAGAGGATTTTTAAAAAATGAATTTAATTCTAGCCCATGCAATTATAATAGTATGGTAATTTTCGATGTCTGAAGTCAAATTGCAACCAGAAGCATGGTGAAACAATAAACAAACAAAATAAATAGTATATATAAAATTTTAAATATTTAAATTAACACACACACATATATATATATATATATATATATATATATATATATATATATATATATATATATATATATATTAACTAAAGGAAAAGAAAAGGTAGTGATGAGGGTGGCAACAAGGTGTTGAGGGAAGCCCAGCGGACACTTACCAAGTTGAGGACCAAGCTGGTAGGCTGCTGGGGGCGTCGAAGAGACACGTAAAACACACGAACACAAAAACACACGCAAGCTTATCGGGCCTATGCCCTTCTTCAGCGAAAGAGTAACGTAAAGTGACACACTGGGCGGGGAATGACAGGGTGATGTGGGAAGGTTGATGATTGGAGGAGGTGGGGAGTAGGAGGGGTGGATAGCCAATAAAGAGGAAGTGTGGTAAGGGAAAGTGCGAATAACTACAAAGTAACAAGGAGACATTGTAAGGGGGCTAATAGGGCTAGCGGAGGCTGAGGCCAGGCGGAGAGAAAGAGTCGAGAAGATGGATATGTGCTAGTTCCCAGTGTCGGAGAAGGGGGGCAGGAGTGTCATAGGGTAAAGCGCGAATAATCCTAACATTGTAGCAACTATTGAAGGGGACATTGTGGGTATTAGCATGTAATGCAACTGGGAGGGGGCGTCTGAGAGAAACGCTATTCCGGTGACCGTTCATTCGGATGTTTAACGGATTGCTGGTGAGGCCTACGTAAAACGCGGGACAAAGGGTGCAGGTAAGGAGGTAAATGACGTTACGGCTGGTGCAGTTGCTTCTGGAGGTGATGGGGTAGGTGATGTTGGTGGAGGGACTCGAGAAAGAAGATGATGGTAGGTGGATAGGGCAAGTGAGGCAGCGAGGTATATATATATGTATATATATTGTAATAGTAGATTAATGTAATATTTCTATTAAAATTTATCGAAATAGTTTTAACATTATAACGATTTCAAAACGATAAAAGTTGTATATCACTCTTGCTAGAGAAGACATTGTTTAAGAATATTAAACATTGATATTTACTTAACTTCAAAAGATTAAAAGCTATAAATATGTGAGCTAAGTACGATTATCTTATCCATTTTGAATGTAAATATCAATTGAGGAAATAATATACGCTTATATTGTTTTTTAAAACGTACATAAAATAGTATAAATTTTGTTTCTTTTATACAGGACAAATCAGTGATTGAATATGGAAATTTTATTGAAAATGTAATATCTGTTTGAGAAAGAATTTCTTCTTCATACGCTCATTTGCGCTTCCGGCTGAAGTGAGTTCTTCATGTCAATTAAATTTTTTAATTAAAAAATTTCGGGGAGATTTCTGGCGGGGGGGGGGGGGGGGGGCACAGCCCCTTCGGACCCCCCCCCCTATATACGCCCCTGAACCACGTTTCCGGCACGTTCTCTATTTTAAAGTTAGATTCTGCTGATATTTTGTACTGTCACCAACTGATTGCAGCACATGTGTGTTTGTTGTTCTTTCAGCGACCAAGGGGTATATTTAATATATCGACATATACAGAGATTGTGTTGAAATGCTAAGATTACATTTGCTGTAAAACTTGAAGTGCCATTAGAACATTGGCGGCCTGCAAGCGTAAACATCTTTCTTTGTAGAAAATAGATTAAAACAAGGGAATGGGAGGAGAAGATAGGCATGAACAGGAACTAGTGTGTTTTCCCCATCGTGCGAAAATTTATGAAGGAATACAGAAAAATGTACTTCCACGTAATGGATATTGCCCTCTTCAACGATTGTGTAGTATTCCGGAAAATCAAAAAGGGCAATTGGAAAACAAAAAAAAAAAACTCCACACAATTCCTAATACATCTTGCTGAAGAGCTTCTGTAATTAGTTGTCGCGCCAAGCGCACATGTGGTAGGGAGTCTAATGGAGATTAACCCTTGAGTTTAAAAGCAAACACGGACATTTTTCTGGGCATATCCTTGCCACAGAAAAAGAACTCGGCTATAGCTCGCGAGGTCTGCACAGGAAACGAGAAAATTAGTGAGGCTACATGGGAATGAGAACGCTGTCTTGTGCCTTTGAATGTTCCTAATTGCTTTCAAAATTATTGCATCGTTCAAGGATACTAAAATAAGGCGAAAGAGCATCCATAAATCAATCCATGGTTATCAGTCTTGGATTAAAAGTGCGAAAAAACTATCATTTAAAGCATTATCTTTCGGTGGGTCGAACGAGAGTTTACATAGGTACATATTCAACAGATTATATGTGATTCGCGGATTCGCCCCGCGGGCCTTAGGTTGCGCACCCCTGAGTTAATGTTCCGTTGCAATACCGGCCGTCAACTCGCAGCGTAAGGAAGTTTCTGCAGTGGGAAGTTAACCTCTTCAATCTTAACGCCTTCCTGGATTTTCCATTCACAGTAATTTTTACCTGTGTTGCATTATCTTCTGTGCTACTGTGGACGCGGGGAAAACGAAGGGACCTTGTGCATGATTTTAAATGAGCCAAGTAGCTTCTCGTTCACTCGGCTAACCGAGTTACGTCGACTCGTTATAACCCGGAAACTTTGATTTCTCCTCTCTCTCGCCCTTGGACATTTATCACCGCTTCAAAAGTTCCATCCTGAAGCATTCATGTCGGTTCCACAGGTGCAAAAAATCTTTTACTAATTTCATATCCGCATAACCGACGCTTAAATGAGACTCGCGTGCCTTTCAGAGTAATAAAATTTCTCTATATACGCCAATTTCTTCTCGTATATAAATGTAATACAAATAAATGTACAGCTTCGGACTACACAGGGTGTTTGAATTTCGCACATGACGTCGCCTAGGTTCTGTTGACCTTTGTGTGAATACGCTACTTTGAGAATATTTCATCCTCCTAGGTTATACTACTTGTGTTCTTTTCTGTTAGATCCCTTTCATAACATTTTTTCGGGTGTACAATTTAAATGCGTGACCACCCTTGATTACTCTCTGAAATAACGCTCTTACTGTAACGAAATAGTACATAATTTTCCTTTCGCATTTTTCCAAGGTATCTGTTGACGATAATGATCAGCGTAATGTTTGTAAGAAAAATGTCGTATTAAATTAAAAACTTACCAACTCCAAAATGTAGTCTCATTTTTCCAAAGCTAATTAAAAATTCAACTATTTTTACTTATCTTCTTTTTGCGAAATCCACTTATGCACGACTGTAATCTCACGCTGTAGTCAGTAAAATTTCTTTTAACTTGGCTTTAGCCTAATTTTAACAAAACGAACGATTTTTGTCTGTCTTCCAGCCCTTATTTCTTATCTGTAAGGAAGGATTAAGTGATTCTTTATATTTGGCTTAAATACCAATCACTTCTACAAATCAGCGGTTGTGTAAATGAATTTATATCCAAGAAGATACGACCGATTAAAATTCTGATCGAAACACTAAAATTTACGGCTAATTGTGTTGTTGGAATTGGCCCGTTTTCGTCTCTTGAAATCCTCGGCGGAGTTGGGTACGAAATTCGATTTTGTTTCCCCTTTTCCAAAGTTCTCACATCGTGCACAAATGGACAAGTTCTCTCGAGTCGAAGGAACGAGTCTCCTCTACAGCTATTACGTTGGAAATAACAATGGCTAAGAGGAAAGAAAAGCCAACTCGAGCGACGCAGGGTACGTTGGATCTTATTCACTCAGTGAGACCACACGAAAGGCTACTTCCTTTTGTTTCCGAGGCGTCGTGGCGGGTGTCAAGAAACACGAGGTGGAACAATACTTTATCCTTTTTTCTTCTCATATTTTTTTTTAATTACTGCGAGAGGAGATAAGTAGAGTATGTATCTTTAAGCGTTAAATTCTGGGCCACTTCGCTCTCTGAAGTACTTATAGGTGGGATTATTAAACCTCTCGTACTTTTTAATACAAGACGCCATTTGCTGTCTGAAAAAATCCGCATACACCCTCCTGGCGCAGTTACCTTCAGTTGAGTGGAGGAGAGGTACCTTGAGAGAACTGGATAACGTCCAAATTTTCTGGGTTGCATCCCATATTTTATTCAGACGACCTCGTGCCTAATTTTAAAAAAATTCTTTTCCACGTATCCATCTTATCTTGTTTCTTTTTGGCTTTGTTTGCCAAATCTCGGATGTTTTTATTTGTAGCTTTCAAGGAAAATGCAGTACAACAAAACGAGAGGCTATTTATCGGAAAATCTTTAGGTTGAATTTTTATTCGGGTGTATTTCTCTTACGGCGCTCTGTACTTTGTCTTTCATTCTTTAGCATTTTTAAATCTTTGCCAGCGAAAAAAATTAAATTTCTTCTTTAATCGACTCATTATTTGATCTTTAGCCCATGCCTTTTGAAAATTTGCGCAAATGAAATAGAAACTGAATAAAACTATATACTACTCGCTTTCAGTATCGGTGAGGACCTATCATGCAATTAATGCATTTTATAAAGCAAAGCAACTCGATTCGAAACCCTTCCTTGTTTTAATCTTCGTCTTTCCAAAAAACTGGGATCTTCTTTTGATGAGTGGTTACAGGAATCAAGGTTTTCTGAATGCGAGAGTGAGCTCCATTCAATTCACCTTTTAATGAGAAAGACTACTCCTTTCATAAGATATATCCAAATAGCGTTTGAGTAATTAATTTTGTGGCAAACTTGAGGACAATTTTGTTTGCGTTTAGTTCATTTAACATCGTTAAAAATAAGAATAGCTAAAATTAGAGGTCATGAATGAATTTTATTTTATTCTATTTCAATTTTTCGTGCGATAAAAATGCAGAGGGCTTTGACATCTAAATACCGCTTCGCTCCGTTTAGCAGCACATGTCCTTGCGAATATTCATTCAGCGCATGTCGCATTTCACCATTTGTATGGGAGTGGATAGCATGCTTTATTTATCGTGCTTCATGCCTGTGAACGCATTTATAGAGGCTAAATGTTAGCAATTATGAAAGTTTTGCGCTAACTAGCCTGTTGAGGTAGTTTTCAGTTTCACTATTTATTTCTATATTTTTTAGCAACTTCGAATAACTCGATATTTAATTGGCCATTCATTTGATAAATTAGGTGTCTCCATTAGCTGTTAAGAGGTTGGAAGAACCTGATGCACGTTCCGGCTAAAAAGCAGCCGTCATCAGTTGTGATTCAGCAATAGTAGATTCTGAAATCAATATTGTCGTTGAAGCAAAGCTATGCAACTGGAAATCGCATTTGGTTTTCCCAACCTTTTTATGGCAATTGACGCTTGATTTTTTAATTGGATTTCAGCTATATGTTGATATCGATGATTCTTTTTTGAAATAACTCATTCGTTAAGGAAAAGTGTCCATCTCAAATTCTGGATTACTCTCTTGATCATATTCTATTGCTAGCTTTTTTTACCTCTGTTAGCGTAGTTAATTCTCAGTCATGATTAATTAAATGGTATTTTACGACTCGTTACCGCTCGTCGTATTTTTGCACATAATTGTATCAATACCACAATGAACCTTTAAGTTATTCAAATTATAAAAACGAGCATTTTTGAGACGCATATAATATCTCGGACAGTATATCGTTCGAGCAATATTTTTATTCGATGTTGTTTATATCGCGCCATATCATAACAGCGTCTTTTTTCTTTGTTTCAGGATATCCGAGGGCCCTTCCGCCTACTCTCCCAGAGTGCAGGGCGATTACACAACGTGCCAGCTCGTAAGTATTTGAGATTGAGTCTCCTTAAAGTGTCAATTTACGATTTTTCTTATCCCAATCTTATGTCGGGATTTCGTCCGTGGTTCGAAATATTCTCAGGGCTTTTTCGTGGAATACATTTGTCCTTCATACGGCGCAGACTCTCCACTCCGATTTTTTAAGTTGTCCCTCTCTCTGAGTGCACGCAAAACATATACTCATCTCAGAATAAGGAAGCCAAAGGAAGCGCGGGAAGCCGAACAGATGCAACGCCGATCCATAAATGGGGAGCGATTTTTTCTGTGATAGCCCCTTAAGGCATTCAGAAATCTCTTCCCCGAGGAAACAATATTTTTTTGTAAGGTAGAGGAACAAATTCGATTCAGATGCAAGCTCGGGGGTGTTATTAGTTTGATGAAGAGAGGAAAGAATGGTCATTGGAACATAGCGGCGGGATTCGAGCGTGACGTCGCCAATCCTAATTGCCTAACTCAGCATTTCCCAACATGCGGATCGCGAAAACGGAGCAATGTATATATGGAATAATTTCAAATTTTTATTGTTTTAAGGTTTTTTAGACCTGTTGTGGCATTGTATTAAAATAATTAAATTATTACTACATTTTCCGAGGGGGAGTACCGGTAGTGTAGTGGTTAGGACGCTGACTGCTCGAAAAGGCAGCGGGCACGAATCCTGCTAAAGTAGGATTTTTTTTTCCAAGGTCGACCGGCCCCTTGTTTGTGTTTTGAGGAAACCACAAATTCGGAAGCCGTTGACCCTCTTGGTGCTCTTCGTTAAGAGTAGGCTAATGCCGGCACCGGGTTTTCTTCCTCCCTTGTGTGTTCGGTGCGGAAGGAGCTATGGCTATAATAATCCAACAAGTTGATAAGCCAAAAACACACACACACAAATGTTCCGTACTAATCGTTTAGGATTACATTGTAACCAATGTTATAACCAGGGTCGGTTCGATATACGGGCGAGCCGGGCGGGTGCCCGGGGCGCCAAAGTTTTGGGGGCGCTATCCCGATCATTCATCTATGCACTACGGTTTTCCCTCTCTTTATGCGGGGGTTGCGTTCCAGGAAAGTGACGCATAAAGCGAATTCGCATAAACAGAACCCACATTTACATGTAAAAGATAGGGATACGTTCCACATGCAATCTTAACTCCTAAATCCTGCCGCCTCTGATTATAGCGTTTATAATATTTTGAAATTAATGTTACATTTTATATTTATTGGGAGATAGATGAGGATAAGGAGGTCACGATGTTTTAATAGGGGGTCGCGGATGCACAAAGGTTGTGAAACGCTGGATTAACTGTTGATCGACGGTTACAGAAACGGAATGTAAATGACCTCAGAATTGTATCGCAGAAAATTTCAAGGGCCTTTTAAGTCGTGGTCAGCGTAGCATTTCTTTTTTGCTTTTTTATTATAGAGGTCCATTTATAATATGCGTCGGTTTAATGTATTTGCATATGAAAGAGATGCCACGTTCTCGCCATTTAGTTGTCAGATTTAAACTTGCTCAAAATGTCCTACCAAGAAGAGTTTCGCATAATTATCTTGACTTGGAAGAATCTAATAGTTACACGCATGTGGCTCATTTCCTAAAATTTACCTTGCCGAAGTGAAAATTAACCCGTTTTTTGAAGGGATGGCCGTAGCGTAGCATCCTCGGCTAGACGAGCTGCTTCACTTTGTGATTCTTCGCAATCAAAGCTAAAGAAAGACATGGAAGATAGAGGATCACAATACGACGCTTGATTTGAGGCTTTCAAACAAAAAATTCTCCGTTTCGCGCGCTGAAAAGCGCCTCTTTGGGTTGTTCGGTTTCTCAGTCACCATCCCTCGTCTCCATTCCCAACCCACCAATTTCGCATGGCGACCGCTCTATTCTTTTATGAGCGTATTCGTCATCCCCTCTCCTTCTCTTTATCTCCGTCTCCTTTCTCCCTCTCTCTCTCCCTTCCCACCTTTCCTCCCTACGGAGATTCCGTCACATTATAGTTGTATTCACCATCTTTACTCCCTCCGTCTCTTCCACCTCCCTCCCATCCACATCTCTCCCCCTCCATCTTTCTCTTTTTCCTCCATCCTTTCCTCTCCCTACCTCCCGCCTTCCCCATCTCCCTCTCTCTCTGTCCCTCTCTCTCTACCTCTCCCCCTTCTTCCCCACCCTCTCTCCCTTCTTCCCCACCCTCTCTCTCTCTCTCCTCCCCTCACAAACAACTTCCCCAGAAGAGGAGCCTACTTCCGGGAAAATATCGAACGCTTACCACCACTCTGGGAAAATAACGGGTCTCGCGTTCGAAACGCTCTCGAGAGCGCCAAAATATTCGCTTCCGCGCACTCTTGGGCTCCATCGCCCATTTGTTTCTGACTTGCGGCCGGGGACACACGTATATGGAAAAATAAATTCTCACGTAAATACTCCGCTGCCACACAAAATCCTTAAGAGGAAGGATTCTTAGATCCAATTAGCGAATCGTGTGTTTCGCGAGAATGGAAAAGTAATCTCTTAAAGGGACTCGCTTCGTCGAATCCAGCGAGAGAGAGAGAGAGAGAGTTTTTATCGGATGAGGAGAGTTTTATTGCGTTGGCAGTTGGGGATTCGGGAAAGTATGGCGAATCGCGTGTGTTTCTTTTAAGAGTCGGAGCTTCTTAATAAGAACAGAGATGGATGTTTTAATTATCGAGTGATATTCAGTACTCACATTTATCTTAGTCACAAAGACTTCAGATGAAGATGTTGAGAGCCAAAATTATCCCTCTTAGTGAAATTTTTCAATCACATAGCATTCTGTGAGAAGTTTTCCTAAAAATAAACTTTCGAAACCGCAGTTAGTTGTAATTATATGCGAGCTCGACGTACATTTATGAAAGAAGGAGAAATACAGCATACTCGGAAATAATCTTCGTAGGAAAGGAAATGATTTTATCAACAGAAATGAAAAGTTGTTGAAAATATTATTCTTGTGCATTACTGAATGTTTGCGATGAATATCCAAACTATAAATTTAAAAAACGAACAAAAAATGCGTTAAATTTAGAAAAATAATTTTTACTATCATTATCAATAAGTTTATTTTATCCTTGAAAACTTTTGCATTTACGTTCTAAAATATAATTTATTAATTAACTTTAGAACTAAGATGCACAAGAATTGAATTTGATTGTCTAACCTAAGTAAGTTAATGTACCCTGCTATGACTGTGTGGTGCAATAATAATAAAGTTTAACTAATTAAACTACACCCTCCTTTAGTAATACATAATGAGTTAATACAAAAAAATTGCAGTTTATTATAATGACAACTATCTAATATTGTAATGTATTATTTATAAATAGCATGTAACTATAAAATATACTTTTTCGATTTCTATATGAACAAAAATATAAAAAGTTAAAATTTTCGTGTTTCTTAGTGTGCCCACTCAACCAGTAAGCCATATGTATTTTTTCATTACAAAAGTAATTCCATCATAAAAATTGCTCAGTATCAATTTTTCTTATAGTTCTTATGCTGTCAATTTGATTCATGAATTTCTATTGTAGTGTGTCCATCATCAAGCATGGCAACTGGACACCGAACAGAAGATGATGATGATGACACTGATGAACTGGATCTAAGCATTGAAGTGGAAGAGCGAACAGCTACAAGGAGGTCAGGAACCAAAAACGTAAAACACAAGGATACAAATGGTTATGGTAATTACTTTTTTGATATCACCTATGATAATTCATAGGTTTAACTCATTATAATGCCACTATTAATGAATTTTATAGCATTTTTTCAAGCAAATCTTTCCTGATGATGTCAGAGTATATTTTTAGCTGTAAATGTATCTCAATTTAATTAAAACGGTGCGGTGCATTAGGTTAAGTATGGATAATTAGAACTAAAGATTTATTTGAAATCCTATTTCCTCTCTTCAGCCATGGATATCGGAAGGGCTTCAACTTCAAGAGACGTTGGTGCTTTGGCTTCTACATCTGCCTCAGGTGATGATTTTCATGTATTTGGCCATTACAAGTCTTACAAAGACAAAAAAGTGCACAGATCTTTATACTTAAGTATTAAATCATAATTACGCTCTATGCAATGATAATTGGAACAATAATTTATAAATGATAGTAGGAGCAAGATCTATGAAATAATTTTCTCTAGTATTCTGTTTCATTCATCATGTTTTTTGATTGATTAGAGGAATGATACTATAATGAATTATCAGTTTTGACTTACTTATTCTATTAGTTTTAATTCTAAGCATGTATATTAAATGACTGCTTAGCATACTTTAAAAAATGAAAACTGAATTCTAGATCCATAATTGTATATCTAGCACAGTAAAGTTATTGATATATTATCCCTCATAACAATTTACAAAACTGTGATTGTTTATTATAAAGTTGAATGCTGTCAAATTGAGGGTTCTATTGATGTACCTTAGAGCAGTGCTCTCCAACTGGTGTGCCATAACGAAGTAGTTAGTGTGCTGTGGGATGTACAGAGTTTATACAAGGGAAAATCCGAATTTGTAATTCTCAAGCTACAAATGAGCGTAAGAAGTTTCTTCATTTGTGGACTTATCAATTAATGATTTCTCCCTAAAAATTAGAGGGAATTCATTGAACTCAGGAAGGATCGCAGTCTTAGCCTAAAGTTAGATGATATGCCTCTGGATGAGTTTTGACTGCAAGTGAGGAATGAATACCCAACCATTGCTGAATGTGCAATTGATGCGTTGTTACCGTCTCCTACAACATATTTATGTGAATTAGGTTTTTCAACATTTTTGCTGATTAAGAATAATAAGAGATCATGTCTGAAATACCTCGACCAGAAACTTCGAGTGGCTCTTTCCACCATAGAGCCGAACATCAAAAGACTGTTCTTCAAGACAGGGACAGGTTTCTCACTAATAAAATTATTTAATAAAGTTCCCATGCATCTTTAGATATTAAGACATTCATTATAGGGAAAACATTTTCACTGTTTCTTCAATGTTGTTATAAACATGTTGTACTGCATCTGAACATAGTGATACTGGTAAAAAAATTTGAAAAATTAATTTTGGTTTTATTTCACAAATTCACTGAATTATAAAAATTATTTTCAATGAATTTTAGTCACAATTTATTCCCTTCTTAAGAAAATATTTTATTTTTCATTTATTTCTGATGTTGTCGATTATTTTTTCTGATGTTGTAATAGAAGTCTTCAACAAAGTTTCGTGTGAAATTAATTTCGGTGTGTCGCAATGAATGAAAAAATCTATAGGTGTCCCATGAAATAAAAAAGGTTGGAGAGCACTGCCTTAGAGGAGTTCTGCATTTTATAAATCATTTCATTACAATAGTAATCATAGATATATAATTATTTCAAATTTTTATATTCTTCAATTATATATTTTTACAACTTTACAGCACCTGGTACTGTCCTTGAGGATAATAGCTTCCTTCGGCACCTTGAGCTTGAAGCTGAGGGTGATGATGATGATGAGGAAGGTGATGGCAGAAGTACAAGGGTTAGGTTGGCCCGTAAGGGACCGGCACCCAAGGGTCGAACTCCCTTCACAACCACAAGAAAACTTATTAAATCATCTGCAGGCTCAGGGTTTGGATTCTCAGTGGCGTGGACTCAGCCTCCAAGGTGAGATTTTTTTATGGAAACCAACATATGATGGAATAAACCAAAAAATTACGTTTTTTTTAAAAATAAAATTGACCATGCAGTAGTAATTCATCAATAATGCTAAATAATTTTATTCTTAAATACACCCAATCCCTGACTAACACGAATTTTACCAACATAACTTCAGTTTAACTTGGTTTTTAAAGTAGGGGTGGTTTTCGACTAGCATGACTGGTCATTCGATTTAACACGATTTCTCCACTTCTCTACAATTGTGAAAAAGGTCTAGAAAGCTGAAACGGAAACAAATTTAGACATGTTTGGTCCGCTCTTGTGGGATGCTTATTGTATATGCCATCTACAAGATGAAAGATGACTCGGTGTCTAAGTTGACCTCGATATTTTGACTAAAAATAGATTTTTACATATATTCACCATTTTTCACTTAATAAATGGCCATGACAAAATAATAATTGTTTACCCCTGATTAATTTGATATCGAAAGATGTTGAATATCTTTTCGATATCTATATCAGCTCTTCATTTATTGGAGATGACAATGAGCCCATTATCGTAACATCTGATCTAGAGGAAGAATATGACAATTTATATGAGTCTGATGCAGAAGGTGAGAGGTTTCATGGTTTTAAACTGCAATGTAGAAAAATATCATTCTTGAATGTTTTAAAATTTCTTTTGACCATTTTTGTAATTTTCTATAGATTGTATGTTGTTATCTTTTGAACAATTATTTCATGTATTAAAACAAAAAAATTTAATTCTTAGTTATTTGTTGTTTAAAATTATCATTATACAAATCTTCTATATAATGTCTGATAAATAAATAGTAAACATTTGAACAGCTGATTCAAATGGCAGTCATCTACGATACATCGAAAAGTACGCTGGAGTTTATGGTTCATATTTTATTGGTGGTGGAGTAAGAAACTGAGAAAAGTTATATTGCTAGAGCAAAAACTAGATTTACTTAAGTGCTATGAGAACAATGAACGAACACATGATATTGTTCATGATATAGGTCTTAAAGAAGCAATGCTATGAACCATCTGCATTATCATCGTTTCTTTTCTATAAAAATGAGTTACATGTATGAAATATACATAAAGAAATAAAAAATACAAAACATTAACCAAATTATAGTCATAATGAATGGATAAAATTAAAAATATGAATCAGATAAGGATGCTAGAATGCATCCATCCTCTTTACTTTATTTCTTATGAGAAATCTGTGTCTGACTAACACGATTTCACCTTACATGAAATTTTTTAAAGAATGCACCTATTGTGTTAGTCATGGACTGGGTGTATTATCAAGTTTTTATATGTAATTATAAATGTTTTAATATATTATTGTTTTATGTATATTAACATAAATAATAAAATTTAATTTATGAATTTTTATTTCTTTGCTCAATCTATAGAGTCAACGATTCTATTATTGGTCACTAAATTTTATACCAAAAAACCCTAACAATTCATTTATCATAAATATAAAAAAATAAATGGTTTTTGATTCTTTCTATCTCTATGATATGGAACTAAAATGTCTTCTTGGTCTTATTTTAGGGTGGAACGTGTTGAAAGTGGACAGCCAGCTGACAAGGCTGGTTTGCGGGCTGGAGACTTGGTCATCTTTGTTGGCGAGAAAAATGTGGTCACAATGCCAGAGGATGAGATCTTGTCTCTCATTCGGTAAGGGAGATACCTTTACTACTTGGAACTGTTTTTGAAACTTCCAACAATCAATCATTGACTCAATCTGATCATTTATTAATTTTTTTATAGGATAAGTAATCATTTTCACTGAATGAGTCGATGTATTTCATTATTTAATAAATTTTTTGGAAAATTTGATTTGAGTATATTTTTTAAAAGTAAACTATATGAAGTCAATGACTTTTTATCTCATCTGTTAAGAAGAGGCAGATTTTCTAAATAAATTTTTGCTCGTTTAGGTCCTGTGGGGATCACCTGACACTTGAGGTGTACCGAAGAATCGCACCAAATGGAGTTGTTGGCACTGCAGGAACCAGCAGGCTGTCATCCTCAGCAACCCTGCCAACTCACAGGATAAGAGCGTCAGGGTCACCTGCACCAAGGCGCCCTACCTCATTCCCTGGAGAGTGCCACATCTCAGAAAGTCAGGATACTGGGGAAGAATCAGCATTTGACGGTGACATCTCTGGTGGCAGTGGTGCTGGAGTGGACGGTGCCAGGCGCCGACCTCGAAGGCTCCAACTGCCACAGCAGGTCACTTTCAATGCTGAGGTGGGTTGTGGAATTCTTGTTTGAGATAGCAGATCAAACCACAGCACCTTGTTGCCATCAGGATTGAGACACTAAGATTGTGTTTTATGATGAAAAAAGGAGGAGCGACGGAAACGAAAATTGATTCCTTTTGACTTGATCAAATAAAAATTTCATCACGGTACCTACACCTCCTTCGCATGTCAAATAAATCATCTGGGAGAAGTTGACAGAAAAAGCTAACCATATTGAGTTTAGTTAATGGTGACAAAACTAGGCTATATCAACTTCAAAATGTCATTGTTGATGTGAAAATTGGTACTGTCTCAAAAGGATACTGAGTTAGTGTTATGCAGGACGTTTTAAAACTTCTGAGTGAAAAAATTTTAAAGCATTGATTTATTCCCTCAGAAACTGTAGAAATTTACGTGTATATATGTATATATGTTGAGGATATTTTTTTGCAGCATACACTTTCATGCCTTCGTATCAAAGGAATGAAGGATCATTGCTTTACTCTAAAATTTTTTTGCTTTGGTTAAATACTTCCAGTAAATGGCTGAGTGATACTCATTTAATATAATGATGATATTAAATCTTTTTTGATTTTTTAAAATTTGATTAGGATCAAAATCCATTTAGCCGACCAATGTTTGTGAGGAGTACAAAACTTGAAAGAAGGGACTTGTTCCTCAAGCCATGAATGCAATGCCATAAGCATTCTGAATCATTAATCTTAATGATTGATGGTTGTGAAATCCACAAAAGTGTGTCTTTCAAGAGCTAATTCAATATTCATGCATTATAATAAATGAATGACTAGATTTGAGTGAGAGATTTATGAACTTTCAAGAAGTATCATGAAGATTTAATTTGATGCAGTCAGAGACAGGAAAGTGAATGCTTCTTTCATTATATATGGAATATTTCAATCACACCAATAGATGATCTGCCTGTATGTTCTGAAAAATATATACAACTTACTAAAACCATCCATTACTGTACCATAATAAAGGGCAGAAAATTCATAAGAGCATCAATCATTACTGTATTTTTTTCCTTTTATAGCAGATGATCTATTTTAAACATTTCTTATTTCATTTCATGCAATGGACATAGTTGAAATAGGTTGTTTGCTAAAGTAATTAAAAATTGGATCTTATGTTCAACTGAAACAAGTTCCAATGGTATCAAAATTCTCAGGAATTGATTAAAATTTATGTTGTAAAATTTCCAGTCTCCCTGAGAAATTATTAATTTGTAGGGTATTTCTTCAGTATTCATATTTGACATCATTTATATGTTATATTTGTTTTATAATTGGGGAATTATGGGTATTTGAATTGATAATTTCACCTGAAAAGGTTTATTGATTCAATATGAAATTCCTTTTTCTGCATGAAATTTCATATCTGCAGTTGTTGTTATATTTTCTTCGTTACAAGGGTATTGTGAGATTTGGTGACTGAAGTTGATAACCTCATACACTTTGGTTCAATTACTTGATTCTTTTATATTTTAATTATTTAAAAGTAATATATTTCATTTGTTTTCATTGATAAATGTTACTTTGTACATCCTTAGAAATTAACTTCATTTTTGATTTGGAATTAATATATTCAACATTTTTTCCGTTATTCCACTTATTGTGTAATGATTCAATGAACTAACTAATTGGAATTCACAACAGTAAAAATACTTTTCCTAATTCCAGCATTATTCTTAAATTGATGTTGGCAAATGTCAAATGGTTGTTTCAACTCTTCCAAAGCCTGTTTCTCTTAATTTTGTGTATAATAGTTTTTTATCATCCCACATGTTGTTTTAGTTGCTAAAATAAGATTTAGTCTCATCAAAATCATATTTATTGATTACATATTGCTACTGATAGTCTCATCAAAAGTATGAACTAAGACATTTGTCATTTGTTTTACAATGAAGACGCATCAGAGCATTGATGTGATTGTGTTAAGCACAATTGTATAAATGGTCGCTTGTTTTTGTTTCCCTATTTTGTTGCTTGTGATCATTTTTTAAATGATTTTAGAGAGAATCTCTGGTCAACTGATTGATTATTAATATATTTTGTATTTAAATGAATAAATTCATATTTGGTTATGACACAGTATATTTGAGTTTGCATTTTATTTTTTATCCCTGCTTTTAACATTATCCTTTTTTCTATCATTTACATTCATATCCTTAATTTTATAAGCTTATTTTCATTAAATATGCTTTTTATTTGCTAACAAATGTTCATAAAATAAATTATTTTGATCAAATATGCTAGTTAGCATAGTAAACCATCTAATATTTATTTGAGCATCTAGGATGAAAACATCTCTAGTAGTGTAGCAACAAAGTTACTAATACAATAATCTATAAACATCAGAAATTAATAAATATAATGTACATTATGTCTATATGAATGCTCAAACCCTTTGCAGATATTACAGTTAGCAAAGATTTGATATTTTCTAAGCAGTATTCCCTTCAATAAAATAATGTATGTGACTACCAAAAAATAATATACTTAATTTTTCCTAGTTATGCTTGTTACTTTGCACTAGCAAATAATTTTGAATGACCAATGGCACTAATGTGTATTAAAAACAGGAATGCGTGATTGAAGCTCTCTCGACTGAAAATGTTTCTTTGGTATATATTAGCATACAGTTAAGAATTTTAATAAAGATATACAAGTGTGGTTATGAGGATGGAGAGAGAGAAATGTTTAGCTAAGAATTTTATTGACTAGAACATAGGATTTAAAGATATTTGTATTGGTTGACTGGCATATTTTAAAAAGCCATTTGCCATTTCCACTGATCTCCTCATTTGAAATCAGTTTGTGGCATTATTATGATTGTTAATAAGCTCTGATGAAGCACTTTGAACCATAAAATAAGGATTTGACAATTCACAGGCTGCACATAAGGACACCTACATAGCAAAAAGTAAACAAGAGTTGAAAGGTGTACTCCATGAGAACACACATAGTTTCCAAATGCTTTCTTTGTGATCTGGTCAAGAATTCCTAGAAATAAATAGATCTATAGATATAAGAATGAAATATAATTCTATGTAAATAACTTTTCCAATTACTCTTATAATTTACTGTCAAAACTTGGAAATTCTTCCTTTTTGTAAAGGCCTATTATTGAAAGTGTCCCATTAGCAACCATTTGTAAGCGGCACATGATAACAATAAAGACTCAAATATAAAAGTTCATTTAGGCTCTTACTTAAGTGGAATGTTCTAAACAATCAATTTGTAGTTCTCCCTTGCTAAATTTCATAAAAATCAGTCAAGTGATTCTTGAGATGAAAGATGCAGATGGATGGACTGCTGAATGAACACACAATTTATGCACTGTACCCAAAGGTTGCATAATAATTGAGAGACAATATTTTTGTGGTAACCTTATATTAATTATCCGGTACATAAAATAATATCAAATAAGAAGTCATATTTTTCATTTAAATCTTACTTTTGAATTTAATTGTCATACTATATTTACAGACTAAAGAATTAGTTTGTCAATAATGAACTTCACTGTATTTTATTATAACCAGTCTCAGAGTAATTTGCCAGAAACTATAATTATTCTTATAGTTTAGCATACATTTCTGAAAAATATCCCTTGCATATTACTTGTTTCTTTCTTTTGCCAAAATGGATGAACATCCTTTTTGTCACACAATATTCCCAAAAAATTGATAATATTCTTATTCGCCAATGAATAATATAATTTTATTTGGTAAACAACTGCTTCACTGGAAGGATATCATAACAATCCTTGAGTTTTGCTATATGTCAGTGGTTATGATCCTCAGTCTGCTGGAAGAAGTCGTCCAGGAGGCCTTCGTGGCCAAGCCTCTGCAGAGGCTAAGGTGTCTGCTGAGGAGGGCCGAAGAAGAGCAGCCCTGCAGTTGGTTGGCAGGGAGCAGTCTTTTGCTCTTGCTATGCACTTTGGAGTATCTCGCTTTCTCAGGCCGCTTTCAGAGAGGCGAGATCTAATCACCACCCAAGAGCACCAGGTTCTATTCCAGAATGCAGAGGAGGTAATTATAGTTATAGATTGTTATTATAATGCCCCATCCCTATTCCATTGGGTGAATTACATATCTACTGCTTCAAAAAAATCCCTCAAGACATCTTTATATAACTCCATGAATAAATTTTTAAATTCAATTCCAAAGTAATTTTCTCACTCGGTGAATTTTCTTCCTCCTGGCTAATGGATGAAGAATGTTATGGGCATGGTCTTAAAATGTCACCAATATTTTTAGAATATAATTTACTTAGGGACAAGTTTCAAGAATCTCAATATGTTATTTTCTTTCTGATTTTTGTCCCTAATAATATACTCTTTATGACACATAAACACCACTGATGTAATTTAAGAAAATGTAGTTACTCTTGAAATACAGGCCATGTCTTTATGAACATACTATATTACTAGAATTAAATATTTTATTTCCTTCACTTTTTAGCCCGATTCAACAAAACACACAATTCTTTATCGTTCTTTTCAATTGCACCATACCTTTCAGTCCACCAATCCTTAAAAATCCTTTCGCTTTCTTCACCAGAAAATATTGCTTTTTTATTCCTCAGTTCCGCCATTATTCAAGGATAAAAATTTTAAGCGATATAAACTGCTATTAACAAAAACAAAAATTACCTAAATTCACTTGAAACCCTGAAGCTCCAACAGCTAATAAAATAAAAAGGAGCGTAAAGTGTTCACAATAGTCATCGATAGGTGGTGTAGTTGTGGCAACTAAAAACTTAAATTTTTAAAATATCTCTTCAACAATGCATTATATGGGAAAAAATCATAATATAACTGGTGGTACCTCTTGTAAACGAAGCCTCTCTTTCACATCGTTTCAATACGTACATTTATTAGATTTCCGGGATCACTTTTGCCATGTCACTGTATTAGCGAAGGGCACATTTCATTTCTTATTTCATTTTGTGGCATGCCTACCAAAATCATTCCACGTGCCACCCTTGACACATGTGCCATAGGTTTGCCAGCTCCAGCCTAGTGTACTTATACTTTCTTATTGAATTATCTTGGTCTAAGCCCTACATTTACTTCTTGATTCCTGAATAAATTCCTGACTTATCTTCTGTATTTTCAGTCTATAAAGGGATCAGTGCTACTTTTAAGGAATCTTTAGGCCACTTTCCAGTATTATAACTACTCTCAATGAATAAATTTTCATTATTTATTATACCTGTTGATTCCATGATTTTGAGAATTCATGTCTGCAACCTTCTTTCAGTTCATGGATTCAAATCATATATTGCTCCACTTTCCATTGTGCCTGCCTTTGAATTGTCTCTTTTCTTACAAATCTTTTAATTCAGTTCTAGATTGTATGGCTTTGACTAATAGATCTTTAAATCTTGTGTATGTGCATACCATGCTTAGGTATACCTACCTCATTCTTCCATTTTGCAACTGTATTCCCTTCAGAGTTTACAATTCCTCTTCTATGAACATGTAATTCTGCTTTTATCTTTTATTCCTTGTGCCTTAACATATTTTTATACAACACAGCCACAATACATGCCATACATTACATATATTCTTTATCATGTTGGAAACTAATAAATTTAATTTCATTGGTAGAGTATAATCATAGAACATTGTTTTCCATTCCGTTTCTCAGAAATCAAAATGCAGAGCATCATTCTATTGTAAATACCATGCACTTTATGTATGTAGTTTAAAATAAATAGATATAAATTATCACTGATTTTCTTTAACTGCTTCATTAAAAAGAATCTTCTCTCAATTTCTAATTTTACAAAGAGATGTCATCTAATTGCCATAGAATGCTAAGTAAGTTTTTATGGAACATGCCCCTTTTTGTTGTGCTTTTGCATAAACTGGAAGCCAATGAAAATTATGATGATATACTATTACCATGCCCAAACTCGTTTCTGTCCTGTTGTAAAAATTTTTTAGGCCTCCTTCCCCTGAAAATGTTGAGTGATATGTTGTTTTCAAGGATACATTTTTCAGGAAGCCTTTAATTTATCATTCCTTATGGAGCTTATCTCTAAACAAGTTGAATATGGTCCAAAACCACATCTTTTATTTATAACTATAAAAATTCTCTACTAATGTAAAGTATCCTTCTGTACCATGCTCGTCAATTTTGGTGAAGGAAAATAGGTGATTTTTATTAAGAATAGTTAATGATTATCTTGTTCATTTGTTATTCAATATTTTATATTTCCTTATTCTATATTGTTCAATTTTAATGTCATGGCATTTAGTACATTAGCAATGATTTTTGGCACAGATGTCTGAAAACTGGCTACTTACAGGTCCTAAGGATGCCAGAATTGAGAGGTTTTGCAGTATTTAAGAACATTGAAAATATATGGCTTTATAATTACTTGATTTAAAAATCTAAGTATATTTCTTGCTTTATTAACATAGCTACTCAGTAGAACGGAAGATCTCTTGGATCAACTTGTTCAAGATGATTCAGAAATTCTTGGGAATTGCATTGGAAGAGTCTATCTCAAAAAGGTGAGTTGATTTAAGTTAATTTTAAAAAATATTTCTAATGAAAGATAAATAATATGAAATTGTTACCTATACTTTAAATATAAAATTAATAATATTCTAATGTTATGAATTTTTTACTGAACTTTTTTATCTATTTTAACATCCATCATAATGTTGACTTTGAAGATCAATTTTCATCTTCATTGATTTAAAGCAACAAAGCAGTTACTCTTTCTGCTGTTTTGTCTTTTTCCTAGAACTCCTTTGGAATCAATGGCATCTTATCAACAACCCAATTGTAAATTCATGTGATATTTTGCCAAATGTATTTTAATTTTGGGCACTGCATAGTTCCTTTTGAAGCTCTTCACTTAGTTAAATTACACACATTGCATTAATAGCTGATTGAAAGTACCAGCATGTGTTTTTGGTGTTTCTATAGCATGAGAAAAAATTTCAACTTAGTCAGAAAAGTGTGACAGCATAATTAGATTTGCACAAAATTTAGAGCCACACATAATAATTACAGTCTATAGAAAGCTATATGACTTTAATTTCATACTTGTCTACCATGGAATTACCTACTCCTTCCAGTAAAATGGTAAAAAATATCCTCTATAAAAATGTGCTCATCAGTGATCTAACATGCATAGAGTCAAAATCAGAAACTGTATGACATTGAATTGTAACACTTACTGCTTAAAGAATCTAGTGAGAAAATATTCCCATCATAACTATAAAGAACCTATGTAACAATTAGCATGGCACTGTTTTGTACCAACAGAACAGCCTGTCAAAGCATACACAAAGGAACCTTTTCTAGAATTGCATTTTAATCTTTACGATACAAGAATTTTTTGGTGCATATAGCTGACCTGCTGAGGTTTTTTTCCTCCACCAGGTAAAATTTGGGGTTTTGGGAAAAATTACTAGAAGAGAACTACTAATGCTATTGAAATAAAATTTTTAAAACCATTACATGGTAAGTGTATTTCTCTTTATAAAAGTAATTTTCACTAGATTTTAATATTTGCAATATATTTGGAACCATTTTCATAAACAATATAAAATTACGTCTGTGGGTCATTTTCCTTGTTTAGAAATTTATTGGAAAAAAACTATTCATTTTCCGCACTAAAAAAGCTTGCGAAAGTTATAGTTAATATGTTGTATAAAATATTTTTGCATATCATTATTATATTTTGATTTCAAGGAACGTGATGAATCAAGTATACTTCCTGTGATGCTTTTGCTTTCATCACCCTGAAGTGACTAGAATCTGTTAAGTTGGTTTTCCCCATTTCTTTCTAGCTTTACTTGCATAAACAAAGAAAATTAATCTATTATAATGTCTGATCTACAAAATGATGACATTTATTTTAGTGTTCTCTTGGAAAAACATTCACATTGTATAGAAACTAATATTTTAAGGATATTTTATACGTGATTGTTTATCCTTTACAAACCCAAACCCTCAATACAAAGAAAAGGAAATGTGATGGAGAAAAACTAGACCACTGCCAATGTCCAGGTAAAGACACATTTAGCATCTAACTTTCAGTGCAGGTCCTAACAGAAATAGTCCAGTTGCATTCTTAACATAAAGAAGGCCAGACAAAGGATATAAGCTGAAAAATTCTTTCAGAGGCAGGAAAGCAATAAAGGTAGGGAATTTATCAGTAGACAATTTCAGGCTCCTGATAGAAATGCACGAGTCATGTCAAATATTGTGCCATAGTCCTCCAAACATCTCAATGATATAACATGCCAAACAAACATGCTCTAAAATCTAGGGGTACAGTTTTTTTTTCTGGAGAGACATTCTCATAATTATAGATTAAGAGATGAATGATTTTTTACTTTAATGAAAGAATTTCAAAAGAATAGACAAAAGATATTATACTTTAATGTTTAAACATTTCTTAATTTGATGACCAAGCTACCTACTGGAACCAAAAAATGGTTGAGGAAACAACTGCACTTTTCAGCTATAAAATAGCCATTCTCAGCAGTAATTCACTCATTCATGATTCTAAATTCGTGCTTTTTTCAATCAGTTGAGCAAATTTCTTATGAGACTATATACTTCATAATTATATGATCATTTGATTTTCCCAAACATTTTATGGCTATTGGAGTTACCTTGACAGTTAATTCAACCCAAACCATAAGGTGGTCTATAATTGATTTTTGATTTTTTTAAGTCGTTCAGCAGGTAACAATAAAAATGAGTCTTAAATTGAATTAGGAAGCTGGTATTTCTATAACCTTTGAAATATTCTATGGCCAACCAATCTGTAATATAAAATACCAAATTCAGCTTTAAGAAATGAGAGGGAATTTCTTCTGTAGGTTAATTGCATTCTGATGCAAATTTTTAGAATTTAAAAGTTGATTTGTGATATAGGTTTTAATTTTCATTAGAAAATATTGTAATATTTGCACTACACCAAAACATTTGCTGCTGCTTAATTTAAAAAAAGAATTAAGAGGCTCTTATAATCCCAAAATTAAGTTTCAATATTTCTGAGGAATTTTAAGGGGCAAAAGGACAAAAATACCACTATTCTCATAGTTTTTTCTTGCTTTAGGTTGCCTCTCTTAGCTCTTGCTATGGCCGTTACTGCTCAGGACTGAAGCAGGCAGACTGTCTTCTTGCTCAGAAGACACGTTCCCAAGATTTTCTCCGTCATGTGATGGAACCAGCTCTTCCAAGGCGGAGGCCTGACCTCACTGCCTTCATTCACAAGCCTCTGCAGGTGAATAGGCTTTACAGAATTATTTATTCATGTTATTAGAAAAAGAAGGCAGCAGGAATTTTACAAATATTTTTCACATTTTTTATTTATGTTGAATTATATCATGATACTATATCTAACTGTACCATTATATAAATATAATAATATCATTTTAAAAATAAATGTCTCAGTCAATGTAGAAAAGGCAAAACAAAGCATTTTCTTTTAGCAGCTAGTTAGGAAAAAGATCTAAATGGTTTATTTTCTGGAAGCTCCTATTGTTCAATTACTGTGAAGAAAAGGCAAATATCTTACAACATATGCAGGAGAAGATTGCACCATTTCTTTTGATCTTGAAGAGAAACATATAGCAGACATATATAGAGTCTTTAAACTTTATACCCATATTTGCTTAAATTGACAATTGGTTAACTGAAGCAAGATCTGCTAACATTTAGGAGGAAGATAAGCTCTCTCAACCAATATTTGTCAAAGTATAGGTTGCAACCCAGTACTTGATTGCAGAACTTAATAAGCTTTGTTGAATGGATCATGACAACAAGATGATGACTTATTACATAAACAGCTGAAATATATCAAAACAGGCTAAAAGCAAACTGTATTTCTTAGGAAATAGCTCAAAATCAGGAGAAAAGTTCTGCCATTGGTCGGGAATTAAACCCAGGTCATATAATTTTTGAAATATTTTATTGTACATTCATGAAATCTAGTCAGCAGATTCTCTTCATTTCTGGAGTTGGTCTGAGGGATCATTATTTTTCTTCCACTGGCTTGCAAGAAAATAGTCTGTTAAATTCTGCTTTAGTCCTTTTATAGAGACATTGATAAAATCTTCATTAAAATATAATAATTCAAATATAGTGAATAGAAATTTTAAGGAAAAATATATGTGCATACATGATTTACTCTGTTAATTATCCAGTAGTTGTGGATTATAACTTAATATTGTTCCATTTTGATTGTGTAGCACTTTAGAGAGGTACTAAAGCTTCTGCAGACAATTCTTAATCACACCAAAGTAAATGATGAAGATTATACTGCTCTCTCCAAAGTAGTCCAGGAATTTCAGGTATGTAAAAAACCTAGTATTCTTGTAACCATTATATAAGTCCAAAACTGACATTATTTGATATTACTTCAATTACATGTGATTTATTAAATCACTAAAATTATTACTAAATTGAATGGTTAAAAAAAGACTGAATTTCATTCATTCTTTCATTCATTCATATCTCAAACAATTTTGAAAATTTGCTACAAAATATGATTGTCTATGTGACAGTAATGAACATTACTTGAACTTCTAATAAATAACATTAAAAGATAATATAATGATAATGAATATTGTAACTAATTTTCTTTCTTTCTGCCTTTACTAAGGCGACATACAGAGAAATCACTGTTGGGGGTGGTATTATGGAACCTGATGTAGAAGGCCGTCCACCACTACTCTCCTTACAGGACCTTGAGAGTAGGCTAGTGTTCACAAGATGCAAAGTAAGAATATAAATTGTTTTATTGGCAGATTTTTATGAAAAGTAAAGAAGAAGCAAATAATAAATTTTTACCTATTTAATCATTTAATTTAAACTGGTAGGTTAGATTTATTTTAATTGTTGATAGTTCTTGATACACACTTTCTTGGATAATAAGTTAGATTTATATAAATCAAAACCATGCACAGAACTGATCCATATGATGTTATTTATCAAAATTCCTATACTACTGCAGCTCTTCATTTGTCATTGTGCAAGTTTAATTAGTGCTAATAATCAAAGATCACTTTTTATTGAAGATAGCTGAGAATCCTTGGTTATTTCCTTTATTTGTACATTTACCTTTGCATGTTTATTGCAATGTTAACTAAATTTTACAGTTATTTTGGAATTATCTTTTAGATTTAATAGAATGATGGTTGAAAATGATTCATTATATAATATTAGTATTATAATATTAAAGGTCAGTTACCTTTAATTTTTATCTTTATTTATATTTATGTAATCATCAAAAGCTAATTTGTTTTTTTTTTAAACCAAGCAAAAACATTTATTAACATCCCTTAAATTTACCTTTATTAAAAATCTTCGCTAAATAATTTTTTGTTTTATTTATTGTAATTAATTTAAAATTTTCATTTCTTTTTGCATTAGAACTTGAATATCTTCACATCTCTTTTTTCATAGCTTATATTAACATTTATGGCATATTTATTTCTATTTCAGCCCTTTGTACTGAACTCTGGCGGTCGTCAATGGATCTTTGGAGGTGATCTTAGCAGGGTGGATGGTCGCTCAGTCCGTCCCTATTGGGCACTACTCTTTACTGACCTCCTCCTACTGGCCAAGGTCAGCAGAGATAGAGTCTTATTTGTCACTGAGGAGCCAGTTCCACTACTCAATGTCACTCGGGCCTTCTTCAACATTCGGAAGAAGGGTTGGTATCTACTTAAAAATTGCTGTTCAAGACCAGAGTTTTAGGTGTTCATTATGCACCAAAAGTTAATTACTTTTTGTGAAATGTGTTGCATCAAAATGGGATTTAAGAATTTAAAGTGCACTTTAAACCAACTATTGTGGACTATTATTTGCATTCCTACATACTAAATATATCTTTAGTAATGAATATTCTAATAAAGTACCTAAATGCTTGGCTGAAGTGGCATTTTCAGATCATTATTTGTACCTAAATACCAAATTATATACAAGTTTCCCTCTCTTTATGTGGGTTCACTTTATGTGAATTCGCTATTATGCGACAAACTTATTACTACCGGAATTTCTTTTTATGCATCTTTGATTCACTCTTATGCAGTTACGTGGCCAGTGCAACACAAATGAAAGAAAGTTCACTACACCACAAGGTGACCATTCAGTCTCTCATTGTCTCTTTTGCTTTGTGTATTAGTACTACAGTAAAAGAGATGATAGTGGAGATGAGATGGAGATTTCGTGTGATACTGTTTGAGCATACTTGAGAAGTTTTGTCTCCTTTCCTGCAGAACTTAGGTTTGATCAAGACAATCCTCCAGCACTTTAAACCTATACTATTATGTTGCCCACAACAACCACCACTTGTACTTGTCTGCTTCCTTTTATTGGCGAGTATAATTTACAGTGTTAATTGTTTTAAGTTTGTATTTAGCGCATAAGAGGTTGTTATGGAGCAAAAAAAGAGCATTTGGAGGGGAGTTAGGATTGCTTATGGAACATATCTCTATCTTTTACATGTAATTATGGGTTCTGTTTGTGCGAATTCACTTTATGCATCACTTTCCTGGAATGCAACCCACGCATAAAGAGAGGGAACCCTGTATCATATAGCTCTTCCTATTCCAATAGTACATGAAGAAAATATTATTAACATACGTTAATTAGAGTCAGCCAGAGGAGTGTTTGCACCCCTAGTAATGATCCACCTCCAAATCCTCCTCAAATAATTTGATGAATACAATTTAAATGCACATATTAATTTCCTTTTAACAAATAACCATGAAAGATTTTGGAGCCTCTGCCTCCTGGCTTCTCAATACTTTTGACTTGCCATAAGAACTGTCTATACTAAATAAAATCTGGAAGGAACTATTTCTCATGGAAGAGGTTTTTTACATAAAATGTAAATGATAAGTTCTGAATCTTTACAAAAATTAATGGAATTATGAAGTTTTTGTAATTGAGTTTATAGTGCATTCATATATCACCAAAGAAATTTCACTGATTCTGTAGTATTCTATAGTAATATAAAATCAAAAGAAAAATATTTCTGTCATTTTTTATTAAGCTTTATCCTAATCTTCCTCAGTAATGTTATCATTTTTAATGAGACTGGAAAGGGTATTATCACAAAAAATTCATATTTTATCATTACTTCATAATTTCTGATTGTATTCTTCAATGTGTTTGATTAAGTGTCATTTATATTTACAGCATTATTTTATACATATATCTATTTGACATTCACAGACACTGAGTTCCGGCTGCTTTTGGATACTGGTGGAGGTAAGAGTACCTTTACTGGCTCTGGTGGAGGCCTCAGTTCTGCATCTGGCTCAGTAACTGCAGGCTCTTCCTGTGTTCCACATTCTTCTTCCTCAGCTGCATCAACAGCCTCTACTGTCCAAGCTGCTCACACTGCTTCCTATTGCTCATCAGCATCCACACTGCCTCTGCAGGCAAGTTCAATAGAGGAACAACTTGAGCTGTCCCCTTTAAATCAGCTTAGATAAAAAAATGTTTAATATCCTAGATATGCATTTGGAAAAGTTTTAAATACAGTAAATGCCCAAAACAAATATTCTGAGTGCATTTTCACAAATATCTGAATTTTCAACCCTATAGAAGAACTTAAACTAAGTTAACAAAAAATATGGTAAATATGAGTAATGTGGTTAATTTCATATTAATGTTGTATACAACTAAACTCTCATATTTATACACAATGTGACACAGGTGGTGTTTTAACTCATTAAGGATGAAATTAAATGGCAGAAATATGCTGATTTTGGTACCTCTTTGGAAATAAAAGAATAGAAAGAAAATGTTGAATTTTAACCTCTTAAATCTTTTCCTGAATTGACAAAATTGCTTATATAAATTATTTAACTACTTACCGAAGCTTCTTCTTCCTTAGCTAAGGTAGATTCATATGGTATATGTACTTGGAAGCAAGAGTCAATGCACAACCCTTTTTTACAAACTGCACACACAAAATGTTCTTTTCCTTAGTCCTTTCTCCTCCTTCTGCAATGGTATGTTTTTCTCATTCCTTTCAACTGTTTCCAGATAGTTGCATTCTCTAAAATTATGTGAAGAAGGAGTGCTTACCCTCTGCTCAGGTGCCTTTCTGCTACTGTAACCTCCGATTATGCCTTTGATTATTTCTAAATAGAAATTTTTAGGATAAATTTGGCTTATTTGTAGTTTATTTGAAATAAATATATGAATTTACAACTGTCCTGTTAATTAAATCAGACATCATTCTATGCCACCATTTTTTTGATGGAATGTGTAAGCTGTAGTAGCTGCATAGTTGGTTGTTTCTGTCTAAACAACCCATGAATTTATTGTATAATATTGCAATGTCTGGGCAACACACTTCCATCTTATAACCATTCTGTTTACTTTGCACACACTGCATTGGGTAAGTGGGTGTGTCATAACCCAAAGATAGAAAGAATATATTCTTTGTGTTATGTCACTCTAACGACACAAGTGGGCCGGAGGTAAACCACTCACAGTCCCCTTGGTTGCTTTCCCTCCAGGCCTTAATGTTTTCAGCTAGATCTTTGGGATAATTTGTTCTGTTTGTGTTTGCAGTCTTGATGGCTCTCAGACCTTTCTTTGAAAGCTCCAAAAACAGGTTTGGTGACATAAAAAATCTGTTGCATATTATGTTGCAGCCAGTTCCATAATGAGGCTTTGCTAGTTGCATTACAACATTCTCACCTAAACCCAAATTACAATTTTTAATCGCCTCTTTCCCTGTATACAATTCCAAATGAAAAATGTATCCTGATGTTCCATCTGCTCTTCCCCACCACTTAAATCCTCTTTTGATTTGTTTCATCGGTATGTATTGCTTCATTGAGGAGCAACCTTTGAATTTCACCATTGCCTCATCCACTACCTGATACTCGGAATTGTTATAGTATTTCTTATAATTGTTGTTTAATTCATTCTGAATTGGTCTTATTTTTTTAAATAAATCAAAATTAGGATTATCTTTTGGAGGCTGCCTTGAATTATTGTTTAAATGAAAGTTTTGCAAAATAACAGAAACCTATCCCTTGCCATGACTTCTGACATGCCTGGTACATTAAGGGCCCTATTTGTGGACCAAGAGTCTTTGAGGCTGGGAAGCTCATGAAATCCCATTGTGAAAATAATACCTAACCAAGCCTTCAGCAGTGAGATCTACCCAAATATTTTCTTTTGTACCTGCAGTTGAGACTTTCTGGCTTGCATACAAGTTAGTCTGCATGATGTAATGGTCCAACATATCTTCCATAAAAAATAATATGAAATAAAGTAAGGGTGATGCATTTTCTTGTAATTATGTCGTAGGACCAAGTGTTAACTGAGAAGGAGTATTATCTACACTCATCAAACCTCTTCTGGACAAGGTCAATCTGCTTCTTTTATCACAATGAACTTGCTCTGCTTCCTCCTTATCATATTCATCAGATGAATGTAAAGGTCAAATGTTTTCACTTTCCTCCTGAGTTTCTTTCTGAAGAATATCACCATCACTACCTACATCACTTTTCACACTATCCTCTGGGATAGAAAGCACAAACTCTAAGTTACAATCCTCATTCTGCATCCTCTTGGGTAGCATTAAAAAAAATAAGGACAAATTTCAAAGATGCATAAAAAAGCAAACCACAGTAAAAGAATGTGTGGAGTCTACAGAACAGACCTTCAAACTGTGCATAGTTGCCCAGAACAAAAAAGTAAATAAAAGCAACCAAATCGCCTCAGTAGGAGGCAGGGTAGGATTAAGATATGAATCACCCATCTATACTATTTGCGGATTAATTTAAATTGCATTGAAGTGATTAATTTGTATAATTTTTATTCTGGTAGGATGCTGCTGGAGCACTAAGTGGAAGCAGAACAGGGTTACGCATGGGTGTTGGAGGGGGTAGCAAAGGAAGAAGACGCCGAAGCGTTGTACTAAGAGCTCCTACACCAGAGCTAAAGGCTGTATGGACAAACTTGCTTCAGAGACAAATGTAAGATTCTCTTTCTTAATGCCTAAATATGCCAGTTGAATGCACTAAATTATCAATTATCTGAATCAGAGACATTAAGTTAAAGTTTTTCAAAATTTGGATCAAGTTCCTTTTTTGTACCTAATATTAAATACACATGCTGTGAATTTTGTTACTCTATGTAAATCCATAAAAACAAAATGTAAGTAACTTGAAGAAAATTTTGCATAAGAGTATGTATTCACATATAAATATTTACATGTTGTATGGTATTTACAGTTTTCTCCATACCACATTCATTTGCATAATGACACTCACTTTTTAGTTTCAGTTTGAATTTCAGATGAATTCCAAGAGCTGAAAATATAACATAATTCCCCTTTCAACCTATATGATACATCATTGTTAGCCAGCAAATAGTTTATTTTATTAATGTCTGTGGAATTGATCACTACAGATCTATGGGAATTGTGGCCTTTTAAAAATAGCTACCTACTACATTTACCTGGATCCAAGACAAGTGTTTTTTTCCAAATTTCTGCTTGGGAAAATCGAGGATCATCTTAAATTTCAGTATGAAGTGGTATACTGCCAATAAATTGAAGTCAATTCATCATGTGTCAATTCATCATGCGTCAATTTGTCGCATGTCAATTTGTCACATGACAAGCTCGTTGTGCATCAATATAATAGAATTGCGATTCATTCTGGTATTATCGATATATGAAGAAAAAGTTTTTTATGGAAAAGTCTTTCCCTGCCATACACCAGTCATGATGTCTCGCCTTCCAATTTGTCTTGTGACGAATTTTAGAGCAATAAATTGTTGTACAATGAGTTTGTCATGTAATGTATTGACGTGCGACAAATTTTTTGTGCGACGAATTGACCTTGACGAGTTGTTGCAGAACTGTAGGAAGTATAGTTGTGCATGATGCTTTTTTAAACAAAGGAAACAAGATAAAATAATTTTATCTACTGAAATTTTTCATTGAAAACTTATGATCCGGTTTTCAATTGCCGTGTTTACCCGAATCCAAGACGAGATTTTGTCCAAAGTTCAGATCGCGAAAATCGGGGGTCGTCTTAAATTCGGAAGTTGTATACCCTCAATACATCTATTGATCGCGCTTCAATTCGTGGAGCGTTAATTCGTCAGACGACAAACTCCTCGCGCGTCAATACATCGCTAGACAAATTCGTCGTGTGACAATTTCGTTGCGAGACAAATTGGAAGGCGAGACACCATGACTGGTGTACGGCAAGGGTTGGGTTGGGTGTCTCCCCTTGCCATACACCATCCAACATGTCTCGCGTAATTCGCAAAGAAAATTGCGACTTATTCTGGTATTATCGAAATATAAAGAAAAATGTTTTTCTGGAAAAGTCTCCCACTGCCGTTCACTAGTCATGCTGTATCGCGACGAATTTGTCGAGAGATGAATTGACGCGCGTCGAATTTTTCATGCGACGAATCGACATGCGATAAACTGACCGCGACGAATTTACGCGCGACGAACTTAACGCGACGAGTTGTCATAGAACCATAGAAAGTATGATTATGCGTTTAATCGATGTTTTTTAAACAAATCAAACACGTGATAAAATAACTGTATCTACTGAAATTTTTCATTGCTTACGATCCGGAATTGAATTAATAAAGTCTTCATTTTAAAAATACATTAAATTTGTTTCAAACAAAAATTTGAAACAAACCACTTAAATTAATTAACGAACTGGTATACCTATACTGAATATGTGTGTTCGAATTATACATAAAATACATTCAGTGAGAAATTAGTTCATAAAATCATTTTTCTGTTTTGATAGTCAGCTAAATGGGGGTCGGTCATCTTAGAATCAGGGTCATTTTGGATTTGGGAAAATCGAGTATTTAATCTGTTATCCAAAAATTAAAAAATGCAGTTTATCAAGCACAAATTGTTCAGCTATTATTCAACTATGGCTAAAACACATTTAAATATGGTATTTAAGTTAATGAAATAAAAATATAATAGATACAAAAGAATACTATAAAAAATATGGAGAATTTGCAGAACTTCTATGCTGATAGATGTTTTCAGCACAAAACAATAAAGCATCCTGGAGATATATAAGTCTCTGTAATTATGAAGCACATCTAAATTGTATATTAAATTGGAAAAAATAACTACTTTTAATGTTAAAGATCAAAACATATTGTAAAATATAAGTATGAATTAGAATATTCCAATTTTTATGAATTTGCTTCAGCTATAGATTATCAAGATTATGGACAGATCAAAACTAAACAATTTTGGGCTGCAAGTTTAATAATTTGTCATAAGGAATATTTTTTTTGTTTTTATAAATATAAATATATTTATGAAATTCATTTAATGTTTTGCAGCATATTCCTAAACACAGCACGAGGTGGAACACCAACTGGAAGCCCCCTCGACTCACCTGATCCCTACTCCCAACCTACTCTCCTGGGCAGTGCTGCCAATTTACCTGCTCGTGCAGCTGCCTTTGCTGGTGCTCAACAAGCACTTGATAGGAGGCGAGGAGGAGGGTCTCCTACGCCCGACATCTTGGGCAGGCACACAGAGGAGGAAGGATTGGAGGAGGTGGAAGAGGAAGTTCACTTAGCGGAAGGCCTGCATCAGGATAAGGTGCGTGCAGACAGTGTGGGTGCGGACCCCTTCCCTGTGAATGGGGCCAACTCCCCAACATCCCCTGACTGTGCTCCTCAGCCAAACTCGAAACCCCTCTCCTGCTGACCTTCAGGTTGGTTCCGGTTTATGCCTGGTGTTGTTAGTTGGACTATTGTCAGCAGAATCGTAATGGTTTTTGCAAGATCTGTTGAAAGTGAGTATTTTGCTGTGAGTAGTCGGAATTTTTTAAGGATTGTATTTACAGGAAGGGAACACTTGCACAATATAGCCAGCACAAGTTTTTTCTAGAAAATGCGGCATTTCATTGAAAATGAGTGTGCTATGCAAAACTATTATATTCATGCTATGCTATGTGCCATATTTACTACTTTGGTATAATAACACCCCTGAGAACATTTCACTGTGGTGTTTCTACAAAATGAATTTATTATTTCTACAAAAAACTGTTAAGAGATATTTTTATTGCAATACAATATTGAGGAATGTGATTATGTACAATTGCATGATAAGGTTTCATCTTCATCTTGAGCTCATGGAAGAATGAATTAGCATAAAATATGACTCATGAAGCACAAAAATGAAAAAGGTTTTGATGATTTTGCCTACAGGTCAGTATCTGATTTGCTTAAATACACAGATTGATACTGGTTGTGTTATTTTATGAAAGACAGAAAAATGCTTTCATAGACGTAATTATAAGTGAATAAGTAATATGTATTACTTTCTCACTGAAGTGATTTTATAGGTCAATAATACAATGCAATCGATTTTATTTAAATATGCTTTAGTAAGAAATAATGGTACTAAGCTTTAGTATGGAGAGGCAAGGAAAGATAGAATTTTTAATGGTAACATATGAGGATATTATGTTCCAATTTGTTGTCAATATTCAAAATCTTGTGTCTTACCAATGTGATATTAACAATTAAGTTTTAAGACTTCTGACATAAGAGATCCCAAAATATGATTTCAACCATGGTGTGTTTTCATAGATCTCTGAGATATATTTGGTACACAATAAGTTTTTGACACATTTTAGTAAGACAATATCAATTTTTGAAAATATTTAATTTTCATCAGTCAACAGAAATTGTTATGTTTTTCAGTTGATATAGAGTCAAACACATAGGTATTTTGATTTTGATAGGTGAAAACAAATTATTTAAGAGAATCCATTCTTTTATTGTACATGCTGTCTTATTGACTGTAATATAGAGGTATTGTTAATTTTAATGGATTTAATTAATAATTTATAGTTCAGTGGTATTGATAAATAATTTAAGAAATAATGAATATTCTTTTAAATCTAAACATGAAATGTCATTGTATTTAATTTGCTTTTTTAGACAGGGTAACTGTAAAACAGCGATGGTGCTATTGGCATGTCATCTTGTTGGATTATTTATGCCAGGTAAAAGAGAAGTGCATAAGAAATCATTAACACTTTATAAAATTATCAATTGGGATTGAGGTAATGAATATCCATTTTATATTATTAATTAAGGATTAATCTTTTCCAAACATTTACCGTAGATTCTTTATGATAAGAAATTAAATATTTTATTTCTGACAAGGCTAGTATTTCTTGTTTTATATAGCAAAGTAAGGTGAAAATTTCTAAATTATTTAGGTAACTATATGTTTTTCTAATTTGTCTATTAAGGAGATATTCTGTGAGGTAGAAGCAGACTTTGATTAGTGAATATCCAAAGAGATTAAAGTAATTGTTAGGAGCAACTTTTGAGAGTGGATGTAATAAGAAAATTTATTCAATGGAAAATATAGAGTAAAAATTATGTTTGTCATATAAGAAAATATTTAATTGATAATATTCTAAGATAATTTGTCTGAAGAATTATATTTTGGACTTTTGTTTCTCTAAGAATAAGAAAGTAACTAATAAAATGCCTTCATATAATTTGTCTAAAGCTGCATTTCATTAATTTTACATTTCAAATTACTCCCATATGTATTTCATATAATATTTTCTGTTTTTGATCAACCATAATTTCATAGTGTATAGTTTCTTCACTCTTCTTATCAATTATGTTCTCTTAAAGACATTTTAGTTAGGTAAAACTATGGTTATTGATGTAATTGTACCAATGATGGCTTTGCGCATAATTTAGAAATAATTTTTAAGCAATATTTAATATTAATGATTAATTTCTGAATTAAAAAATACCACTAATCACCTGTACAAAAGAGAATAGGAACTGATGACCATTTATGTTAGAATCATCATTATTTCTTTATCGAGTTCTTCAGTTGATGCTATAGAACAGGGGTCTTAAACACAGCTAGCAAAGAGCATTTATGCAGCCCACGAAGTAAGTTACTTTATACTATAAGATGGCCCAAACAAATGTATTTCTTATAAAATATTTCATGTAAATCTTTGTAAATAATCTAAGAAATTTAAGAAGTGTATTAAATCAGCGCTTTAAAAATATCAGCAGTTTATTGCTTGTTCCCATTAACAAAATCCTGTACAACTGGGGTAAAGAAGAATGTTCTTCTCACTGCCAGCATTTCCCTTGCATGTCCAAAGGACATAACCTAATGCTGAATCTAGTATTTTTGTGAAGAATGGGTTTAAGATAACATTGAAGGGTGGCAATGAAGGGAAAGGGGTGAGTGAATATCCAGAGAAAATGAAACTGTGAGGATTGGGATGGGACATGTAATTCAGCCTGCTGATTTGGTATGGTGCCTTAATGTGGCCAGCGGATTTGGTGCAGAGCCTTCATGTGGCTCATGTACAGGTGTGTTTGAGACCCCTGCTACAGCAGGAATATATTTTTATTAATATTGTCCCATGCAGTTTTCCATATTCTAAGGTATATTCCTCTTTTAGCAGAGTATAGTTTTTATACCTAATATATAAAAATCATTTTATGCTGAATTTTACATCATGCTTCTTGAAATCAGTGATGTATGAATGATTTTCTACACTTGAGAGTCATTGTTTCATATTAATTAGCAAAAAGTTTCATGGAGTTTCAATATAAAGATTACTCCATTTTTAACTGTGGGAAAAAATTAGAGAGCTGTACCAAATACATTGAAACTATGTATATAAAAAATTGAAGAGAACTCGATTAATGCTGTATAAGTTCTTACTGAGAACAACTTATCCAAAAAAATTCCTCTGCCAATTTTGGAATATACTTAATTTGTTCATTGGATATTTCTCAGTGCATTTATTTTTCCTTCATATATAGCTATAGCAATCTTTTGAATACATTTTCATTTCAACATCCTTGAATGCAGATATTATGATGATGGATTTTGAAACTAAAGCATTAAATATTTTTTTTGGTACTGTTTCCATAACTGGGTGGAAGGTAAACAAAGCAATATAGTGCTGTTGATGGCAGGGAAGCAACAAGAAATGGAACTACCATGGGAAAAGGCGAAAAAGCTGAACTTAACATCATATGTAAATATAAGAAGGAAAATAGTATTACGAGTAATATCACAGAAGATTAATGCAACACAACATGAGGAGAGGGGGGGGGGCAGAGTAAATGTTGGAAGGAACCAATACCACTTAACCAAACTTACCCAACCTGGACGGCTGAGTAGGCATATGCCATGTACTGATAGCATTTTACATTTTAGTACCATTTCTTGTCGCTTTCTCACCATTGACAGCACTACTGTCGCTTTGTTTACTTTCCACCCAATTATGGAAACAACCATTTTTTCTTTTCAAGCTTAAAAATCACTATTTTTACCATGTTTCATATAGGCAGTCATGGTTATCCCCATAAGTACAGTTAAGGTACTGAACAATAGATACAAAACCAAAAAACTTTCATACTGCCTCTTTGAAAGTTATATTAAGATCATACACATTACACTGAAACAGTGATATTCCCATAGAAGGAACTTTTCAATTTAAGAATTGATACTTAAGTACTAAGATGAGAAAAATGAGTTCCATGGAACTAATTTTTTATGCTTGTACTTAAATACTGGTATGACCATTACTAGGAAAATTACAGTTTATTATTGGATTTTTATAATGTTAAAATAAAAATATATGGTATTTAAGCACCATGAAGTTCTAAAGGTTTAAATTTCAAATTAACATTCTTTGTATTGTCCATAACCCTAAATAACTAAATTAACTTGAAGGAAAAATTATGATGTTTACCAAAATTTCCAGCTAATGACTAACAAGAAATACCAAGATTTTGAAAAAAATATTCAGAAGAAATATTATAATACCTGCATTCAAATTTATGTTATTTATGAGAACAATAACAATGATGCAAAGTGCTAGAATAGCCAAGTAAATTAAAGTTTATTCATCGTAGAAACCCATGTAGTTGCAGAACGCACAAGAAATAAATTACTGTATAAACAATAAAAAATGATCCAACAGAACATACCTTATTGTGATATTGCAACACCATAATGAGGAATCAACAGACAATACAGACAACAAGTAGAGGTGCAATCTTTACCTTATAGAAACATTAGAAAATTATTACATTATATATAGATTTAGAAGCCAAAATCATTTTAGAAGACTATTGATACACACCTTGATTACAAAGTGACTTATCTTATTCCTTTATCATGATTATGGTTATTTTGTTATTTAAATATGCATTTTAATTATGTTAAGCAATCATAGTATTGGTAAGGAAGTATTGGCCCAGTCAGTATGTCACATAATTTCTTTATTCTCTGCAAAACAATCCGTCATATCATTTACATCAAGAAAGTGATTTTATTTGATTAACCTACCTAGGAAAAAAGTCACTGTTATTCCAACTAGTAGCAACACCATTAGACTTAACTTGTTCTTATGAGGGCTCCATTGCAAGAGAACCTGAATAACTTCAGTCTATTAGATACAGGTCAGTTTTAGGTGACTTTTGTCCAGAATAAAATATATATGCCTTATTGGCCACTGTGTACTGCAAATGTTTCTTCATGATTATGACTAATAATTTTTAAACTGATTTTTTAACCATGTAAAAAATTTATAATGATATTCAATACGATTTCCAGCTTCTCTTTAAAATTAGCTATTTGAAAAATCTAATCCAAAACTGTCTTCTGAATGAAGCCGTCTTATACTCTACAAAAATTATTAACCTTACATCTCAACCACCATAGAAACCCTGATCTAATCACCTAACTCTCATCTCCAAAATGAAAAATTACATTATCATTCTCCTTAAGACTGATCAATTTGGAAAAGTAAAAGAAGATGTTTATTTGATAAATACAGAAAATTCAAGGATTATCAAGCTTTTTTAATGGCTGGAATCCAATTGATAAATTAGGAAGTTCTCATAGCCATGAAGAAGTTAGGAAAACCAGATGCTGATTTCAGCTATAAAGTCATTTGCCACTAGCAGAGTTAAAATCACAACTGACAATGACTGATTCATAGCCAAAATGTGTAACTGGTTTTTAAAAATGTTTCATGATTATTGGAGATTCCTAATTTACCATCTACAGTACATACATGACTACTTCTTAGGTTCATATTTTATATTGCCTTATTTGATATTATTAATTTTAATGGTGCATACGAAATGTTCTATGCTTTCCAACTAATTATCTCATCACATTTTCTTAAATCTGGAAAATTTTGGAACCTAGCAACTTTCTAGTCCCATGGATGTTGGGTTTGAGAGGCTCTGCTGTATTTGGTAGCCATTTTATACATGTAATATTTCTATAAAATGCTTTTCCAATCACACATTTTCAGGCTGCTGTTAACATTTTGAAATTGTCAATAGTATCTAATTTAATGTTTAAGCCATTGTTTTCCATGATTGTATTCAATGCCGTCTTAAGGGGGAGGCCACAAGGGCCTTGGCCCAGGGCCTCACTTTAAAAGTGGGTCTCAAAATTTGGAGAGGAGAAATAAAACAGAGATGCAAAAGTCAAAAATACTTAGAACTATTATAAATGATGAAAGAAATAGAAAACATAGCCTATTTGGTTTTTTACATTGAATTTTTAATAAATATATAATATAAAATTGTGTTTACTTTACAGTTTTTGTTTGTTAAGTATTTTAATTTTTCTAGTATTTCTTAATAACTTCCCACCCACTAAATAGCGCAATGCTGTATATTGTTATTCTCTATAAAATCAGATATATAGTAACCGTTTTAAAATCATTGCAAAAATTTGATAAATAAGACATGCTCTGCAAATGGAGGGGGAGGGCCTCAAAAAAGTTAGGGCCCATGGCCTCCAAATGTCTTAAGATGGCCCTGATAGTAATATTTTGCTAAAATCATAAAACAGTTGAAATTTTTACACTAAATAATGTGATTCATGCAAGAGATTGAAAATTGAAAAATATTTTAATATCTAGACAGAAAGTTTTCATTTAAATGAAAATAATTGTATGACTCATGAGAAAACTAATTTTTTTTCGAGTCCAGATGATTAAGATAATCTTTAACAAATTTTAAAATGCTTGTTGTTACAGTTATTCAAAATGATAAAAATATTACTTCAATTTATGCCATGAACTAAAATGATGGGAACAGAATATATTTGAACTGGAGATTATAACTTAAAAATAATTTTACAAACATTTATATTTTGCTTATACAGCATTTGAAATAATTGAAATTTATTTTTGCATATAAAACTACCAAAATTTGGATCAAAACAAGTAATAGTTGCATTTCTTTTTTTAATAATAATTATATTAGGAGTTATTGATTAAGATAAATTAAACTCTCTTGCATTTTATTTGTTGATCCAAGATGAATATCATTATCTTATATAGTAGCATATAGCTGTAAAGAATAAAAACCCAAACGTTAAAGGAAATCTCTTAATAATTTTTCACTTTATGAGAACAATTTCAAATACCGTATTTCTCGGCATATAAGACGCACTTTTTTCCAGAAAAATGGCCCTCAAAATCAGCCTGCGTCTTATACGACGAAGGTAAGATTATTACCGTTCTCAATACTGATACTAGCAAACTCACTCAACCCCAAAATGGAATAATTGGCAGTCACTCGTCGCAAAAACATTAAAATATGCATTAGTAATAATTAATAATAAAACATTTGCTAATATATACAGAAATACCTTATTCAATGTGAATTCTGAAGATGCATTTTCATTACATTACATTACATGTCCGCTCACAGTGATTACAATGTTGGCGCGTTTGTGATATTTTAGTTCTTAAAGAGCCCATTGAATAACACGATTAATGCCACAAAACAGTAGAATTCATGTAGATGCCATAAATATTATATATATAAAATATTATATATATATATATATATATATATATATATATATATATATATATATAGGATAAATAATGTCACGTATATTGAGATCACATTGGTTACAATAATGAAAGGATATGCTTACACTATTACCTACAAGCTTCAGGTGATTTAGTACGCAAAAACGCATGGAAACCAAGAAGCAGCAAATCATTTTGGTCTACCTCCTACAGAAGAAAATGATCCACGAATGGAGGAAACAAGGAAAAACTGAAACTGATGGAAAAAGAGAAACATAGTCTTCATAAGGTTGGTCTCAGTGGGAGGGAGGGGCGACGGGGGCGATCACCCTCCCCTTGGAGGACCCCATTGCCCTCCTCTAGGTGCATTCTTAAATTCATTCCATGCAACATCCATTGTTTCTACACCGAAGTCTGTATGACAAGGGAAAGAAAGACACTGATGGGGATAGGGATTTTCAAAATGTATGGTTGTCGGCAGAGAAGGAATCAAGACGGGGGAGGGGTAATTGGGGCGATCGCCCCCTCCTTGGGAAGGTTCTGGATCCGCCCCTGGTTGGTCTTAATGCCCACATCTAAAGGAGGAAGTTATGGATAGTGGAACAGAGGAAGTCTCATATTGCTGCATCGATCAAAATAGTTATATACGAGGCAAAAAGATTTGCAGAAGAAAAAAGACTAGTTGAGCGTACCTATCGTTATTACATATGCATTCCATTTATTATTTATCCCATTATATTAAAATATCATCTTGATCTTAAGTTTAAGTAAGTACTATCGGTAAAGGATATCCATACGTGCGATGTGTGCAGCGTACTCCAACAGCTTTAATTAATATGACTGACGTGTTCACGCAGAGTAAATTTGGCTATACAAGTCTCTCGAAGCAATTATTTGTTTTAGATCATCCCTAATTATTTTATGAATGAATTTTATCTAAAACATTATATTTAACTGTTATCACGCCAGAATATTTTCTGTAAATTTTGCCGGATACGGACTTAATCACAGCTGGAAATGATATATGATGTGACCCTTTGTAAATGCTTTGGTGAACCAAAATACTTTTTTTCCTGAAAAATCTTCTAAAAAACCTGTACGTGTCTTATACACCAGCGCGTCTTATATTCCGCGAAATACGGTAATTTAAGATGATTATATTTGTGTCAACCAAACCAGTTTCTATTTCAGGAATCATAAAATGACAAAAGTAAATTCTACTATTACACTGTGTTCAATTTGTTTCCTTTCAGTTTCCCCAAAAGTCCACTTCTAATATAATTCCTTATTGCCAAAGCGATCTCAAATAGTACCACACAATTTATGATATCAATTAATTAAAGGTTAAACTATATATACCTTTCAGTAAATATATACTATTTCCTACTTTATAACACAATTGAGGTAATATTTTCTTGAGATTTGGAAATAAGACAAGAAAAATTGTTTATAGTTAAATAGCATAGCTTAGATATTATCAATCTTAAAGTTAATTGATATTAAATTTTATATCCATTTACATTTAAAATCAACGAAAATGCTATGTTATACGCATCGCAGAACTTGGTAGCACTTGCACAGAAGACCCTTTTCAGTGGAAGGGTTCATTGTCTAAAAACTTCCTCGACACGGGGGAGAAAGGCAGTCTCCGCGTGTGTCCACCAGGGTACCTGCGGTCGCATTCCTTCATTGCCAACTTTAAAATGCTTTCTCTCACTCACTCCACTTGAAAAGACCGCGCACCCTCTCCAGGATTAATGTGAGTATTTTGGCAGCTCTGCCTGCCATGCACTCTCCTCTCCCCTCCACTCCCACTGCATACCCCTTCAGCGTACGCTTTCCCCTCCCTGACGTCACGCTTCGCCCAGGCGAGTGCCACCAAGTTCTGCGATGCTTATACATTTGATAATCATTGTTTTTGCTGTTTTGCTAAAATAATTTTAAAACTTAATGTAATGTAATATATATATAATTAAGTGATAATCCATTTGTATAATTTGACAAGGGAATTATAAATATTTATATATATACACACAGTATGTCCTCGGTTTAACATTGCTTCGGTTAATGTTGATTTGAGTCTTTCAAAAATTACTATCACATTCAAATTAATGTCATCTAATTCAAGTTAACATTGTCCTCACTTGGCGCTAAAAGAGTGCATGAAAAAAATTGTGTAGATGACTCTCATTTGCATCTGTTGTACAGTGCTTCTCCAGTTGTATCAGATCACCTTATTTGAGTGGGGAAAATGTTTTGTATTGTCATATTTTTATTAAATTTGCATGGCGATATTTTGTAGCAATGGGTTCACGAAGAAGTGGTAGTAATGGCTTCCTTCTCAAAGTCCACCCAGCAATCATTAAAATCCTCTTATTCTCCTTTGATGGAAACTTTACAAGCTTTGTGAGTTGTGCAGAAAGGAAAATCTGCTGAGTGTCCTATTTATAAACTTAATATTATTCTGTACTATTGTGATAACTTGAGTTTAACGTCTTTTGATTTTATTTTCATTTGTATCAGCTGTGGCTTGACACTGGGGTGGTTGTTCCTCTTTGGGTCTAATGAACCTTGCAGTTCAATAAAAAAACAAATTTAATGCTTTATTTACCTCTTTTATGATAGATTTTTCATTAATTATACAGTAACTAGTGCAAGAAATAATTAGTTTGTTGCATTTCTTTTTCAGCAATGTCAAGTCATGAACTTGCCTTTACAGAAATGATCATGGCTCTATGTTAACTTACCAGCAAAAACTCATTTTTCGTTATTGTTCATATGGCTACTTATCGCTGGTTGGTATTACATAGTTCCTTTTTTGTCATTAGAAGTACTATTGTAATGAAGTTCTGTTGTAGTATTTGTTTATTTTAGGTAATATCTATGTTAATGTATGGTTTTACTTATTTATTTTCTGATTCCATTCATTTCCTATGTGGCACCATTTAGCTCCATAAAATACAGTATACAACATCTTTTTGTGTTTCATGTGGTTTTGAAGCCAAGTTTTTGGAACTGGTTACATATAACACCCTGCATACCACCTATTAATTGCTGTGAACCAGTCAAACTTTCACCTTATGATTACATACATAGAGCAAGCACATACCCTGATTTACCGCCACCCCCCCTTTAGTGCCAATGTAAGTGATGGACAAATGGTGGCACTAAATCTGGGTTTGACTGGATGCAATTCAATTTTGTTCTGCCTACATTGCATTTATAATTGCAGATGAATTATTTGAAATGATATGATTGACTAACATAAAATAAACAAAGGGGTTAACACCTTTTTTCAAATTAGATAACTCAAATTATGTTCTTGACCAAAAAGATGTTGGGCACAAATATGGTGGTTCCCATTATACAAGTGGATTATCACTTAATTATAAATTGTATTTATAGACTTCTTTTTAAATAGCTAATGAATTGGCAAGATTATCTTGATGTAATGAAATATAATTGAAGTTTACTCTCAACTTATGAAAAAATTAAAGCATTTTTGGAAAAGTTGCAGAAAAAGATTAATTTATAAATAAATAGCTGCAAGGTTTATTTTTTAGATTCATTAGAGTTCAGGGTTATCAATAGGAAAAATAAATATAGGTTAAATCCGGCAGATAAACACTTTTTAGCTTGATTAAATAGAAACATGGCGAAATTTAATTCTACAATAGATAAAAATTTGAATTAGTAACATATACTAAGTTGTAGTGTATTTGAGTAGAAATATATTTATCAGCATTTTAATTAAACTCAAAATTTTGGAAGCAGATTGAATACTCCTATTATCAAAACATCAAAAGATGCTCAGCTACAACTCTGGTAACATGTATCAAAATACAGGCATCCATCACTTAATGCTCTTAATTGGTTCCTGAAATCCAGAGCACTAAGTGAGGGAATTTTCTCCATAAGAATTAATGTAAATAGATTTAATTTGTACTTCCAACCTACTCTCAATGCTAATGATTTGCCAGCATGATGTATATTTTGGTGATAGAATCATAAAAAATGATTTAAAACATAAAAAGGCATGCATTTTATAAAAATATATAACTATACAACATATTCTCTTACCAAAATTGGAAATTAAGATTTTATTTCATCAGAATGGGAGATCTTCTTTAGAGGATTCCAGCATTATACTTCTTGCTGAGGAAAGAATCAAGAGACATCAGTTTTTTTGCTTTCTTCTTCTTGTCATAAATGAACCTATAGCAGTTTACAGCATTCTCCACCTCTTGCAATCTTTGAGCTTCTACCCGTATCTAGATCATTTTCACTGAAGTAAGAAAGAAAACTTTCAGCTATGCCTTTCATTGTTAATAACCTGTCAGATTCTTCATTCTCATCAGCACAATTTTCTTCTGCCTCCTCAACAGCTTTCTCCTGCTCCATATTCATGAGTTCCTCATTGGTCAATTCCTCTCTTTAGCTGTCCGTAAGCTCCTGAATGTCTTGAGGCTCTAGTTTATGAAGGCCAATCAGTTTTCCAAGTTTAACAATGTTTCCTGAATTATTTCAAATGGGTCTTCAAAGCCTTTAAAATCCTGAACACAGTCTTCCCAAAGCTTTCTTCATACTCCATTCATTGTCTTAGGTTTCACCTCATCCTAAGCACTGGAGATGTTATCATTTGCCTCTATTACATTGTAAGGCCTCCAAAATTCTTTGAGGGTTGGTGCTCCTTTGTTAGCAATTGTGTTCTTGACAGTTTGGGAAAATGATCTTCTAATATAATTTTCTTTAAAAGCAGCTATCACACCTTGATCCATAGGCTGCAGGATAGATGTAGTATTTGGGGGTAGGAAAACAACTTTAACACTGTCACTGAGACCATCTAGGAAGGTTGGGTGTGCTGGTCCATTATTTAAAATAAGAAGAGCCTTGTTGGACAGATGATTGGATCAATATCTCTCAAACGCTGGACAAAAATATTCAGTAAACAAATTTTGAAACAAATTCATTCTAGCTCATGCCTTTCTGTTTGCCTTCCAAATTACAGGAAGTTTTGATTTCATAATCCCCTTCAAAGCTCTAGGGTTTTCAGAATGGTAGATCAAGAGTGGCTTTAGTTTGAAGTCTCCTACAGTAATACCCAGTAATAGAGTATGGCAATCTTTTGACATTTTGTAACCAGGGATCGACTTCTCTTCCTTGGAAATTAATGTCCTGTTAGGCATCTTTTTCCAATATGAGCCTGTCTCATCTACGTTAAACACCTGTTGGAGTATGTAGCCTCCTTCTTCTATGATCTCCGCAATCTTATATTTAAAATTTAAAGCTTCTTCTTCATTGGCACTAGAAGATTCGTCCTGGAGAGCAATATTATGGAGGTTGGTATGCTTCTTAAATCTCTCGAACCAGCCCTTGCTTCCTGTGAAAGACTCTGCATCTGATACTTCAGGCAGAGTTTTCATTAATGTTTCATACAGGCTAATAGCTTTTTCTTGTACAATAGCTGAGCTCAAAGGTACACAGCATTGACTATTGTTTTCAATAAAAATCATGAGGAGCCTTAATCTCAATCGTTATCGAAGGTCTAGCCCTATTCAATTTCATTGCATTCAAAGGAGTTGCTATCTTTCCACATTCTTTAATTTTGTCTTTATTTTTAAAATTCGATCTTACTATTGATCCTGCTAAGTCTAATGCCTTGCAAACATCAAATTGACGTTTTACAGCTTCAATTTATTTAAACACATCAAGTTTCACAGAAAGTGACAAACTTTTTCTGTTTCTTTTCAGAAGCGTCCTTAACACATTTATTTTCACATTTTTGACTCATCACAAATAAATACGAGGAGTCAAAACAATAGAAAATAACTTCACTGACAAACTAATACCATGACTAACACCACATGAAACAGAAAATTAACTGACTGTGTGTAGCAGTTGCATCATATCTCCCGGAGAATTTTTTCCTAGCTTCTAATAGCAAGTTGGCCAACCTCTCCACACAACATGCAGTTGCTATGCCTTTGGCTCTGCCACACTAATGTGTTTGCATGTACGTTTACATCAGTGGTTCCCAACCGAAAACCCTCCGCGTATTGGTGGATATTATGGAAATTCCACCGAGGGCTGGCCATAGCATTATTCAGGGCCAATCAACCAATTTCTATGAGGACGGTGGAATTTTGTGGTTGGGCAAACAATATTCTGTGAACCGGTAGCAGTCCGCAGACCGGCAGTTGAGAAACACTGGTTTACAAAATACATTCTTTGACATTGACTCATCTCAGACTAATCAAAATGAAAATATCTTTCATATGAGTTTGAAAACTAAGCAGGCAAGGAGATTTTTGTCAGAGAAATAGTAATCAAGCAGTATATTGATATCAACTAAATGCCGTTATTTCATGTTAATTACATCGAAATAGTATCTAAAAAATATATTTCACCAATAGGATTTTTTAAAGATGTTTAATTTAATCCCAATTTATCTACAAATACTAATTAATCATATTAAATCTTACGAGAATGTTTCATGTTTGAAATATATGACAAAAAAAATGATTAAATGATTCGGCAGTTAGCAAAAGCGCGATAACAAAACAGCGCTAAGTGAAGCGCATTATAGCCAGGGATGCCTGTAATATTAACCAAAAATTGTGAACCAAAATGATACAATAATTTTAATATAATTTGATTGTAAATTTTACTGAAATGGAATCTATTAAAATGGAACTTTCTCTTACAGAGCAATGTAGTCACACAGGTATAGAACTTCCTTCATGATATCAGCATACAGAACATTCCACTCATCTGATCATAATAAACCTTTTAAATGCTTTCTAAGATAAATTAAATTAAATATACATTCACATTCTAAATGTTGACTTTAATATAAGCTTAAAATTTAAACAAAGTATTCCTGATAGTCATAATATAATAAGAAAATAATGGTGAAGATTAACTGTGGAGCATCATCTGATATTAAATGCCATCAAAGTTTATTCGGTGACTAAAATGTTTTATAAACGTTCAGAATTTAAATGTGGGTTTTATGCAAAAAATCTATAAAAAATGTAATGTATATTCAGATTTCCATCATACTTAATTTACATTTGCTGTATCTTTTACATAATGACCAAACACATACAGAAATATATTATATCATTTTAACACTCCGAATGATTTAAAACATGAAAAAGGAATTGTAGCACACTAATTATTTCCCTTGTTGGTCTGTAGTACTAACCATTGTGAATTGATGGTATTCAACTACATATATACGTATTTTTAATTTCCTTAAAGTGTATTTAGTAGCTCTAAAATCTTTCATTGCCTATGAAATTCATTTTTAGAGTGGTTTGAGGGACCCACGACTTGCAAATTCTGGAAACGTGCTTAAATTTTGTGGAGGAAAGCAGGCTATAAAATTCTAAATAATTTATTTGCATATATATTTAAACTATATTATAGTAGTGGGTTGGCTTATAAGGTCAATGTTGATCACAGCTCAATGTCTTCCAGAAATAATTACTTTTTCAGTGATACCTGCCAGTTGAGACTGAACTTCACCAAATATATGTACATTATAATTATCTTCGTCATCATTTAGGATACATGATTGCTTCTTTGTGTTGGGACTTTTCACACTCAATCTAAACACATCTTTCCCATATGGCACTTAGCTCCCAATCCTGTTAACACTCTAGCAACTCTAGGTGCGAGACCGCCAGAGGCATGAGGTCCCAGGCAATCACCTAAATTGCCTGACCCTATATCCACCCATGTATATATATATATATATATATATATATATATATATATATATATATATATATATATATATATATATTTGTTTACAATTAATATCATTCCTCTTCGTGTTTAGTGTTTTAATTACATTCAATTTGTTTTCTTAACGATAATCTTAAGAAAAATTTACATGTGTGTTTTGAATGATCCCAATATTTATATTTATGACAAAATTAGTTTATATTATGGTATATCCTTTTCCAATTATGCACATTTCAAAATATGATTTTTATTTCTTGTTTTTGATTGGACCAAGGATGTGAAGCAAAATGCACTTTAGAATTCATGATACATATGAAGGTCCATACTTTCTTGTAATAATAATCTTAAATTTGATGAGTTGGAACATAATATTATTGAACCAAATAACTAAGTACAAATCTTATTATTCCACTCCAATTTTGTAGGTACATTTTAAGTAGATACAGATGAACTTATAGCAAATATTACAGCTATTGTAAGTAATCATTGATTTAATTGATAATGTTAATAAGATTTTTCTGCTAAGCTAATCTCTGTGATCATGAAGTCGATAAAATTTACTGATGCAGGGAACATTATCAAGTGCTCTTATTTTAGAGTGTATGAAAAAAAGGCTTGCGACAAATTTATCATCAAGATGACTAATAGGCAAATTTTGAATGGTATACAAGTTTGTGTGAATGAAAATTTTTGTCCAAAATTGTTAAACGCATTACTTCAAAGGTTTTAAAGAATATGAAACCAATTAATTATGAAAATGATTGGCCTAAAACTGTTATTTTTGGCTTCAAAATTAACATTTATGCATTTTTGTGATTATTTCTGCTCATCAATTTGTGAAACCGCAACAATAACATAAAGACTTATTCTTACAACCCTGATAGTGTACCACTTTAAAGGAATGTAATTGTATAGCAATTGGCTAACAATCACTGAGAATTCAATAGCAATGAAATTTAATCTGTAGAATTTTTATATGGCATCCACGCATGTAAATTGTAAATACCATATTATTTCATCTACCATGTACAAATTGTTGATAAATAAAAACTAATCTGTGTGTTGATATGACAGATATTTCTTCCTGCAAAACTACTTCTAGGATAAAGAAAGCTAAATAACTAATTGAAGCTTTTGGATAAATAATTTCTTTAAATCAATCAAAAACGAAATTTAAAAATATTTATCGCCGGTTATAAAATTCCAAAAGCAGTATATATCAGAAAACCTTGCATTTGAAATATTAAATTTTTAAAGGCTGAAATTCCTCAAACTATAGTTTGAGTTTCAAAATGCTGTAATATCATCTTTATATTAAATTTAAGATAATAAAATTGTTTTCATGCCATAACACTTGGACTAAATTAACATAATCACAAATACATCTTTTTTGCAATTTATTTTAACAACTTTGAAAATGATTATAGATGGACTAGTTCCTTCGTAATAGGTTCATGTATTTGACTCTCACTGGAATGTTTTAAAGGCCATGAGTTGTTCATCATGGAAAGAGAAGAGAAGACAATCACATGTCATCCCATGAGGGAATTTGCAGGTATGATTCCTTTACATTCACCTGAGGACTTATGTAATGATTGTTTGTCTGTGTGTATATACTGTCCTCATGGTTTTTTGTGCAATCGAATAAATATTAGCTGGGATGTTTGCATGCACTCCAGTTACCATGTATTGAATGATATGATTTTAATGATTATAGATCCAAGTTTTAAAATTAATTTCTTGGAATATGTCTATTATTTAAAACAACACAATTTGGAACACATATTACCTTTCTCCCATTTCTTAAAATAGTAATTCAACATATAGAGTAGTAGAGTTCATGTGTTTTCTTTTAAATAAGATTTGCTGTGTTGTAGATTTAGAAAGTCATTCTAGAGATGTTATTCCATAATGAACAGACATTCTGTCAACTGCTTGAGATTTTAAATTTACTATGATAACATGCTAATATCATTTAGTTAATTATTTGGATGCTTTCACAAATTTATATCATTTAGTGAAACATACAAATGAGGTATGTATATTATTTCATGAGGTTATGTGTAAACTAAATTTTAATGTCTATTTCATAAAAAATAATTATAGAATAACATGCCTTGTATAGGTAAATTATTCCTTTCATGATTTTAATGAAATATGTTTCCAGAAAAATAATGATTTAAGGTTTAAGTCCTTACATAAATATCACTATTATGCTGCATGATTCATACTATGATAGATAATCTTCACATATCCTCAAATTCCAGAGCCTCTATTCTACATCTATTTTAATAGAAATGGTGCATAGATATAACTATGGCGCATTCTTCTCTCTCTGTCAATTGTTTATACATGTATATTGCATGGTTTTGGATGATGTATCTACAAATGTTTTTCACTTAAATTGTAGAGAAATACACATTTGAATAATTATAGTTTAACAGGATGGAAAATGATGTTTGAAAGGATTCAAGGATACAAAAGATATTTGCTCCATTATGTGGTCATCCATGGAAATATAGTGGAGTATTAGATAAGTGTGGGATTTTCATTAATGAGAGACTAAAAAATCTCTATCCATTGAAATTTACAGTGTTTCCTGACATAACTTGGAAATTGAGTTAAAATTTATACTTATGTGAATGCAACCTAACATGCTTAGACATAATGAAAGATGAGTATAGTAAATAATTATAATATGAACCAGACTGTGTGTTTACATTTAATGTAAATATAACTAAAAATACTGTCATTTCTTCAAAAAGGGAGGTCAAAATTGCATTTTAATTATATATCCAGATATTTTTGTTTTAATTTATTTTTGAATCTATTTAATTATAATTTGTTTCTTACTCAAAACTTATTAGGTCATCTATATATTAAAAATGCTGCAATGATAATTATATAAACCATCAATTTTTACATGTTAATACAGTTATATGAAATATCCATGCTCTATCCTTAACCCACTATTGGTTGCATGATGAGTGTAGCGCCCACCACAAAAATGAAAATATTGTTAATTTTTTTGATAAATTCCAGCATTGGGTTGCCATCTACAACATTCATGGAGCACAGATAAGAAGGTAGATGGCAACTCAAGGTCAGAAGTCATGTAGAAAAAATGTAACAGTTTTCATTTTTGTGATGAGTACTACACTCACCCTGCAACCAATGGAGGGTTAAAACAATTGATTCATTATTATTATTTTACTCTTTATTGCTGTAGATTTCTTTGTGATAACACTACATTTTATGGAAAATGCTGATCTTTTGTTTTAATTTAATAGCTCTTGCTGGCCTAATTAATTGGCCATTATGTTTTATTTTTATAGTTATAACAATCTGTTTTTAATGTAAAATGAATGAAAAGGTTAGCATAATTTAATTTGATTTCATTAGTTAGTGAAATTATCTCATGTATGTATGTGTGTGTGTGTATATATATATATATATATATATATATATATATATATATATATATATACTGTCATCTATCTTTAATTTCATTTATCTAAAAACCATTGGTTTTTTTCAACTTGATATATTTTAATATGATTTTCTTTTATTATTAAAATTACTAAAATTTGAATTAAAATCATATTGTTTGTGATAAATTGATGTGCCCTGTGAAATTTCTCTGAAAGGGGTGATGTAGGTACATAATAGAGATATTTCTAACTTAAGAAGAAATATTTAAGATAATGTATAATATTTTAATGCAATTAGTTTTTATGAAACATTAAGTTCCTAGAATTTTATAAAAATATTGTTCATTATCGTACTGGGATGGGAAAAATCATATCCTTAGGAATATTTTACATTTCTCCATTTTTCTGTTATCTTATAAAATTGTCATTAATCAACAAAAGTACACAAAGGAACATTTTCATAACCTTCAATTCTAAGAAATATAAATTGTGACAAATTGGATTTGCATATGATAGAAAGATTGAAGTTAATTTAAATGAATATATGATTCAAATTTATTTCACTGGTCATAATTTTGTAAACTTTAAACTAATAGTTGATAATGCTGGTGGAGGTTTTCGGGTTTCGCTGCATTGGCGGCATTTCTGGCTCTCGACATTTCGCAGACATTGCAGTCTGCATCTTCAGGATCTCCTGAAGAAGCTGACTGCAATGTCTGTGAAACGTCGAGAGCCAGAAATGCCGCCAACACAGCGAAACCCGAAAACCTCCACCAGCATTCAGCAACGCTGCGAAAGCCTTCAACTCAAATTAATAGTTGATAATGATGTACAAGAATTAATATATAGTGGATTATAACATACAATGATTTTATAATGACATAAATTCATTTTTTAAATAGCCTAAAGTTGAACTTAGGTGGCTATTTAATTTGACCTGTTTTAGCAACATTTTTATGACTTAAAGGCTATAAACAATCCTATTTATATTTTGAAAACATTGTCATGTAATTGGCATTTTCATTATCTGAAATTGTCATATTGTTATCATTTAAATTTTATTTGTCTTTGATTGATAGGATATTGAAGTATTAGGTAAATATAGTATTGAACATGGTCAAATTTAAGCATGCAGGTGCTTTTCAAATTCTTACAATTTACTAATGTCAATGTGAAGCTTTATATTGCATTAGAGTATTTAATTAATAGTGTCAGATTGCTTAGTTTATATTATGCCATCTAGATGATACCTTTAACCAAATTGTAAGTAGTTAGGAAGATTTAGATTTAACTGAAAGTAATAATGGGGAAGTTTCTAAAATTCATATTATCATTATACTTCCTTATTTAATTCTTTATTTTTAAATTCATTTTTTAAAATTTCAATACTATTTTCTTGATGATATGTTATATAGGCTAATATGTAATGTTTTACAATGACTGACAACATCTAGAAGATGTTTTATTGATAATTAGATCTACCCAATTCCTTAGAAAGAGTTTCATAAGTATCATTAATTTTTTAACGTATATTTTGCTAGTGCATCATAATTAACTAAAATAAATATAATTTTCATTTCACTGAGGTTCTAATTCTGTAGTATAAGATAGTTACTTTTTTATAAAAAATCAAATCTCATAATTATTTTCAAGATGATTTTAAGTCGATGATTGATAAAATATTATTACGAACACAGTCCACTATTTCCAAATAAAACTGTTTAGATTATATTTTTTGTAGTTTTCATTTAAATTGGTAAATACAAAAAATATTTTATGGATAATAAACATATATTATGTAATATATTTTAATAAAAGTTATTATTAAAAATATAAATGTTTGTAATGCAATGTAAATCAAAAAAGTAATTTATAGATAACTCTTTGCACAATCCATTACATTTTTCCATATTTTGATTAAAAAATGAAATAAAATCAAAGAAAAAAGATATATAAGATATTGGTGCTCACTAATTTTAGTGCAAATATTTTTCAAGAGAATCTAATATAATTTTTTGTGTATCCCATCTAACTCTCTTGCCATATAGCTAAGGTATACCAACGATGGATATTCAAGAGGAACGCGCTATCCCACCATCGCTCAATCTCCATCTGGATCCATACCATCTCCTGGAAGACGCATGCTTGAAGACTACATTGACCAAAAGTGTCGTCTGCTAGGGAAATCTCGCTCAAGCAGAGGAAGTGCCATACATCTCCAGCAATGGATGCGTGGCCAGCTAGGAGGGACAAGGGCCTTGGAGGAGGTGGAGAATGTTGATGATCTTGGCCCAGTATGGTCTCCTGAGACTTTGCGTAGACGAAGTGAAGAACTGAGACTTAATGCTGGAGCATTGCATCAAGGTCTTAGTCCTGGAAGACGTTGTGAAAGTCATTGTGAGGAGGTTGAATTATCGGATACTGATGGTAGTCCATCAAAAAGCACAGATGACAGTCAGGTAATCACCAAAACCTCTTTTTTCAGTCACAAAAATGGAGCAATCAGGATTTTTGCAAAACATAATCCAATTTAAATTTTTAAAGTATACCAGCCAAAGTTATATTTTGTTCTTATTTTTTATATGTATATTTTAGTTTTGGAAAACCAAATCATTGGTGCTTACTTTTACTTTACATTCTTCTCTTTTAAGTTAAATTCAAAGAGAAGTGGTAATTAATATGTTTCAAAGTGGATGATGTTCTTTAAATCTATAATTTTTGCTTTTTATATTCCATAAGCATATTGCTTTTTATGTATAAAGAAATTTCATTTAAAACATTTTCCATAACCGAATCATACCATGAGTGGTTCAAGAACACTCTTTACTTATAAAGAGAAAATATTTCTATTTTTGCCTATTTAAATGTGAAATAGATGAACTATAAAATATAATTTTAACTTGAGTAATTGGGGATAAAATATTTTTTGATTGTTCTTTGGATTTTACTTACTAAGTGTCTTAAAATTCCCTTTAAATATAATACCAAGGTGATATTCAATCCCTCTCCTACAGGTCCAGAAAAACACACAAAAATCAGAGCAGGTAAGCACAGGTGGAATTTGATGGAACCACTTCAAAAATGTTATAACTTCTTTGTACATAGCATGATAATGGAAATGCCCTGGGAAATGTTTTTTTAAAAATTGCTAGAACATTAACATTAATTTAATTTTTCATTCACATGGTCATTTTCATTAAAAACACATCTAAGATATTTTGCAAATAAATAATCTTATCAAAAATGTCCGTCGTGCGTTTGAAAATAAAATTGCAATTAAATCTGTCTCAGTCTCTAAAGAAAATCTTAATGTATATAAGGCATTGTCTTGTTTTCTTTTCTTTATTTTGCACTCCACAAAAATATTTAAATAACTCTCACTGTCTATAGTTTTAATGCAGTTATATGTGGTTACATATCAGAATTAAAGCTGAATCAATTTTTAATGAGTTTTCTTGGATATGTATGTTTCAGAAGACCAGGTATATAACACCGAACTGCACAAATTTTTGTAAATTAAAAATATATTGTTTACTATGAAGACAACCATTCATTACACCATTTTGCTTTGTTGGCATGTATTTTTCCAAGCTACTTATTTGTTATATTATCTATACTCTATAATTTCTTTTACATATCTCCAACAGCTTTTTTATTTATGGGAAGGCTTTCAGAGATTTAAAAAGCCTATCAAAATAATGAAATTGTTCAAGTTTTGCTGGATCCTGTTTGTGTCTTGCATGTTTAAGTAAGGCCCATATTATTTATTTATATAATACTGTAATTTGTGATTAAATGCATGATTCACACACAGAGCCGGCTAGGAAAATCGCGGGGCCCATTGCAAAGTTTGTGTGTATGTGTCAAATGTTTTTAATAGTAAATTTTAATAAATAAAGCAACCTCTCTCACCATGACAGTGTTAGATATTTTTTCCATTTTTTTAATAGTTGCACTTAATAAGTAAAGCAAATATTTTTTAGAGAGTGTTGGGCCTCTGTAAGCATGGGGCTTGGTGCAGTTGCACCAATGGCACCACCTTCAAGGCGGCTCTGTTCACACACAATAAGAGCATTTTGTGTAACAAAATTGAATATGATCAACAATGAGAATATAATTTTTAGTTATAACTGGCAGAAAAATAACAGAGATTAAAGAAATAATGTGTAGTTGATTTAATAGTATTATTCAACAAATACTGGTGCTGTTAATTACCAGAATAATTGTTTTATATAATGAATTTGGATCTCTTTGTAAATGAATTATTCAAAAGATATCATTTCAAGTTGTGTTTGTGTATAATAATTTTCTCATCTGTAAAAACTTTGAATTAGATAATTTAATTATTGGTTTTAATTACAAGGAAGGAAAGTATTAAGAATTTAAATTTAAAAATGTACTTACCTAGGAAATAATGTTTCTATTTTGGGCAAATACAGGTTACTGTACGTTCTACCTCTGGTAAAGCTATTAAAGAAGAATCAAGTCAAAAGGCAGTGCCAGTATGCCGTCAATGCCACGAGACTTGCCTTAACAATCGCAATGGAAGTGAAGCTGGAAAGAAAGGCATTGATGATGGCCATAGACCTTGTAGCTCAAGCGCTCATCACCATGTTCACCAAACAGAGCAACGAAAAGAAATCTGTGAGGAAGCAACAAAGGACAAGGAAGAAAGTTTCAAGGACAAGGCTGTAAGCTGTAATAATGAATTTTAATTTTTGCTATGGCCTTACTTTATCATATAATTGCTTAGATAAATTTAATTATAAGATGTTATAAACAGAATTATTCTATAAATGGCCAAGAGAACTATTGATAACGGTTTGGTAAAAATTTATTACACTACGATTTGTAAATTGCACAGTTGTAATAAAAGGGGCAGTGACGCAATCTGCATTGAAAGGAATGTTGCGCGGACTGCCTATGTGTACTTATTTCGGCATGAAATGAATTAAGAATTTTTTAAAATTATACTTTCAGCTAAACTAATTTATAGATATAAATATCGTACGTATTTTCTTTTTAGAATAAGTTTTTGTGTCACTTTAAAAGTATGTACGGTATTTTAGTTGCCAACAATAACTAAAATGTTCATTATTTCACACAAACTCGAATTTTCCGAAGAAAATTGTTATCTCTTTCAGATTGTTTTTAGGTAACTAGAATTTTTTATTCAAAACATTGTAGCTCGTATGTCTTATAACACTTGCCAAATATTTATTCTTTTAATATTCACATACACTACCGTGAAGTTCTATAAATTGAAGCTTATATGACTCAAATGTATCTTCTTTCTTCTGTGTTTGAGTGGCAGAGGTTCGACTGCGTATTTAATTGCATTTTTATATTTTCTGATTTTATATGACTTGTATTTTAAAAGTAAATATTGATATTAAAAAAAACTTTACTGCTCTTCTGTTATTCATAAATTCCTAGAATTCCGAAGTTGTCTTACTTCAACCTTATTTTAAGAAACATTTTCAGAGCTTTTATTCTTATTGTACACAATTCATCTAAAAATTTAATTATGTTCTCGTCATCCTTTAGTGTAAGCGGAAGGAGAGATTGTTATTCATCATATTGATCCGAATATTACGATACCATCAATTTTGTAAACGTTAAAAAACAAAACGAAAAAATATTAAGGGAACTTTTATCTCAAATTATACACCGAATAAAGATGACGCTTCATGAATATCATTATAAATACTCCGACATCGAGCTAGATCTAGGAAACTCAATGCTTCCGTCAGCATGCTATCGAAAGTAAATGACGCTGTTAAATCTCTAGGTCTCGAACAAAACGCCACCCTTCAATTTTGGAATGTAATCACTGAAAAAGAACATATGTTACACTCAGGTCAATACGGTAATTTTTATATTCTCATCCCTGGAAATCTTGATAGCTCTTAACTTTGTTTTGCTAACTTCGAGTTGTCAGATTTTGATCGTACGTAATACCTTCAATCTTCGGCGTAGGGTCATCGTGATTTAACAGCCGAAGAGAGCGCCATAAATGCTGTGGCGGAGGCCGTCGAAGGAGAAGCCGGGGACGATGACGACGAGGACGACTGGAAGTCCATGATACCGACGTCACCAACCATCTCAAGGGATCCGTTCACCCCGGAGTCGAAAGTGAAAGCGTCGCCTTACTCGAAAGACTCGGGAAACTCTTCGAGAGAAGAAAATAAGACTGAAAAAGGAACAAATTCGAAGGACGTTCAAGAGAGCAAACTCAGAATGATCCCGAAAGAAATTTCCGTCGAAGAGGTGCCAGACGGAGACAATGTGATAGCGAGTGAGACGGGTGGCGAGAAGCAGGCACCCGGCGACGGGGACAGTTCGGTGTGCATAACGCTTCCGGCGATCGAGGTGCAGCCGCCCACCCCAGACTCCAACCGGACTGTGATCGAAGGTGACGTTTCGGGAAGTTGGGATTCGAAAGATGAGACGAAAGGGAGGAGCGAGGAGGCGAAGGAGGAGGAGGGAGAGACGGAGAGAGGTTCGATAAACGACGGAGAACCTCCTTACAAGGCGCTCTCCAGCGGTCTAAAAAAGTACGGGACTCTTAATAGCCTGGAGAGGGTCGGAACGGACGACGAAGAAGAGGAAGAGGAGGACGAGGAGGACGAGGACGAGGAGGAGGAGGGAGAGGGCGGAGAGGGAGCGGAGGAAGAGGAGGAAGAGACGGAATCTTCCGGGAGCGGAGGAGAAGGGAAGTCAAAGGGGACGGAGGAAGGGGCTGGAGCGGATGGGGGGAAGAAGGGGACGGAGAGTGGGATGGGAAGCGGGAGGGAAGAGGGGGGAGCGGAGGCGGTGGCGGCGGCGGAGTCGGAAGTGATGGCGACAGGACCGAGCACCGTGGGGGCTGTTAGGCAGTCTCTGAGGGGTTGGACATCGAGGGCCGGATCTTTTGTGGCGGAGAAGATGCAGTTGTTCGAGAGGTTTAGCGAAGAAGCTCGTTCGACCGCCTTCCTGGATAGGTAAGTGAAAGCCGATATTGTTTTTTTTAACTTAAAGCAAAAGGAGTACCAGTTACTTTGCAGTGGCTAATGTTGTGGATGTCGTGAAAAACTTCTTAAAGTCTGCGTTGACGAGTTTTGGATATTACGAGGAGGTCACTATTGCAAGCTTATTTTCCCATTAAAAGATTTCTACATTAACTTCACTTGTGCGCTTGTATGTTATAAATTTTATTTATTTTGTACGTATCTCAGAAACGGTAAGGGCTAGAGTACACATTTTTCAGCCAAGTTTTCCATTTTTCTACTCACGATAGACATTTAATAATTGCTATGCCAAGAGTCTCCCAGTTTCCAATATGTGTATGTACTAAGGGATCCGCGGGATCTTCGGCCTCGCTCAGCCCACGTAGGACTGGTGGGGAGAATCATATTGCGCGCCTCTGGGAGGCTCCTTGTACATTTTAGAGTAATGTATATTTGATGTTTTCTTCATCATTTGATGTTTACCGTAAGTATACTAAATTTCGTTACGATTGGATAAGATTTGGAAATTAGCGCAATGCGCTAACGTAAATTGCGCAGTAACTATAAGGGTGGTATTCTAGAAAAACTATAGGCATTCGGCACTAAGTTATTTGCACATGCACACGAAGTTTGGTAAAAATCAGACAAACGAGACGACAGTTATCGTAGAACAGACAGACAAACAGACAGAAAATGCGCATGGACTCGGCCAAAAATAAAATTGGTCTTTCATTTGCAGGTAAATTTTGGTATATGCATCGACGGCTGCATAAGATGCAGGGGCAAATTTGTGTCTACTTTTCGTAGTTCTTAGCTCTTACTCGGTGTAAATATTCTTATTCGAGAATTAAGAATTCGACTGGCTTGGTAGCTTAGTTGGTTAAAGCAACTCCCTGTTAAGTGGGAGATCTGGGTTCGATTCCTGGTCTTTCTCTAAGTTGACGTTTATGATAACTTTAATGTGCTCACACATGAAAACTATATTTATATATCTACGTTCCAAATTTTATTCTGCCATTGTTGGAAGATGATATCTTTTTATTATTAATAGGAGTTCTTTCCAAAAAGTAGAAAAAGCAGTTGTCCGGTCGTATCCATCCATACGTCCGCATGTTTCATCTCCGAAACTAAAGATCAGATTTTCATGAATTTTGATACTAAGAGTATTTGAGCAGAGAAGATAAGAAAAATTCATCTGTCGATAGGTCTCAATTCTGGTATATAGTACATATATTTATATGCATACATTCCATATTATTATATTATACCTTAACTCAAAGTTAAAAAATAGAATAAAAGCAAAAAAGATTTTTGTATAAAAAAGACCAAGACTCTCTAAAGAAGAAAACAAATCTTTAAAAATATTTGAGCACTTTTACAAAATTTGTCTTTTGACTTTCCACCATTAATTCCGTAAACAGTCAAACCCCAATTTAGCGCCACTGTTTGTCCATCACTGACATTGGCGCTAAAGCGGGGATGGCGGTTAAACGAGGTATATGCTTGTTCTATGTAATCATAAGGTGGAAGTTCTGTTCACTACGATTAATGGGCGATATGCGGGGATGGCGCTATATAGGGGTGGCGCTAAATCGGGGTTTGACTGTAGTTTCAGATTTACTCGGTTGAAAGTCAAAAGATTTCAATATTGTAAAAATGTTCAAATATTTTTGAAGATTTATTTTCTACTTTAGAGAGCATGCCAAAAGTAATAGAAGTCTTTTTTATACGAAAATATTTTTTGCTTTAATTTAATTATATAAACTCAAGTTATAACAGAATTTTACCTTAGTTATTCGGTGCATATTTATATGTCGGAATATAGAGAATAGAACCTATATAATGGAGAAAAGGAAAAATTTCTCGTCTTGACGGAGAACTGAACTCGGGTTAACTATGTAGTAAGGCTTCTTCCATTAATTCTCCTCACTCTGCCTTGATAGCTCATTGATCAAAGCAACAGCCTCGAAAGTGGACGCTTGGTCATAACGATAATTTTTCTTCCTCTCTTCGCAGAATTGTACAGTCTGGCATATACTTCCATGCATACGTATAAAGTTCATACATATATGTTTCCTTTTCCATCTTGTCGAGCATTTACTTTTCGATAAAAGAACCAAGTGATTGTCATTCCGTCTATTCTTACATTATTTAAATAACCATTTTAATTTACTGAGTAATGCAGACCGTGTACTTAATACATTCCACGGTTAAAAAATAAGTAGAATTTCATAAAAACTCAGGAAATTTTGAGGTGAAGGAATGGATCGCGATTTGATGATTTGAATTCGATGTAAATTATTAGACATTGAACCTGAGAAGTGACTGAAATATTGAAGCTGCAAAACATTTCTCTAATTTTCGGTTACTAATAAATGATTTTTCATAAGAACATATAAATGACTTTCCATGAAACCTGATGCCTATCACAAACGAAATATTCGGGATCATGGCGCGAAATAAAAGAAAGCGAAATAAATTATTTGGTAAATGCATAATAATCCGATAAAAAAATAAAATTATTTTTGATATGTTTTTAAATTTCTGTGAATTAAATAATTTATACTTGCACAGACGAATGCATGCATTGAGTCAGCATCCCATAACTATATGTCACTTTTTGCCGAAAAAGGCAGTATAAAATAAACTGGTACATAATGACAGGTACCTTCGTCCATCGCTTGAAGATGCGGAGGAGGGCGAAAGTGTCACCATAAGCACGGTGCCAACACCAAATGGGATGCGCTCATCATCATCTATACAAGTGCACACCACAACCGTCTGTACTTCTAGTCTTGCACCAAGACCTCTACATCCAACACACCACCACCAGCACCAAACTACGTGTCTTTTGCCCTATGGAAAGCGAGGAAGTATGTCCGATCCACCATCGTCGCCTTCGCCCGAAGATGTCACGCCGCCAAGCGGAGAAACGACAGACCGAGAAGACGCTTGGGGTACTCCAACGAGTGGCGAAATGGAATTTTTCCCCATGCCGCCGTCAGCAGCATCAACTATCGGTATGATTTATCTAAAAATTTTGCCAAAATTGTTTAAATGATCAGCATTCAGACGCACATAACTAATCTGCCCAAAGGTATTTTCGTTTGAAAATGAAGTTACGATCAAGGAATTGAGTAACGTAAAATTCCGAAGTTTTTCATGGAGTTAAACTTCTTTTGCTCTTAGGGTATATATTTTTAATCAAGTTCCGTATTTATGTATAACTTAATCCTCTGCTGCCCAAATTATTTGGTTTTAGATTTCAAAAACATGAAATTCACATTGCGGTCTTAAAAATGATATCACCATTTCTAGATAATTAATTTATCATTGACCATCCTTGATGAATTGTCGTCGACAGAGCCGTCCCTAGGGGGGTGCGTTGTCCGGGGCGATCAGCATTTGCGGGACACCTTAATAATCTAAAATCGTCAAGGTATAATTCGCACAATAAAAAGTCCTTTTAAAAATAGTTTATGTTTTTAGATGTATATATGCTATTGTATAATTTAAATATACATATATTTCTTATTTTTTGAGGAATCGCTTCTGGAGTTCAAGAATAAAATCAAGTCCTTCGTTAGGAAAACCAACAATAATTTTATCATTTACGCCTGATTCATAGTGATCTATGATCATTATTCTGTCGCAAATGGCTCTGGAAAATTGCATGTATACCTGCAATTTGGATATGAATATTAACATACAGAAATCTCAAATGAATGGCAACATACAATACGTGAGGTCAACTTAATTCTAAAGTAGAATAAAAACTCACTGCTTATTGCTCTGCCTACCTTCAGAAATTCAACTTCCTCGACTTTATTACAGCAAACTCTACCATCAGATCATTGTAATCCAAATCTGAGGCTATTTCTCTCTCGATAGACATTATATACAATCCACTTAATCTCTCTTTGGGCATTGCTGTCCTAAGATAGCTTTTTATTATTTTAAGTTTCGAAAAACTTCGCTCCGCTGATACCACTGTGACCGAAATTGTTAACAAAAAATCCTATACACTGTCTCTGTATTTGGAAAGGAACCATTCAATGACTTGAGAAACTTACGGATTTCAAATGCATTTTTCGTTCCTTTGGGGATCAACCGTCGAAACACGTAGTTCTAAGAAAAGGCCCATACTGTCGGTGTCGCGTGAATCTTTATCACTCAATATGTTGTCCAAATTTATAGACTTTATATGCGTTCTTTGCACTAAGTGCACGAAGGGGAGGTCGTTTCCGTCCGTCCGTTCGCATGTTAAAACTCGGGAACCGCTGAACGTATTTTAATGAAATTTGGTATTGGGGAGTTTTGCTAAAATTGGTCGACCGATTCCGATTTAGGTTAAAATCGGACAACAACTACGACCACTTTACATGAAGACCAACATGTAGTTAACAATGTTCTTCTGTTTCAACTCGGGAACCGCATGACATATTTTGATGAAATTTGGTATTGGGAAGTTTAGCTAAAATAAGTCAACTGATCCCAATTTTTATTAAAATCGGACAATAATTACGACTACTTTACATGAAGACCTACATTAGGGTGTCCCTTAAATTTTAAAACTGAGATAAGTAACTTGCTCAACGTATTAAAATATGCTTTGTGGTTAGAAAACGCTTCTGTTTGAAGCGTTTTGAAGTAGGAAATTTTTTAGAGGTCTCTCACGGGGCCTAAATGCAGTAAGATTGAATATTTCACTTTTTGGGTTAGAAATACCTGTGTCATGGTAAATCGGTCGAGTTACGGTTCTTAGGGGCGAAAATTTCAACCGTTTTGACGTATCTCTAACAGTTTCGGCGGAAATATCCATTAAAAGCGCGCGTCCGAGCGCCGTGGCCGGGCGGCGCCGGCGCGAGCAGCGGCTGCTGAGGTGTGGGTGGGGAGGGGGAACGTGCGGGCCGCGCGCAGGGAAATACGACTGGCCACGTGACGCATGTGACCTATCCAGCGTAGTGCAGCGTGTTGCGACCTGTCAAGTATTGTTCAATTGGGGAGTTCTGACGTCTTGCCGTAGTCAGTTCTTTCACACCGCCGGCTATGATCGCTTGACTTCGTTCGTCGATGCGTCCAGTCTGCCAAAATATGGCCAACGTCGTGACAAGATCCACGACAAGTGTCCTATATATCGGAGATGTGTGCAATAAATTTCGGTTAAAGAAACTCTTCAGGTATTCTTTTATCATCACAAAGTGCTGAAGAAATCTGTCACCGTGAGTGCTTGGGATACTGCTCGGCTTGTTCTCCCGTTCTGGACAGTTAAGTCTCGCATTCCTGTGATACAAGAAGTGCATGTTTTTCAAAAGATCGAAAAACTGTTTGATGAGTGGATCCTTGTGAAGAAGAACAACACACGTCGTGATTCTGAAGCCCAACTGAGGAGAGAAGCCGAATTCAAGGAAAAGTTGGACAAAATTTTCGACATTGCGGTATCCAATGCTTTGGATGTAATGATCAATGAGGAGGACAAAGAGTTCCTCATTGCCCAGAGATTACGAAATAGACAAGGATCCATCACATCAGTAAAGGATACTAAACTGGCCGCTGCAGAGGAGGAACTTGCTGCTAAGAAGGCTCGCCTGCAGGAGCGAACCGAACGCCAGAAGAAGTACAAGGCTAAATATGAATCAAAGTTGAGAGCTTCCGGTAAGACTATAATAATATTATTATTATTTTTGAATTCAAATCACCCTCCACGGATTCATTGCATAAGTGGATGCAGCGCCGATGGGGTAAGTTGAGAAGAGCCCAAAAATTATTTTTTTCTCGCCATTTCATTTTAGGCACTGTACAGTTGCAGTCTTCTTCCTCGTCTTTTGATGAGGATGATTACCACTTACATGCGGCGCACGATTTCTGGACGGCCTCCCATATTTAAATTCAAAAACTTATCCTTTAGCTTATCATTATTATTTACCATTCCCCCCCCCCCTTCCAGGTGAGCCAACCCAGGGATGATTATCTCGAACTTTTGAGTCTCTAAGTAATATTTGCTGGCGGTGTTCCACCAAAGGGGATCAAATTCATGGACCCAGGGGCTTTTCACAAGGCAAGGTGGATGAGTAAAGCATTCTACTCCCTAAAACTGTGGATGTTTAAGAACCAATTCCGTCTAACCAAGAGGAAAGAAAAGGGACTCCTTCACGAGAATATTTTTCTTGTACGTGTGTATTTGAAGTGTTGGTACCGTTCCCCTGATGCAATCGGTGCTCCAAAGAATGACATGGAACTAATCGGTGATTTGTCCAAATGGAAAGCCGTTGATCGTCCAGGCGCCACTGTTGCTCTGCGAAAACTATCGGGACATTTGTGGTATCTGGGTGAGACTGGTGCCCATTTCTTTGTTTGACGGAAGAATCTCTGGGGAGCAGAAAAAAGCTTTCATCAAAAACCTAAAGAATAGTCAGGGCCTCCCAGATCCTCCCAAACATCTCCCGATGTTGGCAGAAGAGCTTGATGGCATGGAAGTTCTCTTCACCAAGAATAGCATGGACGTCTTTGAAATCCTTGAAATCCCTCGAGGTTTCTTGGATCTTGACCCGTCCACTTGGTTTGACAACGCTGAGTACCAAGAAACACGGGAAGTGGTGCAAAATATGCGCGTGGTGAACGACCATGCCGAGAGTGCTGTAAAGCTAATGCAGACGCACAACCGGAAAGTCACAAACAAGGATGAAAGCTTTCAAGATCTCCTGCAGGTCTCTTCCCAGTACCACTCCATCATGAAGGGCTCGAAAACACCAACTTCCGAGCAGTTGGATAAATTTACTAATAACAATTAATGATACGGCAGAATAAGCTAGTGTTTAAAGCTGTGTTTAAAATCTTCTAAATATAACAATGAAGTTTTGTTTCCTCTAGCTTGAATCGTTATTTTTTTAAACAGGTCGTCTGCTTCAATTGCCTCGCTGAAATTATCCAATACTGTTTCGTGTCTCCCCCCCCTTTCCCATCGCCTCCCGCGGCACGCAGCCCGCACGCCCCTCCCCTCCCACACCTCAGCAGCCGCTGCTCGCGCCAGTGCCGCCCGGCCACGGCTCTCGGACGCTCGCTTTTAATGGATATTTCCGCCGAAACTGTTAGAGATACGTCAAAACGGTTGATATTTTCGCCCCTAAGAACCGTAACTCGACCGATTTACCATGACACAGGTATTTCTAACCCAAAAAGTGAAATATTCAATCTTACTGCATTTAGGCCCCGTGAGAGACCTCTAAAAAATTTCCTCCTTCAAAACGCTTCAAACAGAAGCGTTTTCTAAACACAAAGCATATTTTAATACGTTGAGCAAGTTACTTTTCTCAGTTTTAAAATTTAAGGGACACCCTAACCTACATGTATTTTACAACGTACCTCGCTAGCTTCTCGTTAAATACTCATCTGAGCGAAAAATATTGAGGACATTGGGAAATCTCAAAGAACGCATTTGGAAACTCTGTGTACTCGGACATGGAGTGCACCTTTCCAATCTTGTTTCATTTCGTCTTCTGTTAATTCTCCAAGTTTTAAAAATCATATTGGAAGCCGAAATTACCTGCGTACTCTTCCATTTGTTCGAAACGCGTTGTTAGTGACATAAGAGCCTGATCTACGTTGACAAAGAAGTAGCTAGTTTCAAATGCCTTTTCAGCCGAACACCATGAGTGTCGTCCACGCTCAGCAGCAATCTTATCTTGTTGCTTAGCGCGAGGCCCCTTTTGACGTGGGGCCCGGGGCGACCGCCCCGATTCGTCGTACCCTAGGGACGGCCCTGGTCGTCTATGATGCTGTAAGCTGAAACATAAATATTCAGTAACTATAGATTTAATAAATTAAAAGTCATCATGCAGCAGCAAACTCATATGTTAATTTAAGTTAACATTGGGCAGTAGAGGGATAAAAGCCACTTTAACTTCACAGATCCTAACCTTAATCAGATCTTACTCATACTTTTTTCACTTGACAAGACTGTGTGACTGAACAATTGAGTAATTTTTAACATACTCATAAATGATTGCAGGAAAATCTTAAAATAAAACTTGGGGAGCAATAATAAGTTCTTTACTTTTAAGTTACATAAAAAATGAGCTATATGTAAATATTAACCCAGGTACTTTTTACCAAAGCTCTGAATGTGTCGATGGGGACTGACCAGCTTTCACAACTACTCTGATTTCCAAGTTTTTCGCCACGCAGCTCATGGAGGAGGTATTTCCTCCGGCTTTGGCGGCGGCGGGGAAGGGCTTGCAGCGCTTGCTTCCTCATCTCACTGGCTCCCGGGCAATGGAGATGACGACGATGACAACGACGACGATGACGATGACGACAACGGAGACGACGACGTCGACAATGACGACGACGAAGAGGGGGTGGAGCTGGCGGATGACGTTTGCGTGAGTTTTTGCGAAGAGTAGATTTTAAATAAATTTCGCTCTAATTACTCAAGTCTTGAATGTGTGTGAACAGGGGGCGAAATATTGCGAGGCCAGAGGTAAAAGACTTTCGGGGAAGGCAGTAAAATATGATGGAAATTCAACACGAATCTATAAAAAAATATTTCACTAAGAAAATGTACTGGCGATTTAACCGTTTTAGCGATTTATTGCGAAAATATACAGTTTCAGTGCAGTTCTTCTAACGATGTGTCATTTGCAGATGAAAAACTCGCTCCATCTGCACGAGATCACCCATGGTGGGAGATGTTACCTTCTACGGGACATGATTGTCATTTTATCCTACTGGGAAATTTAAAGCAGTTTTCGGATAGTTTCAATACGTCCATAAGAAATTTTAAAACACTTCCCTGAAAAATCTGTTGAACCTGCTGCTGAGAAATCAGCCGTGAATTTTGCAAAAAAAACGAGTAAAAAATAAGAAAATGTTTTTTTCTCCTTCAGTTGGTCGGCGTAGATGGAGTCTCGGCTTCAGTCCTCTCTGTGATCGCGCCTCCGAGGGGAATATTCCCTCGGAGAAGGCTCGAGCCTCTCCCCGAAGAGGAAGAGCCTCCAACATTGCCGCAAGCGCCAAAACATCCGGCACCCAAACCTCCAACGCCAAAATCTACGGCTCCAAAACCTCCTCCTCGAAAAAATTCCACTGATTCCAATGGCGCGAGCAGTGACCAGGTGAGTCAGGGGTGCGAGCAAAAGATGATCGGATACGTGACAATTAACCAGTAGCGAATGGAATCAAGAGAATTATTTGTGTACAGTAAAATAAATTATCTCATTCATTCTTAAGGATGCCTAACTGTAACCTTCCATGAAAAGTTCTTCCTAAATGGTGGTAAATTCTGTGACTTTGGAAATAAACGTACTTATTAGACATTTAAGGGCACACTATCAGTATTCTAGTTTTAGATGTATAAGTGAAGCATATCTTTTGCATTTGTAATATCTGTTCTGTTATAGTTAAAGCCAAGTATGCCATCTGATAATGTCTTTTAATTAACAAGTTTCTTTGGAAGTGGCACAATTTCGGATGTTGTGATCAAAAATGTAGAAGTGTTGAAAACTATGTAAATACATGCATGTCATAAGAAGAATTGGCATGGAATTTGATAGGCTATGTTTCTTCGATAGCCGTAAAAAAGTTGGGAAATTACATTTTTACGGCAGTTGGAGAGACAGTCTATCAATTCGATTACAACAGCTAGTCGAGTTCGATAATTCTCTATAGAATTGCACGAAAGTTGCTCAAAACACGATCAAACAGGGAATTTCCCGCTAATTTAATTGACGTAATTTGTCTGTCTTAATTTACCCATCACAAAAGTTAGAGGCATCTTAAATTAATCGACATTTTCAGTACTGGAGATGATTCGATACGAAAATTCAACATCTCTGGCGCCGAAAAAACGCCGTTAGTTAGATTGTTATGTCGGAACCTTTCTTTCATCCGCCACCCCACCGCCAACGTCACCACCCCACCCACCACCCGACAACTGCCAGGGAACGGCGTCTGCGGGCACACCTGTCCAGAGGCCTGAGAGGAGGCGGAGGGGAGGCAGTATGGGGCTCGGGGGCCTCTCCGACGTCGTCGCGAGGGGGAAACCGGCGATGCCCATGGGGACGACCGCCGCAGAGAGGGAATCTGCTCGGTGCGAGGGAGATGACGTCTTCCGGTCCGGGAGCAGGAGAGTTGCGCGCGTGGAGGAGGAGGAGGAAGATGTGGGGGCTAGCATAGGGATGGGCACGAGGTTCGGGCGACTGGAGGGCGTGGACGGGGGATCAATCCGGAAAATCCGACTGGGGAGGAGGAGGGGGTGGGCCAAGAACCGACAGTCTCAGTCGCTCCGAGGGAAGACGCAGCGGCTGTTAGTATATTTAATACTTTTTGGAAAGTTGATTTTTGTTTGGAAAATCGCCTTATTCAGATAACTAGTGAATTATTATTACACTTATCTAATTTGGACCAATTTATAGACAAACTCATGTTTTCACATGCACTTTTTAGAAGTATTGAAAAATTTTTGTATCTAAACGACAAATGTGGTTGAGTTTTGGTGCTTAGAGAATTTAAGAATTTTCTAATTTATATTTTAAATCCAGTTCAGCCCACAAAAAATGCTTAAATGATTATTATCTAAGTATATTTTATTGGCATATTTATAGCTCTGAACCAGCAATTAATTTATGAATTAGAAATACTTGTATCATCTCAGGAGAAATTCAGCTCCTGTGAATGTCATACATTGTACTTCTAACTATTATACAGAAATAAGATACGGCATAGCAAAAGTTAAAAATATACTGGTATTTGAATTAAATCTAAATCTTAGTTTTTAAATATGTAAGTTCAAAAATATTCACTGGTTTATAATAAACATTAAAATAACTAAAAAAAGCTGATGTGGCCAGCACATGACTTTCTCTATACAGATTAATGAATATGATTGCAATAGTTCTTACAAGTTGCTCTCAATAACAGCTTCCTCGAGAATTGCTATCAGCAATTATGCTCATGAATAATTTTTAAACACATTGAATAACTTCTTCAATGAAATGTACTCTGAATGACTTAAATCGAAAGCTCATGGGAAAAATAGTAGCAAAATGTTTTGGTTTGGATAAATTGTTGTGAATTTTAAAGAGACGAATTTTACCATATGGACCACTTTCTTTTGTATTATAATACTATAAATATTTGCCATAGAATATTTAAATTCATCGACCATTTTAACTATTATTTATTGCTATAAAAGTTTGCAACCTTTTAAAATAATATTTGCTATTTTTGGAGTTCTCAGGTTGTGTATTAAGGGAATAAATCTCCTATTTCAGTAAAACTAAAAAAATAAATATCAATTTCTGTATACATTTAAGCACAATAACTAACAATAAATCAAGTCATCGTAGCTATGTATACTTGAGATTTAGCAAATTAGTAATGCTAATTTATGCTAAAATTAAGAATTTATAAAAGGCAGATTTTTTAATTATTGCAGTTTTATTTTGGAAACTTTTAGGTTAGGTTTCCTAAGTGGTCGACGAAGTGATGACGGTGACATGGCAGAAGAAGGGGTGAGTGGTGGTGGGGGTGGGAAAACCCTGTTTCGCTTGTTCCAGGGGAAGGAAGAAAATGAAATTATCCATTCCTCTCCCTCTAGTCAGGTAATTATGTATACTATATAAAGACATATGACATTTTATTTTACAATTCTTTCTGTATACAGTGGAAACCAGTTAATATGAAATGTGGGGAGCTGGAGCAAACATTCTGTGTTAACCAAATTACATGTTAAATGCACAGACTAATCCATGATATATATCAATGATGGGTCAGTTTGCTTAATGGTTTATGCCTATAATTTACTTCAGTCAATTGATTTATTTGGTACATCATTCTTTATGATATTATTAATCTCTAATATTTAGAAAAAATAGTAAATTTATTTGAAAATGAACTACATAATTCATTATACAATAAAAATCCAAAAATCCAGACTGCTCAGGGATTTGGTTGGTCCGGATTTTCAGATTTTCTGGATTCTCGGGCATACTTTTAAAATCCAAATTTAAGGAAGAATAAAGAAGAGATGGACAGACAAATTTTGTTGGTGTATTCATTAACAAATACAGAATGCCTCATTTATCAAAATGAGTATATTTATTCGTTCATTTCCATGACTTATGTTGCATCTGCTGCACTGCTTGTGGATGGAATACTTACAACTTCTACTGCACTGCTTGTCGATGGAACACTAGTTTGATCGGCAGACGCTTCTATTGTTTTCTTTAATTACTTTCATATATCTCCTTGTTTACGACTTTGTAATTTCTTTGTGATAAGATTATTCTGCACCATGTGCGCATGCATGACATGCAACACTTGATTGAGATTTTCTAATTTTGGCTTATGTAAACCTTTTCTTTCAGCAATTTTATTATAACCCTCAGACGAGGCTGTGAATTCTAGAATTTTATTCTTTGCCTTGTAGACTTTCCGATGTTGTAAGTTTCCTTAGAACAGCATTGCTCACACCACTTTCTAGTTTCTAAATTATTTCAAGTTTATCACTCAATTTCAATGTGTTCTTCCTTCTCTTCACACCACTAATTTTATTTACTATAGGAGCCATTATCAAGGGTTTGTAAATATGGAAAGAGTACATACGGCACAAAATTATGGCATTGTCACAGTTTGGTTGATCGTTTCAAAATGGCATCTGTGTGGTCCGTGTTATCGCTTGTTGCCACTATGCTTCTGTAGCAATCACATGCACGCCACAAAAGCCCGGATATTTTAAAAAGTTTGAGTTTTTAAAAAGTCCGGATTCTCGGATTTTTACTGTAATAGTATTAATCTCTATTTTTTAGTAAACAAATTTGTAATTTTCTTCTGTATTGTTTTAAAAATAATTTTCTGTTCGACAAACTGTTCCTCTCCATTCACAATTGTATATATTTTTTCTCCATCTGGTTGAACTCCATAAACTCCATACTCTTTTAAGCACCATATGGATCAAGGATGTACCCGGGGGGGAGGAGGTGAGGGGAGGGGTCCGGACTCCCCCCTGGTGTACAGATATTTATGGAATCTGCGATAACCATGCTACAAACTTGTTATGTTGCCTCTTGCTATGCTGCCATTTGCTGCACTGAGTTATGAGAACTAAAAACATAAAAGTTTATATTATTTGAATAGGACTTATATTCAATCAATTGCTGGAAATTGGTTTTTGGCCTCAGACCTCCCCCTCCCCCCCCCCCCCCCCCCCAAGTAAATTTCTGGGTATGTGCATGATATGGATAAACTTAGCACTTGGTGTAGACATCATTTCGATATTAACATTATCAGGTTCATCATTTTCAATATTGACTAATGTATCTGGTATAATAGAATCTACAATGACACTACGTTAAAATTGATGTGGTGATAATGTGAAATGGTAGTTGATAAAACAAAGAAGGGGGACTCTCTCAATTGCCATTTTATGTTGTCAAGAGTTAACAAAAAAAATCATATTTTTCAGACAGAATAATTTTTATTTTAAATGATATTTTGTGTTAAGCATTTCATATTGAGATAATTATATACAGAAAAATATAGACACCAGAATAGACCAAATATGCATTCATGTTAAAATATAATCTTATGTTTTAATATTCACTGCTTGCAATTTATCTCTTCCTTCTGTTGTTACTTAGTTGTACTTATGCATGAAATTAGACAGAAATTGCCTTAAATCGGACTGAATTGACCTGATGAGTTTGTTTCTGTAGATGTCAGATTATTTAACTGTTATCTATTGCATGTTTGCTGTTTTTTTGTTTTCACTTAACAGAAATTTCTACCAGACAAAGGGAAATCAAAATTGGAGAATGATTTTACTGTACTGCATGCACGTGGAACCTATTTGTGATTGCTGAGTGACTTAAAATCATAAAGGAACAATTTTGTGGTGTGGTTCATTTAATTGTGAACAGCTTCCAATGGAAAAGTTCCAGTTTGAACTGCTATTTCAACTTGAGTATATTTTTATTTATGTTATAAATTTTATGTTGGTTTATACACTGTTTGTTTATTGCTTCTTAATGATTATTTTATGTGATTTTCATCATAAAAAGTAAAATTGATTTTTATTAAAGTAAACTAATTATTAAGATGTCATTTGATTGCTAAATTTAAATAAACAGTTCAATATCACAAATAGATAGTAGCATTGATTATTATCATTGTTTCTAGCTTGTCCTACACTTTAAGCATGGTTTCTACATAGATGTGATCTTCATTGGTGTAGCTTAATTTTAAAAATCAAAAGATTTAGACAGCAATATGGAAGAAATACTAGAGTAGTCACACTAATGATATAAAACCAAACAAGAAACTTTATTCTTTTTAAAATAGCAAATAATTCTAAATAGTTGCTCCATGTAAATGGTGACTGCACATGTAAAATGGTTGCATTTTCAGGGAATAGATTTGATACATTTTCTTTCAGGCAAGTTTATTTGCCAATAGATTTTATGATACCAGTTTTATGAATATAATTTTACAAAGTGTTAAATCATAATAATTATGACTCTTACATTGATTTCATTAAAATACAAGGTAATGGATTAGGGACACATTTTTAAGAAATGCTAAACGAAAATTGATGTTTTGTAACTAATCAGAGAGAAACCTATTTTGAAGAGATGCGGTAATATCATGCAAAGTATCTTGCAATTTTGAAAAGTCAATAAATTTTTTGCCCTGGGGTAAACATGTAACATAAAAACTTTATAAAGGCCATTAAAATAAATTTGAATGCATTGAAATGGCGCTCATAGAAAAAGTTGACCACTCTCAATAGGATCGGCGCTTCTGGAAGCAGCTGAAGAGAAGGCGCAATGGTGCAATGGCTACTGCACCTCCTGCTACAGTGGCTACAACAACCTCTACATCTCCAATGTACATTTAAATAAAAAAGGAAGGCAAACAAGCCATTTTGCTCAAATGATAAAACTATTCTCCTCTAAGGCCAGTGAAGGTTTCCTGTGAAGAACCTTGGAATTATAAAGTGATAAGTGGTCATACATAGTGATGTGAAACTTGGAGACACTAAGAGAAGTGATTTTCGATTCAACCTCATTGCTCCCAATTAATGAGGTGTCCTAGTTAACTAGCAAATTCTGTCCAGTTCTACTTCCAGTTGTACATTTTAACTAAGCATCAAATATGTTCCTGCTGGTTATTCTAATCTCAAGAAGTAACACAAATATTTTGAGTGCTGCCTGTTACTTCTGCAGAAAACAGAATAAGAGAACTATTTATTAAAGTAATTTGTCAAAGATAAATTGTGTATTACATTGTAAGAACTTGGTGCCAAAATCTTTCTACATGTATATATGTGTATTGTAAGAGAACAATGATTATCCTTTCCTTTATTTGTGTAAATACTATTTGCCACCACATCCATTGTACCCAAATCCTAAGGTTTGCAATACTGCAAATAATAAGCAATCCTTGAACTTATTATTTATGTACATATTGGATAGTTTAAAATAAAACTATGGATAAAACTTGAAAAAAGTTTTTTTCGATTATTTGATAAATACCTAACTGTGCACTGAATTATGATATTTAACAATAAAATCAGCATGATCCTCTACCAAATCTCGATTTTTGGGATATAAAACTTCCATTTTTGATATGTTATTGTCACTGCCATTCACTTTTATAAGCTCAAGATTCCAGTTGTTGAATTATTCTCAAAGGAAGGCTTTATAAAAGTTTGAGAATCCAAAGATGTGGATACACTGCTTCTTGCACTTACAGACTGGAAAGTTTGCAGCTATGCACAGAGCATTGTCAGATAGTGCATCAATGAGTTGTTCGTCTAAATTTGCCTTCGGTCTCAACCGGCGTAGATAATAGATGCCCATCTATGCCAGGGGTAGTCAACCAATATGTTTGGAGCTGTGTGCAGCTCTTTGAAACATTGGCTGCCTGACATATACTACAATTATCTCATTATAATGCACTCCCAGATTTACATGCATAAAATTTCTAAATTGTGTGATCACCCTCTATAATATGCATCTAGAATTATTTATCATAAAATCAATGTAACTCTTCACTCCATTTATGGATATAGGATATAGGATATTTGGAATCGTGATACCCATACTGATTTTAATACTCTGACATTTCAGTTACAATGTGTAACAATCTCCATGATAGAAGGGAAAGATCTACTATCACTTACATTGAATTGCTGCAGTAGCTACATTATGTGCAAAATATATTTTATCAGTCCATTACAGCTTACTGCAGCTCTTTGGTGATGTCCATTGGAATATTATAGCTCAGGCTCAAACACAAATTGGCCACCCTTGATCTATGCAGCGTTGATAACCCTACCAACGAAAAAGCACTTTAAAATTTCTACTGCAGGAGGAGAAAGCTAGTGTGTGTGGATTTTTCTGCACGTAGAGGCAACTTTCTTGATGATCGGATAATTTTTTGGGAACAAAGAGGCAGAACGGTTGTTCATCCTAACTGGAATATTTAGTGTTTTCCGCCAAACTCTTAAAAATGGCAAAAGGAGTTCAATGGCCTGCTGCTGGTGTCTCTGCCTTCCATGGTCTGTGGTGGAGAGGGCCAATTGTCATTTGAATAATTTGGCAGCGCATGTACATACTTGCGTATACTTGCCGTCTTCTTGGTTCATTGGACTAGATGAGACTGGCGAGATATTATACCACAGCTATGGTGGCCCGGATTAAAGAGGCTTAGAAGATGGTTTTGGGTTTCATCCATGGTAAACTCCGAATCTGAGGTAAAAGTTTCCTCAGCTATTTTAACCCTTAAGGGGTAGCGCGGGGTCTTTTAGACCGCACGCATTCCATTATCTTAATTTTATAGCCTCATATTTAACTCTTATCCCATGAAATATTAATGAAAAAACGCATCTAGTCTGGTCCCGTTTCCAAGACCTCGCGCGATTTTACAGCCAGTGCAAAAAGGAGCTACAAATTATAATACACATAGAAGATTATGAACATTCTTTTCTTGATACCTTTATTACTTCAAACTTGAAAATTTGCACTCCATCCTCCGCCCTTAAGCTTCTGTATTTTTAATTCTTAAGAGTAAATCCAAAATTTTTCATTCGTTGCCTTTTGTTCGTTGTTCCTCAAACAAGTTATAATATTTTGTTTTATTTCTTTACTTCTAAACTAATAGGTGTTCACAAGAATAATGGTTTCATTATGTTGGAACTCCCACCTACTGTAATACTAAATTCTACCAACATAAACAACATTTAACAGCAGTACTATCTTTTCAACAGCTCTTGAATGAAAATAAAAAGTGATTTTCACAAATATATAACTTACTTTTCATACGAAAGACACATGTGAGACTAAACGATGAAAGCAACGAATTCGTTTGCAGGACTCCCCGCCCTATGCAGCGGCGGGTAACACGATGGCCTCCCCACAGTTGGGGTTCTAGCTACGTCCCTACTAGTAATATAGATATGCGCTTTTGAGACCACCCCCCTCGCTTTCGATTCCAAGCATCGAAAAAAAACTTTCATGATAGAATCAAGTAAACCTGTAAGTTGTTCTTTTTAATTTGACGCTAAAAATTTAAAATTTATTTTCAGTAATTTTTATGACCATTAATGGTACGATGCGATGTCGCTTGCAATACGAATACTTCTCGATTAACTGTTTTGTAATGGAAATGACCATACCTTTTTACGTAATCGAAATTATAATTCAAAGATATTACCAAAATATATTAACTAATTTTCCTTTTCCGTTGCCCTCTCACATATACAGGCATGCCCCGATTTACGTCGACAAGGTGTTCTTTAAAAGTGCGACGTAAATCGAAGCAGTTTTAGCCATAAGAATTAATGGTATGAGGGGAGGATGCTTGGAGGAGTTTAGGAAAGCTTGGCACAACCGATTTCAGTAATCCCTCATTGTTGGCACTAGATAGTCAACAAACTGAGTCAGAGTTCGGACGGAAAAAACTCAGGTAATGGATCCAATGGAAACTACGTATTAGGAGGTCAGGCGGACGAGAATTCTCCGTTCGAACAGTAGTGCTGCAACTCAGGGTCACCTGCAATAGGATCACAACACTGCTGAGTTTCTAATACTAATTTCGAGCGTAGTTGCCTGACCGCACGAGGCAATTCTCCTCATGCAGTCGTTGTTTCGTTATCAGGAAGCATCTACTTTTTATTTACAGAGAATTATTTATCAGTCAAGTAGAAAAAGTGCCTATTTAATCATAATACACGGGTAGTAAGTTACCCATTTACAAAAGATATATGAAACATATAATAGCACAAATAAAATAAATAACAAAACAGTAATAAACTTATTGCATTTTATAGTTACCGTGCCGATACCCTAAGTTTCTCTAGTATTAAATAATTTTCCCGAATTTTCAGAAAATTATAATATGCATAATCTACCGAGAAATTTATTACGATTGATAGTCATCAGTTCACTTAAATGACAAATTCACCATAATCACGAAAAATTCTAGAGGGGTAAAATATTAGTCGGACGGACATCGTGTGACTTCGCGGTCAGCTCGAACGTGAAAAAAAACGCTCATGTGCTCGGGTATTCCGAGCGTTTCACGGCCGAATTCGTCATTTTTTTATCATTGAGTTCTCTCGTTACAATACCCTTAAAAGTCAACATATTAAGCGAACACCTAGAGAGCATCCGCCTGAGCTTGCAAATAGGTAAACATTATATTTAAGACCGTTTTTTATTTAGATGTTATATTCCAGGCAATAGGTATTTAGATAGCAGCATGTGATTTTTATTTAGTATTTTAAATAGATTATAGCTTTAGGAAGAAGACAACGAAATTTTCAAAGAACCTTAGACCTCTAACGACGTGAAATCGATTTAATAAGAGCGCGCGCGCGCGTGTGTATGTGTGTGTATATATATATATATATATATATATATATATATATATATATATATATATATATATATATACAGTGGCGGCTCGTAGCTAAAATTAGTGGGGGTGCTGCTCCAGAAAATTTTTAGCCTTTGTTTTAAAATTGTGTAAAAGGAAAAAAAACATGTATAAAAAGAAAATTTATTCAGGAACTTGATAAAATCTTAACAAAAAAACCAAACATTTTTTACTTACTTTAACTTAAGGCCATGGTTAAAGTTTTCTGTTAAATAAAAGAACCGAAAAAAATGAATCAAATAGAATAGCTGGAAGCAGAATAATTATCTAATTCTACACTTTATCACATTCAAGAATATGGTACACGGTTTTTAAGCACAACACACGCCGAGTAAAAAAAAACTTCCTTCCACCATCACGCCAGAGCCGGCACGCCGGCACTGCGAGAGCAACAGTGCTCTCTCTACCTGGCAGTCCCGCCTTCCTCCCCACCCCCCCCTCCTATGTGCGCATGCGCACAACAGTCAAACACCACGTCGCTGGCACTGTGAAGCGCACAGTTCCATACAAAGATTTTTGTATCTTTTTCATAAACTGGGGGATGGCTACTGAAGTACTGACATTAAGCTTAAGGAATATATATTGCACTACAAAAATAAAGAAAGAATTAAAGAAAAAAGGACTCATTATATTAAATGTTTTCGATAATATCAAGTGGAAATAGGGGGTGCTGCAGTTCCGCAGTGCCTATACACGAGCCGCCACTGCATATATATATATATATATATATATATATATATATATATATATATATATATATATATATATGGCTAATCAACCTCTTGGATTATTATTAGGGTTGCCAGAATACATCAAGAATAGATCAAGTGAAGGAGTATCTAGTTTGATGGCTGTTGCTTGGAGAAAATACAGAACAAACTATTGCTATCCAATTTAGAAGCTGAACTTACATATGATTAAGCAAACTTTCAAAGGAGGTGTAGAAATTTCGATTATATTCAGATACAGAAGCTGGTAAGAAAATACTAGAGGAAGTCAAATCAAGCCTAAAATATTTATAATCAATTTAATTTAATTTAATTTCTTTAATGTGTTTGAACTTTAATGTTTGTTAAACTATTTATGAATAAATAAATCCTTTTCCATTTATTTTTTTGATTTAATTATGCCTTGAATTTTATTTCATAGAACTGTTTTGACTTAATATTTAAAAAATGCTCCATTTAATGTAAATGTCCCGATTTGTGATTTAGAAGAATCTGACAACCCTAATTATTATAGGACTTCATACGACCTAAATCGATGTTAATTTATCGACGACGTAACTTCGAATCGACGTAAATCGGGGCGAAGTAAATTGGGGTATACCCATGGTGGAAATATTAGTCTTTCTAGTCTTTACACCATGGTTATATGCAGTGCTGTAGTCGCAAAAAAAGCAGAGGGTATACCGTATACGGGAATAAAACTTTGAAGCAAGGCCTTACCCAGTTTTTTTTTAAAGCAGAGGATATACCCCATTCATTGGAAAAAGCAGAGGGTATACGGCGTATACCACCGTATACCCTCCACTACAGCCCTGGTTATATGTGTACCTGCATATGAAATTTAACGATATCATTTACGACGCTAATAATTATTCCTTGGCTAATAGGCGTTTCACATTGCGACATTCTTTTTCTGATCATAGCACCACGGCCGGTGAAATAAAAAACATGTTGAGTAAGTATGTAACTGCCGTCATTATTTTTCCTAATCATTATATCTATCACAAATTTGTGCCTTAAGGAAAATTTACACATGCTCGTGCTTGGACCACTGCTCCAGTCGAGTCGAGTACACATCTGAGAATAATGAATCGCCTTGCAACAAATCCAATCAGTCTAGGACCAGTTGTAATGACATTATGTGCCTTGTAAACTTACTTTTGGACCATCCCTTGTATATATATATATATGTGTGTGTGTGTGTGTACGAGCAGCTTCTGAGTTTTAACTTGTGGACGGACGGAAATGACCTCCCCTATATGTGTTCACTTCATGCAAAGAATGCATAAAAATGGTTAAAAGACGTTTATAAATGCGTTGATATTTATTCAGTATACCAAACCAAGAGATATATTAATTTTCCAGAAAATCATATTTCGAACATGATAAGTATGTTTGGTTTTATTCTGCTGTTCTGACCAATAAATGGCAAGTTGAAATTTACTTTCATTATAATGTCACATTCATAGTAATGGATAGAGAATACCTCGATGCATGTTTAGCTTGATGACATTATAATTTATGAAAATTTTATATTCACAACTTTCTTTTAATTCAAACTTACAACTGTAATGGGCAAAACACTATAGTGCAATATTTAACTCATCTATATAGTAATACCCTCCCTAAGAACTGCATAACCTTACAAAGGTGGGAGGGTCTGTGTACTCTTATGAACCAAAGAGCTATGCCGGCGGGAGATAATTCTCCTGGTAGGACCATCCAAGCCGGAAAGGTCTGAGGGGAAGAGTCAGACTAAGAAGCAGTCTTGGGGGTTTTACATCCCCCTGTGCAAGGGCAGCAGCTTGCACAGTACCTCTGTAGGTGGTGATCATGTGGATCTGAACAGCTACAGATGGGTAATCACTCTGTGAAACTGCGATGAGGAAAGCAAGGGGAAACTACCTCATTATATATCCCATAATAGGCTGAAAAGCTGCAAATACCTCTATGGATCTCTCTGGGGTAAAATATTCCGGAGGTAAAATAGTCCCCCAATCGGATCTCCGGGTGGGGACTACCCTAGGGGATGCACAGAGGAAATGTAACATTAATAAAAAGAAAGCAAGTCGTGAGAAATTAAGAATAGGCACATGGAATGTTAGGACTATGAATTCAGGTGGTAAACTATAGAACTTAAAAAGGGAAATGAGAAGGAATAATGTAGGTATAGTAGGTCTTAGTGAAGTTCGGTGGGAAGGAGAAGGCGAGATAAATTCAGACGAATTTAAGATTATTTACTCGGAAGGAGAGAAAAAGGAAAGGGGAGTGGGGATTATAATGAGAAAAGAGAGAGCTGAAAGAATTAGCAAGGTAGTGACAGTTAATGATAGATTAATAGCCGTAAAACTTCAGATGGAGCCAGTGGAAATTCTTATAATTCAAGTGTATATGCCAACAACTAATGCTGGCGATGACGAAGTAGATGAAATCTATGAACAGATTATGGAGATATTGGAGGAGGAGGGAAAAGGAAGGATCACCACCATAGTAATGGGAGATTGGAACAGTGTAGTCGGAGAGGGACAGGAAGATAACATAGTGGGAAAATATGGACTAGGGAAGAGAAATGAAAGAGGGGATAAACTTGTGGAATTCTGCCATAGAAATAGATTGATTGTAACTAATACATGGTTTAAGCATCACCAGACCAGACTTTACACATGGAGAAGCCCAGGAGACCAGAGACGATACCAGATAGATTACATACTAGTCAATGAAAGATTTAGAAATAGCATTAAAAATGTGAAAACACTACCAGGGGCAGATATCGATTCTGACCACATCCTTTTGGTGGCAAATACACAATGTAGACTGAAGAGCGTTAAGAGAAACATAAGAGTTAACAAGAAATGGAACTTAGAGGAACTCCTTAAAAACAAGGAGGCTATCATGACTGAGCTGGAGGAAAGGTTGGGGGAGAGAGCTGAAGAAAATAGGAAGAGTGTAGATGAGGAGTGGAGATACATCCATAGCAACATTAAAGATGTAATGGAAAAGAAGGTAGGAAAGATAACGGGTGAAAGAAACAAAAAATCCTGGATCACAGCAGCCATGCTGCAAAAAATGGAAGAGCGGAGAAAGTGGAAGAACATAAACACTGAAGAAGGCCAAAGAAAGTACAAGGAGTTAAATAATGCTTTAAGAAGGGAAACAGATAAAGCCAGAGAACAGTGGATAAATGAGAAATGCAAGGAGATTGTTGAATGTGAAAGAATTTGTAGAACAGACCTCATGTATAGCAAAGCAAGGGAACTATTCAAGAAAAAGGCAAGAAAGATAGGACGTAAAGGAATCATGAACAAAAGTGGTAAAATAGTATTGGAGCCAGACAATGTAAAGAATGTCTGGAAAGAATACATTGAGGTTCTGTATGACAAAGAAGGAAAGCCAAGAAATATTGAATTAAATGACAAAGAGGATGTGGAAAAAGATCTGCTAGGACCAAGTATTTTCGAGTCTGAAGTTAAAAGAGCAATTGATGACATGAAAAGAAGGAAGGCTGTTGGGAGTGATGATATACCCGTGGACGTTCTTAAGGTTTTGGGGTCTAAAGCAGTTAAGCAACTCACAAAATATTTGTAACCAAGTATATGATACTGGCATATGGCCTGAAGATTTTTTAGATGTTGTGATGGTACCACTGGAGAAAAAGAACAATGCAAAATGTTGTAAGGATTACAGAAATATTAGTTTAATTTCTCATACAGCTAAAGTTCTAACCAGAATAATAACCAAAAGAATTGAATGTAAAATAGAAAAGGAGCTGCAAGATAATCAGTTTGGTTTTAGAAGAGGAAGGGGGACTAGAGATGCTATAGGATGTATGAGGATGATGATAGAAAGAGCGCTAGAAGTCAATAAAGGTATGTATTTTTGTTTTGTAGATTGGAAGAAAGCTTTTGACTGAGTGAAATGGGATAAAAAATTTTCTAAAAAGGTTTCAATTGATTTTTATTTTCTGGTTATTTTGCTACTTTACCTTTTTGGTCATTTACAAATGTTAGTTTTATATTTAAAAATATTATTTCCTACATGTCTAAACAGCTTATAAATGTTAGATGTAAAATAGTTTTTTATTTGGCAAAATAAAATCATATAATGTGTAGAAATGAATTTTTGCCTTGGATAGTGATAACTTTATCTTAGGTAGGTAAAAATGACAATCCTTATAATACAAAGGTGGATGCATTCTGTGTTTACCTTTATCCCATGGTTTGATTAACATAATCCTTCAAGAACCAGGACCATCCAAAAGTATGTGCCCACTATCTCATATAACTCATGAAAAAAGATTAAGCCAGCACAGAGACAGTATTCACCTATCTTTTTTAAGAATTAACACAATCCAAGACCCCTTCCGCATCATGCACATAAAGATGGGCTGGTTAAATTAAGAGTCTAAATAAAAAAATGTATGGCATTCCATGTGGATGGTAAAAAATAAGTTTGATTTGAAATGTTTACTATATAATTATAATTGACAGTCTACACATCCACTTGAATATGCTGTGAAAAATGACTTGTTCAATGTAAAGGAATTTTTACCTTTTAACAATTAATTATACAGTAAAAAGATAACTTCATTTCTAAAATTATATAATAAATTCCATACTCAGCACAATTATAAATTACAGTAAATAAATTCTTAATGAATTTTATTTTTATATATATATTTGTACAATATTTGGACGGTGTATAGGGAAGAATGCACACAGCACTAAGGATTATAATGGATGTTGATTTAGAATCCACACCTTAAACAAGGATAATTTTCAACACTGCTGAAATGTACTCAACTAAGTGTATCACACAACATATTCACTCATAACTGTTCATCCACTGAAGAAATTTTCAAAGTCGACAGAAACTTGTGTGCTGTGATGCTGTACTTCATTTGAAGAACATTAGGATCCAAGTAAAAATGGTCCCTTGGTATTTAGCACAACACTGAACATAAACAGCAATAATTAAAACAATAATACCATTTCATATCACAAAAGTGCAGCCTATTTTATCATACTGGACAAGTGCAAAGTGTGGAATGTGGTAGTGCCATTTTCCTACACCTCAGCACATTAAATGGGGAACATGGTCATGTAGTCCCATAGTTCTATCGCATGAAATCATACACTTCATAACTCTCACTCACTCTTTCATACATGCACTCAATGTCACTGATTTAGAAGAGATTTTCTCTTCAAATAAGAAAAAAAAGGAACTGGAGCACCACTTAAGGCATATTGTTTCTTGAAAAAATAAAAAGTAAAGACAAGTAAAGGAAAACGTTGTTAACTTTATGACATCAGGGATAAAAAAACTCTGGTTTAGAAAGTCTTATTTTAATAAAATCTTAATATTTAAAATCCCTTCATCTGAGCTGATCATCACGAAATACTTGACAAAATATGTAATGTGATGTTAAGTTAACAAAGTTTTCCTGCAGATATTTTCCATAATTCACAACAATCTATACAGATGGCTTTGTGGTAATTTTTGAGAACACATGCTTCAAACTTGCTGAAATTTTCAATAAAAACCATGATCACTTTTTCAAAAGATTGTCAAATTAACTTATGAAACAAGTCAACTTAGTAACAACTGTTAAAAAAATTAAAACTTTCAGACAACCAGTGTGGCAAATGGATTCCTTTAAATACAACACAATTCTTCCTTCATTATTAATTTTTTAACTCTTAATACATAACAGCTGCATTAATTTGATAAAATTTTTACACCATAGAATGAAAAATAACAGCCGATAATCATCCACAAAGCTTTTCAATGAGCATTTATCAAAATTCTTCCACTGGTCATCAGGTACAAATGCATGAAAATTCCACAAGCTCATTATGATATAAACAATAGTGTGTGTCCAGTTTAGGATGGGGGCTAGTTCATTAGAATATATAAAATCTGTTCACCTGAGAATCTTTCTAATTTTTCATATGAGTATCTCCACTAACATAGGCTACAGTCATTGTGGAGGATAAAATATGATCAACTAAGGCAGGTCACAGCCTTGCAAATCACTCCCATTCCTCTCTCTCATTCTGGTAACTTGAGAAACTACCCTCCAGTCCAACTGTCTGTCTGCCCGTATTCAATATGTATCTGGCCGCAAAATTGCAACACTGAATACATGTAAGACTGATTATAAAGCACATACTTCCACTCATACAATGTACAAGAGGTGGGCAACAATTAAAGTCTCTTTCATGTAGTACAATTTCATGCAGTATCCATTATCTGCTTAAAGAATTCAATCGTCTGATCACAGAGATTTGCATCCATTCTTCATTTGGTACGGCAGGTTTTGCTCTTTTGTCTTTCATTTCTGAATTCAAACCACATCATTCAGTAAAGATCTGGTTATTGTAAAGTGATAAATGGAAATTTGGCATTACGGAGGATGGATGACGTTAGCAATAAAATAGATCAAATTTTAAAAAACTTCATTTTAACTAAAGAAATTTTTCCTGCCACTGTTATTGCAAATTAATTCCACTCAATCCTACCACTAAGCAAACTTGTTTCTCTCACACTTTAAGGATACCACTAAATTACTTTGATGACCGCATCCTGATGGCCATATAGTCGCTTTCTAAAATCCAGTGCAACAACTTTTCCAACAAAATGAGAGCTATTTTGACTCGACGATTAGAATTGCAATCCAACAGCCATCAAATGAGTCTCTCTTCAGGTGGTGGCTTCAGCACATTATCCATCTCCACTCTGGGATTGCAATACTCTTGCTGAGAGGGTGAGTATGTGCCACGCGTAGCCCTCTTCTTCCTTGCCATCACCAGGAATGCTGTCAGACCAGCCCCCCCTCCAAGCAGAAGAAGACCACCAATGACTGCCACTACAATAATGGCCACACTTGCTGTAGTTAAATGACCCCCTTCCCCTGGATCTGCAGAAGTGATACTATCGTCCTTTTTGAAAAAATATACATAACCTGTTAGTCTCTAATTTATAAATGTATAAAAATTAACTGCTGCTGTCACAGCTCATTGTATATATTAATTGTCACTTTATGAACATATGTTTTGTATTTGTTAATTTTTCCACTTCTCAAGTGTAACATTTTCAGCCCTTAGATTATATATTTTTTTAAAAAGCTTGACTTTATTGAATGTGGCAAAAATAAAAAAAGGACCAAACAAAGTATTTCCCAGCTCTTTCTCAAAATTATTTATATTTTGTCAATTCTCACCTCTGTAGTCTCCTTCTCATCGTATATGCTTACACATACAAATTCAGGTTGTATGGTACAATTCGCTATGCATGCTGAATCCTCACTGCAGGGATTTTGCTGCAATAATTATTAATTATTATAATGATTATGGATTAAAGCACAAACTATCATAGTTAAATTATCAATATACATTTCCATATGATTAAATACAGCAAAATTAAATTCAGCATGACTTTTTTCTTCACTGGATATAGAGAATTAAGAAAATAACTTTAAATTCATTGCATTTACTTAAGTTTCACTGCATAAACCTAAAAGACATTGGATGCATTGAAAGTTACAGCAATACTCACAACACAAGGATCTGGAAGGGAGCAATCATCTCCACATAAACCTTCATTACATCTGCATAAGAAACCTCCTTCAGTGTTAGTGCAGATCTTCCCATTAAAGCCACACAGGTCTGCTGTCAGGGCACATTCATCAATATCAAATTCACATGTCACACCATTGTAACCTGAATAAGCAATAGATTTTTTTTAATGCTACCACCTATTTTGCATTGAAGCAGTTTTATCATAACAAATCAAAAAATTCGACTGAAGAAATTTTCACTTTAAATATAAGAAAATATAAGTAATTGGTTTAGGAACAATTTATTCAATACATATGATGTTTTATTTTTCATTCTGTCCTATTTATCTCAAATAATTAAGCACAAACCAAGTTTAAAAACAAAATTTTACCCAACCCATTCCTAATTTTGTAATAAATAATTAAAATCAAATTATAAAATAATTAACCCCTCAACACCATCTGACATCATTACATTGAGCAAAAACTTCACATGCTGCCATCTGAAGTGTTACTACATTGAACGCCATTGTTACCTTTATTTATTTTTTGCCATGCTGGAAATATAATTTGGCAAAATGCTAATGCTGCTCCATAAAATAATTTTTTTTAATTTTACTATAAGTTTCTCAGAGAAATAGGCTAATCAAATGTCAATACAAATTTGTTATCATTAATTTTCTTAGAAAAATATTATTTCTTCATAGTAACACACTGTTAGATCACATTTGATGTAATTTCTTGTAATGATACAATTTTTACTTGAGATCAGATTATGAAAATTTTATAAGGAATTTAACTAAGTTGCAAGAAAAGTAGATGGAAAAAGGAATGGATTTAGCAGAGGAAGCAAAGGGTGGAGGAATGTTGAGGGAAGACTTTATAAGATGATATTTTCCAAGGTTGGAGAAAAATTATAAAAACAAAATAACTTAAGTAATTCAATTAACAGGTAATTACATCAGTGTTAATGTTAATTAATTTATTAATTCAAGAATAATGAAAATTGAAATGTATTTCAATACATCTGTTAGAAATTATAATATGATTTTAATTTGATTATGCATTAAAGATTTACAGAAATATGACTCACCTGTGCCAGTACAATCACAGGTATACTGGTTAATTTCATTGATACACTTTCCATCATGTAAACATGGATGAGATCCACACTCATCCACATCAGTCTCACAGTATCTTCCCTCATATCCAGGTAAGCATGAACAGTAAGGTGGCTGATGAATTTGAAGAGAGAAATTAGTTTAGGCACAATATAGTTTACACAGGTGAAACATCTTTAATAACTTTTAAGTCGATTTTCATTTCAAAATCAAAGAATGTGACCAGCAAACAAATTTTAACAATAAACATAAATTTTCAGTGAGTTATAATATACTTGGTATACTGAGTTACAAAAATTATAATAATATCATACAATCGTGTTACCCTGATGTAAAGAAACTCTTCAATCTACCGAGTTATAAAATTATAAGATTGTTCAGTAAAAATTATATTTAGCATTAAAGCAGGATGCTTGACATGAAAACCGATGCAGAATAACCCTATTGTTTGACTTTTATAATTTTTTAATTTTACCAAAAATGTTAAGAACAAGTTTTTCAGTTTGAAAGAGATAGAGGCAATAATTTATAAATAAATCGAGAATCAAGATGAGAATGAGACTAGCTCTAAACAAATAAACTTGCTTAACTGCAATTACACTTCATTACACAAATAAATTATCATAAGTAATGTCCTACACGTAAAGATAAAATTTTTATGGAAATTATAACAAACAAGATGATCAAAAATAATTATTTTAAATTAAATGTGGTGCAGCAATTACTTATATTGGCTTTAATATCTTTAAATCACAGTGGATGAGTTGCCCTTTGCCTTCCCAAATTTCATAATTTAGCATTATAAAATATTAAAAATACACTCCAACGGAAAACAAAATTGATCACGTGTATTTGTATGGCAAATCCCGCTCTGATATTACAATTCTAAGATATTTTAATGTGCAAGAGAAAATTACTCTGCACAATGGATTTCAGATTTCCCTTGTAATTCAATAAGGAAGGATAGTTCCTGGAATTGAACCCAGGATTTTCGATCTTTGAAACAAAAACTATCCTCAGGAGCTCAGCCCTAGTAGCCAGAGATTTCCACCAAGTGCCATGAAAATCGGTCTATTAGTTCAAAATTTAATAGGGGGGACAGAGATATGGACAGACAGACACAACAGAGAAACTATAAGCCTATTTCCATTCTGGAAAGTTGACTAAAAATGACGGCAAATAAAATACCTACACATGCTGTTTTTATTTCCTTAATTACATTTATATCTTCCACATAGAAATGCAATTTCTTCAACATGCTCTTCTAGCAGAATTTTTTACCTCGGGGAGACAATATTTACTGCCACTGTACATCCTCTCAATTGCCACTTGGATAGCAGGGATGCCTAAATAATGACTTGCTCCTGGAGCCAACTTTGGAAAACATTTTCTATTCTCCTGCCACTAGGGCTTCCAAACCAGTTTTTACCATACCCAGTTAACCGGTTATATTTTTAATTTTCTTACTACATATTCATTAACTGGTTGTGTCCAATTAACGGAATTTTTTTAAGGAAGAAAAAATGCTTGCCATAATCAGTTTTCGAAAATCAGAGTGAAAAGAATTTTTTGGAATAAATAGGTATTATTAGAGGACCTCTCCAGGCCTATGTTATTTCATAAAAAAAAAAACAAAAAATAATTTTAAACACCAGGATTTGTAAACTATTGAAATGGATTTTTAGGGAAATGAAAAACTGTTTTTAAGATTGATTATTTGTTTTTTGGTACATAATGGGAATGATGGGTTAGTAGTGGGGTATTCAGTATTCAGCCTACTTCTACAGCTAGTAGACATTTCTGTGATTAATAACATTTCGACCAAAATTCATAGTTCTATGAAATTCAAAACACTTTATGCTCTCGTATTCCTGACAAGGAGCATTATATATGGGAGCATGGCCATTCAAAAGCATTTTTCGGGAAGTGATTGGGGATGATTTTAGAAATATTTCCCCAAAATTTGAAGGTTTATTTCGAATTTGTTTACGAGTTATTTTGAAAAAACATTTTTTGTAATAACTCATAAATCATGAAAATAAAAAATCGATTTTTATGAAAAATAACATTTTATTAAATTAAACAAATTATTCAAATGATTAAACAAAAAAACATTTTTTAATTAAGGATTTTCTCTTTGCATTGCCAAACTAATGAGCATGTGAAACAATGGTTTAGCTGAGCTGGTTGTGATGCAGCCGGTTAGTGCATGCTCCCCGAACTTTGACATGTTCAAATTCTGTTGCTGGTAATTTTTTTATGTAAATTTTTTGACCCAACTAATGTTGTACATTAATTTGTATTAATACAAATTAAAATACAAAATTAGTTTGGCTGGTTAAAAACGTTGAAAATGCAATTTTCAGAATTCGGATGACTTCAAACATCCAAATTCTGAAAATTACATTTTCAACGTTTTTAACCAGCCAAACTAATTTTGTATTTTAATTTGTATTAATACAAAATTGGTAAAAATGGGTAAAAAAATTTATACAAAAAAATTACCAGCAACAGGATTTGAATGTACAACCTCAGTGTCCAAGTTCAGGGAGCATGCATTAGCCGGCTGCACCACGACCGGCTCAACTGAATCAGTTTCACATGCGGTATATATGGCTCACTCATCAATTTGGCAATGCAAAGAGAAAATCCTTAATTAACAATTTTTTTGTTTAATCATTTGTTTAATTTATAAAATGATATTTTTTATTTGCGTGATTTATGAGTTATTAAAAAAAAAGTTTTTTTTTTCAAAATAACTCATAAGTTTGAAGTGGGCTGTCAAATTTCGGGGAAATATTTCTAAAATCACTCACAATCACCTCCTGAAAAATGATCTCGAATGGCCGTGCTCTCATTTATAATGCTCCTTGTGAAATATTATTTTTATAAACATTAATAAATATTTTTCTTGTATTCTTTTGTGCTTTTGTACAAACAAGAATTTTTTTGTACATAGGAAACATTGTCATTTATTAATAAATCTTTATTTTTAAATTATACAAAATAACTTGTTTTTATTGTGAGTATTCTGTTCAAAAATTTGTTATACCAAACATTGAATAAGCTTCAATTTCTTTTTAAAAAATATTTGCAGCAAAAACTAAGCAGTTTTTCTTGTATTCCTTTGAAATTTACTTAAGTAAACATGTCTAAAAATGAATTGAGGGTTTCTATTTTTACTGGTTAATTACCAGTTAACCAGTTAGCTGAAGAGCTTTAAACCAAAAAACTGGTTAGCAAAAATTCCAGTTAATTGGAAACCCTACCTGCCTGAAGGGTTCCTGTTCTAAGAAATAATAGGACCTTTCAAATAAAGTTTTAATTCTTCAGTTAGACATGTACTGATACTTTCAGAAACACTTCTGAATCAGGCCCTTCTGGATGTGTGCGTCTCAGTCATTGAGGTTGCATAAGCCATAAAGAAGGCCTATTACTGTTCATTTAATAATATTGTCTTGAACCTGGAATCTTAAGCCATGACAATCATATTACACAACTAACAATTCCATTAAATAGGATATTTTTGCTGAAAGTACAGGAAATTTTTCATAACATTTCTTCTGTAGCTTGTTCAATCGGTTGCAAAATGCGAACCAATTCACACATTCATTGTGAAGTACTAATAAGTAAATACTGTTCCAAGATCAGCCATTATAGATGGTTGTTGAACAAGAAGTCACAACATTATATGTTCATTGTTCGAGCATGTTGCAACCTTAGGTAACAGGTGATGCTCAGGCTTATTCAACTGAAATGGAAGATTTTGGAACCTTTCATGAGTCCTGGTATTGTGTTGATAATAACCAACAGTTACAAGTCTCTATGGCAGTAATTTATTAAACAAATTTTCTCTTTTGACATCATTATTAGCAATGGAAAACACTGAATATTTTCTCAAGAGGTTTGTTTCAATCCTGCAGTATAATTTCTAGCATTGTGTGTTATGACATAGACAGGAATAGACTGGACTTTTACGATTGCTACAACCTTTTCATGCACAGCAGATACAATATAGATTCTTGAGAAATAAAAGTTCCCGAGTAGGTAGTTTATGCTATAATACCTTTTGTTCCCATGGTGACATGTTAAGGAGGTGTAACTTTGACGTTCTCTAGATGTCCACCTATTGGTGGTCATTGATAGAGGTAACAAAACTTCACTTATGTACAATCTCATATGCAAGTTTTTGCTTTTCTTCCATGTATAGCTGTGGTAAGATACTGCCAAAAATGGGATATGACTTGACATATCATATTTAAGTTCTAACTCTTTAACCAAACTTCTAAATCGTCTATCTTCCACGATGCTGAAGGGCTGAAAATCAATGGCCATCATCACAGATATTTTCTGGTAATTGCTGTGGCTCTAGCATCACTTCCAGCAAACTTGTTTTCTAAAAACATTTTATACGATGGTTGATTGCTTTCCCATATTCGATGTTTCTTTCCTCTTCCTTACTTTGGTTTCTTAATGCAATTCTCTGTATTCTGCTTCTGAAGTGCTTTATACTGACCTTCTGTAGAATTCTTCCAGTTAAAATACCTCCATATTAATGCTTTTGTTATTCCTAGAGCTTTACTTTCTTCTGATGCTCTTTTAGACATTTTAAACGCCTATCCAAAAATTGATATAAAATGTGGCAATGTGATTCGCAATTGAAACCTTGCAATGTTTATGCTACTGTGCTATTAGGATATGTTGCACTGAAAAATTAGAACAGAGATAATAACTGTGGCCATAGGTGGTGTTAATGTTGAAAAGAAATCGGTTAAAGCAGAGGTTTGCAACCTTTTTGCGTGGCGGTCCACATCCGTAGATGTGAGTGATTTGGCAAACCATGTTAAAAGTCATGAGCATCTGGGCAGGATAGATGAGAGTTTATGCGGGAACTTACTCAAGAGACCATATGTGATTAAAAAAATGAAGTCTAAACAATATTTTAGCATTGAATCTTCACAAGCCAAAGTTTTATGCCTGTAATTTTAATTAAAGAATATGAAATTATCTGTATTAAAATTCACAGATTACATTCTCATCCAAGCCTTGTAGGCAGCATAAAATTATTTCATAGGCATAGGTTGCATGCCTGTGTTAAATGGTTAAATGCTAAATGCCTATAAACCTAAAAATGCACGTATTCCCAGAAATAACATACAACAGTTGGTTATGAAAGCAGAAAATCCAAATTGAATTATATGATCTTTGTTACATGAATCAGTTTTCATACCTGCCAGTATAACTTCATTGACTGGCGTGGAAAGAATTTTGCTGAGAAGAAAAGAATACAAAACTAAATTGGGACATATGTGCAAGGCTTAACAGCATTAACATGTGAAATATTAGACTCTGTAACAACTATATGTAAGTTCCGAAAATCACACCCAAAACATATGAAGCAGAATATAACATCTCCGTATTGATTATAGGGCAAAATTCATGAAGGTAAGCATTCTTCATTGAAGCAAATATCTCTTTAGGTACTAATCACTGAAGCTTCAAAACAATCTGAAGGACTCTAAGAAGACCTTAAATGTTATTTCCATAAACTCATGCCCATGAGCTTTTTAGATAAATTGAAAATAAAATCCTTACGGTAAAATTGTCAATTTCCGTTTTCCGGAAAATCCATTTTTACGGAATGAATTTTGTCCCAACCCATCTCACAAAAATGGGATTTTGCTGTAGCCTTCCAGGTGAATATTGCATGAACTATAGCAGAAAACATTTTTTTCTATGCTGGAGTACAGCCAGGAGAGGTTAGAGGGAAATTCAACATCTTCAATTTAAAAGCAGTGACATGGCTTTTCAAATTAAATGTTGAATGGTGAGCTTATGAATGAATTCAATGCTTTATAATAATACTGCATAAAGACATAAATCATGTTGATGGATTTCTCAAAATTTAATTTGAGAAATTTCGCATTCGAATCAAGATCGAGAAATAATTTTTCTCAAATTGATCTCAAATATTTGAGTCCCGCACATTCCTATTAAATACTATGCCATAGAAAAATAATTAAATGCTTACCCATTCTTCGGTTATGTTGCAAAACCCTCCATTCAGACAAGGGTTAACAAGACAGAAGGGATCTTTACAAAGTGGCTCTTCATATCCGTCTGCACATATGCATGTAAAATTGTCACCTGTTTTTGGATCTAAAAGAAAAAATCAAGTAAAACATTTTAAATGAAAACATTATTATACTGAGATTACTTTTAACAATGCACACTAAGATAAAAGTTACACTGTACATGATTAATTCCTTTTTGCAAAAAGAAGAATAAATAAAAAGACAGGAAATCACTCACTAAGCTCATCAACACAAGTGGAACCATTGGTAAAGCAAGGATTTGACTCGCAAGTAATAAGTTTTGGATTTTCACAGCGAAGCCCAATAAAATCTTCAGGACAATTACATTCAAAGTGAGCAAGCTTATCCAAACATGTTCCTCCATTTTGACAAGGATTTGAAGCACATTCATCAATTTTTTGATCACACCTAGAAATATGAAAGGTAAAATCACGTATACAATATAAAAAAAAATTTCATAACTTGGATTACAAATACAAAGTGAAATTGTTTACTCATGCATTTAAGTATTACTTAGTATTTTTGTTATTTTCTGGTCTCTCTTTTGGTGAACAAGGAAATGTAATTTTTAGATTTTACACACATAGTCTATAAGAGGAAATTACAAGACCACCATTTATGCCTCTTTATTTGATGCAAATAAAAAGTAACTGAATATCATATAGCATTAGTTTAAACTACAAGACAGATATCCAGGTATAATTGTTACATTAATTCTTAACATTTTCAAAAAGTTCAAAAAACACCACATAAAAATATCAAAATACAGGTATGCCTTGTTTAGTGCATGTTCTTTTAGCGCATTTTTGATAGCGCTGTTGGCATCTCGGGACTAAAATTTTAATTTTTGAAAATTAATAAAATATAGTTCCTAAATGATACACTCTTTTATTATGGTTCCAACATTTTTTCTCTTGACTTTCATTCGCACTTCTGTTCAGTGCGAGTCATTCCATTTCAATTAAAGATAAATTTTTTGTCATTTATTTTGGAGAGGAGGGGAACTGTAGGCTGAAATTAGTAATAATGCAATTTCCCTTGTTGTTTTTAGCAATAAAAAATCTTTAGTCATCTTCCGATTTAGCAGAATTACGTACATTCAGGCTTATAAAAATAATGAGAGGAAACACTGTGAATCTGTCAGCTAAAGGGCATAGGAATCGATGAATGATAATACTAGGCGTAAATCATTTTTTGTCACAAGTATTTATTTGTTTTCCTATATATATCGCACACAGCCATTTTTTCTAGTTTTCGAACTTTGTTTTGCATAGAATACGCACGCATTATCTACCGGAAAATACGCTATTTAAAAATAATCGTCATATACTTCGTTTTCTTAACTTTAAATTAGTATATCAAAATGGCCTATCATTATATAAGTTGCAAGCTAAAAATAGTAAAATTTCTGAAAAGTAAAGATAAACTGGGTTAAGTGCTATGTTACAAACTGTTTGTTTAGTGCAAATTCGCTTAGTGCACAGTCTCAGAACGCCTCTCTTGCACTAAGCGAGGCATGCCTGTAATTAAATTGCAAGTGATACGATTTTTTTATTTTAAAATGGAAATTGATTAGTCAGGAATTACAACCAAGAGAAATAATTATCTATTGATTACTTACAACCACCCTTCCCAACCAGGAGCGCATTCACAAGTGTAGTTTGCTATCGCATCTCTGCATGTGGCACCATTTTTGCAGTCATGTCCCAGGAAAGGAGGAAGAGGAGGGGGCAAGTCATCTTCATCAACAACTTCATCATCTTCTCAATATGCATGGCAAAATAAAATATATACTTAAGTTAAATATATGAAAATAATAAATTGCCATTTAAGAGATACCATAACAGAAAGAAGTACACCTATCCCCCGATTTATGCGATTTCGATTTAAGCGAAATTCATGTTAATGCAATTTCATAAGATTTATTTTTTATTCAGTTTTTTAACAATTTTATTTCATCAATTTTAATCCAATGTGACCTGATCAGAGAGTAAAAATTAGTGTGTGGAAAGTTGCTTGCACACAGCTTGTGTTCTGCATGGTCACCAACCGCCACTCACTATCCCTCGGCTAGATCAGTTTATCGGTGTGCTTTGTGGTGTTGGTGTAAACTGCTGTTTATTTCTCTAATCTTAGTGAATATCAGTTTGTCAGTGTGCTTTGTAGCATTTGGGCATGGGAACTGCTGTTTATTTCAACTCTAATCCTAGTGAATATTAATTCTATGCAATCTAATACTGGCAGTGATGTGACTGTTAAGAGGAAGAGAAAGGCTCTCACTTTGGGAGTGAAATTAGACATTTTGAATCAATATGAAAAATGAGACAGTATGGCTGATATCCAACGTGTTTTATGTTTGAGTGAATCCATGCTCAGGGCAATTCGTTCTAATGCTTCCCAAATTAAAGAAAGCAGTAAAAGCACTATGAAATTGACCTCGGCCCGATCAACTATTATTTCGTTCTAACATAATATAAAAAATGGAGAAGATGCTCACTACATGGTTTAAATATCAAAATCAACAAAATATACCTTTATCTACTGCTATCACAGAAAAAGGCAAAATCGTTGTATGACTGACCCTGGCTTGCTATAAGGAGCTCTACATAGCGAAAATTAAGTGCTCTAATCAACTTTCCCTAGAAAAACAGTCAATAAATATTTCATTCAGTTTTCTTTTCAGGCAAATGTTGTTTTTATTAAATTCAATGTGATATAATGAAAATAAATTGTCATTCATTTATATATTCCCCTCTTTAATATTTTTGTTACCTAACAAATCAAGAACACTTGGAAATAAGATAATTTTGTACAAGAAAAGTGAAAGTATTTGGGTATTTATGATATTATTGCTATCAGAAAAATTTGAGTTACGTGACCAATGCTGGGAATGTAACTGTCGCATAAATCGGGGGTTAGGTGTACTCTGGCAAGGAAGGGGCAAGTGAGGTGAATTCCCAGGGCACTACAGAAAAAAGGGCAACAACAGTCAAGTCAAGAGTACAAATATTTAAAACATATTTCAAAAAATATTGTTGTTGAATCTAATTTATGTACCTTTGGTGATAAATGCAATACATTTATTATTCTGCAATAGCCATTGGTAGAGAGCAAGGACAAAATCATTGAAATATAACTCATTCAAGATAAGAACTTGAGAATCAAAATTTAAAAAATATTTATTTTAGGTATTTTCAATAGCCATTAGAAGGTTAGGTTTTTCATAACCTTGTTATGGCTATTGGAGATACCTATGATGAGTACTTATTTTTTCAATTCTTGGTATTCAAGCCCTTATTCTTGAAATTGTTTTCAACCATAAGATGAGCTTGATATTTTTGTAGTAAAGAAATCTAAACTAAAGTGAATTCAATGATATGATAATGAAATTCAGTGATACAAATAATGATAACGAATTAGAAATGAAATATGTCATCAGAGGCAAGACTATAACAGAGTCGGCCGGTGGTTGTTTCAACTGGTAGGGCCAACATATGTTAAAAAAACCTAAATTTATAATACAAAAAAAGTATTTAATTTTTTACTTACTGAAAAATGTACTGTAGTGAGTAGATGAAAAAAGTGTCTTGCAGCTTAAATGAGATGTGAACAAAGTCTATTCGGTGATCTTTCTTGTTAGAAAGTAAATCAATAATTTTTCTGTTTAAGCTATGTTATTTACAAAAGTTTTTTTCCACGATAGCATGCCTAAATCACTTAGTCTTTCTTCTTTCATAGTATTCCTAAGAAAAGTCTATTCTTTTCATCATTGAAAAACACCGTTCTGCTTCTGATGTCGACATTGGTATCGTGACTTTTAAAAGCTTTATTGTCCGTTGAAATATTTCACACAAATCATCACCCAAAATTAGCGACAGAAATGGTACTGCACCAGAAACTCCTCTCAATTCCTCTCTTTTGTAACAAACTTGAAGTTCACTCTTCAGTCTCTTTTTTTCCAATTATTTCACTGAGGTACATGTCAGGGATTTTTTTGCTGTAATTATCAAAATCACAAATAGATTCATAGCCACGAGGTGCCCAGTAAATTGAAATCTATCTTTTATTTCTGTGATTATGGTGGGTGTAACAATGGTCAAAATCAGCAAGTTAATACTTGTCTTTTATCAGTTTCTGAACGCCATTTAAACATCCACTCATAACAGAAGCACCATAAAAACTTTGTGCTATAAGTTTATTCAGACTGTCACCAATTACGGGGTCGAGTTGTTTTAAAATACAATCTGTGATTGCAAGAGCATCATGTCCATCAGGATTAATGAAATTCCAGAACCTTACTACCGGTTTTCCGCCTACAATGTAACATAATACAATGACTAACTGAAATTGACATGACACGTCAGTAGTTTCATCAGCTATCAATGCTACATAATCTGCTTTTTGAATTTCTTTGCAAACTTCTTCATGGTATACTTATAATATGCATTCCAGCAACTCATTCTGTATAGTTTTAGACGGTACTATAAACACAGCTGATTGACTAAGGTGAACTTTTAAGTCTTTATCTAACTCAGAACTAAACTGGATTAACTCACGAAAAACTCCCTTATTTTGTGACTCATCCAATTCATCATGCCCTCTCAATGCTAATTCTAATGCCCCACAAAAATATATACAATTTATAATCAAATTTAATACCTACCTATTTTTATCTACTTGTTTGTTATGTTTAGATATATCTAGCCAATACTGTGAGTTAAACTGACTTTGAATATTTGTTTTACCCAGCAACGATAAATTCAAAACATCGTTCATATGTTGTTTTGATTTTTCGTGAGCCCTCATTTTTTCCCATATGTGTAACAAGTCCGAAATCCTGTTCCTCGACCAGCTGACATCTCCTTGGAAAAGAACACAAGGAAAATAAAAAAACGCATTTTTTCATCACACCCGCACAGCCAATTGTTCTTCGAATAAGGCATTAAATTTACGACACCTTTCCTGTTTGTTGGCACATTGTTGCTTTTTAACTAAATCCAAATTAGGGAGGGGTCTTCCCATTAATTTTATTTCGAGTTTATCATCATAAGACAATGACAAAAATGGATTTATTAATAAAGCACTTATCATATTCATTGCGAAGAATTGAAACATTCACGCTCATCAATACTACATCAAGCTGCTAGCTTGAAGGCTGGCCTAGCAAAACTGAACTTGGTCCCAACAGTAGATATTCTCAAGCGAGAGAGAGGGTAGGAGATGGGGAGAAAAGCATACAGTGCACATGTGTTCCACGTCTTTTGACCGAGCCAGCTAGGCAGTGGCCCCATTGGAGTGGGGTAACTCGCCGCCCACTCCTCCCATTAATTTTTCTTACCGACCGGAGTATTGTGCTGCTTCATGACAAATTAAACTTATTCAAGACTCAAAAATGAAAGTGCTTTTTTCTTTCTGTGAATTTTGGTAGGGCCATGGCTCCATGGCCCTATGCCAGCAGCTGCCACTGGACTATAATATAATTGATTCATTTTTTACTGAAAATTTGTTTTACGATTATATTTTGGATATTATAATGTAAACTGGCATAACTGACTATCAAATATGATAGGTATGCATGAATTAAGTATTAAGCTAAAATAAAATAAAAATTAATGAAAACAACTAAAAAGTAAACAATACATATAAAATCCACATAATTGAGAGTTACAGAGAGTAATAATAGTTTTGGGCGAATAGAAAATGTATGACGAAGAAATACATTATGCTATACAATTCTTATATGCCCAAAACTAATTTTAATTTACGGAACATTACATTTTGCCTCTCACCCCCTCTCTTTCCCCGTCTCTCTACTTCTTTCTTTCTTCCTCTCTCTCTCTCATATTCAAGCATTCAAAGCACATTTTCCTTACGCATATAGTACATATAAGGATTAAGACAACAATACTATTTCAAGGTTTAACAATGACACAGACGGCAAGGCAACATATCGTTTAAAAGCTTAAATTTTCCAATATATATGATTTAAATGTATAACTTGAACAATTTCAAATCGTAGGCAAAAGGTGATGATAAGAATAAGAAATGTTATTTATTTTTCTTTAAAACGGTCTGGATCCAAAGATCATAGGTTAATTATTTCTAATTTTAATTTGCAAAAAAGTAAAAGCCTGTACGTCAAGAAATCAATTTTTATGTGTTATCTTATGGAAAATAAAAATTATATGCTGGAATTGAACCCAGATCTTTTTTGAGGATTTTTTTCTTATATGGTTTTTACTATAAGAATCACACATTACTACAAAATTAAAATTTTCTACCTTCTCGGAAAGTTTGTTAAAATAACATTACAGTCAGTCGTAATAATTTTTGATTCTCTTGCTCTTTTATAAAGCCTTTTTAAGAGCCGTGCCACAGTAGAACGTGAGGGACAAATATAGCTTATTATATAAAGAGATTAGTCTTGATTAATCAAAAATATAATACCCATGAATATATTGTGCAATGCACATGCAATCAGAAATAGGATTTTTAGTAGCAAGTTTAGATGTGTATCAAAATTTAGGAGTGGATCAATTCTTGTGAATTGAATCAACTACTGATTCAGAGGTTTCTACCTTTTGGCCCTTTACCAGTCATTGGTGGTAATCCTTCCGATCTTGGCACACACTCGTCTATATCGGTCATACAACCATCCTCAGGACCTTCAAAACCAGGAGCACATTCACATTCTGAAGACCGAGTGGGATCTTTACATTTCCCACCATTTAGACACTGCCCTTCAAAGCACAGCACACACCCTGTTTCAATGACTGTGTGGTTCTCCTCCCCCACTAGATCTGTAGCTGCTGCAGGAGGAAGTAGTTCAAACCTATCTCCCTCATCACGTGGATAGCCAAGTTCCGAAGAAGTGAAGTAGGGCAACAACAAGCCACCTACCCTAACCTCTCCCAAGCAACCCTGCACAAGATACACAAGAATTTCATTGAAATAAAACAACTGGATATTATGTAACAATATAAACTAAAATTGTAACATACATACATACATAGTAGGCTATGTTAGATGAAATATATCAAACTGTATTGGCATTCTAAAATATTACCAAGTATTCACTCAAATTTCATAATAAAAATTTAGAAACCTAAGTAGTATGAGCTTACAAACTATGATGTAAAAGATTTACATGAAACAAAAAAAAACTCTTGGAAAAATGTGCCATTGTCTTTGGGTATGAAAATGAAAAAAAGAAAGTGCTTGAATAAATAGTAAAATCATTTAACAAAAAGCATGACAACAGAAAGCTTACATACGGTTGAATAATACAAGTTTGAAGTAAGTGTTTCAAAAATTTTCCCTATAAAACTAAGAGGAGAATAAAAGTTCAGTCTGAGAAATATGATGGAAAAATTATCATTTTAAAAATCTATTAAATATTAAAACGTAAAATTTATTTTTTGTTGTACCAATAAATTACAATAACCCTTAATACAATGTGTCAAAAAATAATAACTAACAATATTATAAACTTGACTGTATGGGCCTTCACTTGGGGGTATTCCATCTTAAAAAACAAGACAAAAATAACTTTTACAATACCACAAATTTGTGGCATTGTAAAAGTTATTTTTGTCATGTTTTTTAACACATATTTCAGATGATCTTTTAATGCTGGTTAGATACAGTTTGAACACATAAGATACCCACCTTTAGAGGCGTAAAAATTGCTGGAGCTGAATCCTTCTGCTTGCTGGCAGCAAGGTAGTCAACTGTGTTACCATTCTCAGCAGTTGGCATTGAAACATAATAGTAAGGATTCTTTTCTCCTTCAGCAGCTGGCCCCCTTCCTCCACCGAGTTCAACCACACCTGTCATTACCAAGTGCCTCCAAACTGATAAAGAAAAGTTACCCTGATGACCCATAGCAGTGCCTCGTTCCTCTGGGACAATGGGGATTGAAGGTGGCAGAGGTCCTGTGCCCATCATTGAAGATGAGGCTTGAGCTCCCACATCATCACTTGATGCCAAAGGAATTGGATCTACCGAGGTGGATGATAATGCCCTCAATCGAAGTGACAGCATACCATCCTTTGACATTCCAACCCAAACCTTTGCCCATTCTCCTCCTGTTTCTTCCTCAACTGTTAAGTGGATAGAATCCATTACACCACCTTCGGCAGATCCTTTGCCAAGTCGCCAAGATGCTGTGACTTGTCCAGAACCCAGGGCAGTAATAGCAAAGTACTCAGCACTCGTATCTCCATCACCAATGGCCGACCCAATGTAGAGTAGGGTTCCTCCGGTTTTAGATCTATATGTAAGTTCAATGGTATCAAGACTTGATTCGTCGTCATCATGTTTGGAGGAACTTTTTTGGTAGGCGTAGCGAAGGGTAGAATTGTTGCCAGCAAATGTTACATTTGCAATACACTCGTAACCACCTTCAAGGTTATGGCAAGTGCCTCCTGGAGGACATTCCTGAAGATGACAGAATTCCATCTCTTCACATTGCTTGCCCTTATAGCCCCGTGGACAATTACATCTTTAAAAAAATAAGAACAAAATTTTTTTAAACTTTCTATGATAAAAATCATGAAGTTCAGTGTGGAAATATACTATAATAAACCAAGGAGGAAGATATGTAATTACTTCCATGAATACTTATGCGCAACTAAGTGCAATATGATAGGTAAGGAAAATTAAATGTAACACAATATTACAAAGCTCATTTACTACTTGATTTTATGAAATTTGAATGCTTGAAGAATTGCTGTAACTATGCATAATATTCAGAGAAATACTCGTAAAATATCTGTACAGTATTAAATAAAAATAAAGCATATCATGGCACTCAAACTAAAAAAACTGGTAGTTTGTCAATAATTACTGCTGGTTGTATGTTTTCAATCAAATTCCAAAATAATAATACAAAGAGGATTATTTCATTAAGTTAATTCTTTCATCATTATTCAAATAAAATTTGAAAATTTAAGAGCTTACTCAAAGTCATTCCATGTAATACGACATGTTCCATTGTGGAGACAAGGATCAGAAACACAAGAATCGTCCGATCTAACTCCTTCAAGCACAGGACTTCCAATAAATGAAACATTACCAAAGGAAGGTGGGATGTTCAGGTCTTCAACACGAAGTGGGAAGAATTCCACCACCATTGTGTGAGAGCCATTGCTTATCTGCAGAAAAATAAAAGTGACAATGGAATCAAGTTTATTCGTTGTTGTTGAGTTAATTAATGTTGAATCACCAAAGTAAAATTTACCTTGCTAGAGAAAATTCTTTTATATAAACTTGTTAAACAGTTGACATCTTTGATAAGGACTGAATCATACACAAGAAGTATTAAAAAATGAAATTTCTTTTGCATCTTAAGAAAATATGTACAGTTGAGTAACGCTCAAGATTTCCATACCTGAACATCTTGGATAATCCCCTTGAAGTAAGGCTGGGTGCCAGTATATGCTTCTGGTCCTGTTTGAGATGTTATTTCAGTGTTGCTGACAGCTCCTCCTGCCATAGCCTGCCTGACAAAGCGTTCATCATGCCCATCGTCCACACCATCCAATGCACTAGGTGCAGATCCGAGGTGATGAAGCTGTGGTAGTGTCTCGAGATGCTGAGGAGTCCCGCTTGGTGGAGAAGCACTGGCCAATTGGGAAAGAGAGGGCATTGCACCCAAATAGAGGACCTGAGCATTGAGCTTTCCAATGGCCGAGATAGTCTTTCTGAAGTACTCTGTTCCATTGATCTTCACTTGGACTAAAGTGACATTCCGAACAACCTTCAAGTAAATAGCAAACATACCATTTTTATATATTCAACGAGCAAAATCAAAGAGATCTTTTCATTGAATTTCATGAGTGCTACATAATGAAAAGTTTTTTACTATTAATAAAAAAGATGAAAACTTCATCACCTGAATGAGATGGTTATTCCCATCATCAAGTCTTACACCACCAACTGTGTAAGCTTCTGGGGTAGAATTCAGCTTTATTCGGACCAACAACTCCCCGCGTTCTAACTGTGCTGATATTAAGCTCTCATTTGGAGACCCAATGATAGATGGTGCTACTAGGGGCAATGGAAGGAGAGGTGGCTGACCAACTCCATTTCCAGCACTATTACCACCCCCAACCGAAGTAATTGATGACCCAGGTACCAAACCTTGAAGTGCAGATGCAGTTGGAAGTCCCACAAGGCTGGAAGGAGCTGCCTGAATGATCAAATCAAAGGTTATCATTGAAGTCACAAGACAAAAAAGTTTGCAAATCTCAGAATGTTATGTCTACTCATTATTTAGTTGCTTTCATTATATATTGTCAAATTTTTAATGAGAGTAACTATATATAATAATGAGAGTGACTATGTACAATGAACATAACTTATACCAAATTTGCAAATGTCTACACTACACTCATTTAGCATGGTATAAGAGAGTATGTTCTCACTTTTACATGGTTTTCAAATCAAGGAACATTCGTTTAGAGAATTAGCAATTTTCGTTTTTTTTAAATCTTTTTTTTCATGCATCCCTCTTTTTGTACTCTTTATCTTATTTATTCATATACAGGTTTCCTTCTCTTTATGTGGGGGTTGCGTTCCAGGAAAGTGGTACATAAAGCAAAATTGCATAAACAGAACCATATTTACATGTAAAAGATAAGGATACATTCCACAAGCAAACCTAACTCCCCTCCAAGACGCTCTTCTTTCGCTCCATAACGACTTCTTATGTGCTAAATACAAAATTAAAACAACACTAAATTATACTCGCCAATAAAAGGAAGCAGACGAGCACAAGCGGTGGCTGTTGTGAGTGACATAATAGTGGAGGTTTAAAGTGCTGGGGGGTTGGGTTGGCCCAACCCAAGTTCCAAGGGCAAGGAGACAAAACTTCTCAAGTGTGCCCAAACAGTATCACACGAAATCTCTGTCTCATCTCCACTCTACAATATCCTCTCCACTCTCATCTCTTTTACTGAAATACTAATTCACATAGCATAAGAGACAATGAGAGACTGAATGGTCATCTCGTGGTATAGTTAAGAACTTTCTTGCATTTGTATTGCACTGGCTGCGTAACCGCAAAAGAGCGAATTTGCATAAAGCCAACCCGCATAAAGAGAGGGAAACCTGTAATCTGTTATACTTTTATAGTCAGTGTGAATTATAAAGGTTGTATTCTTGTAATAGAATATCTTTAATAAAATTATTATTCCTATGAAACCTTGGATACGATTTAAATGGCAACATTTTATACTGTGACACAGCATTTGTGCAGATTGGGCTGTGTGGCGTAAGGTCTAAATGAGTCATTGAGTGAGCAAGAAGACAAGAGGATTTCAGATAGTCTGAGCAAACACCATCTTGAGTAAATTGTATGAAAGATTATCCTTCTAGGGCTTATAAAGTGTTTGCGGAAAATAATGTTAGAAAGGAGATGATTTATGTGTGCCCACTCTGTGCTGTCCCACCACACAAAGGAAAATGTTTCTTGGCATATTACTCTAGGATGAAGTACAAATACCTTTCATATATTCCTCGTTTTCCACAATTTAGTGTTAGCACAATATCCATATTTTGTAAACATTTTGTTTTGCACGTTGGCGATTTTTGTTTTAGCATGGTTTTCATACTTGTCAAATTTTTGTTCAGCATGTTAGCATTTTCTATTTAGTGCGGTTTGAATGAATTAACGAGAATTATTCACATCAGAGAATAGCTTCAGAAACCTTATTTACTAAGGAAAACATTTTAGAATTTAATCCCTAAGTAATGTTAGTATCCTGTTTCTACCTAAAAACTCACGCACATTTCCTTAATTCTTCCCCTTTATCTCATTCACATTCTCACGAGGATAAATGAAAACAGCAAAGTATGTATTATGTGAAAATATGTTAAATGATGTAACATAAATGATGTATAAATTAATAACACATTTAAATGCAGACTCATGCAGTATTATGGGAACATCATGTTTATGATACAAAATAACCTTTTCTCATTCATTAAAAGAAGAGTATAATAAAAGAAATTGATGCATTTATTGGTTAGAATAAATTTCTGATGCTGTTCTTTGCAAAGTCCATGCACCCATTTTTCTCAGAACAAATACGAAAAAAAGTTTGTGAATAATACCAATAAATAGGTTATTTATGGCAACACACTATCACAATACTCTGTCTACATTATGTGAATATATTTTTATATTTTCAGGTTTATTTAGTGCTTTATATACAATGGAACCAAAATTTATTTTTGTAAATGTTGCCACCAAAAATGGCATTACATTTGGAAAAAGTATGATTGTGATATTGTTAAACCATTCAAAATCACAATGCTTAAAAATTACCTACCATCCATAAGAAATACTCTGTGTAATGCATAAATTACTAAGTCAAATGGAATATCCTCATTGAAATGAAAAAGGGGGATTGGGACAAAATAACATTAGATGATGATTCCACTGTACTTCTTTAATGTTCATCAACAAATTAAGAACAAAAAAATTGTTTTAAAATAAAACGTGAAAAAAATTTTGAGCCAGGAATGCAACCAAGCAGTATTGCATGTATTCTTATGGGAAATTGATATTTGCTTAGCATGTTTTCGTTTAGTGCATCATATTTCAGAAACACATCTACCTCGCAAAACAAGGGATAGGTGTATCAGCTTAGCAGAAATAAAATTGATTTACAGTGTTGCATGGTATGTAAGTCAGTGTGGAGTATAAGTTGATCATAACATTTCTGGACCATAAAAGATACAATTTAAGTAGATCTCACACATGTTAGTCAAATTCATCAAGATTTTATCACCAAAATTACAGACATGGCACATTAGTAAAGACAGAAATTTAGGCATAAATATTTTGACTCCTAACACTGACTTCTATATCATGATACATGGTTGTTAAGCTACCTGTATTAATGGTTGAGCAGTTGATGCAGGCAATGATGAGCCAAGGCGGAATATACAGCATCCAGATGTACTCTGACGGGTACGGATAAACATTGATATGTCCACAGCACTGCGAACAGCTCGTCTGGCTTCATCTCCAACTCTCACCTCCACAAGGGTTGCTCCAGTTGATTCATGACCAAATGTAGCAGCTGTCAAATCTGAGATAGGATAAAGTATATTTTAAGATAAAATCTGTTCATTATAGATTAAGTATATTGATGGCTCACATAAGTGCATACCTAATAATCCCTTAATTAAGAAAGCCATAATACATAATAATCCTTTAACAAAGAAAGCCAGTAGAGGTATAGTTTTCTAAATTTTATTGTAAATACCTCATACTGGAATAAACCAGAATAACTAAGAACTTCCCACACAAAAATAATAGTCACACTTACTGTACTGGCAAGTGTGGCCTAGGTAAGGTCTTTCACAGTGGCATCTAAAATCTCGCCAGAGATCTGTGCAATGCCCTCCACTGTGGCAAGGGTTAGGTTCACATTGTGGTTCTCTTGGGCATCCAATATCAACTGATTCTAGACGGACTGTAGGAACAGTTCCATTGGAGCCAGTTGTTTCTGCCACATCCTCTCCATCCTGAAAAAAAGAAAGGTATGAAACATTATAATTAATTGTGAATGAGTTAAAAATGGTAGAAATATTTTTAACATAGAATATTTTATTTTAAATGCGTGTGAATGTAGACACACACACACATATATCTTAACTCAGGGGTTGGCAACATTTTTCTGTTGAGTGCCACTTTCTACTAATATTCATTATCTGTAGTCCTTCTCGCATGCCACCCTTCAAATAATTTTGTCCACAACACTTACAAAAAGGCGACTCCTATTTTAAAATAACATAATGAAATGCAAGAGAAATCAAAGTGAAATTCTTTTAAATATATATTTTTGTAATTATTTTTAAAAATATCGTGCCATGTAAAATGTCTTTGTATGCCATCTTTTGGCATGCGTGACATAGGTTGCCAACCACTGACCATAACTCCTCAAGCAAGGGGTCCGTATACCTGTATGGGCCTTTCCAACCAACCTCAACAGCAGTTGTCTATACATGTGTGCTGACTTTTACTTCTCTTTACTCAAAGCTAAATTTTAGGGCCTTCTATGTGCTTTTTCCTCATAAGAAAAATAAACAAATTCCAGGGATGCCAAAATACATTCAAATGGCAAACAGGGATAAGAGAATTACCAGCTTGAGGAGTTAAAGAAGCCACAAAAAGGCCAGTAGGTATTACAAATATTAGAAACTTTTCATGGTAAAAACCATTAAACTTTTTTATACACTCAGAGCAAAGGGTGTCATGACTTTTCGTCACAGAAAATTCATACCTGCAATTTTGGTCACACAAACAAATTGGTATCTGTGACTTTTGTTACAGAAACTAATTGGTAGTGGCGATTTGTTGTCACACAAACAAATTTTTAACTGCGACTCTTTCTCACATCATACCATTGGTACCTGCAATTTTGTATGATTAATGGAATATTATTCTCACCCTGTGCAATGTTGGACCATCTTCTTGCCCATAGGTGCCTGGTAAAACCCATGCACCATTGACTGCTATGTCTTGCACGCATCCAATGAAAAAGGGAGGTCCATGCGCAAGACGACGGAGGGATGAAACAGAACCACCAAGATATGTGGTTGGAAAAGAGGTAAACTGATTTGATGATCCCTCAAGCAGAGTTATAGGATAAATGGTCTGCTCTTCATTGGCTGCCAAAACAAGGTGAGAAGCATTGATGGCAACAAATACCTTTTGCCAAGAACCATCATTTAGTCTTGAACCTATGAATACTCCTTCCCACTGAAAAGATTCAATAACACTTATTATTTCTTAGTCACACATAAAACAAATTTTTATTTGTACATTTAATAGTATACTATTTATTTTTGTTGAAATTATGATCAAATTAATAAAGAATCTGGAGTAACTCATTGAAAAAATATGGTTCATAATGGAGATTAAATAAGACCATAGATCAGAAAGTAATGAAGAACCAAACATTTTATAAGAGATACAATAATAAATATTCTTACAAAGTGACAGTCATGGAAATAATGGTATTTAGCAATAATAATTTATTTTGAGTAAATAAATGCAAATGACACCATCAAAATGCATGAAATAGTTTTTATATAAATCAGAAAAATTCCTATTAATACTCCTCACCTTGTTTAAAAGGCTTGAATGAAGATTGAGGCGGCCGCCAGCTAACTCAAGGATATAGTACGTTAGCCCACGACCAATGGCCAAGAGTCCAGAGGGTAAAGTTGTACGAAATCTTAGTTGAACATCATATCTAAAATTGGATAAATGCAAAAATATATGAAAAACATCATAAAAACATAGTAAAGTGACTTTCATATTTGATTCATAAAAAATGTTTTAAGAATTGCATTAGAGTCATTGCAGAAAGAGATACACTGAAATATATCACCTGAATAATGTCAGATGCTTAACGTAAATTATTATTTGAAAACATCTGAAACAGGAGTACTTTATTCATTGATTTATTCTTTCTATTCTACCAAGAGGAAAACATTTTTGGTGACTATATATCCTTTTTCTTTAAACGCATGATTGAATTTATTGATGTAATTATTAAAGACTAGATGAAGTACCTGGTGTTGCCAGGTAAATCCAATATACAGGGCAGACCAAAATAAATGGGACGATTACAATTTTCATTATTTAATTAACTGGAACAGTTACAACAATGACATAACTTGGAACAAGAAACACTTCAAGTTTTGCCTATAAGTGTTCAATGTGTGCACCACGAGTTACGCAGCATATGTCTAAGTGATACTGAAATTCCTCCCAAGTGCGCTGTAGCATTGCTCCATCGACTCAGCCAGCTCCATCTGAGATTCCAAGGACCATGGCATTGGTGGTGTGTAGACGTAATCTTTGATGAAACCCCAGAAAAAGAAGTCCATAAGGGACATCTGGAGATCATGGTGGCCAAGATGTCATTCCCCTATGCCCTATCCAACTTCCAGGCAGCTGTTCATCCAGAAATAATGTTCTCACGGCCAAATGATAATGTGGCCTTTATTCACAAAGTCATCATACCAGCATCTGATTGACTTCTTGTCAGGTGGATCAACACCAATTGTTGTTCGGAACTGATGCTGAACTGTAGTCACAGATTTTAATTCATGAAACCACAAACAACACTGCACTATTTGCTGCTGAGATGCCATTTTACAGTAAGGATGGTGACAGCACTGCAGCAGCCAGGAAGCAAACTGCCACATGTCACCGGGAAACCTGAAGTGTTTCTCTACATGTTCCAAGTTATTTTATTGTTGTAAGTGTTCTGGTTAATTAAATAATGAAAATTGTAATTGTCCCATTCATTCTGGTACACCCTGTACTTCTTCGATGACAAACTCTTACAAGTTCTGTGAAGCACCCATTGGAAAATTTATTCGTAGACAGTAAAACATTTGCCACCAAAAAGTCAGCAAGACCACATAATTACTACTTATGATTCAAGAACGTGCCAAACACGCCATTGTGTACTTTTTTACATCAGTTGACAGCAATATAAAAAATATTTTCCTCTCCTTTGGTCCTATATGATCTGTGAGGTAGCAATTAAAGAATTTATTCAGAGATGAAAATTCGAGAATTTCCCAAGACTGCTTCACATGCAAATCGTGTAACTGAAGGAAAAATTGCACCTGGACTTGAACCCTGATACCATGGAGAAAAATTAATGCCTCGTTTCCCTTCAGCTAAAAGGGAATAACAAAACGGAACCAAATTTTGGCACGCTCGGTGGCTGTCATGAGTACCAAAGAGTATTAGGGAACTAAGGGAAGTTAAACTCACCAATAGATGGTGCATAAAACACTCTATTAAATGAATTGAGACAAAATTCAACCTATTTGTAAGAAATCTGTTGGGAATTTGACCCCTTCATGTATATATATATATATATATATATATATATATATATATATATATATATATATATATATATATATATAGGAGTGATCATGCCAAGTTTTGTGGAGATTAGTCAAATAGTATAGGAGAAATTAGCAGATAAACAAACAGGATTTTACTTTTATATATATGTATAGATTAAAAACAATCACAACATATATTCCTTGATAAATGACACATTGAAACTATTATTGTACATCAGTGCTACAATTAACAAATGAAAAATATCCAGCAAAATAATATGTAACAACATGCTAACCCTTCTTCCCGTCCTCCAGCACTGTGAACAAGTACATAAGAGGAGCCATTTAAAGACATTGTTGTCGGTCGTTCACAAACTCTTCCCCTGAATCCTGGAGGGCAGGAGCAGTTGAATCGATGATGTTCTTCACCCTCCAAGTATGGCCGACAGCTCCCATTGTTAAGACAAGGGTCACCTCGACAACCAATAAGTTCTGCAGAACAGTTTCGCCCACCATAACCTGGATTACATTCACAGTGGTAGTCTGCTCGAAGATCAATGCAACGACCTTGTACGCATGGATGGTAGAGTTCACATTCATCAATCTGTGGAGCAATGAGCAAAAGATTAATACAGTGTTTTCATGAATATGAATCTACAAGAAGAAAATGGGAAAGCACTGAATTGGCATGTGTATTTATTATTTGCAAAACAAACTTCAAAATGTTCTTGCAGGAAATAAAACAGATTAATCATCATTATTATGAAAAATACATTGAGGGAAGTATGAGAGAATGAAATTCATAATTACATCAGCATTTTTGTGGATACTTTAGTTCTCAATTGATTAACTATAATAATTATTTTATACTTGAAATTTTAATTCACGAGTAGAATGACAAATGAAATTTAATCACCTCAATCTCACACCGTTCTCCCTCAAAACCAGGTTCACATTCACATGTGAATCCATCAATTCGATCAACACATGCTCCAGCATCACAAGGTGATGATGCACATTCATTAACATTCTCCTCACAATCACGGCCTATGATGCCCCTGGGACATATGCACTCATAGCCTGCTGCATTTGCAGGAGAGAACTCTCGGTTGAAGACAGGAGGAAGAGTGAATGGCAGAGTGAGTCTAGATGACTGTGGAGAACCATAAGGTGGAGAGCCAGGTGTCCCCACAGCAGAATGACCTCTATTAGAAGCATAGAGGGAGACATTTGAGCGTTGAAGGCACGTTCCACCATATTGGCAAGGTGAAGACTCGCACTCATTTATATCAATTTCACAGTTTTTTCCTGTAAGAAAGTTTCACAATATTATAAGCACATATGATTATTCAATAGAGAATTTTATTCATGCACTGTTAAGTCACTCACCAATAATAAAAATAGAATATCTATTGAATCAATTTGAAATAAGCATTAAGTGAATCAAAAGAGAAATGTTTTTAATTTCTCCTTTCTCTGAATATCTGCTGAGGTATATCTTCGCATACTATTGCTGAATTTAAGTGAAAATCAGATAATTTATATAAAATAAATATATAATAAATATAAGGATTTAGATTTTTTAACCCCAAAGGAAAATTAAATGCTCACCTGTGTATCCTGGGAAGCAAGTGCAGAAGTAATCATTAATGTCATCCACACAAGGAGCACCATTAAGGCACGGAGAAACAGGGGCACAGTCATCAACATTGTTTTCACAATGCTCTCCTTCAAATCCTGTCCCAGTGCAGTTGCAAGAATATTTGTTCATACCATCTTCACAAATGCCATTATGAAGGCATGGATTAGACTACAGATTTTAAGGAATGTTGAAATTTTTAGAAACAACTTCAAAACCATTGATATTAAAAAGATATCTTTGATTTCATAGAAATAAAATTAATGTATAAATAATTTAGATTATTAATGCATGCCATGCTTAAATGTGTTACTGCACGTACCTCACAATCATCAATGTTGGTTTCACACAGAATTCCAGTCAGACCAGCTGGACACACACATGTGAAGGAGGCAATTTCATCCACACATGTTGATCCATTCTGACAGGGATTGGATTCACATTCATTAATGTTAGTGCTGCAATCCTTTCCTGAAAAAATTACATCAAATTGTGTACTTCTTCAAATAATATGCTTTAACAAATATCTATGATTGGTTGACAAAGATAACCAAGAGTAAATCTAAGACATTATAATTTTAATGGATTGCTTTATGATACTTAGAAACTATCAAAAATGTACTAATTTGGAGTGTCTTTCAAGTATAGCAAAACATTAATTAAAAAAATTATAAATAAATATCTGAGAAGACCATGGGGTCACATGACATCTGAATACTAGCTATAATATGTTCCACCTCCAGAATTTGTGATTATGGTGAATTTGTCATTTAAGTGAAATTATCATATTAAGTTTCATGCTGAACCTAATTATGCATATTATAATTTTCTAAAATTTCAGGAAAATTGTTTAATATTGGAGAGCCTAAAAATTTTGGCACACTAAGTTTTTGATAACTTTCTAAACATACAATGTCATATCTTGGCTTCTACTGATACAAAAGTGACAAAATTTCTGTTATTATTCTTGAAGGATTGTGAATAATGACAAATATATAACATTAATCAAACACCATTAAAAAATTTAATTACATTATTCTTCCATTTTTTTTGGAGACATGGAAAAATCGGTCTACGGGAAGCTTCTTCCCTAAATGATTTAGAAAGATGAATCAAATGAACAAAATGTGCAGAAATGTTGAAATTTATATTTAGGAAAACTCCATTCCAATAACATTTTTAGATCTCATGATATAGATTGACCGATAATTTATTAAGTTTTTAAAGAATATTTTTTATTTCAATTTTTAAGATTCAATAACAATCTACAATAACAGAACTAGGTTCCTGACTACTTACCATATTTCTTGGCATATAAGATGCACTTTTTTTCCAGAAAAATGACCCCCAAAATCAGCCTGCGTCTTGTATGCTGAAGGCAAGATTATTACTGTTCTCAATACTGACACTAACGAGCACACATCCCCAAAATGGAATAATTAGCAGTCATTCATCGCAAAAACAATAAAATATACATTATTAATAATTAATTGTGAAACAGTGATTACAATTTCAGTGTATTTTCGATGTTCTAGTTCCTAATGAGCCCAGAGAATAACGCGATTAATGCCATGGAACAGTAGAATTTGTGTAATGTCATAAATATATTATATATATCTAGGATAAATAACGTTATGTGTATTGGGATCACAATGGCTACAAAAGTGAAAAGATATGCCTATGCTATTAGTTATAAGCTTCAAGTGATTCAAAATGCAAAAATGCACGGAAACTGAGTAGCAGCATGTCATTTCAGTCCACCTCCCACAGAAAAAAATGATTCGTGAATGGAGAAAGCGAGGAAAAACTGAAGCTAATGGAATAAAAGAAACAAAGTCTTCATAAGGTTGGTCTTAAATGGCCACAACTAAAGGAGGAAGAGATGGATAGTAGAACAGAGGAAGTCTGGTATTGATGTATTGCTAAAAATCTTTATGTACAAGGCAAAAAGAGTTGAAGAATAAAAAGGACTAGTTGAGCATACGTATCATTATTACATATGCATTCCATTTATTATTTAGCTCATTATATTAAAATATCACGTTGAACTTAAGTTTAAGTAAGTACATACTATCGATAAACTCCTGCATGCATCCCCCCTTCATAACAGTGATTCATATAGGAAGAACTGCTTTGATTTACGTTGATTTGATTTATGCCACACTTTTCAGGAATGCATCTTTGATGTAAATTGGGTTTACCTGTACACCCAATCCCTGACTAACACAAATTCTACCAACACAGTTTTACATAAGTTTTCGACTAACACGCCTGGTTGTTTAGTTTAATACGACTTCTCTACAATTATGGAAATGTCTAGAAAGCAGAAACGGAAACTAGTTTAGACATGTTTGGCCAGTTCTTGCAGGATGCTTACTTGAGAGAGGCACAGCAATTGGAGTAGCAATAGCTAGATGGGATAAGAGGAAAACACAATGATAACACGAGAGGAGAAGATCCGCTTTCCGCTGGAGGAGAAATTACACGGCACTCAAAGCCTCAACAGCGAGTGATGTTGTGCATTGCGCATTTGCTCTTGTAGCTTTCCCCACCTTCCAGCATCCCAAAGTAAATGCACTTTTTCTCAGTCAGTCTTTGTCTGCCATCATGCTGCTAACACATTCATCTCAGAAGTCCAGTGATCTTGTGGTTTACATTATTAATTCACATAACTTTACAGTACATTCACCCTCAAAGTGAAATCATGAGTGATAAGGACCAGAAGTGTGGTGATGGGAGTAAGAAACCCAGATAACTTATATTGCTAGAGCAAAAACTTTATGTACTTAAGCACTATGAGAACAAAGAACAAACAAGTGATATCGTCTGCAATACAGGTCTTAATGAAGCAATACTATCAACCATCCATGTTATCATTGTTTCTTTTCTGTAAATATGTCAATCAAGTTAGAATGCTGGAATGCATCCTCCTTATTTACATTATTTCTTATGAGAAATTCATGTCCGAATAACATGATTTCTCCTTACACGAAATATTTTAAGAGTACATCTATCATGTTAGTTAGGGAATGGGTGTATTTACTTGTATGTAGCATTTTCCACAGAGCATATCTTATGAATTAGCAATTGTTATAATTGAAGCAGTAGATCAGTATAGGACAAATAAATCATAAGGTGATGTATTTATAGATAATACGAAGTTGCTTTTAAATAATAATGTGTTTTTTTGCAGTGCATGGGTAAGTAAGGGTTCAGCCTATTGCTTTATAAGTTACCTGAATAGCCTGGGGTACAGATACAATTGTATCCATTAATCTTATTTTCACAGGTTGCTCCATTATGGCATGGTCTTGAGAGGCATTCATCAAAATCTAAGTCACAGTGATCCCCTGAAAACCCAGGGCGGCAGAAGCATTGGTAGCTACCTATAATTGTGAAAGATAATTTATCAAAAATTGATATGAGATTGATATGAAAATTCATGTCCTCAATAAACATTGAAAACACACAATAAAACCATTAATAAAGTTTTCTGTGGTCTCATTGTATTGTATTGAAAAAAATTTAACTTAAATACACTAGGTCTATTATAAGATAACATACTTCAATTATGCATATTAAAATTCAATTAATGTATTTCATTGCATTATAGGAATTTTTACACAGAATTTTAATTTGGATATGCTAAACAAATGTTACCTCTGCTTTTTAAAATGATATTCTAAATTTCTAGTTGGCAATTGAAAAGTATGCTAGTTATTTAAAAAAAACTTGAGAATCAAAACCTGAAAAAATAAGTACTGCTCTTAAGGTTTTCCAATGGCCATAGTAAGTTTTTCATAACCTTGTTATGGCTATTGGATATACTTACAATATATACTGATTTTTTCAAGTATTGATTCTTAATTTTTAAAAATTTTCAATCATAAGATGAACTTGATAATTCTGCCTTGAAAGCTATCGATTTAATATTAATTAAGTTATTATTTCTATTTCTTAAATGTACCTTCAGTGTTCAAGCAGATTCCATAATTGCAAAGTTGAGTAGAAATGTCACATTCATTGATGTCACTCTCACAGTTATGGCCTGAAGTGAAAATTTAATATGATATGGAGTTTTCCTCGTAAAAAATAATGGATGACAAATATTTGTCATGCCTAAGCTTTTTTCGTAATTCCATCAGTATGAAATAGTTGCATCTATAACTTCAGTCATTAAAGCTTAGAACCTCCAAGTTATATGCTTAAATAGTCATGAAAAATTAATTTTATTTATTAGGTTATCTGAAAAGGTTTTTGTGGAATGACTCATAATAAAGAGCTATCTATCAGAGATAAAGCTTAATCTTTAAATGAAAATGTCTTATATAAAAAAAAATATAAAAATTATAATAAACTAGGAGAATTTCTTAAGGAAAATAGTCAACAAAATTCAGCACAACAGAATTATTTTCTCATAGCAAAATCTTACTAAGAGTTATATATCTACCTGTGTAGCCTGGAGGACATATGCAAGTGTAATTGGTGAGACCGTCACGACATACACCATCATGCCGACAGGGGCGAGAAAGACAGTGATCTATGTCAAGTGAACAATTTTCACCAGTAAAACCTTCAGGGCATCTACATTCATAACCTCCAACACCATCAACACAAACTTTATCTGAAGGGCAATTAGCTCTCAAGCAGTCATTGACATTGCTCTCACAGTGTAGACCTTCAAAACCTGCAAAACAGAGATATCGCTCTTCAACAACAAATGACTTGCAAAAAAGGCATTAAAGAGCCAAGAAATTATAATATTTTCACATCATGACTTAAAAATATTCAATTAGAAATTTATTGATAAATAAGTCATTTCAACTTAGTAATGAAATTAGTTATCATTATATTTTTTATTCATTGATTGCAAATCCTAAAATATAATACATTAGTTAAGTTATAAGCTAATGATTGATTATAATCAAGATAAATTAGTTTTTTCAATTTATAAGATACCAAACAAAAAAATGGACAAAAATTCATAGGGATCTTAAGATACAACATCATTACCGTATATGCTGGCGTATAAGTCGACCTAGATTTTTTGGATTGTAAATACACGACTAAACATATATTCCCACTTTTTCGCTAAAAAAAAACTTCGAATGAAGAATACGAGGAATACTATGGATTTTAAAATCTAAATGTAACCTTTTCCAAAAACTGCAGTGTCGATTATTGAGTTATTAAATCATTTGTTTAATTTAAGAAAGATCAGTCATATACTATATTGCCATCTATTGGCGGAATGTATTTTTACTTATCCTTTGTTCCTGCAATTGCAAATAGATCGTTATATTTTTGAGATTCAGTAATAAAAACAAAAGTTAAAACTTAAATTTTTATTAACTATTAAAAATAATTATCTTAAATCTTCTAAAATAAATGACAGAATATGTAAACAATGGAGGAACTGATTCAAAATGGCGATCACCTATGCTGTAAGATCAAATGTTTTCGTATATCAATGTTTTTAATCTGTTATTTAAGGGTCACATTTTATATTTGGCGTATAAGTCGACCTTAAGTTTTTGGAATTTTTCTTGAGCTTCAAAGGTCAACTTATATGCCGGCATATACGGTATATAAAATTAGTTATCATCTAAATTACAGAATATAAGGTAGAAGCCTTCTAATTATTTAATGTATCAAGAATATTTTTCAGCAGCATTTTGGTCCTTGAACCAGTTCCTATATTTATGCAGAAAAGGATATCTTTTTTAACAGACTATTATGCCAATATGGGTAGTTATGAACTGACTTTGGGTAACTACAAAATCAAATTTGGCAGATAGTAACAAGGCATTTTTGTAGTTTATATTATTATTTTATTAGACCTCATTACTTGGTAAATTATAATGAAATGTCTGAAATTTAAAAATAACTGTTTTAAAGTAATACTGTGTTAGGAGTATCTTGAATATCAAATATAATATAGGTAATTAAGATGAAAGCAATTTTCGTATGGAAAGTATCTTGGGTCTTTCTTACCTTATGGTTAATTATGATTTTTCTTACAAAATGCAATGGTGAGGACAATTACCAAGAAATTCACACAATTATACTTGATCCCATTAAGCATATTGAAGCTTTATTTCAAATTGAAAAGAAAATAACATAATAAAAACATGACGGGAAATAGAAAATTGTTAGTTAAAACAATTTTATAGATGCAAGTGGTGCATCACTCACAATGAGAGGGTTAATAATCAAATAAATACAATATTAATGTGCAACTAAAGTGAACTAGTCAAGAGATCATAAATCTTACCTGGAGCACATTCACAGTAGTACTCTCGCCTAGAGCGTTTCGTCACACAAGTTGCATTGTTTTGACAAGGAGTAAAAGCAGCACATGGATCAAATTCTCTCTCACATCTCTCTCCCATGTAATCACGTGTGCAATTACATACATAGCCATCAATGAGGTCCTCACAAATTCCTCCATTTAAGCAAGGTGACGATGCACATTCATCAATGCTCACCTCACACATTTTTCCTGAGTTGTAATAATGTTTTTCATAAATAGAAACCAAACTTCAAGTCACAAAAACGATCATTAGACTACAATCATCAGAGATTCATGGAATCAACTGACTACAAATAATGTGCCTATCTATCCATTCATCTATCTCATTTATTTAGGAATTACCAAAACTAACATTTTCTCTAACCTGATGATATTTTGAATAAATCAAAATTAATTATTGATATTCATGAATACAAAATTACCGCATTTTGCAAAATATAAGACGTACCCTGATTTTTTAGAAGATTTTTCAGAAAAAAAAGTATTTTGGTTAACCAAGGCATCTACAAAGTGCCACATAGTGTATCATTTCCAGCCGTGTTTAAGTCTGTACCTGGCAACATTTACAGAAAATATTCTGGTGTGATAACAGTTAAATATAACATTTTAGATAAACTTTATTTCTAAAATAAATAGGGATGATCTAAAAGATATATAACTGCTTAGAGACCTGTATAGCTAAATGTGCCCTGTGTGAACTTGGCAGTCATATTAATTAAAGCTATTGGAATGCACTGCACAGGTTGCATGTACAGATACCCTTTACCGATAGTACTTACTTAAACTTAAGTTCAACATGATATTTTAATATAATGGGATAAATAATAAATGGAATGCATGTGTAATAATGATATGTATGCTCAACTAGTCCTTTTTATTCTTCAACTCTTTTTGCCTTGTACATAAGATTTTTAGCGATACATCAATACCAGACTTCCTCTGTTCTACTATCCATCACTTCCTCCTTTAGTTGTGGCCATTTAAGACCAACCTTACGAAGACTTTGTTTCTTTTATTCCATTAGCTTCAGTTTTTCCTCGTTTTCTCCATTCACGAATCATTTTTTTCTGTAGGAGGTGGAATGAAATGACATGCTGCTACTAGGTTCCCGTGCAATTTTTGCATATTGAATCACCTGAAGCTTATTACTAATAGCATAGGCATATCTTTTCACTTTTGTAGCCATTGTGATCTCAATACATGTAACGTTATTTATCTTAGATACGTATAAAATATTTAAGGCATTTACACAAATTCAGATGTTCCGTGGCATTAATTGCATTATTCACCAGGCTCGTTAGGAACTAAAACATTGCAAATGTGCTGAAATTGTAATCACTGTGAGCGGACATGTATTATAGTGTAATAATGAAAATTCATCCTCAGAATTCACATTGCATAAGGTATTGTTGAATATATTAACAAAATTTTCACTATTAATTATAAATAATGTATATTTTAATATTTTGCGACATATGACTGCCAATTATTCCATTTTGGAGATGTGTTCATTAGTGTTAGTACTGAGAACAGTAATAATCTTACCTTAGGTGTATAAGACGCTAGCTGATTTTGGGAGTCATTTTTCTTGAAAAAAGTGCGTCTTATATGCAGAGAAATACGGTAATTATATCATATTAATTTATTCGTTTAAAAAGTAAAAATAAATGATTGTGTAGGTATGATAAACATAGATAGATATACACACAAAACATAATTTTGAATGGAATTTCATAGATTATTAAGAGAATTGAAATAAAATATAACATATAAGATTACAATATAATTTTTTACATTATAACTCAAAGCACAATCATTTGCTTCCAAGCCCTTCACTTGCCATATAAATAGAATTTATTATTCAATTGTACCCTTCAACAAAAATTGCTTATAAATTCTTAAAATTCATCACTTAAATTGTAGTTAGAGCAGTTGAAATTTATATGACAAGATTATTTAAATTTAATTTTTCATTTTAAGCATTGATGTAGAAAATGTAAAATAATAATTTTTAAAAATTATCATCTTTATCTTAGTATAACTATTTTTCCAATTGTTTCATCAATATTTTGAACAGAAAGAGGAAGATTAACTGTTAAATAGCTGCAATTACTGAGACACAAAAGCAAAGACATGAACTAATGAGACATCCGACAAAAACATTGTCTTACATAAATGTTTTCATTCCTGCAAATAATAATATTCAGTTAAATGATACGAGGAATGAATATGATAACATAACAGTTATGGCATTATTTTCCACACATAAGTCAAATAATTAAACATGCATATACATAAGAAATGTGCCTCTGGGAAAATATACATGCACTATTTACAACATAAATAACACAGTTTAGCCAATATGCAGCAGAATAAATATAAGCACAAGAAAAAACACATACTTTAAATTAAATATTATGATTATTACACCCACATTACATAGGAAGGCAGGAAATGATAAAATATTAATATTGATCCTCTGTCACCAGAAAAGCACGTAAAGCATGAAATATTATAAATTGTTGTGTAAAGCAGGTTAAATGTTATAATGTGTAATGTTTTTTCCAAAATCACATAAATAATTATATGAAAGCTTTTTTCTGAAATAAAAGTAATATAATAACAAAGAACAAATTAATCCAAAATACAACCAATTACCAATGGACACTTTTAGGATTACTGAAGTAAGAATATTTGCATTTAAACATGCATTGACATATACCACATACCTTTTGGTTATAATTTTTATTAAATAATTTAAAATTCAATTGATTCCATCAGTTTTATGAAACAGAACAACTAAGCAAGTGAAATTAAAATTTTACCAAGTTCATAAGAATTAGGTTTTAGAACTGTCATAAAAATGCAGCACTAGTTATTTTCAGGAAAATTCCTACAAAGCAAAGAAAAGTTAATATTACTTTAAAAGATTAACTATGAAGAAAATTCCATATTTTTCATAATGAAACGAATACTTGGTGGTTTCCACAACTTTAATTTAACACGCCTGGTTTCACTACGATCGTAGTATCATCAGGTGATCATGATGCTACGATCGTATTGAAACCGGTCATGTTAAATTAAAGTTGTGGAAACCACAAAGTATTCGTTTCATTATGAGTAAATTCCACAAAGTTGAGCCTGACCTCATTAATTATATCCATATTTTTCCTTGCTTATAAAGCATTTAAAAAACTTGACTAAAGATTATGCCCTCACCACTCACCAAAAAAATGAAAAATATAGAACTGGTAGTATTCCTGATCCTCTTCCAAATAATGATTAATTCAAAAATATGAAGTGAACATCCTTTAACCATCATACCTGTGAAACCAGGTAGGCAGGAGCAAGAGAAGGAGTTAATTGAATCTGTACATGGTGCACCATTTCTGCAAGGATCTGATTGGCATTCATTCACATCAAGGTCACAGTTTGTGCCAGTCCAGCCTGGTTCACAAGTACAGTAGTATCCTCCATTCTATGTATTTTTATGCAAAATAATATTAGCAATTTTAAAAAATATAAGAAAATAATACTGATTTTAAAGTAAAAATCACTTAATTTTATATGATATGATATTTTTCAATTTTCAGTATCAAGTGACCTCTTTCATCACCTACAGTAAACCTGAAACATTCCATTGATAAACTTTAGAGAGACACTAATTTTGCTTCATAATAAAAGTTATGTATGCTGAAATAGCAACTGTAGATTTCTTTTGGTCATCTCTCCACTCACCAATAATGCTTTTCTTATTGAAGCCATAGAAGCAGTAATGATAAAATTAAATATAATAAAATGAAATATAATGTTTTCTTTATTAAAAATAGTTATTACACTGCAAGAACCATTAAAATTATATTGAAGTCATTCTTACAAAAATGTTTAGCAAAATACACTAGGCTAGATTTTAGCAAACACAGATTACTAAGTTTATTTCTACTCGAAGTAGACATTTTGAAGTAGTACTTTCATTTTATTATTCAAGTACAAATAATAAGTCATATCTTGAAAAAAATTTACGTTACAATGCTACTGGTTTTATATACCATATTTATTTGCATATAAGCCACTCAATTTCCCCAAAATTTTCATCTTTAAAACAAGAATGCAGCTTATATGCAAGGAAACAAAAATGGAAAATTATAAACATGTGAGATAAACATTAAAATTCACTAGGATTTCGCTATATGGATCGATGATTCAATGTGCAATAAGTGATGTATAAAAGCATTACATTAGCACCGCAACAAATACAAAAGGGCAAAAAATATTACTATAATTGATGACGGAGTTATAAACGTCAGTTTTTACAAGTGATCACTATGGTAGCACCAGGGGACCACAAGAAAAATGCCATAGTCAAACGGATATCAAGATATCATCACAGTTAAGTCTCATATTCCAATAATTCTATTGTGAGAAAGATTTCGGTAGTCTTATTTTCCATTCAGAAATCACTGCCATTTTTCATCGCTTTCCATGCACAGCATGTTTGGGTAAAAAGCTGCACATTACAATATTTTTGGCGATATTGCCCTTTCTATTCCGCAAAATATATACACTGCTGATTGGTTACAAATAATTCACCAAAATATGTGGTTATTATAAATAACAATATTTATTGATATCTGCATACAGTTAATGGTACACATTACTGATTTTTGTTAGCAAGAATATTTTACACCTAATCGTGGTTTTTGAGGTTTGGAAACTTTTTCCCCCTAGATTCAGTCTCAAAAAACAAGGGTGTGGCTTATATGCAAATAAATATGATATAACTCCACATCCAAAAAGAACTAATTCCGACATTAATGAATTTTATCAAGTACAATAAACCCTCAATTAACCAATTACAGATTCAGGATTCAACTATTAGAGGGAAAAGGGGACTGCTTCCCTGGGTCTGAGTGTTCAGAAGGGCCTGGGTTGGTGAAAAAAAATGTCATCTTGGCAGCTAAACTTATCCCTTAAATTGTTTTGTATTGGATCACATGAATTCTTAGTTCAGTTGTACACAGATTATCAATTTTGCATAAAATCTGTGCATGGTCATCATATGTTCCCATTATTACTCTAATTAAGCCCCTATCTTCCTCATATATTTATCTCTCAGTCTGACTAATTTTCTTCAGTCTAATCTCAAACACCTCAAATCTGCTTACATCTTCTTGTCTTGTAGTCCATGTCTTATGTCCATATAATGCTAGACTCCATATGAAAGTTTTCGCTAACTTCTCTTTTGTATCTCTATGCATCTGCATGTCAGCAATATTTGTTGTCTGATAAATTCGTCTTTTGCTCTTGCTTTTATTGTCTTGATCTGTTTTGTTCTTTTTTCACCCTGAGTCAGAGTATTATCTAATTAAGTAAAACATTCCACCTGCTCCACTGTAATTCCACTGCTCTTGATAAATCTTATGGCTTTCATTTTCTTCCCATTGATTTTCATCCTGAATGCATTTGCATTTCCATTTAAGGATCTTTACTAGCATCTGCAAGCCCTTTTTTGAATCACTCACTAATGCTTTGTCATCAACAAATCTAACCAATTTGACTAAGCTGTCTCATACTTTTAACCTTGTATCTACATCTTCCCATACCCCTCTGTCATTTTGGCATAAATATTGAACAGCACTGGAGAGAGTAGACAGTTCTGTCTTATGCCTCTTCCTAGCATTGCCAAATCTGCTACCCTTACCTGTGTAGTCTGATTCATATACAGATATTTCATTGATCAATTATCTCTCCAATCTACTCCTATCTCCCTAAGCAATTCCATTAGCTTAGGCCATAAAACTTGATGAAAGCCCTTTTCATAGTCCATAAAGCATACAAATAAATCCTGGTTGTATTCAATGTTTCTTTCTACTAAAGCTCTCATTATATCTATGGCATCTCTAGTACTATGTCCCTTCCAAAACCCATTCTCTCTCCCTCGCTTTTCTCTTTAATCTCCCTTCAAAAATGTAGCTATCACTCATACATGTGTTAATCAAATGGAGAAAATAAATGCTCCTAGAATGAAACACACAATCTTACAATAGACAATGAAATGTTTAAAAGATACAAGAGATAGGCTAGTATATTGCAAAAATTGTCGACTTCGTACTTCCCATTCTCGAGTTATTCATATTCTAGTATAGTTCACTACCAGAGGCACAACCATCTGTGTAATGATCAATCAAAATGCTCTGATATTATGGAGTCTCCTACATTTGGCAACTTATATACAGGGTGTCTGGAAATTCATGCCTAATAGCTCCACCACATGATTCCTGGGTAAAAATTGAGACGAAAATACTCTTGGGTAAAATTTCCCCAAACATATTTTGCCAGAAAAATGCATTCAAAGGTGAACAATGTGGTAACACTACGAGAAAGGTGTTCACGTCTCTTGCTTCAGTTCCTTTAGATAATGTTTTGCTTGCTTTTATTTAATTATTTTTATCCTGGCCGAGATGAAAAGAATAGCACATCGCATCATATATCTAATTTACTACAGTAGTGCAGTAAATTACAACAATTGTTCGAAGTGTCCCCTATTGCAATCAACACATGCCTCTGCATGCCAAATCATTTCTGAACCCTCTGCAAAATGTCGGAAGTCACTGTCATCATGCCTGCATGGAGAAGTGCTATCAGATCAGGAGCATTCTTTACTTGCTCCCCATTATACATACATCACTGACTTTAGGTGACCCCACAGAAAGAAATTGGGGGTTGAGGTCGGGAGATCTTGTGGGCCATCGAATGGGACCATCACGTCCAATCCATCAGTCTGGATATGTGGCATTCAAGTAATTTTTCACACTCCGCCCATGTTGAGCCAGTGCTCTGTCATGCTGATAACACATACTCCTGTGTATGTGTAACGGTACATCTTCCAACAAATGTGGAAGGGCATCCCGTAGGAACACGCAGAAATGCCTCTTTTTCCCATACAGTGTTGCCACATCGTGCAACTTTGAATACATTTTTCTGGCAAAATATGTGTTTAGGGAAATTTTACCCAAGAGTATTTTTGTGTGGTGAAGCTATTAGGCACAAATTTCCAGACACCCTGTATAGATAGATATTATCATAGAAAGCTTCTCAGAATAGTTGCACAAAATAATTTCAATAGCCAAATAAAAATTAGTGAATAAACAGGCAAAAGTTATGGTGCACATCTCAAAAGAATAGCCAAATGAGTGTTTATTTTTTAATTATAACTGCTTGTCAATTATCGTCACCCTTTTCCCTCCATTTGCATAATTAATTGAGATTTTACTGTGTTGCTATTTGCAATTTTAATCCTTTTAAGGATTCTGTCTAAACATCCAAAGTAAAGAATTATGTTGAGCTTATTATACTATTATAACTATAGAGTATGTATTCTTTTAAAAAATACAATGTAATAAAAGGCTTCTCTTGAAACATTCCTCTATCTTCTTTCTCTCCACAATCCCGCCACAGGTAATCATTGGAATACCTCTATTATCTTACTATAGCATTCCTCTTGACCTCCTTCACCTTAACTCCTTATTGCATGTATTTTGTAGCATTGTTTATTATCTTTGCCATGCTCACATTACTCTGGCTGAAAGCATTTCACAGTAGTTGATACATTTATTAAAGCTGATTCACAATTTTCATCGACAATGGATAATTTGGAAAGACTTTGTACAGGTATCCCCTAATTTATGTGATAGATGTGTTCCAAGAAATTGTCACATAAATCGAAAACGCATAAATCGAAAATAATTTTCCTATTTAAAATAATGTGATAGGCATTATTTATGTTCCTGACTAGATGCCTGGTACTTATATAAATATCTTCAAATTCTATTCATTGAGTGCTTCATGCGCTGAGAATAAGGTGATAGGCATTATTTACATTCCTGACTAGATGTTTACTACTTAAAAACATCTTAAAATTATAAAAACACAAGTTAAAATATCACTTTTGCTGTGAGAGTGAGAGCTATCACCAAGAGCCGCTGTACCTGACTGATGCTGTTTGGACAAGTAAAGGAGCGAGAGAAACCAAGTGACATTCCTTGCCTTTGCACATACAGTTGCCAATCGCCTTTGTTCATGCTTCCACTATAGAAGGGCAGACAAGAAACCCATGTAATGGCTAACAAAGGCTGATTTCCCGATGTTGATGTTTCGAATTAACTACTTACATTGTAAGTAATTCTTTTCCATAATTGAATAATCAAACGAGAACTTACATTAATGTACACATTGCTCACAAGATATGGGATAGGCATAGGATATGCGATACACTCTTCTGAAAGCAAAACTGTGCTGTGTATGGACTGTGACATTGTATCCCCCTAAACACTTCTTCCCGTCCCTCCACCTCTCCTGTGTCTCCAACTGCCACCATAAAACACGAGCTATAGATGAGTGTGGTGCATCTTGTGTGGTAATCAAATAAAATACGGGTATGGTTGTTAGAATAAAATCGTGTTAAACTGAATACGCGATGCATAAATTGAAGAATGGTAGTAAAAACAAAATTGCACATATGCGAAAATGCATAAATAAGGGGATACCTGTATATGTAACCAAACTTGATCATAAAAACTTCATAGAAAATCCTCTTCCACATTTTACAATTTCTTTGATTAAACTATAAACTTTTAGAGAAGGCCAAACAATGGTTCAAAATTCAAAAGAGAAGAAAATAAGGAGGAAAGAAAGTCACCTAATCAGAAACTCAACATTTTAGGCATTTACTTATGATTAATCCTCTTGATTGATATTTAAATTGTAACTTTTGAATTGATTGTCAATAATATTTTTATTTACACAGTTTTGACCTTATGAATTAAAGTAATAGGCCACAAATACCACTATCTATTTATAATACTTTCTATAGATTTGGCGGTAACTCATAAACTCACAAATAGTATGTTTAAGAAAAGGAGTGTTAATATGGAAAATCTCTTTCACCATAATTTTCCATACTTACACTTAACAATTTATAATTTAATTCAGTTATACGTATTTTGAACATATCAACTCTTTTTTGTCAATTCTATTGCAATAAATTGTTCACTTTACTTAAAAAATGAATAAATGTTGAAAACTACTTATTTAAAATCTGAATTTCATAAAACAATTTAGAGGATATGCCTGATGTAAACTGGTAGTCCTGAAAATCTCGCTCATATTGTTTACATTTTAATATCTTCACTATGAATTTTGATTATCATTGTACAGATTCATTACCAATTTCTCTAACATTGGAATTCAGTAATTTTAAATAGATATTTTCAAAAGAATGTTTTCAGAATGTCTTACATAATCTTTGCAGGAGGAAGCATGAAGGCATGGATTGGCAGAGCAGCGTACTAGAGCTTCACACGCCCTTCCAGTGAAGTGCTCAGGACAGACACATGTGTCACCTAAGCATGTGCCCCCATTCTCACATCCCCTGCCCAATGCACCACACCTTGCAGATGCTGTGTTTTGCAGAGGTCCAGTAGCAGATGGAACAATCCCATTTGCTGAACGACTAGCTGATGAAGGTCTTACATTTCCAATTCCAGAAGATCTAAGGCCTGCTATCATATGGCCACAGTCCGCTCCTGTTATGTTTTTACGTCAATGTTGGTGCAAATGTTTGTTTGTGCATGTTATGTGTAGTCATTGTGTAAAAGTTTTAACATGGGATTAGATAAAACACAAAAATGGATTGGGTGGAAAAGATGGAAACAATTTCGAGCAACATAAACCCAAAAATGTACAAATTCCTCCAAAATTGTTTTTAAAAATTATGTATGACTTTATATAAGTTTTACTCATTAAAAAGTGTAATATGCATAATGAAATGTAAACAATTTCAGAGGACCCAAGCACTATACATCACATAACCATTACAGATCATGTGACCACAGCAAAACATTCAAACAATAACAATATGGTGCAAAGCATAGTGAGACGTCACATATTCACAGTGAAATAAGAGGAATGACTTGAGGCATGCAAGACACACAAAATCATTCAAAAGCTCATCAGACATTTTCAAAAGACAAAATACAAACAAGGATACTAAATGAATAATAAAAAGTATCAGTAAAGAATTTAAACAAGATTGTAACAATAAAGTCAATTTGAGTAATTTCTAAACATCTATGAAATCTATATATAGTATCTTTTACCTGTGAATCCAGGGGGGCATGAACAAACTTGTGCTGCCTCTGAAGCTGGAGGCAGCCCTGGATAAGTGTAGCATGTACCGCCATTGAGACAGGGAGTACTTGCACAGTGGATTCCTTCTGTGCAATTTGGAGGAACACCTGTGGAATAAAATTCAAGATGACACATTGCAACAAATTATAAAATATACACAATAGAATATCATTTGTTTTTAGTATTTGTGGCCAGAAGCAAGAAGTATAAATAACAAGAAAATAATCAAAGTTTAAAATGTATAACTCAACACTTAAATTGTTTCATTTTACTAGATATCTCCTTATGAAAAAAGAAAATACAATTTGATAAAATTTAAATTTAATGCACCAGAAACAAAATAAAGGGAATGCTGAATAGGACTTTCTAATTTCTAACAAACCTGGTAAGGTGCAATTCATGAATTCTTACAGTTTCCAGGACTTTATGGCATTGCAAAGGGTAATATTTGCCAGTGTGCCAGCATTTACTATAATAAGATTTGAGAGTTATCCATTTTATGGAAAACATTTTAGATAGAGAAAGGAACTCTTTCTAAAGGGATAACACTGTTGCTGGCAATAACTAGCATTGGGAATATGAACAAAATTTTAACTGAAACTGTCATGATGCAACATAAAACTAGTGTTTCAATTGTAAAAAATGGATGTTTTGGTGGTTTTGCTGTGAAATCATCATGGTCCAAAAGGTTAAAATTTCAAATTTGCCATAAAATTCAACAAGAAATGCATTCCAGAAAACTTTCCTTATATCATGCACAAAAATTTAAGCAAGGTAAAAAAACTAGGCAACTAAAGATGTTCTGGTAATGATATAACTGTTAATAAGAATTTAACTGAAATTATTCTTTGAGATCGACTTTTAAATAGTCCATAAAATTAGATTTAGTTTTTACCAAGGTATCCAGGCATGCAGACACACTGGTATGTTCCGACAGCATCAACACACATGCTGTTTGGATAAGGACATGGAGGAGGAAGCCCAGAAGCAACGTCACAATCATCAACTTCCAGCTCACATGTAAGTCCAGTGTATCCAGTAAGGCAATGACATTCAAAACCACCCACTAAATCAACACAAAATCCTCCATTTTGGCATGGATGTGAGTTGCACTCATTCAAATTCTGTAGAAAGAAAATTTCATATTAAACTCCTGGAATTAATAAAACTGGTAGGTACACTGCTTAACTCAGATGCTGATTTTGAATTACAGATTGATTTGCTTACTTTAAATCTTTTTAAATTTATAAATAAATTTTGTTTTAAATATATCAGTGATAGATCTCTTGCTGTTCAAGGTAATCTCCATATAATTGTATAAAATGCTTTCTTAAAGTGAAAAATTCCAGAATAAAATACAACGGTACAAAAAGAATTAAAAGTGTTTATGCAACTTACCATGTCACAATTCTGTCCACCAAAGCCTGGGCTACATTGACATGTATAACCTCCATAATTATCAAAACATATTCCTCTATGCAGGCAAGGATTATCTTCACACTCATTAATATTTACTTCACAATTTACTCCCTGGTACCTGAAATACACAATAAAAGACAATTCAGGAAATAAACATGATAAGTTTCACAAGTGAAAGCAACGAGAAGAAGCAAACTATTTTGATTAATTCAACATTTCTTGATTTGGATACTACTTTAAGCATATGTCTAGTTATTTATTTGGAAAAAAATTTCTAATTAAAATAAACTTTGTAATTCAATATTGAGAATACCAATCTAAAATTGTATGCATAAGATTGACAATAAGAATTTCTAAAAAGGAAAAAATTCTGCCTTGACTAGAAATCAAACCTGGATCATCCATTTGATAGTTCAGGGGTGGAATGTCTACCCAGCAAGTGGAAGACTTGGGTTCAATTCCCTGCCAAGGGAAATATTTTTCTCCTGCTTGTAAGAATTGTTTATAATCTATAATTCTCTTCTTTAAAAATAATAGTTTTTTTTCTTGATGTAGTTTCCATTGTTTCTTTAATATTATAGGTTAAATTATTTAATAATAAGAATATTTTCATAGTGATGTTACATCAATTTATTGTATTTTATTAACTAATTAAACCAATAATATTTAATTTATATGCATAGCTAAATAACAGATGAATTTATAATTTTGTTCCTTAGTGATATGGTTGAAAGAAACAGCAGTATAAAAATTGAAAATAATGAATCTATTCAGTGTTTTTTAATCACAAGAGGTTAATGATTTCTATTATATTTTATTAAGGTTAAAGAACTAGATTCTAAACCCAATAACATTTTTTATCATAATTTATAAATTAACCAAATGCCATTTTAAAAGAGTCCATTTATCTGATATGCTTATAAGAAAATGTAATTTGGATAAATGAAAGAATATTGGTACAAACCCAGTTCGTGCACATTGGCAAGTGTATGAGTTAGGCCCATCTATGCAGACTCCACCATGTTGACATGGAGAGGATGCACATTCATCAACATTTATTGCACAGTCCAAACCTGTAAAACCTGAAAAAGTACAAATAACAAATTATATTAAAATATTTTTTTTACAAAGCATGTCCTTAAATTCTCTCATGTTTTCTTAAACATATCTTGCAATTAATGAATCACAGGCTTAATTACATATTACCCGAGAATTAAACATGTCATATAAAAAGAGAAAATGCAGCTAGATGGAGATAAAGGGAATGTTTGAATGAGTATGCTATTAAACATTAATCACATTTTGTTAATAAATTATCCAAATCATCATGAAACATATCATGTATCTGAAAAACCACAGCCCATCTACTTATAGTCTACCACATCATAATAATAACCTCAAAACTAAGCATCTGCTGCTCCAGTTTCTTGTATCATCACAATCAGAAAATAGTCATTCATTCTTTCTACTTTAGATTTGAGATTCAGAAAGATATATTAATATGCACTGTCTACAAAGGAATAGGAGTAATACTTGGAGTGAAGATGGAGTTTTATTATTTTTGCTTTGCATAGCTTATTTAAACCTTTAACAATCAGAGATATTGAAGATGACCAACAAACAATGGAAGAACTTGAAATGAAAAGACTACTTCAAATTTTAATAACATTGGGAACAAAAGAACTGTATCTAAATAAAAAATATATTATTTAAAAAAATTTAATTTGCATGTGATGTTAGGTACTTCTAGGCAGTTTTGGGGAGTATGGTCACAACAGAGTTAATGAATATAATTCCTCATTTGCTGTAATTTTTAAAATCATAGGTAAGGAGGAATATTAATTCTAATGAACTAAACTTACCAGGAGGACATATGCACTCATATTGGTCACCAACAGGTGACACTCGGCATGTGCCATTGTTATGGCAAGGATTGTTTTCACATAGATGGGGACTCACTTCAGTCTCACAACGCTGACCTGGAAATGATCAAATAGACATGAAATTTTACATTTACAAGTTATAAGAATATCTTCAAAGAAATACAATTAATTTATTAATTTTTTATCTTCTTGGGATGTTTAGCTGTTTAACATGGTATCTTCCAAGAGTTAATATGCAACTGAGGAGACCCATCATTCATGGATGGCAGTAAAATTTCAAACAGTTGATCTTCGTGAATTAATAAAAGTACAGTTCTAACACCAAATAATAAATATTCATAATTCAGCATTTGAATATTTTAATGCCTTAGTAAATATAAAAAATGTTATTTATTGATTCTAGAAGAGTATTAGAAAAATATAGTTAGCATTTACTTGCCTGTGTACTTGGGCTCACATGTGCATGTGTAATTTCCCATAGAGTCCTCCTGACAGATTCCATTATTTTCACAAGGTTTGAATCCCTCTCTTTCACATGGCGATCCTACATAAAATTTTGAAGAAAAACATTTATTTTTATACAAATGAAGTATTAAAAAAATCATAATAATTCATATGGAACAAAAATTATATCTTTCTTAGAATAATCATGACAGTTATCTTGCATCATTTAAGTACACATTGTAGAATATGACAAACAATTCAAAGCAAGACTGGATCAATTTGTTAATAATAGGAAACATGAATATAACACTTTGAAATAGGAGTTTAAATAGATTCCAAATAGCTAGAATGACATTTCATCCTGGACTATTTGCACATTAATGAAGAGTTTTTTCTAGAAAAAATTACTCGATTTTTTTTAAAGTTAAGTGATCAATCATTTTGTTTTATGTTTCTCCATTAGAATAATAGGTTAAGAAATGAATGCACAAGTACCTGAAGTATAAAACTGATTGGTGAAGTAAATCAAAGCATAAGATGCATATTTAATCGTAAAGCACATCAAATTCACAAAACAAAAGATTTCATTGAATTGTGCATAGTTAAAAAATTACAAATGCATTAAAACTTCATATATTGAACTGCACAATATGCCTTAAGTGGTAAATGTTAGGATTCCATAGACTTAAGCTAAATTAGACTGTTTGAGGTCAAGTTTACAGCTTACATACCCATGTCAATTTCACAGTTGTTCCCTGAGTATCTTGCAGCACAGCGACATTCATAACGATCAGGGCGAGAAATGCAGATTCCATGGCGCATGCAAGGCTCATGGTAGCAGTGATCAATCACCTCGCCTGCAAGAGCACAACAATCATGCACCAGTCAACAAAAACCAAATAAAAAGCACAGAAACCAATGTCATTAAAAGCGCACATATATCTTACACCACCTGAGTTCATGAAGTATTCAGCCATAATGTTGCTAGATAATTACTAAGAGATAATGATGATATTAAGATATAAATTATTTTTTTATACTTTTGCTACATTGAATCCGGTTAAAATTGGAACACTTGAGTCCTCATCTAGGTGTACATACATAAACACCTTCAAACTATCAGTGTTTTTCAGGAAAGTTAAGCATTGAAATGGAATTCTAAATGTTTAAGTATTGCTCACTTATTAATTCAAGAAGAGTTATAATGGTGAAAATAACGATGATATTGCTAATATTTTCTTCATTTCAAAATAAATCTAAAATTAATCCATGAAACTCAAGATTTAATAAAACTCGAAAGGTAATTTTCCATAGTTTTAACTTTTTCTTTCTGAACATATGCAGCAGACATAACACATAAGATGCTCAACTAAGGGATAACCCAAATCTAAAACTACACATATTTTCAAAGCCACGACCCTATTTCTACAATCATTCAAAAAATTTTCATGCTGAGAAACATGCAGTTCAAGCTGAAGATTAACCAATAAAACTACTTTTAAGTGGAAAGAAACATGTTGAAAAAATATTATTATAAATATATCTCCGTGAGTGATTGCATTTTGTGTGCCCTTATGGGGACATTTAAAGGTTAATGAAGCAAAATATTTTAACCAAGTTCTTACAATTTTTATGAGCTGGAAAATTTTTGTTGGATGAAGAATAGACAAACTTTTATCAATTATCTTTCCATGTACATTCACACAAATAGGAATATTCTTTTAATCTATCACAAAAATGCAACAATTTTAGTCTTGTTTCTAGTGATTGTACAAGCTTTAGAACATGCTTTACTTCTTATAAATTTGAAATAATTCCATTTTTCATTTTTACAAAAATTAATGGAATGCAAGTTTTAAATGATTACTGTCCATGATAGCATTAACGAATAAAATAAAATAAACATCATAGATATGATTGCAATAATTAAAAATTAGAAGGATAAAAAAATCACCATCAATTCATTCTCTCTTTAGCAAAAATATCTACTCTTCTAATACATATAGAGCTTGCATGGCTAACTTACATGAGTTGACATTCAGTGGACATGGTCCCCACTGAACGTGGTGTGACTGGATATTGCTTGAATTAAGCACCAAACCAGGGCCTTCCAAAATACATCCTTGAAAACCATTTCCTACGATCAGAACTGCACCTGCATCATTTGAACCCCCTCCTGGTGAACCAAGCACCAAAAGCTCAGGGTTTCTGCTAGCATTGGCCACCACTAAAGATTCCTTATGGCCAGGGCCACCAGTTGCCCCACCTAATTCAGGTAAAAATATTAGCCATCACCCATAAAATTACAGCCATATCATACAAATAAAAAATAAAAAATTCATAAAATGAATTTTCAAGTTTACCACATGATTTGAATCCAAAATACAGCCTAGGTAATTCATGTGGCCAAAAACTAGTTGATTAAAACAAATCAGAATCATTAGAGAATGATAAGCTATTGAGGATATCTAATTAGAGGCTGGAATATGAATGTGATTTACTAAACTGTTTTAAGGCTACATCTAGTTCATACATAGGATTGTTAGTAGAATATGTAGAACAAAACATTTTTGTTTTCATGGACATTTATAAAAGAGCCTGTTTTTTATTATATATACCTTCAAAGAAATAAATCTAATTAATTTCATATTTTATTTTTAAAACTGTTATAGTGAAATCATTATGTCAATCTGTGCATATGGCATACAATTATGTACAATTGTTCAATTCTGGTTTTAATACTATTATTGTAAATGCCAGCTACATTTATTCTAAATTTAGCTTTTTTGTGCATCATGAGAACCCAGTGGCATAACTAGGAATGGAAGGGTCCATAGCAAAATATTATTGATGGTCCTTATTCCCTTTTCCCCCGCACAAAAAAATTTATATGATCCAATTAAAACTGAAACCCACTGTTAAACCTACCAAGTTGCACTTATTAATTGATTTACAAGAATATATTGAAAATGTAAGGCTTTTTAAATTACTCCATTCAAAATTATGATTAATTGGAAAGTCATTCAGAAATTAGGATGAAAAAGATCATTCTTTCTATAAACCACCTTTTTGAACTTCGCGTGCTTGCGTTTCGAGAGTTTGCACTTCACAACAACATTTTTTATGACCATTACTTCTGTTTCACGCCGATTATTTATATTTCGCGTCATGCGTTTGCGATGACAACAAGTGTGAACTCCCTCTACTTTTTTGTTTCTAAGTTCAGTTTAAACTTTGGTGCCCTACAACATAAAAAATAAATTAAGGTATGCTAAATTTACGCATATAACAAGCGAACAAATTCTAATATCTCCTCAGTTCGTCAATTAGGTTAGTGGGAGTAATCTTCATAACGAAACAAATCACAAAATATTACCCAATTTAATAATAGCACAAAAACGCGCTAATTTTGTGTGCATGGATAACACTCTACTTGTAATATTTAATATCTCTTTGTTGTAATTATATTACCTACTGCAAGGACCGAAAAAAACATGGAGATCGCGTGAAATTTTTTATTTCCGTGTGTTATTGACGTTTTTTACTACCACGAATGGTAGGGCCGCTATAGGGTTTGGACCCTCTTCAGCCGGGGAAGGGAGGAGAGGAATCTGGTGCCGGCGTTAGCCTGCTCTTGCGAAGAACACCAGGGGCGCCAACTGCTTAACGTCCCTTCCCCAAAGGACGGAGTGTTGATTTGCGCGCGCTCCTCAGGTTGCCTTTTCTCATTGGCTCGTCCTCGTCACCTTAGTACCATCGCACACAAATAGGGGACCGGAGCGTCCTCGGAAAAAATCCTCATGAAAGATTCGAACCGGATGTCGCTTTAGCAGATCTTACGGTGGGGCCAACACTCGAACCACTACACCACCGGCTACCCCTTCTTTATTGCCCTGATGAAACTTATGTCGACTTCGTCAGAGAAGGCCGAAGCTCACCTCCACCAACTCCGGTGACTGAAAGGACCAGTTCCCCGAGGCGCTGCACCAGCTCCACCGTGTGCCACGCGTTGTCCAGGAGATGAGCGGGTAGGATGACCTCCTGCCTACGCAGCCCTCCATTGCCAGGGGTGGCCGATGGAATGGTGCCGGGGGGAGGAACGGACACCGTCAAAGCAAGACCGTCCGGTCCCACTGACAGCGTCAGCACGAGACCAGATGTCGATCTTTGGGAGAAGAGTTCACCTGCGCGAACGGAAAAGAAAATTTAGTGCCAAAATAAATATTGCAATTACATATAACTGCTCTTGTTACTAAGGCAAATAAAAATTACGTCATTTTTTTAGTTAGGATAAAATCATATCCACGAGTTTATGAATGAAAGCAAAGAAAAGTTTATGAGGTACAACTTTTCGATTTTCTAAAAGCGCTAAAATAATCAATTGAATAAGTCGCCTGGAATTCAAAGAACTATTCATATGAGAACGTTTAAAAATAAAAATCAGGCAAGAGGCTTCCTTATTTGATATATTTATTTAATACAGTTGAGCATGTATATATAAAAGCATGCATTCGTAACGGCAAGGCGTATCAGATAATAACACATTTTCTGAGAAATAAAATTATAATTTTCAGAAATTGGCCATGTTCCTTGCTCGCGTCTATTATATTTATTGAAACAAACTGTTTAGTAGAGCGTCAAAAATATTGAAATTTGAAACAATTGAAACAAATTTTGGAATTCAAACTTAATTTCCCTAAGCTCTAAAGCAGTTGTCCGCCACCTATTGGTTGCCTTTCTTGGAGTCGCCAAAAATCATTAACTTGGACAAAAATAAATCGACTAATATTGATTCATATTTACATCTATGAGTGACATTTTCAAAAATTATGAATGAATGTGCTTGTAAAATATATTTTACTGTATTATTATTTATACAATGTAGAAGTTGCAAAGTCAAGATAATTACTAAATAAGCGTCATTTTCTAAGTGAAATTCTGTCAGCCATTTTACTTTCGTGGATTGTTGTTGCTGGTCGATGAGATTTTTCATATAATAAAACTATTTAAACTTGCTTTATAGTGAAATTTTTATGGAAAAGGTAAATATTATTAAAATCAAATAAGATGTTCAGAAACATTTTACCGTAAAATTTGTCAGCTCGTACGAACTTTTCAAAAATTAACGCTTTTTCCCCTTTTGCGGGTAACGTGAATTTAATCCCCACAATCGTTTCGCAAACCAATGGAAATAGTTTGTCTCTAATAACCGAGAAAATCTGTCTCGTCCAGAAGAACTCAACGGAGGATTTAGGTACGATAGTAAGCAAGAAAGTTTTCAAATTATTTCGTAGGTCGCGATATGAGTGCAATAAAATATGGGGGTCGTGGTTGAAAAAAGGTTGCCCACCGCTGCTCCAAGGCAGGGACGTTTTCAAACAGTGTTCCGCGGATTCCTAGGGATTCCTCGACAGTTTGACGAGGAGAGAGGCTGGAATTGACTACCATTTCCTTTCCATTCTTTTCGCTCCGGGAAAAAAATTTAACACCAGGGATTCTAGACTTCAGAAAGTTTGAAAACTCCTGGTCTAAAGAATTTTAAGACGCAAGACTTTGGCTCTAATAACTCGACCGATGATCGTTCTCTACAGCGGTTCCTAAACTTTCAGTTGTCGCGGCCCCCTTGAATATCATGAGGTTCCCTTTGAATTGAAAATAGTAAAAATAAAAACTGTAGTACAAATTTCTTTATTATATATAACTATTAATAGTTTTTATAACGTATTTCCGAAAATTCCTTGATAAAATTTTATTATTCGTAATTTTTTTAAAATTTCACCTTACTTCCAAAGTATTTTTGGGGCTCCCAGGAGCGGCCCATAGTTTGAGAAACACTGCTCTAACAAACTTGAACAAATCAAGCAAAAGCTATGTTTTTGTACAAATGATTAGGCAAAGGAAAAACATAACAACAACCGAAATCCAAACAACTCACACGTCACGAGAAATGCCTAATTAATCAATATTAAAGAACCGGATAATTACGACACAAAAACGAAGTTAAATGTAAGCAGAGAAATTAAATTTACATTAAATACACGTTATCTGCGGTTTTGTTTGAACGCAAAGAATTGATTTTGCAGTAGAATCTCACTTTATCGACTATCACGAGGCCGCGTATACGGCAGACGCATGAAATATTGTAATTTTGAAGTTCGCATTTTCCGTATTTACTTGAAAGGTCTATAGACTCTTTTTAAATTGCCGCAAGCTTAATTTGTCAAATCATAACTGAAGCATAAAGTAAAAGGATATGAGACTATTAACGGGTCGGTTACCAATGATTGAAGGTCACATATAAACTGATTGAGCAGTTGGAGCGTTTAGGCAAACTAAGCTGACAAAAGAATTACATTCTTTCACTAAGTAACATGTTAAATGCATTTTTACTTTTATATTATGGAAATATTTTCACGTACAATTTAATCTTACGAGTCAGGAACCTTAGCTTATTTTTCCTTGTGAGCTACTACGTACCGAACCCTATTTGTATCCACAATATATTTCTATTGGTATCCGCTATATATTCCGTGTCAAAATTAGTGTAAAATAATACATTACGAATATCGATATAAAAATGTATTTATTTACATTATACACACGTAATGCCAAATTAATCACCGGAGAGGACTAGAAAAGAAAGCATCAACGACGATTTCATGAATTACAGCGAGTGCGGATTTTCGATGCTCAACTATTTTGTTTTCGATTGGCGATCACGCATACGACTCCGGCATACAAACGGAGAAAATACCACGAAATACGATTAGGCAGTGGAAAAAAACACGAGTTGCCCATAAGAAGATCGTCACTCACCTCCTCCGTTACTGCTGCCGCCACTTCCGCATCCCCTGAAACTCAACCCCACATGACCCTTGAGGGAGCCATGCGAAGGGAGACGAGCGTAAGCGGACCCGTTGAAGTATCCCTCGCGGCTGAAGTGGGTGGTGGCGAAGGGCCTATGCTGGGGCAGGAGATGCGGCGGCTGCAGCGGCTGCTGTTGGGGGAGGGACTGTCCGGGCCCTTGGCCCAGGCCTCCGCCCGGTGTCGGAGATGGCGGCGAAGGAAGCTGCCCTATCGACGGCGCCGGGATGATCAGTAGGAGACAGAGGACTGTGGGAAGCACCGCTGAAAAAGAGGATAAAAGAGATCAGATGAGCAAAGTCGTCTGTGCCGCGGGGAAACTTTAATGATGACTTTAGACCGCGAGTGATTTCTATATGAACGCATGTACACCGCATTCCATTCGCGATTAAAAGCTGGTCACCGAGACCACAATGATTCGACTGGAAAAATATATATGCGAAAATGCTATATTTATGAAGGTTTAATCGTCTAATTTGACTAATTTAGAGTAAAAACTACAACGGATACATGACTTTTATCGCCAGTGATTATTACCGCGCTCTTAATTTAGGAGAAAGGAGAGCAAGAATCCAAAGAAGTTTCTGTATTTTATTTGCACAATAGTTTCGGCAAATAAAAGCATTAAATTTTGAGAGATTTTTATTCAAGTACATTTTTTGAAGCACCTCAAGAGTTCACCATGATTTATAGGAGTTTTAAGATAATTATAAGTGTAATTTGTTTTATGCGTATACTCTACGAAGCGTTCAGTTCGTCGTAAGGACATAGTAAAACAGAAAATAAATGGCCGGAAACAAAACACATCTCCGATGAACCGAAAAACACCACATCCATAAAGTTACCAGAAAAAAGAGCTGGGAGTACAGCGGACCCGATAAATGGAAGTCGGTATCGTTCTTCGCCAAGGCACAATTTTCTCCGTAATCTTCACCGGTTATGAAGTATAAAAAACGAGAATTATACTGGATGCCATATTTTAATAGATATTGCACTAAATCACCTGGAGAAAATTACGCCTAGACATTACCTCGGCCACAAAAAAACGATTTAAAAAAATAAGTCGAAAGAGCAGTAAAAATTACCAATAACGAAAGACACCTTGCGTTTCAGGTGACCAATATTTTGCATTCACCTCTCCACAAAGAGTGACCGCATCATTGAAGCATACAACAAACTGCAATACATAGCAACGGAATTGACGGGAAGAGGCTTAAACCAAATGAAGGATCGACTACGTCGTCTCACATAACGTGGACTACGGTTACGCGTTGAGTCCAGACAGATGATTATGAATGAGCAAGGTTGAGAGGACGTTTATAACGAGAGGTGCCTTCATGCTTAACAGGGGCGTGCATTGTTGCTCTCGGGCACATTCTTAAGTCAATTCCACACGTTTAGGAGCCCCAACAAGGATTCAATCTATACCTATTTAATATTTTACACATCTTGTTCTCAACGACATAATATACGTCAGCAAATAGATGAAAAGAAATTTCGATGATGGATTTAACATCGTTTACCGAGGAAAAGGCGAGTTCTCCTCAATCGACGAGTATTTTTTGGGTTTCAATGTCCCCTCGGAACATTGTGGTTCCATAAAAATCAACTCAATGAAAATGCAACAAGTAAAAGAATGAGATTTTTTAAGTGTAGCGAGATATAATTTTCAAATTCTGCCTATTCCTATATTTATAATAATTAAAATTACCGGGACATTCTTGGAGAAAACATTGCATCCTCTACTCTCTGAATAAAAATCATTCCGTAAGGGCGGTCGAGTAGACTGACAACTGAAAAAGTTATTTAACAATTTTTTTACTTAAGGCAGCCTTTGTGATTCATTTTTTCAAGATGATAAAAACATGAAGTCAATATAAAAAAGTCATATAAGGGCGTTATCGAGTTTGTATGAACGTTTTCCGACGACAATCGAGATTTAACTTTTATTCACCAACCAAAATACCGATAAACTTTCAAACTCTGCCAAAAAACATGAAACGCCCAGCGCTCCGTTTTAAACGCCTCCTTTCAAAACAATCGCCACGCCATCACTTCCCATATATGTAGGATTTGACAAAAAACAAACAAAAAAACAAAAACAAAAAGTAAATAGAAAAAATCACAAAAAACTTAGATGGGTGGGGCTCGCGGTTCAACGGGAGGCGTGGGTGGAGATGAGACAATCGGCGCCATGGCGTCGCCAGAAAAAGGTGAGAAAAACAAACGAGGAACACGGGGATTTCAAAATCTGCGACTAAATGAGACTGACAGGTGTGTCATTGGTAGAAAGGAACTCCTTAACACCGTCTCCCCATTCCTCACCCTCTCTCCATCCGAGGTAAAACTCTCTCCCTCAAAGAGACGGCCCGTTCCCACGAAAGCTGACGCACATGAACGAAGCGCAAAATCTTCGTAGCGGTACCTCACAGGGATAGGAAATCGCTAAATCATCTCCACCGACACGAACCTTTCTAATTGAATCGACAAAGCCCTAGGCTGATCCTCCTCTCCTCCCATGCCCACCTCTATCCTCATCTCTCCCCTCCGCAGCAGCCGTCGAATACGGTGGTGATTTGGAAGCGATTTTATATCTAGTACGTTTTTCTTGGACAGCAGCGGAAGGGGAGGGGGAATTGGGAGGGGGGAGTTGGGAGGGGAGAGTTGGGAGGGTTGGAAGGGGAGAGAGTTGGGGGAGGAGAGATTTGGGGGAGGAGAGAGTTGGGGGAGGGTGGAGTTGGTAGGGAGGAGAGTTTGGAGGAGGAGGGAGTTGGGAGGAGAGAATTGGAAGATGGAGGGAGTTGGGAGGGGGGAGTTGGAAGAGGGAAGTAGTTGGGAGGGGGAGGGGGGAATTGGGAGGAGGGAGAGTTCGGAGGAGGGAGAATTGGGAGGAGGGGAGTTGGGAGAGGGAGGGAGTTGGGAGAGGGGAGTTGGGAGGGGGGAGTTGGGAGTTAGGAGGGAGAGGGAGTTGGGAGGGGGGGAGTTGGGAGGGGGGAGTTGGGAGGGGGGAGTTGGGAGGGGGGGTTGGGAGGGGGGAGTTAGAGGGAGTTGGGAGGAGGGAGTTGGGAGGAGAGAGTTGGGAGGAGGGAGTTGGGAGGAGAGAGTTGGGAGGAGAGAGTTGGGAGGGGAGAGTTGGTAGGGGGAGGTTGGGAAGGGGGAGTTGGGAAGGGGAAATGTTTGGGATGGGGAAGAGTTGGGATGGGGAAGAGTTGGGAGGGGGAAGAGTTGGGAGGGGGAAGAGTTGGGAGGGGGAAGAGTTGGGAGGGGGAAGAGTTGGGACGGGGAAAAGTTGGGATGGGGAAGAGTTAGGATGGGGAAGAGTCGGGATGGGGAAGAGTTGGGATGGGGAAGAGTTGGGATGGGAAAGAGTTGGGAGGGGGAAGAGTTGGGAGGGGGAAGAGTTGGGAGGGGAAAGAGTTGGGAGGGGGAATAGTTGGGATGGGGAAGAGTTGGGAGGGGGAAGAGTTGGGAGGGGGAAGAGTTGGGAGGGGGAAGAGTTGGGAGGGGGAAGAGTTTAGAGGGGGAAGAGTTGGGAGGGGGAATCTCGAATGAAAAGGATAACGCTAGATCCCGAAAGAAGAAGTTTATCGAGGTCAAGCTTTTAGCCATTTTTTTCTGAAAAGGACAGATAGATAAGAGAAATTTCTACAGCGCGAGGTTAGAAGGATAATAAACCCGACAAGGCGCACCTTCACTTCTCCCACAGAGAAAAAAAAAGTCGTTAGAGCGTAGACGTTATGTAGGGCATTAGTTTACGACTTGTCTCTCCGTTGACCACGAAAGACATCGTGGGAGATTCTTTTTTTTTAGGGCAAGTCCGAGTGAAATACACGTTGCTACCTCGAGATTTCCCCGTTAAGTCTCGCGTTTCTCGCGATGATAAAGAGAACGGAGCGCGAAGTGCTCGTTGTTCGAAGTGGCTGCCGTTCTTTTTCGGTTTTCGAAGCGAATTTATATCGCTGTGTTGCGTTTGAATATACTATATATAGACTACTAATATGTGTGTCAACAACAGGAATCAGTTTTCGTTTAGTCAAAATTTCAGAGCAACTTATTAATCGCAATATAGTCTTCATCCGGCTTTCAAAAATTGTGTACAGTTCTTATATCAAAGGTAGCACAAAATAGGTTTTTGATGAGTTAAGGAAACATCGCCAAAGGCTTTTCATTATAGTGGGCAAACACGAAACGCGCCAGGTTAACTTAAAAGGAAATTCAGTTCCGTTTGCATTTAATGAGTTTAATTTATTTAAATTGAATTCTCGCCGGTAGCAGCTCCCATCATGGGAGAGGTTTAACGAAAGTTGACAAATGAGTAATTATTTTTTCTCAGATTGCGACTCCATTTTTTTTACTTTGAAAACTGGTTCAGGGAGTGCAATTGACCTACTAAAAGAATGAAACATGAGGCTTTGCTAATATTCTGGAAATTAATTTTAAATTAGTTTCTATACGAGCTCTCCATCGCATTGTTTTTTTTCTCAGTAGGTCTTAAAAATTCGTACCAAAAGTACAGTTTAAACGAATACAAAATTGAATTTTCTCTCACTTTCAAAACACAAAAATCGTTAAAATAGCAAAATGTTGCTGGCGAATAGACTACCCAGCAGGACCTTCTGTAACTCATTTATAAGGTCACAGTTGACTACGATTTCTCCGCAAAAGTTAAGTTTAAAAGCAATTTATTTCATCGTGCAAACACAAATATACCAAAGACCATTCGCATTGACAAAAACAATAGGAACGGCGTTTGCTATGCCGATGAAAGAAGCAACATTATAATAAAGCTGATACATTGACTTAAAAATTCGCTTCAAACTGCAAAAATGTATGAATTCGCTTATAAACGACGCTTGGCAAGGGGGAAAATATTAATTATATATTTTTAAAAATCCGTTTTGGATTGGACTTATGATAAAAAAAACTTGCAAAAAATATTTTTTCTTATATGGCCTGCCACGTTTTACTATCGGGTATCATTTATACGCAAAAACCTTTTTCGATCGATGCATTTTATTACTTAGGAAACCATGAAAGAATAAGTCAAATTGTAAAAAAATGCATTACAATCAAATAAGCCGCAACTGGATGTATGTATATGAAAGATAATTTTTTAATGTTAGTACGGTTGATATTCTAAGAGAGACCGGAGGGAATATTGGCACGAACTGTGGAATCCATTCTCAGTCATTAGCGCGACTTAACGACTGGCCTCTCTGAAAAACGAGAAAATATATTTCCCTCGAATGTAAAAGTCCGCTGCTAGAGGAGAGAGAGAGAGAGCGTGCTCACGAAAGAAATTCCCTTTTCGAAATGTTCCTCGGCGGGTTTTTTTCCCACCCACAATCGAGCGAGAAAGTTGCTCCGCGAGGAATTCGCAGTCGACGAGCAAAACCGCCGAGAGACAAAAGAAGAAGAGATTACGAATCGGTTGGCCAATCATGGGACAGGTCAACGGATCGCGTAGCAACGAGTTCCATTCTCCTGTCCTTCCTCTCCCTCTCCTTCAATCCCTTTTGCAGCGATCAAAAAAATGACGCACGACGAGATACTGGAAGCGACAACTCCGATTTGCGCATTACCGTGGAGCAGGCCTTAAGATATCTAGCAGGATAATAAGGTATGTGTTTCAAAAAAGGAAGTTTCGCGCCACGTGATTGAACCCGTTATGTTGTAGTGTATGGGTGGTTAATGCGACTCACCGACTTTGTTTCCTATAAAAACAAAGATACCAAAACATCGTGTACAAAGAATCAGTTGACACAAAATGCTCGTTTATAAAAAGGCGTACTTTAGTCTCCCGCGAAAACCGATATATGTTGCTTATTAATCACGAACTCTTTATTAAAATGCATTAAAAATTGAAACATTTTGAATTTTTAGTAACGACCTTATATAGTATTTAATGTAGAAATAAATCTTTTCATGATCATTTGAGATAAATTCCTAGCTCGTAGGAACGACAAGTCTCATTAGCCCAGTCTTCTCCATACTGCTCACGAGGTCTGTCAAAATCTCCGTCAACGCATTTTATTGTCCATCCTGATAAAATTCTAAAGCATTTCTGAAACATTTTCACTAGCATCAGCAAAAGATTTGGGAAATAAAGAGAATAAGCGAGAGAAATTCGACTAAGTAATACTAATAATGATAACGCGATCCAAATATATGAGATAAAATCGCATATTAAGAGGTCAAATTATGGGTAGAATGAAATGCGAATTAACAATACATATTCTAACAGAAAAATGATCGATTTTGCGCCTACTTACTACCTACCTCTTATACAAAATCTTCCCTATGAGGAGACTGCGATAAGTAATTAAGTGAAAGAGCCCAAGTGACAGTGCAAGAAGGCGTCATCAGCGCTGTACACCTAGCATCATCGAATGGATCCCAAGGCAGGAAGAACGAAAGGAAAGTGTGATTTAGAGATTGTGCAGTTCTTAGGGCCAACTTGGAGGAGGGCAGCAGGTAAATGGGAAAACTGGAAGGATCTGGAGGAGGCTCTCACCAATCAAAGGATGGAAAAGATGAAGAAGGTTAACATTCCACAGAGCTCCAAAAGTTGGACCAGATGACAGGATCTCACTCACCACACGTACGTTTTATTAACCAAACGCCCTTTAAAATGACTTTATACGTGGCACTAAATAGTGTATTGCTTCATCTCGATGAAGGTATGGGATCATTCAATTTCTCGCATGCAAATTTATTCTGTATTTACAGCACGCGAAGGATAAAGAAGACACTACCAAAGCGCATTTTACTTTCATAGGCCGAGACTATCATCACCGGTGATCTTGTTTTGTTTAGATCACTTCTATGCTAGACGAGAAGACCGGTAAGTTTTTCACGTAGCCCGAAACAGGATTGAGAAAAAAATGACGAAATTCCTCGAGTCTTACGAGGCCATAAAAAAGTACCAGCGCTTTTAAACTAAAACCGCTTTTGAACGTTGAACCCAAATGAAAATTCGAGGCGTTAAGAAAATCGAGGAACGAAAAGTATCGGAAATGCGCCGCATCATGCGAAAGCCTGCGTCACATCGGTCAATAGCCCTAGGTAAAGATCGTTTGCGAGAAGAGAAGGGGAAAGAAGTCCTTCGAGGGACTTCCGGTAATCAATATCGTAGACGAAACGGTAGTAGCCCCTTTCCACGGCACACTTAAAGCCTGCAACGAGCCATCTGCATGCAGCGCTGGCGAATCGAAGACGATAACTGGCGACCTCCGCGTTTACCAGCAAATGTTTCTGCGTCCGTAAACGAAGCAAAATGTATGAAAATGGTGCGTCGCAAATCCGCGTTCTCTGGCTAATTTAATCTCATTTTATCGACGAATTAAAAGACAAATTCTATCGTAAGACAAAAACACCGCTCGAGGAATTCCTACGGGGAAATAAAAATCATGTTAAGATTCTCGTCTTCCAAATCGATAACTCGCTTTCGACACACCGTGTTTCTCCGTCGCGAAAAAGAAACAATATTTTTCTTGCTAAGGAAGGCGTGCTAACAGTATTTATCAAATAAAACGTCAAATCTCACCTGATGAAACCGGCCGTGTTCAATAAACTGTGGAAGTGACCAAGTTTTTTCTTTTCATTTCATTTCGAGTGTTCTCAACTCTATCTTTACGGTGCTAAACTCTCGATGGCACTTTCATAAGTTCCAAATTACGACAGAAAGTTTCGACTTTCTCACATTCGATTTTGAGTTTATATTTGCTGTGGAGACCAAGTAGTATCTATATTCGGCCTATAATGCGCCCGAACCAAAAGGTCCGGAAACTTGCGAGCCTCAAAAATGGCAAATCGCTTCGAGGAGAAATTCAGGGAAGATTTCTCCGAGTTGCCACACACCTGGTCTTTTCCAAGTTTCTTTAACACTTGAATCTTGGAAAGTAGCTGAGAAACAGCCGATATTCTGCCGATGTTCCGCTTGTAATTTCAGAGCGCAAAGAAATAATTAACCAGCGCCATTCTAAGTATTCTGCGGGTGAGGCGTCAGAAAGTTCAATGTCTCCCAGGAGCATTAAATTATTACTAAACACAATGATTACGCTATCGTCGCCAGCGAATTGAATCGCCAAGCTATTTAACACGCGTTAGGTTTTATAAGTAAAATTTAAACAGTTCGAGAGAAGTTCACCATCCTAATACTCGGCTACTAGAGTTATCCTCGACGAAATTTAAGTTGGTATCAGGTTTTAAATAAAATTTTAAGATTCGTAAAAAAATATTCGCGGCTTAATGATTACCAAAATGACTTCCGGGAAATGAATAACAAAACGTTTGATGAACATTTACAGGCGAGTAACAAGATGAGAGAGCCCTACAGATGGATAAAAAGGTGACAATCACGTTTTCATTTCTAATGAACCTCAATGCTATAAATCATACGAAGCTGTTTTCATCGGCAGTTTTGGGCGATGTGTCCTTGGATATTTTGTCCTTGAAAATATAATTTCGATGCATCCTCTTGTAGCCATCGATTACAGTCTACTTCACACGTTCCGATCTACACTGACGCAATTAATCTTGAGGTTATCCCCAGGGATGGAAAATTTCTCAAAGGCCCGTGATATTAATGCTCCAGCGGCTACATCTCTGCATTTTAACACTTTTTTCTGCCACTTCTGTAGATGATGTTCAGCGGGAAGGGTCGATCAAGATGCCGCGCTAATTAAATCGTCAAGATGTCAGAAAACGGTCGCGGTATTTCTGAATTGGGCGCGTTTTCGAGAGTTCCTTCGAGAAACTGCGTGTTATGCCCCCAAATGCATTAGCATTGCCTCTGCGCTGCTTACGGAGGTCACTAAAATAGATTCACAGAATTCACACATGGCCTATCAAAGATGTGATCATTTTTTTCTTTACCGATATTATATACAGGTTGGGTTGTGTATATACAGATTGTAAAAAAAGTCCATTCTCACAGGGGAATAAGATATAAAATAATTAAAGGAGAAAAGTTTTAATCATACTGACTGTTGTTGTGAACTGGCAGTAAGTACTGCTGCATCGCAAATACCCTAAAAGCGTTGCCACGCAATACACAAAAATATTTTACGATCAGAAAATAGAAAAAATAAAGAATTTTCCCAGGCTTAATTCTGTTATATCTTATTTCCATGCGAGAACGGACTTTTGTTACACCATGCGTGTATACATATAATTTTTATCACAAATCCATTTTTATGCATTCATTGCCAAATATGCGCGAGTTGGAACCCTTTGTATTCCGACATGGAGTACACCTTCCCTCTTTCGTTTTAACCCATACTGCATGTATTCGTGGTTAGCATTGCCGGATGGTGGTCAGAAGTTTATCCTACCGGACACACAGGATATAAAGTAAACCTCTGAAAGAAAAGAAACTCGCAAACCGCCAATTTTTCAAACAAGGCGTAGCCAAAGATCCTCGGAGTCTCCCATTTCAGGGTGAAGAGTCCCCGGTTTGAATTCTGAAAAGAGGTCGGAGTCCTTGGTCCTCAAACCAGAAGTTACTCATAGAAGATTGCAGCGTTCCGAAAAATGAACCGCGTAAGAAAGCCAAGGCAGTAACCCGTCCGATATTCACAGATTTTCAAAAAGTATTCGCTCGCACAATGTATTGCCAAAAGAGCGCACTACGGTTGCACAATTCTAAAGCTCTCTTTTTCTTTTTAAATCATTTATTTCGCCGGGCCAACGTAATCGTGTCAATGCCGCTTGGGGTGCGCTGCCCTTCTTGTCTACGAAGGCGTGGCGGAATCACAACCTTCGCGTGATATTCAAAAACTTCGTCAAACGGAGAGTACCGAATATGTACTGCATGAAACGACCCAAAGATGCCTTCGCTCCTTTCCTTCGCGAACTCCACGAAACCAACGAGTAAGCACCCTGTAATCTGTCGAGATGGAACGTTTTCGAGAGGGCGCTAGAGTCGTGGTGCATTTTTTCCCTCGCGATATTTTCGAAGAGCGCATTGAGCAATTCTCACGCATTCCGGGGTCTTCTTTTTTCCGCGGAATCAGGTGAAAGCGTTGCTCCGACGCTGACTAATTTCGCCGATAACGTTTCCACAGAGATAAGCGTCGACGGCACGGCGAGATACACTCGTGGCACGGGTCGCCAAAGACGCCCTCGAGTGGGGAAAAGCGCACATTTCTGGGGAAAGCGGAGGGGGAGAAAAAACAAAAGAAGCGCTCGATTTCGGAATACTCTCGCCGTGCGGTAGATAAAAAATATTCAGCTGTTATGGGGAAATCGGATAACGGTAAACGACGGTCTAGCGGATCCATTACAGAATAACCATTTGTATCATCAGTTTTCGAAGGCGAGGGATGCATGTTATTATCAAACGAATAAAACATACCGCATTAACTTTTTCACGCAGTCACTGGTTACACTGCTGTGTGGACAGCTTGGGGATAGCGGGGTGAAAAATTCGATACATTATTAGACGCCATATCATTATTTTTGAGACGCGTGGCTCATGTGGTATTGTTTATGACAAAAAGTTCTGTCGCTGGATGAATTTTAATCAACGTTCTTCCGGTCATTTTAGAGTAAATCGGCATTTTATAAAAATTCGTGAAGGGTAAACTATCCTCCGTCGTCGCGCGATGTGGTTCATTTAACAAGATTTCTATTTCAGGTGATACCTCACATCAGTGCTTTTCAACCGTTTTGCTTTGGCGACACACTTTTTAAATGATCCAGCTCCCGCGACACACACACACCATGAAATAAAAGGTCAATTTTCTTCGTTAAAACATAACAAAAATATATGCTTAAAATTCCTTATTTAACAATAATACGTCATAAATATAGCAAAAAATATATGTGGCAAAATGTTTATGTTAGCCAAAAAAACTTTTTCGTATCTACTGTATTTTAATTTTTTCTAATTTTTGCGACACATCTGGACCTCATCCACGACACACGCTAATTAAAAACCTTTTTGCAATCGATTTTTTATTGTCCTGCGTAAAATAATGATCAAATCCGCCCAATATTTAGCGCAATTTGTACTTAAACCGAACAGGAAGTTTGTTGTGTGGAAGGAACTTTATACTGAAAACACGTAACAGAGAGAACGCGTTGTTTTTGTTTTATTTTTGTGTGTCAAACCTAAAAATATATCGGATTATTTAATTCTCCCACTTATTACATAAATATCAAATTTCATCAAATTATTTTAAACCGTTTACCCTCAAGAGCCGCGTATGACGAGATACTACAGACAAAAGGAAATGTAAAACCCACTTTTTCGAACTCAGGGCCACTTAAAACGAGTATACATTTATATAAATGTACAAGTCGAATTTTTCACAATGATACTTTCGTTATATACGTACATACTTCGCACGCAAGAAAAAAAAAACATTGGGGTAAGTATTGATGCTAGAAACATGCGCGGCATTGCAATAGAGAGATAAAGACTTGGATGAATTGTTTATCATGAAAGAAACCGTCTGTTTTTTTTTAGACTTTCACTCGTTTAAAGCCGAACAAACGAAGAACAATTTGGTTGGCAGTAAAACTTCGTAGTCAATTACATCCGACCGATTTTAGGACAAGAAAGCGAAACGATCCTAACTGAGAGACTAATAAAAGCTCTAAAAGCCGTGTTTTGTGGTTTACGCGAGTAGTTTTTGTTCGAGTCGAGGCAGCAATACCTGACTCTCTCGCCCCCTATTTCTCGGCTTTTCGTTTTTTTGACCTTGGCGCGAAAAAAAAGAAAACTTCGCAAAGAAAACCGCCGAAGTAATAGAAATATTCTCGAAACGGTAAAAAAATAACGAGCGGTTCTTACAACTGTACAAGCATCGAGGCTCGTTACTGATCATAAATCGAGATTTTCTTTTTGTGATCAATTGTTCGTGCGAACAAAATTTTTTGCGGCGTTCATGACACGGGTGTCTAATTAAACCCCTTTCCGTTATTTCCGTTCGAAAAGGCTTAATTTCGACGGCGAGCGAATCAATAACAATAGCCAGATCGCCTTGAGTCGTGGCGATTAATGTTAGACGAGGCGGAAGGCGATAGCGCGGAAAATTCGCGGAATGCGGCGCTTTCGAGAGACAGTCGAAAGGAGAGAGGCGGTATCGTGGGATTCGCAATTTAAGGAAGTCACGCGGATACGAAGGTACAAGATCGGAGCGATTTTAAGTTTCGTTTGTAAAAACAGCACGCGATAAAATAATTCATCCGATTGACAGAGCCGCTGTGAATTGGAACTGAACAACTCGCTCCTTAAAATTATTAAAAATACCTAGTTGATGTCCACGGACGAAATGAAAGTAAAATTTTGGACCTGGCATTTAAAGTGTACGACGTGAAAATAAATGTAGTTAGATACACCCCGAAAACTGTTATGCTGACAGTAAATATTAATAGAAACAACTATAGCATTAACCAACTCCTAATAAATTCGATGATATTTTAATTGTCTCTCCTGTTATTTTAATTCGTTAACAATGAGATCATAAACAGCACCTTACAACCTTTTACAATGTTATTAAAGAAAAATGTGATAAATGCAATAAAACAAGGCCAGAAACAATACAATCCAATGCCGATGTTTCCGGGGAAAACTTTAAACTCCGTATTTATGCAAAACCATCTGAAAATATAAGGCTTCCGGAAAAATGTAATTATTATTTTATGGCCATGAATCGCCGCTCAGTGAACCTCAACAAGCATTTTCGACGACGAGGCAGACAACTCCGAAAGTAGTAAAACCAAACAAGTACAGATTAAAGTGAAACAGCATTTGCTTCGAGAACTTACGAGGTCGCCGTCCTCGGTCACTTCCGCCTTTTTAACGATCCTTCCATGGGATTCGAAGCGATTACCTTCAAAGCTTCGATGCAGACGCCGCTACAAACTTGCCCCGGGTAATCCCATTTGTGCTGAGCTTTTTCCTTGAATTTTGCATTTTACATGTTAACGCGATTAAAAGCCTCAATGGTGTTGTTTACATGAAGGGAAAACTAGTTAGGACAAGGTACAGTGTATCACAGATAGGCGAATGTATACTGGTGTTGCCTAGCTACTGGGATCTTTTCCTGACATAAATGTATCGCTCTCGAGCAGCTAAAAGATAGATGTACTATATTACCTGCACTAAAGTAGTGCAGCCAGGGGGATGGCAACCGAGTATTCCCCACCCCTCCACCAAGATCACAGATAATATTAACAAAAACATAGAATATGCGAGCGTCAGATGGAAATAAGGTGAATAGAAGGCGTCCAAATTAGAACCACTACCTTTATTCATTAACTTTTATCATTACACGAAGGTTCTTGCAGATTGATCAATAAACCAGTTCTCATATAATAATGTGTTGAAGTATTTGCCCCCAAAAACTAAATTTCTGGCCGCACCACATATTTTATGAAATGTGCTAAGTTGGTGGATCATTTGAATGCATCAGTACAAGGCATACGTCATCTCAGTAGTTATAAAAGAAATATAAAACTTTTAATGCATGTAAAATGGACAACATTATAAACATACGAAAGTCGGAAATTTGAGGCAAAACTATTTTTAGTTCATAATGCTTCGCCCCCCCACCCTCCTTCTGGAATCCCCATACGTCCCCTAAGCGAGGCACGCCAAACTCGAAGAGGCATCTGGGCCGCATCGAGCTTACAGTTGTTGAATGAGGGCCACGATTGGAAAAACAGACTATCTAGAAGACTGGACGTCTTTTTTGCCATAAAAAGATAATTTAGAAAGCGCGTTATGTTGTACCACAATAATTACGAAAAAACGTCCCCTTTTCACAAAAACGAAGTGTTTAAATAAAACGATTTAGTTAAGACAAAAATTAGCATCCGGGCCGCGGTTAGGCGCGACTTTTCGCCGCCAGTTTGGCATGCCTGCCCCTAGGGCAGTGTTCCCCGACATACGGTCCGCGGGCCACTGGTAGTCCGTGAACTTTCTCTGGGTGGTCCGCGGAGGTTTCCTCTAAAAAAAAAGCGTTTCATTTGGACGATAAAAATGTAATGAGCGGGAAATATTCAATTTGAGAAGTTATGACGGAAAGTTCATTTTTTTGTCTCCCGTAAAATGACTCGGTTATGTAAACAATTTACATCGTTTTCTCATCGCCTTTGCCTACAAATCCTCAATACCAAATTTCATGAAAATCCTTTCGGTAGAAGCCGAGAACGAACACGCGTACGGACGGACGGAGAGCCGAAGCTAAATAGGCCAGGGGCGGCTAAAGCGCGGCTCTTTTAATTGAACGTGCGGCTCTTATTCATGTACGTCTACTATCTATTTACCGCTCAGCCATCCAGCACGCCAGATTGGTGTGGCAACGTCGCTACTACCTACATCAGAATAGGAAATGAAGCGCCTTATGGCTACAAAGAAAAATATCTATATAAATTCATTAAAAGTCTTTATTAAAAATTTGGTCCCTACAAAATATTTTCTTTATGTCTCTCTTTACGACGGTGTTTTCAGAATTCATCTATCATTTTTACCCACTGACGAGTTTATTTTTAAAGTTGTAACCCAATTAAAACCATTGTAATTAACATAGAGCTTAGAAAATTATTGCGTCGCCTCTATTATATCTTAGTTCATCACTGTTTTAAATTTCAAAAGATTTTGTTCAGTAGTTATTCGTTTATGAATTATTATATATGACTACGTTCGCGAAAGTTGGCTGCGTAGCGTAGTTTGTGTGTTTAACTCGCCGTAAAATTTTACATTTTCTTTCTAACAATATTAAAAAATCAAACCGTATTAAGCATAAAATAAGATTTCCTATGATATTTTTGTATATTCTTTCCAATAAACGTAGCGCAAATGATCGCGCGTCAAATTTGAGATGCACGTCTTTTTGACGCGGACAGTAAGGGCGTGCCAAGGCTTATCACGTCAGAATGCAATAACGCGATGCGACTAAGAGGTTTTTGGGGATGCTTAAAGGACATCCATTCTCTCTGCATTGCTTCGAATCCAAGTTATGTCTACTGTTCATACATATATGCGTGCAGAAGGTGTCTTGCGGCTCTCGAACTTAGGACGATTATCATAGGCGGCTCTGAGAGTAAGAGGGTCTGGCCACCCCTGTAATAGGTGCTAACGCTGGAAGCGAAACGCGCCTAAAAATAAATGAGCAGTGGAAATTAAAAAAAAAACGCTCTCAGAATATAATCACACATCGTGACCTGCATATCATGGCCACGGACTTCTCTTGCATTCTCGATAAGAAAAAATGTATAAATTTGTACGATCGTTTATTCTTCCTCGTTTGCCCCTTTCTGCCGGTTTACTTTCCTAACTTTGATGTAGAAGCCGTTATAACTTGCGCCAGATAATGCGATTTTCAACGGGGCCTTCCCTCGAATTTCACATTTTACATGTCAACACGAGTCAAAGCCTTAATCCTGTTTTACATCAGGGAAAAGCATCGTTATTTACAAAAATGGGTAAAGAAAAAAAGAAACGTTCTTAGCATATAATCGCACACCGTGACCTAGATATCGTGGTTATGGTCCATCCCCGTTTATACTTCGCAGGAAAAATATCGAAGAATTTGCACGCAGCAATTAATCTTCCCCGATTACTCCTACCTATGAAACGCAGTCTATGAATTCTTAGCGCACACGTATGATTTCAAAATGAATCAATGCACTTTTGATAATTATCGACGTCGCGAAATCCAATCGTGCGATTTCGAGGACCGGTTTTTTTTTATTTCATTGAAATGATGCAGCTTTAATGATTTTTTTTTTAAATATTCAACCAAATGAATATCACCATGGAATAAGAGACACGTCACTCGCAATCTATTTGAAAGGAAGGCGTTTTTCAATCAATTGGAGAACAGCATGCCAAACTTTTCCAATTTCACTACAAAGAAGAATATTTTCGTACGACGCAGATGCGGGAAAAAACCTTGATTTCCCAAAAATGCTGTCGAAAATCTATCAGAACATTTTCTTACAGCCAAACCCCAAAATCCTCAATTAAAGAAATGCGCAAAAACCCGAGAAAAGCTAAATAAAATGCGTCGCTTATTATAGCTTTTATCTATAAAATCGCCTATGTATTCGGGTTTTCTGGCTGTTCGTACGTCTACACGGACAATATCTCTGGATTCCTGCACTCTAGATAAGCCAAAATTTCAGGATAAGGCGGTCACAACGGGGGCTAAAAGTGACAAAAATTGATCTAGGATCAGCTGCTGGGGAGTAATTGGTGTCTTTTCCCGACCATTTTTTTTTTCATTTCTACCCTCCGTAAAAAAAAGCGTGAAAGCGTTGCGGGGCATTATAAATTTGCATTTTTAAATTAGTTAAATTTAAAATAGAATCTCGGAACATAAACAGTTATACAGCTGAAAGATTGTTTATATTTTTAAACAGAATCCAAAGCCGTGTCGAATAAGAGTGAAGAATCATTTTTAATCAAACAAGAAGTCCAAATCAGGACTAATGCAGGCTGGTTTCCCAAAGTTAACGTCCCGAATTCATTACTTATGTTGACAGGTAATGTTTCAGTGTGTGTCAGTCATAAAATATTAAACAATAAGGCAGCATGGGCGGATCTACGACAGGGCATAAATGAACCTATTTTTATGGGCAAAAATGACCACAACTACAAATTAAGACATAGATCGCAAAGAATGAATACTAAAACAATTTCTTTTTTAAATAAAACAATTGTTGATTGGAACGAGTTGCCTGCAGAAAATTTTAAGCCCTTCCCTAGAAATGTAGATACATTTAGAAAGAAATACAAAAAATTACTGAGATGATATTTGGATAGCTTTTATTCTGTATTCTGTATTTTGCTTTTATCCTGTATGTATTTTGATTATTTTTATATTCGACTTTATATTTTCTATTGACTTTTAGACTTTCTTTCACGTTTTCTTTTTTTGTATGTATGTATGTTATGTTACCACCTGGCACATTGCCAACTTGTAACTATTATCAATTAAATTAAATTCCAAGGAATTCTCGTACCATAAATACCATTTGTAATTCATAGTTTATCAATGATAGAGAAAATTTTTAAAACAAATTAACACAGCATTACCAGGTTAAAAATACTAAAAGAAATGTCAAAATCTCTTTCTGACATTATATATTGGATGTATTTTTAAAAAATAAACGAATTTAATAAATGTTATTCTTTATACGATAATATTTATGTATGGATCAACTTTCCATTGCTGAAGGGTAGTCGAGTAGAAAAGAAAATAACCCGTTTGTTCATACGCCTATGCTCAAGCCGAGTTCGGTAATAATCGTCTCCATTGCAACAATTCGATAAAATGAGATTTAAAACGAAAACAAGTAGGGCTGTACACGGGTTTCCCGTGGTACAGACGTACTTTTCGTTAAATTCGCCGTAGTATAATCGTATACTAATATATTTGCTTTGAAATCAGAAAATTATTTTTCCTTATATTGTGGCAACCCTGCTTTTTAGATCCGTTTTAAACATGTTTATTTCGTTTTTTCATCCTATACTCTCCCTACTAACGAAATTTCTTTGAAATCCGTTAAGCCAATACTTTCGAAATTAATAGTTACAGACAAATTCTAACTTTGATATTGTGGTAGCCCTGTTTAGTCGATCCGGTTTGAATATAATAATTTTGTTATTTATTTATATAAAGATTATATACATCATATTTGGTTAAAAATCATGTCCTCCATTCTCTAGAATTACGTGTAAAAGAAATATTATTTTACTTTTTATTATGGTAGCCCTGCTTTTTAACTCAGCTTTAAACATCTTTATTTCATTACGGTATGTTATATAAATCTTATATACAAAATTTAATTGAGATCCGTTCGGCCAATTCCTTCCTACTCCATAATTAATGAAAGAAATTAATTTGTAATTGTGGCACCCCTGTTTGGATGATTCAGTTTAAATATGTATCTATGTATGTGTACATTATAAGTATTATAATTTGGTTCAAATTTATGCGGACATTTCAACACAAATATGTGTAAAAAGAATGTTTTTTATTTCTTGTATTGTGGCAGCCCTGCTTTCTTTATCTACATTAAACATCTTGATTTTGTTTTATATGTTACACGCCTATTTTCTAGAAAATTTCATTGAAATCGGTTGAGCCAATTCCTTTCAAATTAATAATAACCGAAAAGTTTAACTTTGTAATTGTGGCACCCCTGCTGAGTCGATCCGGTCCAAATGTGCCATTTTGGTCATTAATTTATGTGAGTATGATATGTACCAAGTTTGGTTGAAATCGGTAAAGCCAATTCTTCCCTGATATATGCGTACGGACGGACGGACATCACGAAGATAATAGTGCTTTTCAGCAATGACGAAAAGCACCAAAAACGCTAAGTTTTTGTAGAAATTCAAGAAATACGATCAATTATCAAAATTCCGTGGTAATAATTAGAATCTACATTCTTTTCCCATTCGAACAGTACAAATCTCGTTCCGATATCACAATTTTAAGATATTTTAATGCATTAAAGAAAACATCTCTGCACGATGGATTTGAGATTTCCTATGTCAAACAAATAGGGAAAAATGTTCTTGGAATCGAACCCGAGACTTCAATCTTCGCCAAATAATATATAGCCCGGAGGTGGTCCCTGGCAACACGAACCTCATACCAAGTTTCATGAAAATCGGTCCATTGCTGCATAAGTTGTTAATACAGGCAACGCTCGATTTACGTGCTTTCATTTTAACGCTTTATAATGAACGTACAAATAATATAATATTTGCGCCACTAAAAAGAGGGAATTTTTTCTATTTTAAACAATGGGAAATATCAACTGCCATAGCATTTATATAATGTTTTTATACATAATATACTAAGGCCATCGATCTCAACCGAAGATGTAAATCTTTTGATGACGTCATAATCCTAAAACTAGAAAAAGGCACCTTATATGATTTTCTCTGCAATTATTCCCTCACTTGTCTAAAATGTACTCGAAAATGTAGATAAGGAGCTTACTTTCCATAGGCAGCGTAGCGGCAAAGATCGAACGGAATAATTGAAGCTGTAGCGACGAGGATAAGGTCCTGCACACAAAGCGATAATTACCGGGAGCACACCTTACGAAAAAAAGGGATTAGCCTTCGCAGAATAAACTCCGAGAGGAAGTTTACTCTCTCTCGTGACGCAAATGTCAACAGAGGCCTTTTTTCCCCGAAGTTAAAACAAACGAACATCGCAGCCAGCAATCGCGGCAACCATCACGCCAAACCCGAAACGAACGGAAATCCCATCGGTAAAAATGTTTTGTTTTCCTCGTCTATCATCGAGAAGGAATGAGTTTTTAGAACGAAATTAGCGCACGCGGCGACAAGTTTGTTTCCGCCCGACGCTGCACCGGAGGAATTCATCTTGGAAAAACTTTTATTTTTTCTACAGTGGCCTAAAAAACTTTGAACCGCATGCGAACTTAGGTTACAAAGCAGCCGTCATCAAGTGATGATTCATGAATGGTAGATTATGAAAATAACCTACAATCGGTGAATCGCCACTGACGACGGCCGCTTTGCAGCCGAAATGCGACTATAGTTTCTCCAACAGTTTTCATGGCCATTGGAGAAAAAGTTTTCCAGTCTCATTTCATTCGCAAGGAAAGCTCGATGATTCCATCTGAAATTCGCCTCCGTTCTGAACAAATTGTTTCGCGATGTTTTCGGATGAGAAAAAAATCCATCGTTTCCGAAAAGAATTCCTCGTAAAACGACGAACAAAAACGCAACGTTATAAACCACTAGTTGTCGCTTCCGCCGCAACCGAAAAGAGGTATAAATGACTCCAATGCCGGAGAGGAGGAAAAAACCAACCACGAGACACAAGGATTCGAATATATAAATATATACACACACAACCAGGATCGATTGTCCATTGTTTTTACCCGGCGCGGGATCTTAATTATTTTAAAACTCCCTTAACGAACCTCCCTCCACGAGGAAGGAGAACTCCGTAGTTCCGTACCGGCGAGGAGTTGCATTTTAACGGTACACGCTTTTGAAGTCTTCACGGTTCGCGAACTCGATCCTCTTCGGTCCAGGGATCCTCGCGATTGCGAAGGGTTTACACTCGGGAAGGAAGAGAGAGGTTAAAAGGGGAAGGAGAAAGGGCTACGGGGGGCGGAAGGGAAGGGAAGTGCTTCGGGTAACGGGGGCGAAGATTCGGAGAGGAGGAGGAAGAGCGGTTCGATCGGCAGCCAAGGGGATTAAAAGCGCCGGTTTCTCAACGCGGAGCATCGAACGGCTTCGAAACGCGGAAGAAGAGAGGCGAAGCACGGGCATGACGGTTTTGGCGCCTTGAATTTAAAACAAGTTAGGAAAGTTTAATGGTGTATCATAAACAGGCGCGTTTCGTGGATTATTTGAAACACCATGAAACAGCAAAACACCGCGGCACGATTATCCCTCTCTCTGTATACTGAAAATTTCTCCTCCTCCCCTAAGTTGTGTGTGTGTGTGTTTTTGGCTAATCAACCTCTTGGATTATCATAGCCGTAACTCCTTCCACACCGAACACGATCACAAGGGAGGAGGGCAACCCGGTGCCGGCATTAGCCTACTGTTTACGAAGAGCGCCAAGGGGGCCAACGGCTTAACGTCCCTTCCGAAGGACGGAACGCTGACTTTGCGCGATCTCCCCAAACCACACAAACAGGGGGCCGGGCGACCTTGGAAAAAATCCTACTTTCGCAGGATTCGTACCCGCTGCCCTTTCGACCCCCCTAAGTTGGTACATTAGTAAACGTATTTCCGTAATTTTATAATGACGATTAAATACCGCAAAACGACGTATCGGAAATGATGCCAGGGAAATATTAACTTTATATTTTCCGATTTATTTATTAATCAGTTGTAATTAATCAAACGATCGGAAATTATTTTAAACATACCTCACCTGAGTTAAGTAGTTGTAATATCTGCATTTAGTTATGAGATGCGATGAAAAAACTTTGCCCCTTCCACACAATTTAATAAAAACGACCGCTTTCGCTGCGATCGTAGCAAAGTTTTTTTTTTACATCTCATAATGAGCAAATTCCACAAAGTTGAGCCTGACCTTATTAATGATATCTGCATTTAAGTTTACGTTCATTTCTTAGTCACAGATAATCCATTTCCTTCCGCTTACAAAAAGCTTCATGCGCGCGTAAGGAAATTAAACGCATTTTCGCAATTATATCAGATCTTATTTACTTCAATTACAACGAAGATTGTTTTCGTTGACAACAATCAGGTATCCATGCATGAATTTTTACGATAAAAATGCATCGAACAAAAAAATACTCTATTTGGCTAGCTCCACGGCTTTATTTGATGACATTTTCGGCATGCCTAAAATTTTACGAGATATGAGGAAAAGATCGTGTTTTTTTTTCGATTTCAGTAAAGTGGCGCCCCCGATAATGTTATGCGAACCACTTACGTCATTTTCCAATTGAATTTGCCCACAAGTCTTAAATGCCACAAAGTTCATGAAAATCGGTGCGATAGAAGCCGAGAACGAACATGCGTACGGACGGACAGGAAGAAGCCATTAGGCGCTTACGTTGGAAACGAAATGCCCCTAAAAATAAATCTATATGGATTAAATAAAATTCGGTGCACGACTGACGTGGCGTTTGCTTCCTGGTTGCGCCTCTTAATAGATTGGATTTTGTCCTTATGCATGCTCTGCGCTCTATTTTCGCCTAGACGTCACCTTTTGGTGATTAATGCGGTAAACATACGTTTACGGCAGCGGTGAGTGACCCACGGCCCCCGAGAGAGTGTTATTCGGCCAGCGAAGCTTTGATTAAAAAGAGATCCGTAAAATTTAACACACAAATTCATTTCATATACGTTCAAATTACGAAAATAAAGCACTTGAAATGTTAGCACTAAAAACATTAATTGGCTTTGTTTTTTTGGTGATATGATACCTCAATCTCTAGTCAACGTCCGAATTAAAATCTAATACGGCCCGCCGAATCATTGACAACCTGAAGAATTCGCAAGCCACAATGCGGCTGACACGTAGATAACATTGCCCACCATTGGTTTGCGGTAAACTTGCTAGAAAAGGACCCGTGTATGAAAAAAAAACACGTTTATCGTCATCATCCAGCCCTGCTGATGGCGGTACATCGTCGGGACTTGCGGCGTAACGATTTTTCTGCGGAAATTAGCAAAAGGTTTTATGTGTTTTATTTATTACACGTGATCTTTCCAATTATACCTTTCCAAAAAGTACCGGGTTCTTCAGTAGTATAATTTCTTTCTCAGAAAATATTTCTGATTGGCAAGTCTCACGCAATAAAATTAATTATTTTAGAAAGCTTTTTCAGATTAAAAAACGAGTAAAAGCGACCAAAATGAAAACATTAATTAATTTTCCCATTCTCTGGTCCCCAAAAATGTCAAAGCAGCATTCTGAAAACGAAAACGTCGGCGAGAAACATAATGATGATCGTGTTGTTCAAACAGGAAGTGAAATCTCAAGCAACGTTTCCTACCTAATGATAAGGTTTTACGCAGCTGCAGATGATTGAAAAGTGCAAAAAACGAAAGAAATGGAGTTCTGCAATCGGCGGTTTAAATCTAGCGATGAATGGACGCTGGGACGTGTCCGTGGCAACTGCAATCTATTTGCGTCGAGTGGAACGGAGGGAGTGAAAGTCGGAGCGGTAAATTTCGAGCGATGCAACGGTCTTCCAATCGCAACTGGTAGTGCCGGCGGCGTTTAGGGAAATCTGAAGAGACGAGGAAAATGATGCACCGCATACGAGGCGACTCGCACCCGAGTGGTGCACACAAGTCGATCCTCTCTCGCTGCCCTCTTATTCTGGCGGAAGATGGAGGGCATGGCAGCCATCTTTCACTAAATTCAAGAATAAAGAATTTTTAACCCTTTTGCTGCCAGTGAACCGATTGGGCCGATGCTAAGGCTCCCATGGGCCGATTTAGCCGATCCGAGGTAGGTCTTTTTTCGATTGCACGTAACTTCTTTTTTGACGACAGATGGCGTACTCATTCATTCTGAACGATTCTCAACGCTTTCAATCCTCTAGCCACAAAAATACGTTAAATACTGATTGAATATCAATGGATTACATTTGTCGAAAAAATCAGCCTGGCATTTCTAGCAGCTTCAGGCTTGGCAGTAAAAGGGTAAAACACGTAAGCGCGATGTAAAATGTTTGAATGAAAGAATCGAAGGAATTTAAAAGGGCGGCAATAAAACGTTTAAGGCCATAATTTACTTATTCGTTGATTCCTAGCTTATTTTGAGTTTCTTCAGAGTTTATCTCTGCACGCAACATAAAAGTGAGTCACGAAGAATAATCAAATAATTTACACGAGCCATTAACTTCAATCACATCACTTATTTCATTAGTCTGCAATATCTCATTGATTACAACGTACAGCAAATTCATCCGCGTAGAGATCGTTATCTGCACACAACGTGAACACAGGTAACGTAAATGAGATTAACGAAGAATTGCAAAGCCGAGAGGTAGCTACTACGAATCGAACCACTTCGACGTATAATTTCAAACTCACAACGCCAACCTCCTCCTGTTGGTTGAGGAAGAGCGCGGAGACTTCAACGGTGGAGGGAAAAAGATTCCTCTCAAAGTTTTTATGAATTTCTCTAACACGATCCAAAGAACCGACAGAGTGCATAATCAGTCCGCTAGCTATCCCGCGGCAGATACAATTAACTCGGCTCCCTTTGGAGAAGACGTTGTGAGTCGCCGCCGGCGAGCTATATAATTGGTCTGGGAGGGAACCGGGTGGGATGGAGAAAGAGAGAGAGAGGAAGAGAGGTCGGTACATCTTCGCCAAGACTCGTAGAAGGAGGAGTTAATTAGCGGATCGAATGAAAAAATTTCATTCTCGCATGAGCCAAGGCCGAGCGATAACGCTTTCCATTTCGTCCAACTCTCTTCGCGGTCTTTCTGGCGAACGACTGCAAAACGACGCGATGTATACATGGCGACGAGGACGGCAGAGGAAATAATCTGGATTTCGTCCAACGCGGCTTAAATGTATCTCGATTTTGGAATGTAGGAAATCGCTTCGAAAGCGAGGTATGGAAAACCGGGCCGGAAGAATATTATACGAGAAATATTTTACCGAACGCTCTGCCTACTGACTTCGCGCTGACCATTGATGATTTAGCCAAAATAATTCACGTTCTTTGTAAATATATGGGTCCGCTGTTAGAATAACTAAAAAAATTATGATTCTCATCGGTTTCTATATTTACCGAATGGATTTCTATGAATAAATATTTCTATCAAATCAATGTTTAAGCGGTTTTATAAAATCAAAAAGTATCTTCAACTCTACTCCGCCGTAAAAGCGTTTAGAAATTGTTTAAGTCACGGTATTACACCATTAAGGACATTTTTTTCAGCATAGCTTAGATATTGCCCTACTGTGAAAAGAATTCACGCGAAACGAAATCAAATCGTCATAAATACAGCAAACATTTTTTTTTAAATGAAACGCGCGGAATGAAAACATTTTGCGGGAGAGCGTAATTCATGCTTGCTTTGGGTTCGAGAGATTTGAAATTTTGTGAAAGGAGCGAATCGAAACAAGCGAGAGATGAAATCGAATGAAATAATTTTCATGGTGCTCAGGAAGAACTTCTAAAAGCAAATTCTTCAAAACACTGGTAGATGGCAGTCTACTTGAAACGTGAAATATAACATAAGCTTTGATTCACTTTTCTTATCTATCGAAAATAATTCTGCGATATTCCCTCGTGACCTCAAGCTTTAACGTAGCATACAAGCAAGTACTGGCGAAAGAATGCGCAATGAGAAAAACCCCTCTTAATTCAATCGAAATGCGTTCTAAACAGTATTGGCGGCACATGGATGAAGCGTTTATGAAAACTAACCCCTTCACTTAACCTTCAGATGCTTGGAGAAGAATTGAATTGTCTATTCTGTATTGTATAAAAAGCACAATAGGGATATTTAAAAATCATTAGTTCAAAGAGGATTCCAAAAATCTTAAGAGGGTATTATCAATACCTCCTATTAATAATTAAAGGACGTTTAAGTTCGGTTAGCGTGAATCGTACAGAAGTACAGCAAACCTGAAAATATCGCTCGATTGCACGAAATGGTGGAACCCGGCGTTATTCAAAGGACGAATGGTGAAAGGAAGAAAACTCCGGAAGTGCGCTCGCTTGTTACTTTTATGCAATAATTGCGTAAGATAACAAAAACCGCAATGACGCGTTAGCGTTTTCTCAACGGCGCTCGCTTCAAACCGGTAGCACGACTCGGATCAATAATTCTTAACTCGTCCGGTCGACAAAACAAATATTAATTCGGCTTTGAAGTAGACCAAGGGCAAGTTGGAAGCCTTCGATAATTTACAACTGGATTAAAGTTAAGAGGCCAAGAGACGCGCAGGGGTACGGCAGTCCTTCGATTTTCGCGGATTTTGTTTTCGCGATTACATTTATTCGTGAAGATTTTCAACGTTCGTGGAAGGTAAATTTCACAAATCCGCGTGTGCCTACGGCAGCACACACCGCTCATTCTCCAAATCCGACGAAACACGAGGCCATTTTATCTCCATAACAAAACGCACACATGGTACGAACATACTACACAGGTAGCGAGGCTGTTGCGGAGAATAAGCGAGATAGATGCACACGTGGTGCTATACACTCAACATGTCTCTGCCTCCCTATCTGTTGGCACGCGTTTTCACTGTAGTTTCTACAATACCTTTCCATCTACGTAAAATACTAATGTTCCAAAACCCCAAGGAAGTGAAATGAGTTCGAAGAAAAAAGTATGAGGAGAGCGAATAAAGTTCCTTCCCTTAACTACACAGTGAGAGAGATGTATTCTTGAAAACTGCAACGTATAGCGAAACTTATTTTCCCATTGACATAATGACGGAAGTATGGATTACGTTCGTGGCAGACGTTTTGTGACACATTTGTACCATTCGCACGCCAAAAAATACGCGATAATACATTACATAAGATATGCCATGTTAAAATTACACAAATAAAACTAAATAAAATTAATACACATATAAGAACTCACCTGAAACGATTTTCAAGCAACAAACATGAAAATAAAACATGACTAAAGGGATTTAAAATTATAGTGACATTTTATATAATGCAATTTAAAGTTCTCGAATTTAGCTTTTTGCTCACCACAAACGACATCTATGCAAAGCGACGCAGCTTATAACAAAACATGTTCTTTAATTCACTGAAGACGTATATGCGAAACAATGCATGCACAGCGGGAAATTGCTCTATTTTTCTCGTAAGCTTTTAGGGTATTGTATTCCCTGTTTCTGCGTTCGCGCCATTTTCCGGGAACCTAATTCCTCCCCAAGAATACAAATGGTTAAGAAAGTAAACGTAAAATATTAACGACAATTTTTAAAAAGTATCGTTTATATAAACGACGCGGGTAACATCTATAGAAATGTTATAGTTAAGTAAAATATACGAGTTTTGCGACTACAAAACAATCGACTTCGGCATCAATTCACTCCTATAATTAAAATCTGCGATAGGTAACTTGCTTTCTGACGATTACTTGGTAATAGAAATGCGCACATGGTTTTGATGGCATTTAATGGTCGCATCTGAATCATTATTTTGTAATCGGTCAAAAGCGAATCCTCGTAAATGGTCACTAACTTCTTCAGGCAAGCCTCAAAATCTCCATAAGCTGTGCACTTTTTTTACTTTGACTGCCTTTCTAACAAAAGAACTCAACCGACAAAAAAGAAAGTACAATAAATAAGTAAAGATGGAGACTACGGCGAAATTGATGCTAAATAGAAATTAACTCCTTAACCGTAAAATTCAAAATTAGAGACACACAATGAAAAATGGGGAGGAAAGGAAGGAAAAAGCAAAAGACAATAAAAATTATAAACTTACAGGTTTAGGGGTTGTTACTCCACGCCAGGGACCTGATGTCTATTTAACAAAGAAAATACAACACGGGTAAGCCTAGGCGGAATTTTCATTTTACATATTTCACGCAACCAATCTCCACGCTAGTGGGTCTCATCTTATGTTAGATAACAGCTTTATCAGTCGCACTCCTAAATCAGCCAATGATAACCGATCAGAAGCTAAATCACAAAAGAGTACTCGTCATGGTGTAACGAAAATCAGTGAGCGCTGGTGCCTATCCATCCATTTCGAATGAGCTGAAAGAACTTAAAAACGGGCGACTGAAAACTACTGTAAATACTTGCACTTTTTCTCACTGTACCAACATCGAAGACGCCATCCCCTCATTTATTCTAAACAACCGCTTCGTTAATCAATGCTATTAGCTCGGCGATCCCGTTACAATTGCACTAAACTGTCCATAGCTGCAAAATATAAACATTGTATACATTTAAAAAGTTACAACGAATATAACCACAAAAATGAAGCATTATTGATTACAGCGAGTGACTGAAATACAACGGGATCCAAGATTCGTACAAGCGGGCCGACTTTCTAAGCGAACCGTTTCTCTTTCCGCAGGACAATTGCACGAAAACAAAGTGATAAGCGCGACAGTATGAAAGCAGTCGCTTCAGGGGAAGAGGAAGGAACATGAGTGAATACGGCGGAAAAAAGAATCACGGGCCACACTCAATACTACGGATTAATGAAAAAACTCTGATGTGGCCACCACATGACTTTCTCCATATCTTTAATATTTCCAAATAGGTTACATAATAATAAATATTATAAGAAACTGCGAGAAAATTTTACACTTTACAAAGAACAAATAAACTTAAACCATAGACTTCTGATATTGGATATAGCCGCAAAGATCCAACAATTAAGAAAATAAAAAGGAGCGTTACTAAGACGTAACTAAGCGTCAATTGTTAACAATAGTCGTCGGTAGGTGGCGTGGTGGTGGCAGCTAAAAATATAAGATATCTCTTAAACAATGCATTATAATGGAAAATTTTTCAAACAAAGGTTGTAGAAAATGAAATTTCCTACAACTTTTATTCCAATACATTTTGACATTTATCAAATATTAAAGCAAATATTTCAAAATAATGGATGTGACAAGAGTAAACACCCACTTCCGGTAGACCGAATTTTACTAAAAACCAAACGGTTCTTGTGACTTTCATAAAAATGTTAAATATAAAATATCGCGTTTGCCTGATTAATAGTTTTTGAGTTAGAGTACCCACAAAAAGCTATCACACATACACAGACATTATCGAGAAAATAGTCAAAACGTGTTCAGGGGACGTATGGAGAAAGTAAAAATTGAGCCAAATTTCAGCGAGAAAGATCTTTAATTTTTTTTACATTGCTGAAATCTTCCTTCCCCGCAGGACGGAATATTTTTCTCCAGATCGATCGACAAAAGTGATATTTTTTGAAAGACATTCAATCAAACAGTCATCACGGACACGCCATGGGAAACTAGAGCGATGACTCCGCAATCCGAATACTCCCTCGGAATACGATCCAGAACGCAGATAACTATCCCTGCGGCCCCTAAAACTAGCCGCCCCACTATCGAACCAGTGCATTCGCTTCCTTGCGAACTTCGGATAAAGCATCGACGGAGTACGGGGATAGAGAAAGGTTTCCTGACGTGCTGCGGTTCTCACAGCTTGTCCGAAGCAATGGTGAGAAAAATGGCGAATTTTTACCCACGGCCTATCTACCTCTCTCACATTTCTCGCGTACTACGTTCATAACGCTCTTCTTTTGTTTCCTTATCAGCCTCCTCTCTTTATTTCTTGAGAGTTGGAATTCATTAAGTCCTCGGAGATACGTTCTGTTCACCTACGCCCCTTCCCCAACATCCTCCCATTAAAAAGCACGGCCGTGGGAAACAACAGCAGCACGCACGCCCTCGATTAATTACAACGAGCTATGCCACGAACCCGCACGAACTAAAATATTATTTTTAATCCAACTCGACTTCAAAATGGTTCTATGCAAACGTAAGATCGAGACTTGGCATAGAATTTCTAGTTGAATTTCTAATTATAGCGTTGCTGCCACTCTGGATATCTCTCAGAATACAGCGGAAACAAAGAGATTCGAAGAGCCTGAAAAAGGCCTCGGTAAAGTCGAAATTTGAAGTCAGCAAAGGAAAAGATTTCCTTCACTTTTAAATACGGAAAGGATCTGAAAAATACTAAAATGTAAAACGATGACTGAACCAGTCTAGAATACGGTGTTTGGATAAAAATGCTATCCGGAGGTATGGAAGTCTTGGGTATAGGACAGTTGGGCTCGACCGATTAGGCGACTAGACAATTCGGCAATGGGACAATTCGGCGCCGTGACAGTTCGGTGCCAGCAAGACAAATCTAACCACAAACCTCTCAACCCAATCCGGGGAGAGGAAATTAAAAGAATCCAACCCCCAACCACTCAACTGAACCCGGCGGGAGGAAGTAAAACGAATCTAACCCCAACCATTCAACCCAACCCGGGAGCAGGAAATATAACGAATTCAACCCCCAGCCATTTAACCCAAATAAAAGTTGTCGCTTTTCCCTCCAGGCGCCGAAACGTCCCGGCGCCGAATTGTCCCGTCGCCGAATCGGTCGCGCCTAATTGTCTTTGCTCACCTTTGTGAGTCTGGAATGAGCTATCGGTACCAGCTGGTAGGAAAAATCCTTGCAAGCAAAAGTGAAGTTCAAAATGCTTGTTTCATTAATTATGGAAGAATATATGTGTGTGTGAAGTGTGGACTATGACGCAAAACAGTCCACGTTTAGTCTGAAGATATTCTACTGGCGTGTAATGCAATATAATACCTACGCTTGTTATAATTTAGCAATATTATAGTCCACGTTAAAGAGCTTAACCCAGCTTTAACTGAACATATTTAACTTTTATATAGGATTCATTTTTAAACATGAAATTAACGAAAATTAGTCAAGTTTTTGCCATCTTTCGCCAGGGAAATACAGCGATAATTGGAAAGGCTATCGATACCGGCAGATTTGTAAAAGGAAATCCACGAAACAATTCAGATAACAAACGCATTTAGCAATGTAGTGCTTGACCATCCGGCCACACGACCGTCAAATTAAAATGGGAAGAATGCCAAATTCTCATACCCACGCGCGCGCGTCTACACACACACACCATGAGGTTTCGCGTAGAAATTCGCAGACAGGAATTGGAGAAGCATGATACAGCCGCGACGATGAAACGAGATACCATTTTTCTCGAAGAAATCAACGTCGACCGGGTCGGAATATATTTCTGTCACCTTGAAGGGGGACACGAGAGCAGTATTCCAAGGTGGGTTGAAAACCGCATGGCCAACTCCCCTTGTTAACAAATGCGGCTGGAGAGGGCGTGCCACAGTCCTTCGACGCCATCGAATGGACGTTCGTATTTAATTCAGAGAGATTAACTGCTTCAAATAAAATCTTGATAAAGGAAAGCGAAATCGAACGATGATGAGTCTATGGTCGCACTCTATTATCTGAGAAGGCTGAATTAACTACTACAGATAAATGACGAGGTTTTTTATTTGGAATACCTTGGAGGTGACTCATTCTGCGTCATGTCAGCGATTAATCCGATTGTGCTGTTGCTTTCTCTCGTAACCTAACGAAAATGATGATCGACCACTCGAAACAAACCGATTAGGTAATAAAAAGTTAACTTCAATGGCGTTTATTTGGCTTACCATTCGATTTTAAATAGAGGGACGAAAAAGTTTTTCTCCTTGCTGCTGAATGAAAGACAGAATAAAAGCTGGCGTGCGTACAAATAACAGCTACTATCATAATTCACCTTCGTCGTACTAAAAACAAAAGGCGAACGGTCTCTCCATTCATTTGCATTGTTCCAACAGGCGTATCCCTGCCGTGAATACATTGGTAAGTCTTAATATTGCAAGCTATTAATCGTAATTAAGAGGCTCCACCGCGATTATATTATCATTTCGCGGTTCTTTCACCGAGGGAGTTGTTTCGAGAACAAAATTTCAAATTAAATGGCAATTTTTTCAGGAAACGGTCGCAGAAAAGGGTAATCTTTTTTCGGCGACTTCCTACTCCTACTGATTTTTCAGCAAAGAATTAAAAGAAAATTTCGCCCTCTTTTCTTCCAAATTTCCGTTTCCTCTCTCATCCATTACCTCGACTTATCCCGACCGGACGCCCGACCCCTTCGCGCAGAATAGTTTGAAAATCCATGCGTAACGCGCGTTAAAAAAAAACACCACGACGCTTTATTTTGCATCGTGCGCTTCGCTCTCTCGTTTCTTTCCTCCCGACTTCCGCTCCCGATGCCTTTCGCAGGCGGTGCGAGAGGGCGTGGTGCCGTCACGGCCAGTGCACCAAATCGTCGGTTGGCTGTCGGAGAGGGGTGGGAGCAGGTGGCGGTAGAAGGAGCACCAAGACTCCATTCCATGCTCTCTCTCTCTCTCTCTAACACAAACACACACACTACAACACCTCGTCAGAACAATAGACGACTCCCACACCAACCCAACCTCCCACTCTCTTGCTTCCATTTCTTTCCCCGACTTCTATCATTTCCGTCGCGAGATATAAAACGCCCCAAGCGATCGCGTAAAGTAAATTGCAGTATCCCATTCCTCGACTAGACACGCTTGGTAATTCATAGCTCGGGTTTTTCCTTTAAAACTATCGGTCGCAAATTAAAAATGGACACTTGCTCCTTTTGCGATATTTTGCCGAGTTACCATTTTTGAATGTTTCAAATTTAATTTAAAAGTTCGCTGTAGAACGATTGGACGGTAGCATTGCGAAATTTTAAGACGACTCGTAAAGCTAAAAAAAAAAATGCGTTCGAATTGAGAGATTCCTTATCTGGCCTTCTAAACCAGTGCCGTTCTAACTATTTTTCCATACACCTCTTGGATATTTTGATCGAATCCTTGGTATCGCCACTCCTTATCTGATAAACCTGCCTTCGTACACGCAAAATCAATTTTGTTGATACCACTTTGGGTAGCATGGTACCACTTGTGGTATACTTATCCTACTCTGAATGGCCGTTTTCTAAACTACAGACAAATGAAGATTAGTATATGGGTAAAGGAATAAAAAATCTTAATTAAGTAATGCTTTACGCTGCGTTGTTTCACTAAAGACAATGTAAAATTGCTTGCCTTACAAAAATTGAAACTGTTCCACGAATCAAAAAAAAATACCGTCTTTAATCAACGGCATCGATTTTTGGATTTGTGATGATAAATTTGAAGGTTATAACTGTAATTATCAAATAATTAATGAAAGGAATACCATTAAAAATACAATGCTGTATTGTACTGTTGAAATAATGTTTACCTACCTACCTAACTTTCACTCCTGCATTAATGCATATGATGGACAACCAACTCCAAACAAGTATCAATTTTAAATATTCGCAATTATTTTTTGATGAATTAAATAACACAACATTAATGCTTTATTGCAAATATACTCCAAAATTGTGAACCTAATATTGTGGTGTTAACAATGGATGCATATTTTAAAAAAGAATATATATATATATATATACACACACACGAGTAGTCGGTTATTGCATACTTGCAATCGCTTAAAAAAATCACCATACACCAAGATATAAACTCGTAAATAAACCAACGCGATCTCCATGGCAACAGCACTTCAATCACGTGGAGCCTATATGTATTAAATAATAAATTCCATGAGTAATAGCATTATATTTTTAATTTTCCGTGAAATTAAGGCATCTATCCGTAATTTCCATATTCCCTGGCAATCGGCTCGTGTCCAAGTTTTCGTATTTCAAGTTTCGTCACTCAGACCGCACTGCATGAGCAATAAGAATAATCATCATTAAGACAATACCCTATACATTAAATTTATGGAAAAATTAGGATATTTTCTGTTAAGATTATGGCATCATCATCCATGCCTTTAGCGCGTATTTGGATAAAAATATCGAGAAATAGGTATGACGCCATTATATTTAACAATTTAAGAGTTAAATTTCTCGAAAAACTACGAAACACAATATTAAAATACTTTTCACGTTTTACCGTGGCTGCTATCAAGATTGCTTCTCCTATTGTGATCCCTTATAGCCATATCTCGCTCATTCCTACAGTCGATAACTCAAATTTAATCGTCATGTTTGCGCTTTTAGTAGTATGTGAGAATTGCAATTATCTATGACACCCTCAATCACAGTGTGTGTTGCAATTAGTGTTTTGGATAGGGTAAAATCTTACATATTATCGGAAGAAAATATTGGTGATGATGTTTTCATAATATTTCTGATAATGAAAGTTAGAGTTATATGCTTATGGGAATAAACTTTATGTTAATGCGATTAAAGAAAAATGAAAAAATATATTTCCGTAACTCGAAGTTTCTATAATTCGATTAATTTTTGCTTTCCTTTGAGATTCGAGTTATAGAAGTTCCACTGTATATATACAAATATTTAAAAATATATTTCCATAACTTGAATTTTCTATTAATCGAATAATTATTACTCTTCCTTGAGATTCGAGTTTTGCAAGTTCAACTGTAATTCGTTATGACGGCATTAATTTCCATTAAAAGCATTGAATCACTGCAATCGTAAAGTATAATATCAGATCCCTTTAAAAGCACTGGGGTAGTTGCCATAGTATTTTAAAGATTTTCATTGTTGAAAAGAGGAAAAAATTCACCTTTTTCCGATTAAAAGCAGATATTTACGCTAATTCGGTATGTATTTGATTTCTACTTTCAAAAATTAAGAACTCCGTTTTTTCACATAGACAACTATTCTTTTCGCGATTTCGTATCCCAATTTTAAGTAATTTAAAAATGCATTTATAGAAAATCTTCTTTTCACGAATTCGTATCTCAAATTTAAGTACATAATTTTAAAATGCATTTTTAGAAAGCCTTGCACTGAATCCACTGAATGCTTTTCTTATGGGGTATTGAAATGGAAAATTGGGGTGAAAAAGATCCATTAAATATTAACTTTTTTGTGATTTTCGATTATTATCGTCGGTTGTGCCACTCGACCAACCAACATAAATTTCAGATTTCTAGAAGTACCTAAGAGTTTTGTGTCAGTGAGTGAGTGAGTGAGTGAGGCACAAGTAGCTTTATTATTATAGATATAATTTTAGCTTTTAAATTTGTGATTATTACGAGAACTCGCTTCTCACTAAAACCTGAATTATGGGTTCATATCAAAATCAATGAGACTTTTTCAATTAGGCAAATAATTTGAAAATGACTAATTGGATATCGTGGGGGATTTCGAATTTCTAAAGATAGAATTTAGCATAATCAATGCTTTAAGCATTAATTTCTTTACTTAACTACGAATACAATGGAGAACATATGTTACCACTTCTGCCCAAGGCGTATTAATTTTTGCAGAGCAATGAAGAGGAAATTAATTTAAAAAGCTTGAAAATTACTCTTACCGACCAAAGCTAAAAATACATTTTTGCATATAAATCCCACACTATTGATTTAAAACATGAGTTTCTTAAATAAAAGCGGCAGGATCAATTTTCACGCGATGCACGCTAGAAGATATAACCCTGCAAGCACGTGATATCATAACTCACCTCCAAGTACCTCTATTTTTCTCTCGCTAAGTTTACCCTTCATTAGCATAATCGATCGCCTTAAGAATTGCGTCAGTCTTTTTTTTATTTTTCGCTTTTCGTGGCGCAGAATGAAAAGGTCATCCGCCCGGCGGTCGGCTGATTTTGACCAATAAGAGGACGAAAACGACGAGAGGTGGGCATTGCCCCACGGTACGTGTATTTCTCGAATAGCTTCGGAAGGGAAATATAATCTTTCCGATCGACACGGAAAGTGAAACCCTTGGTAAATGTAAATTGCCATTGGCGCACAGGCGAAAATTTCACTGCATCAAATTTCCACCTCACCTGATATAAAATGAAACCACCTTTTTTGTACAACAGGGTATGTACCGGTTATTTCTCTGGATGAGTAAGCGCATTACATTTGCGACGCAACATTCCATGTCTCAATGGTTCATGACTCAACGTCTTATCTTACCCGTTCCTCACCTCCACCATATTAGGAGTCGACTATCCACCTAGACCTCTCGCATAGTTACTAGAAGCAGAAGCAAGTTTAAATCAACATGCCAAAAGAAATCCTCTGAACGAGCATAAGAGTAAGTTATTTTTTCGACGCCAATAATGAGCATTGAAACGTGTGTACATCAAATATTCTTCGTCCCTCCTACAAATCACCACTAAAGTCTGCTGCGCGTACCGTTGTTTCAGAGATGCAAAGCGATTTTAATAGTATCGGCATCCAATAACTGGGGCGAATCCAACCTGGATCAAATGATGAAATGCTGTTGCGCACTCAAGTATTGGGTTGAGAGAGATTTTTCTCATGTTTCTTATCTTTGATCGACAATCATACGAAGATTTGAGAGATCAGACAGCTTGACATCATACTTGTAGATAAAATACGTGCCAACTATATAGTTGTACTCGCATTTGCGAATCATCAGTATGGTTGCGGATAAGATCCCTCATAAATGCGCGTAATCTTTTGATGGATGGAATTCGAACCTTTCTTTAGATTTTGAAATTCCATTAATTCCAGTGTTTTCAATATTCAAAGGCATTTTTAATCCATAACAACTAAATTTTTAAGAATGGATGACACTATCGAAAAGTACTGCACGAAAACCTGCAACTAATTTTGTTTCTATGGCTTATATAAAATCATTCAAAAATAATGTTAATCAGACCCCAAACGCGCTTAACACGAAAAACTAGAGCAACGGGCTTTTTTATCGCGAATATTCAGCTTGCCTCGTTTATTCGAACTTCCCCTTGTACATTTTTCATACTAGGGTAAAGAAATAACCATACGTCACGCACAGTCTGCTTTTTATTGCCGCGAAGTGTTACAATGGATCGAAGTGCCAGCACGCGGGCGTTGAGCTGCACTTGCCATTTATGCCTGAGGCAGCGGGGTGGAAAGAACCAAGCCAACTATAGCTGGAGACGTTTGCGTAATTACCGACCACATGCGATCCGCATCAAATCACAACGCCATCGCGGCAAGAACGCGCGCGTTGAAGATTGCTTTGATTTATTTTTACCCGGGATATTGTTCTGCGACGAAATCGAGATGAAAAAAATTGAACACGCGTAGATTTCGGTCGTCTTGCAGCTGTCAAAAATGAAGGCCGAAGAACGGAGCGAAACGACTGAACTAGAAAACACATCATCGTGAATAATCCACCTACGGCACGGATTGCATTCAGACCAGTGAAATTCACCGGAATGACTAAAAAAAGAGCCGTTAGAAGCGTGAAAATAACCTTACGATCACGTATGCGGAGAAAATGATGATGGAGATCGAACAAAATGTTCATCTCAAGATGCGCTCGAAAATTCGGACCATTCACCGGGGAAGAAAGCCTCACGAAAATCCAGCTTTCCAGTATACCTATACATATACTAGTAGAAGGTGCTTGCACACTGCAAGCATTAGACATCTCAACTTGAAAAAAACATTCATTTTTCAGAGAGATACTTCATCATGGTAAATATTTCTTTAATTCAAAGGATTTCTCCCCGGGAGCAATTTTCGTTTTTTCCTTATGGAACAATAATGGAGTAAAACAATCGCTAATTATTAAAATTTTAGGAATATTATACTTTTTCCACATTGGGTTAATAATGCTACACATTTTTGCCAAATTTGAAATTTATAGCACTTTTAGAAGTGAAATGCCATTTATCTAATTGTTTAAATTTAAATAATTTTTAACGGCCGCAATAAGAATTCCATGAATACAATGAAATGTTTTTTCCTTTAAACAGATTAAACTCTAATTAACTTAAAAATTTCAGCTCTCTAACTAGCCCCGTAGTATCTAAAACTTTACCTATTTGTTTAAACTTTAAGAATTTTTAACTGTCAAACAAATTAAAATATCAAAATTTGTATAATCCCTATTTCGTTTTTTTACAAATCCAACATCTTCAAAAAATTTCAACTCCGTAGCACATGCGGAAATACATACACCTCGAAAATTTGTTTAAACAATTGCGAATTTTTAGCGTACGAATTGTTGCATTTTTTCAGATTTTCGTTTTTTGTATTCAGTTTTACACAAATTTCTACCTAAGAAAAAAATTTCGAATCTCCAGCTCATCTGGAAGTGCCTAAACATTAGTATCCTCCTATATGTTATATGTTATCTCCTCCTCCTCCTCTGTAAGGTACGTCTATATATAATGATATATATATATATATATATATATATATATATATATATATATATATATATATATATAACACCCGGGACAAACTACCAAATATGCGCCCCCTCCATAAAACACTCTCTAATATCTATTTTTTTACTATATAAATTTTAAGTGAAAATTAATAAATAAAAATAAACTATAAATTATAAAATTTCTCACTATAAATGTACATAATTTAAATACCTAATTATAATTACATACATAATTTAAATACAGAAAGTATAAATATTTTAATATTAAAGAGTTATTCTATGTGATTTTAATGCAGCAAACTCATCAATAGCATCATCGAAATTTATATTTTATGCTATGCGTAATGTCTGGAACAAGTATAGTAGTGAAATCGCTCTTGTTCTTGTGTCATGAAACCTCGCACAACTTACTATTAACAATTTTTGCGCCCGGGGCAGATGCCCCGCCCTAGTTACGGCACTGTGTGTGTGTATATATATATATATATATATATATATATATATATATATATATATATATATATATATATATATATATAGATGTCAACAAGGTGTTGGGATGAGGAATTCTTTTACGTGTGTCGCTTCGACATCCCCAGTGCCTCGCCAACCTGAAGTCGTCTGATTGGTGAGTGTTCACTGGGTTTCCTCATCCCAACACCTTGTTGACATCCATATATTCATTTTACCTTTCCTTTTCCGTAAGCTGTTATATATATATATATATATATATATATATATATATATATATATATAGGACGAAGCGCGTAGTGTTTTCTCCGATAAAGATGTGAGAGGAAAGGATCGTAAGATGAGATCGATTTAGTCTTCCACACGCGATCACGAATATTCAAGAATTTGGAATATGCATCGCGTATTTTTTTGAAGAATTGCCCTTTTCTGCTAAAAGACCTTAGGTAAGCAATCTCTTAAGTGGCAGAGATGAAGAACGATTATGAACTGGAATGACGAGATAGCTGGGATGAAATTAAGTTCAAAACCCTTATCACAAAATCCAGAAGATTTTTCCAGTCGACTGTGACAGAAATCGCGTATTTTTCGCGAATTCGTCGCTGGATACGGCTGCGTAGCCTGAGACCTATTTTCAGGAGGGATTAACAACTCGGTACCTCGAAATGGTCCAGCGAAGAGAGGCTCGTTAAGAAAAACTACACACATAATTATCCTACTGTTGTAGAACTCTCGAGAGATTCGAGATAGCAGACAACGTGGTTTAGATGAAAGCTCCCTAAACTCCAACAGTTAGAATTATTTAGTATCCGCGAACTCATCGAGTATGCGCATGTCATAGTGGTACTTACTATTGCTAATGAGCGACGAGGTAGATTACAGGATTCAAGAAAATACGATCAAAAATGGCGAGAAACGACAGCTGATTCGGATTCTTTCTCCAATATGGCATAAAACATCCTAATATGCAGGGTGGTCCATTAGTCACAATCGGCTGTAATGAAGCAAAACTACGAAAAAGCTCGAAAGCAAAATTTAGAATATAAGTTTAGAAATGTTTATTGATCTAGATAAATATTTATAAATCTATTTTTAAAATTTTACTACGATATTTTTGCTTTCACTTCGTCATAACGGATTGATAACTTTTAGGACACTCTGTTGATGTAATTACAGCGCATGTAAGGTGTAACGAAACCCCTTGCCATATTCGGCCGATTTCAGGGCAAAAACGTGAGCGTAAAAAACACGATTTTTCCTGCCCGTTCATTTTACACCGAAAGCGAACCAAGTCGGATATATTTTTTAAGTAAAAAATATGTTAAAACGAGATTTGCCGTCGCGACAAGTAACGTACGGAGCTAATGTTTCTCTCGCGCTACTTCGGACACGCGTGCATTACATCCCCGCAGCGTAGCATGTTTTCGAGAGATAAACGCCTCCTGCACAGCACGACACTTTTAGCCGCACGCCGTGCATCATTTAGACGAGGCGGGAGGACAAAACCCTCCCCTCCAACAGACGGCGCGCACCTAGATAACCCCGAGCAGAGCACCGTAGCCGTTAACTTGGCCTTCGGCATCAGGAAAAAAGGAGAAGAGGACTTCCGCTCGAAGGAAGTCGAACCGAAGAGCGAGCGCTTCGGAGAACCTCTTTTTTTCATTTGTCACGCGATAATCGCGACGATTTCCGATGCGCTCGGATCTTCATCATCCTCGCACGATCACGAAAGCGGAAATACCACGCCAAAACTCGCCGGGGTAGATTGGCGAAGGAATTCGCTTTTCGCGCAAACTCGTCTTTAAACGCCGCGATCGGATCGAAAAAGGATTGGATGGGAGTGAAATTTGAAGACAAAAGAGGAAGGGAAATGATTCAGACGCGTTGAAGGGGAACGAGAATTGCCGTGAAATGAAGAAGACTCCAGAGACCCACGAGGAAGTGGAGATCCCTCTTTATAACACGGAACTTTCTGCAGACATTGCTGATGACGGTGGCGATGGCAATTCCCCGGAAAGGTTAAAAGCAGAAAAAATACGTTTTAACAGTTTTATTCTCATTCATTCGTCATTGCCTCATAAAATTGGCGAGGAATGGTATTTTCTGAAGGCTTTTTGGAAAATTTTTATACGATCATGTCCTTCGAGGTCTTCGAAGTTACCTTAATGGCAGTGAGGATGAAAAACGAGCGGCTCCAAAAAAAACAGTTTAAATATGTTAAAGGGGAGGAATAAAAAATACCTCTCTACATGCCTCTGGGGCCAATCGTGGTTGGCATTGCGCATTGCCAGTATTTTCAAATGCGACTCCTCATATTTTTCTTCGCGTATCATGTTTAAAGAGTTACACACAGACAAAGCCATTCTGCCTTTCGGTAGGTTTTTGTCCTTTAAAAGAGCTAACGTAAAAGATTTTCTTCTCAAAACACACATAAAGGAAGACTTAGCCTACCGCTGGCGGATTTCGGCGTAGGAACGTAAACTTACAAAAAATAAAAACGTACAAAAAACCGGCGTGCGTGTGACGCGGTCGCGTGGGGCAGATGCCCCGCCCCCTTCTCCATCCCTTTGATGGGTCCACGACACGAGATAAAGGAAACAGCCTGGCGTATGGAGGATAGCAGCGCCTGCAGACCCCTCTTCTACAATTCCTCCCCTTCCCTTCTCAATTCCACCGCCGTCAACTGACTCCCCCTTCGCACAACCTCCCCCACGACCCCTCCTCCCCCGCCCCTTAAACCCCTTATTCTCCCACATCCTCGCCTCCACAGAGCCGTCGGAGCGTAGTGCCCATTATCTTCGTACTATGACCTCAGAGGGCCCTCCCACCCCAGTCCTCGGGAACTTCACTTTCACCTCCGCCGTGACTCACCCTCGTGCCTCTTCCCACGCCGCCACCCCCTCTTCTACCCCCTTCCGCCCACCTCTCCCTCTCTCCCCACCCATCCTTTTGTGGCCCTAAAGAAGGGAGAGGTTCCCGAGGCGACGGAGACATAATCCGCCTCCTCCATTCCAATACATAAGGACGAGCTGAACCACGAAACGCACGCACGCACTCCCTTCACTTTTTTTCCTTTCCCTCTATTGAGAGGATTTCCAGGCAAGGTGGTGAGCCCACGTAACGCAGGTAATGGGAGTAGAGGAAGAGGAGTAGGGAGGAGCATGGGGTCAGGGGGGGAGGGAGAAGACATGTTCCCGTAAAGGGTTTGGATAAGGAGAGTCGGATCCGGAGACGTCGCTAGTCGGCGAACGGCAAGAATGGAGCGAAAGGAGGGTAAAGGGAGGAGAGGGAGGAGGGGATAGGTAGATTGTGGGAGGGGGAAAAAGGAGGGAGGGATGAAAAGGGGAGGGAGGAAAGGGGGAAGGAAGAAAGGGGGAGGCGATAAAGGGGGAGGGAGAAAGGAGAAGAAATATATAGATTCGTCTTTATTTGGGCGAGATTGAGAATAAACAGTCTCTTCTCCCATCTAACCCATTGTCAATTACAAACAGGAAGAAAGTAGCAAAGAATAAAAATAAAAGATTACATAAAATAAATTACTACATAAATACAATGCCAAGTTATCATTTTTTCGGAAATGAAAAGAGATGGAGATTTGTTTGTGGGGAAAACTAGGGAAAATTAAGGTACTATTCCGTAGGAAAAGCCCCACTGCAGGAAAACTCCCACACAAGAAGGGAGGTGTGAAAAACCTGCGAAACCTACAGATAGCATATTTAAAGATTGAGAGGATAATTAAAAATAAGTACATAAATGAAATACACAAATAGTTAGAGAGAGGGGATGAGGGGAAAGGGGAGAAAGGGGAAGAAAATTAATAGGGACGGACGTTAGGCGAAGAGGTGACCGTCCGGACGCGTCCCTTCGAGAGACACGGGTGGGAGAGGGGGATGAGGGAGGGGGAGGAGGGGAGGGGGATGAGGGAGGAGAGGGGGATGAGGGATGGGGAGGAGGGAGGAAGGGTAGGAGGGAGAGGTGGGAGAGTTGGGTATAAAGACATGTACGTTTGCGGTCAATTGCCTTCCTCCTCTTTAGCGACCCGCGTATCTAAATATAGCGACGCGCCCGCTTGTCGTACCGACGCACGATTTACCTCTCTCTCTCTCGAGTATCGGAGGGAAAAGCGAAAAAGTTTTCGGGGAATAGGTCGCGATAAAGGGGAAATACCGTAGAATGCGCCGTTGGGGGGAAATCCGGCCTTTGCGGAAGTTTCGTATATTTTCACTTGAAGTCTTCAGTGTTAACGTCGACGGAGGAAATAGCGTGGTTCGGAGGCGCCCGAAGAAGGCGTCTTCGCCGTAGGAGCGAGGTTCGCGGAGAAGAAAGAGGCAGGGCCACGCACGGTAGTTGGGAAATCTCATTTTCATCGCCAAGAGATTCTTTTTGAAAAAATTAGAAATCGTCCGTAGAAAACTTAGGGAAATTTTTTTCACCCTCCAAGAATGACACTGAAAAAATACAGGAAAATTCAAAAATGACTTATCGAACTCTATATTTTTGGCCTAGATAAAGGGCTCATGCATGGGGGAGGCTTCTGCCGATCTTGGGTCTCCCCTCATCCTCCAAGCCAAGATTAAAAAAAACCTGATGTGCCCACTACATGACTTTCTCCATACCTGTAATATTTCTAAAAATTCCAAAAAAGTTATATGCTAAAATATATTTTAAGGAACTGCGAGGAGAATTTAAAGACTTTACAAATAACAGAAATAAACTCAAACTGTAGCCTTCTGTTATTGGATATAGTCCAGAAGCTCCAACAATTAAGAAAACAAAAAGAAGCTTAAGGTGTTTACAATAGTCGCCGGTAGGTGGTGTGGTTATGGCAGCTAAAAAATATAGTTTTTAAATTATCTCTTCAAAAATGCATTATATAAGAAAAGGTTTCGAACTAAGGTTGTAGAAAATTAAATTTCCTACGACTATTATTCCAGTACTGTTTTACATTCATCAAATATTAAAACAAATATAAAATAAATGGAATAACTCCTTAACAATGCGTTCTGCGAAAAAATGTTTCAAACAAAAGCTATAGAGAATAAAATTACCTCTGAAGTTTATAATAAACAACATTTACATTTATGAATATTTAAAAGAGTTATTTGCCAAAAACCAAAATCACTAGAGTGAACATCCACTTTCGATTGAGCGATTGTTGCCAAACCTAATCATCTTCATTATCTATTACACTATTTAAATATAAAATTTGGTGTTGATACCATTGTTTTTGAGTTAAGCACCCACAAAATCCTATCACATACAGGCCGACAGACAGACAAAGACATTATCGAGAAAAGTCTAAACGTGTTTAGGGAACCTTAAAACATGTATTTCCGTTGAAATCTCGAATTCGATTTTTTTCATAAATACAATACTTTCTCTATACTTCGTATATGTAGAAAGTAAAAAATTGGTGTTTACCCGACTATAAGCGTACCTCAAATTTAAGAAGACCCCTCACCTCTTCACAGAAGCTAATTTGATGGGGGAAATTGTCTGAGGAAAATAAATTAAACGAGATGGGCGTAATTATTTTTATTCCGAATCTTTAAAAATTTTCATCAAAATGTGCAGCGCAAAACTAAATTTGATTTAAGTCATGCTAAATTAGCTATAACCACCGCTTCTATTATTTATTTATTTGTTCATCAGAGACCCAAAATATTTGGTTTGAAAGAAGCCGGGGAATAACTCTTTTAGTCGGGTAAATACGGCGTGTGCGTGTATGTATGTGTGTGTGTGTGTGTGTGTATATATATATATATATATATATATATATGGATGTCAACAAGGTGTTGGGATGAGGAAACCCAGTGAACACTCACCAATCAGACGACTTCAGGTTGGCGAGGCACCGGGGATGTCGAAGCCTCGCCAACCTGAAGTCGTCTGATTGGTGAGTGTTCACTGGGTTTCCTCATCCCAACACCTTGTTGACATCCATATATTCATTTTACCTTTCCTTTTCCGTAAGCTGTTATATATATATATATATATATATATATATATATATATATATATATATATATATATATATACACACACACACTCTTTCGCTGAAGAAGGGCATAGGCCCGATAAGCTTGCGTGTTTTTTGTGTTCGTGTGTTTTACGTGTCTCTTCGACGCCCCCAACAGCCTGCCAACTTGGTCCCCAACTCGGTAAGTGTCCGCTGAGCTTCCCTCAACACCTTGCTGCCGCCCTCATCACAACCTTTATTTTCCTTAAGTTAATATATATATATATATATATATATATATATATATATATATATATATATATATATATGTATGTATATGTAAGGACTGCATAACCTTACAGAGTTGAGAGGGTTTGTGTACTCTTATGAACCAAAGAGCTATGCCGGCGGGAGATAATTCTCCTGGTAGGACAATCCAAGCTGGAAAGGTCTGAGGGGAAGAGTCAAACTAAGAAGCAGTCTTGGGGGTTTTACATCCCCCTGTGCAAAGGCAGCAGCTTGCACAGTACCTCTGTAGGTGGTGATCATGTGGATCTGAACAGCTACAGATGGGTAATCACTCTTGTGAAACTGCGATGAGGAAAGCAAGGGGAAACTACCTCATTATATTTCCCATGATAGGCTGAAAAGCTGCAAATACCTCTACGGATCTATCTGGGGTAAAATATTCCTAAGGTAAAATAGTCCCCCAATCGGATCTCCGGGTGGGGACTACCCTAGGGGATGCACAGAGGAAATGTAACATTAATAAAAAGAAAGCAAGTCGTGAGAAATTAAGAATAGGCACATGGAATGTTAGGACTATGAATTCGGGGGGTAAACTAGAGAACTTAAAAAGGGAAATGAGAAGGAATAATGTAGGTATAGTAGGTCTTAGTGAAGTTCGGTGGGAAGGAGAAGGCGAGATAAATTCAGACGAATTTAAGATTATTTACTCGGGAGGAGAGAAAAAGGAAAGGGGAGTGGGGATTATAATGAGAAAAGAGATAGCTGAAAAAATTAGCAAGGTGGTGACAGTTAATGATAGATTGATAGCCGTAAAACTTCAGATGGAGCCAGTGGAAATGCTTATAATTCAAGTGTATATGCCAACGACTAATGCTGGTGTCGACGAAGTAGATGAAATGTATGAACAGATTATGGAGATATTGGAGGAGTAGGGAAAAGGAAGGATCACCACCATAGTAATGGGAGACTGGAACAGTGTAGTCGGAGAGGGACAAGAAGATAACATATTGAGAAAATATGGACTAGGGAAGAGAAATGAAAGAGGGGAGAAACTTGTGGAATTCTGCCATAGAAATAGATTGATTGTAACTAATACATGGTTTAAGCATCACCAGCGGAGACTTTACACATGGAGAAGCCCAGGAGACCAGAGACAATACCAGCTAGATTACATACTAGTCAATGAAAGATTTAGAAATAGCATTAAAAATGTGAAAACACTACCAGGGGCAGATATCGATTCTGACCACATCCTTTTGGTGGCAAATACACAATGTAGACTGAAGAGCGTTAAGAGAAACATAAGAGTTAACAAGAAATGGAACTTAGAGGAACTCCTTAAAAACAAGGAGGCTATCATGACTGAGCTGGAGGAAAGGTTGGGGGAGAGAGCTGAAGAAAATAGGAAGAGTGTAGATGAGGAGTGGAGATACATCCATAGCAACATTAAAGATGTAATGGAAAAGAAGGTAGGAAATATAACGGGTGAAAGAAACAAAAAACCCTGGGTCACCTGCCGCCATGCTGCAAAAAATGGAAGAGCGGAGAAAGTGGAAGAACATAAACACTAAAGAAGGCCAAAGAAAGTACAAGGAGTTAAATAATTTTTTAAGAAGGGAAACAGATAAAGCCAGAGAACAGTGGATAAATGAGAAATTCGAGAAGATTGTCGAGTGTGAAAGAATTTGTAGAAAAGACCTCATGTATAGCAAAGCAAGGGAACTATTCAAGAAAAAGGCAAGAAAGATAGGACGTAACGGAATCATGAACAAAAGTGGTAAAATAGTCGCGGAGCCAGATAATGTAAAGAATGTCTGGAAAGAATACATTGAGGTGCTGTATGACAATGAAGGAAAGACAAGAAATATTGAATTAAATGAAAAAGATCAGCTAGGACCTAGTATTCTCGAGTCTGAAGTTAAAAGAGCAATTGATGACATGAAAAGAAGGAAAGCTGTTGGGAGTGATGATATACCAATGGACGTTTTTAAGGTTTTGGGGTCGAAAGCAGTTAAGCAACTAACAAAATTTTTTAACCAAGTATATGATACTGGCATATAGGCTGAAGAATTTTTAGATGTTGTTATGGTACCACTGGAGAAAAAGAACAATGCAAAATGTTGTAAGGATTACAAAACTATTAGTTTAATTTCTCATGCAGCTAAAGTTCTAACCAGAATAATAACCAAAAGAATTGAAGGTAAAATAGGAAAGGAGCTGCAAGATAATCAGTTTGGTTTCAGAAGAGGAAGAGTGACTAGAGATGCTATAGGATGTATGAGGATGAGGATAGAAAGAGCGCTAGAAGTCAATAAAGGTATGTATTTTTGTTTTGTAGATTGGGAGAAAGCTTTTGACTGAGTGAAATGGGATAAATGTTGGGTATTTTAAATAAAATAGGAATAGATTGGAAAGATAAAAGACTGCTTAAAAACCTTTTCTTTGATCAAAAGATTAGTCAGGGTTGAAGGAGAAGAAACAGAAAGTACTTCAATAGGGAGGGGAGTGAGGCAGGGATGTCCTATTTCACCAGCGATATTTAATATTTATGGAGAAACAATAACAGAAGAAGCGTTGATGGAAGAGAAAGGATTTAAGAAAGGAGGTGAAAGTATTACCACCATTAAATATGCAGATGATCAGGGATTAATTAAAATGTACTAAGTACAAATTATTAGATCATCGCATTGTCTTACAATATTTTCGTTATTTACTCGACAAATTTGGATATTAAATAAATCTTATTTCTCCGTTTGTTTTGCTAAGTTTTTTTTTCGATTGCAATATCTTTGTTACTTTAGTAAACCTTTCATTTGAGAAAGTCCTGTTCGCACGTGGATGAACTTCCAGCAATGAAGCGGTGAAATAGGCCAAATGTGTATTTCGATTACAAAGCAACCTTCCTTGTCAACGCCGATTATTGTCGACCTTGGTTGATGGGTGGTTAGAGTATCTACCGTGGGTTCGAATCCCGCCTAGGGTGTTTGTGCTCGTCATGTAAGGGTTGTGTAAGAATGGGAATGATTTTACAAATATCGCCCTCAATAAATACATTATTATTACTGCTTATGACACGTACTTATTATAATTGATGGTTGGTGGATAACCACAAAGGACAGTTTGTGGATGAATGGGCATCTGGTACACCCGACTATTTTTGAGTTAAAGGAGTTACATTAACCATATATTACTACATGGCAGGTAGCCATCTTAGGAGAATATTATTTTAACATTTCTGAAAAATCCCAATTCTCGCCAAATTCGCACACATTTTTGGAATAAATCTCACGGTATGAATATGGAATGTGTAAGAATACAATAGATAAATATCTGATGTGTCCAGCATGACTTTCTTTATATTTCCATACTGGGCAATTAATATGTTGCAATAAAAATGAGAAAATACATCAGCATTCTTATGAATAATTATTGGCAATTACACTCGTGAATCATTTTTCATATTTAAAGAAAAATAAGTACACAGAATTGTTATCTGTTGTTATGGATAACAAAATAACGATGCGCAATTAAAATTACCGCTGGCGGCGCTGGGATCGTCAATATTTTCAATAAAATTTGTTTACAAAATATGACGTTAGGCGGCATTTTGATAATTTTTATCGCAATTAAATTTACCCTTGTCAGCGTAGGCATCACACTAAATAATTATAAATTTTGATCAACGCAACGGAAACATTTAGCGATGTACTCAACAAATTGAGGCAAATAATAAAAATGTCTCTGAAACATCCCTTTTAACAAAAAAGCTCAAAAAATTATATTGTCAACAACTTTGATAATAATTATCATTTACATTAATGAAGTTCTAACAGAGATCTTTGGAAAAACAGAAAAATGTCCGGGGTAAACCTCCACTTCCGGTTCACCAAGTTTAGGCCAAATCTAATCAGACCCATGGCTTACCGGACAACCCCGCAACACCCGCGCGGCGGGGAGGCTCATGACCAAATGGGACCCATATTTTTTCGTGAGGCTCTTAAATTATTATGCGTTCTTTGCACGAATTGAATGCATATAGGGGAGGTCGTATCCGTACGTCCGTAGTTTTGCTAAAATTAATTGACCGATTCCAATTTTGGTTAAAATCGGACAACAATGACGACCACTTTACATGACCTACAAATAGTTGACAATGTCCCTTTGTTTCAACTCGGGAACCGCCTTATGTATTTTGATGAAATTTGGTATTGGGGAATTTTGCTAAAATTGGTCGAGCAATTCCAATTTTGGTTAAAATCGGACAATAATTAAGACCACTTTTTATGACTTACAAATAGGTCTGTTCCTTTGTTTCAACTCGGGAACCGCTAGGCGTATTTTGATGAAATTTGGTATTGGGGAGTTTTGCTAAAATTAATTGGCGATTTCAATTTTGGTTAAAATCGGACAACAATTATCACCACTTTACATGACCTATAAGTAGTTAAAAATGTTCCTTGTTTCAACTCGGGGACCGCTTGGCGTATTTTAATAAAAATTCGTAATGGGAAGTTTTAGTAAAATTGGTCGACCGATTCCAATTCTTGTTAAAATCGGACAAAAATTACGACCACTTTATGCGACCTACAAATAGGTCACAATGTTCCTTTGTTTCAACTCGGGAACCGCTTGATGTATTTTGATGAAATTCGGTATTGGGGAGTTTTGCTAAAATCGGTCGACCGATTCCAATTTTAATTGAAATCTGACAACAATGACGACCACATTACATGAAGACCTACATGTAGTTTACAATGTTCCTTTGTTTCAACTCGGGAACCGCTTGAGATATAAAATATTGAGAACATTGTGAAATCTCAAAGAACGCATTTGGAAACTCTGTGTACTCCGACATGGAGTACACCTTTCCAATCTTGTTGAGTTAGAGCGCGCAAAAAGTTCCTCTTAATCACAGACATCATCGAGAAAATAGCGAAAACCTATTCAGCGAACCTCAAAACGTGCGTTTCCGTTGAAATCTTGAATTCGATATTTTTTTCAGGAAAACAATATTTTCTCCTATACTGCGTATGAAGAAAGTAAAAGAAACCACAAAAGGAATGAGTTGTCGCTTACCAGTAATTCTTTCGTAGATAAGATGAACTTGAGGTTTTACAATATTGCGAGATAAATTATTGATACCTAATCAAAAATGCTCAGTTATTGCAAGAATAAATCGAGAAATGGAATTTAGTCCAAGTCAGTGGAAAATGATATACAACATAAAACTAGCCTTGGTGACGCTAGATGGCAGTCAACCCAATTACATCCGCAGCAACAGAAGAGGGCACTCACCTGGAAAGAAAAGGATACAAATGAATATAAAATGAAAAAAATAACGGAATTATATTACAATCGATAGCTTAAATAATTTTAAAATTTATCAGGAGACTTTTCCCGAATGTGATAATGGTTTCGTTCAAAAATAAAAACGTACGATCTCTTTAGAAACGATTTCATAAATATTGAAATAGACTAACACACTGCATAAATTGGTTATATTAATCTTATTCTCATAAAGAGTGTCATTTAAATTGATACATGTCGCTAAGAATCAAATTCGTAAAAACTTTCTACTCGATGAAAATAAATTGTAGTTGATGTGTTGATTTTAAAACTCGAACGTATTATATTTCAGCACTAAACAACCAAAACGGAAGAAAAGCTCGGTATATGTAGGGATACGATATCGAAACGAAAGTATCGATACCGTAATCATATGATGTATCGAATGAAAAGTATCGATACCACAAAAGTATCGGGCCGAAAGTACCCGTGTCACTAAAAAAATCGAAAAATCGAGTATAAAAGTACTTGGTATCGAAAGGAAATTACCGATGTGAGTCAAGTATCGATACTTTTTTCGTATCTAAGGATACGAAAACGAAACGAAAGTATCGATACCTTACTCATATGTTATCTCGAACGAAAAGTATCGATAACACAAAAGTATCGGACCGAAAGTACCAATATCACTAGAAAATCGAAAGAAAAGAACCGAGTACAAAAGTACTTGGTATCGAAAGGAAATTACCGATATGAGTAAAGTATCGATACTTTTTTCGTATCCCTAGGTATATGACATACCAGACGGCCACAAAATTCCTACTTTGCTATCCTAAGTTTCTCATGTCATTGTCTTAACCATTAACTGCCAATTTTTTCATTTTTTTTAAATTAAATTGTGCTATTTATGATTAATATAAATAAAAATTACCGATTTATTTTCTGATCCCCATACGGGGATAGATACAATATAAATTAACGAAATAGTTAATAGGTATATTTTTTAAAATTATAACATTAAATTTTCACAAGTAAGGACAATGTCTACAGAGCAACCAGATGCCATTGCGGACGATGTAATCTAATCAGACTAAATAATCATGAAAAAATATTGGATTCCCAAATGGGGCCCATGGCAGTTAATGAGGGACCAATACTGAGTTTCCGCAAGGGACCCAAGGCAAGGGTATGGGAAGAGACAACATGATCGGTTAATTGCAATCTTGTCTTTAATCTCGATTAGATCGGATAATCCCAACTGACTTTGGGTCGTTCACACGATATGATTAACCGCCATACTCCATTTGCCGAAAAGTCGGTGAACGTTTATTGCGCTTTTTGTGTGACAAGATGTGTCAACAATCTCCAAGATGCGAAAAGAAAGGTTTTCCCAAACTTAAAAATGAGTACCGATGTCCCTATAGTGTTTTCACAACAGCATTCTCAAAATAGCTACATTTTTGGGAATCATACCAACAGCCCATCCTTCCAGCGAGCTCCCTGGGCTATTCTATTATCTACATTCATCGTTGCCGGTTATTCAACAACGTAAGGTTTTTTTTTCTTCAAAATATTCATATATTCAATAACAATACATTCACCTAAATTTAGAGAACAACGAACAATCCGGCATACATGAAATGTCTTAATTTTATACATACCTATACCTGTAGTAAAATTAAACTTGAAGGGATTGAATTTATAACATTTTCTAAATAAAAATCGATAAAATGGATTAAAATAAACGTCCATATCCGTTGTCGACTTTAAAAAAAAATAAACGTCGATATTAGTGGTAACTTTTTAAGAAATACAAACGTCAAAAACCACCAAGCGTAATGAATTACATTAAAATTACCGTCGATAATCTCCGTTGATTTTTAGGAAAAATGAACGTCGAAAGCTATCAACCTCACTTATCTATATATGGTCACATAAGTAACGAAAATCTTTCATTTTAAGGATTTTTTACCTCGAATTATAAACACCCAAAGTTAGGATAAAATTATGGAATCAATAAAAATGGGGGGCCGGAGGTGTAGTGGTGCAGTTTCATTCCGTGCTGCTCGAAGGGGCAGCGGGCACGAATCCTGCGAAAGTAGGATTTTTTCCGAGGCTGCCTGTTTGTGTGGTTTGAGGAGACGGCGCAAAGTCAGCGCTCTGTCCTTCGGAAGGGCCGTTAAGCATTTTGACCACTTGGTGCTTTTCATAAAGAGTAGGCTAATGCCGGCAACGGGTTTCCCTCCTCCCTTCTGTGTGTGTGTCCAATTGATGACAGTGCAAAATGACCATGGCAGTGGAAGTAGTTAAAAATCAATTCAACTACATGATAAAAATAAAATCCTACTCGGATAACTTCCGCGGCAACATAAAACTAACACCGGCGAAATTTCCTTTCCCTCTCGTATTGGCAATTTCCGTTACCGTCACTGGAGACACCAAATCTATAGAGCATACACATTCATACACTCAGTGTGACTGTTCCTTTACATCTTGGTGAGAAAACGTGGACCGCATGGCCCAAAAACATGGCGGACTCAATCTTTATCTCTGTTAAATAAAAAACGATCCCGTTCATCAAAGAATATTACATTTCCGTCCGCGTAACCGCACGACAGGGGGCTTTTCTCCCGTTGCATCGAACCGAAAAGATTCCTACGGGACATTTAGGTCACGCGACGCCGCTCAATGGAGTCCTACGAAAACTGTTTCCCGAGCCTTCAAAAGAAGGGAAACGCCTCTTATATCGCCCACGGAGCACCCTTTCCAGATGCGGAGAGGGAAGGGAGGCGAGGAGAAACTTCGAAAGAACTTCGTTGCTTAGTCACGCAGAAATAACCATCTATGCCTACTCTCGCGGAGACAACTATCTCGCCGACAAAAAAGGAAGACGTTTACACCCACGGTTATAGGCGAAGAAAATACTTTTAATGATACACGTCTGAATAAAATAAATAAAAAAACAGGGTTTTCAATAGCACAAACTTTTATGATGCACTCAAAAGTAGAAAATAAATTTCTATTGCCCCCACATTTTCATCGAAATTTTCATTTTGTAAATTCGGTGTGAAGAATAAAAGTGGGTGGCCAAGAAGAAAATCATGTATGCAAACTGCTTATATGTAAAGGCCACCCACTTTTATTCTTCACACCAAATTTACAAAATGAAAATTTCGATGAAAATTTTGAGGCAATAAAAATTTATTTTCTACTTTTGAGTGCACCATAAAAGTGTGTGCTATTGAAAACCTGTTTTTTATTTATTTTATTATCTACTTTTGAGTCTTTAAGCTTTTTTAATTATTCAAAGTTAATTCTTTATTTACATAGTCCACATTTATTTATATGTATTTTCGAATGAAATTGTTGAAACGCATACCAAAACTTGATAGATTAAAACGCGCCACGAATGTGGATTATGTGATCATTTTCAGCTTTGTAGCGTTTGTAGATCCAGAGATATAATGCAAAAAGATGTTGAACGATGATAACGCTCAAGCCAACTTCAATAAAGGTCGGAATCGGAAGATCCAATGCATACCAAAACTTGAAGGGTTCAAATGTACCACGAACGTGGATTATGCGCAAAATTTCAGCTCCGTAGCGTTTGTGGATCCAGAGATGTAACGCATCAACGATGTAGAACGATGGCAACGTTCAAGCCAACTTCAATAAAAGTCGGAATCGGAAGGTCCGATGCGTACCTAAATTTGAAAGGTACAAATGTACCACGAATGTGGATTATGTGCAAAATTTCAGCTCTTTAGCGTTTGTTAATTCAGAGATATAAGGCGTCAACCATGTTGAACGACGCTCAGACCAACTTCAATAAGCGTAAAAATGAGGGTCGTCCACGATAGCAATGTTTGCCAACCGTCCGTAAAAAAGAGCCAAAATTGGACGTGTCCGTAAGGTCCGTAAAAATATTTAGATGTCCGTAAAATGCTAAGAAATTTCCAGAGGTTTAAAGCAGTGGTATTCAACCATTGTAGCCGGCGTACCCCTTAAAATATTTTTGACGAAATTCGTGTCCTCAGAAAACCGAAGCAACAACAATCGAACATAGAAGTATGCACAGTGCCATTTATTGTATGATACGAGAAAATTCAACTTTTGAATGAAAAACAGAACCTTCCAACACCGTCAATAGAATTAAAAATTCGTGATTTAAACATCACCAGGAAAATAATTAACAAAACGTTTAACAGTTATGAGAAAAGTACGAGCAAGTACGATAAATATGGCCCCGGAAATGGCTTGAAAACAAATCCTCGTGATGTAACGATTACGTATGAACCGCGAGAAAACGATTGCGACCGAACGTAGTCAATCCAAGTCACAGACTAAAGTATAGAATGGTTTGGGAAACACTGCGTAGCGCACTTCCTCCCAATCGGTACACAAGAGGTCCTTCAAGTCTAAGTGGATATTTCTGTAAATATATTTCGAGTAAAAAACAGCACGTTCGGTGACGTAACATTAAGCCTCTCAAGAAATGCAGGCGATAGGAAAAACGCGTGATAAAGTGGACACACGAAGAGTCCATGGGTAAATAAGGCGGTCTTTGTGACCACAAGAGCAATCGTAAACATCCGAGTCTCTTCTATCTGAGTTGGATACATGTTATTTAGTTCGTTCAAGTGAACAGAATTTTCGGCGAAAATTAAAGCTATAAAATTCAATTCATTCGTTCAACGAACGTTCGTTGAAGGAGAGTTACCTGTACTTTAGGTTGAATACCGCTGATTAAAAAAATATATGTTTATCCTTCGTGAAAAAAACATTTGGGCCCCCTTCGGCCACCCCCCCTCCTCCCCTTCGCCGCGCGAGGGTTGCTACGGAGTCCTATACGCCACTGTTCGTAGACCAGAGGTGCACAACAAACGGCCCGTGGGCTAAATTTTGTGTGACCCGGCAGGATTGAACTCGGCTGGTTTCCGTAAAAAATACAAGTAAAATTTGTTATGGATATTTATCGCATGTGTGAACAAAAATTCCCTCTTATGAAATTAAACAAAGGTCCATTACGTTCAGCACTGACAGATCAGAGTTAGAGAGACATTCAAAGAACAGCTACTATCAGTATTACTCCGGATATGTGGAATGGCGGGAGAAAAACGGTGCAACGTTTCCCATTGAATAACTAATTTATATTTGTTTGCCACCTCATTTTTGTCGCATAAAAATTGCATGTAAAAGTTTTTACGATAATTACTGAATCTAAAAAATGTACTTACATTTTTATTGACAAAATTTTCATAACGTGGCCCTCCTAATTCCAATCAAGGTCGATTTTGGCCCGTGTCAACTTTTGAGTTGTGCACCTCCGTCGTAGACCATACCAACAGAAGCGAAAACGGTTCGAAATGTTTAATAGACTGAATTCATTGAGGACGTGCGCGACAGAGATGTACCCGGCGATGCTAGTGAGCGTATGGCTATCCTAGAGCGTATCTGAAAATACCTCAAAATGCAGTAAAACCCGATTTAGCGCCACCGTTTGTCCATCACTGACATTGGCGTTAAAGCGGAGATAGATGTCAGTAAATCGAGATAAATGCTTGCTCAATGAAATCATAAGATGGAAGTTTGTTCACAATGATTCATGGTCGGTATGGGAGGATGGCATTATATCGGGGAGGGGGGGAGATAAACCTGGGACTGATAATAGTCGCTAGATCCGAGAAATGTTAAAAATCAGTGGTCTCCAACCTTGTGGGTCACATTGAACTATCAAATTTCCAGCCCTCGCCGTCGAGGGCCGCACATTCGAAACGAGAAAAATATTCAAGTGAAATATATTCCTCATTTTATTAATATGGAACAAGAAAATTGAGCCTCAATATAAAAAAATGAAGTATTAATAAACTTGTAAATATCAAACTAATGGAAACAAATGAAGGTAACCAACATGAAAAGGAATGTGAGAAATTTCATGTACCTTAACCTACAATTTCTTTAGACAGTTTAATAATTGAAAAGTGTATCAAACTTACACCGCATTGTATGAAGGGCCATTGTCGAATGAGTTTTGCTTTCTCGGTGTTAAGCTGGGAAATCAAAGTTAATAAGTGCGGAAATTGTGAAACTAGTTGGTATGAACCACATTTGTGCAGGTGGAATGTTGCCCGTCCGCCTTCGAATAATTTAAATTTATACAAAAGAACATAAATTCAACTTCCTTGTTCTAAATGAAGATATGATAATTTCAAGACATAAATTATAAAGAAAATGTCATAAAAATAAGATGACTTTTTTCAGTGAGGTTAAAGATACTCATTCAAGTAATCAGTCAGTAACCTAACTTTGCCAAAAGGGCTGAGGGTCGCACAAAATCACTCTGGAGGTTGCATATGACCCTTTCCCAGAGGCGATAAGGCAGGCCAATAAAGGCTTTGGCTATTGGCGCCTGGCAGTGCAGTTATGTAAACGTAAACACGTGATTTTTTGCCATAAGGTGTTATTCAAGTTAGGTATACACAAACCGCACATAAATATATGCATGTATGTACTCGCGCATGCATGTAATGTAATTTGCGGGGAAGAGAAGTAGCAAATCACGGACCGCAAACTTCCTCCCAATGACGCTGCCGTCGTGATATGAGTCAACAGCCTTTATGGGATGAGAGCCGAAGAGGGTGTGATAACGGTTCCCCACGCCCACCACCGCCGCATTTATGGCCCTTCTTATCCTCCTCACCCTCTTTTCCGCTTCTCTACCTATCTCCACCCTCTCTATCACCTCTCGCTTTAATTTTTTTCTTTCGCAGCTCTTTCCATCTCCAAGTTCACTATTTTTTCCATTTTTTAAATTTATTTTTATTTATTTTTAAATTAGCTCATAAACAGCCGTCAAAGCCCTTTTACAATGAGCGTAATAACGTGAACAAAGACGAACACATGCAACCATGCCCTCGGCAGGATTCGAACCCTAGCATTGGGCGCCAGACACGCTAACCACTTAAGTTGTATGCTGCCTCTGTCTTATATGTCCTTAATTTTATTTCCATGCACATTTTCATGATAAAATATGCACGTTTATTAGCGGGCAATGTCACAGTTTTGTCCGCCAGTCCGCCCGCCACACTTGCGTGTCCGGTGAACTACTTTTACACCCTTCAAGTTAGAGAAACCAAATTTTGAGGGATTGCTCACGGCCACAAGTTCTTCTCGCGGTCGACATTTGGGAATTTTAGGGGTAGCCTAAGATATTTGTTCTGGTTTTTCATCTCCTCTTCCACCAACCTTCCCTTAGGTGTATTTCGGAAGAGGATTTTTGCTAAACTTAGATTTACACATATTTATCCGTGACTATTTCAATTTCTTTATTTTCGATGTTATACGAAGACCTCGACAAATATGCCTACTAAACTTGGGAGCCAGGACGGATACAAAAAAGTGTGGGAATATTAGTTATTGCAGACGTGTCCGTCTTAATTTTGCCAATAAGAAGTCAATGGCATTAAAATAACATAGAACTTAGCATTGGACAAGAAAACATGTTTGTCGCTACGATGAGAAATATAGGCACCATGACGACATGGCGCCCGGATTCGTCGAGCCCAGCTTGTAATTCGTCACACAGGTTTTTTATTCCTTTTTCTTGAAAAACTCCGTCGTATCGCATAGAGTGCGTCGAATTACTTAAGATTACCATATGAAGAATGGGTTTTCAGGGTTTCGAATACAATAGAGTCATCTTTCGTTGGCTTTGCGATTACCATTCTCTGACACACCCAAGTCTCGGTGTCTCGCGGGTGGATGTGGCGAACACACTCCACCTTCCTCCATTTTCATTTCTCTTCCTTATTCTCTCTTCTTATCTTCTTCCTATCTACTCCCCATCCACTAACTCCTGTCTCAAAATATTTCTATTCTTACCCGGTGTTGCTCAACTGTCGCATGGGATTGAAATTCTAACGGGCGGCCGCAAAGCATTTTAAAATAACGACGAACGTACGGGATTTTCCAACAGCAACGCAACGATTTGAATATAAAAGGTTTACTTTAAGTCACATAATTGATGGTTGTTAACTGAAAGATTTTAACATTTTTTATTGTTTGTTAACTCTTCAAATAAAGCGTTCGTAAAAATGTAGTTTTATAAATCAGTTTTTGTTATTTATGATCATCAATTTTTAGATTCGAATTCTCTGGCAATCTACAGTATATTAGTGCGTTAACGCTTTTAAACTTTATCATAGGACAGAATATACTCGTGACAATCGGTTTGGAATGTCAAAATCAAGCTCTCACAACCTTTGAAATCACTAGATTAGGGCAAATGTTTGAAAAAAATTGGATCCACATACGATTAAACCCGATAAGGACAGCCTTCACTTGTTAGAAGCGATAAGTATCAATAGGTGGTGATTGATGAACAGCGACAGGGCGTTGCTGCGTCTACTCGCAGAATTTCGTACTCCATAATTTTTGGACTGGTGATTAGCCTGAATATATAAGTTAGCGGAAAAACTGTATTTGAAATACGATGAAAACCGTTACGTTACTTTCGGAACACCCTCTAGGCTAAGTGTTGAAACTTGAAACACGCAACTGACAACTAAGAACATTACCGACTTTTACTGACAAAACGCTTTTCAACCGTTCAATTTAACAGAGAACCAATTTAAAAAAACGTTTCGCAAATTCTCCTCCACGCCCTCTTCCAGGTACTTAGAACTAGAACAATGAATGTACCGTATTAAATGAACTGGTTGGTCGCGTGTTCGAGACCCCAGGACAACCCTCTTGTCGAGTGTCTCTTACTGGGCACGCCCTCTATCTTCCTCACTCTTTCTCCCTCACTCTTTCTTCACCTCCGTGAGAAACCAGATCCTTCGTCGCTAAGCGATCCCGCTCGTCTGCTGTGGGCCGCGTGCTCCTTAAGCGCCGCCCATTGTCTCCGTTAAAAACTGCGTCTCCGGAACGAAGAGATGGCGGCGGTCTATTCTCCTTAACTCGTACACACCCTTTGGCGAGAACATCGGAGGAAGGTGTGGGACGATGACACCGGATTATAGGGGAGGGGGTCGAGAGAGAGAGAGGAGTGTGAGGGACCCTGGACCAAAATGAGAGTCGCCGTGTCTTGTGAGCGCGCACACACCCGGCGGCATCCATTTCGCCGGGACTTGCGGTGCTGGTTTTCACCCGCGTCGACCCAATTGCTCTTCCAATGGAGGAAAGGAGTGAGAGAGGAGTTTGGAGGAGAGAGAGAGAGAGAGTGGGAGAAAGAAAGAAAGAAAAGTATCTGTACCGGCGAGGTCGAAGCTGAGAATAATCCTCTTATCACCATATCCATTTTCACGGTGAAAATTTAACAAAACAATATTATACTACTTAGTACAGTTACAGTGCAGTTACATAAGCTATAAGGGTAAATGAGGGGTGATGGTGTGTGGCAGTGGTTGGTGCCCAACCTTTTTTACTGGCGGGCCGCATCGATGGCTGCGGATACTTCGGTGGGCCGCATTAGAAGTTGCCAATTCTTCGGCGGGCCGGATTAGAGATTAAATCGGAAGTTACCTATATATTTTCTGAGGTGCCATATAAGTGAGAAGCAAGTCAAAATAAGGTTTTTATGGTTAAATTTTCAATATAAATAGTTTTATTATCAAGCTGTTCATAAAAATTGATTAATTTGAGTGTTAAATTTTTCGGAGTGCTTTTTCATCATGCCTTTGCAGGTCGAACAAAAAGGCTTCGCGGGCCACATCCGGCCCGAGGGCCGTAGGTTGGGCACCACTGGTGTATGGTAAGGAAAAAGAGAGATGGAGTGATAAAATAAATAGGAGATAAAGATGGAGGAGGGTAGTGTAAGACAGGAGAAGGGGTTTGAAGAGAGAGGGTAAGGATTGTTTGTATTTCTGGCTAATCAACCTCTTGGATTATTATAGCCATTACTCCTTCTACACCGAACACATACACAAGGGGGGAGGGAAACCCGGTGCCGGCATTAGCGTACTCTTTACGAAGAGCACCGAGGGGGCCAACTGCTTAACGTCTCTTCCGAAGGACGGAGCGCTGACTTGCGCGGTCTCCTCAAAGCACCCAAGTAGGGGACGGGACGATCGCAGGTTGAAAAATCCGACCTCCGCCGGATTCGAACCTGGGATCGCTGCGTGGAAGGCCAACGCTCTAACTACTCCGCCACCCCTAGAGAAGGGAAGGAGGGAGAGGGCAGAAAGGAAGGAGTGTGATGAGGAAATAGTGGCAAAGAAAGAGAATATAATACGCGAAAAGAAAGAGGTGAAGGAATATACAGTGCGGTCGCGATCGATCAAACTAATAGGGTGATCGGACAGTTCGAAACTCGTGACTTTCATATCCGGTCACCGTAATATGTACGGACGGTCATAAACGAGTTCATAAAACACCTTGAAAAGACTAAAATAACCCCTAAATAACTAATGCTGCATAATACACAGTTAATATAAGCTATATTTATTAATTGGTAGCCATAATTTGACATAAAAAACCTTTGCAATTTGTAGGAAATGTAAGATGTACAGTGTGCCGAACTGCATGTTTGAATGCCGACGCACTTATGGGATGCTGTTGACAATGAACTATGGTGTATCAGACAGAAAAAGCTTTCGTGATGAAATAAATGTCCATATTAAATTAAATTGGTTTTTATGAGGCAGTCCGAAATCTCGAGATTTCGAAACTTTGTGTATTCGAAACTCCGTGACTACACTATAACGGAAGGAGAGGGGGATTCGAAAAATGTGGAGGGGATGGGGTAGAGAGAGAAAAAAAGAATGAGTAAGGCAGAAACGGACTCGTGACGATAAAATGAGCAAAATATCCAAATCGTTTATCCTTTCCCGGAGACGACCTCGCGCGCGACACGAGTGATATTTTCGTCGGTGCTCTGAAACGAACATATATTTTCCCTAAATATCTTCTCTCTCACGATGCATCAAAATTACCTGCACCGTTTCAAAATATTAGGAGCTTTACTTTGTGATTCGTTATCTCGAAAAGATAGAAAAAAGCATCCACTCCAGAAAAAGAGAGCAAGGAGATCCTAGGGATCGAGTGAATAGAACAGATATGAAGATTAGAAATAAAAATCAACTATGTATCGTCTACAGTTGTGGGAGGTAAATACAGTGGCTTAGCGAGGGGGGACCAGGGGGGCAGTTGCCCCAGGGCACAGGGCGGAAGAGACGCAAACTCATGGACCAAAAATTAACGTTTCTGTTGATAAACAATAATATAATATATGCCGAATTAAAATGCTAATATATAGTATGCTTGGGTTTCCATCAAATTCCCCACATATTTTCTGGAAAATTGTACAGGTAGCAAGGAAGGGGGCGCATCTCTGTGACTTGCTAAAGAGAACGCCGCTGGGTAAATTACTTGATTTTATTTCAACCGTCATTCTTTTCGTATATTGGTCGAACCACAATTATTACAAAGGAATGTAATGATGCAAACTCATGTTTTAACCGTTAAATGTTTTCTCTAAATGTAATCTTTGGGGTGAATATTTTAAGATAGATATTACTGAACAGTCATCTTAACTAATAAGACTGAAAAGTGCATTTGCAAGGCACATGATCTCACGAATCAAAAATCACTTTTTCATTGTCACCTCATTCGCAATTTGCCGCATGCCAACAGCTGCCCTCTGGAGGGGAACACGTGAAGTGCGAACACACTCCATGAATTTGAAATGCGACACGATGACTCACGCTTCGTGACCAAACGGCCGAGGGTTCGATAGCCCCCTTGGGCATCGATGTTTGCATTTACATGTCCACCGGTAAGAGGGACCCATAAACCGACCCCGGCGCGTGCTAATCGCAATCGACCCGACTTAGATCTCGTTAAAAAAAACAGCGCGGGAACGGAATAAAAGGGACATCTACTTAATGCGACGAGAGGGGATCAACAGTTAGTAAAAAAAGCTGACAAAAAATCTTTAGCGTGAAAGGATATCTTTCGACGGAAAAAAGAAGATACACATTCGAAAGAAGTAGAGATTTTGCGCATGCGTGTTACACGCACGCGCACAAACAAAGCACTTTCAAACCATTACGAATCTCCCTCTCCCGCTCCCGTTTACCTCGCTCGCTGCGAACGTAATAAAGACGTAGAATATAAAAAAACCGAAGGTATTTCTCGGCGAGAGATACACATCACTCAAGAGAACTCTTCAAAAAGACATCCCTTTCGGAGAGAAAAGAAAGGAGTGGGTTTGGAAAGGACGCGTTTCGTTATTGCTTTTTTCCACTCGACTACTCGTGGCTCCACCCCGCTCATTCCTTACAGGCTTCGTCACAGATCCCTCTCTTGTGTTCCTCCGCCGCCTCTTTCGCGAAACTCTTCCTTCCTCCGGTCACTCTCCCTTCCTCTCTCCCCCCTCCATCTGTTCTCCTTCTCCCCCTCCCTCCCACTCTTCTTCCTCTACCTCCCTTCCTCTCTCATATTTCCTTCCTCTCCCTCTCTCATCCTCCCTCCCATTCTCTTCTCCCTCCCTAACTTTCCTCTCCCTCCCCTCTGTCTTACCCTCTCTTCCTCTCCCACATTCCATTCTTCTCCCTCTTCTTCCCTCCCATTCTCTTCCTCCCTCTCTCCCATTCTCATCTTCCTTCTCTCTCACACTCCCTTCCTTCTTGTGTGAGTGTTTTCCAGCAGTGGGGTTTTTCCTAGGGAATGGTACTTTAATTATCCCTAGTTTTCCCCACAAACAAATCTCCATCTCTTTTCATTTCCTAAAATGTTAACTTGTCATTGCATTTATGTAGTACTTTATTTTATGCAATCTTTTATTTTATTCTTATCATTTGTTACTTTCTTCCTGTCTGTAATTGACAATGGGTTAGATGGAAGAAGAGATTATTTAGTCCCAATCTCGCCCAAATAAAGACGCATTATCTATCTATCTATCCTTCCCTCTCACATTCTCATCCTTTCTTCTTTTCCCAGTATCTTCCTCTCCCTATCTCTCATTCTCCCGCCGTCTTTCTCTCCCTCAACCTCTCTCCCTCTCCCTCCTCCTCCGTCTTCCTTCAACCCAACCCTCTTTCTTCCAGCATCCCTCCCTCTCCATGCCACTCCCTCTCCCCTTTCCTTCTTCCTCCCCGCCCTTTCTCCCCTCTCCCCTCAAGTTGCTTTACCCTCTCTCCTCCGTCGCAATCTTTTCCCACTCATCCACCCAACATCTCTTCTGCTCTGGACGTAAATTACGGCCACCGAAGCGACACCGGCCGGAAGTGAACTCGTGGTCCATGGTTTTCGACCGCCGCCCAAAACCAAACGGCCGCTGTCCCTTTCCTCCCCGCAGCCTCCATTAGTCCGAATCCGAGAACACGAAGTCGTATTTCAGTTTTTTCAGAACGATGTAGGTCGCCCGACGCTGCGTTTCGAAGATGGAAGGAAGTAGAGAGGAAAAAAGTCGCCGTGATCATAAAAATGTGCCGCCTTCGTCGACTTTCGACCGGCGGGACCCGAGAGAAAAACAGATGACCTTTAAAGACCCCTGAATTTGAGGTTTTCCTTATCCAATTTTGCCAACTTGAAAAACATCTACGGGCAAGCTTTTTAAAGACTCGAGCAACGCTGGGAATTTGATAAGGTGGACCATTACGCATAATTCTTTTTACCCCGGGTGATAAATAAGACTGAATAGCAAAAATAAAACGATTGCGATTCGGTTCGTATTTTAGTTTTAATTCTTGCTTTTTTTAGTGAAAATGCGTGACCTCAGTTCGTTTTGAAGAGGAGATTGTGTGTTTAGTTTTTTATACTAGATCTCGAAAACTGAAGATAAAGGGACTCTGTGGTAACCTCAATGGCGGATACAAAGGGGAGGCAATAGAGAAATTATCTCCTAAGAGAAATTATCAATATTAATTAAAATATTATCTAAATTAATTTATTGTATATTATAGGCATTCTAGAAACACTTTGCAAATATCTAAGCAAGGTATAATAATATAACCTGGATATTTAATATAATGAGACGGTATTATTTTGCATAAATATGTGTCAGTAAATATATTTGTTTTTTTATTACCCCCCTGAGCTATGCACCTAGATCCGCCCCTGGCAACCATTCTCTAAAATATCGATTAACGTATTTTATGCGAATTATAGTTTATATTGTTTCATTTGTAAAATAGATGGAATTAAGAAAATATTCATAAAGAGCAGAATTACTCTGTCACGATAGTTCAGTGGTAGAATATCCGCCCGGCTTAACGGCTTTTTCGGGAGATTCGGAAGCGCTGAATCGGATAAAATAACGAGCCCTGCTCCCTGGAGCGGATCTAAAAACTTGCCCTTCTCTTGAACCCACTACTGTCGACGACCCTTAGTATGAAATCCTTACCCCTATCTGAATCTTCCTATCCCTTTCACTATGGACCTAATCTGCAGCGCAGCGCAGAATGAATTTTGTGCGGAATGAGTTTCAGAATGGATCCAGAGGAGGGCAATGGGAACATCCAAGCGTGAGAAGCGATCGCCGCCCCCTCCTCACCACATTGGATCCGCCACTGCCTGTTCTCTATGATGAGAATAAGAGGGAGACGCCGTTAGGGAATCGCGCGAGCAAAACAAATTATATTAGCGATTGCGGTGCAGCTAAATAAAACAACGCGAATCCGATTCTGCGCGTGTTTGATCGCTAAAAGCGGGATTTCCGCGTGACGCATCCCATACTCATGGCCAACCGAAACATGAGATGCAAGCGAAGATACGCTTGAGATTGGTTGCCACGAATAAAGTCCGGATGCAACTGTCTTATGGGCGAAAGGTTTCAACGTAGGTGATTTAATAAAATATTATTCGGAATAAAGTTTGGAAAAGATTCTTATTGTACAATGAAAGCTGCTATTGTAATCGAAGGACATTAGGAAAGGATTAAAGAAAAAGAGGTAATTATTGGAAGCTAAAGACGTAAAATAGCTTAGGTTGAAAGTAATGTTTTTGAAAAGGGAAAGCTTCAGACGAAGGGGTAGAATTTTAGACCTTCCGGAGGAGAGAAAATATAACTTGACAGACAGGTGAGGACAAACCAAACATATCGCATAGATATAAGCAATCTGAGCTGCTCCAGAATGCATACTGAAGTTTTAAAGGAGCTTGTTTCTTCAACACCGATATAGCAGACATGAATGATACGACGTAGCAGAGCAAATGCTCCTCAAGGTGAAATCTTCCAAGGGGAATTTCTACTAACGAACAGACAGGCAGGAAAAGTCAAAACATTTTCCAGGAAAAAGCAAAATGCTTAAAAGCACTGTTGATGCGATGATCATGGTATAAAGCTTCATGAGATCGCAAAATGAGCACCTCACTTACGACGCGAGCTGCAGTGGAGATCTGAAGTTCAGCATCATCCGATCTCCAACCTATATAGAGGGAATACATGCGCAAATCAAAACGACCTTCGCGTAAAAGATTTTTTTTAATCTCCGCAGTTAGGTTCGTGATTCGATCGCCATTTCGCTCGAATTAGTCCCGAACAGGGCGAAAAAAAAATCGCACCAAAGTATGCGATAACGACCACTTTTCAATCTCCCAGGCGACCGCGGATTTACGGGCAAGGTTCCAAAACGATCTAATAAGTGTCAACTTCTTGAGAAACAAACTCGTCGCATCTTGCTCCTTGCACCATGATGCTTTAGAACGACTATTGAATGCACAAAAACCTTCTCTTGCGAAATCTCACTCACTTATGCGATCCGCCTTGAGGTCGGACGACCTTCGCGAGGCGATTGCGACCCTTCCTTCGTCGTCTCCTCTCTCTACACTCCGCTGACCATAAAGGGCGCCCACGCGCCCTCTGCCGATGTACCGCACGCGAGGGTGTGCGTGTGCGTGCCTGCGCGCAACGCACAACGTGCATGCCCCGTCATCTATCGCATCCTCCTACCCCACGGCGGCATGGAACGCATCCGTGCATATAAGGTGACGCACGGCGATGGCGGTGGTGCGTGCTGCGCGACGCTTCTCGCTCGCGAGGCGGACGAGCTCATTCTTTACGACGCGGTGCGCACGGATCGTAAATTAATGAAGTCGGATTATTCCATCGAACGACGGTTTTATTTTTAAGAGTGCGCGGATCGCGTGCGCAGCCAAAGGTAGGCACGTCACGTAAGGATGCAATTTTAATGGCACCGCCAAATCACGAAAAGGTTTCGCGGTCGAATATTTTTGTCGAATCGAGCGTGACAGATGTGCGTGAATGCGGCTGTGGTATCATCGGCACACCGAAACTCAAAATGTGGCGAGTTTATTTTACAAACGATGAAGGTAAATCTTATAGCCATAAAACGGCTGAGTGCACCATCGCCACACTTCAAGTCTAAACGATATCGTCGGCATTCCGCCAATAGTTGATACTTAAAAAAGTTCAATTCGAACAAGTGATCAACTGCGTTCGAGTTTAAGTGGGAATAGGGTCGACTCACCATTTTTATGGCTATAAGAATCACCTATGCCACGTATCCGGCGTGAATCACGAGCCAGCCAATTAAATTTTTTATCGAGACGATAATATTAAAAATCTGAATTTACTGCCTATAGTGCCACGCATTTTAACTTGACATTGTCCCCTATGAATCACACACAACGCTGATAAAAGTATTTTAATTTAGAAAAAAAGGACGGAATATTACATCGAATATTATTTTATTCTCCCGGAAATGCAGACTAACTTCGAAAAATCGTGTGTATGAATCACGTTTTCAATTACCCGAAGAAATTTTTTCCCCTTATTCACATACTTTATTACGCTTAATCAACATTTTGTTTCTCCTTGGGATTTGTGCTATCGGAGTTGGATTGTATATATACTCCGACGAGAGGCATAAACTTAACCGGTGTACACCGCCTTTGTTTCCCCAACCGGATGGAATTAAAGTGGGCAGCCAAGCGTTACAGAACTTCTCAGTAAACGGCAAACAAATATTGCGTATGAAAAAGAGGAAGTCGTAATTATTGCTGCGCTCTAAAAAGTCTCGAAAAATCTAAAATACGTTTCAATAGGCGAGGAGCCAGAACCACATGTTAAATAATTCGTGAAATGCACAAAGAAATCATACGGTAAAAAAAACTTGCTAACTGTAATTCGCGTATCTACATTTCAGCGAAACGGGACACTAACACACGAGCACATATAATTGTTTGATTACAGATAATTATCAGTCGTTAAATAATTAATACATTTACTAAAATTCCATAGTTAGTAACATTTTCATGCAGTCTAACATCTAACCTCTACCATTTGAGCCTGTAAGGAAGAATAAAATATAAGAATTATAAACCTTTACGTCATCGTAGAAGAAAGCCAATAGGAAGAAACATACTTATATACGTATAGTTATACAATATATACCTACATATAATTCGATCAATAAAAATTTCAAGTGACAGATGTTAGAAGGTTTTTACTACATAAGCACACAATTGCATGTTGATAAATGCATATAAACACACGTATGGACGCATCTACTGGTCGCCAAGCGCATATATTTATATGCCAAGGAAAGGAAAATGAAGCGGCGCAGGTTTCCTTCTCTTTTCCTTTAAGGATCGAAAAGAGTAAAGGGTTGTAAAATGAGAGTGATAGAGCGAGACGGGGAAAGATGAAGGAAAGAGAAAGATGAGACAAGACGGAAGAAATTGCTCTTTCCCTTTCCTTTCAGTCGCTTCCCCGCACCCTCCCTTTCCTTCCCGTCACTCCCCCGCATCCTCCATTCCCCTCCCCTCCCTCTCGGCCCGTCTCGCAATTTGGGAGCCCTATAAATGAGAGAGAGAGAGGGAGATGAAGTGAATAAAATGGCCTCGTAGTTGCGGTTATTCGTCCGTCTTCTCCTTCCCTCGACGAGGAGAAGATTCTCTCGCAGCTGACAGCAGACGAAACCCTGCAGGCTGGTTAAAAGAAGCGAAAATGCGAAGGAAAGTTTTTACCCCCCTCTCTCTCTCTCTCTCATTGCCACTGTTTTAAACGAACAGACGAGGGGAAGAGCGACTTTTTAGCCCGTTTTTTAGCATTTGGAAAATTTCATAGCTGAAATAACCGGATCATTAATAAAACACAAAACAAATATTTCTAGACTATCTCTCTGCATATATTTTTCAAAATCCATTACACACACACACACACACACACACATATATATATATATATATATATATATATATATATATATATATATATATATATATGAAATGTTATGAAAATTGTGGCAGTTTAAGTCTTTTGTTTCTTCGATTTTCATATCTAGATTAGAAGAATTTAGGTGTTCAAAATAACACCAAAGACGTCGAAAATTTTCCTTCATGTATACTTATTATTTCCGAAAATTTTGAAAAATCAGCAAATATGATATAAATAAAGTAAATTCAAAAAGCGTAAATAAATCAGCACAATGGTGAAGGTTGTGCAAAATGTCCATGATGGTGAGACGATATCAAGTCCGATTCTTCTTAAAAATTAACATAGATAGGTAAAGGGAAAAACTTTCCGGTGGGGATTTCGCATTTATAGTCGGTCCGTTCTGTTGACCTCGAATATTTTGTGTAATACTTTCACCAAAGGTTTGTGAGTCGATTCTTCTTATCTGTAGCATCTATAAAATATCCGTCGGACATCTAGAACACCAAGATACACTTGGAATTAATAACGCTGGAATGTAAATGAAGATTTAAGTATTTTTTTCAAATTTCGAGGCGTTTCAATCTTCACTTTGGACGACCTCTTCCGCCTTCCTAAAACCTACCTTCTATTCGATTGTCTTTTATATTCATGCACGAAATTGCTGCCCTTAAATTTTCGTACTTTTTAAGTTTATAGCGGAAAAAGAAATGGGTTTGTCCCCTAAATGTAAACTTCCGACATGCGAATTAAATAGCGACAATTATTATCGATACACAAATGAAAGAAGAAATTGGAAAGAAAATTCTGCCATGAATGCGAACCGAGCCCGGGTTAACCATTTGCCGGGCGGATATCCTACCACTAAACTATCGTGGCAGACTGATTCTCCTGTTTAATCGCAAGAATATTTTATTAATTCCAATCATTTCACAACTGAAAGAATATAAACTATAATTCGCGTAAAATATGTAATTTAGTCGATGTTTTTGGCAATGGTTGCCCACAAGCCTACTTTCAGTCACCCTGGTGAGCAGTGTTCCCTCTTAATTTTTTCAAGTCCCGAGCGGCCGGGCAAACTTCGCGAGCAGTAGCGGTAAGCCGATGCGCAAAAAAGAATTGTGACCCCAAAAGTGAAGGGTTCCAGCGAAGTGGAAGAAGAATTTTCTGTCTATGAGTGATGTCACGGGAACTAAAAATATTTTTCCTTTTCGAAAAGGAACGCTTTGTGTAATGTTCTCAGCGATTTTTCACGCGATCTTTTCTGACTTGTGCGCGCCAAAAAAGTGGCTGTGCGCGGAGGGGAAAAAAATCGTGCGCGGCCGCGCACCCGCGCAGCTTAAAGGGACACACTCTGCTTGTAAGTGAAATTATGATAAAAACTAGAGGTGGGACGAATCCAAAATTTTCTCGAATCCGAATCCTAAAAGGTTCTCGAATCCCTCGAATCTCACGAATCTCTCGAATCCTTCATATAAGAATAATAATAAGAAGAAAAAAGAAAAAACTTTTACTTAAAATTAACAGTTTTTAATTAAAGCAAAATTTGAAATCTGCGTTTAATGAAAAATAAATTTAAGAATACAGTTTTTAAAAATACACCTATATTTATTAAGAAGATACAAATGAAATTTTGCTAATGAAGTACATAATTAAAACTCTTGAATCTTGAGGTTCATTTTCTCAACATAATTTGACAAAAATATTTGAGCATCAGTTCAAATTTTTTACATTTTTCCAAAATATTTTTAAATCAGAGCAAGTGTAGAGGGGGGAGGATTATTTCAAGAGTTAACATAGATAAACACTAAACATGGAACACTAAATTCTCTCCGGAAAATTAAGAAAAATCAAAAACTTTTTTATTTTAAGAGTTCATAAAAGTACTGAACACTTTTAGGACAATCTAAAAGATCAGAAATCTTCAATGGAGATTTTTATTTAAGAAAACTAGCATTCGAAGTCGCTCTGGGTCGCCACGAGGTGATATCGGTGATCCGGGTACCACTGAAATTGCAACAATCGCGTTCTTTTTTAATGAACGCTTCAATTGGACGTCAATAAAACTAATCTTTCCAAAGTTTTGAGTTAAAATGTTTAACGGTTTTTTAGGTTAGGATTCGAAAGATTCGAATGACGAAAAAAACGCGAAGATTCGAGTTTTCGAATCTCGAATCTTTTTCAAGATTCGCGGGATTCGAGGAATCGAATGTCCCATCCCTAATAAAAACTATCTCCGGCGACGACGTCACTCGCGATTAAGAGCGGAAATGGAAGCGAGGGTTCTCTCGCGGAAATAAACAACGCCGTTTAATTTAATAAAACATTTACACCTTTAAAAAAAATGACCGCGAAATTTAATGGACGGCAATCGCTCATAGTGCGAGTGTTTCGTCATTAATTTCCTCAAACACAAAAGGAAAAAAAAAACATTTTCAGCGACAATATTTCATCGGTGCCGTAAAGGAATTTGAGGAGATGAGCCGACAATTTTCCGTGCCATCGAGGAACGCTCGCGTGATTTTTTTCCTCCGATTCGGGCGAGAGAAACTTTCTTTTTTTTCCGCCGAAGATCTTCGATAGAGGAGCGCTAAATAGATCGCGCAGTCGAGCGATGCGTGAAATCCATCTTTCCGCGGTATCTCGGATGAAAATTGTGAGACCGGGAAAAATGACCGTGGCTGCGGCGGAGTATATTACTCGGTGGAGATCGCTAGGTTGCGCTTAATCCGCTGTCGCATTGTTCGCCTCGAGACGATCGACTTCCGGTCGATCGACATTTGTTCGCGCGACTCCAAGGCAACGTGCGTATAATTTCTTCGCGCCGACAAAAGAAAGTCTCTTGGGAATCGATCACTGCATTGATCTAAGTCAGACATGGCAAACTGGTGGCCTTTACTGTGCATTAGTGCGGCCCGAATTCGACCCTTTTCTCAACAAATTCTTTCGAGATTTTGTTTTTTTCTTATTTATTGAGATACAATAGAGCGCGGCTCCTACATTATTGTTTTCAATATAAAAATTGGCGTCCAATATTCTAGAAAAAGTTTATTTTTTCCAACTGCCTCTCATTCAACGACTGTGATCCTAATGCGGCCCCTCCATCACATCCGTTGCTTTAATGCGGCCCTGATGCATCTTTGAGTTCGATATGCCTGACGTAACTACTGACTACTACTACTACTACGTAACTACTGCTGTATAATTATGACATAATGGTTTGATATTCATTTGAAAAACAAAAGAATGATCGAGTCCATTTTTCAGACAAATTTGCTCAAAATTTCTTTGTATAGGTTTAAACTGGTTTCGCGCATTTCCATTCCGTTTTATCAGCTCTCGTGTTGATCATCTCGATTCAACGATGTGTACGTGGCTTAAACTGAGGCGTAACGATCTCCAAGTCGTTCTGGAGTTCGCTAATCCTTTTCGCGTGATCGCTCCAACATTTGGGTCAGTTTGCGAGGAGTTCTTAAATGAAAAAAAAACGAGCTCACTTCGCCCAGTGAGAAAGGAATAACAGATCGAGGAGAGAGAGAGAAAGATAAGACTAGGAGTAACGACCTGCGTTCTCGAATTACGTGTCCATCCATTTCTCTCGGTCGAAAATAAAAAAACAGCAATAAAACTTTTAAAATACCTCAGAATGGTTGTATTAAGATAAAAGAATGCAAAATTCCAAGAATATACGATAATAAGACGAATTAAAGTAATAACGTCCCACGAAAACCTCGCGAAGTTGCATTCGCATGCACGATTGAAATGAGTTCGAAAGGGGTCATAAATATCTGATATTTGACAAATTACGTGGCTCTCAAAAAACAGCAACATCTTTGTTATCTTAGGAAAACAACTTTTACGACAACTTAAGAGGGCAATTAACCGATATTGACTATCAGACTCACATGGGGCCAATAAAAAGAAAAGAAAGTTGAATAAATCTTGTAGACGCCGAAAAATCTTACCAATAGTCATGTTATCACACCGCAATAGACAACACCACGCAACAGCCCGGCACATAATATATGGCAAGGAAAATAAGCTCAAAACTTAAAAAACCAGAGTTTCGCGCAGACGAGATAAAAAGTAACCACAAAGGAGGATTGAGAAAAATATACATCGTATAAACTTCAAAGAACGCGAGATTACCAGTCATAAATTACTCACAACGCGAATGAAGCTTTAAAGAAGCATTTATTGGAATAGCCAGGAAAGAATTTAGAAAAATTATCCTAAAACGTGACAAAATATTTATTATTTAAAAAAAATTAGGATTCTTAATTTCTTTTATATATTCATCGAACTCTTTTCTAGAAAAAACAAAAACAGAGGAACTTTAATATTTTTAGGGTAGGACACCGAATAAAGACGAACGTATCGATGGCTAGGTGAGGAGATGGCTGGGTGGGGGGAGGGCTGGGATGGGGCGGGGAGAGGGCTGGGATTGGGGTGGGGAGAGGGCTGGGGTGGGGGTGGGGAGAGGGCTGGGGTGGGGGTGGGGAGAGGGCTGGGGTGGGGAGAGGGCTGAGATGGGGTGGCGGTGGAGGAGTGGTTAGAGCGTTGGTCTTCCATGCAATGGTCCCCGGTTCGAATTCGGCGGAGGTCGGATTTTTCAACCTGGGATCGTCCCGTCCCCTACTTGCGTGATTTGAGGAGACCGCACTAGTCAGCGCTCCGTCCTTCAGAAGGGACGTTAAGCATTCGGCCCCCTTGGTGCTCTTCGTAAAGAGTAGGCTAATGCGGGCACCGGGTTTTCCTCCTCCCTTGTGAATGTGTTCGGTGTGGAAGGAGTAATGGCTACAATAATACGAGGTTGATTAACCAGAAATTCAACACAAACAAAGGCATCGATTGCCAGCACATCCATTTTCAGATTCACCTTAATACATACACAATCAGCACGTACCTGAGATAAACACAGGAAGCCACTTCCTAACACAATCCATAAACATGTGGAAAAGCGATCGGAGATGAGTGGCCCAAAATCTTTTTCCTGCGTCCACCATTCATCATGACATATTTTTTGTAAATTTATTTGTATAAAAAACAATTTTTTATTAAAAAACTATAAAATCGAAAGCGGTCGTGTTTCCATTGCTGTTGTGGAAATTGTATAAGTTTTAGTGTATTTTTATACAAATGCATTTATATAAATTGAATTTCCACTATGCATTGTTATGTAATATCAATACACAGGGTCTACCAATAAAAATGGAGACCCTACACGATATGTTATAAAATCTATAGTTGTAAAATAATACTTATGTAACTTCATTTTGTTAAAATGTGAAATAATAAGGGTAATAAACTGTTTTTTCATAGATTTATGAGTCTGGTGATAAAACTGCATTAATTAGTAATGAGGTAAATTCACCTTGCTAACACAAATTATACTTACTACCCATCTTTGATTTTCATGGTGTTCTTAAACGAATGCAGCAATGGGTTTCAAATTTGCACATAAGAATGAGATAAACATATTTTAATGTGTACAACTTAAATTAGAATCGTTTCAACACTATAGGTATTTTAGCATATAGTATAGGGTCTCCCTTTTTATTGGTAGACAATGTATATAGCGAGATAAATCGACTACTCTTGACACAAGCCAGGGATTGAAACGCGTTTTTAGAACTAGGTATATGCTCCAGAATCAGGGGAGGATCAGAAGAGAAGGACATGGATAACCAACACAGATACGTAAAAAACCCACTCAAGACCTATGTACAGGTTTCCCTCTCTTTATGAGGGGGTTGCGTTCCAGGAAAATGACGCATAAAGCGAATTCGCATAAACAGTACCCATATTTACAGGTCAAAGATACGTCGCGTAAGCAATCCTAACTCCCCACCAAGACGCTCTTCTTTCGCTCCATAACGACTTATTATGCGCTAAATACAACCCTAAAACAATTAACACTATAAACTATACTCGCCAATAAAAGGAAGCAGACGAGCACTGCTGTGAGTGACATAATAGTGGAGGTTTAATGTGATGGAGTCTTGGGTTGGCTCAACGCAAGTTCCGCGGGCAAGGAGACATAACTTCTCAAGTGTGCTCAACCAGTAGCACACGAAATCTGTCTCATCTCCACTCTACAATATCCACTCCACTCTCATCTCTTTTACTGCAGTACTAATACGCGCAGAATAAGAGACAATGAGAGACTGAATGGTCGCCTTGTGGTGTAGTGGAGAACTTCCTATCATTTGTATTGCACTGGCCGCGTAACCGCATAAGAGCGAATCAAAGACGCACAAAAAGAAATTCCGGTAGTAATAAGTTTGTCGCATAAAAGCGAATTCGCATAAAGCGAACCCGCATAAAGAGAGGGAAACCTGTATACGGCGTATACCCGCGTGCTTTACACCCACTTCTATCCCTGACCCTAAACCCAAAACAGTTAATACTTTTCGATCGAATTTCCGTGAACCGTCATGCGTTACGATACGGAAACAAATATGCGAGCCTAAAATTCCACCCCTTTGACCCCCTCAAACTGATTGCGGGGAAAAGGATGTCGGCACGGATGCTTCGTCCATTCTTCCAGACCGTGCATTCTTTAATGGAATGATGAATGATAACGGGGAGGGGAAATAACGGTTTCGTTTGGAAAAGGAACACGGGGGGACGTTAAATAGAACTAATAAAGACGAGCGGACGGAAAATCGACGATATTGTTTACGCTGGCAATCCCTATCCGGCCGATGGGGAAGAATACATACGTCACACTTGACAACAATTAACCTCGCGCCTATGAAAATTGAGAGAGCGCTTGAAAACGGTCAAGTCGTTAGCATTGAATCATGGGCGAACGGAATCGTCTCTGGAACACTTCCATTGTTTTGCATAACGGTTAGATCGAATCGGGGAGGGAAAAAGTGTTTCTCGTTTGTTTTTTTGCGTGGTTAACTGAATGAATTAAGTACACACTCGCATACGATTAGAAAGTGGGAAGTGGATTGGGAATTTCAGGAGGCCTCGACTGATTCCATTCATGTGAAGTATTCGAATAGGGAAACGAACTCGGCAAATCAGAAGCGCCTTTGACTTCGAGGGCACTGTATCCATATCTAAATACGCACCTGTCAGAAAGGAAAATATTCTAGGCTATGGGAATCTTTTTTTCGGAAATTCCACCAAATTTTGTTTTCCACACGAATATCTTTCATTTCAAATTTTACACCCTATACTTAGGCCATGGCAGGGAGCCGTTTAGCATGTCCGGTTCTCAATGCTGGGGTCGCGGGTTCGAAACCTGCCAAGGGCATGGTTGTATGCGATCGTATTTCTTATCGTTATCATGCTCAATGCAAAAGTCCGGTAACGGCTGTTTATGAGCTAGTTAAATAAATAAATAAAATTAAAATAAATGAACTGCGCAGTATTTGTGGCGGAGTACTTCCGCGAACGAAGAGGTTTTTTCAAGCGATTCCCTTGTGAGTAAATGGACGATAAAACCGATATAAACGGAAAGATAATAGCTCAAAAAACAACAGAAAACGCAAGTGGAAGTACACTTACCGGCTCATGGATTACTTAAAAAACCTAAAATAAAAACTAAAGCAAACCATAAGTAACTGAACCGAAGTACAGAGGGAAACCAACTCTTTCAATAAACCGCTCCGATAAATCTCTATTTCGCGCTCTAACAGAAATTTATGGAACAATAAAAACAAAACTACATTAAGAAATCAAGAATTTCTCTAGGATATGCTTCTTACGAAAATTCCTTTTTATCTATCTACAAAAGTTTCAAGCCAAAATTTAGTCAGTGAGATAAAAGTCGGATTTATGGCAACTGAAATGATTTACTCAACCGATGTTCGGTAACACAGGAATTCCACTAATTATTTTTGTCACTTTTCAAAGTAGAAAGACTAGCTGCAGATTCCAGCATCTCGTTAGAGCTAGCCTGAAACATGTCAGATTTGAAGCGCCACTCCCTTGGTGACGCGCTCACGAAAAATGCGTGGATCATTCGTCGAACAAGTAGCGTATGTGAAGAAGAAGTCGTATGCGTAAACAACCGCGGAATAAGAGGAAAAACTCCTCGCGATCCTTTTGTGTACCCAAGGCAGACTCCAAAAAAAGGAGAAGCATTTAGGAAAAGGGAAACGTCAAACACGGGAGGGCCCTCTCTCTCTCTCGTAGCTTTTCTCCTTTACCCGCCTGTTAATGTTTCGAGAACAAGGCAAACAGTTGAAAGGCCATCGGCGAGGGCCCTCGAATGAGTTTTTTCGAAAAGGAGAGTAGCGTAACCGAAAAAAGGAACCCGGTCGAACCGGTAGATTTATTTTCCTATTTCATTTGAAATGTTATTAGATGGCAATATAGGACAAATAAAAGGTTCGCGTATTCGACGTTGATCTTTATTGCGGCGCATATTAACCAAGTATTGCGAACAAACTCCCGCTCTTGGCCAATAGGTGGTTAGCCGTGTCTGCCTCCCAATGCTAAGGGTGTGGGTTCGAAACCTGTTCTGGGAATGGATGCTTGTATTTGCCTTCGTCATTGTTTAGAAATCCCTTCGTAAATGGCCAAGAAAGCGTCGTAAATTTGTATGTATCAACCTTTAAATAGCGAGGTGAAATTATGATGACAGCTGATGTGCGCTCTCCAGGACCCCTTTTGTTTTCTTATTATTATTTATTTTCTAGCTATATCTCCAATTGGATTTTCTGTGTTTAATAATCTGCCAAGAGAGCTAAGAGGTAATTATAAGAAAACAAAACTTAATATTAATTATATTCCTTTGTAAAATGTAAACTAGCTTAAAGTTGCAGGGAAATTTGGCACTATTGCTTAAGTGGTATCTCGCAAACCACACCCAAGTAGTTAAAGGTTAACAGGAGCTAGAGGCATAGAAGTTACGTAAGAAATGTTCAAAAACAACAAGATGAAAAATTTGAAAAGTGAACGATTTACCTTTTTGTTGCTTTAATATTAACCGTTCGGTTATGTAACACTACAGCCATGGGGAAATGTGTGATTATGTAAACTCGAATAGCCATAAAAACTATGTACATCCGTCCTTCGTAGAGGTGTGACCGCCCCCTAAATTACGTTGGCCGGTTCGATCCCCGTCACAGGCAAGGAGATGCGGTCGTTATTGTTACCGTTAATAATCTCGCGGGAAATAACTGTCACTGGTGATCGGGAAAAATCAATAACGACATCAACAAACTAAAAAGCGTCCGTGGCCAGATGAGATGAGGATCAACGACGCGGGATTAGCCTTCTACTTCTCCGTAACTGAAACGCGCGCACGGTTCACCCGACACGGCTACAAGAGTTACCCATTACGTCCGTTCGAAACGAGTCATCGCCTCAAACCCGTCGTTCCCAACTCGAAACACGATTTCAATATCGCCACTTGAAACGTACACGTGATTTTCTTCGCGTTCTTATTTTAAAACGCCCTCGATCGATATGATGTTCCACGTAAGGAAACGTTCCGTAACATTCCAAAAGGGTTTCCCTTTGCCACTTACGACGGACGCTCACGCGACGCCGACATGCGCTCGAGAGAGAGAGAGAGAGATATCGCGAATCACGTTTCCTTCGCCCTTCACTTATCGCAACGAGAGCTTCGGGTACCCATCCATAATGGACCACGCCCCTGCCGGTTAGAATGAGGAAACTGCCTGCCGTGTTGATAGAACGCGGGAAATTCCGAGGCGATGAATGAGATTTGAAGCGGGATCAAAACGCCAATGTGTCCTCGAAATGTGGAGTTCGGAGAACTATGTAGTTTTATACTTTCTCGTTCGCCATGTAGGTGGGAAAGTATAGCGACTGTGGAAAGAACCGATATCGAAATTTTAGCGGTGAAGAACCGTTCGTGTTTCTCTGTGCGGTATGTTTACATTTGAACCCCTCTTGAGGCTTAAAATGTTCGACGGATTTTCTTCATATTTAGCTTGAGTGAATTCTTATAAACCTGATCATTACATAACACGGATTCGCTACAACAGGGCATGCTTTTATTACAAAAAATCATACAACGCAGATTATGGTTAGCATTAACTTGCTTTGATATGATTTGGGATTCCAGATTGCAGACACACGCTCCGCAGGGTCAGACTGTTTTGTTTATAAGCTTATATAATAGGCAAAACACTATATGTATATGTGCATCAAAGAGAGATTTTGGGACTGAAGGAAGATATTTGAAGAGGTATGGAATGCAATCCACCTTTCACTGTGTAAAACTAGTTTCATATAACATGGATTCAGATTACACGCAATTTTTAGAAGCCATCTCCCGTGTTATAGTAGGGTCGGGTGTATCCTAGACATTGGCCAATGAAATTGGAAGTTGGAAAAGAAAATTACTCGTCTTCAAAAACGTTGATAGAATAGTTCACTTTATGGATATTAAGAGCCCGAAAGAATACTGCAAAGATCAAATATTTTACTCCGAGGCGCACAGGAACGTTCTTTCTCTACGCATCGCGCGCGTTTTAACTCAAGTATCTTAAGGCGTTGCGTTACTTTAAAATCATTAGCGACGCATTTTGAGGGCAGGCGGAATAGAATCGCATCGAAATACTTGCCTGATAACCTCAATAAGTAATCGAGGACCCTATTGAATGACGACGCACTGACACTATGAGAAAGTCTGGGCGATGCATTTCGCGTCTATTTTTCTTCGCCAGAGCGCCTTACGCGCGATGAAACCAGACCGCTTCGTTCCGAAACAAGCACATCTACCCGCGAGAAATACGCCCTCGGGGAAACTCGACGCGCAGACGCGTGAAACGGACCCGAAAAACGTCGAAAATGCTTTCGCCGCGACAATGGGGCGCGAAGGATCTCGTCACTTCGTTTCGCGCGCATTTACTTTCCGCGCGCCTTCGTCCACCTAATGAGGTGTGGCGGGGCCGGCAAGCGCGGCAATTGCTATTCAGAACGGCGGGAAGGGGAAAGAAGAAGTTTCTCCATTAGCACCCCGGAGCAACATCCGGGAAAAACGACCTAAAATATTTTTTAAATGTCGGTCTCGGTTCCGATCCCGTCGAAGACTCCGACTCGCGCTCCGAGAACGACTTTCTCCTTTCCATACACCTCGCCGATCGGTAAGAAGAGAGGCGGTTAAAACGGCGCTTGGTGAATTGTAATTGCATAAGCACATTTCAAAAAGCGTGTTCGTTAGATAAGGTTTTCTTTGGAACAAAAAAAGCGCTTACCTTTTCATTTATGCGGTGGTCATGTCGCTTTCGTGTAACGTGTTCGTTTTAGATGATTTCCCTAATAGTATTTCGGTGGTTGACATACGCAATAGAAATATTAGTTCCCAGTGTTAGAATTTTCCCATTTGTTCGTTCATCTTTTCCGGAGAGCTTTGGTTGCTCGACAATTCAAAACTTTGCAATGACGCTCTGATGAAACTTCGCTGGCAGAAGACTCGAATTTTCATTGATTTTTTATTTTACATTTTATTCTTAAAAACTAGAAAATGTTTTTTATAATAATGCCTCTTGATTCAGTAGTTGTAGAATTTACTTTCGCGTTCTACATTCCAGCAATGTATAACAATTCCACTAAGAGCCAAATAAAGGAGAACCGATACTTCTGGGGCATTAGTAAAAAACTGTATTTTTAAAAGAAAGTTTATGTTAGACTCTGTATACTTGAATACACTATTTTTTCTCAAAGAGCCTCTTAACATTTTGGTGCCCTGCAAAACTTTTAATTCTATCCTATTTTTTTATTCCTAAAGCGCGGTTACAATATCAAAAGATAAATTTCAAAGTAGATTATTTATTTATAAGCTATTCCTCTATTAGCTATTCCTCTCCCATTTATTACAGAAATGACACAAAAAACATCGGAAAACGAAGTTTATCGACCAAAGACACCAGCTTACATGGAAAATTGGGCAGCGGCGTGAATCGTCCGAGATAGGTCGATAAAAAAAGAATAAAACTTTCTAATTTCGGTATAATTCGTGAGGGGAACGACCAATAAAAAGGAGTAAATGACACGAAGCGAGGAGCATCGCATGATCGCCTTCCCGAGAAATGCATTTCACTCCCGGCGACATCTGCCACCCGTCGGACCGGAAGGTGCGCGCCGACGCACGCACCTGAAAAAATGTAAGAGGCACCCCGGTCCGAGGACCGCTTCGCTCCACCGATGAGCGCAAGAAATTCTCCATCTGCCTTCGTGGCCTCCATATTGGAACATCCACGAACTCGCTCACAAAGAGGTCAGGGAGCGTGTTTCGCATCGCTCCTGTCCCGATTGCTGCCTCTCTAAGTGTGTACACGCCCTCGAATGCCTCGAGGAATCAAGAGAGGGAAAGATGGAGAGAGAGAGAGAAAAAAAGAGAGAGATTCTACCGCCGGCGCAGACTTCCTAATCTCCAGAATGGAGCAGACGATGGAAATGACCTGTCCGAACTGGTTGGAGAAGATGCCGCTTCGCAAGTCTCGCGAACACGTGGCGTGAACGCAATAAAAGTCAAATAAATGATACCCGCGATTCTCATAAATGACGTATGAATGACCACTGAGGAGGGCTGCTTCACGGTTGAAATGGACATGTAATTTGCCCAATACTTTCATGGCTATAAGAGTTATCCTTCTGATCCCTTTCATACCTATCATTAGGTAAGCTAGATAGCTAATTTTTTGAACGGCACGGAATAGACGGTCTGTAAGATACAAATCGATAACGATCTGTGTTAACAGCAAGGTATTGCCGAGAGATCCGTCGAGTGCGTAATAACAGCATTCGCTTAGATAGTCCCAGACATAAATTGTTGCTATCATGAAAAAAAACTTGGGCAAGAAAAATCAAAGCCTGACTACAGTACCGGCTTTGAAGAGATGTATACCGTTGTGAAACTTAAGCAACTGTAATTCTTTTATCTTTTCTTTGGTTGATATAGTTTAATAGCTAATAGAGATCACTTTTAAGGGTGACTAAAAAAAATGCGTGCTTTTCGTAGACGGACACTTATAAATAATACGCGACCATGCTAATTCGGAGACAAAGCCGAAGATGTGATAAGCTATAACATCATAACGCGGTGGAAAAAACATTCATAGGTAAAAACAACTCTCGGAGACAACATTCTAGAGAGTTAAGAAGTACCGACATGCATTTTGAATTCCAAGTTGATATAATTACGGTAAGCAGTCACGTAACAACGGCGGAGGGAGCAAGGCGGCTGCACGTGGAAATGGTCACCTTTAGATTTCAGATGAAAGAGACCGAATTTAAACCTGACGTGGCTAAGACAAATCTCCGAGGAGAACCTTCATACCGAAATTTAACTTATCCAGTCAGGAATTTTGATCTCCAACCATCATAGTTATCCAATTGGGGTCTCCAATGCAATTATCAAAATACGCAGTGAAATAAATGTTACACAGTTTATGTAGCTTTTTCTGAGATGCAGTTCTTAACATTTGCGCAATGTTCAAGTTATTTTTAAGACATTCCATCATGAGGCGTGACGCCTATTGAAAAACAGCCGAAGTAAACTAAAAAAGACACATCGGGGATTATCACAGTACGTTAAATCGGTCTTCCCGCTAGAGGTCTGTCGCGGCGTGGTTTCCGCCCCGAAGTCGGGTTAATGATCTCCGTGATTGTATACCTGGGCCCGTACCTTTCCCGCCCGCCCCTTCCCCAAGAATATGGCGTGCCGTGACGAGAATACGCTAGTGCTGCCGTGTGGGAGAATGCCTTTCCTCCGCTGCCCCTCGGGTTTAGAGTCCGGACGCTAAAATCTGTTTTTAAGCTTGCCACGAGTACCTTCGTGGAGGTACAACTTCAAGATTCTCCACCGTCCAAAAACACGAGCGACTTTATGTTGCGCTAGTATAATGAAAAATAAACCAGTTTCAAGATTCTTTTTTCGGTCCAAAAGTGACCGTCCTCGGGATAAATCGGAATGCGGACTCATTGTCAGCTAAAGACGAGGAAAGGCCACAGATTTCGGCCTCGAGGATTACGCAACGAGAGGCTACCGCAGGTGTGACGAGAGGTTTTCCCTCAGATTAGTCACTGATGTTGACGTCAGAGGTGTGACTATTGGTCCGAACTTTCCTCGTTTCAGGTTCACTCACTCCTTTATCCTAATTATGGATACCTTTCGCGAAATAAGAACACCCTAAAAGAACTACCATTCTTTCGTGGTCTAGGGTGATCGTTATCTGCAGAGACGTAACTGGAAGATATGACGCCTGTGGCAAAATTTTAAGGTAACACCTAGTGTTTGAGTATTAAATTAACACTTATTAATTTATGTGAATGATATCTGCTCGGTAGTTTGTGGTAAAATTAGACTTTTTGCCGATGATACCATTCTATATAAATAAATAAAAAACCAGGAGGACCAACAGTCGCTGCGTGAAGATTCAAGAGCCATTTCAGCGTGGTGCAAAGAATGGAAAATTGAAATTAATTACAATAAATGTGCCGCAGTTACGTTCTGGAAAAGTAAGAGTATAGAAGTAGGTTTCGAGTATAAAATAGATGGAATAAATATTCAAGCAGCCGAGTATGTAAAATATTTAGGAGTAACCATTTGTAGAGATCTTTCGTGGGACATGCACATTCGTCGAGTTATAGGCGCGGCCAACAAGAAACTGGCTTTCATAGGTAGAATAGTACGGAACGCTACAGAAAAATTACGCGAAACATGTTACTTATCACTGGTTAGACCACAAGTGTAATACGCCCCATGCATATGGGATCCGTACGAGAAGGGACATATAATTCAATTAGAAAGAGTTCAGCGCAGAGCAGCCAGATTCGTAAAACAAAAGTACGAACATAAGGAAAGCGTCACCTCATTATTGAGGGATTTGAGCTGGGTACCAATGGAGGATCGTAGATTGAACTCAAGGTTGCGGCTTCTGGAGAAATATAGATCGGAATGTCTAAAAGACGAGGTTGTAGGAATAACTGAAGCACCAACGTATATAGGTAGGAACGACCGTAGATACGTGAGATCGATTGTAGGACGGAGCGTTATCTAGGCTCGTTCTTTCCGAGGACAATACGAGATCACAATAGAAAATGTCAACCTGCGATAGACAATCTTTAGGTAGGTTTTGGTGCATTGCACCCCCTGCCACCCGACCAATTAGGTTAATTGCAGGGTAACATGTAGATGTAGATGTATTTATGGGGAAACTAACTTTTGGCATTTTTTGCGGAAACGTTTGGCACCTTTTACAAATACCACCTTCGCCATACCCTAGTTACGACACTGGTTATCCGTTTTACCTTCACCCATTTCTATACTCGTAATTCTATTAGTTACCGCCCTCACATTATGATTAAGGCAATATTCTACACGTAAAATTTAAAATCTTGAGGGCTTCCAGGCGGAATTTCTTCATTGGAAATGAAACGAGGGCACTCATTCTTTTCGCTTCATTTTAAGTGGACTCCGTGAATCCAGTGACGCTTGAAACCAACATCGATGACCCATACGGTAAAAAGAAATGAAAAAAGAAAAACGATCCAACAACCTCAGACGACGCATTATCTCAAAACAAAAGCCGAACATGAACTCGCGCCAAGGATGTCAACACAATGTCGACGCGCACGCGTAATATTATTCACGGCTAATGGCGCTCTTTCTCAATCCGACCTTGCTTCGCCCTTGAATTTAAACCCTCACCTTTTGAAGAGGCATTAACTGCCAATCGTTCATCATCTGGATGGGGGATCGCAAACAAATCTTTCGCTTGAAACGTAAGCCGTTGTACGCAACGTGGAAAGAAACGCCATTTTTCAACGAATAGCTGTCGTAAATATCCATCGACTTCTATAAACGTTGGTAAAATTCGTAAAACAAAACCAGGCGGTGGACCAAAAAATACAGGGTGGATCATAAGTCTCTCTATGGGTTATTATGAAGCAAAAATTAGAAAATAAATACAAGTGAAATGTTAAAAATAAGTTTAGAAATATTTATTGAGGTGGTTTTATTTTGTATTTTGAATACTTAGTCTATATTTCTAAACTTGTTTTTTAATGTACTTTTATTTTTTCATCTTTGTTTCATATAACCAATTTGGACTTTTGGGTATATCCGAAATCGAAATTTCAAAATACGAGTACATATATATAATCGACGGTTTTCTCTCGTATCTGACAAGTTATCCCGTTCCCTGGCAGGATATTTTTATTGGTTTGCGACTTAAATGCAATGTTTTCTTGATAATTTCATTGTAAGTCGAACATTTGAGATATCATGTTGAAACGATTCCTGCAGCCATTCGTCGGTAGCAGAAAAACAAAACTCGGGACTCAATGAAAAATGTCAAAAGTCAACATTGTCAAGTGAAAAGCGTGCGCTGAAGATGGCGGCAAAACACGTCAATGCCAGGGAAAGGGTTAATTATTCCACATCCATTGAATCGATTTACGCAGAGGCGAAGGTGGAGCAGATGCGATCCAATTTCAAACCGTTCGCGTGGGTTCATTTTCGATCCTCTCGAACACATCGCCTCGATCCTCCAGTCGCTCGATCATCCACTCGTGGGGAAAATTGATGACATTTGGTGTCTTCGACGAAATCTAAACCGGCCGCAAGCTGGCATTGGTCCCTCCTAAACGCCAAGCGACTTCCTTTAGGACGGAAAAACGACGGACGAGAGGGATCGGAAAGAGAGGAAGTTATGCGGAAGATGAACAGCACCGCGGGGGAGATATACGTCACAATGGGATGTTCCAAAAGATAAAAAAAATTATGGCGTCAGCTCGGAGGCTAGGCGAGGAAGAGGATAACGCTGATATTATTTGAAAAAAAAATGAAGAGAAACAGATGCGCGAACGCCGTGTTATTTATTATTTCTCGCGTGCCGTTGCATCACGACGCGCCTACATCGGACGCTACCGCGTCGAAATGTTAAATTAATCGCTGTAAAAATTGCTCGCAACTGAGCAGAGCAGCTGTAGCAGATACCAAAAACGAGAAAAGAAGTAGAGTAAATGAAAAGGCAATAAAAATGAAACTAAAAATCGAAAAAAAGTACAGCTATAAAATGTGCAATGAAAGTTTTAAGGATGACCGAGTGAGGTCTTGGAATATAAGTTCGGTAATAATGACGCACGAAAGAAATTAAACTGCGGCAACAATTACCCATCGGAAAGCAATTCATGAATCACTTAGTAGTAAAAATGGAACGCAACACCATCAGAGATACTTACTTTCAATAGTTTTGTTCATAAAATAATGACAATGCTCACCTTATGGCTTGCGTCCAATAGATTATATGTCAAGGCAACAGAAGTTACTTTTAACGTCCGCTACGACTTATTTATCTTTAGTGACGCAAAGTTACGAGAGGCTGAGTGAAATATGAAAGGCGTTCGTAAAAAAATATATGCAGGGTGAGTGACTTTGCGTGCATAAAGCGTAAAATATTCAAAGCGAACACGATTAACATCCCGGTTGCACCAAGGTGCAAAAATATGCAATACTAAAACCCGATTACGAACCCTTCGAGTAGTAGAAAAAGCAAGCGCTTGCTTGGATTAGTTTACTGATTATTTCACAGAATATATATTTTTATTTATTTAACGTTAAAATGACATCCGCGGAGTTCAATTTTATCGAATTTAAAGATGAGCGCTTCTCGGACGCTTTCCTCAAATTCGCTGAGGTACCAATTAACGCTGTTGATGCGTCAATATTGATTCTTCCCGAGTAGTCTTGCAAACAGCAACGGCAAGAAGTGCTTGCTTTCCCGGCCACCGGTTCAACCATTAGAGAATTACTCCCATGACATCTTTTATACCTTTCTAACGATAGTAGTAGTCGCGCTATTCGGAAAATAAATAGACTTCTATTTTATAAGCACCGCTGATAAGAATGCCTGCAAGTTAATTTTGCTTACGTCTGTTAATGGAGGGACAATATTACCCTTTCCGGGGAAAATCTTACGAAACCGCTGGAGAATCTCATCATAAACCTGATTTCCAGACTGCAATGGTATCGCAACTGTCCCAACATGGAAGATCCTACCGTATATTCATGTAATGGATGTACATAGAGGTATTATTTTCGCATTTTGTTACGAATTCGCAAGGAATTACATCAAAATTCAAAAGATGGAGAGACTTAAAAATGAGGATTTTTCTAGCATACGTACTACACCGTTTGGACTACTTCATAAAAAAAAGAACTGCCGAGACAGCACTATCCCAACACACCGTTCCGGAAACATGGCGCATTAGTAATATTATCGCTCCACAATGAACCGACGCAAATATTTTTGGAAGGAGATGTAACGAATTGCGAATATACATTTCAGGTGGAGAGCGATCGGAGAGATTCAATCAAGAAAATGGTATTTTGAACAGACAACACTTTAGACTAGTGACGTAGCGATCGAAGGCGTAAAATCTTCTGGAGTAAATTGAAAAAAAGACAAAAAAGAGCGACCCCCCCACGAGAGAACTTTTAGGCTTACGATTCGACATAGGGGTCGCCGTCTTCTCGCCGAAGAGTAGCGGTACAATGACAAACAAACGAGGAGCGTGAGGAAGGAGAGGCCAATGGAGTTCGGAAGGGCGTGAGAATCCACTTCGAAAAAAAACGCCGTGTTTTCCCTTCACGGGTTTGTCCCGAGATAAGACGGAGAAACGTTCACAGGGAATTGAAGGTATGCAAGAAGGAGTTTAACTCGGAAAGCATCTTTCCATGGAATCCCATGTTAATATGTTTAGCTCATTATGAGAGTAAAATTTCAGCCTAGTAGACCGCAGCCACGCTATAATGCCATTCAAAGGGTCCATGTCGTGAGGACATGCAATATCTGAGACCGAGTTCTGACGAAATACTTTCAGAAACTCTCTTATATTCGATCCGCTGCATAGAGAAGCCCATTGACATAATGAATACTCTCGAATGAAATAAAGTAAATGCCTTTTCATTCTGAAGGAAAAATTAGTAATTTTAAACTGAATTTCAAGAATGAGCATTTGGACGCAATCTATTATTTTTAAGGTTAAAAACATATACGTTAGTAGATATGGATGTGCAACAAAAGCAGGAACCTAACTTTGACCATTTAGAAATCGAATTCTTAACCCAACAGTCAACTACTCATAGGTCGACCATCTTCTTCCTGTTCTTTAAGCATTTAACACATCCACCCGCACTCATTTTTTGGCGAAATTTCAAAATTGTTGAATCAACAAGGGCAAGATCGAATTAATTTCCTCCATTTTGTCGCAAAGCAAAAGCGAAAATGCGTTTCTCAAGGGAAACAAACATTTATCTCTGAAAGGGCATCCAGTGCACTGGAGAACGAGATATTTTCTCTCTTTCTCTCTCCATCTCTACCTTTCTCTTCGTCTCTTTAGGCGGCTACATATTTAAGAGAGTAGCGCGCGAGTGTGTGCCAACGAATGTCATACCTATCCTCATATCGACCGAGAAAAACAGAGGGGGAAATTCCGGAGCGCGAGTGAGCTTATTTACCTTGGCGTGTTTACCTCATTCCCCGAAAATGTTGAGGCCGCAATTTGGAGCTCTTCGCGGCGACAACGTTCACTCGTACGCGATAAAACCCGGCGAGAATAAAATGGCCCAGAGGCGAATGCGAAATTTTCTCCAGGATGAATTTCGATTCTAAACGTTGACAAACAGCGTTAAACAAGTGACGGGAAATTGACGCCGCGTAACTGCCGCGAAAATCATTCTTTTCCGAAATCAAGAGACAAAACTCGAATAGAAAAAATGTTTATGAAAGCAGCCTACACGTTTCTATAACGTGAGCGAACGTAAATTAGGGTTTATGAGAGATTTTCACGCGCCTTTGCGTACAATAATTCATTTGAAATGTGAAAATAAAAAGTAGGAGATAAAATATTAGCCATCGTTACAAAGACCATTTAGTTGACATAACGCATTTGTTTCTCAAGCAGGAGAAGGCAGATCGGCGTGTTCAGGTATTTGTGAGAATCAGACTCGACCGATTGAACGAATCCTGGACAGAATAATGGCTAAAGGGATTTACTATAAAACAGACACCAAGACGACTAAATAATAACACTAATTTCGACAAACCGAAGAAGGGAAGCCTGAGGAGCACAAAAAACTCGTGGTTCAAAATAATTCTAAATTTATCGGATAAGTTGACTTAAAATAAATAAATAACGAGACACCAGGAAGTACCTTTGAACGATGAAGTTTCATTTTCTAGAGAATGCTGATTATCGTTACTTCATTCACGCATATCTTCCAAATTAAGCCCCGAGAATAGACTCTACAAAATTTTACCACCGTGCAGAGGTAACTTGATTCTATATGAGGATACATCTACGCCAAGAGAAACATTTCAAATACGCCAAAGAAAATTAAGCGAGATGCTATAATCATCATAATTACTCGATAACATGTCCAAAGCGAAATATTATAAACATCGCGCGCTTAATCTCTAATTCTTCGCCTCGTCGTTACTCGGGTCCCGATGGCATTAGTCCTTTTTGTACGAAACCGTGCTTCTCTCTCTCTCTCTACCCCTTTAAGTATTATCTTTAACCGCTGCTTTTCGTTAGGAATCTTTACCACTAAATGGAAATCTGCGAAAGTTGTTCCCATACATAAAACTGGTTCAAAATCCATTATTGCTAACTATCGTCCAATCTCCAACCTTCCCAATTTCTCTTCTGTGTGCGAAAAAATCATTCTTAATAATTCTATTACTTTACATCAACTACATTTCGTCAAAGCAGCACGATTATGTTTCCGCCCAGTCCTGTTCAACTAACTTGGCTGTTTTTCAGAAACATGCTATTGGTGCAATAGTAAAGAAATCTCAGTTAGAAACGGTATTTCTAGATCT